>CM057340.1:696753376-698003376 GCA_030015575.1 Agapanthus africanus
CTGAGAGAACATAAACTGTTCTTTAAATAAAGTCTCAGAGCCATAATGAGGGCTCAACACTCAATAAAAGACAAAAAGGTTGTCAGAACCTAAACCAATGCTCAGCATTGTTAAATGAAAAATGACTGAGCCTAATTAAATATCCAACATTTTAATTGAGTGGGCGGAGCCCAAGTTGGCCATAGATCCCTAATTAGATTAATTGAGCCCATATGCTCATAAATCTTTTTAACTGATCTTAGTCCCAAACTTGACTACAGATCTCCCAACCAATATTGGTTCAAGGGTACATCTCTTCATACCTCTGATATACGTCGTTTTAATTCCTCAACTCTTCAAAGAGATGGAGGGTCCCAATAACCAATAACTTTTGGTGCATCCCTAAACGGTTGAACCAAAACCACACAGACTATGACGTCTTTAAACTGGACTATGATGTCCTTAAACTTTACGGACTGTGGGGTCCTTAAACTCATGGACTATGATGTCCTTAAACTTTATGGACTGTGAGGTCCTTAAATTCATAAACTATAATGTCTTTAAACTTTATAGACTATGACGTATCTGAACTGTCACGGACTATGATGTCCTTAAATCCAATGGACCGCAATGTCTCTAAACTAAAACAATAGAGTTCAAATGCTCTTTTGTTGGATCTAAATGATCATGTTAAGTAGATCTTAGTCTAAAATTAGACTAACGTATTCTTAACAAACGTCTAAGTTGATCTTAATCTCAAATGAGATTAACGATCCTTAAACCCAACCCAAACCCAAATCTAAGAAAATACAGATTTGGACTAATCCACGCCCTACGAGCGACAACATAAATTAGTCTCCGTATACAATCCACGGGCAACCAAAAATAAAACAAACATACACGACACGAAGTGACAATCTGGAGAAGGAGAAAGTGGTTACCGCGATGCGGTAGAATAATTAACTGCAGGGGCTTACGCCTGCAGGGAAGAGCGTCCCCACAATCAAAAACCCCTCACAGTGAGGGGGAATCTGAAGAAGTCTACTACATCGGCCGCATCCGTCTAAACCTTCGATACATGGTTCCATAAATCAACTTGGCATCTTCAGAGAGGTGGACGGATAAAACTGTAGGGTGTTTTTCATCACCCCATTGAGATGGGAATACGCGCGCGCTTGCCAGGCGTACTACAGATTCCCCCCGTCTTGGGTAAGCCGGGGTTTATTGATTGTGGGGATCCGAATTTTCGCCAGCCGCGGACTAAGTTGCCGTTAATTACCCCTCGCCTTTGGTGCGAGGGAACCTCCGATTAACGGGTTAAACTTGCCATGCGAACTCAATGTGCAGTGTACGTGTGTTTTGTTTTGGAGGGAGGGGTTTGGATATATTGGGAGCCACGCAGAGTTTTTACGGGGGTCCCGCCACCCGGATAGCGGGTTGGGGGTCAAGGGAGCTAGCAGCCCCCTTACGGGGTACGGCGCAGCGCCCTGGCCCAAAATTTTGGGAGGGGGGTGGGGGAAGTGTTGTCGAGTGTGTGTGTATCTGTACATATATATACATGTATATATAAAAAAAGGGAAAAGTGTCCAAAGGACGCGTAGGGTCGGTTCCTTGAGCGCTGTGCGCTTAGGCGCTGTGTGCTTATGCGCTAGCGCGCCACGTGTCGGCATGTGGGCACTTTGCGCTTGAGCGCTGGGCGCTTGTGCGCTGGCGCGCCACGTGTCGGCACATGGGCGCTTTGCTCTTGAGCGCAGAGCGCTGGAGCGCCACGTGTCGGCACGTGGGCGCTTTGCGCTGGAGCGCCACGTGTCGGCATGTGGGCATTTTGCGCTTGCGTTGGGTGCTTGAGCGCAAGCGCTCCACGTGTCGGCACGTGGGCGCTTTGCGCTTGAGCGCAGGGCACTGGAGCGCAAGCGCGCCACGTGTCGGTATGTGGGCGCTTTGCGCTTATGCTGGGCGCTTGAGCGCAAGCGCGCCACGTGTCGGCACGTGGGCACTTTGCGCTAGAGCGCTGGAGCGCCAGCGTCGGCACGTAGGCGCTTGGCGCTTGAGCGCTTGGGCGCCTGAGCACTTGGGCGCCGGCGAGAAAAAGAGGCTTTTAGCCACAGAAATTCTCGAAAGAAAAATCAGGGTGGAGTTAAACTCCCAAGGTGTTTTAGGGTTGATGAAAAGGGTTCTTCTGCTTTCTCCTCTGGTTGCTGGATCTTGAAGATCAAGAGATATGAGATTTTAAAAATATCTTCTTTTTGAGATCTAATGGAAGATCCGAGTTCCCCTTTATGGGTTTTGTGGTGAAAAACTATTTAGTTTTATATAATGAAGAGTAAAACTCTTGATTTAATTCAAAGGAAAGAAGAAGGTTTTGGAACCTTGAAGAAGGACAAAAGATCTCAGATCTAAAAATTTTTTGGAGAGAGAAAAAAGTTGTGAGATATTTTCATTATCCTTGCCTTTATAGGCTATACACATTACACATAGCCCCTTGGGCTTCAAAAAATGGCATTTTGCCTATCCCATGGCTCATGTGCCATTTCTTTTTGCACATAAGCCATGGGCTTTACAAAAATTTGGCTTTATGCCTATTTTTCTTACATTTATCCATAAAATAAAATTAAAAAAATACAACAAAATTATTTATTACAAAAATTTTATCTTGGCATGGGGGGAGGCCGGCCGCTTCATGTTCAGGCTCGACCCGGGTATGGGCCCACTGGATCTGGGCTTGGGCCCACTTGGCTTGGTATTGACTTTGATTTTGACTTGGTCAACCGGGGTATAAATTTTTACCCCAACAAAAACCAAATAGCATCTGCCCCCAAATTCAGGCAAGACGAACCTACGCGGTTCCGTCTCCGTTTTCGGCGGCGAACAATTGCGTCTGCCCTTCTCCCCCAAGGTATGCGGGGTGCTGCGTTGTTTTCAACTAGCTCCGGGCCAGCTAGTGCCAAACTCATGGAGGATTCTTCTCGGGTTCCTGGTCCGGTTGAGACTCGAAGAAATCCCCTTCAGCTTGACCCTTCTCCTTTCCTCCCTTTGCTACAAAAATCATCCCGGCACCCGTAAAGAAGAGCCGAGCTGGGTGTACATTTCCTTTAGAAAACATAGGGGATGATAAACGTCTTGCCTGAATTTGGGGGCAGATACTATTTGGTTTTATCAGTCCACCTCTCCGAAGATGCCAAGTTGATTTATGACACCGTGTATCAGAGGTTTAGACGGATGCGGCCATTGTAGTAGATTTCGTCAGATTCCCCCTCATTGTGAGGGGTTTTTTTATTGTGGGGACGCTCTTCCCTGCAGACGCAAGCCCCTACAGTTAATTACGTTACCGCATCGCGGTAACCACTTTCTCCTGCTCCAAAAGATTATTTCGTATCGTGTGTGTTTGTTTTATTTTTGGTTGCCCGTGGATTGTATACGGAGACTAATTTATGTTGTCGTCCGTAGGGCGTGGATTAGTCCAAATCCGTATTTTCTTAGATTTGGGTTAGGGTTGGTTTAAGGACCGTTAGTCTTGTTTTAGACTAAGGTCAACTCAAATGTTTGTTGAGAATACGTTAGTCTAATTTTAGACTAAACAGAATTTTGGGATCGTTTAGATCAACGAAAAGGTATTTGGACTCTATCGTTTTAATTTAAGGACGTTGCAGTCCATTGGGTGTCCGTAAGGTTTAGAGACATCATAGTCTGGTTTAAAGACGTCATAGTCTGTAAAGGTTTAAAGACATCATAGTATAGTTTAAAGACGTCGTAGTCTGGTTTAAAGACATCGTAGTCTGATGGTTTTGGTTTAACTGTTTAGGGATGCACCAAAAGTTATCGGTATTGGGACCCTCCATCTCTCTGAAGACGTTGAAGAATTATAACGACATGTATTTGAGGTATGAAGAGATGTACCCTTGAACCAATAAATGTTCATCAAAGATTTGACGATTTTGTTTGGGACCAAGTCCAATAAAGAGCACATGGGCTCGGTTGATTATGAATTAGGCCAGCTTGGAAGCCCATTTAGTCTTTGTCATTTCTCTTTTCTTTTGAATAAAGTGTTAAGACACTCGCTAGGGTACAGTCCCTTCTCTGTGCACACAATGCTAATCATTTATGTGGGTTCTGACACTCGCACTCTTTTGTTTTTTATGAGTGTTGAACACTCTTGATTGCGCTGGGTTCTATGTAATGAGCGTAGAGTACTCTGTGTCAAGGAACGCCCACGTGAGGGTCACGTGGAGCGCTTGGCGGTTGGCGCTGACCAATGAGTGTAGAGCGCTCCTTATAAAAACAGCACCCACGTGAGGAGCACGTGGCGCGCTTGGCGCCAACCAATGAGTGTAGAGCGCTCTTCATAAAAACAGCGCCCTTGTGAGGAGCACATGGCACGCTTGGCGCCAAGCAATGAGTGCAGAGCGCTCCTTATAAAAACAGCGCCCACGTGAGGAGTACGTGGAACGCTTGGCGCCAACCAATGAGTGCAGAGCGCTCTTTATAAAAACAGCGCCCACGTGAGGAGCACGTGGAGCGCTTGGCGCTGAGCACCAGACTTGGAGCGCTGAAGCGCTTCTTCGGCAGTTCTGGTTAATTCTGTGCTCTAAGAATTAAATTCTCGTTTACAAGAGACTTTGTCTCATGGATTTAGAAAAACTGAATTCTTCTTTATGAGGAGATACTATAATCTCTTTTGTTTTTCTTTATGAGAGACTTTGTCTCATGAACCTAAGAACTAAGTTCTTCTTTTTATGAAGAGAGACTTTGTCTCATGGATCTAAGAACTAAGTTCTTTTTTTTATGAAGAGATGCTATGATCTCTTCTGTTTTGTGAAAGACTTTGTCTTGTAGGCCTGTGATTGAGAAAAAGAACTAAGTTCTTATGATGTGAGAGTTAAACTCTCAAATATGGAGGAGATGTTATGATCTCTCTTCTTTTTATTTACCTTGAAGAAGGTTCTTCTTCTTAGAGCTTGCTCTTCTCTTTTTCCTTTCTGAGAACTTGAAACTTATAGGGAGGTTTCTCTGTGCAAGACTTGAAGCCTTGGGTCCTTTATATATGGGAGGCTGATTTGTTGAATCAGTTAAGGAAATCTCTCATTGAGAGATTTCTGATTGATTTGGGGAATGTTTTCCCACCGTTTGATCTTTGATCTAAGGGCTTCTGTTTTACAGAAGATAGTTTTCTTGTTATTAACAAGATTGGGAAAGTATTTTCCTATACAGAACTTATTCTGTATCTTGGTGATTTTTAATTACCATTCGATTTTTGATCCAATCTTTCTTGTTTGGATTTTTATCACCATTGGATTTTTGATCCAACGGTACTCTGATTTACAGAGCAAAATCTTTCTTGTTTGGAAAGATTTGAGAGTATTTCCTCAACAGAATTTAATTCTATAATTTGATGATTTTATCATCTCTGTTGGATCTTTGATCCAAGGGTTGAGAACATTTAGTTCTGGCGCTCTCGTGCTTTGCACGTGAGGCGCTGCCTCAGAGTCTTTTGACTCTTGGTGCTGGCGCTCTTGTGCTTTGCACGTGAGGCGCTGCCTCGGAGTCTTTTGACTCTTAGTGCTGGCGCTGCTAGCGCTCTCAGTGCTTTGCACTTGAGGCGCTGCCTCAGAGTCTTTGACTCTTAGCGCTTGGCGCTCTCAGTGTTTTGCACGTGAGGCGCTGCCTCAGAGTCTTTGACTCTTGGCGATTGGCGGTAGCGCTCTCGTGCTTTGCACGTGAGGTACTGCCTCGGAGTCTTTAACTCTTAGCGCTGGCGCTCTTGGCACGAGCGCTCTCATGCTTTGTACGTGAGGCGCTTTCTCAGTTCAAATTTCAAATTTTGAACAGAGCTTTGCTCTTTGATTGGGGAAAGAATCAAGTCCCTACATGCTTTCCATACGGAGCTTTCCCTTTATTTTTATTTTTATTTTATTTTATTGTTATTATTTTATAATGGAGCAAGTTTTGAGCTAAATTTTGGTGGGAACAAAGCTCATGCCCGCCGTGAACGCGTCTAGGTGGTATTTCAGGTCGGACTTCCCGTCAAAGAGAGCCACCTTTGGAGGCTTGTTTCTGGAGGAGACGTGGACAGGGGGCAGCTCTTTAGTGAAGGGCTTCGTAAGCAAGTCGGCGACATACCTGGTCCCCTCACTTGAAGGACGACTCTCCCAATGTATACCCTCGATCTTCTTTTCGAAAGCATTGAGACGGTCATGGTACCTCGAGGATTCGGCGTATTCGGAATTATGGCCCCTCCCGCTGGCGGCCTGCGCCTGGCTGCGACTCCGTTCTATGAGGTTTCTCAGGTCCTCTGGCAAAGTTGTTTGTGAGTTATCACGGTGAGCGCCGTCCGCGCGACCCCGTTGAGGGAGAGGGTGCCGGCCATACTGGGAGCAGGCGAGCTGACCGACACCTCCTCGGGAGGGACATGAGCGCGATGGGCCTCAGGGAGGGGCGCTCTTTCACGAAACCCCGGTGTGGAGTTGTGAGGCACCCAGCGGGTCATTGAGTTGGTTGCCTCAGGGAACCTGTGGCCGCCAGAGATAGCGAGGCATTGTTCAGTCACGCCAGCATGGGCAGTGTCATCTCCCCCTCTGTGAAGGTCGCGATCCCGAGGTAGGGGAACCGTGACCTGGGGGCTTGTCCCGTTGTTTGGACGCGGACGAAGGCATCCACGATGGACGTGAGCCTGTCGATCGGTGCAGACAGGGCGTGAACGGCGTTAGGGGGAGGAGGGGATCCGTCGGCACCTCCGCTGTAGGGGGACGGCGGCTTGTGCTGGGATCGTCGCGATGATCACTCGCCACCAAATCGAGATCGGAAGATCAGCTTTCAATGAGTGGAATTTTCAGCTTCCTACAGATGGCGCCAACTGATGGAGGCCTGGATCTCCTTCAGATGTTGTCTTCCGTCGATATGCCGACAAGGTTTATGAAGGGCTGAGATTGAGTTTGAGGGTTGCCTCCTGAAGCGTATGGATCTCAATGAGCTTGATTTGGTGTGAAGCCGAGCTACCTGCAAAGAAGTCCCGGGGTGGTTGTACCACCGTGGACCCTCCGACGATCAAGTTAGTCAAGGTATTTGGGCAGAGTAGCTGCCTATTAGGTAAAAATTGTCTTACCTGAGTCGTCTAAGAGAGGATTTATATAGCGTCTGTCATGGGCTAGCTGGCGCGAGATCCTCGCTGCCCATTACGCCCCTGGCGTTACGCCTGCGTGAATGGCGGGATCCCCATTAATGACTAGATACGCCCGTTAATGGGGGGGATGTGACGGTGTGGAACGCGGGATCGTGGGGCGGCGGATATCTCGCGTCTGGCGAAATTCGCGAAGCCTTGGCGGAGGCGCCTGTGACCCGCGTTCTAGGTCACTTGACAGAACCGAAGAAGCCTTGCTCGGCGAGAGCCCTAAAAGAGGGTGGGAGGCCGAGCTGGTTCGGCTCCGTGATAGCTCGAAGGCGAAGGGCCGAGAAGCACGGCATGTAGGAGGGCTCGGCTAGGAGCCAATGGTCGTTTACTTGGCGAGCACAGGAATGTTCAGGGAGTTCTCGGAGGTCGGGTCCAGGCAGCGGGACGATAGCCCAGGAGACGCCTCCACGTGTCATGATCTGGGGAGCTCCCACTTATGAGCATCATCAGTTGTCCTTGATGACCAATCTCTTGCCAACCTTTCTACAAAAATTCCAGTTTTACCTTCATACATTTTAATTAAAAAGACATATGATTATTGTCTTAAAAAAATTATTCGTATGATTTACTCTGCCGACTTTTATGGTTCATCCCATCTTCTTCGATGCTTCTCTCTCAATTCTCCATTTTTTCTCCCGGTCTCCTCTCTTCAAATCTGTATCTCCGTTTTCAAAACTCCCATTTGCACTTCAACTCCTCATTTTCCATCACTGTTTTCAATTTTTGCATCTTCTCTTTCAAATCCGTAATATCCGATCCAATTCCTCTCATTCCTTTATCTCCATTCCCACTCTCACAATCTTCTCTTCCGTTTCCAGCATTTTCATTCCCATGATGGTTGAAATTAGGACAATCAATAATAATAAAGATGAGATGATAAAAAAAATTAGAAAATAGGGTAAGCCATCATAAAGAAGGCAAGCAACAACAATAAAAAAGATGGGTTTAGAAAAAAGATTTAAGGCAAGTAATGATAAAGAGATGATGGAGCCATAGAAAAGTATAGATAAATAATTAAAAATCTCATATTTTAATATCTTCGGAAATCGAAAAAACTCATGTTCTATTACCTTAAAAAATATAAAAAGGGTATTATAGGCAACACATACATAAATACGTTTACAAATCAGGATTTTAGGTTAAAATCAGGATTTAGGTTAAAATAATGTTAAAGTATATGTTTTAGTTTTTGCACAATTTTGGAATTTCATGGGTTGAAAAATAAGTCATCTCTCCTCAGGAAGCAATTTTCCTTTATGTATATAAATAAATGGATTTTATAAGAAGGTCCGCAAAAAATTAGCTAATTTCTAGAGAATCCCCTAAACTTGATAAGTACCAATACACTCAGAATACTCAAGGTTTTTAATCCTTAACAAACGAGCTAATAATTAAATCCTAAATAGTAAATAAACCCTAAGCCTAACCCTAACATCTCCTCCCCCACCCACCCACTCTGCTGACGGCGATATCCCCAAGGCCGTCCTTCTCTCCGACCACCCTAACGTCCTCCCATGTCTTTCTTAACAAACTCACACTAAATCCTAACACTAACCAAAACCATCATTTTTCCCAGGGCAATGATTATTTTGTATTTATTCTAAGTTGTACTCTACATCTATTTCTCATTTCCTAAGCCAGAATGGTTCATCGGTCCATCTATATGTGTTTCTAAGGGACAAAGGAAGCCCTAAGTGAAAATAAGAAATTGGCTCATCTCATCTTATAAAAACAACGTTGTTGTTGTACGCCTGTGCAGCACATGGTCCTTAATCTTTTCTCTTCATGTTATGTCGCTCTTATTCTAGTTTAACTTAAACAAAATAAAGATAAAACACTTCTGTTTGAGTTGATATTCAAAAATAAATTAGTAGATGATTTTGAGTTAATATACAAAAGCTCTCAAATATACATACACTCGCCTAGGCATCTAGTTTCAATGAAATTGCATCAATGTGGTATTTGTAATATTGACATTCAAACTCTATCTGCATAGGTTATTAAATACTTGGACTTTACTTATATAGTCATATAAATCCAAGTTCGGAATTTTTCCCCGTGCATAAAATATTTTTTTGTGTGGTATTGGTAGTATATTGGATGTACTTCTGACATTTTTATCGAGATTCTCATAATTTGAATCCTTCCTACATATAAAATACATAGTTTATAATATAATGCATAAAGGGATGGGCGACTTTAATTAATTAATATGAGTGGAGGATTCTGATCAAAATTTGTTTTCGTATTGATGAAAACAAAAACCGGTATGTCTTTTAAGTGAACCCTCAAACCTATCCAGCCCCCAAAAACGCTCCATCGCAATCCTCGCATTCCAAATTCTATTCACATTCATTCACAAGGAAGTGAAGTGGGAACAAAGCCCTCAATTCAAGGAAAAAATTGAACACAAACAAATAGAGCAATTCATAGGAATACATGACTTGTTCATTTTAGACACAAAACAATAAATTTGTAGGAACTTATTAAAATTCCATTTCCTAAGATGTATGGTTGTCACAAGTGGGGAGAGAAGAAGGTCAAGCATACAATGATAATATTTTGATTTCAAATTAAGATATGGGACATGTCATGACACGACACGATTATATTAAAAATAAATGAACCTAACACTAGTCAATCTCATCCACAACATTAGTTTTTCATTCAATTTCTCACCATCATGCAAATTTAATGCCACCGCTTTTGCAGCTTCCAACAAACTCTTACTCCCTCTCCAATATATCCATTATATCATGGAATCTTTGCATTTATATACCTAACAACTACACTTTTTGATCTTTTTCTGTTTCCTTTTTGTGTGTTTTTACAAAAAAAATAAATTAAAGAACATTTGCTCTCTATGTAAAAAGCAAATTAAAAATATACAAATATTCCCTTTTCTTATTTGATGAAATTTTTATTTTCTTAGAACAATACAAAATTATCAATCTTGCTATATAAAAGTAAAAATAAAAAAACAGTTCTGTTACTGTACACTTCGGTATCGAAGACACTAATAATGTTCATCTTCCATGGCCACTACAAGAAAATGACATCTATTTCGTCAAGAATCACCCAACGGAATAAATGGTTACCATACGAAAAAAACTTATTCCGTAGACTGATGTCCGACGTAATAAAATGCGACGCAAAAATGTTTTTTTCGTCGGGTAGCGTATTTTTCCGTTAGGTATTTATTTCGTTGGACGTAAGCCGACGAAATAAGTTCGAAATACCTGGGCGTATATTATTATTTAAGGCTTATTCCGTCGGGTTTAAATCGACGTAATAAGTTATTTTGTTGGCATGTACCCAACAAAATAAGTTCAGACAGAGAAAAAATAGAGCAGGTTTTACGTTGTATTCGACCATTTGATACAAATTCAATTCAATTGCACTAATACAAACAACCACAACTCAATTTAGTTCAATTCAATTAAAATATCGATATACAAACAAGCAAAACTAAACTCAATTCAATTACAAATTCAATTCAATTAAAATGAAAAAACATATGAAATGGAGTGACTCGTCGATGCGCGCGTGTTTTGTGCTTTTTCACTCTATTTCGAGCTCAATGGGCACCGTCGTTGTCTGGAAAGTTAGTGAAATACATCAGGTAGTATAGTATTATCAATAGACAAGTATTAATACACAATTATATGAAAATTGTTTTGAAACAAAGAATTGGCAAACTTACATCCGGCACTTTCTTCCCTAAACGCTGTAAGCTCCGGACGATCGCTATCCTCGCCTCGAGTTCTTCATGGACTTCTTGTTCCGACATCCTCCTTTGTGAACCTGAAGCCGACGAGGGTTCCAGATGCAGGAGACAAGAAGACGAGTGCTAAAAGAACCCGCGGGAGCATGGGAGACGAGCCTTCTAGATGGTATACTGGAGTAGACGGAGATGCAGATGGGGGCGCGGGAGGCGCTAGCTCCTAAACGAATATCCCTTCGCTTATCTGAGGAGGATGCAACTCTGGACCGTAATGGGCGTGACATACCGTAGGCAAAATGTCTTGGCCGCCCATATGAACTCTCCTGTGTTGGTCCGGGTTTTGTCGCTGAATGACATTCTCGTTAATCCCATGAAACTCAACGGAAGTATGACCTCGAACATGCTTTTCAACAAATGCTGCCACCTGCATTTCAATCTCTCTGCTCATCTCTTGTGGCACGAAATTACAGTATGAACCAAATTAAGTCAATTATTGAAAAAGAAATTAAATAATTTAAATAACTACAAGAAATCCGTACAGGAGCATACACATAATACTCAGTCGCTTCCTGTGAGCTGGAGCACCTGGAATCACGCGCAAACCCCATACGATAAATGTCCACGAGACTGAGCATATCTCCCGTCTGTCTCGCTTGCCATTTAGACAAAAATTTATTTAGATCAAGTTAAGAAAGTTGACAAATTCATAACATTTGATTTGTTCTTACATAAGCAACTCTATATTGGGAGGAGTTCATCCCTCCGCCCTACCAACGATCAGTGTTACGATTCTGCGCTATTGATCCCCGCTCACTCCTCGTCTGCCATTTAGATATAATGTAGCATCATATACTAATAAAGGATTAATGTCTAATACTTCCACAGTTTATGTAATATACGCACCCTAAACTCATCCGAACTGAAGTGTTGAATCATGGCAGCCCAATACTCGTCCGTCCAATTCATGGTCCATTTCGCCTCATCGGTGGTAGCATTCCTCCATTTCTTGCCGCATGTTTATGATCACGCCAACTCTCAGACATGTATATAAAGAGTTGGCCTCGGACAACGTGCAGAGGTGCGGGAGAGCTGTCGATCCACCAAACTATGAAAAAGCGCGCCTACAAAGAAACACCGAAAAGATATTAGCGTCAAACATTTATATATGAAAGTAATTAATGAATGCTTAATTAAATAAGCTTATCAAAATCTCATCTAAGACCGTTTCCTTCTTGGCCTCCAAAACTTTCAACGTCCAGTCCATTGGGACATAATTGTAATCGTCTTCCACGCAATGCAGGATGCGTTTCTCATTGTTACAGATCGAGACACAATTTTTTTAGCTGTTTTGCCTTAAGTCAATGAAATCTCTAGTCGCCGGCATATGCATCTCGATCTTCGGGCCGTCTCGCTCACTAGCTCATATATCATTTGCCTGTGTAGGGCCCATTTTCTAAGGACCCCGATTGGATGAACTGAAGGAATGGATGCCACGTCCGCCTTGGCCCATTCATATCCACGTCCACGACTAGATCGCGAACTCATATCCTGAAAAAAACTAATGCAACATACATATACAATAACAATTTCAAGAAACAATTAAGCAAAATTATTGTAACATCCTAGCACGATCGAACGATATTAATTAGTATTTTAAATTTTGTTTTATTTATTATTTGGGTTGTGATTGGTTTAAATAGTAGATGTGTTTATTCGACTCGACCCGCTTGCGTGAAACCCGTTATGGTGGTGGATTATCTTTTATTAATACTTATCCGTAAACTAAATTCATATGAATCTTAAATAACAGATATATAATATTTGAATTATATACATATATTTTCTGGCAGCCATACGTTAAGGATATTTTAAATATTAATTGTTATCACGTTATTTAAGTATCTCATGTTATTTATTGATCATTATCAATTATACCTAAATCTCAATCATTCTAGATACCCGATATATATTATATTAGAATATATATTTTTCAACTCTTTAGATTATGGTTTAAGAAAATTACATGGTGTATATTATTTCCGATATATTTCAGTAAAAATTAATAGAGACAGATCGGAGTTTTGTATTATCTTTTATATTATATATATATATATATATATATATTGTAGGGTGTTTTTCGTCACCCCATTGAAATGGGAATACGCATCGCTTGTCGGCGTATTACAGACTCCCCCTGTCTAAGGTAGGCCGGGGTTTATTGATTGTGGGGATCAGATTTACCGGCAGCCGTAGACTAAGCTGCCATTAATTACCCCTCACCTTTGAAGCGAAGGAACCTCCAATTGACGGGTCAATTAGTCATGCGAACTCATAGAGCAGTGCTTGTGTGTATATTTTTGGACGTATCGGGGGCCGTGCAGAATTTACAGGGAGCCTGCTACCCGAATAGAGGGCTAAAGGTCAAGGTGGCTAGCAGCCCCCTTGCGGGGCAACGCCCCGTTAGAAAATTTTTTCGAACGGGAAAGGTATTTTTAGTGTGGAGCGTATGGAAAAATAGGGGTCAGAAGCGTCATAAGAATGCGTGCATAGCGCGTGGGCGCTTGACGCCCGCGGGCCACGTGAGAAGCGCGTGGAAGCTGGGCGCCAGCGTCTCACGTGCCCGGCACGTGGGAGCTGGGCGCCCGCGGGCCACATTAGAAGCATGTGGACGCTGGGTGCCAGCGCCTCACGCGCCCGGCCGTGGGCGCTAAGCGCCCGCGGGCCACGTGCAAGGCATGTGGACGCTGGGAGACAATGCCTCACGTGCCCGGCATGTGGACGCTGGGCGCCAACGCCTCACGCGTCCGGCACGTGATCAGGAGTTAAACTCTTGCAGAAAAATGGGCTTAGCCCCAGGATTAAGAGTTAAACTCTCGAAAGGATCTTGAGTGGAGTTAAACTCCCAAAAGAGTTTTATTTGTGGAGTTTAACTCCAAATTTTTTTGAATGGAGTTAAACTCCTAAACGAATTTTATTTATGAAGTTAAACTCCCAAAAATTTTGACAAATGGGGTTGAACTCCCAGAAATCTTTAAAGATGATCAAAGGGGACCCCTTTCTTCTCCCCTAAGCCAGGAATCTTCTCATAAGCCTTGGATCTTCCCTAAAGTGGGATTTTTGGAGATGGGTCTCCTTCTTCCTCCTCTCTGTTGGTTGGAACTTGGAGAAAAGGGGGTGAGATTTAAAAATCTCCCCTTTTAGAGATTTGATGGGAGATCTAAACACTCCTTCGTGGGTTTTATGGTGAAAAACTATTTCTTTTTAGAAAAAGAAGAGTTAAACTCTTGGTTTAATTCAGAAAAGAGAAGGAGGTTTAGACCCTTGAGGAAGGAGAATGAGGCACAAACCCTAGTTTTTTTAAAGGAATGAATTATTGTCCTTCATTTCATTTTCATGTTGCCTTATATAAGTTTACAAATTTACATATATCCCTTTGGGATTTACAAAATGGCATTTTGCCCATCCCATACCTCATGTGCTCATTTCTTTTGCACATGAGCCATGAGCTTTACAAAAATTTGGCTTTATGCCCATTTTTCTTACATTTATTCATAAAATTTACATCAAAATTATTTATTACATGATTTTCATTTTGGCATGGGAGAGGCCGGCCGCGGGACTCGACTTGGGCATGGGCCCACTTGACCTGGGCTTGGGCCTACTTGAATTATGATTGACTTTGACTTGGTCGACCGGAGTGCTCCATCACCCATCACCAACACCATTGCCTGCATCCTCACACCTGAGTACCATCTCCAAACCTTCACCCGTGCCGTCGCCGTCATCTTCTCAAGTCCGACCACTAACATCCTCCTTCCCTCGAAACCTCCACCGCCGACATCGTCACCTCACCCTCATCGTCATCAAAACTCCATCTTGGCCGCACCCATCTCCTCACCTAGTAGCCGACGCCTCAACCTCCGACCATCATCAACAACCTTCTCTACAACCTTCATCCACCGGCGCGCAATCCTCAACCCCGACCTCACCTCTTGCATAACCTCGATCACCAAGAACCCACCTCGTTCTCCTCCTCGTCGCCATATCCCCTCAACCACAGCTCCAGCCCTCACCATCGACCTATTCGTCGTCACCGCGACTTAATCCCAAGCAAGCACAGCCAAGCCCCATCGATACCTCCTACCCTCGCCTTCACCCCACGGCAACTCAAACCTTCTGCCGATCATCAAAACCGCAACTCTGGCCGCCTAGGTTCACCAACAACCTCTTTTGCAATCGCCGGCACCATCTTTGTCAAGATAACCATCACCAGAAGATCAGATCTCATAGCCGAGCTTTCGAGTTTCGTCTTGCTTCGTATCTACTGATCAGTCAAAAATACTGCATCTTTTAACCGACAATTTCCTTATCAATTGCATTCATTTAGAAGTGTACGGTTCTCATATTTCACATATTAGCAAATCAGTCGTTAAATATCAGATTGCATGTGTTAGACTCTAAAACCGGCACTATAAAGGAAATTGACTGCATTTCATGGCATCGCATTCATCCCTATATTGTGGAACACTTGTTTCAAGATTTGTGCAGGAAATTGCAGGATCAAATTGAGCTGATAAATTACACCAACTCCAAGTTTGTAGATCTGGTAGCAATCCAAAAGGAAAAACACAATTCAACATATCATATAAAGCCCCAAACATTAGCCCAAGCATGTGCCAGAAAACCCAAGCCCCAAGGAGCCAACATGGCCGCGGAACCGCGGCCGGAGCCGGCTTGCGCCGCGGTTCCGCGGCGGCCTTGCCACGTCAGCACATCAATTTCAGTGCACAATGTTTCCCTCAACTCCTACACTTCAGAAAGACACTTCAAGTTCCAGAAGACTCCAGAGACTTCTGCCAGATCAGTAAACTAGGGTTTCTAATGCTTAATTAATCCTAGCTTAAAGCCTAAGCTAGCTCCTAACAAACTATTTCTAGAAGCTCCTCAACAAACTTTTGGAGGGAATTGTAATTTCAAACCTAGACCTAGGGTTTGAGAAGTCTATAAATAGAAGCCTAAACCTAGGGTTAAGAGATATACTTGATACTTGGATCCATTATCCAAGACTTAGATACTTAGAAAAATCCCTACCTCTTTCTTCATCTTCTTCTTCTACAAGTCTAGTGACAAGACTTGTGTGAAACCCTAACCCTAATTCCAATCAAAAGCCAAGATCCCGAGTACCAAATCAAGCAAGAAACCCTTCAACCTTTTATGAGCAGAGCCGATCTTCAACAGAGCAAGTGGTCCAAGCCGATCCACGACTCACGGAGAAAAGCGACGCCAGATCGAAAATTTAGTTCTTCCTCTTGTAGTTCTTGAGCGACTGTAATCAAATTGTTGATATAAATAAAAGGTGATATTCTTTTATCTTGTTTTCTTTAAATTCTTGCATCATGATTCGATCTCAATTTCTAGTTGTGGTTCTTGTTGTGATGTTTGAGTAATACTCCGCTCGTCGAGGAGTCGAGACGATCAATAGAATGATGATGTAACATATCTTAAATCAATTCTTGAGTCCTACGAGTTTTGTAAACCCTAACAAGTTCAAGAACCGACGACCTAATTTTGTTGCGATGCTTTCTTGATTGATATCGCTCGAAATTGGGGAGTTACGATCGTTTCTTGAAATTGCTAGAGGCTAGAATGTAAATGATATCGACGAAAGAACAAGGGTTAAATGATGAAACTCTAGTTTCGCGAGAAAGCCCTAACTCTCGTCGATCATCATCGATCTAGTATCAATTCTTCGAAGGATAAGAACACGATATCTTGAGATTATATCACGTCTATAGATCCGATCGATTCCTGCGAGCCTCATTTAGATTCTTGACATTTTGGTTGGAAATATCATCGAAACCCGATTCTCGATTGTTTATCATTTTCTTGATTCTTGATTAGACTAGTGACACCTGAATCAATCGATAAAATCTTGAATCATGTTTTCTTTTCTTTTCGATTAACTTTTCAATTCAAACAAATTAAATATAGAAACGAATCGCACAATCCCTGTGGACGATCCGCACTCACTTACAATCTACATCCGACACCGTAGTTGATTGCGGTCAAATATAATTCTTTGATTGTGATTTTATTCAATTTTCATACCGACACAACGAGAAACTCATATCAATCAAATGAAACCGTTATCGGGGATCATTTGAGTTGATACACACTACACAGTCTTGAATTTTAGATCAATCAAATGGCGTCGTTGCCGGGGATTATGGGCTAATTCGTTTCATATTAAAGTTTGAATTGAAAGATTTATTCCATTGTAATTGTTGTAATCAAAATTCATGCAAACCCTAAACAATTTGTTGTGGTTCATTGTAAGGAAATCTGGAGCTTGCTGGGAAATTGGAAAATTTTTTGGGATATATCAGAGAGCTGAGGGAGTCTACAGAAGCTCCCTGCTGAATTTTTTTGCAGAGATCTCACTACCCAACCGCGGAAGCGCGGTCTAAGCACCCATATGCGGCGGAACCGCGGCATCTTGGAGGCTTCTCTGTGAAAGTTTTCTCTCAGGTACTTTCTTACCTTCTTCTTCTCTCCTCTTTTTAGCTCCAACTAACAAATTTCTGCAGGCTTCTTTGCAAAAATCGCAGCGCGCAAAATAGCAAAATTAAATTGTGCGTGTTTTTGTTTCTTGGTTGTTTGCATAACTAATACGGATATTAAGAGGCACGGCCAAATCCAAATTAGGTGGGGAGTTCATTACCCTTCCTAAGCCCCGAAAACCGCAAAACTTGCATCCGTATTTACCCCAATTAACTAAAAAATATCTAGAGATGACTCTAAGGACCGTCGCGCTCACTTAGGACAGAAGAAGGTCGTGGGTAATTCATTGCTTATCCGCGTTTTCTTATGGTGTATAGGCAAGTGTGTCGAAGGCTAGTGGTTATTAATTAGGCCCACTACTTACGTAGTGGAGTACCTTCCCACTTACCTGGCACTTACCTGGCCAGAGGCAGTGGAGGATTTTATCCTGCGTCTTGTCTTCTGGCAGTTAGGAGCGGTCTAGAGATCTGCCCTAGGTGACCAATAGAATTAGGGTTTTTGTGTTGCTGCATTTGTTGTGTCGCATCATTTTTTTCAAAAAAAAAATCCGTCCCTTTTTTCAAAGCAAACACCGCATTCATTCATTACCCCTAATTATAAGTCAACGCTGCCACTTGTACTAACCCTTTTTAGTACAAGATAGGCTGGACACGGGATTCTAGTGCCCGTTTAGTCCGCGTACCCTTTATCGACTCCGAAGTCGGTATTTCTCCATTTACCTTTCCTTTACTCACTACCACACCCACATCGATGGATCCACCTCCATCGAACTTCTTTAACCCTAATCTGCCGCCGTCCGTTGGTGCGCAGAATCCACCCCGCATCTCGCTCCAAAAGAGGTGCTATCCACTGCGAGGTCCTCTTTCGACCTGCTTATCCACACCACCAGCCAACGGGGATAACTTTGAGATTAAACCCCAATACATCAACCTTTTACCCAAATTCCATGGACTCGAGACTGAGGACGCTTACGTTTTCATCATAAAATTTGAAAACATATGCACAATGATGGGTACGTCACAACTTTCAGTGGATGCTATGCGTCTACGACTTCTTCCATTTACTTTGTGCGATATAGCCGAGAAGTGGCTATATAACACTACCGAACACTCTATTACGAATTGGGAAGAATTCGTCGCTGCATTCCTTAAGAAATTTTACCCAATACAAAAGACAGCTCGAATCCGTAGCGAACTGAATCAATTTGCCCAGCTCCCTACTGAACCATTCTCTAAATGCTTTGAACGTTTCAAAGATCTATTGGTTCAGTGTCCTCATCACGGCATCCCGAGATGGGATCTTTGCCGAATCATATATGAGGGCATTAACCCAAACACTAAACAGAGCCTTGAAAACATGTGTCAATGTACTTTTATGACTAAGGATGATGGGGAAGCTTGGAAGTTTTTAGAAGAGTTCGCTGAAAATCACTACAGTGGGAGAGTGGAACCCAACCATTGAATAGGGGTGGCGTACACCAAATAGATGTGTCCATAGGTGTTCGAGCTGAGATGGCAGCAATGTAAAAGAAGCTCGACGCTATGGAACACAAATTTGCAGCAGCCTTCCTAAACCCAATGTCGCTCCCCAAAACTGTTTGTGGGTGCTGTTTTGATCCGTCTCATTTAACGGAAGAATGTCCATTAAACTCTGTGTTTCAAGGTCACGAGCATACAAATGCCGCATTTCAAAGACTTAGAAACGATCTATATTCTTCCACGTACAATCAGGGTTGGAGGAATCACCCGAATTTTGCTTGGAACCAACAACAATCTCAAAACACGGTTCCAAGCCAAAATAATTTTCAAAGGGCTCTTCCACCACAACAACAACCACTTCAAATCACTCAGCACCCCTACCAGTCACAAAATTTCCAAAATCAGGTCAACACTCCTGCACAGTCTAATCCTATGCAGTTGTCCTGTTCTGACGGATTCTCTCAATTCACTCAAACCATGAAATCACTTTTATCAAATTTCATAGAGGTTTCGACTGAGGTTAGATCTTCCGTCAGTGAGATAAAAAAAAACTCAGCGTCCCAAGCTGAGAGTATCAGATCGATGGAAGCTGAAATAGCACGCCTTAAAGCCGAAATGAGTGCGAGAAAAAAAGGGAAACTTCCCTCTCAACCCCTACAGAATCCTAGGCATTACAATATAAATGCCGTCACAACGTTGAGATCGGGAAGAGTGCTGAACAATCATGTCGGGGAAGGTATTGATGATATTGAAAATCCTATCATTAACACCCCGGCTGAAACCTTTTCTCACACACACACTTCTAATTCTGATCCTTCTTCTTCTACCCCACCACCTTCTCGAGAGCCTATCCTCCATTTCCCACTAGGCTCAACACCTCAACCCAACTCTTATAGTTCTCCACAGATGGTCCCCACACCTCTTTTGGGATCTCGTCTACCCCCTCTTCCTTCTCCTATGATGGACCCGGCGCTTATTGCGAAAGCTCCTTACCCGAATCGGTTAAGGGGTTATAGAACGAGTCCTCATATGGAGAAGATTATGCAAATGTTTAAACAGGTTAACATCAATATCCCTCTCCTAGATGCGATTCATTAAGTCCCCGCTTATGCGAAAATTCTTAAGGACTTGTGCACTAGGAAGAAGAAGACTCAAGTGCCAAAGAAGGTCTTTATGTCTAATAATATTAGCAATGCTTTTATTCCCCAGCTACCAAAGAAACGAAAGGACCCAGGATGTCCTACAATATCGATTTCTATTGGAGGTAAAAACATAAATCGTGCTCTTTTAGACCTTGGCGCAAGTGTTAACATACTTCCATATTCTGTATATGAGCAATTAGGGATTGGAGAGCTGAAACCTGCTCACTGCACTCTCCAGATGGCAGACCGCTCAATCACCAAACCAAGGGGTGAACTAGAGGATGTGTTAATAAAGGTCGGGGAATTTGTTTTCCCTGTGGACTTCATTGTACTTGACACACAGCCTGTAGCGAACCCCCGGGGCCAAATTCCGGTGATTCTGGGTCGTCCTTTTCTTGCCACTTCCAACGCTGTTATAAACTGTAGAAACGGTTCGATGAACTTATCATTTGGAAATATGACCATTGAACTAAATATCTACAAAGTTGGAAGTCAGCCATCAGAACCCTCTGCTCATATTTTAGATGTGTGCTCTGTCCATGAGATCGCTCCCGATAGTTGTGGAGCTAAGGAACTTTGCTTTACTGATCTCGACGACATTACCACATCTCTGTTTGATTTAACACAAAATCTTAGTGAGGATACTTTACCTACACTTGAGTCCTGCACTCCTGACTTTTCTCCACCCGAGTCTGTATCTTTCACAGGCTCTGAGCTTCTTTGTAAATCCAAAAATCACTCAATGATCTCTCCTTCTATCATTTCTCCGCCCGAATTAGATCTCAAAATTTTACCTTCTCATCTTAAATATGCTTATTTAGGTGAGAAGGAGTCTTTACCGGTTATAATATCCGCTTCTCTAGCATTAGAGCAAGAGAATGCACTTTTATCGGTATTGAGATCTAACAAAGAGGCGTTTGGTTGGAATATGGCGGACATCAAAGGGATTAGTCCCTTGATAGTTGAACATCATATACATGTGATGGATGATGCCAGACCAATCCGAGAACCACAAAGACGGTTGAATCCCGTCATGAAGGAAGCTGTGATGAAAGAGATCGTCAAATGCCTAGATAATGGTATTATATACCCCATCTCCGATAGCCAATGGGTAAGTCCTATACATGTCGTTCCTAAGAAATCCGACATCACTGTTATAACCAATGAGGCAAATGAGTTGATTCAGACACGCGTCCAAACTGGGTGGCGTGTATGTATCAATTATAGAAAACTCAATGCTGCCACGAGGAAAGACCACTTTCCTCTACCATTCATTGATCAAATGCTGGAACGCTTAGCGGGACGAGAGTATTATTGTTTTATGGATGGATACTCAGGCTATAATCTGGTCCCCATCGCCAAAAAGGATCAAGATAAAACCACTTTTACTTGTCCTTTTGGTACTTTTTCTTACAGTCGCATGCCCTTTGGGTTATGCAATGCTCCCGCTACCTTTCAGCATTGTATGATGGGGATATTCTCTGATATGGTAGAGAATTTTCTGGAGATCTTTATGGACGATTTCTTGATTTTTGGAGACTCTTTTTTCGATTGCCTAGCGAATCTTGACGCTGTTCTTACTCGTTGCAAAGAGAAGAATTTGACTTTGAACTGGGGAAAATACCATTTTATGGTCCAAGAAGGAATTGTTCTTGGACATGTCATTTCACAGAAAGGCATTGAGGTTGACAGAGCTAAGATAGATGTCATTCAAAACCTCCCTCATCCCAAAAGCGTCAAAGATATTCGATCTTTCATTGGCCATGCGGGCTTTTATAGGAGATTCACTAAGGAATTTAGCAAAATTGCTAGACCTTTAACTCTTCTCCTGGCCAAGGATACTACCTTCCATTTTGACTCGGACTGTGAGACGGCTTTCGACTCACTTAAACACTCACTCACTTCAGCCCCCGTGCTATCATCACCAAACTGGGACTACCCCTTTGAGCTGATGTGTGACGCATCTGATTTTGCAGTAGGTGCAGTCTTAGGACAGCACATCGAAAAGATGCCACACGTGATATACTATGCAAGTAAGACCCTGAATGATGCGCAAATCAATTATACAACCACCGAAAAGGAACTTTTAGCGGTTGTATTTGCATTAGAAAAATTCAGGCCTTACTTAATTGGCTCATCTATAGTTGTGTATACTGACCATTCCGCTTTAAAACATCTTCTGGCAAAGAAAGATGCAAAAGGTCGACTAATACGTTGGGTCCTTCTGTTACAAGAATTTGATCTTGTTATCAAGATAAGAAAGGATGTGAAAACGTAGTAGCTGACCATCTTTCACGCATCTCTTCTTCCCCTGTGACCCTGCCGATCGATGACTCATTCCCTGACGAACAACTCTTGAGCGTATCTAATGAACCATGGTTCAGGGATATTGTGAACTATCTTGTCACGGGACTTATACCCAGCGATTGGTCAAAACAGGACAAATACCGTTTTCTTTCCCAAGTAAAACACTTTTACTGGGATGATCCATACTTGTTTAAGTATTGTCCTGATCAGATCATCCGCCGGTGTGTCCCGAAAGAAAAGTTCAAGAGTGTTCTTTCTTTTTGTCATGATCAGGCCTGTGGGGGTCACTTCGGTCCTAAAAAGACAGCGGAGAAGGTTTTGTAATGTGGATTTTATTGGCCGACCTTATTCAAGGACGCATTTGACTATTGCAAAACCTGTACACAATGTCAGTACACGGGTAGAATCTCCCAAAGGAATGAAATGCCTCAGCAACCCATTCTGGTTATTGAAATATTCGATATTTGGGGCATTGATTTTATGGGTCCTTTTCCCGGCTCTTTTGGGAATTTGTACATACTGCTGGCGGTTGATTATGTCTCAAAGTGGGTTGAAACCATTCCATGTCGCACTAATGACAGGAAAATTGTCATTAAGTTCTTGAAAGAGAATATCTTTTCGCGATTTGGACACCCACGCGCTATTATTAGCGATAATGGGACACATTTCTGCAACAGGTCTTTCGAGACTCTGATGCGGAAATACTCAATCAACCACCGACTTTCTACACCCTATCATCCCCAAACAAGCGGGCAGGCTGAAATCTCAAACAGACAAATCAAACTTATCCTGGAGAAAACTGTTGCTAAAAATAGAAAAGACTGGTCGACCAAACTGACAGATGCTCTTTGGGCATTCCGAACTGCATTTAAAACTGACCTAGGGATGTCTCCATATAGGATAGTGTTTGGGAAAGCATGTCATTTACCCGTCGAGATAGAGCATAAAGCATTGTGGGCTATTAAAGAAATAAATTTTGATCTAAACTTAGCTTGCAACTTTCGGAAGCTGCAACTAAATGAGCTAAGCGAACTCCGCGATGAAGCTTATGATAATGCTGTAATCATAAAGAATAGGACCAAGGTTTTTCACGATAAAAACATTTTAAGGAAAACATTTTCACAAGGTCAACAAGTTCTTCTTTATGATTCACGATTACAGCTTCACGCGGGTAAGCTCCGATCTCGATGGAAGGGACCTTTTGTTGTGCGGTCTGTATACCCGCACGGGGCAGTAGAAATAGAAAATGTTAAAAACGTCACCTTTTTCAAAGTGAATGGACATAGACTAAAACCGTATTTTTCCACTAACCCCACGGAGGAGCTCCTGTTCTTACAGGAGCCAGTTTATTTGGATTAAAATTCCTCCGTCTCATTTTCATATCCTGCATATCATTGCATCATCTTTTAAATGGAGGTGAGTGAAAAGAGTAAGTTTGGGGGAAGTTCTTCACTTATATATTTTCCCCCACTAATAATTCCTCCCAGACTTACAGGTTTTGTAGATATAGCTGTTGGCAACAGTGAGGACACTGTTGAAAACAAGTTTGGGGGAGGTTTGTGCTTATTTTTGCATCATTTGCATATCATTTGCATAAGCACAAAACATTTCTTTAAAAACTTATAAAAATTGAAAACCTATAAAAATTTAAAAATTTTCAAAAATATAAAAATATTTTTGTACATAAATAAGATAATGAAAGTTTAGATAGTGAAAAATTACATCCATGAGATTAGAAAAATTTAAGAAAACTAAGAAAATTAGAAGTTTTCTTATACGAACTAGTAATAAGTAGTTATGAGCCGTTGTCCCAAGGGTTAGTAAGATGAAGGACGTCACTAATCTGAGGATAAAAATAAGTCTGAAAAATAGTTTCTATTCTGGAAGCCAAACATTTTGAACGTTGATACCCTGCTATTCGCACTTACACACGTCTTAAAGCCTGGGATAGTAGAGGATACCTTGAAATGCTCTTGTCTTAAAGCCAAAAGTATGAAAGAAATAAAAAAAACGAATGAAATGAAAAAAATATAAAGTGGTGAGAAAAATGGACACTGGTTTTGTTATCACCAAGGGCAATAAAAAATGTATAGCGAGGGTGCCTCTTCACCTAGTGCCCTAAGGCCAACTGGTCTGGGAGTCACTGCTATGCCTGAGGTGGTGCAAGACGAGGAAAATACACCAAGTAAGCAAGCACAGGAGTAATCGGTCGGTTAGTACCTCAAGAAGTATTAACGGTCGCATGAAAGTGTGTGAGCAATCTCATCTAAATATTCATTAATTAAAAAGTACTGAGGCTGATGGGCAAGAGTATGATAGCTTGAATTGAATTCTCCGGGTGTAGAAATGTCTTTACACACACGCAGGGTTATATGATCGATGTTTGGATGAAAGATAGGAATGAAGAATAAGACGATGTTTTATTGAGGGAGGACGTGATTTCCAACATCTTTTCATGACTATTAAGATAGGGCTCATGACAACCGAAAAGTTAGCTTAGTTGGAAACCCTAATTTTCAAAGGCTTTTCTTTTACAATTCTTGTCTTTAAATGTAATATTCATGATCTTCCTTTTATTATTGGATTTTGTGGGTGCAATCCGCTGAAAACCCTCAAGAGACAACACTCCTCCTACTAGGGACACCTAGAGGTTTAAAGGCTTGTTGCACGTGCTCAGTGCAATCGTGTTGCCTACGAAAGGGTGCTAGTTAGTTTTTTTCTTTCTTTATTTTCTCCTTCTTTTTTTAAATAAAACAGTTCGCTCGAGACGATCGAAAATAAGTTTGGGGGAATTTGATCAGTCGAAAATACTGCATCTTTTAACCGGCAATTTCCTTATCAATTGCATTCATTTAGAAGTGTACGGTTCTCATATTTCACATATTAGCAAATCAGTCGTTAAATATCATATTGCATGTGTTAGACTCTAAAACTGGCACTATGAAGGAAATTGACTGCATTTCATAGCATCGCATTCATCCCTATATTGTGCAACACTTGTTTCAAGATTTGTGCAGGAAATTGCAGGATCAAATTGAGCTGATAAATTACACCAACTCCAAGTTTGTAGATCTGGTAGCAATCTAAAAGGCAAAACACAATTCAACATATCATATAAATCCCCAAACATTAGCCCAAGCATGTGCCAGAAAACCCAAGCCCCAAGGAGCCAACATGGCCGCGGAACCGCGGCCGGAGCCGGCTTGCACCGCGGTTCCGCGGCGGCCTTGCCACGTCAGCACATCAATTTCAGTGCACAATGTTTCCCTCAGCTCCTACACTTCAGAAAGACACTTCAAGTTCCAGAAGACTCCAGAGACTTCTGCCAGATCAGCAAACTACGGTTTCTAATGCTTAATTAATCCTAGCTTAAAGTCTAAGCTAGCTCCTAACAAACTATTTCTAGAAGCTCCTCAACAAACTTTTGGAGGGAATTGTAATTTCAAACCTAGACCTAGGGTTTGGGAAGTCGATAAATAGAAACCTAAACCTGGGGTTAAGAGATATACTTGATACTTGGATCCATTATCCAAGACTTAGATACTTAGAAAAATCCCTACCTCTTTCTTCATCTTCTTCTTCCACAAGTCTAGTGACAAGACTTGTGTGAAACCCTAACCCTAATTCCAATCAAAAGCCAAGATCCCGAGTACCAAATCAAGCAAGAAGCCCTTCAACCTTTTATGAGCAGAGCCGATCTTCAACAGAGCAAGTGGTCCAAGCCGATCCACGACTCACGGAGAAAAGCGACGCCAGATTGACAATTTAGTTCTTCCTCTTGTAGTTCTTGAGCGACTGTAATCAAATTGTTGATATAAATAAAAGGTGATATTCTTTTATCTTGTTTTCTTTAAATTCTTGCATCATGATTCGATCTCAATTTCTAGTTGTGGTTCTTGTTGTGATGTTTGAGTAATACTCCGCTCGTCGAGGAGTCGAGACGATCAATAGAATGATGATGTAACATATCTTAAATCGATTCTTGAGTCCTACGAGTTTTGTAAACCCTAGCAAGTTCAAGAACCGACGACCTAATTTTGTTGCGATGCTTTCTTGATTGACATCGCTCGAAATTGGGGAGTTACGATCGTTTCTTGAAATTGCTAGAGGTTAGAATGTAAATGATATCGACGAAAGAACAAGGGTTAAATGATGAAACCCTAGTTTCGCGAGAAAGCCCTAACTCTCGTCGATCATCATCGATCTAGTATCAATTCTTCGAAGGACAAGAACACGATATCTTGAGATTATATCACGTCTATAGATCCGATCGATTCCTGCGAGCCTCATTTAGATTCTTGACATTTTGGTTGGAAATATCATCGAAACCCGATTCTCGATTGTTTATCATTTTCTTGATTCTTGATTAGACTAGTGACACCTGAATCAATCGATAAAATCTTGAATCATGTTTTCTTTTCTTTTCGATTAACTTTTCAATTCAAACAAATTAAATATAGAAACGAATCGCACAATCCCTGTGGACGATCCGCACTCACTTACAATCTGCATCCGACACCGTAGTTGATTGCGGTCAAATATAATTCTTTGATTGTGAATTTTATTCAATTTTCATACCGACACAACGAGAAACTCATATCAATCAAATGAAACCGTTATCGGGGATTATTTGAGTTGATACACACTACACAGTCTTGAATTTTAGATCAATCATCTGCCGCCGTTTGGTGTTCGTCGTATTCATATCCGTATTCGTCGCGACTAAGGCAAGTTTACAACTTGCTACATGCTCTCTCTCTATACACACACACACACACACACACACACACACACACACACACACGCACTACTTATTATTATTATACCGTTTATACATATAACCCATATGCCATAACTAACAAGTTTTATAATTTTCATTTTATACCGTTATATAAATTATATCTATAACTAGAAACTATACAAACTAGTCTAATTGGTAAATCGAAGTGTAGAAATCAATATGATTATTTTTGTACGCTGTTTACAGCACCGAGATAACCGTATTTCATTACGACCTGTTTGCACAATTTTATTACAAATAAACAATTTATCTAATTTAATATACTATCTTGACATGCTTATAAACCGTTACCCTGTTACTGATATTACTATCTTGCTTGTACTTATTTATCTGTAATATTTATCGATGCCAATAATCCTGACCTGTTATCCTGATAGACGTGACTTGTTATCTAGATAGACATAACATGTATATGCCCGTTCCTATGTTGGTATTAAGTAGATATTATTTCATACCTGACTTGGAAAACAAAACCTGGGGAAATGGGAAAATCAAAAGTGTAACTTAAAAGGATATTACTTGATCCGTGGTTCCGGAGGGTAACGGAACAGAATCATTCTTGATTTATACATCTTGATCCGTAGTCCCGGGGGTAACAGGATATATCTTGGTCCGTGGTCCCGGGGGGATAACGGGATATATACTTTTGAGTTACATGGAGGAGTACATTCATTGGTTTCAAATACCTGTAGAATAGTTAACTTAGAAATACAGATTTTAGGATACACATGACATACCTATAGCCTGCTGTTATAACACATATGATTGTTTTGTTTATACTCATATCTTAGTTTGCACGTGACACCCTATATAGCACACTGTTTAGTTTATTATTATTACTATGATATTTATGACGCACTGACGTCTGGATTTTGTATGACCCGGTTTCTTTAACTTTATCACAGAAAGATCAAGAATATTTTGACAGACAAGCTGAGCAGCGAAGAGCTTTCTGCTAATTTAGTTTATTGATGTTTAGATTTATTTTTTCTAGTTATGGTTTTGTCGTTGTGATCCCATAAGGGACGAGATTAAGATATTATTTATTGTTGGATCTTTATTTGTTTCCGCTACTTTTTTCGTTATTATTTATTGTAGCAGTTGGACATGTAATAGTTAGATATTTATTTTACCGTTCTTGATATATGTTTGACAGTCGTAATGCGAATGTGGAAGGATATTTCCTAGCCATGGGTAGTATGGTTGGTTTTGTCACATACCGTATTTACGTATTATAGAAAGCGGGGTGTGATAATTACATAACTGTAGATGAAATTAAATTTATTACAATCAAGATATTCAATATATAATTTAAATTCTGCATATCTAAAAGCCGCATGTATATAAAGGAGATGAACAAGAAAAATGCGATAAACTAAAGTGTTTAATTGTCTATAAGATTATAAATAGTACAGACAGGTAAAATTTAGTAATCATCATTCTCTGTAGTACTATTCTCACTCGCTGGATTTTGCTCGCAGTCATCGTTGAATTAGTCTGGTTCACGCATTGTTCGTTTTCGTTTACGGGCAGCTGATGTTGATGATCCATCTTCTACAACAATCTCCGGATCGATATCAACCCTTGAAAGGCTAACGTCGTCGATATCCAAAGTCAGATCTAAGACACGTTTCATTTTTTGAATGTGAGATCCTCGAGGATAACACGTAAATCTCATATTATCATCGAGTTTCGTACACTTAGTATAAAATTTTTGTATTATTTTGAAGTTTAAGGTTCAATTCATATTTTTTTAAAAAGTTTTTCATTGCAAATTAGGGTTTTGGTTTCACATCAAGATTGGGATTGAAATTTAGCTTTTTTATTTATATACCTATCAAACTATTCGATTCCAACATTGCCACTGCCTAAAGCAAAATCACCAAAAATACTCTCAATAAATTAATAACAATATGCAACAATTCTCACCACAATCCATCTCTTCCTTACCGATTCTCACCACAACATTAACCAAGTACACTACTACAAATAAGGGTTGCCCCTACGGATATATGCGTAGGGACGAAAAAATACCCCGTAAGTGCAAAGGCCGCAGGTGCAAGTTGAGGCCCTGAACTTGCCCCTACGGGCAAATTCTTGCCCCTACGGATATATCTGTAGGTCTTGTGGCCCCTACGGAGTTATCCGTAGGGCAATCAAATCATATATTTTTTATGGTTTTTTTGAATATATTATATGTACCTACGGATAGAACCGTAGCTCCTTGTGCTACCCCCTACGGATATATCCATAGGTACTATGCCGTAGGGGCAAAATATCAGGAAACCTGATATTTTGCCCCTACAGATAACTCCGTAGGGGAGAGACAGTGGCCCCTACGGACATATCCGTAGGGGCACTCCCAACACCCTACACTGAGATCAGGGGGGAAAATAGTTTGCCCCTACGGATAACTCCGTAGGGGCAACATATATACCTACGACTTAATCCGTAGGTACATATTGTCTGTATTTTTTTTTTTAAAAATGGGCTGCTAGATTTTTTCCCGCCCTGTGCATAATACTATATACATCAATCAAATCATATATTGCAGTATTCATAATCACATCTCACGCATATATATAATATACAAAAGAAACCCAAAAACTGAATATGGTATAAATACAAACCAATATCAATATCGTTTCAAAATGTAGTACAATGTGTGATATAAATAAATACATGTTTCAAAAAATAAGAACCAAAAAGCTACCCTAGTTCGGTCCAGCTCCACCTCTGAATAACGTTAGAATAACGCGCGCCTGCTCCTCGGTCAATAAACTCTGCAATGCGTCGCGAGCGGGAGTCTGAGCGGCATGTGGAGCTGGCGATGTGGTCTGCGCAGCCGCCGTCGAGGTAGTCGCTTGCGGATTCGCGGCTGCGGGAGTCTGAATGGGCGGTGGAGCTACAGGAGCTGTCTGCGGAACCGCAGCCGATGTAGTGGCTTGCGGAGCCGCAGCCGAAGGAGATGCATGTGGAGGCTCGGCCGATCTACCCTGTCGCGTCTGGACATAACGTGTGTAAGAAGCGTGTAAGAACTGTGTATTATTCGAATTCGTATCATTATTAAGTTATTTCGAAACCCTGTTTGGATATCTAGTTTGGAAAAGCGTTGTTTATTTTAATTACATATGTATGTATGATTAATCAAACTTAAGTCTAAAACCAAATAAGCTCAAGCTACGTACTAATTATGGATATGTTGATATGTATATAATATGAAATGATATTTTACTATAAAGTAGTATACATACCAGCATCTCCTTCAACTCCTGAATGGTGGCCCTCAAGCTATCCAGTTCCTGATGGACATGCCGGTCACTGGAGACGGAGGAAGTAACCGCCGGGGTGGAGTCCAACCTCATATGGGCCCTGCTAGGGCCCAATCCCCGGCCTCTCTCCCAACCTCCGTGGTGCCCTCCGTGTGCGGCGTCCAGAACTGGGGTCAGCAGCCTCGGATCGTTCTGTCCGGTAAAATCGATCCCCGAGGCCTGAGCCTGCTCAACCACCCGCTCCTACACCCACATTAAGCAGTAAAGTATAAGTATAAAATTTAAACTTGAACCTTCCAAAACTAAAATTTCAAATTTGGGTAGAAAAAATATTAACACTTACGCAGTACTCCTGGGTAGCGACGTCGAGATATCGAAGCTCGCCCGTGGAGGGATCTGTCGAGGTGCCGTGGACGGCAAGACATGCGGACAGCACGCTCGGTGTACCACCTGACGCCACGGTCCGAGATGTCTGCAATATTAGAAAGTAACTCTTAATATTAGAAATATTAGAGAATAACTCTTAATATTGCAGAATATTAGAGAATAACTCTTAATTTACCGATAACTCCATGGCTCGAGTAATGTTCCTCGAGCCACCTGTGTAAGTGGGGCGACCCCTCTTCGCCGACTTCCTGTTCTCCGTATTCTGAGCGGCCTATTTCTGCACAACGCATTAACATTTAGTTTTCTAATTAAGAAACACAAAGAAATAAATTATATCATAAATAATGAATTAAATTTAAAATACATACCTGTTTGCGTTCGGAGTCGAAATAAGCGCACAATTGAGGCCATGTCTCTACGTCGACTCTCGCAAACGCCGGAGTAGATAGGAGGGCCGCTCTCTCTGCCTCGGGGGTCGCCATCCACAGGGAGTAGCAGTCGGCCTTCAGCTCATTCCTGTTGTATCGGACCTTGGCCTGCATGTTCTTCAACAGGCCATTGTACAAAGCATGAAGGTCGAGCACCCTCCCCGGGTGATCAGGGTCGGCTACAGGCTGAAAATCGTAATCCAACTGAAAATACAAAAAAAAACATTGTTATTAGATTGCAAGTGTTAATAATAAATATATTGGATAGATCAAATGAAAATATATATTAATACATACCCGAGCCTGATCAAAGAAGAGGGCGAATGAGCGCTGGTGCTGCTCGCCCCACTCAACGTGAAGTGGATAGTTCTTCACGATCCGGCTTCGTCCCCTAAATACCGGCCGAATGTCACGACCCGCAGGGTACGGAACGTGACTGGCACTTAAGTTTATGAAACGTCTAAAGACGTCCGTAAAGTAAGTAAGCCAAAGCCCAGAAAACAAAACCAATTAAGCAAAAGAATGAAGAAAACCCAATCAATTGAAAGCGAGTTTATCAAATAAGTCATGTAAAACCCTTTTTAAAAACAATACCAATTTTTCCGAAAATTTCGGCAGAGTCTCCTTTGTAAATACTGGCCCCCAAAATGGGTTCAACAAAATATATACGAATCCAACAAAATAGGGCATCCCCAAGCGGGAGCTAGCTCTTCGCCACAAGGCGGTCACAAATCCCACGCAATATAAAACGACAGCATGCAAAATAATCATAATGAAGCATAAGAAAAACAGCATGTCGACTCAAGTGAGCTCGACCCCAAAATACAGCACAAAAGTCTACAAATCTCACAGTCTCATCTCTAGGTCAATATACAATAAAACTGGTAGAAACAGTAGATGGAGTACACTAGATACAAAGAATATACAAGGTGGTACAAAATAGTAATATAACCCACCTAGGAGCAAAACCTCGAGTCCAGGCAAAGGAGGCAAAAGAACAAGTGCGCCCGCCGCTACTGAACTGACGGAGCGGACCTGCAAAAGACTGTGGCACAACGGGGGTGAGTTGCCAACTCGTGAGTAATAAATAACACCTACAAAGGCTATCGTATGCATGCACACAAGCATCCTAGCATCTAAAATACAGGTATGACTGGATGCACTAGCAGGTGTGTATACAACATCAGTGTACTAATATGTATGCAACATGAATATCTGAGGTCTCAATAGGTATATATAAGAAACATTTTTATCTCTTTTTGTTTTTGAAACTCTTTTAGAATGCCAGCATAATATCAATGAATCGACGAAAACCGGTGTCCAGCAACGACACCCAAAAGCTGTCTCAAATCTCATAAATCCATGTCATAGTGTCTCTGGCCTCAGCCATCCGGCTGACCCATCTCAATATCAATATCTCATCCTCTCGCGGCCCCGGTCGGTATCCTCTGGATATCCGCCGTGCCCAATGAAGTCACCGGTAGGTAATCCGTCCCCTGCCAGGCTCATCGTCAGCACCACGAGCTTCTTGCCCCGGGGTACCCTACCGGGTCCACCATGTACCCGAAACGGTTCATCCAACTCCTCGAAACGGGTCTCAAAAACCACAGCAAACTCATGGTGGACGACACTTACATCACTAGAAAACCGCAATTTACATGTTTTAAAAATATAATAAGTTTAGAAATTTTGCGGCTTTCCCCCCCGAAATCCAGAAATATCATAAAATCTCAAGAAGTCCTCATAAGTGCATATATCAATGATAATGAATGCATATGGTGTCAATAATCAAGTTGCGATGTGTAATTAATAGATTAGGCATGAACAATTAATATGAAGAAGTACATGCACATGAGTAGCAGTCCTACGGTTTCATTTTAAGGAATTAAAGGCAATAGCACCAGTTTAAGTATCAATTAGTAAAAGGTTTAAATTTAAATGTTATCTAGTGTGGTGGCATGGCAATTACCAGGGTGTGTGTGTAAGCATGAATAGTGCTCGTGCTGCATATAAAAACCCTGGCAATGGTGCAGGTGTCCTATAAAATGGTTTCGTATAGGTATGTCAATATAATGCATGGATGCAGCAATTAGTCAACTAAGTATTTCACCCCTAATTACTAACATCACTAAGGGTCTTGTAAGTTACTAAAACTATCGGGCGGCTTGCGCCATCCAACGATAGTCCCCCGTAGATGTTACATCTACTCACCGGAATCCCTGGCTAGCTGTGTCCAATCACCGCTTTCCCCTTTCGCGCCGCGTCTGACGTCTCCGCGACCGAACCTGGAATTTACATCAATACCAAACATAAGGTTACATATCAAGAACGACGCAAAACCCCAACGAAACTACTAATGTTCGCTAGCTAGGTACAACGTGCACAAAGTGCGCGGAACACACGTGAAAATCGCAAAAACTGCCAAAAAAACGCCGATTTGGTCGCCCGGCAAAACTAAAACCCGACTACTCAAAAATCCGCACACACGCATCCTAAACGTCATAGGATAAGCCAACACAATCATCAAGATGTCGAAAATAATCCATCACATAATTTTTATAAAAATCTAGTAAGCACAAAACTAGCAATTTTGGTGCAAATATCGAAAATTAGCGATACGGTTAACACAATCCAACCACACAACAAGCAATCTACAAACACTATAATTACAACACATTTGCAAAGATTCAAAACCTATTTTTTATAAACAACCATTACTTGAATTATATAACCTAGCAATTCTTAATCCAAACTTTATATGAAAACCTTAAATTAACACTAATTTATAACTCGATTAGCAAGTTAACCTTCTAGATTAGGTTAGCAAAACAACTAGATAACAAATTAGATTTAAACAATTAAATAATGGTTTCTAAACCTTAATTCAACTCATTAATCATGCTTCACAACCCACTTTCCATACATAAACCCTTTCTAGATTTTGGTAAATTAGCAAACTTAATGCAATTTCATACAAGTTTAACATAGATTAGGTTAATAGGAAGCCGCTTAAGCAAGGTAACCATAAAGATTAGTGAAGTAACAACTAGATTAACTACAAAACAATTTAATTAACTATCATGGCTTCAAAACCCTAGTTAAATTTTTCAACCATAACCTAAGAAAAACTAGATTAGAACTACACTAAATTAACACTACAACAATCTAACTTAAGAAACTTAATCAAAAGAATTTAATTAGCAAGAGATTATACCTCACTAGAGATCTAGCAAGAATAGATTTGCTTCAAATGATGGCCTCAAGCATCAAGATCCAAGCTAGGGAGGTGAAGGAAAAGAAAGATGAATGATGGGTTTAATTTGTAAGCTTTAATTTGCAAATTTTGATGAATTAAACTTGAAGAATTTTGAAGAAAATGAGAAGAAAGGAGATGAGGAGGAGGGGTGCAGGTTTCGGCCAGTATGAGGTGAGGGGGAGGGGTGTGGGTGAGTGGGAAAGTCATTGGTCAACTCCCCAAAAGTCAATGCCCCATACCTAATCAAACTATAATTAAAATAATTCCATAAACCAACAATTCAACACAAGAAAGAAAACAAAGAATGAGGCCAGAAATTTCTGGACTTGAACAAGGTGGGGCTGTCCTAGGGCTGAGGGAAAAGAGAGAGGGGTTTTACAAAAGAAATTTTATGCAAAAAGGCCCCCTACAAGTCAAAAATTGCAAGTTTTAGCTTAAAATTCAATAAATTCGTTTCCTATCATAAAAATTTGTTAAAAATCAAAATAAAATACTAAAAATTTATGTTACAACTAGATTTTAATTAACATAATTTTAAAGATTAAAATTAGCCCGGAAAAATTTGTATTTATCGCTAAATTAATGTATTTTCCTACCGGCTTAAAATAATATTAAAAAATTGAAAAATTAGGGAAAATTTTTAAACGACCAGAATTTCATAAGTAACTCATTAGCTACTAAAAACAAGCAATTACGTATCCATTTTAGGTATAATTAGTCATAAACTGCAAAATAACGAGAAAGACGGTTTTCGGAAAAATACCGAATTTTCACCGAATTTCAGGAAAACACCAAAACGACTTTTCAAGACGCTACACCGAACCTCTCGGCATGAGAACCGGTATAGCGATAGTCAAGGGTAAAAAATAGGGGGAATGTTGCCTCCCCCCTAGCTCTATCAGGCCTCAGCCTATGGGACTGATTCGGGCCTCGAGTCCCCCTCTGGGGATGGAGAGGCCCTGCGTCTGCACGAAATATCAAGACAATCAATAATAAGATAAAGTTGTATTAAGAAATCAAGGTTAAACAAAAATTCAAGTGTGATATATACCTCCGGTGACTAGCGCACGAGTCTGGGCCCGAGCAGCAGCACGAGCGGGACGATAGTTCCTCCGGTGAGGAACAACCAGGGTCCCGGACCCGGACGCATCCCCTCCAACTATAAAATAAATATCGACGCTAAATTTCCAAGAAGTTCATATTTATTCTATAGAGCATATGTAAAATGAATAAATATTTTAAATTTATTCATACTAACCTGCAGACGATGCGGAGGGTATGGAAGCGGCAGGAGTGGCCCCTGTGGAAGGTGTGGACGCACTACCTATAATTAGACAATTAAAAATAGATTATATAAGTAATTGCAAAAAGAATGTGTAGATCAATAATATAACGTTCTAAATCAATATGCATGCACTATAGGATATATAAACATACCCGCAGGTGCGGTGGTGTCACCACCTACAGCTGGACAATAATAAAAATTGCTAAGTAAGAGCAAAAAGAATGTGTGTATTTATGATATAGCATTCTAAATCAATATACATACACTATATGATATATAAACATACCTGGAGGAGCGGGGGTGGCCTCTGTCCCAGATGTGGACGCATCACCAACAACTAGACAATCAAACATTGACAATATAAGTAATTTTGACATAAACATGCATGAATATCTGTAATATTACATTCAAAATGGATATGCGTGCAGTTTACCTGGAGGTGTGGCGAAATCAACACGGAAGGAGGCATCCGAAGGGGTCTCCGATCTGGGTGCAAGACCGGCCCTCTGAAGCTCCCTACGGAGCTCTCCGGGCGGCAGAACCGCTCTGCCTCTGCCGCGGCTGGAGCTCCTGCCGCCCCTCGCTGCTCCCGACATCGTCATCAAATCTAGATAAACGGTTCGTGGACGCATTAGACAATCATTAAAAGTATTGACTATATATGATCTAGAGCGTAAAATGTGAAGTAATAATATAACATTACTGATAACCTTTTTCGTTTCGTGGGCGCATCATACATATCTACTTGGATTTCATCGTCGATGTCATTTCTAACCCAAGTAACTTCATGATCGGTCGAAGACAACCCGTCCTTCGAAACAGACGGTCGGAGCACTTTAAGCCTTCTCTCTTCTTCGTCCTCATCGCTGTTCTCGTATTCTGGGACATCGTAGACATCTCTAGGTTTCCATCGGCATACAACACTCCACCCCGGATGCTTCAAACACTGTGAGTAGTATACTTGGAACGCTTGGTTCGGAAAGATAAACGGATCGTCCTGACCGTAAAATCGAAGTGTGTTCACACTGGTCAATCCATATTCATCTTTCCAAGTCCCAAGACTGCTTCTCCACCTGTCCGTATCGGTTCGCGGATCGTACCAAGTACACTGGAATATATAAAAGGGTTCTGATCGTCCAGGATAGTGGATGCCGAGTATACAATTTAAGTACCCATAGTAAATCACGCCGTCCGATCCTACCGTCGCAATCCCACTATTCTGAGTGGTTCTAGATGTTTCTATGTCCTTAACTTCGAATTTGTATCCAAGGACACCAAATCCTTTGTAATATGCAACCTCCATACTAGGAAATTGAGCTAAACATCTTGAATCACTCTCAAATGATGCAGACAAGTTCGGATCGTGGATCTAACAAAACAAATTTTACGATAAATACATAACGATACAAGTTTAGATTAAAACTGATAGCAATAAAATGTAATTCGAATAACTTACATGCTCTGTGACCCAATCACAAAAATTATCCTGATGGTATTTTTCCAAACGTTCTTCGTTCCAATCAGGATGCCCCTCACGTACCTCGTTAAAATGAGTTCTGTTTTTGACAAATAATTGTGACATTAATATTATGTCATTTCATACACACACAAACACAGATATAACAATTAATCCAAAAGAACTTACTCTCTAATTTGTTCAAGACATGCGCAATTAAGCAAGATAAACCTGTATATCTTGTTGATAAACATAGTGTCTACCCTCTTATACTCGGCTTTACCATATGGCCCGTCTTGAATTCTTCGTGGTCGGTTAAGCCTTGTCTCAATGTTCTCGTCCAGATAGCGGGAACAAAATGTGGTTGCTTCATCAAGAAGATAACCTTGCATGATAGAACCGTCTGGTCGATTTTTATTGCGTATATACTTCTTAAGAGTGTAAAGGTACCTAATGAGAATATGTTGAATAAATAAACACGGGCATACAGGACAACAATAAATTTATAAATTGCGCGAAACGAAAAATTACACGTACCTCTCGACGGGATACATCCATCGATATTGTACCGGTCCGGCTAACTTCGCCTCAGTTGCAAGATGAACCGTCAAGTGTATTATGATATCGAAGAATGACGGTGGGAAAATACGCTCAAACTTGCAAAGTATCAACGCAATAGAATTTTCTAGTTTATCCAGCGTCGCAACCTCCGGTGTTTTAGCACACAACTCCCTAAAAAAACAACATAGGTCGTTGATTACTAGACCAACCGAGTCGGGGAGAGAAGTCCTGAGGGCTAATGGAAGAAGGTGCTCCACGATAACATGGTGATCATGACTTTTCAGCCCATCGATCTTGCCCTTCACAATTTTTATTTTCTTGCTGAATGATCCTGAGAAAGCTGTGGGGACTTTCAAATCATGCAACACCTGCTGGAATCTTTTCTTCTTCGGTTGTGACATATGATAAGCGGCATTGGGAAGTACAAACTTGCCCGGTTTACCCGCTACCGGTTTAGGGTGCAGTTCACTTCTTATTCCCCACTCTTGTAGATCTATCCGGGCATTCATGTTGTCTTTCGATTTCCCGTCTTTACACAGAAGCAAGTTAAGTATGTGCTCTGATACTCCCTTCTCTATATGCATGACGTCCAGACAATGACGCACTGAATTTGTAGACCAGTACGGAAGCTCGAAGAAAATGCTTAACTTGTTCCAATATTGTGGTTTGACCTGTTTCGTCGAATCCATCCCGAAGGTCACGTTATTGTAACCATCCCATTTAGCAGTCACGTCCTCTCCGGACAATGGGAATGGAGGCCCAAGAAGCTCCTGATGACCATCAAAGTAAACCGTGTCTAACCTATAGGGGTGGTCTGGAGGCAGAAAACGTCGATGGCCGCAATAACAAACCTTCCTGCTAAAATTCAAAAATTTTGATGTTGTGTGTTCATGGCAATGAGGATATGCTTTGTGACCATGTACGGACCAACCTGATAGCATTCCATACGCAGGAAAGTCATTAATTGTCCACATTAAAGCCGCACGCAGTATGAAGGTTGTATTTGTGTTTGAATCATATATCTCTACACCATCAATGAACAAAGTTTTCAGCTCCTCGATCAGAGGTCGGAGATAGACGTCGATATTGTTCCCCGGTGAGTTTGGTCCGTCGATAAGAAGAGGCATCATAAAGTATGATTGGTCCATAGCCAACCAAGACGGCAGATTATAAATTATCATTACAACGGGCCATGTACTGTGACTTCCAGCCATATAGTTGAATGGGCAGAAGCCATCGGTAGCCAGTCCGAGCCGGACATTGCGAGGATCGCTACTGAATATTGCGTGCCTCCTATCGAAATCCTTCCATGCCGGTGAATCTCTTGGATGGCTCATTTTTCCATTTTCGCTTGGAGGAGCACGGTGATGCCAAATCATTGCCTCGGCTGTTTTCTTGCACCTGAATAGCCTCTGTAGCCTCTGTGTTATGGAAAAGTATCGTGCTATCTTCACAGGTATATCAGGCTTCTTATCAGAATCTTTCGGCTTATACCTGGCCTCTCCGCATGCTGGACACTCTTTCAAATCTGAATTCTCTTTCCGGTACAACACGCAATTTTTAGGACATGCTTGAATCTTCTCGTACTTTAGACCCAAATCAGACATCATCTTCTGGGCTTCATACCAGCTTTCGGGCACATTATTTCCCGGAGGCATAGAATCTTTCAAGAACGAAAGAAGCATTGTGAATGACTTGTTGCTCCATCCATTTAGACACTTAATCTAGAAAAGTTGGACGAACCATGAGAGGGTGGAATACTTCGCATTCTCATAAATTGGTTTCCTAGCATCATTCATGAAATTTTCATATTTATCCGCACGCGGTCCTTGACCGGAAGGAATGTCATCTTCGGTACGAATAGATTCACCTAGGGCAGCCTCTAGCATATCCTCCATTTCTTCTGATGGAAATAAATTTCCGTCTCCTGCCGTATTACCGAATTCTTCTTCTTCTCCTGCCGCATTATCGTGTTCTCCTTCTTCTTCTACCGCAGTACTGCATTCTTCTCCTTCCACGTGATATTTCCAAGTTGAATAAAGTCTAGTAAACCCATGTTTTACAATATGAAGCTCTGCCAATTCTACCTTCTGCCAGTACTTATTGCCACATCTATCGCACGGACAGAGAATCTTCTCTATTATGATCTTATTATGTGCGCGTGCAAATTCAAGGAAAGCAGCAACTCCTGCGACAAACTTAGGTTGCATATGTTGTTTCCAATCCACATACATCCAGTCCTTAACTCTGACGTACTCATGGGCCATGTTAGACTGAATAACATATAAATTGTAAGTTATGCTGACTATATTGAGAAATATAAGAACGGGATAGTTACTGACAAAGGAGAAAATCCGTGTATATGCTTTGTGTGTGCGTTTGTCGTTGAAAAGAATAAATTATCGCACGTATGTTAACCGATAGACGGGGACTAAGTGGCGCTTTTAGTTTCATATATGAGTATCGATGGGAATATGAAGGTTTCATATTATCATATATTGGTTTTAACCCGAACATCTCGAATCGCTCTCTAGTTATGCGTTTGTATGTGTGTGTTCCGGCTGTCGGGGGTAGGCTTCTATCCCATTAAGAATGTATAGAGCGAACGCCCATCACTTGTGCTTTCAACCGTTTCGAGTAAATTTCGGCAGCACCTCCCCGCTGTTCTCCGAGTACATTGTAATAGAATAGATAATCATTTCAAAGCTGTGAAACAACGTTGAAATGAACATCTAATTTATCTTTGTACACGGAGAACCAGCGGAAAGGTACCGACGAAATATCTCGAAACGGATGAAAACACAAGTGAATGAAGGCGTTTGCTTTATACATTCTTAACTTGTCCACACGGGACAAATCTATGGGTTACCATACGATTGAATTTTCTCGTCGCGTAGACTATACGACGGTTGTTAGTATCGAGCTATACTGTCCGATATTTAACAACTTTCGTATAGTTCTAGGTCACGACGAGCATCGCACGTATGTTAACCGATAGACGGGGACTAAGTGGCGCTTTTAGTTTCATATACGAGTATCGATGGGAATATGAAGGTTTCATATTATCATCGAGTATCATATATTGGTTTTAACCCGAACATCTCGACTCGCTCTCTAATTATGCGTTTGTTGTGTATTCTTGTTGTATGTGTGTGTTCCGGCTGTCGGGGATATGCTTCTATCCCATTAAGAATGTATAGAGCGAACGCCCATCACTTGTGCTTTCAACCGTTTCGAGTAAATTTCGGCAGCACCTCCCTGCTGTTCTCCGAGTACACTGTAATAGAATAGATAATCATTTCAAAGCTGTGAAAAAACGTTGAAATGAACATCTAATCTATCTTTGTACACGGAGAACCAGCGGAAAGGTACCGACGAAATATCTCGAAACGGATGAAAACACAAGTGAATGAAGGCGTTTGCTTTATACATTCTTAACTTGTCCACACGGGACAAATCTATGGGTTACCATACGATTGAATTTTCTCGTCGCGTAGACTATACGACGGTTGTTAGTATCGAGCTATACTGTCCGATATTTAACAACCTTCGTATAGTTCTAGGTCACGACGAGCATCGCACGTATGTTAACCGATAGACGGGGACTAAGTGGCGCTTTTAGTTTCATATATGAGTATCGATGGGAATATGAAGGTTTCATATTATCATCGAGTATCATATATTGGTTTTAACCTGAATATCTTGAGTCGCTCTCTAATTATGCGTTTGTTGTGCATTCGTGTTGTATGTGTAACATGATTTTAAACCATTGAGATCAAGATTGATAGAACTGATCATCCTACATTACAATAGCATTCATCAACCAAAAACTATTATTGCAATGGTATTCATCTATAACAATCAACAATTAAAACTATAAATGTAGGATACTGATATCATAAAGTGTTATACGCAACATTGATAGAACTGATAAATAAAAAAACGAAACACAAACCGTATCAAGATTTAACAACTTTGATTATGTCATATACGCGGGCCGATATTTTCATATTAGCCAATAGGTAAAAATAGATTGCGGTCTGGATATGGTATATTGGCAGATGTTACCTATATGCATACATGCATGTTGTCTCCCCATTTTTTCATAAATCAAACCAACTACATACATCAAACTAGTCCATACCACCAATCGGAAACTCCACTATGTCTTTGAATTATTATTTTTCCAAATAGCATTGAGCTCCTATTGACATTGTCCCATCCAACAAATTTATTGTGCTTGTCTCGACCTTCATCTAGCTTTCACATGCCATACACATTAGATGAGTAATATAGTTATAAATTATGGTATTTTGTTGTCATCAATCCACCTAACCCTATCCCCAAGTTGCTCTATGAAAGCACATAGAACCATCCCCCCTAGTCAAGCATAGCTTTTTCTGTGCAATTGTTCTCATTCTTAATTTCTCACATTCATTACTCTCTCATTTTCTTGTCAACAAATTTTTTGTGCAATTGTTCTCATTCTTAATTTCTCACATTCATTACTCTTTCATTTTCTTGTTTTTTTCCAACTCCCCACCACTTAACCCCAACCCAGCCCCAACCTAACCCTAACCCCAGCGCGGCCAGCTAAACCCCAACACCAACCCTAAGGCAAACCCTAACCCCAGCCCCACCCCAGCAGCAGCCGAACCCCAACCCTAACCCTACCCCGACTCCGACCGCGACAGCGACCCCTGCCCAACCCCAACTCGCGCGCGCAACCCCAGACCCAGCCATTAACCCTAAGCCCAAAATAATCCAAAAATTCTTTAATTTACCTCGAGATTTACTCACCTGAACGGCTGCTGCTGGGGCTGGGGCGACGACCTGAACGGCGGTGGCGACGACCTGAACCGCGGTGGCGACGAGAACTGCGGTGGCGACGAAACCGGCAGTGGCGACGAGGAGAACGACGGTGGCGACGACGGCGTGGCGATTTGGGGATTTTTTTCGCGCGCGATCGAGAGAGAGAGAGAAAGTGAGCGTAGGCGATCGATCTGGGGTTTTGTTAAATCGATATTTACTTGCCCCTACGGATATACCCATAGGTCCTTTGTTTGCGGCTCCGTAGGGGCAAACACCAAATTAAGAATTAATATTTTTATTCTTGGACGTCTGTGCCCGTAGGGGCAACCTTTTAGCCCTACGGATAAATCCGTAGGGCCAAGTTAAATCTGCCCCTACGGATTCCAATATCCGTAGGGGCAACCCCCTATTTTACTAGTGGTAATAACCACATCCACAATTAACATCCTAACCACAATCAACCAATTCGTAATCAACCAAAGAAATATCTAATATAATTTGAATTTAATGCTATAACGGAATGAAAATTTAAGAAATGGCAAGTACTTGGTTTGGTTTTATGGTTAATTGATTATGAAGTATGGGTCGTGTGGTTTTTTGATTAAATAATTAATGGGTGACTAAGATTAAGTTTAATAGTTAAAAATTAATAGTTTCATATTTTAATAACGAAAATGCGTAAAGTGATGTACCGATAATCGATATATCTCGAGTGCGAAGAAAGTTCGACCAATCACGTCGATATTAATCCTCCAATTGCACAAATTTTTCGTTCAAATTTCCTTGGCTTCACATTTCTACTCAAAGATCTCAATATAACGAAAATAAAAACTAAAATACTTTATAAATTGAAATTTATAAAAATAAATTTTCCTAATTTCGAACCATCGTCGAGCAATCTAGGACTCGGGTAACCACGTGAAGAAGAAAGGGAGGATCCGTCTTGAATGGAGAAAGGGGCTCAGATTTTTGGATGGAGGACGAGTAGAGGCGGGGGTCGGCGGCGAAGAGAAGGAGGAAGAGTAGGGGGTCGGCGATGAGTGGATCGGCGGCAGAGATAGGGCCAGCGATGAGGGGATCGAGGGCAGAGGAGGGGGTCGGCGGGTAGGAGGAAGGGTCGACGAGGTGGGGGTCGGCGGTGAAAAGAAGGAGAAGGAAGAGGCTGGGGTCAGCGGCTTGGAGGAAGAGGACCGACAATGGAAGAGGAGGAGAATATTTAGGGTTTAGAAAAAGAGAGATGATATCTGAAACCCGAGTTTATATTTAATTGGGTTATTCCGTCGGGCAATAGCTGACGGAATAACCCAAAACAAATTTTAAATTGTTTTTTGGTGTAATCGGGGTTTATTTCGTCGGATAATACCCGATGAAATATGTATCATTTTCTTGTAGCGATCCGATCAAAATGTCAAAAATGCACATAAAATTAGATGAAGTTGGATCATTATACATCATATATAAGGTGGCATTTCGATAAAGAATTAAATAGGGTTGCGGTAAGCGGGATGGACCACATCTTAAACCCTGCCCTCCTGTTATTCCTATTTTGGTAGTGACCGCAATGAGTTACGTATGCCTCTTTGATTACTTATATAATTGCTCGGTAGAACGATATAAACATATCATTATGAAGAACCATTGTTTGTCAACCATCATATATATAGACATATAGAAACTTTTGACATTTTTCAGATCAGAAATATTCTACCTTCCAACTTTTATTATATACACTGTAAATTTTGCTGAAACTTAGCGACCTTATAAAAATGTCTTATCACATCAGCTCAAACTTTAGAGCAACCATAAAAATTTCCTTGTACAGTTGGATATCAAATATCTCGCGGTGTCAAGTGAAAAATGCCTATTTCACTTTCAACGAATGCCATATGTAGTTGATATATATAGTTGGAGGTTATTAATTATGGACTTCAAGTTGCAACATTTACGAAAAATTGCAGTCATAGAAAATAGTGCAATAAATAAGAAAAAGTTGAATGGGTTGTAATGTAAGAAAACTAGCATTAATTTCATTTACCAACAAATTTCTTGCGTACATCCTATGGCACCATTAATGTAGCTAAGACTAGACTATAACAATAGATATTTTCTTAGTAAATTAAATAACTTTCTTTAAGAGAAAATGCAGTAAGATGATATCAAAATAATCTACATTTAAACTCAGACGTTTATAAGTCTATAGAACCGCATAAACCTACACTGTTTTCCTAGTCCTGCTAGATTCATTTGAAACAATTGTTAAAATATAAAAATATTTTCTAACTTTCAAAGTTTCAGTGCAGCAGCAACTGGGACCAACACAACTTTAGATAAAAATCTCACAGTTTATATTATTTTTTTTCTTTTAAAGAAAACATCTCAATGCCATAATCAATTAACATCCCAATTCATCACTATTTATAGCCTAAAGTTCTTGGCTTGCAAAGCCATACTCTCTCTCTCTCTCTCTCTGCAATGGAGACAGAACAGAAGGCCATAGGATACAATAATGGAAGAAGTGAAGGAATCTCAAATAAGAGGAATACTAGTGCAAGTTCATCATCTTCAAAAATCATCTTGTTGTTGAGGTCTCTAGCAATCATAGCAAGCTTGGTTGCAGCAATAGTGATGGCTCTCGACAAAGAGACCAAGACTGTCAACGTCACCATTGCACCGATGCTGCCGCCGTTGCCGGTGCCGGTGACAGCCAAAACGAGCTACTCGTCTGCTTTTATGTAAGTTTTCTTGTCCCCTTTCCATTTTCTGTTACCAAAACTCTGAAGTTGTGCGGAGTTTAATATGAGTTATATTTATATACTATCAAGCTGATCTTTCTCAAAGGGTTCAGGTTTCTTGTTGCGAACCGTTGGGGGTTCAAAAATATAGGGGAAAAACTCTCGTAATGATCAGCACCTTTCATCTTGATCAACATATAATTTCGAATACTTCTTACTTTTGTCTTGAAGAGTGGCAAATTTAACTGTTTAACTATAAGAACATTTTTCATATCTAAATCAACGTGTTAAACAACATCAAAATCATATGGAAATTGATGTTTATATGTTTTAGGCCATGATGACCAGGATTCATGATATTGATCATCACAAAAGTTGTGAAGACTGAAAAGATGATTTTTTGAATGAGAACGTACCGATGCCATATATAGACCTCTACACTTCTCTACTTTTTTCTAACAGTAAAATTCTTAATCTCTGGTTTTTTTTATCGATTAAATCTAATAAACGGCTTTTAAATTTTTATGTCTCTGCGTCCAGAATTTCTAAATTAAGATGAACATCAAGTGTTTTTGTTATAATTTCTTTTATATATCTGTGTAATATTGTGATGAGCTTATATCATACACTTTAAGTTTTGCTCCTTATTCTCAAAATTAGCCCCGTTTGTTTCGATGGAGTTAGAAATCAAGGGTTTAAAGTCATGGATGAAAATGAAGACAGACTTTGAATTCTTATATTTGTTTAAAAGAAGATATTTCTACTTAAAGTTAGGATTTTGAAGTTGGTGTTCGGTAAGGCATTAAGAAAAGACTAAAATAAAGGAAACTCTTTTTATCTTTGCTTGGACAACAGAAAACCCCCTAAATTTGAAAGCATGTGTTTTACCGTAAAATTTTATACCCCATCAGTTATTTGGTGTTTATTTCCCATAATGCCCATCAACTCATTCTTCTCCAATATTTTTCCATTTTCTTCTTTAAATTTTTCCCCCTCGGAACCCTTTTTCCTCATTTCTTTTCCAAAACTTCTAATTCAAAACACCGCCCACATTCTCTGTATTCCTTCAAGAATGAGCATATATTCAAGAGAGTACGTACTTTTAAAAAATGAAGAAAATGAACAAAAATTATAAGGTAAGTCAATTAAATTTATTAGAGAAGCATTTTTGGCATTAAAAAGACTTATAGATGGAAAATTTAACATTGTTAGGGTTTTGGGGGCAAACTTCATATTTTTTTCAAGTTTAGGTGCGTTTCTTGCTCTTCAAGCAAAAGTGAGAGGGGTTCCCTCATTTTAGCCTTAAAAAAATTAAGGGTTCCTAAACGAAATGGAAGGAAAGTAAGATACTTAAAGAGAGAGAACTATTTAAAAAATAAAAAGTTGGAACTCTTGATTTCCCAAATTCCTTGCAAAAAAATAGGCTTGTTGCACTACTTAAGATAAATGCTTTTATATTTTAAAAAATGCTCTTTATTATGCTCAAATCCAGGTTATTTGAGCAACTTTTATTAAATTCATGAGAAAACGGGACTTACAGAGACACTTCAGATCGATAATTGCAGTGTTCGGACTACATGTCATATAAGGCCCAAAAGATTTCTTACACGTAGTTTCCTGGGTCCCGCGAGGCTTCCAACTTGGATACTACAATTATAGACCTGCAGTAGCCCTGCATGCCCTTATAACCCAAATTCATATGCAGTGGGCGCTGCAGTCCCCTTAATAAATGGCTTTTAAAGCTTCCAGCATTTCAACTTTTCTATGAACACCAAAGTGATGAGCTGGATATCATACACTTCAAATTTTTGCTCCTTATCTCAAATTAGGCCCTGTTTATGTCGAAGAGTTAAAAAATAAAGAGTTACAACCGAGGATGAAAATGAGCGCAAATTTTGAATTCGTGTATTTGTTTAAAAGCATTGTCCTTTAAATTAGGATTTTAAAGTTTGTGTTTGGCAAGACATTTAAAGAAAGGCTAAAATGCAGGAAACCTTTTTACTTTTGACTTAAAAACAGAAATCCCTTCTAAACTTGAAAATATGCGAATTACCTTAAAATTTTAATACCATCAGATTTTTGGTGTGTAATTCCCATAACGCCCATCAAGTCATTCTTCTCTTAAAAAAGTTCCCTTTTTTCTCTAAATTTTTATTCCCTTCAAACCTTTTTCTTCAAACCCTTTTTCCTCGTTTCTTCCCAAAATCTCTAGTTCAAACCGCTATCCACATTCTCTTTATTTCTCCAAATAATGAGCATATATACAAGAGAGCATGGATGTTTTTTAAAATGATGCAAAAGAACAAAATATATTTGATTAGTCTATTAGATTTATCAGAGGAGAATTTTTGGCATAAAGAAGTCAATGGATGAAAATGTTAACACCACTAGAATTTTACAAACTGCATAATTTTAAAGTTTAGGAGGGTTTCTAGTTTTTCAGGCGAAAGTAAAAAGGATTTCTTGCATTTTAGCTTATAAAAAATTAGAAGTTCCTAAATGAAATGGAAGAAAAATAGGATAATCAAGAGAGAGAATAACTATTAAAGAAATAAAAAGTTGTTTATGTGACAAACTCCAGCCCAACTTTATCAAAAAACTTCCGACTTCAAACTCCTAATTCCGTACATGCCACGTAGGAAATGAGAACTCCGAAATCATATGCTTCACGGACAAAACAAAACAAAAGTTTCAAGTTTGAGCTAAGATCAAGAGTTGGAACTCTTGATTTTGCAAATTGATTCCTGTCAAACAAGCAAACCCTTAACTTATATATGGTTAAATTGCAACTTACTGCCATAAACAATAAGTATTTTTTTCTAAATAATACCATGAACTTTTAAAATTATGGATTGATACCATGAAATTTCAAAAGTATAAAAAAAAGCCCCGAGGAAAATTACAAAATACCCCTCCTTTTTTTCAAATTTAGTCTTTTTTTATTATATGAGAAGGGTATTTTGGTAATTTTGTAATTTTCCTCAGGTTTTTTTATACTTGTAAAAGTTCACTGTATCAATCCATCATTTTAAAAGTTCATGGTATTATTTGGGAAAAGTGCCTATAGTTCATGATAGCATGTTGAAATTTAGCCCTTATATAGTGCACAACTTTGTGTTAGGATTAGGAGAGATGCTTTTATATTTTAAAACTACACTACACTCTTTATTATGCCAAAATCTTGGTTTTCTAAGCCCTGGTTGAATCTCTTGTTAAATTCATATGAGTTATAGCTATGGAAAAGATCTTAGAATATTTTAAAATTGTGGAGATTTTTAAATACTTGAACAGTTAGAAAATTTATTTTACAAAAAGCTTTCACATAGTTATGAACATGTTGTTGTCATATGTCGGTCTTGGAATCAAATTAGGAAGTTAGTTCAATGCCTCATTTGTGAGTTAGAAAAGATAAGTCCAAATACAAAAAGCTAAAACAGTTTTCTCTATTTTTTTTTGTCTGCAGGTACTTTGTTGTGGTCAACGCAATTGTATGTTCTTACTCTGCGCTCTCCCTTGTTCTATCAATAATAGCTAACAAAGCCAAAAATGGGACGAATATTTTGGCACTGTCAATGTCCGCCGCCGACGTGATCGTGGTGGCTCTCCTCTTTTCAGGCCTTGGAGCCGCTGCGGCGATCGGGGTGGTGGGGGAGAAAGGGATCTCACATGTGGGATGGAACAAGGTGTGCAATGTGTACACCAAGTTCTGTGCTCATGTGATGGTCTCTGTTGCTGTTTCTTTTGTTGCATGTTTGGCTTATGTGTTCCTTGTGTTGGTTTCATTTCTTAGCCTCCACAAGAAATTATCTACTGTTGATGTGTGATAATATATATGACTGGTTGAATTTGGTTCTTAGTTTGTCACATTATCTATAATTTGAAGTTGAATGTAATTTGACTGGCTCTTATAATAAATTTGCCAAATATTTTTTCTTTTTTCTAAAAAAACCTCTTTATAGGACAAGTTAATCTAAGAAGATATGGAATTGGTTTTGTTTTGCATATCTGTCTTAATCATGATCTTGTTTATTCTCAATACAACATCTATATCATTCCCAATGATCATTAGCTCAGTAGGTATGGATCCTAGAAAGAAAAGTTGCCACAAGTTAATACTTTCGGGACAAATTCATGGGTTCCTAAGGTGCGCATGTGTGAGATGTGCATATTGTATGCATAGGTTAAAGTTTATGGACTAGTACCAAAAAATAATAGTAATAAAAAGAGAGAAAAAAAATTCTATATCCTTCCCGAGAATCAGAAGTGATATTTATAGCGAAGTGATGGACTCTTTTGAATTTTGGGATTCATAACTCCTAAATAATACCATAATATATAAATATTTGTGACTTCCCACGGTTAAGAGGAACATGATTATTTCATATTATGGATGTTTTTAACAAATATTAACCATGATATTTAAGTTAGCACAAATAATATCATGATAAATATTTATTATCTGTTGCAATTAAGAAAAATAAATTTCATGCCATAATTTGGTTATTGTCATAAATATTCAACAATGATATTTACGATGGAATAAATCATGATTGACCTGTCACGCTCACACATGAAGAGAATGATAAATATTCAACAATGAAATTTACGATGGAATAAATCATGATGGTTGACCTGTCACACACCAATACATAAAAGAGAATAATTAAGAAAAGAGGCCGGGTTATGATGCTCAATGACGGTAATTCCTTATATCATGACACGTAGCGTATGACGTGTCACATGCGTAAACCAGTTAGGCCCCTGAGGACCACGGAGGGAGAACCATCGTGCTACAGTGGGAGCTTCCCTCAAACTCTGTCTCCGAGATTGCACCCCACTCCTTACTCCCGAGCACTTCAGCAGCCAAGCCAACTGTCACTTTGCTCTACTCTGAGCTATCACAGGCCCGAGATTCCTCGGCCATCCGGCTCGCCTCCGAGCCTTCCTTCGGGCTGAGCTTCCTCGCCCTCCCGGCTCGCCTCCGAGCTATCATAGTACTAAGATATATCGGCCTCCCGCTCGTTCCCGAGCCTCCCGCCGAGCTCATCTTCCTCGATCTGGCTGACCGACCGCAGCACCGATCACAGGCGCCTCCGCCACAGCTCCGCGAATCTCACCATGCGTAAGATATCCGCCGGCCACGTCCCGCGTTCCACGCCATCACGATCCCCCATTAACGAGCATGTCTCGTCATTAATACGAGATCCCTCCTATCACGCGGGCGTGACGCCAGGGGCGTAATGGCCAGCGTGATTCTCGCGCCTGCCTGCCCGTCGCCACCACTATATAAACCCCTCTTTCAGACGATCGAAGTAAGTCATTTTTCTCCCCACTAGACCGTTACTCTGCTCAAATATCCGGTCTAACTTGATCGTCGGAAGGTCCTCGGTGGTACAACTACCTCGGGACTTCCTTGCAAGTAGCTCAGCCTCAACCACCTCAAACCCATTGAGATCCACACGCTTCAGGAGTCAACCTCCAACCCAATCTCAGCCGTCCATCATCGCCAACAGCAGATCTACGGAAGGTAACATTTTGACGTGATCCGACATCCGTCATTAATAAGCATATCTCGTTATTAATGCGGGATCCCGTCTACTGCCGGCGTACTGATGAGTCTTTAGAGTCCTACATAGAGGTTTCCTGGCTCAGGCAAAACGGAGTAGGAGCACATATGTGATATGTGCGGGATCGAGATTGATACGCCTATGTGATACCGTATTCTATTCTCGCGATATGTGATATCGACCGGTTATATGTGATATAGCCGGGTTATCGGATCAAGTGTTGATTCGATGAAATAATATATATATATATATATATATATATATATATATATATATATATATATTATGATCACTTAAATATTTATTATTCTCACTTATAATACATTTAACATATATGTGATATATGTTTATTGTATTGTTTTCTTTTGTTGCATAAATATTATATATGTGATATATAATATTGTGACATGCTTGGTTATAAATGCAACTAGGGTTTATTAGAGTTAAACCATGCTAGGGTTTATATTTATCATTAAGTAATTCAAATATTGTGGATATTGATCAAGGATGAAGCTTGTACAAGCTTGTAGTCTTCTTTGACTTTGTCCACTTTTTTTGTCTAGCTTAAGATATTTATCAACCTCACCTTTAACCATAGCTAATGGTTAAGTCTCTACATGGGTTAAGGATGATATACTTGACCCATGGTTACATTTCTAACCACACAACAATAATTCATCACTTTCTTCTTCTTCTTCTTCTTCATTGGAAAAAAAACTTGCTAGATTTTTCATTTGTGATGAATGATTGTGAGAAATTAAATAATAAAGTGAGCAAAATTCCTACTTCATCATCCTCTTCTATATTAGCCATATAGATTAGTGTGTTAGTTTCACTAATTCCATATTAGTGAGGAGAGAGCTTGAGTCCGTGTTTTCTCGACGTAGATCATCGTAGACTTTGAAGACTTCAAGTAAGGATGCATCGTACATCTTGTGGAGCCTCTCAAGAGTTCGGGAGTTCATGGATCGCAGCGAAGGGGCCACTACTCAATGCTTTTGAAGCAAAGGAACGGACTACAAAGGTTGTAATCCCTATCACTTAGATGTAAATTTTTATAAAATGGCATGTGTGATACCTTCCTAAACATTGTCGTGGTGTTATACAACCCTACAGTTACAATCTCTTATTTTTTGTGAAAGACTTTGTCTTTATGGATCTGTGCTCTGAAGAGAATTGAATTCTTCTCCCCCTTTTTTATAATGAGATGCTATGATCTCTTTTGTGAAAGACCTCTGTCTTATAGATCTATGATCTAGAAAAAGAACTAGGTTCTTCTACAGACGAGATGCTTTGATCTCTCTGTTTTATTTACCTTGAAGAAATTCTTCTTCCGAGAGCTTACTCTTCTCTTTGAATTTTCTCAAAGTTTATGAGGGGGGTTCCTCTCTTGTAAACTTGAAGTCTTCGGTCCTTTATATAGGGGTGGCTGATTTGTTGAATCAGTTAAGGAAATCTTTGCTCTGATTGATTTGGGGATGTTTCCCACCGTTGAATTTTTGATCCAAGGGTTTCTGTTTTACAGAAAGCAATCTTCTTGTTTTTAACAAAATTGGGAAAATATTTTCCCATACAGAACTTATTCTAAGATATATCGGCCTCCCGCTCGTTCCCGAGCCTCCCGCCGAGCTCATCTTCCTCGATCTGGCTGACCGACCGCAGCACCGATCACAGGCGCCTCCGCCACAGCTCCGCGAATCTCACCATGCGTAAGATATCCGCCGGCCACGTCCCGCATTCCACGCCATCACGATCCCCCATTAACGAGCATGTCTCGTCATTAATGCGAGATCCCTCCTATCACGCGGGCGTGACGCCATGGGCGTAATGGCCAGCGTGATTCTCGCGCCTGCCTGCCCGTCGCCACTACTATATAAACCCCTCTTTCAGACGATCGAAGTAAGTCATTTTTCTCCCCACTAGACCGTTACTCTGCTCAAATATCCGGTCTAACTTGATCGTCGGAAGGTCCTCGGTGGTACAACTACCCCAGGACTTCCTTGCAAGTAGCTCGGCCTCAACCACCTTAAACCCATTGAGATCCACACGCTTCAGGAGTCAACCTCCAACCCAATCTCAGCTGTCCATCATCGCCAACAGCAGATCTACGGAAGGTAACATTTTGACGTGATCCGACATCCGTCATTAATAAGCATATCTCGTTATTAATGCGGGATCCCGTCTATCACGCGGGCGTGACGCCAGGGGCGTAACGGCCGACATGATTCTCACGCCTGCCCGCCCGTCGCCACCACTATATAAACCCCTCTTTCAAACGATCGAAGCAAGTCATTTTTCTCCCCACTAGGCCGTTACTCTGCGCAAATATCCGGTCTAACTTGATCGTCGGAGGGTCCTCGGTGGTACAACCACCCCGGGACTTCCTTGCAAGTAGCTCGGCCTCAACCACCTCAAACCCATTGAGATCCACACGCTTCAAGAGTCAACCTCCAACCCAATCTCAGCCGTCCATCATCGCCAACAGCAGATCTACGGAAGGTAATATCTTGACGTGATCCGACATCCGTCTGCTGGCGCTGTCTATGGGAAACCTCTTAATTCCACTGAACAAAGTTCATCTTCTGATCTCAACCTAATGGCGAGCGATCACCGCAACGATCCAAGCACTAACCGCCGCCTCCCCACAACGGAGGCGTGGACGAATCTCCTCCCCCGAACACCATCAACGCCCTAGCCGCCCGGATAGATCGACTCGCATCCGTCGTGGATGCACTCGTCCGTGTCCAAACATCACACCATCAACGCCCTAGCCGCCCGAATAGATCGACTTGCGTCCGTCGTGGATGCGCTCGTCCGTGTCCAAACAGCAGGGCAAGCTCCCCAGGTCGCCGCTCCCACATTTCGGGACTGGGACCCCTACAGAGGAAGAGAAGACTCTGCTCGCGTCGGTACTGCCGACCACCGCCTCGCTACCTCCCACAGCCGCAGATCTCCCGGGCCAACATATTATATGACCCGGTAGGCGCCCCACAGTCCAACAGTCGCTCGTCTTACCCACAACTATACCGCCACGCGGCAGACATCGAGCCTTTCTCAGCGAAATCGAAAGGACGCGGCTTCGGCGCTTCACCTCCCCCACGCGTTCATGACACATGCCGCCCACGACTGTCCCTCTTCCCGATACTCACACCAGGAAGGTCGGACAGAACCTCACGAATCAACCGGGCAGCAACCCTACTCGGTCCATCTTTAACAGGTCTCTTGCAGCCCCTCCCATGCTAAGGATCGAAACCCTCACTAAGAGACAACCGGGCTCGTCCTTGCTCGGTTATCCCTGGCTGGTAGTTCCCTACCCCACAACGCCGGGGATCAAAGCCCTCACCAAGAGGCAGCTGAGCGGCTACTCTGCTCTGCTATCCCTGGCTGGTAGTTCACTACCCCACGACGCCAGGGACCGAAGCCCTCACCAAGAAGCAGCTGAGTGGCTACCCTGCTCTGCTATCCCTGGCCGGTAGTTCACTATCCCACGACGCCAGGGATCGAAGCCCTCACCAAGAGGCAGCTGAGCGGATACCTTGCTCGGCTATCCCTGACCGGTAGTTCACTACCCCACGACGCCGGGGATCGAAGCCCTCACCAAGAGGCAACCGGGATCGCCCTTGCTCGGTTATCCCTGGCTGGTAGTTCCCTACCCCACAACGCCAGGGATCGAAGCCCTCACCAAGAGACGGCTGAGTGGGTATCCTGCTCGACTATCTCTGGCCGGTAGTTCACTACCCCACGACGCCAGGGATCTAAGCCCTCGCCAAGAGGCACCGGGCAGCAACCCTGCTCGGCCCGTCCTTAAGGATCCAAGACCTCGCCAAGAGGCACAGGGCAGTAACCCTGTTTAGCCTGTCCTTAGCAGGCCTCTTACGGCCCCTCCCGCGCTAAGGATCAAATCCCTCGCCAAGAGGCACCGGGAAGCAACCCTACTCGGCCCTTCCTTAAGGATCTAAGCCCTCGCCAAGAGGCAACCGGGCTTGCCCTTGCTCAGTTATCCCTGGCTGGTAGTTCCCTACCCCACGACGCCAGGGATCTAATCCCTCGCCAAGAGGAAACCGGGCAACAACCCTACTCGGTCCATCCTTAGCAGACCTCTTGCGGCCCCTCCCGCGCTAAGGATCGAAGCCCTCACCAAGAGGCAACCGGGCTCGCCCTTGCTCGGTTATCCCTGGCTGGTAGTTCCATACCCCACAACGCCAGGGATCGAAGCCTTCACCAAGAGGCAGCTGAGCGGCTACCCTGCTCGGCCATCCCTGGCTGGTAGTTCACTACCCCACGACGTCAGGGATCGAAGCCCTCACCAAGAGACAGCTGAGCGGCTATCCTGCTCATCTATCCCTAGCCGGTAGTTCACCACCCCACGACGCCAGGGATCTAACCCCTCGCCAAGAGGCACCGGGCAGCAACCTTGCTCGTCCCGTCCTTAAGGATCCAAGCCCTCGCCAAGAGGCACCGGGCAGCAACCCTGTTCGTCCCATTCTTAGCAGGCCTCTTACAGCCCCTCCCGCACTAAGGATCAAAGCCCTTGCCAAGAGGCACCGGGCAGCAACCCTGTTCGGCCCGTCCTTATGGATCAAAGCCCTCACCAAGAGACGACTGAGCAGCTACCCTGCTCGGTCATCCATGGCTGGTAGTTCACTACCCACCGACGCCAAGGATCAAAGCCCTCGCCAAGTGGCACCAGGAAGCAACCCTTCTTGGCCCATCCTTAGCAGGCTTCTTACGGCCCCTCCCGCGCTAAGGATCAAAGTCCTCGCCAAGAGATGACCGAGCAGCTACCTTGCTCAGTCATCCATAGCGGGCAGCCTTCTTCCCATCAGACGCTGAGGATCTGAAGCCCTCGTCGCGAGGCCGCCGAGTTTCTTCCTGCTCGACGCATCCCCAGCGGGCAGCTTCCTGCCCATCAGACGCTGAAGATCTGAAGCCCTCATCGCGAGGCCGCCGAGTTTCTTCCTGCTCGGCGCATCCCCAGCGGAAAGCTTCCTGCCTATCAGACACTGAGGATCTGAAGCCCTCATCACGAGACCGCCGAGTTTCTTCCTGTTCGGTGCATCCCCAACGGGCAGCCTCCTGTCCATCAGACGCTGAGGATCTGAAGCCCCCATCACGAGGCCGCCAAGTTTTTTCCTGCTCGGTGCATCCCCGGCGGGTAGCCTCCTGCCCATCAGACACTGAGGATTTGAAGCTCCCATCGTGAGGCCGCCGAGTTTCTTCTTGCTCGGCGCATCCCCAGCGGGCAGCCTGCTGCCCATCAGACGCTGAGGATCTGAAGCCCTCGTCGCAAGGCCGCCGAGTTTCTTCCTGCTTGGCGCATCCCCAGCGGGCAGCCTCCTGCCCATCAGACGCTGAGGATCTAAAGCCCTCGTCGTGAGACCGCCAAGTTTCTTCCTGCTCGGCGCATCCCCAGCGGGCAGCCTTCTTCCCATCAGACGGATCTGAAGCCCTCGTCGCGAGGCCGCCGAGTTTCTTCCTGCTCGGCGCATCCCCAGCGGGCCGCCTTCTGCCTATCAGACGCTGAGGATCTGAAGCCCTCATCACGAGGCCGCCGAGATTCTTTCTGCTCGGCGCATCCCCAGCGGGAAGCCTCCTGCCTATCAGACACTGAGGATCTGAAGCCCTCATCGCGAGGCCGCCGAGTTTCTTCCTGTTCGGCGCATCCCCAGCGGGCAGCCTCCTGCCCATCAGACGCTGAGGATCTGAAGCCCCCATCGTGAGGCCACCAAGTTTTTTCCTGCTCGGCGCATCCCCGGCGGGCAGCCTCCTGCCCATCAGACGCTTAGGATATGAAGCCCTCATCGCGAGGCCGCCGAGTTTCTTCCTGCTCGGCGCATCCCCAGCTGGCAGCCTCCTGTCCGTCAGACGCTGAGGATCTGAAGCCCTCGTCGCAAGGCCGCCGAGTCTCTTCTTACCCGGCACATCCCCAGCGGGCAGCCTCTTACCCATCAGACGCTGAGGATCTAAGGCCCTCATCGCGAGGCCACCGAGTTTCTTTCTGCTCAGCGCATCCCCGGCGGGCATCCTCCTGCCCATCAACACGGTAGGTCCGAAGCCCTCCTCGCGAGGCCGCTGAGTAACTTCCTGCTTGGCGCATCCGCAGCGGGTGGCTTCCTACCCTACAAAGACACGAATCCAAGACCCGCCGAATAAACTCATACTCAACGCGCAATCAGCGCCTCAACTCCGGCAAAGGGAGGCTACCGACCTTCCCACACTCGTCCTTCGTTCGACTCATACTCGATGCGCGATGATAAGAACGCCGTGTCGTCTCCGAACAATCCACCACGAGGAATTACCAGCGCCAAGCCGCACAGAAAGAAACAAGCAGTCCACTCTCGACCCGACCCATAAATAGATCGGAACGGGAGTGGGGGGCTAATGATGATGCTCAATGATGGTAATTTCTTATATCATGACACGTGGCGGATGACGTGTCACATGCGTAAGCCAATTAGGCCCCTGAGGGCCACGGATGGGGAACCGGCGTACTACAGTAGATACTTCCCTCAAACCCTGTCTCCGAGGTTGCACCCCACTCTTTGCCCCCGAGCACTTCAGCAGCCAAGCCAACCATCCCTTTGCTCTACTCTGAGCTATTGCAGGCCCGAGCTTCCTTGGCCATCCGGCTCGCCTCCGAGCCTTCCTTCGGGCTGAGCTTCCTCGCCCTCCCGGCTCGCCTCCTAGCTATCACAGTACTAAGATAACTCAGCCTCCCGCTCGTTCCCGAGCCTTCCGCCGAGCTCATCTTCCTCGGTCTAGCCGACCAACTCGCAGCACCGATCACAGGCACCTCTGCCACGGCTCCACGAATCTCGCCATGCGCGAGATATCCGCCGGTCATGTCCCGCGTTCCACGCCATCACGATCTCCCATTAACGAGCCTGACTCGTCATTAATGTGGGATCCTGCCTATCACGCGGGCGTGACGCCAGGGGCATAATGGCCGGCGTGATTCTCGCGCCTTCCCGCCCGTCGCCACTACTATATAAACCCCTCTTTTAGACGATCGAAGTAAGTCATTTTTCTCCCCACTAGGCCGTTACTCTGCTCAAATATCCGGTCTAACTTGATCGTCGGAGGGTCCTCGGTGGTACAACCACCCCGGAACTTCCTTGCAGGTAGCTCGGCCTCAACCACCTCAAACCCATTGAGATCCACACGCTTCAGGAGTCAAACTCTAACCCAATCTCAGCCGTCCATCGTCTCCAACAACAGATCTATAGAAAGTAACATCTTGACGTAATCCAACATCCGTCATTAACTAGCCTGTCTCGTCATTAATGCGAGATCCCACCTATCACGCGGGCATGACGCCAGGGGCGTAACGGCCGGCGTGATTCTCGTGCCTGCCTGCCCGTCGCCACCACTATATAAACCCCTCTTTCAGATGATCGAAGTAAGTCATTTTTCTCCCCACTAGGACGTTACTCTGCTCAAAAATTCGGTCTAACTTGATCGTCGGAGGGTCCTCGGTGGTACAACCACCCCGGGACTTCCTTGCAGGTAGCTCGGCTTCAACCACCTTAAACCCATTGAGATCCACATGCTTCAGGAGTCAACCTCCAACCCAATCTTAGCCGTCCATCATCGCCAACAGCAGATCTACGGAAGGTAACATCTTGACGTGATCCGACATCCATCACCTAGCAAGGTTTTTCATCATACGATGTTAAAAAACTACACTCTCCATAATTTTATTCTACGATCGACACCCATCATCTCCATCTTCAACATCTAAGATGTAAATACACCGAATTTCATGTGATTTTATCACATTTTCACCGTTGAATTAGCAATGTAAAAAGTTCTATTGTCAGCAAACCGTTAATTTTGCACCCCTTAAATCAACGATTGAAAAGTGAAGGAATCACTTGAAATTTGGTGTATCCACATCTTAGATGATGAAAAGAGAAATGATGGATGCCGATCGTCGAAAAGAATCATGGAGGGTGTATTTTTGCGACGCCAAAGGATGAAATTCTCTTCTATGGCACATTTCTTCCATTATCCTCACACATACTACTCTTATAAGCAAATTGACACTTTTTTTGGTTCGTATATTCGGTGAGGATTTGATATAAACTAAACTATACTTACTATAATAAATTTAAATAAAAGTTTTAAAATAACAAATATAAATTTATAAAATCTTTATACATTATGTATTTATCTTTTACATAGAAAGGAAATATTTTCAAAACAAAACAAATCTTGTCCAATTAAATGTGTTTGAATCTTAAGGACCACACTATTTGTATTTTATAACTTATTTCCTTTAAAAATAAATAACATTTTAAATTTTTAATCAATGCACATATGCAATTATCAATTTAAAACCCTTTTAAAACAAAAAAATTATATGAATTTAGGAACTATAATATTTGTATTTCTATAAGTTATTTCTTTTAAAAATAAAGAACATTTTAAATTTACAACCATTACACATATGCAATTATCAATTTTTTAAAATAGTAAATAATAAATAATTTATCAACCGCATCTGTAGTATATGAATTTTTTAGAGTTAATGATAAAGTTTAATATTAAAAATTAGTTAATTTAAGCGGTTTAAATATTTGTTATATTTGTATAAATCATGTTTTGTTTATTCTAACAAATCCATATGCTATATAAACACATCTCATCTTTTTTTTAAAAATAAAATAAAATCCATGCTTATTTATAAATTTATTATTTTTTATTATTGAAAAGTTTCGTTATTATTCTTACAAATGATATAATATTTTATTTGCCTTTTCTTATTTCTTTTATTTTTTCAAAAGATAGTAAGACGTTCGTTGTATAAGCCAAGCAGAAGCAGGATTACCAATAAGTATCTTTTTTGTCACTCATCAATCTTTTGATTACATTTATTTTTTCTTTATACATATTTTATTTATGATATTTTGGGAGTAGAGATTTCCCTACTTTTTTGCTTCAAAAAATTTATATTGTTTACTTATCTTTTATGAAAAAGTTTGCATTTTTTCTTAAATATGTTAATTTATCTTCATTTTTTGAAAAGATAAGAAACATGTCCTTGTATAGCCTAAGGAAGATTACTCTCATTTTATTCTGGTAAGAACTAATTAATTTTTTTCTTTTTGTAGAATATAGAAATCATATCGATGTATAAGGTAAGGAGGATCACTCTGATCTCATTCCAGTAAATACTAATTAAAAACATTATCTTATTCAATAAATTTCTTATTTGAATTTGTATTTTGTGTATGACTACTATCTTTGTTTTAAATATTTTATTGAAAAGGCTATAGAAAATAGAAATCCACTTGTTGTATAGGCCAAGAACGAGCCTAACCAGAAGAGCACAAGCAAAGCTAATGACCCTCTCCCTAAGATCCAGCTAGCTACCAGATCATATCCTATCGATGAAGGAGCTGCATCCTCATTCTAACAAAGAAGCTGAGAACCGTTCAACAACTTTACTATTGGTCAGTCGAGCTCATTCTAACGAAGGAATTTGAAAGAATCTTGATACCGATACTCCAACACTTGTCTCATTCTAACAAGTAATCTTGGCATCCTGGTCGACTGAATTTTGAGAATTAATTCATTTGATTCAGATAATTATCAATTATGTAATGACTCTATATTTTATATACAAAAATTTTTAAAATTAATGTACAGAATTTAGTTATAATCCTGGGTACAAGTTATAAATTTAATTTGTTTAAGAATAGCAAGAAATAACTTGTAGCTCATTGGCAAAGCCTTGCATTGCTGTGATATAGTCCCTGTGTTCGAATTCCGTTAGCCACAAATATTTTTACTGATTTTTATTTTAATCTTTTTGGAAGCCCAAAAGTTTACATGTGCAATACACGTAAAAATGAAAAGTAAGATAAATTAAACATGTGCACAATGTTATATGAACCGACCTAAACGGATGGTATTCATCCAAGCCCCCACCTGCAATAGTGGACCGGCGAGATGCAAGAAAAGGCCGGCGGAGCCGGGCTCCTCCATAGGTAATGCCCCTAAACTCTGCACACTAATTGTTTGGCTTACCCCCACTACCCCAGTACTGTTTGATTTCTCTGTAAATTAACAGAGTAGTTAAAATCACCTATTAATCCAAACTTTAATACATTATAATTCTCTCTTCAATTCTTAAAACCCTAATTTTAACCCATAAATACAACATCATACCCTAGCCCTCCTCATTCTGAAATCTATTGTCAAAATTCCTCAAAATTTTCCAAGTTAAAGAAGAGTGCAAGTGGAGTTAGCACTGAGTCAACTTCCGGCGAGAATTCGAGACGATTCCGGCGACCCCGCGTCCCCACGAAACCACCAACCTTTTCCTAAACCTCCCCTCTCTTCTCTAAACTAGTAAGTCCCCTCTCTTCTCCTCTCCTCCTAAGTTAAAAAGTTCTATTTTCAAAACTTATCGGAAGTGGAGTTATTCCGACATCCGTTTCTAAAATTGTTAAAAACACCATCTTTCTTAATAACCAATCATTCATATTTTATACCTTGCTTAATAATCATGAAACAAATATTGAGAAAAAGTTTCATCTTAAAATATCATGTTATATAACTTTTATTTGTATTTTTTTGTTTAAATACCACAAACTTTACATATGACATCTTTTAAGTATTTAGTTTAGCATACCTTTAGAAAACCTTACGAGGTAATGACCTACCTCTCACATACACATATCTTGACATAACACGATTCGCTTGAAAATAATATCTTGTGGAAAATACGACTTTTCAAATAAATACCATAAACTATAAAAAAAAACGTATTCTTTAAATTGTGTTATTTAAATTCCTTGCGATTGTGCCTCTACAACCCACTTTTGGGGAATTCGATTCGGTTGGTGCGGGTTATCGCACATCCATCGGACTAGTAGGGTGAGATGCAGACCTCCTCATGGAGCATACGATCTCGATGGAATTTTTAATGCGATTCTTAAGAAAAACGTGATTTTCTATTTAATAAATAAATTTTATTTTTAATAATTATATATAAAAATTATCAAACCAGCTATTTTAAATATATAATAAATTCCATGTTTTTCTAAACAAAAGAAAAGAATTACAAGTTTCATGAAAACACCATCAAAAATCCATATAAGTCAACTTTACACTAAAATACCATGTATTATTCAAGCTAGCTATTTATTCACTAAAATACCTCACTTTTAAATAAAATTACATCCATGAAAACCCTAAATATTATAAATAAATACTTGAGATTTATTTTGAAAGTATGCTAAAAATATTTTTCATAAAACCCCCTCAACTTATATTAAATTTACATTAAAGACCCTAATAAATATAGGTTTAAGCGGGACCAATTCTCTTGAGCCTCAGGGAGCCGGAGAAAGTGGGTGCTTGCCTATTTAAGATAGAAAACTAAAATGGGGTTATCAATGGTAATTGGCTTGGAAAAAGTCATAAATCCTACCATCCATGTGCAACAGTTACCGATAACTCCTAAACCTAGTTCAGGACCCAAATCTGTTTAAGTGTCTGACCCAATCTGAGTCTCAATCTAATCGGAATACAATCCAAACATGAATCCAGCTATAACTCCAATTCAACATGAATCCAATATATCATATATGAACACTTGAACATGAATACCGAACAATGCATGTAACATGTCTTGACTTGACCAAACCATGAATATATCTTGAACTTGATTATATGACTATCCATTTGTATCTTGATCCGTTTACATGAACAATTTATACCATGGTCTTGGCAAGTCTTATATCTATAAACAATACAATATGCATTACGGAGTTTAACGGGGTAGATTGGTATGGAATGTATTAGAAGTGGAATGAGACAGTAATCATAATACACCCAACCTGAATATCCGTGCCGTTGTCCCGTGGGTTTAACGGGGCCTTGTACTCCATATGCCTTAGTCCACAGAGCAGGTTGGTGTTAGTTGTATGTATGCCCTAGAGGCCAGTATTATACAGATGATGTATATTATATTGGATGCTTAGACATATATAGAGATGACTTTCTTGCTCGATATGATAGTATGCTATCTAGTTGCTCTTTATCTTAACATGTATACCAGTCTCTTTAAACTGTCTTATAGTTACATGTTGGTAAAGCCCTTAGGATGTGTACTTGACTACCTGGACTATGATGCAGATCATACTAGCGGGGACATGGTAGTCCATAAGTACATCCTTCAAGGTCCCTAGTCGTAGGTGTATCGAGACGGGGCATCGATATACCAGTGTAGACTAGCATATACGCTTCTCGACCCATGAGATGGGCGATGGATGATCCCATATCCATTGGTGTTTGACATCAGAGATAGTATACGGGTGCTCAGTGGAGACTGGGTACACTGGACGGACTCGCCGAGAACTCCCAGATGGTATTATACCTCACGTCAGATGGCAGTTCTCAGGTGACACTTGTGCAGGTTAGTCTGTAGACCCAAGATCGTCATAGAGTCTTGTGTGATTCCCACTGTACTTTGATCTCCACCTTACCACGTCCATGAGGGCGTGCAAAACGGTGGTTTTTGGGTACAGTCCCGAGTTACATGGAGGCAATGAGCGATAGGAGGGGTTTCGTCTCTCCCGGTATTGGGGGTTGATGTTGCGCTGTGCTCGATTGGCCGTAACAGGGAGGTCCCTGGCCAGGGCTGATTCAGAGATTTGCTGGCAAGTGTTACCAGTAGTTTCTCGACCTGTTATGAGCCTCACATCGGCACGACTTATCAGTTATTGGGGTCTGACGTTTACCACCCCTAGACTTGATATGCGACATATCAGACGAGGAGACCGGACTGTACGGGAAGTGTTGCCAATCGGCTCGACGGGAGTTGTAGCAGGTTTGCTTGTTCTCTTCTGATCGCTCAATACCCGGATGGCCGTTACATTTAGCTGACCGCTTGCGACTTGGGGGTGCTTGATATGATCATCATCCACTGCCGGCGTATTGACGAGTCTCAGAGTCCCACAATGGAGTTTCCTAGTCCAGGCGAAACGTTGTGATGCGCGTATGCGATATGCGCATGAACCCGATTAAAATGCGCGTATAGGATACCGTATATTGATCGGGCGGCTTGCTTTTGGTAGGGGTCATATGTGATATGGCCGGATTGGTAAATCAAGTGTTGATTTATCATTTAACCATTAGTTTCTCACTAGAAATCCTTTCTTGTGTTGGATGGATGTATGAATGCATGTATGTTTTTCTTTCATTCTTGTTTCATGCACATATGGATGTACATATACACATACATACATACATACATCTTTCATGGTTGTATATATATATATATATATATATATATATATATATATATATATATATGAAAATGGTGGCAATATAAGACTCACACCATGATATTATTTATGAAATATTATTGTATTTAAGCTAAAACATAAAAGGAAAGAAAAGGGTTCATTATGGGTTTTGTTCTACACTCTTCTTTTGACCTAACCATTCTCACCCACCACTTAACCTTTGGTTAAATTTCCTTTTGTGTTTTAACTCTAGTACAATAATGATTCAACCATGGTTTGAGATGATAGATTAAAAATATATATTGATATATTTTTCCTTTTGAAAATAAGGTTGAACTTATCTTCTCTTCTTCAAAATAGCCATCATCTTCATCAACCTCTCATATATTGCTCTCTAGATTTTTGTGGGGAGCAATTTAATCATCAAGTTAGGATTTTGAAGTGAGAAAGAGAACCACAACACCATTCTACACAAGTCTAGCCCACTTGTTTGGAGTGTTAACTTGATTCCGTTCACTTGATCGGAGAAAGTCGCAAGCTTGGACAAAGCGGACTCCGGGTGGATCATCGGTGACGTCGAGGAGTTCAAGCGGAGTTTTTTCAAACCCCAAGTAGCCGAGGAGTCTAGCGTAGGGAGCTACAAAGGTTGTACTCTCTAAACCCTAGCTTATCTTTTATATGTGGATATGAAAAATTTGAAACCCTAATCGATTCTAGGAACGATTCTATGTTCGTTAACTTAGCACCTTAAAAATGCTTTCTTTAGTTCATGTGATGCTTCCAAACCCTTCATGAGGTGCTAGGCTAACCCAACATTGGTATCAGAGCCGGCCTAGAACATTAGGCGACACCTTTACGCAGTTAAAACTCCGATCGAACCGAAAATACGGTTTTACGGGTGCTCTCTCGACTTTTTTCAAAATCTGGTTATTTTCAGAATTAAAAATATGTAAAAATTACAGCAGGAAAAACTAAGGATTACGGCATAAAAATTATTCCATGATCCATCTTTATTGCCGCGGAAACGCGGCCTAAGCTTGCTTAGGCCGCGGTTCCGCGGCCGTACTCCTTTATCACTGCATAGGTTTTGTGCCGTAATGTTTAATTCTGCTAGTATAATTTTTTGGGTATTTTTAATCTGTTTTTGGTGCTGAAAAATTCTGGAGATGTTTTTGGACTCGTCGATTAGATCGGAACTTTGATTTCGTGCCTTTTCCGGGTAAATTAGAAAGTAGTGAAGTGTTTGAACGAGTATCATTTGCTCACTGTTCACGGGGTTTAGATCCTTCGGAGGTTCGTGCAAGTTTTGTGGTGGTCCCTCTAGAAGACAACAAACCATAACTCGATTATGTGACCGTTTTGAACTGCCCTTTGAACCTTAGGGTTTAGGGCAATACGGCGTGCCACATGTGAGGCGTTGGCTTGACCTTTCTACGGCTGGACCGCTACTACTGTGTCACACTCCAAGTTTTTGAACTTCGCTCAAGTGTTGAGCTTTAGTGAATCTTGGGTATTTGATCGGTCGTTCGAAAACTTTAATACTGTCTGTTTATTCGGGATGTGATGCAATGTATGGAATTCACATTATAGGACATGAAATACGAGGTATGTGATACTTCGCATTTACGATGTCTAGAGAGAATGTGGATTCCAGATATTGCGGTTTTACACTTTCTTTTCTGTGACCGTAAGTGTAGTATGTAGTGGTATTGCCGATTGTCGTTGCTATACGTCGACGACAATCAGTGTATGCATACTTACTTACGTTGATGATATGGGATATTATGTGTTGCTGAGATATGATGTGTAGGATTGTCGCGATTGAATAGCCGGTGGGTTTTTATGTGAGATGAGAGTTTTATATTTTCATTCATGTAAATTCAAATGTAATGTAATATTCTTTTATTTGGGGCACTTCCGGGTTGAGGTCGATGCCACCTGTGTTGTATATTATTTACTTTTCCGTATTAGGATGGACCCAAGGAGGGGAGCACGGGTGACCGGGTTCTGGGGTTCAGTGGGAGGCCATCTCGAGGAGTCGAGACCGGGTCTCCTAAACTCCAGAATTGGTAGGGTCGCTTGCCGCTCTCGTAGGGGTCCAGGGTGCGGGCTTGGCTATTCATCACGACTGTGGAATCCGTATTTTCTATTTTGGCTAAGTATTAAATACGGACGTCCTAGTATATCCCACATTATATCTATGTTTCTGCTGTGATATCTGTGATGTGATCATTTGATATGTTCTGATGGATACAGTATATAGTATATATGATATATTATATAGGCATTACTTATGTTTTGCACCCGCACTAGCCCTGCCCTGCTCTGTCGTTAGTTACCTAACCTAACGGTGCACGAGGGGACATCGAGGCGAATGCGGATGGCATAAGTGTACGTCGTATTTATCTGTGATGTTTAGGTGACTTAAATGATGGGACTTCATTAATGTGATTAATGAAAGAAAAGAAACCTAAAAGATGTTGTAGAATCAAATTTTAAATAAAAAGGGTAGCTACAGTTTTGCTTTGCACAGTGATATATATGATATATCCCGCACCTCATTCGACGAGGAAAGGGCCGACGATCCCTTTACCGGGAGTGATCCCTTTAGCAATAACTGGCAGATGCTACACACTCGGTTTGCTTTTAATTGCTTTTAGAGTTTTTGCTTTGCACAGTGATATATATGATATATCCCGCACCTCATTCGACGAGGAAAGGGCCGACGATCCCTTCACCGGGAGTAACCCCTTTAGCAAAACTAGAAAAGCTTCAAAATCACTCCATTTCAAAATTTCATTTGATTCTACAACGATATCAAGTTCATTACGCTCATGGTTTTTCTGAAAAACCTGCGTAGCCCTCCGTCATTTCAGATAGATATTATTTAGTATTCGTACTATGTTTGTTGACTTAGTCAAGGCATAGTGTACGGTAGCTAAATAATGTTTATCTGTTACAACATGAGATGTGATTGGATTAGGGCATTCGCACGGCCTTGTTGACTCAGTCAAGGGTCGTACGGGTGGTTTTAATTCAATCGAGAAATGCACGGGTTGAACTTGACTAGCAGTTTATGATTTGTTGACTTAGTCAAGGTCATAGATCGCTAGGGGCAAAAGCATTATTGGGAATTTCAAGTGTTGAAATTTGCAATGAGATTGCATACCTTCTATGAGATAGTTGGATCCCGATACCCACTGCGAGTAAGAATTACTTCTGGGAGAGTTTTACACATTACAATTAGCCGATCAAGTAGGTGTCTAGAAAGGTGTCAACGGGGTTCCGCCTCTGGGAAAACGAGGTTTACTTTAATTAGGTCCGTGCGAAAGTACGGGGAACCTCCCTCAAAGTACCGACACTGGCCTGGCTGAAAGATCGACGAAGTTGTAGGGTGTAATTAATCCCGGCTAGTCTTTCCTTTTAGGGTTTGAAGGAAGATTTGATAAAAACCAGTGGGAGCCATCCTGATTAGATAAGATAATAACCAATCTGATCTTGCAAGAGTATACGCTAAAGTGTTTTCTTCTCTCTCTCTCCAGGTAGAGACCATGTCATGCCCTAATCAAGATAATAATATGGATGTATTGACTGAACCCGCATGTTATACTGTGCAGGGGAACGTTGGACCCGTTCTTTCTTATAAGAGTTATAAGACTGAACAGGGAATAGGAGAATATCTAGATTCTCAAGCCGCCCAAAAGAACATGCATGTTGATGCATCTTCTTCAGGTGTGTTAGTTATTGAGAACTGTTTTTCAGTTCACCCTACGTCCTGGGTATTAGATTCCGGATCAGGATCCCACATATGTAAGCAGTTACATGGGCTACGGAAAGGTAGAGAACTAGGAAAAGGTGATCATTCCGTTCAAGTAGGGAATGTGGTAAATGTTGCAGCCAAAGCAGTTGGCATATATCACCTGGTATTACCAAATGGTGATACACTAGTTCTGAATGAGTGCTATTATATACCGAACATGACGTGCAACATTATATCAGTCTCTTTATTAAGTAAAGAAGGATATAATTTTGTAGTAAAGGATAATGTTTTGAACATATTCCTAGATCAAAAGTTGATTGCATCAGGCTCGTTAGATAATGGCATATTCGTTCTCAATCAAAATACAGTCCTCAATATACAAAACACACACAAGAGGAAAAGCTCAGAAATGAACGAATCCTTCTTGTGGCACTGTAGACTTGGTCATAGCAATTAGACACGACTAGCTAAGTTACATAAGAATGGATATTTGAATTCATTCGAATTATCATCTTATGACACTTGCCATTCATGTCTCAAAGGAAAGATGACCAAAACTCCGTTTACGGGACACGGAGAAAGAGTTACTGAACTCTTGGGACTGATACATAGTGATGTATGTGGTCCTATGTCTACACATGCCAGAAACGGTTCTTCCTACTTCATTACATTCACTGACGATCTCTCTAGATACGGGCATGTGTTCCTGTTGAAACACAAGTCTGAAGCTTTTGAGAAATTCAAAGAATATAAGCACGAGGTAGAGAACCAAACGGGCAAAAGTATTAAGATTCTTCGATCTGATCGAGGAGGTGAATACTTAAGCATTGAATTCCTGGATTATCTAAAAGAGAATGGGATTCTCTCTCAGCTTACTTCTCCTTATACACCACAGCACAATAGTGTATCAGAACGAAGGAACCGCACCCTATTAGATATGGTGCGCTCGATGATGAGCAATACTGAGTTACTTATTTCTTTTTGGGAGTATGCGCTTGAGACAGCCATATACCTATTGAATCTGGTTCCGTCTAAATCTGTACCTACCACACCATATGAAATATGGAGTGGGAAGAGACCATATTTTAAACGAATTAAGATATGGGGTTGTCCGACCTATGTCAAAAAGCAAAATCCGGACAAACTCGAGGCACGATCAGTTCTTTGCAAGTTTGTGGGATATCCAAAGAATTCTCAAGGATATTACTTCTACCAAGCTGAGGAACAAAGAGTGTTTGTTGCTCAACATGCCACCTTTTTAGAAAGGGAATTTCTTGCAAAAGAAATTAGTGGCAAAGAGGTAGAGCTGGAAGAGCTTCCAGCACCACAAACTACAATTAATGATTTAGTAGAACCAGAGGATTCAGTAGTACCCGACGAACCCCAGCCTCTCCGCCGATCTGGTAGGGTTTCTCGTCCACCTGAGAGATACTACGGTTTTCTCATTGACGGTGGAAGCGAAGATTGCATCATGGAGGATGATGACCCAACTAGCTTCGAGCAGGCCATCACAAGTAGGGACTCAGTGAAATGGCTGGATGCTATGCGGTCCGAGATGGAATCCATGTACACCAACAAAGTATGGACTTTGGAAGTTTCTCCTGAAGGGGTAAAACCCATTGGGAGCAAGTGGATCTTCAAGAAAAAACTTGGTGTAGATGGGAAAGTGGAGACTTTCAAAGCTAGACTTGTTGCAAAAGGTTTTCGTCAAAGACCGGGTGTTGATTATGACGAAACCTTTTCTCCAGTTGCTATGCTTAAATCCATCCGGATCATGCTTGCCATCGCTGCATATCATGACTACGAAATCTGGCAAATGGATGTTAAGACCGCCTTTCTAAATGGTGATTTAGAAGATGTTTAACACTAAAAGGATAATTGGTGTTAAACACCAGCAATCTGTTCCCCTCCGAAAGACGGCGCACAAGACTGCGATGTCTTTGCACTGAGATTCGGGGCAGATGCTAATTGGTGCTATCCGTTCACCTCTCCGAAGATGCCAAGTTGATTTATGGCACCATGTATCGAAGGTTTAAACGGATGCGTCCGATGTAGCAGACTTCGTCAGATTCCCCCTCGTTTGAGGGGTTTTTGATTGTGGGGACGCTCTTCCCTGCAGGCGCAAGCCCCTGCAGTTAATTACGCTACCGCATCGCGGTAACAACTTTCTCCTTCTCCAGATGGTCACTTCATGTCGTGTGTTTTTTTTTTTATGTTTTATTGCCCGTGGATCGTTTACGGAGACCGAGTTATGTCGTCGACCGTAGGGCGTGGACTAGTCCAAATCCGTGTTATCTTAGATTTGGGTTTGGGGGTTTGGTTTGAGGACACGTTAGCCATATTTGAGGCTAAGATCAACTCAAACGTTTGTTAAGGATACGTTAGTCTAGTTTGAGACTAAGATCAACTTAACGGGATCGTTTAGATCCGTCAAAGGAGCGTTTGGACTCCATTGTTCCAGTTTAAGGACATAGTGGTCCATCGTATGTGTGGCCGTCGGGACCCATCACCTCTCTGACGACGTTGAAGGATTACAACGACGGATGTCAGAGGAGTTCAGGGATGTACCCTCGAGCCAGAGTTAATTGGGGGAATTCATAGTCCAGTCTGTTTGAAGGTTTAAGGACACGCTAGCCGTCTTGGGGGCTAAGATCAACTTAAACGGGACCGTTTAGATCCGACAAAAGAGCATATGGGGCTCTATTGTTCTAGTTTAAGGACATTGCGGTCCGTGGGTAGTTTAAGGACATTGCGGTCCGTGGGTAGTTTAAGGACATTGCGGTCCGTGGGTAGTTTAAGGACATTGCGGTCCGTTGGTAGTTTTAAGACATCTCGGTCAAGGTTAAGGACGTCATAGTCCATGGGTTTAAGGACTCCACAGTCCGGTATGTGCTCTGGATGCTTCACACGGGTTCACTGCCGTGCTAGGCGAGGACCAGGCTCCGCTCTGGATGCTTCACACGGGTTCATTGCCGTGCTCTGCGAGGACCAAGATCCGCTCTGGACGTTTCCTACGGGGTCAAAGAGTGACGTTATCCGTGTTCCACGTAACCAGGAATTTTGCATTAGGCATGGGTTTAAGGACCCCATAGTCCATGTCATGAGTGGTCATCGGGACCCGTCACCTCTTTGAAGACATTGAGGGGTTACAATGCCAAGTATCAAAGGAGTGAAGAGATGTACCCTAGAACCGGGGTGGATTAAATAGTCTTTGGTCCAATTTGGGATCAAGACCCATTAATTATGTTATGAGCCCATTGGCCCAGTTAATCACAAATTGAGGACTTATGGCCAGCTTGGGCTAAGTCCAGTCAGGTCTGGAATATTGGCTTCCTGTTGGTCTCTTGAGGGAGAGGCTTTGCCTCTATCCCTTTAGCCAATTGGGCCAAAGCCTAGTGTTAAACACTACAGAGCAATCAGTGTTGAACACTGGGAATGAGGTTGACAAGTTAGTGTTTAACACTAAAAGGATAATTGTTGTTAAACACCAGCAATAAGACCTTGAAATGATCATAAGCACTAAAACAGCTCAGTGTTGAACACTGGCAATGGAGATCTCAGATTAGTGCTAAATATTAAAGTAATCAGTGTTGAACACTGCGAACAAAATTCTTTAATTAGTGTTGAACACTAAGGCCAAATAACATTCCAATACTGGATTCGAGGGTTTTAATTTAGTGTTAAACACTAAGGCAAGAAAGGTCACGTGGCACCACGTGAGAATGCTTTCCCTTCAATGATTCTGCCGAGATTTTCACATTTTCCAGAGTATCACGTGCCCTCACGTGACGGGTAATTAAGTGCTTGTATGCTAAAGCTTCTGCTGAAGGTCACGTGGGTCACGTGGGGTGCTGTTTCAAAGAGGCTTTCTGTAGGTCTCTTGGGGGGGTCACGTGGTGATACGTGACCCTGCCTCTATGTTGTTTAGAGGATCTGTTAATCTTTTTTCAGGAATTAAATTCCTCGAGCTTTAAATTTCAGAGGAATTAAATTCCTACTTCCTTTTGAAGACTTATATTCTGGAACAGAGTTGAACTCTGAATTTTCTGTAGGAATTAAATTCATCATATATGTGAAGAACTGAATAGGATTGAACCCTAATAAAAACTTTTAAGGAATTTAAATTTCCATTCTCTGTTAAATTATGATTAAGGGAATTAAATTCCCGCTGTTTCAACAGAACTAGATTCTTAATTAGGGTTCAACCCTGTTTCTTTTTGTTCTGAAGGAATTAAATTCCCATGATACAGGGTCGAGCCCTAAGGAATTAAATTCCTATAGTTCTGCGAGAATTAAATTCTCATGTTTGCATTTCCTCTCTATGTTTTTGGATCTGCATGGCAGGATCTCAACCCATTGAGAATTAAATTCTCAATCTAAAGGGGAGATGTGCACTTTGCAGATCCTCTATCAAAGAGAGAAGAAATAAGTTCTTCTGTTTTATTTATCAGAGTTGGATTTGAGAATTAAATTCTCTTTCTTTCAGAAAGCCTTCCCTTTCTTTCAGAAAGCCTTCCCTTTCTTACCTAGGGTTTTCTTTTGCAGAGGATCCAAATTCCTCCAAGTATCAGAGCTCTCTTCTTTTTCTTTCCTCTGCGTATATATCCCTTCTCGTGTCTCTTGGCTCCTATTTATAGGAGAAGCAGCCGAATAAATTAGTTTTTGATGAATCTTCATTGAGAGATTTGATTTGCATTCATCATTCGTTTTGGTCCTTTGGATTATTAGGTGAATTTTATTCACCATTGGATTTTACATCCAGAGATTCTCCTTTGTCATTTTGGTTAGATTTAAGGGGGAAATCTTTCCAAACCTGAGATTTTCCATAGATAGATGATATTTAATTTGATCGGCCCCAGATAGTCACTTTCCTTTGGAAGGATTCAAATCTCCTTCAGAATTTAATTCTGTCGTCAAAATGGGCTTTGAAAGCCGGTCACGTGTGACCACGTGACCCATAGTCACGTGTGGACACGTGACCCCCCTTTGGAACGAGCCTTCCTCTTTCTTTTGTACTCTGCCTTCTTCTGCTGCTTAGCCGTCACGTGCTACCACGTGACCCCTGGTCACGTGTGAGCACGTGACCCCTGTCTGGCACTTCTTTCCTTGGTTCAATTGGAGAGCGAGTCTGCTGCTTTGAACGTCATGTGCCGACACGTGACCCTGGTCACGTGGGAGCACGTGACCTCTTCTGAAGCTCTTTTCCTTGACTTGATCAGGGAACCAATGTGCCCTTTTCTGCCGCTTTATATGTCACGTGTCAACACGTGACTGCTGGTCACGTGTAAGCACGTGACCCCTTTTTGAAGCTTTTCCCAGAAGCTTTCCTGATTCTAAATCAAGAAACAAATGCCCCCACAGCGTTGTTCTCACGTGTCTGCACGTGAGTGCAACGCTGTCATCTTTGCGACCGTTGGATTCATTTAGGGATCTGGGGAGATGAAACGTTTCCATTGCCTTCTATAAATACCTCTGTCTCTTCATAGGAGCCTTCACTTTGCTCATCTTCTTCTTCTGAGAATTTCTTCTTTGAGAATTTAATTCTCGCTTTCAGAGCTTAGTTCTCTGTCTTGAACATTTCCCAGAGTTTAACTCTGTTCGAAAAGAACCCTTCTTCTCAGGTAATGGTGTTGAACGGCCAAAGCGCCTTCGTCTTTTAAAAGAACTCTTTGGATTTTAAATCCGTATTGAGGGTTTCACAAAGAACCCATTTTTCTTCAAGTTCTTCCATAGGAACAGGAAACCACCTATCTTTCGAACTGTAGATCTCTTAGGGTTTAGGTGTTCTTTGGGGAGATGATGATGGCGTTTCACTCCATGGAATTTAATTCCATCCAAAAATATTTCTGGGAATTTAATTCCCTTTTCTTAATAAGGAATTTAATTCCTATGAAGAACTCAGCTTCTTCACGCGGAGGCTTTCTGGGGTCTCTTGGCCCTAGGTTGTTCTTCCTGCAGTTAATGCGATGGGGGCTTTGTAATGATGTCTTTTGGTGGGAATTTAATTCCTTTGATTTTGCTAGATTCATTGTAGAGCCCGAGACAGCTTCGGTTGGGGGGAAACGTGCATGGTTGTCATTCTTTGAGGATATTCCCTTTGTCTTATTGTAACGCTTTGGCCTCATTATTAATGAGCCGTCATTCGGATTCTGTGGGACCCGTATGTTTTGTAGCTAATGAGTCCAAAAATCATGCTGTTGCTTTCTTCAATTAGTCTTCATGTTTATGCACGAATATATGTTACTGACTTTTCTTCTAACGGTCTTCCTTTATTGGATTTCAGGTGCGATGGCTTCCGTTCCGCGCTTTCCTTTTTCTCGCTCAGAGGCTGCTTTTCCTCAGTCGCCGTCCGATGAGGAAGCGATGGCGATGATTCGGGCCCATGACCCGAACTGCACCAATCTTCTTCAATGGGGACCTTGGTACAATCAGATTATTCAGGGTCGCCGGAGCTTTCTTTGCTCGGTGCCGACGGAGCCCACTTTCCCATTTTTACCGATGGATCCTCCAAGGACAGCTTTTGCTGTGGAAATGCCCAACTGGACTCCAACGGGGAGGCTGGAGCCCTCGACGACTGGCATTCCGAACCATCCGATCCCGGCTATAGACATCTTGGGACGACGCATTTGCCAGGGTGAGGCCCATCCGTGGGGGCAAATTTATAAGATAGGGCTCACTCCTAGGCATCCTACGGGCTATCTTCTCTGGGCTCGCTACATCCTTTCTGCTCATCGGGCGCGATTGCAGAAAGTCGGGCTTTATCAGGCCGTATACGCGTCGCTATTCCATTACAAGTCCCCGCATGCTTGGTGGGTTAAGGCGTTTTTGAACCAGTGGAATCTTCCCACTAATACTTTTCTTCTGGGAGATCGCGAGGTTTCGATTTCTTTAGCCGAATTTTATGATATCTCGGGGTTGCCGATAAGGGGTAATATGTATGAGGAGTTGCTGCCTCCTGACGAGTACGTTTTTGAACCCGAGCTCGCCCCAGTTGACGGCTTATCTGCTGAGAATGCTGTTCGACACAAGCGCCCTAGTTTAATTAGGGCCCTAGGCATTTTTGATCGATTATTCACCGAGTCTGAGGAGCAAGGCGTTACTTTCAAGAGCTTCATTGCTCGTTTCATTCGTGAGGACGCCTTACCGAAGACAGCCCCGAAGTTTGCCAACATTGGGGACCCCTTTGGGTTTGGTCCGAAGAGGTTGCCGACCAACGAATCAGATCTACCTCAGTATTACATCCCTATTATATCGCCGATCTCTTTTGAATCCATTGCTGCCCCAGGCATGGACGAAGAGACGTTCTTTGTGGGGTTTATTAGCGTCTGGCTCAGTTGGTTCGTTATCCCCATGCATCGCCGCTTCATGAGAGCCTCGGTCATCTACCCGGCGCATCGTATTGCTGAGGGGTTGCGATTGGCCATTGGCATCCCGGCCCTGGCGCACCTCTATAATGGATTGGGCACTGCGGCTAATACCTCTACGCCTGGCGTGGACGTAGTGAACTTTTCTCTTCATTACTTCACGTCGTGGATCGAAATGCACGTGCTGGGGTCTTTTGCTATGCATCAGAGGCCCGCTTTTTACGACGCCTATACCTTCCCATGACTTATGCGACTGGTAGGTGCTTCTGCTGCCGATCCAACTCAATTTGGGGCTATTCGGGTGCTGATTTCCCCTCACGCCACCGCCGGCGGGTTAGCTTTTAATGATCGGGTTTTGTCTTCTCCTTCGGGTCCTGTTCAGCAACTTTGGGACCAGTCAAAGGACAACGCGCCTTCTCTGAAGCCCCGAGAGGCCACACACTTGTATTCAATTAGACCGGGCTACTTGGTGTTTCGCCAGGATAGTGCAGCTCTTTTTATGCGGTACAATCCTCATCGATTTTCCCGGCAGCTCGGATACGACCAGGGTGTTCCTTTTGAGGCCTTTATAGTCGCTCCAATTCCTTCGCTCGATGCGGTTCGCGATGCCGCTCATCATTTCATGAGGCTGAACACCGGCTCTCATTTCATGGTCCCTGAAGCCGAGTACATCCCTCGATGCGTGGGTGCATTTACAGGCTGGTATCTTCATCGGGTCACCCCAATTATTGCTGAAGAAAGAAGGGTTCTTCTTGGTCATGACGCCCCTCCTCAGGTCTCGAGAGTTGAGTTGCGACCGAGGGTTCCAGTCCGCTTCCCTTTGAGGGAGATTGGCGCTGCCCTCATTCCGGGGGAGTCAGGGGTAGACCTTACTCCGACCGCTGGTATGCCCTTGGGTTCCCGATCGCGAGGTAGACGGGCTCCAGTAGTAGCACCTCTGCCGGTGGCGGCACCGCCCCCCACGGCGTCGACGACGTCGACGTCGTCCGTGGTTGTGGCACCGAGTGAGAGTAACAGGGATGAGGGCGTTGAAGGCGATGTGGGCCAGCGTCGCCCTAAGGCTTCGCGAGGGAGGAAGCGGTCATCTTCAGCGACCGGCTCTGGGTCTAAACGACGGAGGAAAGTGGCTACCACCCCGCTTGATTCTGTGGTGGAATCTGAGCCTATCCTTGAAGACGAACCCCTGGCGTTGCAAGAGTCAGACACTGGGCTTCTCTTCCCAAGTTCGGCTGACGAGGAGGCTGCACAACTGGCTGAGGCCTTACGGCGTTCGAAAGACCCGTCCCATAATGCCAAGGTTCCGAAGAAGTCTTATCCCGCTGTAATTTTTTACGAAGACCCTTCGTGGATTCGGCGGCGATTTATCGGCCCTTTGGAGGAATGGGGGGAAAGGGCTTTGAAGCAGGTCGCTTCAGAAGACGCTGCTGATGCACTTTCTTTATGGACCGGCGGTCATGAGTCTACCCTTGAACCTCGGCGAGCTTATCTCCTTGAGAAGGAGAAGCGGCTTGAAGAAGCCATGTTGAGGGCTTCTTTGCGTGTAGGTATGTTGTGCTTCTTCTGTAATATTTCCGATTATTTATGCTGGTGCATATGTATCATTATTCTTATTTGAATCGTGCAGAACCTTCGACGTTGGGGGAGCTCCCTACTGGCCCATTAAAGCTAAAGCCTGCCGAAACTCTTAATGAAGCTTTGCCGGATGTGGAGAGGGCTGATGAGGCTGCTCCTCTCATGATAGAACCTCCAGCGGCGGTTCTTGGCCAGGGAGTGCTTGCCCCTTTGGGGGAGGTTCCCTTGGAGGCTGCCGCCCCAAGGGTTCTTGTTGAGGTCGGCTCGAGGGCCGGAAGCGAAGTAGTCGGGGCTCCTCTCCCTTTGTTGGAGCCTGAGGTCACGGCAGAGAATGTTGAAGCTGCTATCCCCCCGGCTCAGAATGGGAGGAGTGTTGAAGGTATCCCTCCGCGTTTTAATTTAGTAACCCCTTCATAGTCTGAACTCTTTTATTTTTCCCAGAATTGCGCGGCTTAGCGACCACGATCGCGGACCTGTCGCCTCGCCAGTCATTTCAGCGTTTATTGGAGATGGCAGCTCCGCAGGCAATCTCCCCTCAGCGTATTGTCCTTTCCTCTGGGCAAGGTTAGTGTCACTCGCCATTTTTTACCATAGTATTGTTACTACTTTGCGAAATAACGTTGATGTCTCTTATAGTTTTAGAAGCCGATGATGAGGTTGAGGTCGTTGAAGGGCCAGGGGAACCTTCAGCTCCTACTTGCATGACTGTCGGTGAGTGACATTTTATTATAGTCCCGTTCATTCTGTGTTTAAAAGTTTTACTAACATTCGCCGATTTTGAACAGCCCTGCCCGTCTCCATGGCTTTGGAATCGCGCATTGTGATGCCGTCCGGCCCCTACGCCTTGCGGGCTTCAGAGCGACTGGCCCAATTGAGCCTTGTCTCCCTATCTTCTTTCATCGAGGAGCTCCGTGCTGGTAGTACGACCACGGCCGAAGCGTTCGCCGCTGAAGCTAACGGCTCCCTTCCTTTTCTCGCCACCTATCACAGCGAGGCGGTGGTGCGGGTCTGGGTGGAGTTCTGTAGGAAGGTGGAGGCTTGTTTGTACGCTCTCGAGTGTTCTCGCCTTTCCTCGGAGGCCGTGGCTGCAAAGGCGGAGTTACGAGGTCTGATAGCACGACATGCGGCCAACATGACGTCGTGCGAGAAGAGACTTGGCCGCAAGTTCTCGGAGAGGGAGCTAGCCTCCAAGGCGTTGGGTGAGCTTCAAGCCAACCTCACAGCTAAAGCCAATAAAGCGTATGACCTTTGGCGGGTGCTTCAGGAGTCTATCAAGGAGGTGGTGGCTCTTGATAAAGCCGCCACGTTTACTCGCGAAAGGGTTGAGGCTCACAAGGCCACTGAAAAAGAGCTTGAAGCCCGACTTGCTTCATATCAGGCCCAGCAAGCTCAGGCGGAGGCTCGTCTTCTGGAGATCTTGCGTCATGAAACCGTGGCTCAGCAACAGAACGATGAGCTGGTAAAATTACTACACCGGCCACCGGCTTGAGGACTTGTATCTTTTTTTTCCTTTTTTGTACATACTCATGGATGAGAGTATCTTTTTTGTTTCATGAATTGTACCTCGTATACATTTTGGTTTATGAATAAAAGATACGATTTTCTTCTCAATGATGTGTCCCCTTTTTATTGAATGCATTCTGCGGATATTCTATCTTGATCTCCTTGCAGGACAGCGATGGCTCTGGATTCAGGGTTAAGATCTGCTTCCTAAGACTTTTGCATTTTATGAGCCACGAGGGTCTCATAAAGAGTTTTTCTCCCTACAGGTCGAGAGGATCCTATAGGTGTAAGTTCTTCTTAAGAATCGTGAGGATTCTTAAGCGGGTTTTCCCTTGAGAGTCGTAAGGGTCTCACAAGAGAGATTTTCCTTCCTTACCGGTCGTGAGGACCTGCAAGTGCTGAATGTGGTCACCCTTATCCGCGTTTTACGGGGTCAGGGGTTTCTCCAGGTATTGTAGTTTAAAGACGTCGTGGTCAAGGTTAAGGACCTCATAGTCCGTGGATTTAAGGACTCCACAGTCCGATGTTAGTTTTAAGACATCACGGTCAAGGTTAAGGACCTCATAGTCCGTGGATTTAGGGACTCCACAGTCCGATGTTAGTTTTAAGACATCACGGTCAAGGTTAAGGACCTCATAGTCCGTGGATTTAGGGACTCCACAGTCCAATGTTTGGTTGCAGGGACCTGTCACCTTTTTGAAGACGTTGAAGAATTACGACGCCAGGTATCAAAGGAGTGAAGAGATGTACCCTTAAACCAAGGCAAAATCCGTAGGGAATCGGGGTGGTTGATCGTTAGTTTTAAGACATTACGGTCGAGGTTAAGGACGTCATAGTCCGTGGATTTTAAGGACTCCACAGTCCGGTGTTTGCTCTGGATGCTTCACACGGGTTCACTGCCGTGCTTGGCGAGGACCAGGCTCCGCTCTGGACGTTTTCCACGGGGTCGAAGAGTGACATTATCCGCGTTCCACGTGACCAGGAAGTTTGCACTAGATGCTTCACACGGGTTCACTGCCGTGCTTGGCGAGGACTAGGCTCCGCTCTGGATGCTTCATACGGGTTCACTGCCGTGCTCTGCGAGGACCAGGATCCGCTCTGGACGTTTTCCACGGGGTCAAAGAGTGACATTATCCGCGTTCCACGTGACCAGGAAGTTTGCACTAGATGCTTCACACGGGTTCACTGCCGTGCTTGGCGAGGACTAGGCTCCGCTCTGGATGCTTCACACGGGTTCACTGCCGTGCTCTGCGAGGACCAGGATCCGCTCTGGACGTTTTCCACGGGGTCAAAGAGTGACATTATCCGCGTTCCACGTGACCAGGAAGTTTGCACTAGATGCTTCACACGGGTTCACTGCCGTGCTCGGCGAGGACTAGGCTCCGCTCTGGATGCTTCACACGGGTTCACTGCCGTGCTCTGCGAGGACCAGGATCCGCTCTGGACGTTTTCCACGGGGTCAAAGAGTGACATTATCCGCGTTCCACGTGACCAGGAAGTTTGCACTAGATGCTTCACACGGGTTCACTGCCGTGCTCGGCGAGGACTAGGCTCCGCTCTGGACGTTTTCCACGGGGTCAAAGAGTGACATTATCCGCGTTCCACGTAACCAGGAAGTTTGCTGATTGTATCCGCATTTCACGGGATGAAGGTTTGGCGATATGTATACCACCGAGCCATGGAACTGGGAGTTGCCGTTGTTCCACTTAGCTTGAAGTTGTGTCCGTCGTTATGGGACGAACGTTGGGATGATCTCTAGGTCACGTGTGGCCCGTCGAGATTTGGCTTCTTCTTATGATGAAACCTGGGGAAGGAGTATGATCCCTCCCTTGATTGCGCCCCTGAGTTGTATACAGGGATAGATGTAACATCACCTGTAGGGCGAGGATTTCACTTTTATTTTATTTCTTTTTCCGCGATGCTCTATCATTTCAGCTTTTATATCGCGAAGGTCGCGATTGCCCCATCATTTCGGCTATTTCTCGCGGTGCCCAATCATTTCGGCTATTTTGTCATGCATACATTTTTACTTGCTGCTTTTTATTGCAAGTCGCCCCATCATTTTGGCTGTTTTGTCATGCATGTGTGGCTCGCTAGCCTTTTCGCTGCAAGCTCGGATTTTGGATACCGGTTTCAGCATCAGCACCGCTACAACTGGAATGTTGCCAGGAGCGAATCATCATTTGCCTCTGTCGATGTTTGAACAAAGGTGGCTTAGTAAACAGGGTTAAGGGTCCTGCCGACCAAGGCTTTTGACTTCATGAGCCGTAAGGGTCTCACAAAGGTATTTCTCCCTACGAGTCGTGAGGATCTTGCAGGTGTGTTTTCTCCTTAAGGATCGTGAGGATTCTTAAGTGCATGTTCTCTTGTAAGTCGTAAGGATCTTACAAAGAGGATTTTCTCCTTATTAGTCGAGAGGACTTACAAGGGTTGTTCACCATATGGATATATCCCCAGTCACGGGTGGGACTTTGTTAGGGAAACATTTATTCGCGCCCGTGGATTGTATACAAGGGTCAGTATGAGCTGCTTGTAGGGCAATATCGAGGGTTGTGGAGGATTTGCTCAAGAACAGGTTTAGGTTTCTGTAACTTAAGACTTTCAAGTCTCATGAGCCGTGAGGGTCTCATAAGAGAATTCTCCTTACGAGTCGTGGGGATCTCGCAAGTGTATTTTCTCCTTAGGAATCGTGGGGATCCCTAAGTGTGTTGCTCCTTTGTGAGTCGTAAGGATCTCACGCAGGTGTTTTCTCCTTACAAGGTCGAGAGGACCCTATAAGTGTCTTTTAACGAGGTTGCGCCCTTTCGGGTTTTCACAAACACTCGCCGGTAGTCCCGCTGTTTTTACTCACGGAGCCCTTTCGGGTTTTCATCCGTGCCCTATTTTGCTTATGGACATACCGCTTTTTATTTTATATACCTTTTTTTTTCCGTCAGCCTGAGGATGCTGCGGTAGTAGTTCAGGGACGTTTCGGTCCGTCGTTAGTTTAAAGACATTTCGGTCCGTCGTTAGTTTAAGGACGTTTCGGTCCGGCGTTAGTTTAAAGACGTTTCGGTCCATCGTTAGTTTAAAGACGTTTCGGTCTGTTGATAGTTTAAGGACGTTTCGGTCCGTTGATAGTTTAAGGACGTTTCGGTCCGTTGATATGGGAAGGCCAGCTACTGCTTGTAAAGTCTGAGCCTAGGAAGATAGCGAGCGGACATAGTCGTCGTCATCTATCATTGACCCAGGCTGTGGCTCATTAAGCATAGTATTTCTTTAAGAAGCGGCCGTTTATTGGCCTGAAAGGCCTTTCACCGTGCATGTCCACGAGTAGATAGGCTCCACCCTGGTAGACCTTGTCTATGATGTACGGGCCTTCATAGTTTGGCTCGAATTTCCCCCGCTTGGCACGATTGGGGCTCATAGGTCTTTTGACCACTAGCACGAGTTCGCCTTGGCTGAATGCCCTTGGCCTGGTCAATCTTTCGTACGAGCGCGTCATCTTTGCTTTGTAGGCTTCTAGATGTTGTTGCGCTATGAGCCGGGTTTCGTCGAGGGCATCGAGCTCCTCAAGCCGAAGGTGAGCATTTTCTTCGTCCGTCAGCTCGTGGTGGACCGCCACTCGTAGGGAGGGTAACTCTATCTCGAGGGGGAGCACTGCTTCCGTCCCAAATACCAATGCGTATGGCGTTATATTCGTGGCCATCTTGAATGTAGTTCGATAGGCCCAAAGGGCCTCCTGCAGCCTTTCGTGACAGTCTCTCTTATTCCGGGAAACGGTCTTCTTTATGATCCTCGTCAAGGTCTTATTGAAGGCCTCAGCCAGACTGTTAGCTCGTGGGTTGTAAACTGAAGAATACCTCCAATCTATATTGTGCTGCTGTGCGAAGCGGCTAATCTTATGGCTTCTGTAGGCCGGCCCGTTGTCGGAGATAATCCGCCGTGGGGTTCCGAACCGATAGATGACGTGCATCTTGAAGAAATGGAGGATATTCTCCGTCTTCACTTCCCTCAGCGGTACTGCTTCTGCCCATTTAGAGAAGTAATCAGTTGTCGCCAGGATAAAACGATGTCCCCGGGATGATGCTGGCTCGATGGGGCCGACTATGTCAGTCCCCCACATTTCGAATGGCCAACTAGCCACCGTTGGGTGTAGTGGATTTGGATGTTGGTGGATAAAGTCTCCATGAATCTGGCACGAGTGGCATTGCTTCGCGTACTCGAGGCAGTCCTGGATCATCGTGGGCCAGTAGTAACCCATCCGTTTAATTTTTAACTTCATCTTTGGGCCCGCCTGGTGAGAACCGCAAAGTCCGTCATGAACTTCCTGAACGACTTTTTCTGCCTCGTCGGATCCTAAGCATCTCAGCCATAGAGAATCAAGTGATCTCTTGTATAGAGTATCGTTGACGAAAGCGAAAGATAGAGCTCGTTTCATGAGCTGATGTCTTGAGGACGCTTCTTTGGGCATTCGGCGGGACTTAAAGTAGTCTATGAAGACTTCCCTCCAGTCCTCAGCCTTCTCTTGGTCTTTTATTTGTAGGGTCGTCTGCTCAGTCGCTCCCTCTTTATGTAATTCCGGAGATAGTCCTGCCGGGGTGAGCACTCGACGGCTTTGTACCACGATTCTGACATCATCGAGGTCCTCGTCAGCCAGTTCTTTAGCAAGTTTGGCCAGCGCGTCTGCTTTGCTGTTCTCCGCGCGCGGTATGTTCTCTAAAATATAGGAAGGAATTTGGGCCAACAGTTGTTGCACCTTTTCGCCGTACTTTACCAACTCCGGCTTGCACGTTTGGTAGTCACCATTTACCTGGCTAACGACTAGCTGAGAATCCCCGTATATAAGGAGGTCTTCAATTCCCATGTCGATGGCGATTTCGAGGCCTGCTATCAGAGCTTCATATTCAGCCTCATTGTTTGTCCTCGGCTCTGTTAAGGAGAAGGCGAAGCGCATTATCCCTCCTTGTGGAGTTGCAAAGATGAGGCCTATCCCCGATTTGATCATTGGGCTACCTTGTTTTTGTTTCTTTACGGAGGACGCTCCATCGAAATAGAGTTCCCATCGGGTGCTTCCGCCGCTAATCGCATCAAAGGCATGCTCGTCCGGCAAATCACAATTCAGAGGAGAATCGGCCGGTATCGGGTGCTCAGCGAGGAAATCGGTGATGGCCTGGCCTTTCACTGCCTTGAGAGGTTGATATGTTATCGAGAACTCCATCAAGAGCAGGGCCCATTTAGCGAGTCGTCCCGTCAATATGGCTTTTGACATCAAGTATTTAAGGGGATCCACCTTTGAAATAAGACGGACTTCATGCGCCAACGCATAGTGCCTGAGCTTTGTCACCGCGAAGATTAAGGCCAAGCAATGTTTCTCAATGGGAGTGTAGTTGCTTTCTGCCCCCAGTAGAACTTAACTTAAGTAGTAAAGTGCTCTCTCTTTTCCCTGATCGTTCTCTTGCGCCCATAATGCGCCCAAGGAACCTTCGAGGGCGGTTGTATAAAGAATGAGGGGTTTTCCCTTGACCGGCGCGGCCAACACCGGAGGGTTCTGTAGGTACTGCTTGATTTCGTCTAGTGCACCTTGGCATTTGTGATCCCAAACGAATGGGGTCCCCTTTTTCATCAGGTGGCTGTAAGGACGGCACTTGCCTGAAAGATTGGCGATAAACCGCCGGATGTACGCGAGCTTCCCTTGGAGAGACCGCAACTGCTTGAGGGTTCTTGGCGGAGGCATCTCCATGATCGCTTTAATCTTTGACGGATCTATCTCAATACCTCGGTGTCGGATGATGAATCCCAGGAATTTACCCGAGGAGACTCCAAACGCGCATTTGAGGGGATTCATCTTCAAATTATATTGCCGAAGGCGTTGAAATACAGTCTCCAGGTGGTTTAGATGCTCTTCGTATGACATGCTCTTTACTACGAGGTCGTCGATATAGCACTCGACAATGTCATGTATGAGGTCGTCGAAGATCTTTGTCATGGCCTTTTGATAGGTAGCGCCAGCGTTCTTTAGACCAAAGGGCATAACCCTGTAGCAGAATATACCCAAAGGGGTCCGAAAAGCGGTGTGCTTCTGGTCTTCGGGATGCATCTTTATCTGATTGTATCCTGACGAGCCGTCCATAAAGGAGAAAACCTCGTGAGTGGACGTGTTATCTATCATTAGCTCGGTCACTGGTACTGGGAAATCGTCCTTTGGGAAAGCTTTATTGAGATCCCTAAAATCCACGCATATGCGTACCGTCCCATTCTTCTTCATTACCGGGACGATATTGGCGATCCAATCGGGATATTGGACTTCTTGGATGAATCCAGAATCGATCAGTTTCTTGACTTCGGCGTTGATGCTCATCTCCAGCTCGAGTCGCATCCTTCTTGGCGCCTGCTTGACTGGCTTGATATCTGGGGATATTGCTAATTTATGCACAGCAATCTCCGGATCTAATCCTGGCATCTCGGAGTAGTTCCACGCGAAGCAGTCTTTATGCCGTAGAAGCACGTTCTTTAACGCGGCTACCCTTTCTTCAGAGAGCAGCTCGCTGACAAATGTCGGCCGCGGGTCATCCGCCGATCCCAACTCAATCTTCCTGAGGTTATCTGCAGTAGTATGTATACCGTCTTCCAGTTCTTTCGGAGCGGGCGGAAATTCTGAGATCACCTCATCATCGCTGTTCTCAAAGCACCGGGGAAGGCCATCTATGTTCTCGGGCTCTTCTTTTAATATCGTGATCATATAACAGGTGCGAATCCGCTCCCGGGACTGAGGCGGATCCGGTTCTGCTCTCGCGGCCTTGGGCTCGTGATTTCGTGGCGGCGTTACCCTCCAGCTATTGGATAAAGCGAATCTGCCCCGTCGGTACTGGTCTTCGACCCAGTTCTTGAAGGTAAAGCAGTCTTCGGTAAGATGTCCTATGGCTTGGTGATAAGAGCAGTAGCTCGAACGAGAAGCCTTGTTGGTTTGCTCCGGGTGTCTAGACTCTGGAAGCACGATCATTTGATGTTTTAAAGCGAGCTTGAGTAACTTCTCCGTCTTGTCTCGGGGGAAGGAGTACGTTCGGCTCCTCTTTCCGCTCCTTGACTTATTCCCGTCTCCGCACCGGGCCTTTCGCATGACGGGTCGATAAGGATGAGCATTTTTGCCTTTTGCAGCCTGTTGAAATAGACGTTGCGTCCTGGCCTTCTCGTAGATGGCCATTTCGCGGTCGTGGTCTTCCCGACCTTTCTGACCCACTTTCCTGATAGGCTTGTCCATTCGTTCTTGAAATGACGGACTCGGCGCCTCAATCGCAGGGTCTGGTTTTGATGAGGGGTCGGCCTCTCCTGACAGGGCGTCCTCTTCTTCATCAAAGGTATATATGGCGTAGCTATTGTGGGCCCGTTCCCGTTTTCCGGCTCTCGTGTATCCAAGCCCGAGTGTTTCCATTTTCCCGTTGGGCAATTTGCGTTGGGTCCCAGGGACATCCCAAATCTGTTTATAGAACCGAGCCTGCCGAACAGTCTGTTTTAAGGGTACTCCTTGGTGCTTCAATAGCTTCTTTAATCCATTTGTATAGTATCTAGGCAGACGGATGGGTTGGAGCCTGTCGAGCGTAGCATCCACGCCATGCCAGATCTCTTTCTCTACCTTCGACTCTGAGGATCGATAGAATAGGATCACCTTCTCACCCCTTCGTCTGGGAGGGACGTAGAATGTTTGCAAGTCCTGCACATTGTGAGCTTGAAGCGTGTCGAGATCCTTGTAGTGTTCTCGCGGTACCATGGTGATTTGCAAACTATGGCCATCGCCAAGGGGTGCCTGTATTGGCAGCCGATTGGAGAACACGGCATTAACTTCATCCTCCGAATCACTCCTGAAGACCAGTATGGGGGCGGGCGTCCCCCGGTTGTTGCGTTGAGATGGCCCTGTATAAACTATCTCTTCCCCTTCTTCGGTATCGCTCCCGAAAACAGGGATGGTGGCGGTGGCTTTGTTCTCCGAGTTGCGACACCTTTCTGTATCTTCGAAGTCTGGCAAAAAGTATTTCGCATCTTCGTACTTACGGACTTCGTTCACAGAAAACGGGTTCAACTCTCCTGTTACGGTATACTCGAAACCATCCTTAAAGTACTTCATACACTGATGTTGTGTAGAAGGGACGATGTTGTATTCGTGTAGCCAAGGACGACCGAGCAAGGCGTTGTAGCAGGTCTTGGCGTCAATGACATGAAATTTGATGTCTGTGACGAGAAGTCCGAAGCGTAATGTTAATATTACAGATCCGAGAGTCCGTGACGATTGTGAATCGAAACCGGAGATAGTAATTTTGTCACGAGCGAGATGTTGCACACTCATGCAGATTTCCTTCAACACCCGAACATTAAGGAGATTGACGGAGGATCCATTATCCACCAGGATCTTGCCTATCTTGATGTCATGGCAGTATCCGGAGACATATAGGGGGCGGTTGTGGTCGCACGTCCCGAGAAGGAGGTCTTCATCACCGAAAGTGATGTCGGCCGTATGCACTTCCTCCAGTTCATCCTTCATCCTTTCAGTGGCGAGAAAGGCTTGGAATTGTTCAGGTTCTTGCAACGCTTTAATGAGTGAGTCTCGCGCTTCTTTTGATAACAGGAGGGCATCAAGAATGCTAAGCTGAGAGGGTAGCTTCCTTAAATGCGCGAGGATGTTATAGTCCACCTTACCCTTTTTGGGAGGGTCTTTGGCAGTTAGCTCTTTCATGACTTGGTCATCTAAAGTGATATCTTCAGTGACCTTTTCCTTTCCCTTATCTTTTTTGTTCGCGGGCCCAAGATTCTTTTCTGGGAGTGTGCGATTGCGCAGCTGGATGTTCTCGCAGGCTTCCGATTTCTCCTCTTTCCCTAACACGGATTCTTCGAAGAGAGGGCCCAGAGTCACCTCTTCATCAGAATCGCTCCCAAAGGTGAGAACTTGTAGTCCCCCGACGCTAACCATGTCACAGCTGCCAGTAATTCTGTTGCGCCCGTCGACAGTGCTTCTTCGTTCCCGATGGCTCTTGCGTTTCATGCGTTTAAAATGTTGCCGACGAGCAACATATCCTTGCCACCATATCTTAAAGGCGTCGCACTCCTCTGTGGGGTGTGAGATTTTCCGATGATATGCGCAGTAATCAGGGTGCCTCTCCGCCCCATCGTGTGTGTTTCCTTTCGAGGGTGGTAGCTTCATTCCCATTGACATGGCTTTGGCAAACCTTTTCCTCGTCTTGAATATCTTCTTGTCTACTTCGGATGCCTTTTGCTCTGGCAGGGGTAGCTCAACTCTTTCGTTTAGTTGCCCGCCTTTGGTTCCTTCTGACGTTGCCATCTCGCGCTCCTGATCCGCTTTACTCTTTAGACGAATCTCGTCTAGAAAGGCATTGATCATTTCATTTGTTAGCCGCGCACGCTCTGGTTCGGGCTTCGTCTCCAGCTTCTTAGGGCTAGGGGTTTTCTCATCATCGGTAAACGAGTGGGAGATCACGTTACAACTCGCCACATACTCTTCGGCTTCATCTGACGAGCTCTCCCCATCATCTTTCCCTTGAAAGATGTGGCTGAGAAACTCTCGCAACGTTACAGGAGTTCGCGCCTTTTGATTGTATTCTTCCAGCGCGTCGATTTGCTTCTGCAAGTTCGTGTGCTCATCTCCAAGCTTCGCGGGCTTCTTGGACTTCTTCTTCTTTTTCTTAGAAGATTTTGACGATTGGGCGTGAATATTTAGGCCCTTATCAGAAGTCTTCGTAGTTGCGCGGGGCTTCAACATTCCTTCGATAATTTGAGGTTCGAGAGGGTCCTTCCATTTGATCGCAGGGCACGCATGAAGGTCTCTCAGCATTCTTTTGGTTCTCATTGATAGCACGACCTCCCATGGAACTTCTTCAATAAAGGAGCAGGTTGCCCCCGGTGTATCGGCTCTTTTGGGAGTATGCGGTTGTGGTGGGTTCACCTTCCACTTTTCGGACAGTACGAACTTCCCCTGGAGGTATTGATCTTCGATCCATCCTTTGAAGACGAAGCAATCTTCAATCGGATGGCTTACCGTTTGATGGTAAGGGCAATAGTTAGAGTTATTCACCTCGGTGGGTTGTGGCGGTCGCCTTGGATTCGGTAGATTTATAAGTCTGTTGCGTATTGCCAGCTCGAATAACCGTTTAGTCTTGTCCCGTGGGAACGAGTAGGGGCGTTTCATCTTCTCATTATAATACCGACGTCTTTCCTCCAGTTGATCTGCCGTTTTCGGGGCGTTAGGTTGCTGCAGGGCATTCGCGACGAAGGTTGCCCTTCCTTTACCCTTGTCATTTCGAGGTTCCGACTTCGGGGGAGGTGGTCCATGACCCATCTGGTCCATCTGAGCCAACTTGTCGATTAAAGCCTGGAATGTGGTTGGCTTAAAGAACATCATAAACTGGGAAATAGTTGCATGGGGGTCTAGGGTTCCCACGAACATGCCCACCGCGGGTGCTTCTTTAATGCGTTGCTCGCATCTCGACCACAAATTCCACCAGCGTATAGCATACTGGACCCAGGTTTCGCCTGGTTTTACCCGGGCGTTAATCAATGCAGTTATTGGAGTGCGTTCGCTGGCACTTGCGAACCGCTGAGTGAATAACAACTCCATTTCGGCGAACGTTTTGATAGAATCGTTCGGGAGTTCCGAATACCATTCGAACGCTGTTTCTGATAAGCTGCCCACGAACTGGCGGAGCAACAGTTTATCGTCACCGCCGGTGTTACCACAGAGAGCCCGGAACTGGGCGACATGTTGATGGGGATTGCCGGTCCCCTTGTACACATGGAATTTTGGTATCGTATAGCCTTGCGGGTATTTGATTTGGTCGTACCAGCTTGGATACGGCCGCCCCGTTTTCACAACTTGACCAGCTGCCTCAGTCGCATGATGGACCCGGATTTGCTGGGCTATATAGTCAGCCAAGTCAGCTTTAGAGATTGTCTCCTCCTTGGCCGTTGAGAGGGCTGGTAGTGGATTTGACGTTTCTCCTCGGTCGTCTTCCAGAACGATTGGGGGATCCTCGGCGGGTAGGTCTTGCTGGATCATCATTCCTATCATATCTTGGAAGAGAAGGCCCATACGTTGTATGTTGGCCGCTTGTTCAGCAGCCTCTTTGTCCTTTCTCTCCAGTGTCCGGCGAAGGAATTCAGCGTCGGTTTCCTCCTCCTGTCGTGCATCTGCGGACGTTTCTGGGCTTTCTTTTGGCCCGGTAAGTGCGGCCATAGCATTCATCATTTCCTGAAGCTTTTGTTGCTGCTCCTGGGCTTTCGTCACGGATCGGGTAAGCGGTCGGTGGCCTGTAGAAGTGCGGCTTTCCTCCTTCCCAAAAGCCATATAGACAGTGTGCACCACCGTGCCCCCAGACTTAGGGCGTCTGGGCTCAGTGCTTTTAGCCGTCGTTGCATGTCGCGGGATCTTCTCTGGCTTCCTCCTTTTATGAGTCATGGAGGTTGAGGGGGCCGTTGAGGTGGGCGTCCAGACAGCCTTTCGGGGTTTAGCCTGATGACCGGCCTCCGGTTGGATTTTTAGCTTCTTGTGCTGGCGGGAGAAGCTTGGATCGACGATCGAGTCTCGGGCCTGCCGCCAAACCTTATAGATTTTGGAAGACAGCCGTTGAGGAGATCGGGGTCGTTCTGATTCTATTTCCACAACCTTTTTTAATGAGGGAGGAGACCTCTTTAGCACTGCAGTAGGGGAATTCCTTCTCACCTTATTTAGCATTTCGAAGCTGTTCTCAGTTGGGACAGCAGCATTAACTTCTGCCACCGGGGCTGGTGGAGTCAATCCGGAAGGGGAGTTGCCTCCAGCCTTCCTTATTCGGCGCCAATGACGACGTCGAGCGCGTCGAGCGAACGGCGCAGGGTCAGCGATAAGAATGGTTTCGTCTTGCCCCCTGTGTGGGTGGGGGGTCGCTATTGGTGCTAGCCTATCAAAGACCGATGTCCTTTGGGTAACAGGAGCGGGGGCTGAAGTCGTTAATCTGGTAAAGACCGACTTTTTGGCCGGGGAAGCCGCCTTGGCGATTTCGGAAGCAAGAGCGGCCACTTTCTTAGAAGCAGCCTCCTCTGAGATCATAGGTCCCGCGATGAATTTGCAGGATTTCTGGCCCAATCTAGAGAAGACCGAGGCGTTGACATCGGGCGACTCGTTGAGAGGAGCCGCGGCAGGGGTAAAACGATCAAAGACCGACTTCTTGAGAGCTTCCTTTGTCAGCACCGGCGCCGCGAAGCTTGATGGTGGAAGTATAGTCCCAAAGAACAATCCGGTAGTGGCTTGAGTTACCTGGTCCACCGGCATTGTGAACAACGAAGCAGCTTGGGGTCCATAGGCTACACCTCCTGGCGAGGCAAAGCGTTGGTCGCAATTGCAGCTTGAGCAGTTGGAGGATTTCGCAGAAGTAGAAGCCATCGATCCTTTGCTTTCTGCAATAAGCAAGGCGCCAATTCTTAGTATCTTGAAACCCAAGGGCAACTATTAGCGAACCGCGATTGGTTCGCGAATCACGACACACGAAGTGTGGAGTGGAAAGAGGAAAAGGTCCCACCGGGCGTGCCAGAATCTGTTCCCCTCCGAAAGACGGCGCACAAGACTGCGATGTCTTTGCACTGAGATTCGGGGCAGATGCTAATTGGTGCTATCCGTTCACCTCTCCGAAGATGCCAAGTTGATTTATGGCACCTTGTATCGAAGGTTTAAACGGATGCGTCCGATGTAGCAGACTTCGTCAGATTCCCCCTCGTTTGAGGGGTTTTTGATTGTGGGGACGCTCTTCCCTGCAGGCGCAAGCCCCTGCAGTTAATTACGCTACCGCATCGCGGTAACAACTTTCTCCTTCTCCAGATGGTCACTTCATGTCGTGTGTTTTTGTTTTATGTTTTATTGCCCGTGGATCGTTTACGGAGACCGAGTTATGTCGTCGACCGTAGGGCGTGGACTAGTCCAAATCCGTGTTATCTTAGATTTGGGTTTGGGGGTTTGGTTTGAGGACACGTTAGCCATATTTGAGGCTAAGATCAACTCAAACGTTTGTTAAGGATACGTTAGTCTAGTTTGAGACTAAGATCAACTTAACGGGATCGTTTAGATCCGTCAAAGGAGCGTTTGGACTCCATTGTTCCAGTTTAAGGACATAGTGGTCCATCGTATGTGTGGCCGTCGGGACCCATCACCTCTCTGACGACGTTGAAGGATTACAACGACGGATGTCAGAGGAGTTCAGGGATGTACCCTCGAGCCAGAGTTAATTGGGGGAATTCATAGTCCAGTCTGTTTGAAGGTTTAAGGACACGCTAACCGTCTTGGGGGCTAAGATCAACTTAAACGGGACCGTTTAGATCCGACAAAAGAGCATATGGGGCTCTATTGTTCTAGTTTAAGGACATTGCGGTCCGTGGGTAGTTTAAGGACATTGCGGTCCGTGGGTAGTTTAAGGACATTGCGGTCCGTGGGTAGTTTAAGGACATTGCGGTCCGTTGGTAGTTTTAAGACATCTCGGTCAAGGTTAAGGACGTCATAGTCCATGGGTTTAAGGACTCCACAGTCCGGTATGTGCTCTGGATGCTTCATACGGGTTCACTGCCGTGCTAGGCGAGGACCAGGCTCCGCTCTGGATGCTTCACACGGGTTCATTGCCGTGCTCTGCGAGGAACAGGATCCGCTCTGGACGTTTCCCACGGGGTCAAAGAGTGACGTTATCCGTGTTCCACGTAACCAGGAATTTTGCATTAGGCATGGGTTTAAGGACCCCATAGTCCATGTCATGAGTGGTCATCGGGACCCGTCACCTCTTTGAAGACATTGAGGGGTTACAATGCCAAGTATCAAAGGAGTGAAGAGATGTACCCTAGAACCGGGGTGGATTAAATAGTCTTTGGTCCAATTTGGGATCAAGACCCATTAATTATGTTATGAGCCCATTGGCCCAGTTAATCACAAATTGAGGACTTATGGCCAGCTTGGGCTAAGTCCAGTCAGGTCTGGAATATTAGCTTCCTGTTGGTCTCTTGAGGGAGAGGCTTTGCCTCTATCCCTTTAGCCAATTGGGCCAAAACCTAGTGTTAAACACTACAGAGCAATCAGTGTTGAACACTGGGAATGAGGTTGACAAGTTAGTGTTTAACACTAAAAGGATAATTGGTGTTAAACACCAGCAATAAGACCTTGAAATGATCATAAGCACTAAAACAGCTCAGTGTTGAACACTGGCAATGGAGATCTCAGATTAGTGCTAAATATTAAAGTAATCAGTGTTGAACACTGCGAACAAAATTCTTTAATTAGTGTTGAACACTAAGGCCAAATAACATTCCAATACTGGATTCGAGGGTTTTAATTTAGTGTTAAACACTAAGGCAAGAAAGGTCACGTGGCACCACGTGAGAATGCTTTCCCTTCAATGATTCTGCCGAGATTTTCACATTTTCCAGAGTATCACGTGCCCTCACGTGACGGGTAATTAAGTGCTTGTATGCTAAAGCTTCTGCTGAAGGTCACGTGGGTCACGTGGGGTGCTGTTTCAAAGAGGCTTTCTGTAGGTCTCTTGGGGGGGTCACGTGGTGACACGTGACCCTGCCTCTATGTTGTTTAGAGGATCTGTTAATCCTTTTTCAGGAATTAAATTTCTCGAGCTTTAAATTTCAGAGGAATTAAATTCCTACTTCCTTTTGAAGACTTATATTCTGGAACAGAGTTGAACTCTGAATTTTCTGTAGGAATTAAATTCCTCATATATGTGAAGAACTGAATAGGATTGAACCCTAATAAAAACTTTTAAGGAATTTAAATTTCCATTCTCTGTTAAATTATGATTAAGGGAATTAAATTCCCGCTGTTTCAACAGAACTAGATTCTTAATTAGGGTTCAACCCTGTTTCTTTTTGTTCTGAAGGAATTAAATTCCCATGATACAGGGTCGAGCCCTAAGGAATTAAATTCCTATAGTTCTGCGAGAATTAAATTCTCATGTTTGCATTTCCTCTCTATGTTTTTGGATCTGCATGGCAGGATCTCAACCCATTGAGAATTAAATTCTCAATCTAAAGGGGAGATGTGCACTTTGCAGATCCTCTATCAAAGAGAGAAGAAATAAGTTCTTCTGTTTTATTTATCAGAGTTGGATTTGAGAATTAAATTCTCTTTCTTTCAGAAAGCCTTCCCTTTCTTACCTAGGGTTTTCTTTTGCAGGGGATCCAAATTCCTCCAAGTATCAGAGCTCTCTTCTTTTTCTTTCCTCTGCGTATATATCCCTTCTCGTGTCTCTTGGCTCCTATTTATAGGAGAAGCAGCCGAATAAATTAGTTTTTGATGAATCTTCATTGAGAGATTTGATTTGCATTCATCATTCGTTTTGGTCCTTTGGATTATTAGGTGAATTTATTCACCATTGGATTTTACATCCAGAGATTCTCCTTTGTCATTTTGGTTAGATTTAAGGGGAAAATCTTTCCAAACCTGAGATTTTCCATAGATAGATGATATTTAATTTGATCGGCCCCAGATAGTCACTTTCCTTTGGAAGGATTCAAATCTCCTTCAGAATTTAATTCTGTCGTCAAAATGGGCTTTGAAAGCCGGTCACGTGTGACCACGTGACCCATGGTCACGTGTGGACATGTGACCCCCCTTTGGAACGAGCCTTCCTCTTTCTTTTGTACTCTGCCTTCTTCTGCTGCTTAACCGTCACGTGCTACCACGTGACCCCTGGTCACGTGTGAGCACGTGACCCCTGTCTGGCACTTCTTTCCTTGGTTCAATTGGAGAGCGAGTCTGCTGCTTTGAACGTCACGTGCCGACACGTGACCCTGGTCACGTGGGAGCACGTGACCTCTTCTGATGCTCTTTTCCTTGACTTGATCAGGGAACCAATGTGCCCTTTTCTGCCGCTTTATATGTCACGTGTCAACACGTGACTGCTGGTCACGTGTAAGCACGTGACCCCTTTTTGAAGCTTTTCCTAGAAGCTTTCCTGATTCTAAATCAGGAAACAGAAGAGTGCGTGTACATGACTCAGCCAGAGGGCTTCGTAGACAGTGGGAGCAGCGGGAAGGTGTGCAAGCTGCTTAAATCCATTTATGGATTAAAGCAAGCATCGTGGAGTTGGAACATCTGCTTTGACGTCGTTATCAAAGAGTTTGATTTCGTCAAAAATCCAGATGAACCATGTATCTACAAGAAGGTGGCAGAGAGTAAGGTTGTCTTCCTCGTATTGTACGTGGACGACATACTCTTGATAGGAAATGATATTCCTATGCTGCAATCGGTCAAGCTCTTCTTATCACAAAGATTCTCAATGAAAGATCTTGGTGATGCCTCCTGCATATTGAGAATTAGGATCTATAGCCTCCTGCATATTGGGAATTAGGATCTATAGAGATAGATCCAAACGGATATTGGGATTGTCCCAATCCAGGTACATTGACACCATACTAAAGAGGTTTAGTATGGAAGAATCCAAGCGTGGGAACTTACCCACGATCTCTGGAGTCACTCTCTCCAAAGAGATGTCTCTCAAGACTGATTTGGAGAGAACTCGCATGCAAGGGATACCCTATGCTTCGGCTGTAGGCTCTATCATGTATGCGATGCTATGTACCAGACCCGATGTAGCATACTCACTAAGTGTAGTGAGCAGGTATCAAGCTGATCCTGGAGAGAGTCACTGGACAGCTGTGAAGAGCATTCTTAAGTACTTGCGAAGGACTAAAGAGATGCTCTTGGTGTATGGTAATGGAGAACTCCAGGTGGAGTCCTTTACCGATTCGAGCTTCCAGAGTGATAAGGACGACTCTAAGTCGCAGTCGGGATTTGTCTTTACCCTTTACGGAGGGGCGGTTAGCTGGAAGAGTTCCAAGCAGGAAACCGTGGCAGACTCGATGATGGAGGCTGAATACATCGCTGCCAACGATGCTGCTAAAGAGGCTGTTTGGATCAAGAAGTTCATTACTGAACTTGGAGTGGTTCCATCCATTGAGCATCCAATACCTTTGTATTGCGATAACAATGGAACAATGGCTTTGGCCAAGGAACCCAGGTCCCATCAGCGATCCAGGCATATTCTGAGGCGGTATCACCTGATCCAGGAGATAGTAGATCGCCGGGAGATCGAGGTCAGGAGGGTTGACACGAAGGACAACACGGCGGATCCACTCACGAAGGCCATTCCCCAGATACAGTTTGAGAGACTCTTCGGGATGCTCGGTATGCAATACTACAGCAGCTGGCCCTAGTGCAAGTGGGAGATTGTTAGTTGTATGTATGCCCTAGAGGCCAGTATTATACAGATGATGTATATTATATTGGATGCTTGGACATATATAGAGATGACTTTCTTGTTCGATATGATAGTATGCTATCTGGTTGCTCTTTATCTTAACATGTATACTAGTCTCTTTAAACTGTCTTATAGTTACATGTTGGTAAAGCCCTTAGGATGTGTACTTGATTACCTGGAATATGATGCAGATCATACTAGTGGGGACATGGTAGTCCATAAGTACATCCTTCAAGGTCCCTAGTCGTAGGTGTATCGAGACGGAGCATCGATATACCAGTGTAGACTAGCGTATACGCTTCTCGACCCATGAGATGGGCGATGGATGATCCCATATCCATTGATGTTTGACATCAGAGATAGTATACGGGTGCTCAGTGGAGACTGGGTACACTGGACGGACTCGCCAAGAACTCCCAGATGGTATTATACCTCACGTCAGATGGCAGTTCTCAGGTGACACTTGTGCAGGTTAGTCTGTAAACCCGAGATCGTCATAGAGTCTTGTGTGATTCCCACTGTACTTTGATCTCCACCTTACCACGTCCATGAGGGCGTGCAAAACGGTGGTTTTTGGGTACAGTCCCGAGTCACATGGAGGCAATGAGCGATAGGAGGGGTTTCGTCTCTCCCGGTATTGGGGGTTGATGTTGCGCTGTGCTCGATTGGCCGTAACAGGGAAGTCCCTGGCCAGGGCTGATTCAGAGATTTGCTGGCAAGTGTTACCAGTAGTTTCTCGACCTGTTATGAGCCTCACATCGGCACGACTTATCAGTTATTGGGGTCTGACGTTTACCACCCCTAGACTTGATATGCGACATATCAGACGAGGAGACCGGACTGTACGGGAAGTGTTGCCAATCGGCTCGACGGGAGTTGTAGCAGGTTCGCTTGTTCTCTTCTGATCGCTCAATACCCGGGTGGCCGTTACGTTTAGCTGACCTCTTGCGGCTTGGGGGTGCTTGATATGATCATCACCTACTGCCGGCGTATTGACGAGTCTCAGAGTCCCACAATGGAGTTTCCTAGTCCAGGCGAAACGTTGTGGTGCGCGTATGCGATATGCGCATGAACCCGATTAAAATGCGCGTATAGGATACCGTATATTGATCGAGCGGCTTGCTTTTGGTAGGGGTCATATGTGATATGGCCGGATTGGTAAATCAAGTGTTGATTTATCATTTAACCATTAGTTTCTCACTAGAAATCCTTTCTTGTGTTGGATGGATGTATGAATGCATGTATGTTTTTCTTTCATTCTTGATTCATGCACATATGGATGTACATATACACATACATACATACATACATCTTTCATGGTTGTATATATATATGAAAATGGTAGCAATATAAGACTCACACCATGATATTATTTATAAAATATTATTGTATTTAAGCTAAAACATAAAAGGAAAGAAAAGGGTTCATTATTGGTTTTGTTCTACACTCTTCTTTTGACCTAACCATTCTCACCCACCACTTAACCTTTGGTTAAATTTCCTTTTGTGTTTTAACTCTAGTACAATAATGATTCAACCATGGTTTGAGATGATAGATTAAAAATATATATTGATATATTTTTCCTTTTGAAAATAAGGTTGAACTTATCTTCTCTTCTTCAAAATAGCCATCATCTTCATCAACCTCTCATATATTGCTCTCTAGATTTTTGTGGAGAGCAATTTAATCATCAAGTTAGGATTTTGAAGTGAGAAAGAGAACCACAACACCATTCTACATAAGTCTAGCCCACTTGTTTGGAGTGTTAACTTGATTCCGTTCACTTGATCGGAGAAAGTCGCAAGCTTGGACAAAGCGGACTCCGGGTGGATCATCGGTGACGTCGAGGAGTTCAAGCGGAGTTTTTTCAAACCCCAAGTAGCCGAGAAGTCTAGCGTAAGGAGCTACAAAGGTTGTACTCTCTAAACCCTAGCTTATCTTTCATATGTGGATATGAAAAATTTGAAACCCTAATCGATTCTAGGAACGATTCTATGTTCGTTAACTTAGCACCTTAAAAATGCTTTCTTTGGTTCATGTGATGCTTCCAAACCCTTCATGAGGTGCTTGGCTAACACAACAGTTGGACTCCTCTCATATACACTGATGTATTCTGTACCAAGCTACAAACAACTACGTTAGTATAACAAAAATAGATAAATTACCAGATCTATTCCTTTTACTTGATCCCTCTCTCTCTTTTGGGACTTACCGAGCGATTATTCGCCGACGACATTCCTATTTCCTCTTCTTCGAAATGTTGTCGGGATGACCCGACTCTCAGGAGATCGAGCCCAGTCAGTACGATTTGGAGTAGTTCACTGAAGATACAGAGTTCTAGATCTACTTGTACTTACTTTACTTTCAGTTCATATGCCATTGTTTAGGCATTGCTTTCCATTATTTTATTTTACTTTCCAGTTGTATGTAAAGAATGAATATAAATAAAAGTTGTTGTTTCATTACATCTCTTGTCATTCTTGTGTTTTACTTTTATATTGCTTATTTACGATTAACGCGTTTACTTCTAGGTAAATACGTCGCGGCCTCGCCACGTCCTCTTTCCCATACATTGGGAAGTGGAGCGTGACATAGTTTTATTGGTGGCCCATACAGATCAATTCTGCATGGAAACCTAAACAACATATCACATTAATTATATGAATCAACAACTAAAAACATTCTTTACATTTCAAATTTCTTGAATCTATCCTAACCCTATTTTTCTTTCAAGGTTATGGATTCCCCGAACAACACCAGCACCAACGTGAATGACAACACCTTACCATCACCTTTACCACTTACACCTACCATAGCAGCCCCTATCAATGAGCAGACGGTATTGCTTGAGACAATTAAGAGTCTATTAGAGGGATAGCAGCAACAGACTGCCATCCTCCTACACCACCCAGAAGTCGAGGCACCCGGAGTGAAGTAATTCCGAGCTTTGCACCTGAAGCACTTTTCAGGGAAAGAGAGCCCCCTACAAGCTGAAGAATGGGCTCAGTCGATTGAAAACGATCTGGCAGCAGCACAAGTGCCAGAGATTGCTTGGGTATGAGTTGCGAAGCTGCAACTTACAGACAATGCCAGGGTATGGTGGAAGGCTGAAGAAAGCCGACTTACCCAACCGATCGAATGGAAGACATTTCGCGACATGTTCGATACAAAATATTTTCCTGAGACTGCCCATTTTGACATGGAGCAGCAATTCATTCACCTGCAACAAGGCTCTATGTGGAGCAAATCTGTGAATGGGTATGATGCTGAATTCACCACGCTGAGCAGGTAAAATATGTCTCAAATATTCGATTTTCTAATATCACATACTACACAGCTAACACAAGACCATAACAGGTTCGCAGCACATCTTATACCGACTGCTGAGATCAGGGCTAGACAATTTCAATAAGGGTTGGACCCGGAGATCCAAGCTGCTCTAGCTACAGGGGATTTCCCAACCCACGACCTTGCACTAAAGGTTGCCCGAAGATATGAGAAAGTTGTGAAGAAGAAGGGCAGATCTTAATATGCCGGTGTGAAGCTCCCTGCTACTCAGATAGCAGGAGGAGCCTCTTCCAGGCCGCCGTTTGTACCCAGGAGATCGGGAGTAATTTTTAACCGGCCCAGTCCATACTTTTTCACTTACTGCAGGAGGAATGGACACCTGGCGTCTGCAACTCATCCACTCACGACATTGTTGCATATCCTTGTAGACTCAATCCGAATCTGGCCCCCAGATCAGCCATCGCTTTTCCGTAGTAGCCAGCTATCCAGGTACCTGCAACTCATCTTGCTCTCCCAGCTCCACCTCTTCGTGGACCTACTGCACCTCCTCCTCGTCAGTTCCATCAAGCACAAAGGAACCTATCTCAAGGACAGAGGAATGGACAGAGGAATGCTCCCTCAATAAGGAGGAATGTACCTAGGTGACAGGCTTTCACGATAACTGTGGAAGAAGCTGAAACCACTGGCCAAGTCATCACTAGTAACTCCCTTCGTTTCAAACTTTCTTTCAATCTTTATACATATCAAAATATATTTTCCTATACCTAAAACATATTCCACACAACTTAGGTACAATCTTAGTATCCTCCCTACTTGCCTTAGCACTCTTCGATACTGGAGTATCACATTGCTTTATGTCGCAACGGTTCATCCGAACTCTTGCGATTCCAGTAAAACCGCTCGTATCTAGCTGGAATGTCAGTTCAGGGAACGACGTTCTAAAGGCAACTTTGGGATACGACATGTGTCCAGTGGTCGTCTACAACAGAGAATTTTATGCTGACTTTAAGGTGCTGGACATACCGAACTTCGATGTAGTCTTTAGAATGGACTGTCTAGGAACTTCCTACGCTACCATCGACCATCGTCAAACGAGGGTAGTGTTCGAGATTCCAGACCATTCAGTCTTTTATTTCAAGAGTGGAGACCGAACCCTAGAACCTAGCACCTACAAGGCTAAACCAAGAAAGGCAGTGATTGCAACAATACAAGATGAAGAAGATAAGTCAGAAGTAGTTTGAAAGTTCGAAGATGTATTTCCTGAAGACATCTCAGGTTTTCTTCCCGATCGAGCTCTTGAATTCAGTATTGACTTAGTACCTGGTGCACAACCGGTGATCAAAGCACCATATCGCTTAAGTCCTGAAGGATTGAAGAAGATCCTAACTCAATTGGACGAACTTCTGAAGAAAGGATGGATTCGTCCCAGTATTTCAAGTTGGGGATCTCCAGTTTTGCTTGTGAAGAAGAATGAAGGTTCATACAGAATGTGCATAGACTACCGAGCTCTGAATGAAATCATGATAAAAAACAAGTATCCACTGTTCCTGCCAAAATCTTCGGCCAAGAGCTATTAGTTCCTGTTTATGCCGGCTTAAGTTTCGTTTATAGATATGTGTGAAACCAAGCTCATTCATGTACGCACATGCACACATCAAAGGAAGAACATATGTTCAACGACAAAGACAAAGCATTTAATTGAACATTCTATTCTACAGGAAATAGATCGCCAAACATGAGATCGAAAGTACAGGAATTCACAAAGATATGGATAAAATTATCTAACTCCCTCTCTGCCTTCTCCACCATGACAAAACGGCGATCTTCACGAGGAGTAGCTACCCATCGGTCAGCACCGCACCCATCAACAAAGGCAGACATAACGACCCGCTGAGCCCGTATCTGGCTTAGCAGCCAGACAGAGCGATCCCTCAGAGCTGTGGTGATCAAAAGTGCCTCGTGGAAGCACTCAATCTGGTCTTCCGCGGCGTCGAGCATTGCCGGAGTCATCTCCGCCGAATGAGGGGGAATATCATTGATCACAGATAAGAAAATCATCCGGAGCCAAATGGAGCCGATGGGGAGAGGAGATCCTATACGAGTCAAGAGCTCATGCAACACCGTGTCGCGTTGGTCATTCGTAAGAGTAGAGTTCACCAAGCGCGCAGCAAAACGAGGAACAATTTCCTCAATGGGCACCTCTTATGGCTGACAGCGAGCATGTGGGTGATTACAAGCCATGGCTCTTCTCTGTTAAAATGATTCTCTGAAAACGAGAGAGAAAAAAAGTATTGCTTCAGATTATGAAGGGAGACATTTAAGTCTAGGCACAGAAAATGCTGTGAATGATGGAACTATTTCCAAGCTCTGGGAAATAGAAGCTTGACTCAGGAAAAGTGGAGAAGAAAGGTGAAAAGACACCTTCGGTAATGAGGCAGCGCCTCACGTGCAAAGCACGTGAGCGCTAGCGCTAAGAGCGCTGCGTTCTAAGCAGCGCACCACGTGCAAAGCACGTGAACCATGCACTCTAAGCAGTGCACCACGTGCAAAGCACGTGAGCGCTAGCGATAAGAGCGCTGCAATGCAAGCAGTGCACCATGTGCAAAGCACGTGAGCGCTAGCGCTAAGAGCGCTGCACTCTAAAGCAGCGCACCACATGCAAAGTACGTGAGCGCTAGCGATAGAACAAAATGTTCTCAGCCCTTATATCAAAGATCCAACGAACATGATTAAAAATCATCAATTGACCAGAATAAAATTCTGTTGAGGAAACATTCTTTCAGAATCTTTCCAAACAGGAAAGAACGTGCTCTGAAAATCAAAGCACCGCTGGATCAATGATCCAATGGTGATTAAAACTCACCAAAATACAGAATAAATTCTGTATATAAAAAGATTTCCCCAATCTTGTCAAAAACAAGAAAATTGCCTTCTGTAAATCAGAAGCCCTTGGATTAAAGATCCAACGGGGGAAACATCCCCAAATCAATTAGAGAAAACATCTCTTCAACCGATTCAACAAATCAGCTTGCTCTATATAAAGGCCCCAAGACTTCAAGTTTCAAAAACAGAGAGATAGAGAGGAAGCCCCCCAAAAACTTTGAGAAATTCAAAGACAAAGAGCAAGCTCTCAGAAGAAGAAAATTTTCTTTAAGGTAAAAAGAACAGAAAGACAAAATCGTCTCATATAAAAAGAAGAATTTACTTCTTCTAAGATCATAGATCTATAAGACCAAGGTCTTTCACAAAGAGTTTAAAGTATCTCATCATAAAAATAAAGGGAAGAACTTAATCTTCTTCAGATCATAGATCTATAAGACAAATTGTCTTTCACAAATGCGATTATAATATCTCATTATAAAAGGGGGGAGAATAATTCAATTCTCTTAGGATCATAGATCTATAAAGTCATAGCCTTTCATCAAAAATATAAGAGATTGAAATATCTCCTATAAAAAAATAATAACTTTGTTCTTAGATCCATGAGACAAAGTCTCTTATAAGAAGGAGAATTTAATTCTCAGGGCGCAAAACTGCCTAAAAAGAGCCCTAGCGCTCCAATCAAAAGAAGCGCTTCAGCGCTCCAAAACTAATGCACAGCGTTGCAAAGCCTTAGTGCTCCAAATTTCACAAGAAGCGCACTGCGCTCATTGTCTAGCGCACTGCTCCAAGCGCGCCACGTGCTCCTCACGTTTGCGCTACTTCACCAGAAGCGCACTGTGCTCATTGTCTAGCGCACTGCTCCAAGCGGGCCACGTGCTCCTCACGTGTGCGCTACTTCATCAGAAGCGCACTGCGCTCATTGTCTGACGCACTGCACCAAGCGCGCCACGTTCTCCTCACGTGTGTGCTACTTCACCAGAAGCGCACTGCGCTCATTGTCTAGCGCACTACACCAAGCGCGCCACGTGCTCCTCACGTGTGCGCTACTTCACCAGAAGCGCACTACGCTCATTGTCTAGCGCACAGCGCCAAGCGCACCACGTGCTCCTCACGTGTGCGCTACTTCACCAGAAGCGCAATGCGCTCATTGACTAGCTCTCAGCACCAAGCGCGCCACGTGCTCCTCATATGTGCGCTAAGAGAACATAAATTGTTCTATAAAAAAGGCCCCAGAGCTATGATGAGTGCTGAGCATTCAATAAAAGACAAAAAGATCGTCAGAGCCCAAACCAATGCTCAGCATTGTTAAATGTTTAACATTTTAACTAAAGGGGCCGAGCCCAAAGTGGTCATAGAATCCTAACTCAGATTAATCGAGCCCATTTGCTCATAAATCTTTGATCTTAGTCCCAATTGGACTACAGATCTTCCAATCAACATTGGTTCAAGGGTACATCTCTTCACTCCTCTGATATTTGTCATTGTAATCCTTCAACGTCTTCAGAGAGGTGACGGGTCCTGACAACCAGACATCCTATGGACTGTGGGGTCCTTAAACCCATGGACTATGATGTCCTTAACCTCGGACTGTGGGGTCCTTAAACACATGGACTATGATGTCCTTAACCTCAGACTGTGGGGTCCTTAAACACATGGACTATGATGTCCTTAAAACTTTACAGACTATGACGTCTTTAAACTACGGACTGTAGGGTCCTTAAACTCATGGACTATGATGTCCTTAAACCTTTGGACCGCAAAGTCCCTAAACTAAAACAATAGAGCGCAAATACTCTTTTGTTGGATCTAAATGATCCCGTTAAGTTGATCTTAGTCTAAAATTAGACTAACGTATCCTTAACAAACGTTTAAGTTGATCTTAGTCTCAAATGAGACTAGCGTATCCTTAAACCCAACCCCAAACCCAAATCTAAGAAAATACGGATTTGGACTAATCCACACCCTACGGGCGACAACATAAATTAGTCTCCGTCTACAATCCACGGGTAACCAAAAACAAAACAAACAACCACGACACAAAGCGACCATCTGGAGAAGGAGAAAGTGGTTACCGCGATGCGGTAGCGTAATTAACTGCAGAGGCTTGCGCCTGCAGGAAAGAGCGTCCCCACAATCAAAAACCCCTCAACGAGGGGGAATCTGACGAAGTCTGCTACATCGGCCGTATCTGTTTAAACCTTCGATATATGGTGTCATAAATCAACTCGGTATCTTCGGAGAGGTGGACGGATAGCACCAAGTAGCATCTACCCTCGAAATTCAGGTCGGACGTCCCAACGTCTCGGTCGCGTCTTTCGGCGGAGAACATCCACTACCGTGCATCGACGATCTGTTCGATCAGCTAAATGGGTCTTACGTTTTCTCAAAATTAGATTTTCGTTCGGGTTATTATCATATGAAGGTCAAAGAGTCTGATATTCCGAAGACAACATTCAGGACTCGCTATGGTCATTATGAGTTTCTCGTAATGCCATTTGGAGTGACCAATGCACCAGCCATATTTATGAATTTGATGAACCGGGTTTTTAAAGAGCACCTAGATAGGTTCGTTGTCATATTTATCGACGAAATTCTGGTGTATTCAAAGAATCGGAAAGAGCACATTGAACATTTATGAATTATTCTGGAGACTTTGCGACAACATCAACTCTATACCAAGTATAGCAAGTGCGAATTTTGGCTAGATCAAGTCGGATTTCTAGGACATATCGTTTCAGGCAAAGGAATATCTATGGATCCAGTTAAAGTACTAGCAGTAAGCGAATGGCCGGCACCAAAGACAGTGAAGGACATTCGAAGTTTCTTAGGATTAGCAGGATAATACCGAAGATTCATAAAAAGCTTTTCGAAGATTGCAACACCCCTGACCAAGTTCACACGTAAAGATGAAGTATTCGTGTGGTCAGAAGCAGGTGAACAAGTTTTTGTAGAACTTAAGTAAAGGTTGACATCAATACCTATTCTCGTAATACCGGACCAATCTGGAGGTCTCGTTGTGCATTGCGATGCATCCGGTAAAGGATGAGGATGTGTTGTACACCAGCACGGTAAATTGTAGCTTATGCATCAAGACAGCTGAAGATTCATGAGCGCAATTATCCAACATGTGATTTGGAGTTGGCGGCCGTTATCTTTGTACTTAAGATTTGACACCATTATCTACTTGGAGAGCGAGTGGACATATACACGGACCACAGGAGTCTGAAATATGTGTATACCCAGAAAGAGTTGAATATGCTGCAGAGAAGATGGTTAGAACTTATGGCGGACTTCGACATCAACCTACAATATCATCCAGGAAAGTTGAATGTAGTTCCTGATGTACTTAGTCGTCAACCACTATCAATGAATCTCACCGTACAGTGAAAGCTTCAGCAAGAATTACACAAGATGGAGATAGAAGTGGTTATGCCGGATAATACTTCAAAGTTAATGAACTTACAAGTTCAGTCTACTATTGTTAACCAGATCAAAGCAGCTGAAGCAAGCGATGCCAAGTTGCAAAAGATCAGAGAACAAGTAGAAAGTGGACTTTGAACAGACTTCATCATCCATGAAGACGGATTTTTAAGATACGGAAGCAGATTGTGTGTACCATAAGGTACTGTTCGGAAAAAGTTGATGAAAGAAGCTCATAGATCTCCGTACTCAGTATACCCTGGTGGTACAAAGATGTACAAAGATCTACGTCAACATTACTGGTGGTATGGCAAGAAGCGTGAAGTAGCCAGAAGTGTATCCAAATGCTTGGTGTGTCAGCAAGTAAAAGCTGAATATCACAGAACTGCTGATTTACTTCAACCATTACTATTCTAGAATGGAAGTGGCAACACATCACCATGGACTTCATGACTGCACTTTCTTGCAGCACGAAAGGTAACGATGCAGTATGGGTTATTGTGGATCGACTCACAAAATCGGCTCACTTCATTCCATTTCGAGTTGGCCAATCTACCGAGACACTAGCAAAAAAGTATATGGAAGTAAGTCTGAATCTAAGTAAGATTTAACTCTTCATAGTGTACTATTTCTGATACCCATGAACTCATGCAGGAGATCGTGAGATTACATGGAGTACCGGTTTGCATTGTCTCCGATCGTGACACCAGATTCTGATCGCAGTTTTGGCAGAGTCTGTAAGCTAGCTTGGGAACGAGACTGAACTTCAACACAGCTTATTGTTGGGGTCAAAAATTACACCCCGGTTGACCAAGTCAAAGTCAACCCCAAGCCCAGGCCAGGTGGGCCCATGCCCAAGTCGAGCCCTGCGGCCAGCCTCCCCCATGCCAAAATGAAAATTATGTAATAAATAATTTTGATGTAATTTTCATATACGAATGTAAGAAAAATGGGCATAAAGACAATTTTTTGTAAAGCCCATGACTCATGTGCAACAGAAATGAGCACATGAGGCATGAGATGGGCAAAAATGTCATTTTGTAAAGCCCAAGAGGCTATATGTAAATTGTAAGCCTATAAAAGGCAACATGATAATCAAATAAAGGGGGACTTTTCCATTCTCAAAAAATTAGGGTTTGTGTGCCTCCTTCCCCTTCCTCAAGGTTCTAACACATTTTTCCCCTTTTTTGAATTAAATCAAAAGTTTAACTTTTCCTTCTCCAGAAATAAACAGTTTTCACCATCAAACCCTTGAAGGGGAACTCGGATCTTCCATCAAATCTCAAAAAGGGGAGATTTTTTAAATCTCACCCCCCCTTTTTAAGATCCGACCAACATAAGAGGAGGATGAAGGAGACACACCTCCAAAATCCCACTTTGGGAAAGATCCAGGGCCAAAGGGGAGAAGAAAGGGGTCCTCTTCGGACATTTCCAAAGATTTTAGGAGTTTAACTCCCTTCAGGATCTGTTGGAGTTTAACTCCATAAACAAAACCGTTTTAGGAGTTTAACTCCAAATCCATACATAATCCCTTAAGAGTTCAACTCCCAACCCAGGGGCTAAGCCCCTTTTCCTCCAGCGGTCGCGTGCCGCGCACGTGATCCGCTAGTGCCCAGCGGTCGTATGCCGTGCATGTGACCCCGGGCACCCAGCGTCCATGCGCCTGGCACGTGACCCGTGGGCGCCTGGCATGTGACCCGCGGGTGTCCACCGCCCACATGACATGCACGCGTCTTTAAGACGCTCCTCACCCCTCATTTTCTATGCACTCCATACTAAATTTACCTCCCCCGCTAGAAAAATTTTCTAACGGGGCGCTGCCCCGCACCCTGCAAGGGGGCTGCTAACCCCTTTGTCCCCCAGCCCGCTATCCAGGTAGCAGGACCCCCGTAAACTCTGCAAGGCCCCCGATATACCCAAAACCCCTTAAAACACAACACACGCACACTGCACATTGAGTTCACATGACCTGTTTGACCCGTCAATCGGAGGTTCCCTCGCTCCAAAGGTGAGGGCTAATTAATGGTAGCTTAGTCCGTGGCTGCCGGAGATTCGAACCCCCAAAATCAACAAACCCCTGCCTACCCTAGGTAGGGGGAATCTGTAGTACGCTTGACAAGCGCGCGCATATTCCTATCTCAAAGGGGTGACGAGAAACACCTTACAGATTCTGGCACGTCCGGTGGGACTAATCTCATCTCCCATATTTCGGGTTAAATATCCATGCGAACTCGATCAACATATACATTGATTGCCTATACTGAAATCATGCTTCTATTTGCAGGTTAACGACTTTCGACTGCAATCTTCAGACGCAGCAAAAATGTCTCCAAGGATAAGCTCAGCTCTCAACACAACTCCCATCTTCTACACGATGAAGATCCTCCCGGCCCGTCTCGGGCGACAGTGGGAGAAGTCGCTGCTACCATTTAGCTCTATTCTGTTCATGCCAGCTAGCACCATCCCAGCTTCTCAAGCTCCAGTAACAGACAGACCGGCCTCGAAAGGCAGGAGGCCAAATGTGGTGGTCTCGAAGGCGCCCCAACCCAAACGCAAGTCGGTGTTTGAACGACTTTCCTTAGCCCCAACTAGGAGCAAGGCCATCAACACCAATGAACCAACAAGGAATTTAAGGCAAGCTCCTGCGGTGCCCCTGACAACTGTTCGATCGGGTATCTTCTATAAGCTCTCCGTCAATCGACTCATGGTGGCTTCCCAGAAAACGGATGCCCGCCAAGACCTCAAAATTGAGAAGCCAAGACAGAAAAGGCTCAGATATAGAGCCAACAAAAGAGCTATGGCTCATGCTAGGCTGAACTTCATGAGGCTCTGAGAACAGGGTTACCCCGCCAAAGATAAAGAGACGGCTCGATATGTGGTCCACACTGTTTATATGGTGGGCACGCGCAGCAAGAGGAAGGAGATGGCCACCACATCTCAAATCCAATCTGGGATGAATGTGGCTGCCACTTCCCAAGGCCAGCCTCCTCTGGAAGGCAATGAAAACCCTTCCAGTGAGGCTGATAAGAAGAAAGATCCCTCGGTTCATGAGGAGCCGGGCTCGGAAAGCGAAGAGGAGCCAATCTTCCGTCCCAAGAACGCAGAGCAGCAACTTCTCCAAGGGCTCCGAAAATAGCTCAGAAGTAAAGACAAGGAGATGGGCAAACTTTACTCCAAAGTTGACGACTTGACGAATGTCGTGATATAGCTCATGGCCTAAGTTGCCACTCAGCTGTCCAATCAAGCACAGGGTTCTACTCATGAACCGGGAAACGGTGTCCCGAGACAGCCGACGCCTATTCCCTCAAATCCAAAGGTGGGTGGGCTGCATGAAAGTCAGTCACATCCTATCTCGGGAAATTTCTTGGCTACCGATGATAGACCGCTAACTCAAGATCAAATCATGGATTTGGTTGCCAACAAAGTCAAAACATTGGTAGCCGAAGCCGAAGCGCAAAAAGATGTTAGCGGTAACGGGAGACCGTACCCTTCTCAGCATGATCTGGTAGAATTTCCTAGCGGCTATGTCATCCCCAAATTCGGGAGGTTTGATGGGACGGGAAATGCGAACCGGCACATTTCCCAATTTAAAGCATCATGCCTGAATACTGGGGGCAATAATGCTCTCTTTTTCCGTCGGTTTGTCAATAACTTAACCGATGTTGCTTTCGATTGGTATGCAAGCATACCGGATGACTCGATCATGACGTTCGCTAAAATAGAATCCATGTTCAAGCAAAGGTTCATGAGTGTCAATGATAAAATCACCACTGCCGACCTCGTAAAAGCTGAGCCAAAAAACAACGAAAGCAACATGGATTTTATAGCCCGATGGCGCAATCTCTCTACCAAATGTGAACCGCCGTTGGAGCAAGACCAATCCGCCAGTCTTCTTATAGAAAATCTGAACGACTGGATGAAACCTTTCCCGTGCACCGCAGGCCTCAAAACATTTCAAGAGCTAACCAAGAAAGTTCAAATGTTGGAACGCTCAAAGCTCAAGTCCACTAAGAATCTCTAATTCACAAACAGACCGAGACATCGGAGGGACGACAACCGAAAAAGTGAAAGTTCCAATAGCACAGATTCTCTAAATAAACAGAGAACGGGCGGAGCAAAGACTAACAAATCTCGAGAGCCAAATTTGGAGGAAAGAAGAAATAAGGTCTACTCTTTCAGAAGGGACAAGGTCCACAAAATTTTCAAAGATGCTATGAAGAATGGCCTACGGCTACCAGAACCAAAAAGGCTAAGTGAAGCGAGCAGGACCGATCATCCCAATCTTTGCCCATACCACCGAGTTCTAGGGCGCACTGTTGAAGACTGTTGCATCTTCATAGATTGGGTCGAAAAGCAATACAAGGCGGGAGAAATATCATTATCCCCCAGCGTGTTAACAAACAGTCAAGCTGCGACCGCCAATTTCATAAAAACGGAGACCGAAGTCCTTCGGGAACCTGATTCTCTGGTTTGGAAGAAGACTATCCAGTAAGCATAATAGGTGTACTCTCCTAAACCAAGGAGTACTCGCAACTTGAGAGAAGGTGATGATAAAAGACAACTGAATAATACCTTATTCTATTTCTCCCGAACTGGGAAAAAAGCAAAGGTGAAAATAGGAGTGGCGATGAAGTACGCGGTTTGGTCGTGAATGATAACAGTCGCAATTTACTTTGCCCTCTTTCTAATCCCTTTATTTTGTCTTTAGTTTTACCTTCTGTACACCCTACTTAGGCTAATTGGTTCTCTTCATTCCCTACCTTTCGGCACCAGCCTATGGTTTGGTATAAGACTATCCAATAAGCGTAATAGGTGTACTCTCCTAAACTAAGGAGCCCTCGCAACCTGAAAGAAGGTGATAATAAAAGACAACTGAATAAACCAATTCTATTTCTCCTGAACCTGGATCCATCATCGAAGAAGTCCTTTCGAGTTCGTATATAACCATACGATGGATCTATCTAATGGAAGTGGATGTCCGTAGTAATACAGGGTGTTCTGAGAAATACAAAGGGTAAAAGAAGGAGGGGCAATGACTTATGCAACTATAGACAATCCAAAAGCCAGTATTAAAGAAGGTTCGGTCAACTTGGTCACTGAGTCATAGTCTAGGGTCGGTCAAAGGTCGCTGCCAAAGAGAGAGAGAAAAGAAACACTCTGCGTGCACTCTAACCTAAATCAGAATGGTTATCACTTTATCTAATCAGGAAACCTCCCACTGTAATCTCAAATTCTCCTCCAAACCTGAAAGAAGAATTAGTCGGGATCACCCGAAGAGTAAACCAACTCATCAGTGAGAATCGGGATCCAACTATCATCGCATGATAACTTGATGGAAGCCACTCAAGTTATCACACTCCAGAAGGTATGCGCATGCCTGGTAAGTTTCCTGTATGTTTGAAACTCCCGATGTGATTTTTTCCCCATGCTCTTATGACCTTGGCGTTGGTCAAAATATCATAAGTCACATGCCAAGTTCTACCCGTCACTATCCAGGTCAATTTGAACCCACCCGCACATGCCCCTGACGTTGGCCAAATGGCAGAACGACTGTCCCAAACCAACTCATTTATCTATGCAACAGATGAATACTCAGCAGCTACCAAACACTATGCCCTGGCGTTGGTCAAATGCATAGCTTGAATACTACTGAATACCCAAAAGAAATGACGAAGGGCTACGGCTGTTTTTTTTTGGCGAAAAACCTTTAACGTAATGAACTTGATCTCGTTGAAGGAACCTGATAGCTTTTTATAAAAATATAGTGGTGAAAACCTTTTGCTAAAAAGGTCACTCCCGGTGAAGGGATCTCGGCTCTTTCCTCGTGGAATGAGGTGCAGGATATTCTAACTGAATACCGCGATGCAAAGCAACTTGTAATCGACTATATTGAAGTTACTACCCTGACGTAAACTTCTGCCCAAGGGGTCATTCCCGGTGAAGGGATCTCGGCCCTTGCCTCGTCGAATGAGGTGCAGGATATTCTAAACTGAATATCACTATGCAAAACAAAAGGAAACATCTTTGTAATAACACCTTTTAAAATTTGTTCCAATAACATCAAATATAGGTTTGTTTTATCCTTGCATTGATAAGAATCAATGCAATCCCATCAATCAATCACACCAAAAAAGAACGAAAATGAAATGTATGTATATGCCATCCACATTCGTCACTGGGTCCCGTCATCACCCGTTAGGTTACTTAACTAACGACAGAGCGGGGGCTGGACTAGCGTGGGTGTAAAACATATACAACATCTAATAGTATATATACCAATATACAATAATCGCTCCAGGCGTGATAATATGCAACATTACAGAAAAGTAATAAGTATCACAGAACAATACAGATAATCTGGGATCCCCGGGTTTCACAGAGCCGCTGCTGAAACCCGACGTTCCCCTGGTCGTATGGATAGCCTGTGCAATGAAACCTAGACCCCTACGGGTGCGGCAAGTTACCCGCCAAAACCTGATGCGAGGTAGTCCCCACAGCATAGTGAATGGAACACCCGGCACTTCACGGAATCCGGTAAATTGAACACCCCTCATTAGGTCAACCTGTACCCCCTACGAGTGCGGCGAATAGTCTGTCAATTCTAGAGTGAGGTCCCTTTGCCTCTCAAAGCCATGAGGTACGGACCCGTTGCCCTCCAGAACCCGGCTATCCGTGCACTCCGTCGCGGGGTAAACCTAGTACAGAAAAGAAAAATAAATACAATAGGCAGTGACGGCAGTCCACAGGTTGGACGCTCGCCCCGCAATATTAAATGTATAAATAAATCCAAACTGCACTATCATTGCACCCTGCTATCCACCACGACATATCCGTAACATCACAGCACAACATAGAACATCAACGCGAATGTCACGTTCGCAACCCCGTCTAAAAGAACTATAGCAATTAGACGCGGTTTACCGATCGAATGACATTCCCGGTCGGAGATATAAAGTAAGTACTGTAAACTAACAAGTTTAAAATTTCGATCGACAAAATTTCCCGAAGTGGTCCCAACGTACATCTGCTGTACAGTAACAAAATTTGGGCCCAAAAGAACTATACCAGAAACTACAATTTCCAACAAAGAACCAACAGTAGAAACATGACCAACTGAAACGCCAAGACGGCCGCGGTTCCGTGGTGAAAGCTAGGATTTGACCACGGTTCCGCGGCCGTACGGACGATTTAGTGGATCGTTTTTCTCCATTATTCTTTAAAAAGCCTACTTAGTTTTCTGTGACATGTAAAATAATTTTTAGACACTGTTTAAAATCGACAGAAACTTTAACCCTGGAATTTGCGGTTTTCGAAAATCCGTTCGATCGATGTTTTAAACGTGTTAGCATAAGTTAGTATAGCTTAATGGTGAGGCTCTGATACCACTGTAAGTCCACGGCAGCGCCCTGGCCGTCTAACAGACGCCAAATGCGGAACAAAAACTTTTTACAACTGGCGCTATCGCGTTCTATAATTCGGATCTGCCATTAAAGCTAAGCTAACAAACTACAAAGTGGGTAGAAGAGTTATACCGAACGATCCGAGTCCTTCGGTCTTCAACCATCATCCCACTCTTTGTTGTGGCTGCTCCGATCTCCTGAATCTCCAGTCTTCTCGTCCAGGTGGCACCACGTCGACGGATCTTTAAACGGGCTCCCGCCTCTGAACCGAGCAACTCGATTGTCAAGTTTGCTAGAAGAGACGACCAAGATGATATAGAGAATGAGTAGAACACTTTGTCTTATTACGTCCAAAACTATGGACGAACGGTTAATGAAGTTGCCTTTTGGAATCGGGTGATAAGAATTTGAGCAATATGAAATTTCCATATACAAATCTATCATAAGCTTTTCCGAAGTGAGTAACCTCCATAATCCCATAAGAGAGGGGAGGCTGGCCACTATATAGAGGGGAGGGAGGTGAGTGTAGGAGAGGGGGAGGTGATCACAAGATCAATGAAGAGGATGAGTCACATAACACCTTGTATGAACACAATTAAAGTAAAGGATGAATCATTTAACCTAGTCACCAAAACCATTAATGCAATAATCAATGCACTAATGACTCACAAGCCTAGTCACCATCTAGAAACTTCCACACTCATCTCAAGAAAAGATAAATCCGCATTTAACCGAATGTTAAATACGGCTGATAGAAAACTGGAAACTGGCAACTTCTAAAAGTGATCCTGAAACGAATTTCAAGATAACCCCGTAACAGTATAAACATACCCGCATTTGTATTACGACCGAATACAAATGCAACTGAGACAAAGATATTATATCTACACAGTATAATACTGGGATCTGGCTTAAACCAAAGCCTACCAGTATTATCTGCCCGAAAAACGACACGTGCAAAAACACATGTGCATTTTCCAAACCCTGCCATAAAACCATACGGCCTCTACGACGTTTCGCTTGAACTTGGGAAAGTATCTGTGGGGGAATCTAATGACTCATCAACACACTAGCATTGGGTATCACCACTAGCACGTCAGAGGTACTAGCTGTACGTAATGGTTGCCTATGTATTGATTGGAAGGGAAGCTGACGAGCGAACTCATCCATAAACCCTACTGAGCCTAACAGTGACAATATACATACAGACCGGTCCGTTCGTCTATGAGTATCGCATATCGGCCAAGGGGCTGGTAACGTCAGACCCCCAATAGCGGTATAAGTCGTGTCAGAGAGTGGCCCAGAACACTCTGAGATACTACTGGAGTACTTACCAGTAAATCTCCTGCCTCGGCTGAGGGCTTTGTATAATGGCTCTCCTAGACACAGCGCGATCTCACCCCCAATACCGAGAGAGACGAATCCCCTGCCGATCCGCTCACTTGCCTCCATGTGGCTCGGGACTATACCCAAAAAAGACCTGTTTGCACGACTCCTTTGAGCCATGGTAGGGTAGAAATCAAAGCACAGTGGGAACTCACACGAGACAAATGAGGACCTCAGGTCGATGAACTAACCTGTACACATGTCACCAGGGAACTGCTATATGACGATATGTATAATACCAACTAGCATGTTCCCGGCGAGTCCTGTCTGGTGTACTCATAACCCAATAAGCACATGTATACATCTTAGGTGAACTAACTGACACCAATGGCTTGTGAGACCGGCCACCGCCCCTCGTCGGGGTCTCGACTGTATACACTAGTCTACTCTGGAGTATCGATGCCCTGTCTCGAAACTCCCACGACTAAGGACACTTTAAGGATGTGCTTACAGACCCCAGCTCCCACGTATATGATCGCCATCATACTGCTGGTAGTCAAGCAAGAATCCTATGGGCTCTATCAATATACAATAGCGAACTAAAGCATGTATACGATGATAAAGACAAACCAGATAGCATACTATCATCTCGAGCAAGACTGTCATATCGGTATAGGTCCTGCCTCAATCATTGCAATCACGTATCTGAGATCCAATAATTGACTTTGAGGGCACTATCTCCAACAATCTCCCACTTGCACTAAAGGATAATTATTGCGATGTCGCATGCTCACAGTCCGTGTGATATCGAACATCCAACTCCTCTACTAATCAGTTTTACAAAGCTAGTTTGTAAAACTCTTGTGTTCGAGAAATAGCCTCAGTGAGTGGATCCGTCCTGATGTTTCTTTCTATGTCTCTCTTAATCTCAAGTTCGTGGAGAAAACCATCTCCCGAATCGAGTAATACCTGTCTTAGAATATGTCGGAATATCTGATGAGACCTAGTTCATAAATGAACTCCAAATCCAAACTTCTTAGACTGTATCGATAACTGAACCTAATCAGTATCCAGCACCATGCCTCCCACAGTATTCTCTTAGACCACCTGTCCATAATACTGTCTCTCGTCAGAGGGAAAACTATAACTATGACAATCACTCTGTCATTCATGTCACTGTTTACCCCAATCAGAGCAAAGCTCTGTTCAAATTCCAAGGCGGGAGATGAAGCAACGCTTCACCTTCCCCCAATCAGAGCAAAGCTCTATTTTGAAAATTTAAGCTTTAATAAATGAAGCAACGCTTCAGTTGCGCAAACACTGCGCTGCGCGACACGTGTCAGCGCAGATGCGCCAGCGCAGTTGCGCTGCGCTGTGCGCTGCTTGACACGTGTCACGCGCTGGGGCATTTGCGCCAAACAGAATTAAGATTTTAAAGTAATCTTTCTGTTTTTGTTAAAACAAGAAGATTTTCTTCTGTAAAACAGAAGCCCTTGGATCAAAGATCCAACGGTGGGGAAAATTTTCCAAATCACTCAGAGAAAGATCTCTTTAACAAATTTAATTAATTTATGGGCACTATATAAAGGACCCTAGATCTCAATTCAAAGGCATCAACATTTTGTGAAAAATTAAACAGAGAGAACTCTGAAGAATTGGAGAGAAATTCTCAAGAACAAAAAAGGTAAAAAACCTTTAGAAAAAGAGAAAATTTTCTTATGAACAGATCATTGATCTGAGAACAAGATCAAGGATCTCTAATAAAAAGAAAAATAAATAATAATAAGTGCTTTGCAGTTTTATATGTACCATTGGTTCCCCGAGATAAGAAAAACAAGAAGAACTTATTTTCTTTGATCTAAATTAGATCAAGAAAACAAACAGTGCTTTGCACTTCTTTTTATGAACCATTGGTTCTGAATCTAAAAGATTCTCAAGTTAACAGTGCCCAGCACTTGCCAAAACTGCACTATTGCGCAAGCCGTCAGGAAGCGCCATGTGTCAGCAGTGCAACAGCGCAGCCCACCGATGCACCGCACTGCGCTGTTGTGCTTGCGCTCACCAGAGTGTGACACGTGTCACCTATACGAGCGCTTGCGCTTATTAATTGGCGCAAAGCGCCTGACAAGCTACGTGGGGCACTGTCAGAGTATTTAATGCTCTGCATTATTAAGAAAAGGAACAGAGCCCAATTAAAATGCCTAACAGGCCTAATCAAAAATGCTATGCATTTTAAAAGAGAGACAGAGCCCAACCAAAATAAAGAAAAATAATACAGTAAACGGGCAAGGGCCTAGCACAGGTCTAATAAGCCAAAGACAAAAGAATCTTGAAACTGGACTTAGTCCTGTCATGACCATAAGTCCTCAAATTAAATTGACTGAGCACGGCTGCTCCCTAAATCAATTTATGACCGGTTCGAGGGTACATCTCCGAACTCCTCTGACACCCATCGTTGTAATCCTTCAACGACGTCAGAGAGGTGACGGGTCCCGACGACCACACATCAATATGGACTGCGGGGTCCTTAAACTCGTGGACCAAAACGTCCTTAAACTAATATTTACCCTAAAATGGGAATGTTGGAACGAAACGTCCTTAAACTAATGCCGGACCGAAACGTCCCTAAACTAATGATGGACCACCACGTCCCTAAACTGGCGATGGACCACCACGTCCCTAAACTGGAACATGGACCACCACGTCCCTAAACTGGAACATGGACCACCACGTCCCTAAACTGGCAATGGACCGCAATATCCCTAAACTACCTATGGACCACTACGTCCCTAAACTGGAACAATAGGGCCCCCCAAACGCTCTTTTGTTGGATCTAAACGATCCCGTTTAAGTTGATCTTAGCCTCAAATATGGCTAACGTATCCTTAAACATTCAAACAGACTTTAGTCCCAAATTGGACTATAAGACCCCCAATCAACTTTGGTTCAAGGGTACATCTCTGAACTCCTTTGACATCTGTTGTTGTAATCCTTCAACGTCGTCAGAGAGGTGACGGGTCCCGACGACCACACATCAATATGGACTGTGGGGTCCTTAAACTCGTGGACCGAAACATCCTTAAACTAATATTTACCCCAAAATGGGAATGTTGGACCGAAACGTCCTTAAACTAATGTTGGACCGAAACGTCCTTAAACTAATGATGGACCATCACGTCCCTAAACTGAAACATGGACCACCACGTCCTTAAACTGGAACATGGACCACCACGTCCCTAAACTGGCGATGGACCACCATGTCCCTAAACTGGAATATGGACCACCACGTCCGTAAACTGGAATATGGACCGTAATGTCCTTAAACTACCTATGGACCACTATGTCCCTAAACTGGAACAATAGAGCCCCCAAATGCTCTTTTATCGGATCCAAACGATCCCGTTAAATTGATCTTAGTCTCAAATCAGACTAACGTATCCTTAACAAACGTTTAAGTCGATCTTAGCCTAAATACGGCTAACGTATCCTTAAACCAAAACACCAAACCCAAATATAAGTAAACACGGATTTGGACTAATCCACGTCCTACGGGCGACGACATCGCTTAGTCTCCGTATACAATCCACGGGCAACTGATTGTTAGCTTAGGAGCGTGTTCAAGTTCTAGTTTAAAATACCGCAATCAAGACGGTTTCGCACGTAGCTAGCCGGTTGAGTACGGGTCGTCCGCAGGGAGATGGGAATCTTTTTCTATGTGTTTTTCGACGAGTTAAGTCCGGTTGTTCAGATTTTGTTTGTAGTTATCTAAGTGTTGAGTTGATATTTAAAGAGAGCATGTTAGGGTTAGGATTAGGTTAGTTTGAGTTAGGAGTCTCCACATCTTTCGTTGCCCTTCTTAACATCGTGTTACGGTAATCGGCAACAACGGGGATTAGCACGACTAGGAAGGACTTTGCGAGTATAAGCTAGGCTTTCCAACGCATAAGTCTTCCTTTTGGTGCTTGTCCGTCCGTTCTTGGCTCTTAGCCATAACCTCCGGTTAATCCAACCACAACCGGTCTCACTACGGAATCACCGCTATCATGTAGGATAGGGTGCCGTAAGGAGCGGATTGTGGTTGGGTTAACGGGAGTCGATTTAAGCTGTTGGGCAAGGAAAGAGTGAGAGAGATTTCCTTCTCTCAAACTTCCCTTATCCTACCCTAACAAGAATGAACTACTCACACATCATAATACGGAAAAATAAAACAACACAAAAGAGGAAGATAGAAAGAAGGAGATTAGAAGAATACGACTAACTGTTTGCGACCTCACCTTGGCGAGGATCGAGCGTAAGTATCATTGTCGTATGTAAGGATAAAGAAAAAAGAGAAGAAAGAAATAACAAGGAAATAACAACAACTACTTAACGAATTTAAAGTTACAACAATTATAATAAAAGTAAGACAAGCATGGTAACAAATTGATCTTCTTTATTTATCATTCCTCCCTCACAAAGCTCACTACAAGGTTAATAGAGAAGAGATGAGAAGAAGAAGAACAAGTGAACTAAATCCTAGAAAAAGAAAATACAAGAATGGACCCTTTCCTTCATAAACTTCTGGGCTATTTATAGGCCAGAGAATGAAAATCTAGGGCAACCATACGGCCACAGGTGAAATGACCAAACACCCCCAGAAAATTCTGCGCAATTGGCGCCCATACCGCCGCGGAAGGGCGGCCAAAACCCCTGTTTGGCCGCGCTTCCGCGGCCTTATAGTCGAATTGGGCTTTGGGCTTTTTGTTGCTGGCCTGGTTTTCTGTTCACTTCTTTCTGGTATATGTAGTTTTCCATAATTGCATCACGAATTCTCCAGAATTTCTGTTGAGGGAAAGGTGGACTTTTTGTCAAGATTTTGTCATGATTTGCCTCGAGCTCCGCGTAGATCTCTTGGATTTTGTGCTACCATTGAGCCTTGTGCATGAGAATGACATTGATTTGATCTTTTGTCTTCCTATTGATATCTGGCAACATACGGATGAAGAGCAGAGACCGTGTTTTTATCTGTGGTTGGCAGGAACCGGATTTTTGTCGTGATTTTCATGAGTTTCTCCGTTTGAGAACCGGGAACCTGTATCCCGCAATTGACTAGCAAACACGGCTCAAGAGTATCTACGGATATGCAATGTGATAAAAATTGGGCGGTATGAAAATGCAAAAAACTGATATGAACAAATACCCCCAAACTTATCATTTGCTCGTCCCGAGCAAAGTCCATTTATTCACAAAAAATTTCCTAACCTCACTTTCGCAGGGAACGCGATTGCACTGAGCATGTGCAACAAGCCGTTAAACCTCTAGGTGTCCCTAGTAGGAGGAGTGTTGTCTCCTGAGGGTTTTCAGCGGATACTACCCACAAAATCCGGTCAAGTTGGTTTGTAAAAATGACTAAGTTTCAAACCCTAAAGTTTTGTTTTAGAAAATAACAATTCTATAATCCTTAGTCTAGACTATCGAACCTTTATTTTTCACACCTCACATCTTATTTAACTACAGATTTTATATGTCTTTACGTGCAGTGCGGATAGTGTCGTTAAGTTCCAGAAGGATCGATTAGAGTCATCATGTCGCACAATAAAGCCCAGATAACAATTTAAAAGGATCACATAAGTTTTATAACGAGTTAAGCATTTTTCAAGTTTCGTTTTGCAGTAAGGTTTCAACTTTAGAATTTCTATCTTCCTTAACAGGAAACTAAGTCGTATTTTTCACTCCACCTTTTTCTTGTTTTCATTTCATACACACCACTGTGAACGTGCAATAGTCTTTATCAAAGAGTAAAACCTTCATATCTTCGTTAAAATTTTTTTTTTTAAAAGCCTGTCTTTTATCAAGATTATTCTCGCACAAAGAACCGTTAGGAATTTTAACTCGGAGAGAACACTTGCTTGACTTTGTTTTAAACTGGACTTTCTAGGCTTCTTAGCGAGCTTTGGGCCAATGCACCCAAACCAGTTGGTTTTAGGGCATTAGGTGTAGAAACACCCCAGCGGACTTAATTACTCAAGTTACCTAGGTCCAAAAACAAAAGACAGTTTGGCGTGAAAATCAGACGATTTAATACGAACGGAGATATAACCGGCAGTTCAAATATTTTTTTGGATAAAAGACGTGTCTAGTGGGTTTGGTGTGTAATCATTCCAATCAAGTTTCAGATGGGTTATTTTTCAGACTTAGCTCCAATTATGGCATCAATAACATTCCTTCATATTCGCTTTACTTCATAAACTATTCTTGACATTACTTATTTCAGAACAAACCTATTTGATTCTCAGAAAATCATTTATCTGTTTAAAAGTTTAAACATGAAAGACTTGTCATCTATTTCCCAAAATCTTACGACACGTGTAGTGTGATGTAAAGACTTATATCAGCTATAGTTAACTTCAAAGGAGAGTTATCTTTCAGGTTTTCAAAATCCAAACATAAGATCTAGTTATTCCTATTTTTTCAAACAAAAACCGTCGAATGTTGAATCAGAGTTCTTCCACAAGCTAACTTGACAAAAAAGTTTTTATATTTTTTTAGAAAATTTTCAAATTTTTATGGATTTTATGGATTTAAATATGCAGATGCAAAATATACATATGAATACGAAGGTAAGAAATGCGTACCGAGCGTACCCCCAAACTTAAACTGGACAGTGTCCTCACTGTCGTTGCATGAAGAGATCAGTTTGAAGGTTCAAAATTGTCGGTTAGCGATATACAATTTTTATTTGTTTTTTTTTTGTTTTTAAAGAAAAGAAAAAGAATATACACCAATATACACAAAATGGTTTGTACATACCCCCAAACTTATTTGGAACAGTGTCCTCTGTTCGTGGCTGGATAACCGAAGTTTGGAGGTAGGCAGAGGAAGATCATTCAGGGTAAACCGGCTCCTGTAAGAACAGGAGCTCCTCTGTTGGTTCGGCGCTAAGGTACGGTTTGCATCGGTGTCCGTTCACTTTGAAAATGGAACCGTCCTTTGGATTTTCCAAATCCACAGCGCCCTGCGGGTACACATTCCGCACAAAATACGGCCCGTTCCAGCGAGATCTGAGCTTTCCAGGATGGAAGTGAAGTCGGGTGTCGTAAAGAAGTACCTGTTGACCAGGTACGAAGGTTTTGCGCAAAAGGTGTTTATCGTGAAACACCTTCGTTCGATTCTTAACGACAACCGCGTTGTCGTAAGCCTCATCCCTAAGCTCGTTCAGTTCGTTCAGCTGCAGCTTCCGATGGCTGCCCGCGTCCTCCAGAGACAGATTCAGCTCCTTTATCGCCCAAAACGCGCGATGCTCGATTTCGACCGGAAGGTGGCAGGCTTTTCCGTACACAAGCCGATAGGGAGACATGCCAAGGTCGGTCTTATAAGCGGTTCTAAATGCCCAAAGGGCATCAGTGAGTTTCAAAGACCAATCCTTACGGTTCTTGGAAACCGTTTTCTCCAGTATCTGCTTGATTTGCCGATTTGAAACTTCGGCCTGCCCGCAGGTTTGGGGGTGGTAGGGCGTAGAAAGCTTATGATTAATGGAGTATTTCCGCATCAAGGCCTCGAAAGTCCTATTGCAGAAATGACTTCCATTGTCGCTAATGATCGCTCGGGGGTGCCCAAACCGTGAGAAAATGTTTTCTTTAAGGAACCTAACGACAACCTTGTTGTCGTTAGTTCGGCTGGGCACAGCCTCGACCCATTTAGAGACGTAATCAACAGCTAGAAGGATGTACAAGTTCCCAAAAGAGCTGGGAAACGGCCCCATGAAGTCTATCCCCCAAACATCGAAAATCTCCACAACCAAGATCGGTTGGAGCGGCATCTCATTCCTCCGGGATATCCGGCCCATGTGTTGGCACCGGGAGCAAGTCTTGCAATAGTCATGAGCGTCTTTGAAAAGTTGTGGCCAGTAGAAACCACATTGCAAGATCTTCTCAGCTGTCTTTCTGGGCCCAAAATGCCCGCCACATGCTTGGTCGTGGCAAAATGACAGCACACTCTTGAATTCCTCATCAGGGACACACCGACGAATAATCTGGTCGGGACAGTACTTGAACAAGTAGGGTTCGTCCCAGTAAAAATGTTTTACTTGGGATAAGAAGCGAAGTCTGTCCTGACTCGACCATTCAGTCGGTAGTAAACCCGTGGCCAAATAGTTCACAATATCTGCGAACCAGGGTTCGCAAGATACTGTCAAGAGTTGTTCATCCGGGAAAACGTCATTTATCGGAATTGGAAGCGAAGGCGAAGAAGGGAGTCGTGAGAGATGGTCGGCAACCACGTTTTCACATCCTCGTTTGTCCTTAATGACAAGGTCAAACTCTTGAAGCAAGAGGATCCAACGTATTAACCGAGACTTGGCATCTTTCTTCGCAAAAAGATGGCGCAGAGCTGAATGGTCCGTATAGACAATGACTGGAGAGCCGATGAGGTAGGGCCTGAACTTTTCTAAAGCAAATACAACAGCTAAGAATTCCTTCTCAGTTGTTGTATAGTTAAGTTGGGCGTCGTTCAGGGTTCGGCTTGCGTAATAGATTACGTGCGGCATCTTGTTGATGTGCTGTCCAAGGACAGCACCGATGGCAAAGTCGGATGCATCGCACATAATCTCGAATGGGTGCGTCCAGTCAGGGGAAGAAAGAACGGGAGCAGAAGTGAGTGAGCGTTTCAGTGACTCGAATGCAGTCACACAGCTCGAGTCGAAGGTGAAAGGCGTGTCCTTGGCCAGCAAAAGCGTCAAGGGCCTAGCAATCTTGCTAAAGTCCTTGATAAACCGTCTGTAGAAACCGGCATGGCCAAGGAAGGCTCGGATATCTCTGACGCATCGGGGAGGAGGCAGATTGGAAATGACCTCAATCTTTGCTTTGTCAACCTCTATGCCATTTTGCGAGATGATATGTCCTAAGACAATACCTTCGCGCACCATGAAGTGGCATTTCTCCCAGTTCAAAGTGAGATTCTTGTCCTTACATCGGGTAAGGACAGCGTCAAGATGCAGCAAACACTCGTCAAAGGAGTCGCCGAAAATGGAGAAGTCATCCATGAAAATCTCCAGAAACTTCTCCACCATGTCTGAGAAAATCCCCATCATACACCGCTGGAAGGTAGCGGGCGCATTGCATAACCCAAAGGGCATGCGTCGATATGCAAACGTGCCGAAAGGACAAGTGAAAGTGGTCTTGTCCTGGTCTTTTTCGGCGATGGGAATTTGATTATAGCCAGAGTAGCCATCAAGAAAGCAATAGTACTCATGTCCGGCCAATCGTTCGAGCATCTGGTCAATAAAAGGTAGCGGAAAGTGGTCTTTCCGCGTTGCAGCGTTGAGTTTTCTGTAATCAATGCAAACTCGCCACCCGGTTTGGGTGCGAGTAGGGATTAACTCATTCGCTTCGTTGGTTATGACCGTGATGCCCGACTTCTTGGGGACAACGTGAATGGGGCTAACCCACTGGCTATCAGAGATAGGGTAAATGATACCACTATCTAGACATTTGACGATCTCCTTCTTCACAGCCTCCTTCATGACTGGATTAAGACGTCTTTGTGGATCCCGGGCTGGTTTGGCATCATCCATCAGATGAATGTGATGCTCAACGATGAGGGGACTAATCCCCTTGATGTCCGCCATGGACCAGCCAAAAGCTTGCCTGTTGCTGTGCAAGACCGCGAGAAGGGCTTTCTCTTGCTCGAGAGCTAGAGAAGCCGAGATGATGACAGGGAGGGTCTCGTTCTCACCTAAGTAAGCGTACTTAAGGTGAGACGGCAACGGCTTGAGTTCGAGCGTTGGAGGTGAAATGATGGAAGGCAAGACTGGTGCAAAGGTTTCGAACTCAAAGGACTCCAGCAAAGGTTCAAAGCGAGTGTAGGCAACCGAGTTGGATGGTTCAGGTAACTCATCCGGAAAGTCAAAAGATTCAAACTCGGGTTGTGCGCGGCTAAGATCGTGCAAGAACGTGAAACACTCGTATTCGTTGTCGGACGCAGAAGCAGCAGCAGGTTCGAAGAGAAACGCACTAGTGGCGTCAAGATCATCGTGTTCAAACAGAAACTCCTCGAATTCACACTCTTCTGGTGTGATCTCCTGGATCGAGCAAACATCCAGTATATGAGCATTAGGTTCAGCGGGCTGATTCCCCAACCTAAAAATGTTGAGTTCAATTGTCATATTTCCAAAAGAGAGGTTCATTGAACCATTGCGACAATTGATCACAGCATTTGAGGTTGCGAGAAATGGGCGACCGAGTATCACCGGAATTTGATTCCGGGGGTTAGCTACAGGCTGTGTATCTAAGACAATGAAGTCGACGGGGAATATGAAATCCCCGACTTTGATTAACACATCCTCTAACTCACCCCTAGGATGGGTGATCGATCGGTCGGCCATCTGGAGAGTGCAGTGTGTGGGTTTCAGCTCTCCGACGCCTAATTGCTCGTATACTGAATACGGAAGCAAGTTAACACTGGCACCAAGATCTAATAGTGCGCGGTTGATGTTCTTATCCCCAATAGTAATTGAAATCGTAGGACAGCCAGGGTCCTTCCGTTTTTGTGGTAAAGATTGGGTAAGGGCATCACTCACAGCACTAGCCAAGAAAACCTTCTTGGGTACCTGAGACTTCCTCTTTTTCGTGCACAAGTCCTTTAAGATTTTCGCGTAAGAAGGGACTTGTTGGATAGCATCTAAAAGAGGAATGTTAATGTTAACTTGCTTGAATAACTCCAAAATCTTCTCCATTTGTGGATTTTGTTTGTTAGACCTCAACCGGTTTGGAAATGGAACATTTTGAAAATTGGCTGAGTCTAATGCTGGAGGAGGAGATTTTGGAGTTGGAACGGATCCCAGAATAGGTGTTTTCGTGGAGTGAGAAGCGGGTCCGTTTAGAGAAGAAGAGGAAGGAGAGCCTTGTGAAGAACGGAGAATAGGCTCGGAAGACGAAGAAGAAGCAGGAGAAGAAGAAGAAGAAGCGGCCGGGGTGTCATCGTTGATTTGCTTGCCAATGTTGTTTTGCAGCACCCTCCCTGATCTCAGTGTGGTCACGGCACTCACATTATGGTTTTGTTGTTCAAGAGCAACATGTGCATTATGTGGGTGGCCGGGATTTGGAAGTGGCTGGGACGGGAGCTTCCCCTTCTCTCGCTCGCTCAAGGCCGCGTTCAGCTGTGCAATCTGGGCCTCGATGGTCTTGATGCTCTGCCCGTGTGCGGCGGTGTGTTGTACTAAAGATTGGATCGAAGACTGGATGTTGGCGGTGGATTGAGTCGATTGTTTAACAAACGCATCCAGACTTCGCTCGAGCGAGGAAACCTTATCGTTGTTCGACGGAACAAAGTTGTTTGGTGGAAAGGAATTGTTCGGTGCAAAGTTGTTCGTCTGGTTTTGGTAAGGCTGGGGTTGGAAGGGCTGCTGATACTGAGTTTGTTGTTGCGCTTGTTGTTGCGGTGGAGGGGCCCTTTGGAAATTGTTGCCCTGGAATTGAGTCTGATTCTGATTCCAGGCGAAATTGGGGTGGTTCCTCCAACCGGGATTGAAGGTGGAAGAGTATGGATCATTCCTTGGTCTTTGCTGGAATGCATTAACCTGATCCTGTCCTTGCGAGGGTGGATTGTAAGGACACTCTTCGGTCAAGTGGGACGGATCGGAACAACAAGCGCAGATGGTACGAAGGGGGAGAACAGGGGCAGGAGTAGGAGAAGAAAATTTGCTCTCTATTGCTTCAAGCTTTTTTGTTATTGCAGCCATTTCAGCTCTCATTGCAATAGAGACATCAAGCTGGTGAATTCCTACCCTAGACTGACCGGTAGAAGTGGAGGTAGAAGAAGAAGAAGGAGTCGGTCTGGTGCTCTCCCACTGTAGCGTTTGCTCCGCAAGATCGTCAAAGAACTGCCACGCTTCCTCGTCAGATTTGGATAGGAAGTGGCCCTGGCAGATGGTTTCCAGCAACTGCTTCGTTGCTGGGTTCAGTCCCTCGTATAAGGTTTGGCAGAGTTGCCATTTTTCTATACCGTGGTGAGGACACTGAACAAGAAGGTCTTTGTATCGGTCAAAGCACTTCCAAAAGGGTTCAGAAGGAAGCTGGGAGAATTGGTTGATCTCATTTCGAATTCTTGCGGTCTTATGATTTGGGTAGAATTTTTTTAGAAACGCTTTAACAAACTCGTCCCAGCTGGTGATTGAGTGGGAAGCGGTGCTATACAGCCATTTTTCTGCGAGATCGCATAAAGTGAACGGAATGACCCGTAGACGTATAGCATCGTCCGACAGCTGGGTTGTTTTCATCATGGCACAGACGTTTTGAAATTTGTTAATGAAGATATAGGCATCTTCAGATTCAAGCCCATGAAAACGTGGAAGCATGTTGATGAAATGGGGCTTAATTTCAAAGTTGTCCCCATTGGCCGGAGGAAGAGAAAGGCAGGTTGGAAGTGCAGAACGGGTAGGGTAGAAACGATCCTGGAGCGCAATTCGCTGCGGCGCTACAACAGGCGGAGGTGGTGGAAGATTGGTCTCCGTAGGAGGTGGAGCCAATCCAGGGGTGGTCAAAGAGATGTTTGGATTAAATCCCGACATCGCGGAAGAAGAGGTCGGTGAAGGTGAAGGTGAAGGTGAAGATGTATGAACAGAATTCCGGTCAACGTCGGAGTTGGCCGGCAAAGGAAGGGGTGAAAGAGGAGTGGACGGAGTATCGACTTCGGAGTCGATCGCGTAGTCGGTCGCGACTAACGTAACGCGGACTAGACGGGCGCTAGTGTCCCGAGTCCAAGCGGACATACACTAAACGAGTTTAGTATAGTCAAAGCGGAGAAGGTGAGGGTAAGAAAACGTCAATGAAGAAAGGCGATGGGTGGTGGGTGAAAATGGATTTGGCGACAAAGGGCAAGTTTTTATAAAAGTTTTTGATTTTTTGTTTTTTTTTGTTTTTTTTTTTTTTTTAGAAAGAGATTTACAAAAATATGTACGGGAATACGGCTTAAGCAATCACAAACAAGATATGCACAATCACACCTAGATCTACGGTCGCCTAGGTCTACTAGACCTGCTCCTGAACTTGATTGTCGAAGTTAAACAATGTCGAGAAACGGGCTTAACAATACACCGATCACGAGGCCAGGTAAGTGCAGAGATAAGGGGAGGTTGTCCAACGCTTTCGCGAAGTTCCTTAATTAAATAACCCTTTCTCTTTCGGCGGTTGCGCCTTTAACACTTTCCTAGACACCCCGTAAACAATATACGGTTAAGCGAGGTTCTAAACAAGGTTTATCTTCTCCTAATGAGCGCGAAGTCCTTAGGGCTGAAGTCTAGTATTTTTTAATTTACAATGGACAATGCATATGCTTTAGTGATTTTTGGGGTCCTGGGAAGGGTGATGAAATCCCCACCCAATCTGGATTGGTTTCAAGCCCCTTAAGTCCGTATTAAAGAATGCAAAACAGTAACAAATCAACAGCAAACAATTTTTATTTGCGGCGCAAAGAATCCTGCACAAGAACAGTTTATTGGAAGGGGGAGAAGAGTTTGCGCAAAGAAGCCTGCAGAAAACACAGTTCAGTGGAGTTCAGAGGAGAGGAGAGAGGCAGAGAACTTACAGAGAAATTTGGGGCTCTGAAGCCAACATATAGCCGCGTTTCCGCGGCCAAACACATGCACTTGCCGCGGATCCGCGGCTAGGTAGTGGTATTGGGCTTCAAAAATTTCTGGGTGTGCTTCTGTGGTTGTCTCCTACTTGTCTGGATGTACTGAATCTTGTTTTGCTCACTGTATTTGCTCCAGATTTGTACAGTAGACCGGATGCTTCGTTTTTGTCCTTCGCGGTGTAGCCGCGAAAATGTGGGTCTATCTTCCCACGTCTTTGGCACTGTACTTGAACTCCGTATTTCCAACGTCTTTGGCGTCGATCTTGAGCTTCGTATTTTCCTGCACACTTGCACAAAAACTAATCAAAAATAACAAGATGGTTTTGTTTACAATGTATATATTTTTTTTTTTTGTTTTTCGGTTAGAGTTATACTTACAAATTAACCCGAAATTTCACAAAGAAACAAACTACCGTCTCCCCGGCAACGGCGCCATTTGATTGTTAGGATACGAGCGTGTTCAAGTTCTAGTTTAAAATACCGCAATCAAGACGGTTTCGCACGTAGCTAGCCGGTTGAGTACGGGTCGTCCGCAGGGAGATGGGAATCTTTTTCTATGTGTTTTTCGACGAGTTAAGTCCGGTTGTTCAGATTTTGTTTGTAGTTATCTAAGTGTTGAGTTGATATTTAAAGAGAGCATGTTAGGGTTAGGATTAGGTTAGTTTGAGTTAGGAGTCTCCACATCTTTCGTTGCCCTTCTTAACATCGTGTTACGGTAATCGGCAACAACGGGGATTAGCACGACTAGGAAGGACTTTGCGAGTATAAGCTAGGCTTTCCAACGCATAAGTCTTCCTTTTGGTGCTTGTCCGTCCGTTCTTGGCTCTTAGCCATAACCTCCGGTTAATCCAACCACAACCGGTCTCACTACGGAATCACCGCTATCATGTAGGATAGGGTGCCGTAAGGAGCGGATTGTGGTTGGGTTAACGGGAGTCGATTTAAGCTGTTGGGCAAGGAAAGAGTGAGAGAGATTTCCTTCTCTCAAACTTCCCTTATCCTACCCTAACAAGAATGAACTACTCACACATCATAATACGGAAAAATAAAACAACACAAAAGAGGAAGATAGAAAGAAGGAGATTAGAAGAATACGACTAACTGTTTGCGACCTCACCTTGGCGAGGATCGAGCGTAAGTATCATTGTCGTATGTAAGGATAAAGAAAAAAGAGAAGAAAGAAATAACAAGGAAATAACAACAACTACTTAACGAATTTAAAGTTACAACAATTATAATAAAAGTAAGACAAGCATGGTAACAAATTGATCTTCTTTATTTATCATTCCTCCCTCACAAAGCTCACTACAAGGTTAATGGAGAAGAGATGAGAAGAAGAAGAACAAGTGAACTAAATCCTAGAAAAAGAAAATACAAGAATGGACCCTTTCCTTCATAAACTTCTGGGCTATTTATAGGCCAGAGAATGAAAATCTAGGGCAACCATACGGCCACAGGTGAAATGACCAAACACCCCCAGAAAATTCTGCGCAATTGGCGCCCATACCGCCGCGGAAGGGCGGCCAAAACCCCTGTTTGGCCGCGCTTCCGCGGCCTTATAGTCGAATTGGGCTTTGGGCTTTTTGTTGCTGGCCTGGTTTTCTGTTCACTTCTTTCTGGTATATGTAGTTTTCCATAATTGCATCACGAATTCTCCAGAATTTCTGTTGAGGGAAAGGTGGACTTTTTGTCAAGATTTTGTCATGATTTGCCTCGAGCTCCACGTAGATCTCTTGGATTTTGTGCTACCATTGAGCCTTGTGCATGAGAATGACATTGATTTGATCTTTTGTCTTCCTATTGATATCTGGCAACATACGGATGAAGAGCAGAGACCGTGTTTTTATCTGTGGTTGGCAGGAACCGGATTTTTGTCGTGTTTTTCATGAGTTTCTCCGTTTGAGAACCGGGAACCTGTATCCTGCAATTGACTAGCAAACACGGCTCAAGAGTATCTACGGATATGCAATGTGATAAAAATTGGGCGGTATGAAAATGCAAAAAACTGATATGAACAGCAACCACAAACAAAACAACCATACACGACACGAAGTGAAATTCTGGAGAAGGAAAAAGTGGCTACCGCGATGCGGTAGCGTAATTAACTGTAGGGGCTTGTGCCTGCAGGGAAGAGCGTCCCCACAATCAAAAACCTCTCAAGCGAGGGGGAATCTGACGAACTCTGCTACATCGGCCGCATCCGTCTAAACCTCCGATATACGGTGCCATAAATCAACTTGGCATCTTCGGAGAGATAGACGAATAAAACCAAATAGTATCTGCCCCGAATCTCAGGCAAGACGTCCTCACGTCGTCGCCGCCATTCGGAGGGGAACAGATTCTGGCACGCCCGGTGGGACCTTTTCCTCTTTCCATTCCACACTTCGTTTGTCGTCTTCGTGAACGAATCGCGGTTTGTTAATGGTTGCCTTTGGATTTCAAGTTTACTAAGATTCGGTCTCTTTCTTGGCACAGAAAAGAAATCAAGCATCGATGGCCTCTACCTGTGCGAAGTGCTCTAACTGCAGCTGCAGCTCGCGTCCGGCCTCAACTGGGGGCATAACCTACGGGCCCCAAGCGGCCTCTTTGTTCACCATGCCCGTAGAGCAGATTACTTAAGCCACCACGGGGTTATTTTTCGGAACTATGCTTTCGCCAACAAGCTTCAGCACCCCCATGCCCGTACAAGAAGCTCCTAAGAAGTCATTCTTCGATCGACTTTTAGTTACTGCAGCCCCTCTCAACAGATCGCCCAACACCAGTGCCTCGGTCTTCTCCAGACTGGGCCAAAACTCTTGCGGGCCCACGATGAAGCTTGCAGTCCCGGAAAAGGTTATTCCAAAAAGAATAGCCAAACCTTCTCAAGAAGTCGTTAAGGCGGCTTCTCCGGCTAAGAGATCAGTCTTTACAAGACTGACCGTCCTTAATCCCACTCCTGCTCTTGCTGCTCAAAAGATATCAGTCTTCAACAAGCTGACGCCGACAACAGCCCCATACCTGAACAGGGGGCAAGAAGAAGCTGTTTCTGTTTTTGAACCAATACCGACGACTCGTCGCGCCCGACGTCGCCATTGGCGATGAGTAAGGAAGGCAGGGGGCAACTCCCCCTCGGGGCTAACTCCACCGGCTCCAGTAGTGGAAGTCAACGCTGCTGTTCCAACTGGGAACAGCTTTGAACTGCTGAGGAGGGTACGTAAGAACTCTCCAACCGCTACACTGAAAAGATCTCCTCCACCTGCGGAGAAAGTTCCGGAAACGAAGCAGGAACAGCCCCCTCAACGGCTGTCCTAAAAAATTTATAAAGTTTGGCGGAGAGTCCAAGACTCCGTAATTGACCAAGATCGCTCTCGTCAACAGAAAAAGGCGAAAGTGGAAAAAGAAAAAGACCGCCCGATCAAACAGGAAAGGATGACAGTCACCAGGATGCCCAAAGCAACGGCCCCCTCAACTTCTATGGCCCATAAAAGAAGAAGGCCGGAGAAAGTGCCAACGCCAATGACGAATATCAAAGGTGGTGAACCCAAACGCTCTAAGTCAGGGGGTATTGTAGTTCATACCGTCTACGTGGCGTCTGGTAAAGAAGAAAGTCGCATATCTATGGGTCATCGACCTCTTACGCGATCAGTGACCAAAGAGCAGGAGCAGCAACAAAAGCTCCAAGAGATGATGAATGCTATAGCCGCACTTACTGGGCCAAAAAAAAACCCTGAAACGTCCTCGTATGAACGCCAAAAGGAAGAAATCGACACCGAATTCCTTCGTTGAATATTGGAAAAGAAGGACAAAGAGGCTGCTGAACAAGCAGCCAACATACGGCGTATGGGCCTCCTATTCCAAGACATGGTGGGGATGATGATCCAACAAGATCCTCCGGCCGAAGATCCCCCGATCGTCCTTGGAGACGATAGGGGAGAGACATCAAATCCTCCGCCAGCTCTGTCGACGGCTAAGGAGGATACAATCTCCAAATCTGATTTGGACGAATACATAGCCCAACAAATACGGGTTCATCACGCGGCTGAAGCAGCTGGCCAGGTCGTAAAAACGGGGCGGCCATATCCAAGTTGGTACGACCAAATCAAGTACCCGCCGGGTTATACAATTCCCAAGTTCCATGTCTACAAGGGGACGGGCAATCCTCACCAGCATGTTGCCCAGTTCAGGGCACTCTGCGGCAACACCGGCGGTGATGACAAGCTTTTGCTTCACCAGTTTGTTGGAAGTTTATCAGATACGGTGTTCGAGTGGTACTCTGAGCTCCCGAATGACTCTATCAAGACCTTCGCGGAGATGGAGCTGTTATTTACTTAGCATTTTGCAAGCACCAGTGAACGCACCCCAATGACGGCACTGATTAACGCCAGGGTAAAGCCAGGCGAGACATGGGTTCAATATGTTATACGGTGGCGGAACTTATGATCGAAGTGCGAGCAGCGCATAGAAGAAGCTCCCGCGGTGGGTATGTTTGTGGGAACCCTTGATCCGCAAGCAACCATCTCGCAATTTATGATGTTTTTCAAGCCGACTACCTTCCAGGCCTTGATTGACAAGCTAGCGCAAATGGATCAGATGGGCCATAAACCCCCTCTTCCAAAGACGGACTCCTGAAATGACAAAGGGAAGGGGAAAGCGATCGTTGTCGCTAATGCTCAACAATAGTCGAGCAACTCGAAGCCAGTTGTTCGTAAAAATAATACGCGCCCGTACGTAGCCCTTGAGGAGAGGCTAGGACGTTCTTACTCGTTTCCCCGAGATAAAACGAGAAGGCTATTCGAGCTGGCGTTGCGCAATCGACTCATAAATCTGCCGGATCCAAAACGTCCGTCGTAACCAAATGATGTCAATGATCCCAACTACTGTCCTTATCATCAAGTACTGGGCCATCCGATCGAAGATTGCTAAGTTTTCAAAAATTGGCTTGAAAACCAGTACCGATAGGGCAAGTTCGCGTTATCTGACAAATGGAAGGTGAATCCCCCGTAGCCCTACACATCTAAGGGGATGAATACGCCGGGGGAAACATGCTCCGTCGTTGAAGAAGCTTCTTGGGAGGTTGTATTATCAACCAAGACAAAGAGAATGCTATACGATCTTCAGACATGTCCAGCGATTAGGTGGAAGAACCCATTGGAACCGCAAGTCATTGAGGGGATGTTGAAGCCGCGCCCAACTCCAAAGACCGATGGTGGTGGCCCAAGCATTCACAACCAGCCATCAAAATCTTCAAAGAAGTAGAAAAAGAAATCAAAGAAACCCATGAAACCTGGCGACAAGCGCACGGACTTGTAAAAACAAATTGACGTGCTGGAGGAATACAACCAGAAGGCACGGACTCCCATTACATTCCAAGAGTTCCTCAATCATGTCTTTCAAGAGGAAGATGAGGGAGAAAGTTCATCTGATGAATCTGAAGAATATGTGGTGAGCTGTCATGTGATTTCCCATTCGTTCATGGACGATGAGGAGACTCCTTGCACTGAAAAGCTGGGGGCAGATCCTGAACAAAAAATTCTGGGGCCATCAAATGAAGTAATTGACGCATTCCTTAATGAAGCTCGGTTGAAAAGTAAAGCTGATCGAGAACGCGAGGCGGTCATATTTGAAAGGGCCAAGCGCCAGCAGCTGGATGAAAGAGCTGAGACGCTCCCGCTGGAGCAAAATACCCCCAATACCGACAAAAGCAAATTCAAGATGAGGAAAAGGTTTGCTAAGGCCATTTCAATGGGCATGAAGTTACCATCCTCCGAAGGAAAAATTACTAGTGAAGCGGAAATGCACCCCTCCTATTGCTTATATCATCGGAAGATTTCGCACCCCACTGAAAAGTGCAGAGCTTTCAATAGATAGTAGCAAGGATATGTTGCTCATCAACAGCATTTTAAGCGGGAAAAGCGCAAAACTCGTCGGGAGCAAGGAAATATGACCGAAGGGTTTAACAGAACTATCGGCGATTGTCACATGGTTAACACCGGCGGGTCACAAGTGCCTACATTCGGGAGCGATTCTGATGAGGAGCTGGAGCTTGGCCCCCTCTTTAAAGAGTCCACCTCGGGAAAAGAAGAAGAGCCGAAGGTCTGCGAAAATATCCGGCTACGTAATCGCACGCTCCCCGAAAAGAATCTCGGGCCCTCAAGCAGAAAAGATAAAGGGAAAGAAAAGGTCTCTGAAAATATCGTCTTAAATGACCAAGTGGTGGAGGAGCTAAGTGCCAAAGACTCGCCGAAGAGGAATAAGGTGGATTACAACGTCTTAGCGCATCTGAGGAAGCTACCCTCACAGCAGCATTCTTGATGCCCTTTTGCTATCAAAGGAGGCGAGAAATGCGTTAATTAAGGCATTACAAGATCCGGAACAATTCCAAGCTTTCTTGGCTGAAGAAAAGATGAAGGATGAATTGGAGGAAGTGCACACTGCCGATGTCGCTTTTGGTGATGAAGACCTTCTCCTTGGGACGTGCGAACACAATCGCCCTCTTTATGTCTCAGGATACTGCCACGACATAAAGATAGGCAAAATCCTGATCGACAATGGATCCTCCGTTAACCTCCTCAATGTGCGGGTGTTAAAAGAAATCTGCATGAGCGTCCAGCACCTTGCTCGGGACAAGATCACCATCTCCAGGTTTGACTCCCAGTCATTAAGAACTCTTGGGTCTGTGATACTGACGCTACGCTTTGGACTACTCGTCATGGACATTAAATTCCACGTCATAGACGCCAAAACATGCTACAACGCTTTGCTCGGCCGACCGTGGTTATACGAGTACAACGTCATCCCTTCTACACAACATCAGTGTATGAAATACGTTAAGGATAGTCTCGAGTATACCGTGGCGGAAGAACTGAATCCGTTTTCCATGAACGAAGTCCGCAAATATGAAGATGCCAAATACTTCTTACCGGATTTCGAAGACACGGAGAGGTGTCACAAACCGGAGAACAAAGCTAACGCCACCATCCCAGTCTTCGGCAGTGATACCGAGGAGGAAGAGGAGATAGTTTACTCTGGGCCGTCTCGACACAACAAGCCAGGACCATCCGCTCCTACGTTCATCTTTGGTAGCGACTTGGAAGATGAAGTCCGTGTTGTATTCCTTGCTCGACCTTCAATACAAACGTCCGCTGACGAAGAGCATGTTGGATATATGTATGCCCTAAAGGCCATTATGTGATAGTGGATGTATCTATACATATATATATATTCAGTATGCATTCTTGCTCGACATGATAGTATGCTATATGGTTCTTCTTTATCTAACATGTTGATTTGATCATGCTTTTATTCATTCATACATGCTGATAAAGCCCTGAGGATATCGGCTTGACTACTCTGATTATGATGGAGATCATACTGGTGGGACATCTGTAGTCTATAAGCATATCCTGGAAAGTCCCTAGTCGTAGGTATATCGAGAGGGGGCATTGATATACCAGTGTAGACTAGCTTATATGATACTAGACCCATACGATAGGCGATGGATGTTCCGACATTCATCGATGTTTGACATCAAGATCATATACGGGTGCTCAGTGCTGACTGGGTACACTGGACGGACTCACCGAGAACTCCTATATGGAATTATATCTATCGTCGAATAGCAGTTCTCAGGTGACACTGGTACAGGTTAGTCTGTAGACCCGAGATCGTCATGGAGTCTTGTGTGTTCTCCCACTGTACTTTGATTGCCACCCTACCACGGCTCTACTGAGTCGTGCAAACAGGTGGCCATTGGGTACAGTCCCGAGACACACAAAGGCAATGAGCGATAGGAGGGGTTTCGTCTCTCCCGGTATTGGGAGTTGATGCTGTGCTGTGCCCGACTGGTTATATCAGTAAGTACTTGGCCAGGGCTGCTGAGATTTGCTGATAAGTGTTATCAGTAGTTTCTCGATCTGTTATAGACCATTCACAGGCGCGACTTATTGAGTTATTGGGGTCGACGTGACCATCCCTAGGCTCAATATGCGGCATATCTGACGAAGAGACCGGACTGTACAGTAGTGTTGCCGGATGGCTCGACGGGAGTTGTAACAGATTCGCTTGTTTTCTTCTGATCGCTCAATACCCGGGTGGCCGTTACGTTTGGCTGACCGCTTGCGGCTTGGGAGTGCTTGATGTGATCATCACCCACTACCGGCGTATTGACGAGTCTTAGAGTCCCACAAAAGAGTTACCTAGTCCAGGCGAAACATTGTGGTGCGCGTATGCGATATGCGCTTGGACCCGATTAAAATGCGCGTATAGGATACCGTATATTAATTGGGCGGCTTGCTAATGGTCGGGTCGTATGTGATATGACCGGATTAGTAAATCAAGTGTTAATTTATCATTAGCTTCTCACTACAAATCCTATCTTGTTTATTTTGGATGTATGCATGCATATATGCATTCATTCTTGTTCATGCACATATGGATGTACAAGCACACATGCATACATACATCATTTTATCATGGTTGCTTATACAATGAGAATGGTGGCAATATAAGAATCACACCATGGTTATTTTTATGGATTATTATTGCTTTTAAATTAAAACAAAAAGGAAATAAAAATGGGTTAAATCATAAAAGGTTTCTACACTCTTCTTAACCTTACCATGCTCACCTAACATTTAACCTATGGTTTATTTTCTTTTTGTGCTTTTAATTTTAATCCAATACTGTCTTTAGAGTTAACCATAGTTGGATATGAGGAAGGAAAAATATATATGCTTATTTTTCATTTTTCTTTCAATGGTTCATTATTCTCTTCTTCACAAAAAGGCCACCATCTTCATCAACCTTGATCCTTTGCTTTCTAGTTCTTTCAAGAGAGCAAAATACTCATAAAAATAGGATTTTGAAGTGAGATCCTTAGCCACAACATCATTCTACACAAGTTTAGCCAACTTGTTTAGAGTGTTCACCTTGTTTTTCAAAGTTGCGAGCTTGGACGGGAAACTTCGGGTGGATCGTCGTGGACGTGAGAAGACTACAAGAGGTCCTTCTTCCAACACCTAAGAGACTAAGGAGTCAAGCAAAAAAGGAGCTACAAAGGTTTTAGTCTCGAAACCCTAATTTTATTAGCTTTATGTTTCGTAACCCTAATTTTCTAGGATCGATTCCTTTGCATGTTTGTTTAGCACCATCAAAATCCATACTTTGAGACATGTGATGCTTCAAAACTCATTATAGGGTGCTAGGCAAACCTTACAGAGCAAAGTCTACAAGTCGCCATGGTGCCTCTTAAACACCGTAAGGAACTGGATGCGCTTGATATCTATAGTGTAGAAGAGTTGCGAACGTTCTATATCCCTCCCAGGCAAGAAAGCAAAAAAGCAATTCTATTCTACCGCTCTGAAGAAACCAAAGTGGAGAAAGAAATCTGGCATTGCGCGGATCCTACGCTCGACAGGCTTCAGCCTATCCGTCTTCCCAGATATTATACGGAAGGTTTGAAAAAGCTGCCGAAACGCCAGGGGATATTCTTCAAGCAGACCGTTCGAAAAGCCAAGTTCTATGACAAAGTCTGGAACGTTCCCGGGACTCAACGCAAACTGCCTAATGGGAGAATGGAGACAATCGGGCTTGGATACATCCGGTCAAAGAAACGAGAGCTACTACACGGCTGCTACGTCGTGCGTGACTTCGATGAAGAAGCGGATGCTCAATGGGAGGACGCTAATCCTAAGCCGGTGAAAGTTCCAGATGCAAAAGAACCCAGTCCATCGTTCGAAGAACAAATGAACAAGCTTATACGGGAGGCTGGTCGAAAGGTCCGAGACGACCATAACCGCGAAATGGTCATCTACGAGAAAGCCAAAATGCAACGCCTTCTCCAACAGGCCGTAAAAGATTAAAATGCACTCCTTGTCAACTTGTTATAAAGAAGGCCCGACGCAGAGGCAGAAACAAGTCGAAACGCGAAAAAGGCGCTCAACGGCAACGAAGCGGGGCTAAAAGGCCACGCAAGCGGGAACCAAGCGGTTCCGATCTATCCCTCATGAGAAAAATGGGTCGAGCATACTCTTTTCCTCGGGACAAGACAAAGAAAATACTTGACCTCGCTTTAAAACATCATATGCTTACACTGCCGGAGTCTAAACACCCCGAACAAGCAGGAGAAGTCTCTCACCCGGACTATTGCCCTTATCACCGAGTGATAGGGCACCCTCTCGAGGACTGCTTCACCTTCAAGAATTGGGTTGAAGATCGGTATCGGCTTGGCAAGTTCGCTCTGTCCGACAACTAGAGGGTAGCGCTGCCACAGAAGCACGAACCCAAGGCCACGGAAGAAGAACCAGTTCCACATTGGGATTGGAAGAGAATTCGTACTTATCACATGATAACAGTATCAAAAGAAGAGCCCGAGAACATGGATGACCTCCCCTGGTGCTTCGAAAATAGCAACGACGAGGTAATCTCAGAATTTCCACCAGCGCCGAAAGAGCTGGAAGATGGAATACATACCACCGCAGATAACCTTAAGAAAATTGAGTTGGGAACGGCGAATGACCTACGACCGATATTCATCAACGAGCTGCTATCTGAAGAAAGGGTGACAGCGTTAAAGGACGTGCTTCTACAGCATAGAGATTGCTTCGCATAGAACTATTCCAAAATGCCGGGACTAGATCCAGAAATTGCTGTGCACAGATTGGCGATATCTCCGGACGTCAAGCCAGTCAAACAAGCGCCGAGAAGAATGCGGCTCGAGCTTGAGATGAGTATCAATGCCGAGGTCAAGAAGCTGATCGACTCTGGTTTCATCCAGGAAGTTCAATACCCTGAATGGATCGCCAATATCGTCCCGGTGATGAAGAAAAATGGGACAGTGCGCATATGCGTAGACTTCCGGGATCTTAATAAAGCTTGCCCGAAGGATGATTTTCCAGTACCAGTCACCGAACTGATGATAGACAATACGTCTACTCATGAGGTTTTCTCCTTTATGGACGGTTCATCAGGGTATAACCAGATAAAGATGTATCCCGAAGACCAGAAGCATACCGCCTTCAGGACTCCCTTGGGTATATTCTGTTACAAGGTGATGTCCTTCGGTCTAAAAAACGCCGGTGCCACCTACCAGAGAGCCATGACGAAAATCTTCGATGACCTTATACATAAAATCGTAGAATGCTATATCGACGATCTCGTGGTTAAAAGAAAATCATACGAGGAACATCTCGAGCATCTGAAGACCGTATTTCAACACCTTCGGCAATACAACTTGAAGATGAACCCTCTCAAGTGTGCATTCGGAGTTTCCTCGGGCAAATTCTTGGGATTCATCGTCCGACACCGGGGTATCGAGATAGATCCGTCAAAGATCAAGGCGATCATGGAAATGCCTCCGCCAAGGACTCTCAAACAGCTGCGGTCTCTCCAAGAGAAGCTCGCATACATACGGTGATTTATAGCCAATCTTTCAGGCAAGTGCCGTCCCTACAGCCACCTGATGAAGAAGGGAACCCCGTTCGTCTGGGACCAAAAATGCCAAAGCGCGCTAGACGAGATCAAACAATACCTGCAGAACCCGCCAGTGTTGGCTACTCCGGTCAAGGGAAAGCCCCTCATTCTTTATACAACCGCCCTCGAAGGATCCTTGGGCGCATTATGGGCACAAGAGAACGATCAAGAGAAGGAAAGAGCACTCTACTACTTAAGTCGAGTTCTACTGGGGGCAGAAAGCAACTACTCCCCCATTGAAAAACACTGCCTGGCGTTGATCTTCGCGATAACAAAGCTCAGGCACTATGCGTTGGCGCATAAAGTCCGTCTCATTTCAAACGTGGACCCCTTTAAATATTTGATGTCGAAGGCCATATTGACGGGACGACTTGCTAAATGGGCCCTGCACTTGATGGAGTTCTCGATAACGTATCAACCTTTCAAGGCAGTGAAAGGCCAGGCCATCGCCGACTTCCTCGCTGAGCATCCGATACCCGCCGATTCTCCTTTAAATTGCGATCTTCTAGACGAACATGCGTTTGATGCGATCGACGATGGTGATACTCGATGGGAGCTTTATTTCGATGGAGCATCTTCCATGAAGAAACACAAACAAAGTGCCCCTATAATCAAGTCGGGGGTAGGACTCATCTTTGTAACTCCACAAGGTAGGATAATGCGTTTTGCCTTCTCCCTAACAGAGCCGAGGACAAACAATGAAGCCGAATACGAAGATCTGATAGCAGGCCTCGAGATCGCCATCGACCTGGGAATTGAAAACCTCCTCATATATGGAGATTCCCAACTGGTCGTTAGTCAAGTAAACAGCGACTACCAAACATGCAAACCGGAATTGGTGAAGTACGGCGAAAAAGTGCAATAATTGTTGACCCAAATTCCTTCCTACACTTTGGAAAACATACCGCGCGCGGAAAACAGCAAAACGGACGCGTTGGCCAAGCTCGCCAAGGAACTGGCCGATGAGAACCTCGATAACGTAAGAATCGTGGTACAAAGCCGTCGGGTGCTTGCCCCAGCTGAAATATCTCTGGAATCACCCAAGGAGAAGAGAGCGACTGAGCAGACGACCCTGCAAATAAAAGATCGGGAAAATACTGAGGATTGGAGAGAAGTCTTTATAGACTACTTCAAATACTGCCGAATGCCCGAAGATGCGTCCTCAAGACATCAGCTTATGAAACGAGCTCTGTCTTTCGCCTTCGTTAATGATACCCTGTACAAGAGGTCGTTTGATTCTTTGTGGTTGAGATGCCTGGGACCAGACGAAGCAAAAAGAGTCGTCCAAGAAGTTCATGACGGACTCTGCGGTTCTCACCAAGCGGACCCAAAGATGAAGTTGAAGATCAAACGGATGGGCTACTACTGGCCCACGATGATTCAGGACTGCCTCGAATATACGAAGCAATGTCACTCATGCCAAATTCATGGAGACTTCATCCATCAGCATCCAAATCCGCTACACCCGACAATGGCTAGCTGGCCGTTCGAAATGTGGAGAACTGATATAGTCGGCCATATCGAACCAACATCGTCCAGGGGACATCGATTCATCCTGGCAACGACTGATTACTTCTCCAAATGGGCAGAAGCAGTACCGTTGAGGGAAGTGAAGATGGAGAATATCCTCCATTTCTTCAAGACGCATGTCATATACCGGTTTGGAACTCCGTGACGGATCATCTCCGATAACGGACCAGCTTATAGAAGCCACAAGATCAGTCGCTTCGCACAGCAACATAATATAGACTGGAGATATTCCTCAGTTTATAATCCGCGAGCAAATGGTCTAGCCGAGGCCTTCAACAAGGCCTTGACAAAGATCATGAAGAAAACGGTGTCACGAAATAAGAAAGACTGGCACGAGAGACTGCAAGAAGCTCTCTGGGCGTATCAAATTACGTTCAAGACGGCCACAAACACAACGCCGTACGCGTTGGTATTCGGTACGGAAGCAATACCCCCCTCGAAATAGAGTTACCCTCTCTAAGAGTGGCAGTCCACTGCGAGCTAACAGATGAAGAAAATGCTAACCTTCGGCTTGAGGAGCTTGATGCCCTTGAAGAAACACGGCTCATAGCGCAACAAAATCTGGAAGCTTGTAAAGCAAAGATGACGCGCTCATATGAAAGATTGACCCGACCGAGGACATTCCGCCAAGGCGAACTCGTGCTAGTGGTCAAAAGGCCCATGACCCCCAATCGCGCCAAGCGGGGAAAATTCGAGCTAAACTATGAAGGCCCGTACATCATAGATAAGGTCTACCAGGGTGGGGCCTATCTACTCATGGACATGCACGGTGAAAGGCCTTCCAGGCCAATAAACGGCCGCTTCCTAAAAAAAATACTACGCTTAATGAGCCATAGCCTAGGTCAATGATAGATGACGATGACTATGTCCGCTCGCTATCTTCCTCAGCTCAAGCTTTATAAGCAGTAGCCAGCTTTCTCAATGCCGGACCGAAACGTCCTTAAACTAATACCGCAGCATCCGTAGGCTGACAAAATAAAAAAATATATAAAAATATATAAATAAATAAAAACGTTATGTCCATAAGCAAAAAAGGGCACGGATGAAAACCCGAAAGGGCGCCGTGAGTAAAAACAGCAGGGCTACCGGCGTAAAAACCCGAAAGGGCACAACCTCGTAAAAAAAAGAGAAGAAGAAAATAAATAAAAAATAAAAAAAACGGTATGTCCATAAGCAAAAAAGGGCACGGATAAAAACCCAAAAGGGCGCCGTGAGTAAAAACAGCAGGGCTACCGGCGAGTGTTCGTGAAAACCCGAAAGGGCGTGACCTCGTAAAAAAAGAGAAGAAAAAAATAAATAAAAAATAAAATAAAAACGGTATGTCCATAAGCAAAATGGGCACGGATGAAAACCCGTAAGGGCTCCGTGAGTAAAAACAGCAGGACTACCGGCGAGTGTTTGTGAAAACCCGAAAGGGCGCAACCTCATTAAAAAACACTTACAGGGTTCCCTTGACCTTGTAAGGAGAAACCACCCGCGTGAGATCCTTACGACTCACAAGGGAGCAGCACACTTGCGAGATCCTCACGACACGTAAGGAGAACTCTCTTATGGGACCCTCACGGCTCATAAGAGTTGAAAGTATTAAGTTACAGAGACCTAAACCTGTGCTTAAGCAACCCCCACAAATTCCAATAATGCCCTACAAGTGGCTCAATACTAACCCTTGTATACAATCCATGGGCGCGAATAAACATTTCCCTAACCAAGATCCATCCGTGACTGGGGATATGTTCGCATGACCCTTGTAAGTCCTCTCGATTTACAAGGAGAAAACCCTCCTGTAGGATCCTTAAGACTTACAGAGAAACAAACACTTAGGAATCCTCACGATTTCTAAGGAGAAAATACACCTACAAGATCCTCACGACTTGTAGGGAGAAATACCAGGATGCCCCTTTTTCAGATAGCCGAGATCCGACGCAAAAAAACGTGAGCGCCTCGCGCGATACGGCTTTGTTAAACCCTTACGGCTCATGAAGTCGAAAGCCTTAGTCGATAGGACCTTAACCCTGATCGCTAAGCCACCTTTGTCTGACATCGACAGAGGCAGATGATGATTCGCTCCTGGCAATATCCCAGTTGTAGCGGTGCTGATGCCGAAATCGGTGTCTAATTTCAGGTTTACGGCGGAAAGCCAGTAGGCCGCACATGCATATGAAATAGCCGAAATGATGGGGCAACTTGCAATAAAAAGCAGCAAGTAAAATGTATGCATGCAAAATAGACGAAACGATTGGGCAACTAGCAATAAAAAGCAGCGAGTGAAAACAAAATAAACAGCCGAAATGATTGGGCACCGCGAGAAATAGCCGAAATGATTGGGCAATCGCGACCTTCGCGATATAAAAGCTGAAATGATAGAGTATCGCGGAAATAAAACAAAAAAAATGATGATAAAACTTTGGCCCTACAGTTGAGATCACATCGATCCCTGTATACAATCCAAGAGCGCAAACGAAGAGGGAACCATACTCTCCCAACAGGCTCCGCCAGAAAACGAAGCCAAATCTCGACGGTTCATCCCAACTCTGAAGAAACCAGTGCCTTCGGCAAATACCTCAACTTAGGGAAATAAACAATCCTTGATGAGAGCCTCCTGATCTGTGTCGACTCGCGGAGCAACCAGTGTCTCCGTGGGAAATTCTTGACTCGTTTCAACACCAAGGAAACAAATAATCCTTGGCACCAGGGAAACAAATAATCCTTGGCAAATACCTCAACTCAGGGAAACAAACAATCCTTGATGAGAGCCTCCTGATCCGCGTCGACTCGCAGAGCAACCAGTGTCTCCGTGGGAAATTCTCGACTCGTTTCAACACCAGGGAAACAAATAATCCTTGGTAAATACCTCAATTCAGGGAAACAAACAATCCTTGACGAGAGCCTCCTGATCCGCGTCGACTCGCAAAGCAACCAGTGTCTCCGTGGGAAATTCTCGACTCGTTTCAATGCCAAGGAAACAAATAATCCTTGGCACCAGGGAAACAAATAATCCTTAGCAAATACCTCAACTCGGGGAAACAAACAATCCTTGATGAGAGCCTTCTGTTCCGCGTCGACTCGCAGAGCAACCAGTGTCTCCGTGGGAAATTCTCGATTCGTTTCAACACCAGGGAAACAAATAATCCTTGGCAAATACCTCAACTCAGGGAAACAAACAATCCTTGATGAGAGCCTCCTGATTCGCATCGACTCACAGAGCAACCAGTGTCTCCGTGGGAAATTCTCGACTCGTTTCAACACCAGGAAAACAAATAATCCTTGGCAAATACTTCAACTCGGGGAAACAAACAATCCTTGACGAGAGCCTCCTGATTCGCATCGACTCGCAGAGAAATCAGTGTCTCCGTGGGAAATTCTCGATTCGTTTCAACACCAGAGAAACAAATAATCCTTGGCAAATACCTCAACTCAGGGAAACAAACAATCCTTGATGAGAGCCTCCTGATCCGCGTCGACTCGCAGAGCAACCAGTGTCTCCGTAGGAAATTCTCGACTCGTTTCAACACCAGAGAAACAAATAATCCTTGGCACCAGGGAAACAAATAATCCTTGGCAAATACCTCAACTCAGGGAAACAAACAATCCTTGATGAGAGCCTCCTGATCCGCGTCGACTCGCAGAGCAACCAGTGTCTCCGTGGGAAATTCTCGACTCGTTTCAACACCAGGGAAACAAATAATCCTTGGCAAATACCTCAACTCAGGGAAACAAACATCCTTGACGAGAGCCTCCTGATTCGCGTCGGCTCGCAGAGAAACCAGTGTCTCCGCAGGAAAATTCCCGATTCGTCTCAACTTATAAGATGAAGCCTCAGGCAGCAGGGACTAAAAAACTTGCTTCCTGAACAATGGGACCCTGCAAGTCGATCTAAAACGGTCTCTTGCATACTATTCACGGGTCTCACTCTCCAAAGTCGAGTTTCGACAAGGAGGGAAACAACCGCTTACGGGTCCTCTCGACTCGTAAGAGGGAAAAATTCTCTTATAGGATCCTTACGACTTACAAGAGAAAACACACTTAGGAATTCTCACGATTCCTAAGGAGAAAACCCACCTACGAGATCCTCTCGATCCGTAGGGAAAAAAGTCTCTATGAGACCCTCACGACTCATAGAGTTGAAAAGTCTTAGGAGGCATATCTGAACCTGCGGTCTAAGCCATCGCTATCTCTCGGAGGAATCTAGATGCTTACTCTATTATCGGTCAAACCTGTTTATTAAGACAGCATGCTGAGAATAAAAGAAAGAAGAAAGCAACAGAAGGAGCATCCGATTTACGTTTGATCAAGTATTCGAGACACACTCGTTCATGCATAGGCAAAAGACTCAGAACAAAAAAATAAGACAAGCTGGGATAAAAAAAATTCCATTAATATTGCCAAAAAGTTCTTACAAACATAAAAGCAATAAACGAGAAACATCATTACAATGGAATAACCTCAGATCCAGGGCACGGATTGAGGAATTCAAAAGTAAGGTCATTCAGAGTTCTTCTGGCCTTTCTGATTATTCTCGTGTGCAACCTCTCGCGCTCCTGTGTGTCAAGATCCTCGGCGAGCCCACCTAGCCTTCGGTAAGCAGCAACTATTGTCGTCTGCTGGAAAATTTGATGCAGGATGTCGATGAGGCTATCTCGCCGTTTCTTCGAGATCAGCCCCGACAGGTACACTGAATGCACCTTATCTTCGGCATCATCCAGCGCATTGAGTGGTAGGGCCTCGTGGAACCCCGGGAGTGCCTTCCAAATTGCTCCCAACACGACTTTCAAGAGAGCAGAGCGGCGAGGGAGCAGCCAACCAACACGCGTGTTCAGACGACCCATGACCTCCGCACACTGGACATCCGTAAACTCTTGGTTTTGCCGACGGTCTTGTACACGGATATCCTCGTAGGTAATGAATTCATGCAGACTGTATAGACGCACCGCCATAATGCCTGAAGGAAACAGCATTGGAAAATCAGCAATGAGAAAAAGCACAGGGAGTTAAAACTCCTCCAGAGCAACGCTCTGCAGACAAGAGTAACACCTATCAAAATCAATAATGAAGAGAATTTGAAGAAAATCCCCTAAGAACATTGAGAGCTTTTCTCTGAAAAGATGATATAATTATAATAATAATATAAAATGCCATCTTTAACTTCCAAGATCCATGAAGAATTCTTAAGAGTTCTTCTATATGATTTGGAAGGAGCAAAGCTCCATTAATGGATCGAGAAAATCCAAGGGAAATATTTTAAGAGAGCAGAGCTCTATTAATGGAACCCTAACAGGGTTCTACTTAATCCTCTTTAAACCCCTTTAGAGCAAAGCTCTGCTAAATGAAACCCTAAATGGGTTTTCTTTAGATCAGGGATCTATTGAGAGCGAGGCTCTGTCAATGAAAATTAATCTAATTTAATTTAATTCAAATTAAAATTTTCACCTAAGAGTTTTAAGAATCTAACTCTTGAAGTTCTTGAAAATAAAGAGCAGGGCTCTGAGTTCTGAAAGTAAAATTTTGGAGATGATAATCATCTGTTGAGGACCAAAGGTCCTATTTATAGGCATCAAATGACCTTTCAACTTCCAAAAGTTGCCGCAACGGTTGGAATTCTACCACCGTTGCGCTCGCGTTTGGGGCCACGTAAGCGCAACGGTGGGGGGCATTTGTTTACCCCAATCAGAGCAAAGCTCTGTTCAAATTCCAAGGCGGGAGATGAAGCAACGCTTCACCTTTCCCCAATCAGAGCAAAGCTCTATTTTGAAAATTTAAGCTTTAATAAATGAAGCAACGCTTCAGTTGCGCAAACACTGGGCCGCGCGACACGTGTCAGCGCAGTTGCGCTGCGCTGTGCGCTGCTTGACACGTGTCACGTGCTGGGGCATTTGCGCCAAACAGAATTAAGATTTTAAAGAAATCTTTCTGTTCTTGTTAAAACAAGAAGATTTTCTTCTGTAAAACAGAAGCCCTTGGATCAAAGATCCAACGGTGGGGAAAATTCCCCAAATCACTCAGAGAAAGATCTCTTTAACAAATTTAACTAATTTATGGGCACTATATAAAGGACCCTAGACCTCAATTCAAAGGCATCAACATTTTGTGAAAAATTAAACAGAGAGAACTCTGGAGAATTGGAAAGAAATTCTCAAGAACAAAAAAGGTAAAAAAAACCTTTAGAAAAAGAGAAAATTCTCTTATGAACAGATCATTGATCTGAGAACAAGATCAAGGATCTCTAATAAAAAGAAAAATAAATAATAATAAGTGCTTTGCACTTTTCTATGAACCATTGGTTCCCCGAGATAAGAAAAACAAGAAGAACTTGTTTTCTTTGATCTAAATTAGATCAAGAAAACAAACAGTGCTTTGCACTTCTTTTTATGAACCATTGGTTCTGAATCTAAAAGATTCTCAAGTTAACAGTGCCCAGCACTTGCCAAAACTGCACTACTGCGCAAGCCGTCAGGAAGCGCCACGTGTCAGCAGTGCAACAACGCAGCCCACCGACGCACCGCACTACGCTGTTGCGCTTGCGCTCACCAGAGCGTGACACGTGTCACCTCTACGAGCGCTTGCGCTTATTAATTGGCGCAAAGCGCTTGACAAGCCACGTGGGGCACTGTCAGAGTATTTAATGCTCTGCATTATTAAGAAAAGGGACAGAGCCCAATTAAAAGGCCTAACAGGCCTAATAAAAAATACTATGCATTTTAAAAGAGTGACAGAGCCCAACCAAAATAAAGAAAAATAATACAGTAAATGGGCAAGGGCCTAGCACAGGTCCAATAAGCCAAAGACAAAAGAATCTTGAAACTGGACTTAGCCCAATCATGGCCATAAGTCCTCAAATTAAATTGACAGAACACGGCTGCTCCCTAAATCAATTTATGACCGGTTCGAGGGTACATCTCCGAACTCTTCTGACACCCATCGTTGTAATCCTTCAACGATATCAGAGAGGTGACGGGTCCCGACGACCACACATCAATATGGACTGCGGGGTCCTTAAACTCGTGGACCGAAACGTCCTTAAACTAATATTTACCCCAAAATGGGAATGTTGGACCGAAATGTCCTTAAACTAATGCCGGACCGAAACGTCCCTAAACTAATGATGGACCACCACGTCCCTAAACTAGCGATGGACCACCACGTCCTTAAACTGGAACATGGACCACCACGTCCCTAAACTGGCAATGGACCGCAATGTCCCTAAACTACCTATGGACCACTACGTCCCTAAACTGGAACAATAGGGCCCCCCAAACGCTCTTTTGTTGGATCTAAACGATCCCGTTTAAGTTGATCTTAGCCTCAAATATGGCTAACATATCCTTAAACATTCAAACAGACTTTAGTCCCAAATTGGACTATAAGACCCCCAATCAACTTTGGTTCAAGGGTACATCTCTGAACTCCTCTGACATCTGTCGTTGTAATCCTTCAACGTCGTCAGAGAGGTGACGGGTTCCGACGACCACACATCAATATGGACTGCAGGGTCCTTAAACTCGTGGACCGAAACGTCCTTAAACTAATATTTGTTAGTTGTATGTATGCCCTAGAGGCCAGTATTGTACAGATGATGTATATTATATTGGATGCTTGGACATATATAGAGATGACTTTCTTGCTCGATATGATAGTATGCTATCTGGTTGCTCTTTATCTTAACATGTACACTTGTCTCTTTAAACTGTCTTATGGTTACATGTTGGTAAAGCCCTTAGGATGTGTACTTGACTACCTGGACTATGATGCAGATCATACTAGTGGGGACATGGTAGTCCATAAGTACATCCTTCAAGGTCCCTAGTCGTTGGTGTATCGAGACGGGGCATCGATATACCAGAGTAGACTAGCGTATACGCTTCTCGACCCATGAGATGGGCGATGGATGATCCCATATCCATTGGTGTTTGACATCAGAGATGGTATACGGGTGCTCAGTGGAGACTGGGTACACTGGACGGACTCGTCGAGAACTCCCAGATGGTATTATACCTCACGTCAGATGGCAGTTCTCAGGTGACACTTGTACAGGTTAGTCTGTAGACCCGAGATCGTCATAGAGTCTTGTGTGATTCCCACTGTGCTTTGATCTCCACCTTACCACGTCCATGAGGGCGTGCAAAACGGTGGTCTTTGGGTACAGTCCCGAGTCACATGGAGGCAATGAGTGATAGGAGGGGTTTCGTCTCTCCCGGTATTTGGAGTTGATGTTGCGCTGTGCTCGATTGGCCGTAACAGGGAAGTCCCTGGCCAGGGCTGATCAGAGATTTGCTGGTAAGTGTTACCGGTAGTTTCTCGACCCGTTATGAGCCTCACATCGGCACGACTTATCGGTTATTGGGGTTTGACGTTTACCACCCCTAGACTTGATATGCGACGTATCAGACGAACAGACCGGACTGTACGGTAAGTGTTACTGGATGGATTCACAGGAGTGTGAGCGGGCTAGCTCGTCGATCTTCTGATCGCTCAATACCCGGATGGCCGTTACGTTTAGCAGACCGCTTGCGGCTTGTGGGTGCTTGATATGATCATCATCTGCTACCGGCGTATTGACGAGTCTTTAGAGTCCTACACAGAGGTTTCCTGGCTCAAGCGAAACGAAATAGGAGCGCATATGAGATATGTGCAGGACCGAGAATAATGCGTGTATGGGATACCGTATTTCATTCTCGCGATGGATGTATCGATTGGTTATATTCGATGTAACCTAGATATCGAATCAAAGATTGATTCGATAAGCCGATACATAGAATACTAGTCGGTTATATGCGATATGACCGGATCGTTAAATCAAGTGTTGATTTAGTGATTTAATGTATAATTATATATATTTGATATATTGCATTGCATTAACTAGTATTGGTTCACTTTATATGGATTTTCTCACTTGATGTGCAAGAAGTATATGTGATATACTTTTGTGCACATATTTGTATCATGTTTGATGATACTTGATCACTTTGTTAAGTGTAAAGAATTAAAACCATGGTTAAGTGTTGATTAGGGTTTTGCATATTCATTTATTTATTTATTTATTTATTTGAAAAGGATTATGATGAGAATGGTGGCTTTCTTTGTTTTAAGTTTAAGCTTCATGAAGCTTTGACTTTTGTAACCATTCTTGTCATCATGCTTAACCCTAACCCTCTTAAGTAACCATGGTCTATTCTCTACACTTAACCTTAGTTAGTGAATGATAAGTATTGATTTATTTTTCATGTATCAAAACACTTATCATATTCTTTCTTCTTCTTCATCATCTTATTCTTCAAGAAAAGCTTAAGGTCCATCAATGGCAACTTGAGCTAAAGTGAGAGAAATCCAATTCTAAAGTGAACCCACCTCCTATTTCTTCACCCTCTACCTCTTGCCAAGTTGTTTTGGGTGTTTTCTTCACAAGTTTCACAAATTTGTGAAGTCGGAGCTTGAACTTGTGATGCCTCGACATAGATCATCTTCGGCACGAAGCCGACGACCTTGCCCGCTCGTTTTTCCGATGAAGCCGACGATCGAGTCTAGGATTCGAGATAGACAGCGAGAGGACGCCTACGTGGAGCCAAGGAAGTGGATATGCGGATCTACAAAGGTTGTAGCTTCTCTCCTTTAGTTAAATTGTTAACTAGATTAGAATATCGCCTAGAATTCTAGCCGACGATCCGTATTAGGGTTTCTCGGCACCCATAAAATTTTAAATTGGCATGGTTGATGCCTTGTGTGACCTCTATAGTGTGCCTAGGAACCCTATAATATTTACCCCAAAATGGGAATGTTGGACCGAAACGTCCTTAAACTAATGTTGGACCGAAACGTCCTTAAACTAATGATGGACCATCACGTCCCTAAACTGGAACATGGACCACCACGTCCTTAAACTGGAACATGGACCACCACGTCTCTAAACTGGAACATGGACCACCGCGTCCCTAAACTGGCGATAGACCACCACGTCCCTAAACTGGAATATGGACCACCACGTCCCTAAACTGGAATATGGACCGCAATGTCCTTAAACTACCTATGGACCACTATGTCCCTAAACTGGAACAATAGAGCCCCCAAATGCTCTTTTGTAGGATCCAAACGATCCCGTTAAGTTGATCTTAGTCTCAAATCAGACTAACGTATCCTTAACAAACGTTTAAGTCGATCTTAGCCTAAATACGGCTAACGTATTCTTAAAACAAAACACCAAACCCAAATCTAAGTAAACACGGATTTGGATTAATCCACATCCTACGGGCGACGACATCGCTTAGTCTCCGTATACAATCCACGGACAACCACAAAAAAAATAAACACACACGATACGAAGTGAAATTCTGGAGAAGGAGAAAGTGGCTACCACGATGCGGTAGCGTAATTAACTGCAGAGGCTTGCGCCTACAGGGAAGAGCGTCCCCACAATCAAAAACCCCTCAAGTGAGGGGGAATCTGACGAACTCTGCTACATCGGCCGCATCCGTCTAAACCTCCGATATACGGTGCCATAAATCAACTTGGCATCTTCGGAGAGGTAGACGGATAAAACCAAATAGCATCTGCCCCGAATCTCAGGCAAGACGTCCTCACGTCGTCGCCACCATTCGGAGGGGAACAGTCATCTTGGAAGCCTGGAATGATAACCGTCTCCCGAAGGAGGCTGCCGTCATCAAATCCGTAGAACAAGCACTTATGTTCTAAAACTGCTCCCTTATGTTTCTTCATGATTGGATTAATATGAACTTATCGCATCAAGTGCAAAAACAATATCTGGTGTGGTACTTGACATCTCATGATTGACTTAATTGCCTAAGCAAGTGATCTGTCAATCATGCACATCCCTCTCTCCTTTAGTCTCTAAGACACCTTTTAGAGAGGGTGACTCCATTACCTGCAGGTACACCACCATGCCAGGAGTCATCTATTCTAAAATACTATTAGAACATTGTCAAAATACCCATATTGGGAAACTACCCAAATCTAGATCTAAAACCATAGATCTAGTAACCAGAATGTCTGATATTATATCCATGCCCTTGTGAAGAAACAACTGTGTGACAACCACAGTACAACCGATCGTAGTTTAGGAATTTTACTTCCTACTCTGTGTATGTCATCCAAATAACAGGACATCAAACCCTCCTGCCTTCTTAACAGATCCATCCCTTATTCTGATGAAGTCAAACCCATGACTGTCACATCAAAAATAGATGTCTATCTCCGCTATATCTGCTCAAGCCTATAAATAGACATAAGCTTCTTGTCCACTATGCTTCCGCTGCTCCCACTGACCACAACAACCCTCTGGCAGAATAATATATATACGTGTACGTCTAAAACTAGTTTAGAACGACGCTATACATATCCTCCTGCCGGGTCTCATAGTCTGAAACAACAGTAGTCTCAAGTCTGGATAAACAAGAACCTCCCTGTCACCGTCCTTGAGGCTACCGGAGTACCTCTCGGGTGTCTGAGGTTACCCTCCATATCTGCGGAGTGGATATTGGAATGTCAAACCTGATTGAATATATAGGTCCTATTAAATTTTCCGTAATCGTTTGCGGTTCTGGAATCACTTCCAGTTATACCATACTCCCACTACTGTTTTCTGAAAAAATCATTTTTACTAAAACTGTGGCGAGTTAAGAACAATATCACTATTGATCTTCCAGATGGTAGAAATGTCAACCTTCGTCAAAGCCAGGGTCAACCCACAAACTGCCATTACAAAAACGTGCCTTGAGTTATCCAGTGTCTGGTTTTAAGCATAAGCTGGATATCTCCCAGTACTTTAATATCGTTAAGATATGAACCATTCTATATATAATATAGAAATAGAGGCACTAATTTAATTGGAACCAGATTCAAAATATGCAACTGTCTCCAGTGCATATCAACTTAATGGAGAAAGGCTAATCAGCATTACTCAACTTAGGAATCTATCCAATTATGAGTAATCCTGAAAGAGAAACAAGTTTCTCAAAACCATTACTATCTACTGAATGCCAATCACAAGTATCTATATTTTCGATCTCTTTGAAGAATCCTGATACTTGTGACATCTGGTTCTCTACTTTATTCTTATACCCACAACTTCTCAAAACTTAAACATTGTATTTCTACGAAACACTTGTCTAAAAACTAGAGAAGTCACAAGTAAACAGAATATAGTATGAGGACCTACCCCTTTGTCCTGACGGACACTGGACAACATACAATACTCTGTATAAGTCCGCTGAGTTTGAATAACTCAAAACATGTGCATCGTAGGTTGAAAACCGTACTTATGATTAAAAATTACTCCGTTGTTCAATGCTCCTTACCCAATTGTATCTGATATAGGTAAATGTCACGGACATAATCTCAAAAAGTTATATCTCACTTTATAAAAATAAACGTACAGATATATCATTTTGAAATTGGTGCACAACAACGGATATTCAAAACCAAATACATGTCGTCCGGCAAAAACCCAGGCGACTTCCTCAAATATCACCAATTACAACGAATTCCGATATAATGAGGATGATCACCTTATTCCCAATAACCTACTCCCACTAATCATCTGTAAAACCATACAGATATGAGAATGGAACATGGTAAACACATACCCTGGAGTAAGTATCTAATCGGGAAATCAGTTTTCCTTTAATAATGCACTGAAACATGAAAATGTTCCGTAGGGGTATCCTGGTATTCCTAGTAATGCTTCTTCCATAATCCAATTCATGACTTTAACCGTATATTTTATTGCCATCTCCCCAAATCCCTTTATTTGTCTTTATTCATTACCTTCTGTACACCATCGTTAGGCTAAATGGTTTTCTTCCTTCCCCACCGTTCGGCACCAGCCTATGGTTTGGAAGAAGACTATCCAGTAAGCATAATAGGGGTACTCTCCTAAACCAAGGAGTACTCGCAACTTGAGAGAATGTGATGATAAAAGACAACTGAATAATACCTTATTCTATTTTTCCCGAACTGGGAAAAAAGCAAAGGTGAAAATAGGAGTGGCGATGAAGTACGTGGTTTGGTCGTGAATGATAATAGTCGCAATTTACTTTACCCTCTTTCTAATCCCTTTATTTTGTCTTTAGTTATTACCTTCTGTACACCCTACTTAGGCTAATTGGTTCTCTTCATTCCCTACCCTTCGGCACCAGCTTATGGTTTGGAATAAGACTATCCAATAAGCATAATAGGTGTACTCTCCTAAACTAAGGAGCCATCGCAACCTGAGAGAATGTGATAATAAAAGACAACTGAATAAACCAATTCTATTTCTCCTGAACCTGGATCCATCCTCGAAGAAGTCCCTTCGAGTTTGTATATAACCATATGATGGATCTATCCAATGGAAGTGGATGTCCGTAGTAATACGGGGTGTTCTGAGAAATACAAAGGGTAAAAGAAGGAGTGGCAATGACTTATACAACTATAGACAATGCAAACCAGTATTAAAGAAGGTTCGGTCAACTTGGTCACTGAGTCATAGTCTAGGGTCGGTCAAAGGTCGCTGCCAAAGAGAGAGAGAGAGAGAAAAGAAGCACTCTGCGTGCACTCTAACCTAGATCAGAATGGTTATCACTTTATCTAATCAGGAAACCTCCCACTGTAATCTCAAATTCTCCTCCAAACCTGAAAGAAGAATTAGTCGGGATCACCTGAAGAGTAAACCAACTCATCAGTGAGAATCGGCATCCAACTATCATCGCATGATAACTTGATGGAAGCCACTCAAGTTATCACACTCCAGAAGGTATGCGCATGCCTGGCAAGTTTTCTGTATGTTTGAAACTCCCGATGTGATTTTTTCCCCATGCTCTTATGACCTTGGCGTTGGTCAAAATATCATAAGTCATATGCCAAGTTCTACCCGTCACTATCCAGGTCAATTTGAACCCACCCGAACATGCCCCTAACGTTGGCCAAATGGCAGAACGACTGTCCCAAATCAACTCATCTATATATGCAACAGATGAATACCCAGCAGCTACCAAACACTATGCCCTGGCATTGGTCATGCATAGCTTGAATACTACTGAATACCCAAAAGAAATGACGGAGGGCTACGGCAGGTTTTTTTTTGTGAAAAACCTTTAACGTAATGAACTTGATCTCGTTGAAGGAACCTGATAGCTTTTTATAAAAATATAGTGGTGAAAACCTTTTGCTAAAGAGGTCACTCCCGGTGAAGGGATCTCGGCTCTTTCCTCGTGTAATGAGGTGCAGGATATTCTAACTGAATACCGCGATGCAAAGCAACTTATAATCGACTATATTGAAGTTACGTAAACTTCTACCCAAGGGGTCATTCCCGGTGAAAGGATCTCGGCCCTTGCCTCGTCAAATGAGGTGCAGGATATTCTAAACTGAATATCACTATGCAAAATAAAAGGAAATATCTTTGTAATAACACCTTTTAAAATTTGTTCCAACAACATCAAATATAGGTTTGTTTTATCCTTGCATTGATAAGAATCAATGCAGTCTCATCAATCAATCACACCAGAAAATAACGAAAATAAAATGTACGTATATGCCATCCGCATTCGTCACTGGGTCCCGTCATCACCCGTTAGGTTACTTAACTAACGACAGAGCGGGGGCTGGACTAGCGCAGGTGTAAAACATATACAACATCTAATAGTATATATACCAATATACAATAATCACTCCAGGCGTGATAATATGCAACATTATAGAAAAGTAATAAGCATCATAGAACAATACAGATAATCTGGGATCCCCGGGTTTCACAGAGCCACTGCTGAAACCCGACGTTCCCCTAGTCGTGTAAATAGCCTGTGCAATGAAACCTAGACCCCTATAGGTGCGGCAAGTTACCCGCCAAAACCTGAAGCGAGGTAGTCCCCACAGCATAGTGAATGGAACACCCGGCACTTCACGGAATCCAGTAAATTGAGCACCCCTCCTTGGGTCAACCCGTACCCCCTACGAGTGCGGTGAATAGTCTGCCAATTCTAGAGTGAGGTCCTTTTGCCTCTCAAAGCCATGAGATACGGACCCATTGCCCTCCAGAACCCGGCTATCCATGCACTCCGTCGCGGGGTAAACCTAGTACAGAAAAGAAAAATAAATACAATAGGCAGTGACGGTAGTCCACAGGTTGGACGCTCGCCCCGCAATATCAAATGTACAAATAAATCCAAACTGCACTATCATTGCACCCTGCTATCCACCACGACATATCCGCAACATCACAGCACAACACAGAACATCAACGCGAATGTCACGTTCGCAAACCCGTCTAAAAGAACTATAGCAATTAGACGCGGTTTACCGATCGAATGACATTCCTGGTCGGAGATATAAAGTAAGTACTGTAAACTAACAAGTTTAAAATTTTGACCGGCAAAATTTCCCGAAGTGGGCCCCACGTACATCTGTTGTACAGTAACAAAATCCGGGCCCAAAAGAACTATACCAGAAACTACAATTTCCAACAAAGAACCAACAGTAGAAACATGACCAACTGAAACGCCAAGACGGCCGCGGCTCCGCGGTGAAAGTTAGGCTTTGACCTCGGTTCCGCGGCTGTACGGACGATTCAGTGGATCGTTTTTCTCCATTATTCTTTAAAAAGCTTGCTTAGTTTTCTGTGATATGTAAAATAATTTTTAGACACTGTTTAAAATCGACAGAAACTTTAACCCTGGAATTTGCGGTTTTCGAAAATCCGTTCGATCGATGTTTTAAACGTGTTAGCATAAGTTAGTATAGCTTAATGGTGAGGCTCTGATACCACTGTAAGGCCACGGTAGCGCCCCGGCCGTCTAACAGACGCCAAATGCGGAACAAAAACTTTTTACAACTGGCGCTATCGCGTACTATAACCCAGATCTGCCATTAAAGCTAAACTAACAAACTACAAAGTAGGTAGAAGAGTTATACCAAACGATCCGAGTCCTTCGGTCTTCAACCATCATCCCACGCTTTGTTATGGCTGCTCCGATCTCCTGAATCTCCAGTCTTCTCGTCCAGGTGGCACCACGTCGAAGGATCTTTAAACGGGCTCCCGCCTCTGAACCGAGGCAACTCGATCGTCAAGTTTGCTAGAAGAGACGACCAAGATGATGTAGAGAATGAATAGAACACTTTGTCTTGTTACGTCCAAAGCTATGGACGAACGCTTAATGAAGTTGCCTTTTGGAATCGGATGATAAGAATTTGAGCTATATGAAATTTTCATATACAAATCTATTATAAGCTTTTCCCTAGTGAGTAACAACCATAATCCCATATGAGGGGGGAGGCCGGCCACTATATAGAGGGGAGGGAGGTGAGGGGAGGGGGAGGTGATCACAAGATCAAAGAAGAAGATGAGTCACATAACATCTTGTATGAACACAATTAAAGCAAAGGATGAATCATTTAACCTAGTCACCAAAACCATTAATGCAATAATCAATGCACTAATGGCTCACAAGCCTAGTCACCATCCTAGTCACCATCTAGAAACTTCCACACTCATCTCAAGAAAAGATAAATTCTCATTTAACCGAATGTTAAATACGGCTGATAGAAAACTGGAAACTGGCAACTTCTAAAAGTGATCCTGAAACGAATTTCAGGATAACCCCGTAACAGTATAATATACCCGCATTTGTATTACGACCGAATACAAATGCAACTGAGATAAAGATATTATATCTACACAGTATAATACTGGGATCCGGCTTAAACAAAAGTCTACCAGTATTATCTGCCCGAAAAACGAAACTTGCGAAAACGCACGTGTATTTTCCGAACCCTGCCATAAAACCATACGGCCTCTACGACGTTTCGTCCGAACTTGGAAAAGTGTCTGTGGGGGACTCTAATGACTCGTCAACACACTGGCACTGGGTATAATCACTAGCACGTCAGAGGTACTAGCTGTACGTAACGGTTGCCTATGTATTAATTGGAAGGGAAGCTGACAAGCAAACTCATCCATAAACCCTACCGAGCCTAACAATGACAATATACATACAGTCCGGTCCGTTCGTCTATGAGTATCGCATATCGGCCTAGGGGCTGGTAATGTCAGACCCCCAATAGCGGTATAAGTCGTGTCAGAGAGTGGCCCAGAACACCCTGAGATACTACTGGAGTACCTACCAGTAAATCTCCTGCCTCGGCCAAGGGCTTTGTGTAATGGCTCTCCTAGACACAGCGCAATCTCAGCCCCAATACCGGGAGAGACGAATCCCCTGCCGATCCGCTCACTTGCCTCCATGTGGCTCGGGATTGTACCCAAAAAAGACCTGTTTGCACGACTCCTTTGAGCCGTGGTAGGGTAGAAATCAAAGCACATTGGGAACTCACACGAGACAAATGACGACCTCAGGACAATGAACTAACCTGTACACATGTCACCAGGGAACTGCTATCTGACGATATGTATAATACCAACTAGCATGTTCTCGGCGAGTCCTGTCCGGTGTACTCATTAACCGAATGAGCACCTGTATACATCTTAGGTGAACCAACTGACACCAATGGCTTATGAGACCGGCCACCGCCCCTCGTCGGGGTCTCGACTGTATACACTAGTCTACTCTGGAGTATCGATGCCCTGTCTCGAAACTCTCACGACTAGGGACACTTTAAGGATGTGCTTACAGACCCCAGCTCCCACGTATATGATCGCCATCATACTGCTGGTAGTCAAGCAAGAATCTTATGGGCTCTATCAATATGCAATAGCGAACTAAAGCATGTATACGATGATAAAGACAAACCAGATAGCATACTATCATCTCGAGCAAGACTGTCATATCGGTATAGGTCCTGCCTCAATCATTGCAATCACGTACCTGCGATCCAATAATTGACTTTGAGGGCACTATCTCCAACAACCCCGTGTCGAAATCATGCTTCGCCTCGGGATATCTACCTTCCCTACCGGAATTATTCTTCGTCTCGGAATCAAGTCAACCAGCGACACTCCATGCCGGGGATAAGTCGAACAGCCAGCGACACTCCGTGCCGGGGACAAGTCGACCAACGACACTCCATGTCGGGGACAAGTCGAATAGCCAGCGACACTCCATGTCGAGGACAAGTCGACCACTGACACTCCGTGCTGGGGACAAGTCGAACAGCCAGCGACACTCCGTGCCGGGGAAACGTCGACCAGCGATACTCCATGCCGGGAACAAGTCGAACAGCCAGCGACACTCCGTGCCGGGGAAACGTCGACCAGCGACACTCCATACTGGGGATAGGTCAAACATCCACTGACACTCCATGCCAGGGACAAGTCGACCAGCGACTCTCTGTGCCGAGGACAATTCGACCAGCGACACTCCGTGCCGAGGACAAGTCGAACAGCCAGCGACACTCCATGTCAGGGACAAGTCGAACAGCGACACTCCATGTTAGGGAAACGTCAAACTGACACTCCGTCTCAGGGACACGTCAATCAGTGACACTCCGTGCCGGGGAAAAGTCAACCAGTGACACTTCGTCTCGGAGAAACGTCAAACAGATACTCCGTCTCGGGGACACGTCAATCAGTGACACTCTGTGCCGGGGACACGTTAACCAGCGACACTCCGTTCTGGGGACACGTCAACCAGCGACACTCCCTGCTGGGGAAACGTCAAACAGACACTCCGTCTTGGGGACACGTCAACCAGTGACACTCTGTCTCGGGGACACATCAACCAGTGATACTCCGTGCCGGGGAAAAGTCAACCAGTGACACTCCGTCTCGGGGAAACTTCAAACAGACACTTCGTCTCGAGGATACGTTAATCAGTGACACTCCGTGCCGGGGACACGTTAACCAGCGACACTCTGTGCCGGGAAAACGTCAAACATACACTCCGTCTCAGGGACACGTCAACCAATGACACTCCGTTCCGGGGAAACGTCAACCAGTCACACACTTTGCCGGGGAAAAGTCAACCAGTGACACTCCGTCTCGGGAAAATGTAACCAGCCACTCCGTCTCGGGGACACGTCAACCAGCAACACTTCGTGCCGGGGACACGTCAACCAGCGACACTCCGTGCCGGGAAAACGTCAAATAGACACTCCACCTCGGGGACAGGTCGACCGGCGACATTCCGTGCCGGGGAAACGTCACATACAGACACTCCGACTCGGGAAAACGTCGACCAGCGACACTCCGTGCCGGGGACACGTCAAACAGACACTCCACCTCGGGGACACGTCAACCAAAGACACTCCACCTCGGGGACACGTCAATCATCAACCGTCCATGTCGTAAAAAGGGCAGTGCCAGCTTCCCAACAAAGCGGGAACCAAATCAAGTCGCCTCCATGTGAAAGAAGATCCATCAACTTCATGCACACGAGCCACATATGCGGTGTGCATTTATTGATGGGGGAACTTTGTTGGGGTCAAAAATTACACCCTGGTTGACTAAGTCAAAGTCAACCCCAAGCCAAGTGGGCCCAAGCCCAGGTCAAATGGGCTCATGCCCGGGTCGAGCCCGAACATGAAGCGGCCGACCTCCCCCATGCCAAAATAAAATTTTTGTAATAAATAATTTTGATGTAATTTTTTTATGCATAAATGTGAGAAAACTAGGCATAAAGCCAAATTTTTGTAAAACCCATGGCTCATGTACAAAAGAAATGAGCACATAAGGTATGGGATGAGCAAAATATCATTTTGTAAAGCCCAAGGGGCTATATGTAAATTTGTAAGCCTATAAAAGGCAACATGATAATCAAATAAAGGGGGACTTTTCCATTCTCAAAAAAATTAGGGTTTGTATGCCTCCTTCCCCTTTCTCAAGGTTCTAAAACCTTTTTCTCCTTTTTTGAATTAAATCAAGAGTTTAACTCTTCCTTCTCAAAAAATAAATAGTTTTTCACCATCAAACCCTTGAAGGGAAACTCAGATCTTCCCTCAGATTTCAAAAATGGGAGATTTTTTAAATCTCACCCCCCATTTTTTTTAAGATCCGGCCAACAGAAGAGGAGGAAGAAGGAGACCCACCTCCAAAAATCCCATTTTGGGGAAGATCCGGGCCAAAAAGGAGAAGAAAGGGGTCATCTTCGGATATTTCCAAAGATTTCTAGGAGTTTAACTCCATTTAGGATCCGTTGGAGTTTAACTCCATAAACAAAACCCTTTTAGGAGTTTAACTCCAAATCCATACATAATCCCTTAGGAGTTCAACTCCCAGCCTATGGGCTAAGCCCCTTTTCCGCCGCCCAGCGGTCGCTTGCCGCACACTTGACCCGCTGGCGCCCAGCGGTCACGTGTGCCATGTGACCCGCGGGCGGCCGGTGCCCACGCACCCAACGCCTACGTGCCTAGCACATGACCGCGAGCGCCAAGCGCCCACGCGCCTGGCACGTGACCCGCGGGCGCCCACCTCCCACGTGTCATGCACGCGTTTTTAAGATGCTCCTCACCCCTCATTTTCCATGAACTCCACACTAAATTTACCTCCCTCGCTAGAAATAATTTTCTAACAGGACGCTGCCCCGCACCCCGCAAGGGGGCTGCTAGCTCCCTTGACCCCCAGCCCTCTATCCGGGTAGCTGAACCCCCGTAAATTCTGCAAGGCCCCCGATATACCCAAGGCCCCTCAAAATACAACACATACACACTGCACATTGAGTTCGCATGACCTGTTTAATCCGTCAATCGAAGGTTCCCTCGCTCCAAAGGCGAGGGGTAATTAACGGAAGCTTAGTCTAGGGCTGCCGGAGATTCGGATCCTCACAATCAACAAACCCCTGCCTACCCTAGACAGGAGGAATCTGTAGTATGCCTGACAAGCGCGCGTGTATTCCTACCTCAATGGGGTGGTGAAAAACACCCTACACTTACCATCCACAAACAGATGGACAGTCTGAGCGAACAATTAAGATTCTTGAAGACATGCTAAGAGCTTATATGTTAGACTTCGAAGGATCGTGGGAAAATCACCTACATCTTGTGGAGTTCTCATACAACAACAGTTACCAAGCGAGTATTAGAATGGCACCCTTTGCAGCTCTCTATGGAAGGAAGTGATGATCACCATTAAGTTGGGATGACATCGGAGATAGGGAACTCCTTAGACCAGAAATGATCGTGGCAACTGTGGATGTAATTCGCACGATCAAGAAAAGAATGCGCATAGCCCAAGACCAACAGAAACACTGGGCTGATACAAAGCGCCGACATCTGGAGTTCCAGCCGGGAGATCATGTGTTCTTAAAGATCTCTCCAAACCGTGGAGTACTTAAATTTGGCAAGAGGGGTAAGCTCGGTCCGAGATACATTGGACCGTTCGACATTCTCGAACGAGTCTGAGAGGTGGCATATCGTTTGGCACTACCACCCTCATTGGAAGGAGTGCACAAAGTATTCCACATATCCCAGCTTCGAAGATATATGAGCGACCCTAGTCACATTCTTGATCACTCCGAACTCACTGTACAGACAGATCTATCTTGGGAGCAGCAACCCGTTGAAATCCTGGACAAAAAGGTAAAGTTACTTCGGAACAAGGAAGTAAACTTGGTCCGAGTGATATGGAGAAAAGATTCGCCAGGAGAATCAACGTAAGAACGTGAAGACGATATGCGTGCACGATACCTTTTCTTATTTGTAAATTAGTCCTTATATAATTTTAAATTTTGAGGACGGAATTTTTATAAGGAGGGCAGAATGTAATGACTCTGTTTTTTATGTACAAAATTTTTTAAAATTAATGTACAGAATAGATTTGTAATTCTGGACACAAGTTATAAATTTAATTTGTTAAGAATAGCAAGAAATAATTTGTAGCTCATTGGTAAAGCCTTGCATTACTGTGACATAGCCTCTGTGTTCGAATCCCATCAGCCTTACTGATTTTTATTTTAAACTTTTTGGAAGCCCAAAAGTTTACACGTGCAATACACGTAAAAATGAAAAGTCTGATAAAATAAGCATGTGCATAATATTATATGTCACGCCCCGCTTCCCAGTGTACGGCGAAGTGGACGCGACGAGGTCCGCTACGTATGTACTCAGAAGTACATACGCTAAGCGTAGCTAAGCAATATAAAATGAATCACAAGAGACGAATAATAGAAATAACAGCAACTTTTATTAATAACATTCTTTGTACAATACATGAAAGGAAATACAAATGAAATAAAAGATGCCTAAACAGTGGCATAACAGGAAATGAAAAGTACAGAAAGGAAAAGTGTACAATGAAACTACAGTGCAGGGTCTTCAGTAAACTGCTCCAAGTCTTCTTATGATGGCTCAATCTCTGCCGGGTCCAAATCACCTGACGACATTCAAAGAAGAGAGAAACAGAATGTCGTCAGCGAACAGGTCGCTCGGTAAGTCCCAAAGAAGAATGAAGAATGAGAGTGACAGAGTATGGTATTTTCTAAAGTATTGTATTGTAGTATATTATGGAATATTGTTTGACGATATTGTTTGTAGCTTGGTACAGAAAGATGCCAGTGTATACGAGGGGAGTCTCTATATGCCAGAGACTAAAGGCACGTATAGTACAAGGAACCGTTTATGCCACGGTACAACAGCAACTGAATATAGGTTAGGTGTCTTAATCTGACCACCTCATTCCACTTTTAACATCTTCCGTACCAATCTACCCCTTTAAACCCCGCGATGTCATATTTGTATTGTTATCTTGTAAACTTTGTAATGATTGCATGATTGACTTGATTGACTGACCGAAACCATGATATCAGGAAACGGTTATAACCGTAGAGTCATGTAAATGGAATACTGGGAATCATGTAAAAGGAATATCCATGGTTCGGTTCAGTCAAGTTATATAGATTGTTAACTGGATTCTGGGATTCATATATTCATCTTGAGTTGAAATATAAAGAATATAGATTGACTTGAATTATATTCAAGTCAGAAATAGTCAGACTCTAACCCGAGTCAGACTAGAGAAAATAATTTGAAGTTCTTCATTTGTTAGGGGCCTTATTGTAATTTATAAAACTTGAGGGGGTTTATTGTAAAAAGTAATATTGTATAGTTTTCAAAATACAACTCAAGTATTTAATTATCGTCTTTATGTATATATAACAATTTAATGATCAAGATAAATATGTATACATGTTCGAATAGCATGAAATGAGTCAAGTATATTATACGAGTAACTACCAAAAACAATGCTGTAAAGAAATATTATGTACGACTAATTAATCAAGTCAAACGAATGCGAGAACATAAACAAAAATATGTCTCTAAGTGTTTTGCATGTGTGAGTTCTAGTTTCACCTAAATACGACTACCGGTTTGAGAGATATATATGTTTTCGTATCGTCGCGCAAAACAGATCAGAATCTATTCGGCACCGTCACATATTTTTAAAACGCAGTTTGAGTTAATTTCTATCGGGTTTCAGGTTACGAAGATTATTAGAAAATTTTAGGTATTTCAATGAACTTATCGAAAACACCAAGATTCACATGATTTGGATTTCTGAAGCTCTAGTTATGATCATTTTAATATCAGCGTTTAAAACAGAAATTCAGATTTCTGGACAGCAACTATATATTCTATTGCAAAGCCTATATCAGGTTGTTTCATGCATTCCTAAGTAATATAATATACAGAAAATTATAGTTCTATCAATGGTGCATCTACACATCTAAATTTTGTCACAAACGGACATCGGGTGTTCGAGTTATGTCCAATTTAAAAACAGTGTGCGAATCGGAACAGATTCTGTCCAGATCCGTCACTTAATATTGTAACACAGTTTTCTATATTTTACGTCGGTTTTCAGTAAAAATATAAAACTAATAAAATCTAGTTCATTCGATGTAGATATCAAAAACACATGAGTTTTCTCAATTTGGATACCGGTATACCAAGTTATATATCGTAGAAATTGACTGATAACTGCAGTTTTCTGTTTTACGATCAGTGAATAAATACGATGTAATTCACAAACCGTTATGCGGATCGATCTAAAATTTTTACAACATGTATAAAATAATATAATCTATCATATGTAAATTCCATGAAATTTTCAGAAGTAAAAATCAATTTCTAAAAATTATTTTAAACCTAAAGGTATTGATGTGTATACTAAAATCGGCAAAAAGATTAACTAGTATTTTTATGCAAGCTTTATCCTTTCTTTTAATAACCAAATCGATTCCATGAGATATCGTAGATATATTATGGATTGAAATCTATGTTCTCACAACTTGTAATAAACATTCATAATCATGAAGAAAGAATTAAAAATACTTTAATTTGAACAAGAGATAATAAGATATTATTAAACCATATATAACCATATGTATCTAGACTTATATATATGTATATGTTTATGTTTATTTTTCTCTTAAGGATTACGATATGGATAAAAACGGGTTCACGAGATATGAAAAGAGAAGAATAAAGAGATGGAGGGAGGGGGAGAGAAGGGACTTACATGCACAAGCCGGTATTGTCACCGGCTTGTCTATCCGCCGATAGCCTCGCGTTTCTAGCGAGACCTTCTTGAAGACTTCTTCATGTTCTTCTTGGATTCTAGGTGAAGAGGAAGAAGTGAGAGATAGAAAAATATGAGGAAGGAAAAGATGGAGGAGAACAATAAAGATGGTGTAATGGTGAATTATAATATATGCATTTAACATGAGAATTAAAAGAGAAATGAAAGGCCACCATTCATTTTGGAAATGAAAGGTCTCATTTGTAGGTTATGAGAAGAATAAAAAAATGATGAAAAAAATAATTGCAAGAATGAGAATTTGAACATGTGACTTATGGAATAACAATGCAAAGACTTAACCAATGAGCTATAAGGTTGTTCATGCATATATTTAATTAGTATTAAATATATGATGTTGCTTAAAAAGAAAATGGGCTTTTTAGATGGGCTGTAGAAAATAAGAATAATGGATTTGGGTTAAATATTTATGAAAGGAAAAAATAAGAATGAGAAGTTAAAAACTTAAATATAAGAAAAAGAAATTGTACCTAGAAAAATATACATAATAGATTGAGAAATAAATAATAATAAATTTAGGAGAAAACGAAAAATACCAAGTACAAATAAATACGGTATATTATTGAAGAGGGATAATACAAATGTATAAAGATTTTGGGGTCGTTACATTATATGAACCGACCTAGACATGTGGTATTCATCCAAGCCCCCACCTCCAACAGTGGACCGGCGAGATGCAAGAAAAGGCCCGCGGCGCCGGGCTCCCCTGTAGGTAATGCCCCCAAATTCTGCACACTGATCAATTGGCCTACCCCCACTATTCCAGTACTGTTTGATTTCTCTGTAAATTAACAGAGAGATTAAAATCACCCATTAATCCAAACTTTAATACATTTTAATTCTCTCTTAAATTCTCAAAATCCTAATTTTACCCTATAAATACAATATCATACCATAGCCCTCCTCATTCTGAAATGTATTGTCAAAAATCCTCAAAATTTTCCAATTCACAGAATAGTACAGGTGGAGTTAGCATTAGGTCAAGTTCCGGCGAGGATTCGAGATGATTCCGGTGACCCCGCGACTCTACGAAGCCACCAACCTTTTCCTAAACCTCCCCTCTCTTCTCTAAGCTAGTAAGTCCCCTCTCTTTTCCTCTTCTCCTAATTTAATAAGTTCTATTTTCAAAACTCGTCGGAAGTGGAGTTATTCCGACATCTGTTTCTAAACTCGTTAAAAACGCCATCTTTTTTAATAACCAATCATTCATATTATTATAGCTTACTTAATAATCATGAAACAAACATTGAGAACAAGTTTCATCCTAAAATATCATGTTATATAACTTTTATTTGCATTTTTTTGTTTAAATACCACAAATTTTACATATGACGTCTTTTAAGTATTTAGCTTAGCATACTTTTAGAAAACTTCACGAGATAACGACCTATCTCTTACATACACACATATTGACATAGTACGATTCGCTTGAAAACAATATCTTATGGCAAATACGGCTTTTCAAATAAATACCATAAACTATAAAAAAAAACGTATTCTTTAAATTGTGTTATTTAAATTACTTGCGATTGTGTCTCTACAACCCACTTTTGGGGAATCCGATTCGGTTGGTGTGGGTTATTGCACATCCATCGGACTAGTAGGGCGAGATGCAAACCTCCTCACGGAGTATACGATCTCGATGGAATTTTTAATGCAATTCTTAAGAAAAACATGATTTTCTATTTAATAATTAAATTTTATTTTTAATAATTATATATAAAAATTAACAAACCATCTATTTTAAATATATAATAAATTCCATATTTTTCTAAACAAAAGAAATGAATTACAAGTTTAATGAAAATACCATCAAGAATCTATACAAGTTAATTTTATACTAAAATACCATGTATTATTCAAGCTAGGTATTTATTCACTAGAATACCTCACTTTTAAAAAAAATTGCATCCATGAAAATCCTAAATACGATAAATAAATACTTGAGGTTTATTTTGAAAGTATACTAAAAATATTTTTCATAAAACCCTCTCAAATTATATTAAATTTACATTAAGGACCCTTAGTAAATATAGGTTTAAGCGGGACCAATTCTCTTGAGCCTCAGGGAGCCGGAGAAAGTGGGTGCTTGCCTATTTTAGGTAGAAAACTAAAACGGGTTTATCAATGGTAATTGGCTTGGAAAAAGTCATAAATCCTGCCGTCCATGTGCAGCTGTTGCCGATAACTCCTAAATCTAATTCAGGACCCCAATCTATTTAAGTGTCTGACTCAATCTGAGTCTCAGTCTAATCTGAATACAATCCAAATATGAATCCAACTATAACTCCAATTCAATAAGAATCCAATATATCATAAATGAACACTTGAACATGAATACCGAACAATACATGCAACATATCTTGACTTGACCAAACCATGGATATATCTTGAACTTGATTACATAACTATCCATTTGTATTTATATGAACAATTTATACCATGGTCTTGGCAAGTTTTATATCTATAAACAATACAATATGCATTATTGGGTTTAACGGGGTTGATTGGTACGGAATGTATTGGAAGTAGAATGAGACAGCCACTATAATACACCTAACCTGAATATATGTGTCGTTGTCCCGTGGGTTTAACGGGGCCTTATACTCCATATGCCTTAGTCCATGGATTAAATTGGACCCCTCTCATATACACTGATGCATTCTATACCAAACTACAAACAACTACGTTAGTATAACAAAAATAGATGAATTATCAGATCTATTCTTTTTACTTAATCTATCTTTCTTTTGGGACTTACGGAGCAATTGTTCGCTGACGACATTCCTATTTCTTCTTGTTTGGAATGTTGTCAGGAGGACATCACTCTCAGGAGATCGAGCTCAGTCAAGACGATTTGGAGAAGTTCACTGAAGATACAGAGTTCTAGATCTACTTGTACTTACTTTGCTTTCAGTTCATATGCAATTGTTTAGACATCACTTTCCATTATTGTATTTTACTTTCCAATTGTATGTAAAGAATGAATATAAATAAAAATCGTCGTTTTATTACATCTCTTGTCATACTTGTGCATTACTTTTATATTGCTTATTACGTTTAACGTATTTACTTCTGAGTAAATACGTCGTGGCCTCACAACATCCTCTTCCCCGTACATTGGGAAGCGGAGCGTGACAAATTAAGACTCTTAATTTATTCAGTAAATTCTTTATATATGAATATTATTTTTTGTAAAATTGATTATTTTATTTGTAGTATTATTTTTTATTGAAAAATTTGCTTCTTTTTTAAATTTGATATGGTTCTTAATTTTTTTTTGATATATTTTTTGCCTAAAGAGGATTACCCTATTTTGATTTCAAAAATTACTAATTAAAATACTTATTTTTATTCAACAAAATTTTGGATTTGTATTTTATGTAAAAGTGATATCTTTTCTATCTGTTTTTTTATTATATATAATTTAAATTTTTGCATTTTAAAAATATTATATGTTTTATAATTTTTGAGAAGATAAGAATGCTATTTTCATATATCAAAGTGCAATCATCAGAATCCAGTAATTACTAATTAAAAATAATTTTTTGCTGAATGAATTTTTTATTTTAATTTGTATTTTGTATATATCTGGATCTTATATTAATTGATATTGTCATCATTAGGCTCAGTAATTTCCTAGAGTTAGGATTTTGAGAGTTAAAGAACTAGTGTTGAAAAATAAATAATAAATATTTTATTATTTTGTATTAATCTGCTATCTTTGTAATGTATTATTTGATTATATTTTATTTTTAAAAACTGATATGGTTTTTAATTTATTTTACTTAAAATTAATCGTTTGAAGCCATTTAAACAATTTTTTTAATAAAATACAAATATTAAAGATTTATCATAATAAATCCCGTTAGACTGCTATTCGATTAAAATATAAGTAAGTTATCTATAGCCACCCACTCTAAAAAAACTATTGAATTTTTCTCTCGTTTTATTTCTTTAACCGTCAAGACTAATTTTTAGAATATTTTTCTATTATTTAAAATTCTTATGAAAATATAAAAAGGTACCATGGTACCATGTTCAAAATTTATATGCTAATAATTTTAAAACACTAAAAAAATTTGTACATTATTTTTTTTCTAGACGGGACAAGCCGATTAGTAGTTTGAGTCCAAAAAATAATAATAAAGCTGTTATAGTTGGTTCAAATTTTAACTCATGATTAAAATTATCATATAATAAAAAAAATTCAATTTTACACGTGCTCCGCACATGCATGTGCATGGAGAGAGATGGAGAGAGTGCGCATGCTGCATAGGGCCCAGCCATGTTCACATTTTGGTCCAACCATAATCACTACTTAACATTCTAGTCTAATACAATCATCATGTCTAACAACAAAGTATATACTAATTACCCAAAGAGTCGAGAGCATAAAAATTAGGGTATTAGGGGCCTGCAGGGATCCTGTAGGCCGGGGCCAGGCCTACAGTTTCCAGACCATGGACACCGCAGGCCGAGAGGCTATTTCCAAAACATAGCCTTAGGTCTGCAGTGCCCATGGGTCCGGTCCCTCCAGCCCGGCCTGCAGGCTCCTCACAGCTAAAAAAAATATCCATTACACAATATTAGACCAACAGTTCACATAAGTTAATAGATTTGGGGGCCGCTAGTATATATTACCAATCACCTAACTAATGTGTATGTGACTGCATGCATGGAGCCTTCAATAATTCATTTTATCAATTTCATATAATATAAATAAATATGTAATTTGTGGAGAAACATTTTCCAATACACAATCTAAAATATTCTCTATTACAATAGGAAAGGTGGATTCCCTATCGGACATCTACGATCTTTCGTAGTCCCTAGTCCAACGTATTCCGTGTATATCCTCTAAATAAGCATCAAAGATAGTTGACAGTGTCAAAACTATATAAACTCCACATAGAACTTAGCAATCGACTGGTGTACAGAACAACTCCTAAGATAACAACATTAAAGCTCAAGTGTGTTCTATGTTTGTCCAGTTTATCGTCTTACGTACAGGGATTCTCGACATCTACCGAGAGTTTCTACTCCAAACAACTGAGACACAGTAACAATAGTTACCACGCCTGACAACCATTAGTACGTATCGGTACGAGTTCTTTAGTTGCTTATAAATTTAAGATTACAATGAAATTAGAGTGTCATGCATTTCTAAGCGTCAATAATAACAATTAACAACATTACCTCTATCAATGTAATCTGAGCATCATATCATATAAATAATTACCCATAATATGTATGCCAATAACATTTATGTTTAATGTTATAACCAGAAGTATCTTAGATAACATTATTAATCAACAAAATAAAAAATAGAAAAAAATGAGAAAATTTAAACGGCCAAAATTGATAATGGAAGATGTGCATCTTATCAATCACAAAAGACAAAAATAAGTAAATGAAAAGTCAACATTTCTCTTTACGCGTTTTCTTTCATGCTCTAAATCCCAGAAAGAGATACGTCTTGTAAATCTATGCATAAGGTGTTATTTTTTTTACTCATACTTCTCTTTACACGTTCTCTCATGACATGTTATTTTTTAACAGTTTTACTGTAGCAGGATAGTTATCTGTTTATTTAAAAATCCAAGAAAGTATTATGAGATTTGGCGAAAATTAGATGCAGTTCGGTAAAATTAACCCAAAATTTAAATTTAGAAAAAAGTATAAATATTTAAAAAAAATTCGTGTAAAGTCTAGAATAAAAAAATTTATATGCACCTCCAGTGCGATGTTATATATGTTGTTCAAAAAACACACACTTAGCGAAATGTGTAAAATACTAGTTTATTAGATGATTTTGTTGATATGTAATTCTAAAAGAGGCTATGTAAATCTAGCTAGGGATGTAAATGGGTAAGAATTATCCACAATACAAGAAAATGGTAATTATCCACAATACAAGAAAATGGTATTTATTTCGTCAGAGGGTTATTTCGTCGGCTGCTAGCGGACGAAATAAACCTCCAATCCGACGAAATAAACCTATTATATACGGAATAAATATTAAAAATTCTAGTGGGTTATTCCGTCGACCAAGACCCGACGGAATAACCCAAATAAATAAAAGGCCACAGAGATCAAATCGATATCCTATTTTATATCCCCAAAATAAAAAAAATAAAAAAAAAACCATAACCGAATCACCCCTTGCAGACCCCCTCCTCGCCAACTGTCTCTTCTTCTCTCTCCTCCTTCTTAGACAGCCTACCCCTCTTTGCCCCCCCATCATCCTCCTCCTCCTCCTCCTCGTCGCCAACCCTCTCCTCGCAGACCCCTCCTTCTAGCCGCCGATCCTCTTTCCATCGCCGACCCTTCCTCCAGGCCGCCGATCTCTTCATCGTCGATTTCACGGTTTTTCGGTAAGTTTTCTTCGTGAATTATTCATGATTTATTTTGTATATGTTGTTTGTGATATTAGGATAGAAATTTGAGTGAATTAGGAATGTTTTGAATTGTGAATGTGCGGTGGATCCATAGAGAATTAGGAATGTTGTGTAAGTGGGTTATGCTCAGTCGTAGAGAGGCGGAATGCAAGCACAACCAACTATAACCCAAGAAAACCATATTGCTTAAATTAACAAAACTTCAAGAGAGCTATTCTACTATGATAAGTGATACAACCTTTGAAGACGTGTCCTTCGGGTATTTAATGGTTGTCATCCTTGGCTCCTTGAGCAAGCTTGCAAGTGGCCTTCTTTGTCCTAGATGATCTGTTCACACCATAATATTGTATTATTATATTCCCCATTCTTATTCTTTTTATAAATAAACAGGTGCTTTTGACGCATGTCCGCTACATATTACAGGTTACAGGTTCTTGGAGCGAAAACAGTGAAAACGATGAAAAGACGATGCAAAAGTGGACTTTGACCAACAAACAGAAGACTCTTGATCAAGCCTACATCAAAAATAAAATTCACAAACTACAAGGCAATGCAAGGTCCAAGATTACAAAGTGAACGGTTAAAAGTCCACCGCAATTATTCACTGGAGATGTGGAAGAAATAGAAAAGCCAAATTGAATAAAGATCCAAAGAAATAAAAAGCCCAAGAAGCCCAGAATCAGTTCCAAAATTTCCAGATATAAAATTTTACCAAAACTTGGAAGTCTACTTTGACTAGATCTTCCTAAGTATATTTTGGTAAATGTAGACATGCGAATCAATTGTAACCTAGAGTTTCTATCTCCTATAAATAGAAGCCCAAATCATTATATTCTTTTCATGCCTCCCTTCATTAATAAATTTCAGCATTCTTTTGGAGAGCATCATTTTTGTAAGTTCTTTATTTTCTGCCCTAGGTTAATTTTCTATTCTTGCCCTAGTTAATCTTTTATTCTATGCCCTAGATAAATGTATTTTAATTCCCTAATGAGTGAGTAGTCTCCTCGCTTGTTAGGGTTAGATCTGGAGAAGGTTTGAGAGACGAAGATCTTTCATCCCCTTTCTTTCCATCATATATTTTCATAGGACTCTATGCATACATGCACATACCGCTCCCTACGGCACTCTATCCCTCGAGGTAGCGGTGATACCGTAGTATAAAGGCCCGGTTGTGATGTTTTCCATGGAGGTTAGGATAAGGATTGATAAAGGAAGGATAAGAAACTAGAGGAAGAAGACATCTTCCCGATGATTCTGATCCCTTTTATTAATAATTACCATAACACCTAATTAGATCTTCATATTGGTCTAGAAAGCGGTGAGATTTATTGACTTTCCAAACTTAACCTAGACCTAACCTTAGCAAGATTTAGATATAGATTAATTCAGTTTTTAGATTTAATAATCAATCCGGCTCCCATCGGAATTAACTCGTTAGAGCGATTAAGAGATTCACAACATCCCTGTGGACCGACCCGTACTCACCGGCTAGCTGCAAAGCGACGCCGTTCTTGACTGCGGTTATTAGATAGTTTTAGAGATCAATCAAATGGCGCCGTTGCCGGGGATGGCGTGTTATTTCCTTTTTGCAATTTCGGGTTAATCTTAATAAAAAAAATCATAAAAATCTGAAAAATCTAAAAAATATAAAAATATATCATCTGTTATTTTTGGAAAGAGTACTTTGTTGTTTGAATTGTGCAGGATCTACAATCAAGTTCGGATCTGGAAATCTCCAGAGATCAAAACAGCAAATAGACGATCCTATCAACAGAAGATTGCAACAACAGAGGAACAGAAAAAATTTGGAGGACCGAGTCAACAAGAAGAATAGCAGCGATCTGGTGAGCGCAAAAAAAAAAACAGTTCTGCCACTGCAAATTTCTGTGAGTTTTCTCTCTCCTCCTTTGCAAATCTTGATATATCTTCTGTAAATTTGCCTGCAGGATTTCTTTACGCTCAAAAATTTTTTCCCTTCCAAATAACGATCTTGTGCAGGATTTTTGTGCCTTGCTTGAAATGAAATTAGATTGCAAGTAATATTTTGCTGTTGCATATCTTTTCTATAAAATATTTTGCTGTTGCATATCTTTTCTCTAAAATCTTTTTGCAACAAAATTTTTCCAAATAAAGAGAAAAAGAATGAAAATAAAAAGGACAAATATTTTATAGAAACTTTCAAAATTTTTAGCCGCAAATAAATCCCTGCACACAATAAACTTTCCTTCTTTCCCCTTTTCTTACAACATGGGTACCCCATATAATAAATCATTAGCCGAACTTTGGTATCCCGAACCTAATTTTGCGTCATATGTCAATTTGTTCGGTCAATTTAAAAACGATCCCTCCATGCCTAAAAAATCTTTGAAAGATCACATAGAGGCGTCTAAAAGAAACAGTTTGACTTTTCAAACCACTTTGTGTCAACCAAGTCAACCTTCACCACCTTCGTATGTTGACACCACTTTTTCAAGTTCAGCTGTAACTCCTAAGCCGATGTCCATTGCTGAGCATATTGCTCAATCTCCCAGTCGATCTTTCACCCCTCTCCACTCATCTAGTTCTAGGGATCCGCACGACTATTCACCTTTTTATCCACATGTTGACCCTACCCCTGTCCAATCACCCACTTCCTACCAGTCCTACCTGACTTTCCCACCTTCACTAGACACTGTTTCTACACAGTCATTAGGGAGTTTCACATATCCACACCATTTTGAATCCTTTACCGAAACCCCCTCACCACCCAAGTCTAGTTTGGAAGAGTCGTTGGAGGCTTATATTGCTGCAACAAATAAAATGACTAGGAATGTGGAAGCGTCCGTGGCCGCCCTTATGCAACCTAGTGAACCGGTAACTAGTTTCCCGCCAGCTCAAAATTTTTCAATGTATAAGGAGGCGGTTGGACAGAGTGAGAATGAGAGAGGATTTCCAAATCAAACCTACCCATACCCAATTGAATCCAACAACTCCAATTTTCAAACATGTGTCCAAAATGATGAGTTGAGCGAATTTGTAGTGTTTGATTTGCCAGATTATGAGGAACCCCTTTCGAGTGAAACCGCACCTAATCCGTTTGACCTTTACACCTCCACTCTAGAACCTAAATTGATAAACATCCATGCTTTTGAAGAGGTGTCTAAAGAAATTGATTTTCACTTAATTGAGGATATAGACGTCGGGAATATTTCGGATGATGAACCTGTCGATTTAATTGAAATGTTATGTTCAAATCATCATCCTGAGTTATTAAATGTTTCTCCCAAATCTCATATGCGTCTAGATTTTGATGATAATGGCATGGATGGGTTAAATTTTGAGGATAGTATTGAGGAGCGTCTTGAGGATAATATTGAGGTTGAATCATTTTTGTTTGATGTGTCTGAGTTTCCAATTCATCCTCCTGAACCTTTGACTGTTATATTACCCTTCTTCCTTCCCATCGTTCCGACCCCGCTTGAAGACTGTGAGCTTGAAAATTTTTCCTTTGAATCCGATACTGTTCTCACAGATGATAACACTTACGAGTGTTTCACTTTTTCGGACGATGTTGATGACTCACCGCCCGAGTTTGAGTCCTTTACATTTTCAGATGAGTTAGTTGAACCATCAGACTCGGGTGCTTACAGTAGTTTCGAACCATTAATGGAATCTTTCAAGTTCGAAACAGTTTACTACGGTTAGAAAGATACTATCCTTAATTCACTCCCTTTCGTCTTTTCCATTGTTCCGACCGAGCAAGTGACCGTTACGCTTTCATCTCAAATACCAAGTTTGGCGTACCCATGTTTTCTTGCGAATCTTGAGGGATTTGATCCCATTGCACGACGGGTTGATAGGTTAGCGCAATCGCTTTTAACACATCGGTCATCATAAATTGCGCTAATTTACTCACTCAATTTACATCCTCAAGATCGTACTCTACTTCTTTCTTCTTTCCGCCATTTTTCTCCCCCACCGAGACCATATTCTACCCTTCTTCCTACATAGTCTCGTGTGTTTCTCATTTCTTTTCTTTCCACCCCATCATTTCACCAACTTGACCATTACCATGATAAGATTTTTGAATGGTTGGTGCTAATCTTTGGCTTGTGTAAGGCCAAGCTTAAGTTTGGGGGGACCCTTGTTGTATATATGTATATATTTTGTTTTCTTTTTCTATAAAAAAAAAATTCAAAACATTAAAAATATAAAAAATTTGTAAATAAATAAACATGGGAGTGCCGACAATTTTTGACCCCCTTGGTTTAGTATGACAGTGAGGACACTGTCAAGTTCAAGTTTGGGGGTATGCTCGGTACGTCTTCTTCCTTCGCATTCATTTGTACATATTTTAACATTTGCATATTTATTTGAAAACCCATAAAAATTGAAAAAATTCAAAAATTATAAAAATTATTGTATTCAATTTTGGCTAATTGACTTGAGTTTGACAGATAGGTTAACCAGCTAGGAACAACTAGATCTTAGACTTAGTAAATTAAAAACTCTAAAGATAACCTTTCTTAAAGTTTAACGGTAGAAAGTATATGCCTTTATAGTTTATTTAGAAATAGGTAAATTTTGGGTTCACTTCTTGGGCTAAGTCGAAATGAGGGAAGAGTATTGATGTTCTTATTAGAGTATAAGTTTGAAAAATAATTCCTAACTTAAGTCTAAATTCTGAAAATGTATACCCTACAATTTGCATAAATACGCACCTTGAAACTTGGAATAGTAGAAGAGACCTTGAAATGCTCTTGTCTAAAGTCCTTAGTACAATGAAAATAAAAGAAAAAAAAAGTGAATAAAGAAAAAAAATGGACACTAGTTTTTGTGATTACTTAAGGCTGTAAAAAAAATAGAAAAATATTAAGCGAGGGTGCTTCATCACCTAGTGCCTTAGACCAACTGGTTTGGGAGTCACTGCTAAACCCTTGGGTGTTGCAAAACTAGGAAGTACGCTTTAAAGTGCAAACGCATCTTGTAATCGGTCATTGGTACCTCAAGAAGTATTAACGGTCGCATGAAGGATGTGTAAGAAAAATTCAATTAAAAATTCACCAACTAATAAGTGCTTTGGACAATGGACGAGAGTACGATTGCTTGATTTGAATTTCCAAGTGTAGGGGTGATTTATACACACACGTGGGGTATGTGATTGGGATTTAGATGAGAGAAAGGGATGAAAAATAGAACTTGTATCTTTAGTGGAGTTAATAAAAATTTCTGAGTGGAGATGAAACCCTAGAAAGAAAACTTAAGAAATGCCGAAAGCTAAGTAGGTCTGCAGAACATATATAATCTTAAGTTAAATGATGAGGAAGTGTGAAGAATATGGGTGGATAATTTATGAGTCGACGATAATAGAATTCCTTGTTGGAAAACTTAATTGGAGAATAAAAGTCGAAAAGCCAAATTGATAGGATTTTGTGGGTAGTATCCGCTGAAAACCCTCAGGAGATAACACTCCTCCTACTAGGGACACCTAGAGGTTTAACGGCTTGTTGCACGTGCTCAGTGCAATCGCGTTTCCCTGCGAAAGTGTGGTTAGGATTTTAGTGAATAAAAATAAGTTTGCTCGAGGACGAGCAAAAGATAAGTTTGGGGGTATTTGTTCACACCATAATATTGTATTATTATATTCCACATTCTTATTCTTTTTATAAATAAACAGGTGCTTTTGACGCATGTCCGCTACATATTACAGGTTACAGGTTCTTGGAGCAAAAACAGTGAAAACGATGAAAGAAGATGCAAAAGTGGACTTTAACCAACAAACAGAAGACTCTTGATCAAGCCTACATCAAAAATAAAATTCACAAACTACAAGGCAATGCAAGGTCCAAGATTACAAAGTGAACGGTTAAAAGTCCACCGCAATTATTCACTGGAGATGTAGAAGAAATAGAAAAGCCAAATTGAATAAAGATCCAAAGAAATAAAAAGCCCAAGAAGCCCAGAATCAGTTCAAAAATTTCCAGACATAAAATTTTACCAAAGCTTGGAAGTCTACTTTGACTAGGTCTTCCTAAGGATATTTTGGTAAATGTAGACATGCGAATCAATTATAACCTAGGGTTTCTATCTCCTATAAATAGAAGCCTAAATCATTGTATTCTTTTCATGCCTCCCTTCATTAATAAATTTCAGCATTCTTTTGGAGAGCATCAAGTTGTAAGTTCTTTATTTTCTGCCCTAGCTTAATTTTCTATTCTTGCCCTAGATAAATTTAATTGCTTGCCCTAGTTAATCTTTTATTCTCTGCCCTAAATAAATGTATTTTAATTCCCTAATGAGTGAGTAGTCTCCTCGCTTGTTAGGGTTAGATCTGGGGAAGGTTTGAGAGTCGAAGATCTCTCATCCCCTTTCTTGCCCATTATATATTTTCATAGAACTCCATGCATACCTTTTTATTCCGCTCCCTACGGCACTCTACCCACGAGGTAGCGGTGATACCGTAGTCTAAAGGCCCGGATTTTAAGGTTTTCCATGGAGGTTAGGGTAAAGATTAAGAAAGGAAGGACAAGGATCTAGAGGAAGAACAATCTTCCCAATCAACCTAATCCCTTTTATTAATATTTACCATAACACCTAATTAGATCTTCATATGGGTATAGAAAGCGGTGAGATTTATAGACTTTCCAAACTTAACCTAGACCTAACCCTAGCAAGACTTAGATATAGATTAATTAGGTTTTTAGATTTAATAATCAATCCGAACACCCTTCGGAATTAACTCGTTAGCGCGATTAGGAGATTCACAACATCCCTGTGGACCGACCCGTACTCACCGGCTAGCTTCATGCGACGCCGTTCTTGATTGCGGTTATAGATAGTTTTTGAGATCAATCATGATCCACCCGGGAGATATAGTCCAAGGTTCAACTTCAATCAAATAAAGTAACTAAAGACCCTAGTTTGCTAATTTAGGATGCTTAGTGATGTAGAAAGTGTTGTAGTATTATTTTATCACTTAATCTCTATTTTTCTCAACATATGAAAGGGTTAGGGAAGAAGAAGATGGGAGCAAGAGAGGAGAGAGAATGTGAGAGTGAGAATGAAAAACCATTAAAGAAAAATGAGCTATCTTTTTTCTTTTTGTTCATATGATTTTTTGCAATATAAAATTGCAACAATGTCTCAATAGTAAACCCAAATGAATAAAGAAATGAGATAGTCATTCCTCTCACCATTCTCTTTCCACCTCATCGCTCCAACTCATTTATATAATTCAATTAAATAGAAAAATCAACAAATGAGGTGCCTTCATCTAGAAGTTTTTTTGTATGGCTACAAAAATACATCAATGTATATACATACTCGTATTTGTACAATAATACTACAAACATAATACTAGATTATTATTAAATCAATACTTGATTTAATAATCCGGCTTAATTCTAAGCTCGCTAGTATTACCCGTCCGAATTAAATCTGTGTAGCTAGTACATGTATTCAATCAAAACCCTCCATGTATAAACATACGGCCTCTACATCATTTTGTCTGGACTAGGGAAACTCTCTGTGCGGGACTCTGAAGACTCAATAGTATACTGGCAGTGGATTTAACCACAAGTACGTCAGCGGCATCAGCTATGCGTAACGGCTATCTAGGTACTTGTCAAGAAGAAGGCCAACGAGCAAGCTCATCTGAATCCCTATTGAGTCTATCTGTGACAATCTCCATACAGTCCGGTCTCTTCGTCTGAGAGTATCGCATACTGGGTCTACGGGGTGGGTAACGTCAGACCCCTAATAACCCGATAAGTCGTGCCGGAGTCAAGCTCATCACCAACCGAGAAATTACTGAACTCCTATCAGTCACTGTGGCCACGGATTTATGGTGATGGGCAACTAAACACAGCACGATATCGACTTCTAATACCAGGAGAGACGAATCCCTGACAATCGCTCATTGCCTCCATGCGGCTCGAGACGGTACCCAACTAAAACCTGTTTGCACGACTCTTTTGAGCCGTAGTACAGCGGTAATCTAAGTACAGTAGGAACTCATACGAGACAAATGACGATTTCATGTCAAAGGAGTAACATGTATTCATGCCATTAGAGAACTGCTATCTGACGATAAGTACAATACCATTTAGAAGTTCTCGACGAGTCCGTCCAGTGTACTCACCTATAGTTAGCACCTATATACTATCTTAGGTGACAAAACACTAATGGCTTATGAGACCGGCCGCCACCCCTCGTCGGGGTCTATAAATGTATACACTAGTCTACTCCGGAATATCGATGCTCAGTCTCAATACTCTCTCGACTAGGGACATTTAAAGATGTGCTTATAGACTACCCAGCTCCCACGTATATGATCACCATCATAATACGGGTAGTCAAGCAATAATTCTATGGGCTTCATTATTATGTTTTAGCGACACGTAATAACATGTAAAATGTATACATGTCAATGATAAAGACAAACCAGATAGCATACTATCATCTCGACCAAGACTATTCTACTTGTTTGGGTCCTCCCTTAATTATCATAATCGCCTACCTACAATTACAATAAATGCATTGAGGGCACTATAGCTAATAATCTTCCATTTGCACTTAAGGCTAATTATTGCGGTATCGCATACTCACAGCTTGTGTGCTACCGAATACCCAACTTCTCTACTAATCAGTTTCGCAAAGCTCGTTTGAGAAGCATCTATGTTCGAGAAATAGTATCATTGAGTGGATCCGCTACAATGTTCCAACTTCATCTCTTTATATCTCAACTTCATGAAGATCAACAATCTCCCGAACCGAGCGATACCTCGCCTCAAGAATTTTTCTGGATACTTGATGAGACTAAGTTTATAAATGAACAATTTTATTCAACAAACTTCTTAGGTTATATTTTTCGCTGAGTCATAACCAGCATCCTGCACTATGTCTACCCCAATATCCCTATTGGAACCCTATCCAATATACTACTCATTAAAAGAGGGTAAACTCTAAACTCTGACAACATCTATGTCATCCAGGTCACTTTGGAATCCTTAACCGATAACCGCCTCCTGGAGGAGGCTACCGTTACCATATATCAAGAACATCCTCTTATGTTCTTAACTGCTTTCCTTTGTTTCTCCAGGATATGATTAATATCAGCTTACTACAGCAAGTGCAAAAGAAACATTTGGTTTGGTACATGACATCATATAATTGACTCAATTACCTAAGCAAGTGATGTCATTAATGCAAGTCTCTCTCCTCATCAGTCTAGAAGACATCTCTTCAGAGATGATGACTCCATTAGACTACCACACCAGGAGTCATCTATTCTAAACTACTTTAGAATGGTGTCCATGTTGGATATAGGTGCCCTCAAGCCAATTATTGTAATTGAAAGAGGATTTATACGAGAGAAAAATCTTACTCAAGATAATGCTATGTTATATGGTTTATCTTTATCTTACATGTGATACGTTTTATTCATTATCACGTATCGATTAGACATAAGATAAAACCCTTAGGATTTTTCTTGACTACGAGGACGATGATAGAGATCATACTAGTGGGGCCTGGGTAGTCAATAAGCACATACTTAAATGTTTCTAGTCGTAGGAGTATCAAGACTGGGTATCGGTATTCCAGTTTATACTAGTGTGTACGTTTCCTGACCCGGTTGGAGGGCGACAGCTAATCCTGTAGCTATTGCTGTTTGACGTCAAGCTTGTATACAGGTGTTTATTGGATGAGTTACATTGGACGGACTCACCGAGAACTCCTAATTTGTAATATGCTAATGTCAGATAGCAGTTCTCTAGTGACATGAGTACAGGGTAGTCTCTAGGACCTGAGATCGCCATAGTATCTCATATATGTTCCCACTATACTTAGACTTCTACCCTACTACGACTCAAAGGAGTCGTGCAAATAGATTTTTGTTGGGTATAATGCTGAAGCACGTGGAGGCAGTGAGCTGTCGAGAGAATTCGTCTCTCCCAGTATAGGAAGTTGATATCGTGATGTGCAAGAAAAGACTATAACCACAAGTCGGTGGCTACCGTAGTGGAGATAAACTGATAAGTGTTATTAGTTGTATCTCCTGATGGTTATGAGTCCTCTGTCGCATGACTTATTGAGTTATTGGAGTCTGAAAGATTCAAAACCCTAGACCCGATATGCAATACTCTTAGACGAAAAGACCGGACTGTATGGTGATGTCATCGATAGACTTTGCAAGGTTCAGATGAGCTTGCTCGTTGACCTTCTTTCGATTAATACCTGAATAGCCGTTACGTGTAGCTAGTACCGCTGACGTGCTTCTAGGCTATGGATATGATTCTAACCTACTGTCAGCGTATTATCGAGTTTTAGAGTCACACACAGAGATTTCTCAGCATATGCGAAATGATGTAGATCACATATAGTGATATGTGCAGAAGTTCAATTAAACACGTGTATGTGCTACACGTATTTTAATCGGGTGTTTAACGATATTAGCCGGTATATATATGATATAACCGGATTATTAAACCAAGTGTTGATTTAATAATTAAATGTATATTTATATATTGATATATTTATATATTAACTAATATTATGCCCACTTTATTTTTCCTTCTCTTTATATATTATTTATATATGATATAAATAATATATATATATATATATATATATATATATATAATTTGTCATGGTTGTATATACACATTAGATGTGTATATAAGAATCATATAGGATTCAAAGATAAGGATTAAATATATTTGCTTATTTTAATAAATAAATCAATGAGTCTTTTGTTAGAATATTGTATAAAAATAGATGACTCGTTTTCATTTATTAATTTAAATAAGCTATAATATATTAGTTCTCTTCTTTTTAGAATCTATAGCCATTCTCATCTCCATGGCTACCTCTCTTGGAGTTTTTTCTCAAGTAAAGAAAGAAAAGAGAAGAGAAGAATTAGTGAGCTAATTATTCTACATCTCCTACTAAGAATCATTAGCAAGTTTAATTAGTGGGTTGCTTCATTTTGATGAGATCAATTTGAAACTAAAACTTGTGTTAGAATTATCTCAAGGTGGATCATCTTCGGTAAGGAGATCACCGAGCAAGATTGTTGCGGGTTTCGTGGAGACTAACCGGAGTCAAAGGAGAGGTGGCTAACGCGCTATAAAAGTTGTAATATCTTCTCCTTAGTTCTCTAGTTTAAATATTTAGTCCATTGCATTATTATTTCGATAGATTCTTGTTTGGATTGGGGGCTATACTTGCTACTAATTTTTGTGTGCAATTCCGTTGCAGCCGCAAGCGTTGTGACCCTAGCCCCTGTCTACTTACATGCTATTTGAGCCAAATCAAATACATTAACAATAGTTTGTGGCCAATTGATATTCCAAAACATTTTTCCAAATCATTTTTCTCACTGTTTTTTAAACTGTCGAAAACAGCGAATATTCTTACTTATTCGCGTGTTCCAAGTCTCACGGTTCAGACCGAGAGACCCGTGGAAGCACGGGGTCAACCCTGGGGATGTCCCCGGGGGCATGGGTGGGCCCTCACACCCGAGACCATCACGAGATGGCCTTAGATGTGGGGCTGGAACAGCGAGCACGCTGCTGCGTGCTGGCTGTTCCAGCAACGAACCCATGGACATATCTTCGTGAGCATAGGTTCCTACCCCCGCCTAAAGCCCCCCAGTGCCATATGGGTCGTGCCTGAGGTCCTCCCAGGGTCTTGGGCAGTTTTCGGGTCGTTCGGGACTGGTTTTAAACAAGAAATTGGTGTTGTTTTGGGCCGGGTCTGATCGTGAATTCAATCCTTGGAATTTCAATGATCGGACTCACTGATTATGGAATCTTTTAGCCATGGTTCCGTGTTGATGCGGTTAAAATTTTTAATCATTTTAAAGTGATGGCATATAGTGATATGCAGTGTTTAACCCCTATGAATTGATGTGATCAATTCGACGGGGTTACACGTTTGTGCGTCTGAGATGTTCTAAGTTGATATATTATTGCTTGTTTGGAATGTGTTTGAATTGTTGCGAAATGAATAGCCCCGTGCGGAATTGAGATGTTGTAATGCATTTTCATTCTTTGTTGTAGCCAAACTTGTATATTCATTTGTTCGTGACTTAGCAATTCACATGTACCCATAGTCACCGCTTTATATATTATTATTTGTCGAGACACGATCAGATTGCGATCGTTGTCGCCGTTGTATTAATAAAGGTTTAGGATTACCCCGTGAAGAAGCGCATGACCAATCAGATCCTAGATTGCAGCGGGTGGCCATCTCAAGGCTTGAGACCGGCCCACTCGATTATAGGATTGCTGGGCTGCTTTCAGCGCTTATGGGGGGTATAGGAAAGACCCTTAGAGGAGTGCTCAAGTCACCGGATTCGAGAAAGTGTTGGGTAGCTCCTTCATGATGATAATGTTGGGTTGTCTCGTTTTCTGGGTTGCCTGGTAGCTTGCCGCACTTGTAGGGATCTGCTTTTCGCTTCGCATAGGTTATTTACGCAACCGGAGAATGTCGCATTCCGTTTGATTACTCGAACGAAATGGGGGATTCCTAGGAAATCCAACCATTCCTATTCCGTGATGATCATTACTTGCTTGTGATATGATTACCTGCATGTGATGATATTTATCGCTTAGCTGTAATGATGATTATCTGCCTGCAATGATATTTATGATGATATATTAATATATGTGATATATAAAGATATAAATAAATGCTATATACATTTTGCACACGTGCTAGCCCTGCCCTCGCCCTGTCGTAAGTTAAATAACCTTACGGTGAAGACCCGGAGCCCCGTAGATAATGCGGATGGCGCATATGTGCATTCCATTTTCTTTTCATGCTTTTCTGTGATTGTATGAGAAGATATTAGGTAATGCGATTATCTAAATGATGGGATTGCATTGATTTAGATTAATGTAAAGATAATAGACCTAAAACACGTTATATGGACCAAATATTAGATATTGTGGTGTTATAGTTGAATCTTTTGCTTTGCACGGAGGTATTCAGTTAGGAATATCCTGCATCTCATTCCACGAGAAAAGAGCCTAGATTCCTTCACAGGGAGTGACCTCTTTGGTAAAAGATTGTCTTACAATAAATTTTCAAATTGTATAGCCGTAGTCTTTTGCTTTGCATCGAGGTATTCGGTTAGGAATATTCTGCACCTCATTCGATGAGGAAAGGGCCTTGATCCCTTCACCGGGTGTTCGCTCTTAAGCAAAAGTTTATATTACTATAAATTTGCAATACCACCCGGTTCCTATGATGACATCAAGTTCATTACGTTAAAGGTTTTCTTCAAAACCAGTCATAGCCCTCTGTCATTTCAGGAAGTAGAGTACTTAGTATTCGTGCTGCGTTTGTTGATCATTCGTCAAGGCGTAGTGTACAGTAGCTAAGTGGTGTCTTCCTTCTTGCATGTTGTCACGACTCGAAATAGCACGTGACTGGCACTTGAATCATATGAAATTTATAGGACCCCATCCAATTCAAGTAAGCCAAAAATCCCAGAAATCTAAACCATTTGAAAGAAGGAAGTGAAGGAAAACTTGTTTTAAAGTTTGCATATAATCACTTTGAAAAATCGTAGTAAACCTTTATAAAATATCAAGTATTTTCCGAAAATTTCGGCAGAATCTCCTTTGTAAATACTGGCCCCAAACGGGTACAACATGAATAATATGAATAAAGGCATCCCCAAGCGGGAGCTAACTCTTCACCAATTAGCGGTCACAACCACACAAGCAATATAATATACAATGCCAAAGGGCGAGGATCAAAACTCAAAAGGAATCCAATATCATCAAGAAAACCATAATAATACAGCGCGCAACTTTAAGGTCGAAAGAATATACAACTGGTCTTCTAAATCTAATAAATATACAAGTCTGGTTGATGGAGTTTACTAGATATAACAGAATGTAAATAAAGTACAATGGCGGTCACGATGCAAGTGAACCCACCTACCAAGCAATCACCCGGAAAGATGCAGTGCACCAGCAAAGCCGCCAAGAAACCTGTACGGCAAAACCTGCAAGAAACTGTGGCACAACGGGGGTGAGTTGCCAATTCGTGAGTAGAAAATATCACCGAGCAGAAATCGCATGTATGACTCAATCCTAGGTCATACGATAATAATATCCTCCAAATAATATCATGAACCATCTACACATAAGTGTAATACCACGTGCTCGTGTCTGTACCTCAGATAGCAACATAACATATATATGATGTATGAATGCATCGAAAAGAAAACAGAATACATTATGAATGAGAAAACTGTTTTCTGAATGTAGTGAGATTTCTGTATATTTAAATTGAGATATCATCAATGAAATCAGCATAAAATATATGTCAAGCATCGACACAAAACATATATCCAAATATCCAATATCTCGGGCTCCCGCTATCCGGACTGGCCCATATCATAAAATCTCAATAACTCAAAGTCTTAATATCTCGGGCTCCGGCTATCCGAACTGGCCCTTGGGCTCCGGCTATCTAGACTGGCCCCTCATCAATCTCACGACTATGTCGGTATCCTCCGAATATCCACCGTGTCACAAATAACCGGTCGGCAGTGCTCTCCTGCCAGGCTCAACACCATCATCTACGACCTTCTCTTCCCGGGGTACCGCATCGGGTCCACCATGCACCCGTAGACGGTTCCTCCTCCTCCTTGAATCGGGTGGATGATATCGCTCAAGAGCCGAGAAAACTCACGGTGGACGTATCTCACATCATAACACGAGAAAACCGCAATTTTTATCTTTTGAAATGAAAATGAGTTTATAAAATGTTGTGGTTTCTCCAAATCCAGAAATCTCATGGAAAATCCGAAATCTCAAAATGAAGAGTCAAAAATAGTAAATACCGGGCTCCGGCAATCCGGACTGGCCCTATAATATTGCATGACAAATGAATATATAAACATGCACAGGTATCTAATAAAGAATGCAATATCTAAACTAGCACAATAATGATATATTAGAACTATTAGCTAACAAGCGATATCAATAAATAATATTCTCTAATGTGTAAGTGCCATGGCAATTACCGATGATGATGTATGTGAGCCGGCAAGCAAGTGTACGTAGAGCATACGCATCATCGGTAATGGTGCTAGTGTCCTGACAGCATGGTATCATAATCACTAAAGTACACATTATGCATGCAATGCAATGATAACCACAAGAATAGATGGAAAATGAGCAATAACGCAACAATAAGGAAATATACGCTCCTATATATATACGAGTCATACAGTTGTCATTTGAAATAACACGAATCGTGGTATTTAGAAAATAGGGCTACGGTGTTTTTAAGAAAGATACGTCCTTTGAAATATCCGTAGTATCCCTTGGCCTGTCTTTAAAATATTCACGATTCGTTGGTTTTAGAAATAAGTATGCCTCGAGCCCAGTCTATCATCTACTAAGTAACTACAGGACAAGCTAAGAGGCTAATCAAAAGGGTTAGGAAAACCACCTAAGTCTGAGTCGATATATATAAATATAGTAGTCGGTGATCCCGCCTCAATAGCGTCACATACGATCAAATATAATACGACATCCTCAATTATGAGTGTGGATCAATCATCTTATTTATATTTCGTACGGTAAATCCATCGTACGGCATCCCAAAATCGGGGTACGAGTTACCTATCACATATATCTCAATATCCATTTGGTATCATAATCAATATATCATGAACAGAGTACTGATCTAAGTCTAGTACATACCGATACCATTTAACATATATCCACGTGTGTATGAAAACACATTGCCCAATAAATCCGCAAATAGAATATGTCGTATCTCATAACACGACCCAAATCATATCACCGATCTCACGACATCCTGCCCAATCATATCGACTCATCTCCAAATATCATATACTATCATCATCATACATGTATACGTATACATACATACATACATACAAACATATATATATATACACTCACATACATATATGTATATATATATATACATATCTCCATATACGCACAAGAAAATAAAATGAATACGTTTGTGTGTGCGTGTAAGCAAATCTCTACTCTAGAGTTTCGCGACTAAGACACTACACTAAAATTACTCGTGAACACCTAAGCTTATTTTGATAATCATCCACATATCACAAAACACATATCTATATATATAATATAACGTATTCGTATTTTACACTACGAAACTGCGGGGGTGCTATACGCCATCCACCCGACTTCCCCTGTAGATACATATATCTACTCACCTTGATCGTTGCTTTCCGGAGTCGATAACGCTCGTTTTACCTTGTCATCCTGAAGTGCACGCGAAATACCTACATATTATAAAATACATCGTATCGCATCAAAATCCGACTCAAAAAACGACACGACACGCGAGGTGCTCATAGGTTAGAATGTATAGCCTACGCATGCAAAAACAACCAAACAACACTCTTCGTTGACGTACAAATATCAAACGACCAAATCTCATAACTAATATCAAAACCAAGAATTCCAAAATACGAAAAACATAACCCAAAACCATCCCAATATGATCCCAGATTTTGGCTCAGATAATCTGGGACAAAAAGAAAAATACAGTAGCTATGTTATAAGGTATGTGAGCTACAGCCAAAACCCCAGAACCAAAACTGCTACAGGAACCGACCAAAGTGGCTACAGCAAATAGAATATGTCGTATCTCATAACACGACCCAAATCACATCACCGATCTCACGGCATCCTACCCAATCACATTGACTCATCTCCAAATATCATATACTATCCTCATCATACATACATACATACATACATACATACATACATATGTATGTATGTATGTATACACGCACAAGAAAATAAAATGAATACGTGTGTGTGTGCGTGTAAGCAAATCTCTACTCTAGAGTTTCGCGACTAAGACACTACACTAAAATTACTCGTGAACACCTAAGCTTATCTTGATAATCATCCACATATCACAAAACACATATCTATATATATAATATAATGTATTCATATTTTACACTACGAAACTGCGGGGGTGCTATACTCCATCCACCCGACTTCCCCCGTAGATACATATATCTACTCACCTTGATCGTTGCTTTCCGGAGTCGATGACGCTCGTTTTACCTTGTCATCCTGAAGTCCACGCGAAATACCTACATATTACAAAATACGTCGTATCGCATCAAAATCCGACTCAAAAACCGACACGACACGCGAGGTGCTCATAGGTTAGAATGTATAGCCTACGTATGCAAAAACAACCAAACAACACTCTTCGTTGACGTACGAATATCAAGCGACCAAATCTCATAACTAATATCAAAACCAAGAATTCCAAAATATGAAAAACATAACCCAAAAAATCCCAATATGATCCCAGATTTTGGCTCAGATAATCTGGGACAAAAAGAAAAATACAGTAGCTATGTTATAAGGTATGTGAGCTACAACCAAAACCCCAGAACCAAAACTGCTACAGGAACCGACCAAAGTGGCTACAGTAACCGCCGGGGCTGGCCCCACCTTGGAAATTAGGCCCCGTCTTCTTGTGGTGATCTCATATTGGTCTAACTAGTTTAATGTATATTTCTAAATATTTTATAAAATTCCCGGATTGCTCCAGATTCCCTATAGACCCCTAAAATATCACAAAACCGACACGGAAAGTTTAAATTTCAAGTTTTAGGGTTAGCCATTGGTTTGATCAGGATTTTTAACATTTAAGGGGGGTTTGTAGTCACCAATTACCCTTAATACATAATCACAATTCATAATACCACCATAAATCTCAACTTGGAATTTTCCGACATCACTAAATCTCACTTAATCACTTCTAAACTAATATGGATGCTAAAGGAAATGAATAACTATACTAAAGGTGAAAAGAATACCCCATTTGGCAACTCAAGAATATTCTTGAGTTGGCCTAAGTGTTCAAAATCCTATCTTGTTTAGTTCCCCATACTTGGTGAGCTTGTGCATCTTTTCTGTGAAGGGATTTAGGGTTTTTGATGTGGTTTTGGTGTAGTTGTGAGAGGATAGAGGTGGAGGAGGAGAGAGGGCAGCTATGGGAGAGGAGAGGAGAAGGAAATGATGAAGGAAACAAGTGATGAACAATGGGAGTCATGGTCAAAGAACCCCTCACCTCTCTCTCTTCTCTCTCTTGCCCATACCTCATATTTTAATCTTTATTCATTTCTTTTCTTTTCTTTTCTTTTTAACAAAACAAAAACCAAATAACAAAAGAATTGAAGCATGGTTTAAAATCAACAAAAGAAATGTAACAAGTATTATGCAACATATCATGCACATGTCACACTTAATGAAAATTAGTAAACACTAATCGAGTTTAGTAATAACCCATACACAATCAATTGTATAAATTTTATAAAGGGTCTAAATCAAATAATATTCTTTCAAAATCAATATTCAAATGTATTTTCCAATATTTCCCAATTTATCGGTATTTAATTATACCATATCATTTAAAACTAATTTCCACACCTTAAAATATTCTTAATATTTATTATTCAATTATATAAATTCCCAAAAATAATATTTTATTTTTCTGAAATGTTACACATGTGCTGTGATTGGTTAGGATAGTCGTACGACTTTGTTGACCATAGTTAAGGATTGTGCGGGTGGGTCTAAATTAATCACAATATGACGGGTTGAACTTGACTAATGACTTATGATTTGTTGATCTCGTTAAGGTCATAAGTTGTTAGGGGTAAAAACCAATATCAGGAGTTTCAAGTATTGAAATTAGCAACGAGATTGCATAGCTTCTATAGTGTGGGGTGACTTGTTGACCCCGTCAAGATTACCACTCCATAATAGTTTGGATCTCAATTCCCACTGTGGGTAATAGTTACTCTCGAAAGATTTTCTATAAATAATTCCAGCTAGTTCTCCTTTTAGGGTTTGAAGGAGAATTCGACAAAATAGTGGAAGACCGGATTAGATAAATTAATTAACCAATCTAATCTAGGATAGAGTGCACGATGAGTGTTTCATTTCTCTCTCTTTAGCAGCGACCTAAGACTAATCTTAAACTAAAAACTCGTAAACCAAGTTAACTGAACCTTTTTACAATCAATGGTTTTGGGTTATCATGATTGCCCTATTTTCACGACATAGTCGCATATATCCTTACCTCTCTCACTTTCCCTTTTGCTTCCTCCGGAACGCTCTATATCCGAAACAGATATCCATATTACTTGGAAGGTCATCGTATAATTAGATACGAACTCGAAAAAATTGTTTCGCTCGAGAATGAACGCAGGTTCCAGAGAAAGTGAATTGTATATGATACAATTCATTTGTTACTCATCTCCACCTTATCTCAAGTTTGAGAGCTTTTAAAATAAGGAGAATATACCAGTTACGCTTCTTGGATAGTTTTCTTCCAATCCTGATGCTGAAGCTGAAAGGAAGGGTAAGAAGAAAACCAACTAGCATAAGTTTGCTATAAATAAGGTAAGAAAGAGAAACAACAATAAGGGACGAAGTGAGCGGAAAGAAAAATGTAATTACTGTTATGACCCTAGGAAATGAAAGAGGTATTACTTGGAATACCCGACTACCCCTTGAAACATTTTGATATTTCATGTTTTCTATGTGGTTGTAATCGAAAACTGTTTTCCAATTAATTATAACTCCTGCGTATATAGATACCAGATTAACATCCCATATCTGTAAGTTGTTACAGATACTGAGAAGAATTAGATTATTGGAAATGTGATATGATCTTCAATATCGGATACATAGCAATTGTTGCTATTGGGGAAATCATCTGGTTTTGCCTTTTGGCAAATTTTTGATTTTGAATATCTATTATTATGCACCAACTTTTAAAAATCGACATATCCGTCTCTTTATTTGATAAAGTGGAATATAAATTTTCAAAAATTTTGTTATGAACATTTGCCTTTATTATTTGATGATTGGGTAAGGTGCATTGAATAACGAGATATACATTCGTAACCAAAATATAGCTTTTAAATTACAACACATAGAGTATGAGTTAATGAACTCATAGGACTTATACATAACGATGTATGTTGTACGGTGTCCACCTGGACAAGGGGTTGGTACTCATACTTCGTTCCGTTTTTCTATGAGTTCTCTGATTTTAAACACGTGTTCTTGTTGAAATGCATATTCTAAAGATTCTGAGAAATTCATAGGATATAGAAATAAAGTAGAGAACCAAACGTTAGAAGTATCAAGATTCTTCGAAATGTTTGAAGATGTGGATACTTATACTTGGTATTCCATAGTTATATAATCAAAAATTAGATTTTTTTCTCAGATTACTCATCTGTGGGTGCGCTTCTTGATGAGTAATGTTGTATAGCCTTTTTCATTTAAGAGATGTACTAGAAATAGATGCATATCAATTGATACTGGTTCCACCTAAATCAGTGCCTCAAATTCTATATGTGATATAGAATGGATTATCATCTTAAGATTATTAAGATATTGAGTTTTCCGGCTTATGCTTAAAACCAAAATACGGATAAACTCAAGGCACGTTTCGGTAATAGCAGTTTGTGGGTTATCCCGGGTATTGACAAGAGTTTAACATTCTACCATTTGCGAGATCAAAAGCTATTTTTTCTCGAAACGCCACCTTTTTACAAAAGCAATTTCTTGCAAAAGAAATTAGGAGGAGTATGGTAGAACTGGAAGTGATTCCAGAACCACAAAAGATTACTAAAGATTTAGTAAAACCTGAAGATTCAATTGATCCTGATAAATCTTAGCCACTCCTTAGATTTGCTAGGTGGCCTTAGCCACCTGAGAGGTGTTGGGTTATGCAAGCGCCCTGGCCATCAAACCGTGGCCGATTGCGGAACAAAAATTTTCTAAACCGGCGCTAACACAACCCCAAATACGGATCGACCATAAACCCTAAAGCTAGAAAAATATAAGGAGAGGAGTTAAGAATGGTTATACTGAATGATCCGAGTCCTTCGGTCTTCAACCATCATCCCAAGCTCCTAAAGGCCTTCATGATCAAGCTTGATCTCGGGTCTCCCTCCATCAAAGATGATCCACCTAAGGATTTGTATTCCAAGCTCCTATCTCAATAGCCGAGATAACTAGGATACTTAGATCGCTAAACTAGATAGCCTAGCGGATGTAGAGTGTGGTGATGGATTAATTTGTCTCATAACACCCTAGGTTTCTCAACATATGAGACTTGAAGGGTGGAGGTAGAAGAAGAAGCTTGAGGATGAGAGTGTGAGGCAACTCAAGAAAAATGGCTAAGTGTTTTGTGTTGTGTTGTGAGCAATAATGAAGCATCTAATAAATATCTCAAGTCTCCAAAATATCTTAAGACTCCAAAATATCTCAAGTCACTCCAAAATATCTCACAACAAACAAATATCAAGCATGCTTGAATAGTAACCATGAGTCACTATAAAGCCATGCTACAATAAATGCAATAAACACCTCATTTTCTTCACCTCATTAACCATTTAATCCAAAATGGTGAAAACTAAATGAGGTGGCATCTTCAAAAAGCACCTTATAATAAATTATAAGAATACCCCTCATCTGTATATACATACTCGTATCCGTATTCCGAAAAATACGAATACATAGAGACGAAATAATCTAATAATATAATACTAGAATCTGGCTTAAACCAAAGCCCACTAGTATTATCCGTCCGAATCATGATACGTGCATAAGTGCACGTATATGATCGAACCCTGCCGTAAAACCATACAGCCTCTACATCGTTTCACCCGAAGCAGGGAAAACCTCTGTGTGGGACTCTAAAGACTCGTCAATATGCTGGCAGTAGGTTTAACTACAAGTACGTCAGCGACACTAACTGTACGTAACGGCTACCCAGTTATTGAGCGAAAGAAAGGCCGATGAGCAAACTCATCATGACCCTTACTGAACTTGTCCGTGACAATATCCGTCCAGTCTGGTCTGTTCGTCTAAGAGTACCGCATATTGGGTCTAGGGGTGGATAAAGTCAAACCCCTAACAACACGATATTTCGTATCGGTATGAAGCCCATCACCAACTGAGAAACTACTGATCCAAATCAGTAATTCTCGACTATCTTGGCCAAGGATTTCTAGTGATGGCCACTCGTACACTGCGCAACATCAACCCCCACTACCGAGAGAAACGAATCCCCGACGATCCGCTCACTGCCTCCATGTGACTCGGGACTGTACCCAACTAAAACCTGTTTACACGACTCTTTTGAGCCGTAGTAGGGTAGTAATCAAAGCACCGTGGGAACTCACACGAGACAAATGATGATCTCAGGTCGACAGACTAACCTGTACACATGTTACCTGGGAACTGCTATCTGACAATAAGTATACTACTAACTAGCAGGTTCCCGGAGAGTCTGTCCAGTGTAATCATAACCCAATGAGCACCTGTATACTATCTTAGGTGAACAACTGACACCAATAGCTTAAGAGACCTGGCCACCGCCCCTCGTCGGGGTCTCGATCAGTATACACTAGTCTACTCTGGAGTATCGATACCCAGTCTTGAAACTCGCATGACTAGGGACATTTAAGGATGTGCTTATAGACCACCCAGCTCCCACGTATATGATCACCAATATATTGCTGGTAGTCAAGAAAGAATCCTATGGACTCTATCAACATGAAATAGTGATCTGTAATACCACATAAAGTATGTACATGATGATAAAAATAAACCATGCAGCATACTATCATCTTAAGTAAGACTGTTCTATCTGTATATGTCCTCTCTCAATCATCGCAATCACGCACCAGCGATTCAATAATTGACTTGAGAGTACTATAGCCAACAATCTCTCGCTTGCACTTAAGGCTAATTATTGCGGTGTCGCATACTCACAGCCCGTGTGATACCAAACACCCAACTTCTCTACTAATCAGTCTTACAAAGCTCGTTTGTAAAACTATTGTGTTCGAGAAATAGTCTCAGTAAGTGGATCCGCTCCAGTGTTTCTTTCTATATCTCTCTTTATCTCAACTTCGCAGAGAAAGACTATCTCCCGAAATTAGCAATACCTGTCTTAGAATTTGTCTAGATATCTGATGGGACCCAGTTCACTAACGAACTCCAAATCCAACAAACTTCTTAGACTGTATCATCCACTGTATTTAATCAGTATCATGCACCATACCTTCCACAATATCCGCTTGGAACAACTGTCCAACATACTGTCCCCCAAAAGAAGAAAAACTATAACTTAGACAGCCACTCTGTCATCCAGGTCACCTTGGAAACCTGAAATGATAACCGTCTTTCGAAGGAGGCTGCACCATATCCCAAGAACATCCACTAATATTCATAACTGCTTCCCAACGTTTCTCCAGGATTGGATTAATATATATGCTTATTGCAGCTAGCGCAAAAGCAATATCTCGTGTTGTACTTGACATCTTATGACTGACTCAATTGCCTAAACAAGTGATATGTCAATCTTGCAAATCCTTCTCATCATCAGTCTAGAAGACATCCCTTTAGTGAGGGTGACTCCATCACCTGTGGGTACACCACCACGCCAGGAGTCGTCCATTTTAAAACACCTTTAGAATAATGTCAAAGTACCCAAATTGGGACACTTCCCAAATCTAAATCTAAAACTATAGATCTAGTAACCAGAATCCCTGATATTTTATCCATATTCCATGTAGAGAAACACTTTGTGACAATTACAGTATATAACCGATCGTAGTATACGAAGATCTCTCCCTATCAAGTGCTTGTCATCCAAATACCTGGACATCACTCTCTACTACCTTCTTACCAGATCCATCTCCTATTCTGATAAAGTCAAAACCTATGACTGTCACATCAAAAATAGATGATCTATTTCTGTTATACTTGTTTTAGTCTATAAATAGTCATAGGCTACTTGCCCACTATACTTCCACTACTCCCACTGACTACAACAACCCTCTGGTAGAGTCATATACACGTGCACTTCTAAAGCTAGTTTAGAACGACGTTATACTCATCCTCCTTCCAGATCTCATAGTCTTGAACAGCGGCATTAGTAAGTTTGGGTAATCATAAATCTCCCTGTCACCGTTTTTTAGGATACCGAAGTACCTCTCGAGTGCCTGAAGTTACCCACCAAATCTGCAGAGCGGCTAATGGAATGTCGAATTCAATTGAATTTTTAGGTTCTATTAAATTTTCAGTAATCATTTGTGGTTCTGGAATAACTTCCAGTTCTACCATACTCCCACTTATGTTTTCTAAAAAGAATCTATTTTACTAAAACTGGTGGCGAGTCAAAAACAATATAACTATTGATCTTCCATATGGTAGAAAGTTAACCCTCGTCAAAGCCTGGGATAACCCACAAACTGCCATTACTGAAACGTGCCTTGAGTTTGTCCAGATTCTGGTTTTAAGTATCAGCCGGACAACTCCTTATACCTTAACATCGTTAAGATACGAATTGATTCTATATACCATATAGAAACAAATGCACTAATTTAATTAGAACCATATTCAAAATCATGCAGCTGTTTCCAGCGCATATCAACAAACTGGAAGGAGGCCGAGCAACATTACCCATCTAGGAATACATTCTCGTATGAGTAACCTGAAAGAGAAGCAAGTTCTCAATACAATTATTTACAACGGAACATCAAACACAAGTATCTACATCTTCGATCACCTCGAAGAATACTGATATTTCCAACAAATGGTTCTCTACTTTATTCTTATACCTATAACTTCTCAAAATTCGGACCTTATATTTCAACGAAATACTTGTCTAGAACTGAAGAAGTCATAAGAATAGAATATAGTATAAGTACCAACCTCTTTATCCTAATGGACATCGGACAACATACAAAACTTTGTATACGTCCCCTGAGTTCAATAACTCAAACCTTGTACGTCGTAGGTTGAAAACGGTGCTACGGTTAAGAAGAATTACACCGCTGTTGAATACACCTTACCTAATCACCAACTGATATAGGTAAATATTATAGACATAATATCAAAAAGTTATATATCACTTTATAAAATAAACGTACGGATATATCGGTTTGAAATTGGTGCATAACAACGGATATTCAAAACCAAATATTTGCCATCAGGCAAAACCCAGGTGATTTTCTCAAATATCACCAATTATAAAGAATTCCGATATATAGAGGATCCAATCACCAAATTCCCAATATCTTACTCCCACTCACCATCTGTAATGCCATACAAATGTGAGAATCAAATCTGGTAAATACATACCCTGGAGTTAGAATCAAATTGGGAAAACAGTTTTCACTTAACTCCGCACAGAAAAACTGAAACATGAAAATATTTCGAAGGGGTAGCCTTATATTCCTAGTAATTCCTCTTCCACTATCCTTATTCACGACAGTAACCGTATACTTTCTTGCGATCACTCCAATCCCTTTATATGTCTTTACTTATTACCTTCTGTACACCACACTTAGGCTAATTGATTTTCTTCCTTCCCTACCCTTTGGCACCAGCCTAAGGTTTGGAAGAAGACTATCCAATAAGCCCAATAGATGTACTCTCCTAATACCAGGAGCCTTCGCAACCTGAGAGAAGGTGAAGAGAAAAGACAACTGAATAATCGTATTCTATTTCTCCAGAATCAGGATCCATCCTCGAACTGGAACAAGTTCATTTGAGTTTGTATGTAACTATACGATGAAATATCCAAGAAATATGGATCTTCGTAATGATACGAAGTGTTCTAGAGAAATCCAAAGTGGATGTAGGAGTGGCAGGGGTATACACGGTTTTGTCGTGAATGATAGTATTCGCAATTTCCTTTTCCCTTACTCTAATCTCTTTATATGCCTTTACTTATTACCTTCTGTACACCACACTTAGGCTAATTGGTTTTCTTCCTTCCTCACCTTTCGGCACCTGCCTATGGTTTGGAAGAAGACTATCCAATAAGCGGTGTACTCTCCTAATCCTAGGAGCTCTCGCAACCTGAGAGAAGGTAAAGGGAAAAGACAACCGAATAATCCTATTCAATTTCTTCAGAACCAGAATCTATTCTCGAACTGGAACAAGTTCCTTTGAGTTCGTATGTAACTATACAATAGAATATCCAAACTATATGGATTTTCGTAATGATACGAAGTGTTCTGGAGAAATGCAAAAGGGATGTAGGATTGGCAATGATATATGCGACTCCGTGACAATCCAAAATCCAAAGTGTTTTAAGAAGGTTCGGTTAACTTGGTTCATGAGTTTGAGTTTAGGGTCGGGCCATGGTCACTGCCAAAGAAAGAGAAAAGAAACACTCAGCGTGCACTCTAACCTAGATCAGAATGGTTAATCGCTTTATCTAATCATGATGGCTCGCACCGTTTCCTCGAATTCTCCTTCAAACCCTAAAAGAAGAATTAGTCGGGATCATCTAAAATCACCTAAGAAGTAACACCTACTCATCAGTGGGAATCGGGATCCAACTATCATCGCATGATAACTTGATGAAAGTCACTCAAGTCACCACACTCCAGAAGGTATGCGCATGCGTGTCAAGTTTCCTGTATGTTTAAAACTCCCAATGTGGTTTTTACCCCTAGGACCCAAGTGACCTTGACGGAGTCAACAAATCAAAGAGTCCTAGTCAAGTTCAATCCGTCATTATCTTGATTGCATTAAACCCACATGCACGAGCCCTTGACGGAGTCAACAAGGTCGTACGACTGTCCTAACCAATCACATATCCATGCTACAAACAAACACCACTCAACTATCGTACACTACGCCTTGACTGAGTCAACAAACGCAGCACGAATACTAAGTACTATTCGCAGGAAATGACGGAGGGGTACGGCTGGTTTTTGGCGAAAAACCTGTAACGTAATGAACTTGATATCGTTGAAGGAACCGAGTGGTTTTACAAATAAATAGTGGCGCAAATATTTGCTAAAGAGGTCACACCCTATGAAGGGATCTCGGCTCTTTCCTCGTCGAATAAGGTGCAGGATATTCCAAACTGAATACCACGATACAAAGAAAAAGAATCGACTATAGTGAAATTATTACAATGATGCAAACTTTTGCTCAAGAGGTCACTCCCGATGAAGGGATATCAGCTCTTGCCTCGTCGTATGAGGTGCTGGATATTCATAACCGAATATCACTGTGCGAAGTAAAAGGAAACGTCTGTAATGTCAATTTTTAAAAACTTAGTTCCAGCAACAACATATAGGTTTGTTTTATCGTTGAATTGATTAGAATCAACGCAGTCCCATCAACTAAACATATCACACCAGATAAAGAAATGAAAAATATAATGTACGTATATGCTATCCGCATTTGCCACTGGGCCCGTCATCACCCTTGAGGTTACTTAACTAACGGCAGAGCGAGAGCTGGACTAGCGCGGGTGCAAAACATATACAATATCTACTAGTATATATATAAATATATATAATATTCGTCTCAGGTATGATATAAAGCAATATCATAGAATCTCAACCAACAACATAGAGTGGTGGATAATCTTGGAGCCTCGGGTTTCACTTGAGCCTCAAATGAGACCCGACGTTCCCTGTCGTGTGGATAGCTTGTGCAATGAAAACCTAGACCCCTACGAGTGCGGCATGTTACCCGCCAATCTCAGAAGTGAGGCAACCCCAATCAACTAAGTGAGTGGGCCACCCAGCACTTCACGGAATTCGGTAACTTGAGCACTCCTCCGTGGGTCAACCTATACCCCCTACGAATGCAGCGAATAGCCCGCCAATTCTAGAGTAAGGTCCCCTCCGTCTCAACGCCATGAGATGCGGACCCGTTGCCTTCTAAAACCTGGCTATTCGTGTACTCCACCGCGGGGTAATTCTAGTACAAAAAAGAAAATAATATGTACAAGGGTGACATCGACCTCAACCCCCAAACAAATAATATACAAACTGGCAGAGATGTCAGTCCACATGTCGGACGCTCGTCCCGCAATATCAACTGTACAGATGAATCTGAACTATACAACTATCATTGCACCACTGGCTATCCTCCACGACGATCCAACCACAATCTTAGCACAACACAGAACATCAACGTGAATGTCATGTTCGCAAACCCGTCTAAAAGAGCATATAGAAATTAAACGAGTTGTACCTCTTTAATGACATTCACGGTCGCAGATAGTAATGTATGCACTGAAAACTTTTAAACAGTGTTAAAAATAGCGACTTCGAAACACCCCGGATTTCCCCAAACAAAAGATAACATAATATCCAACCTGGGCAAAAACAAACAATACTGAAATCCCAATATTCCAAAACCCATAGCACACCAAAAAACCCAAGCCCAAACTCCAAACTAAATCTGGCGATGCCGGTCTTTCATCCAATCTCGCCGGCCAAACTTAGGAGTTTGGCGCTCGATTTTGGGGTGTGTTCTAGTTGTCATAAGGGTAGTCTTCTGCAATTATTTAAATAATTTTAAAGACCAAATCAAAATCGACAGAAACCGGAATATGCGTCGTACTGTTTCGGAGTTGTTTCGATTTCGTTATTTAAAATATCGTTTAAACTGCTAGTACTGGGTTAATGGGTTGGCTCTGATGCCATTTTGGGTTATGCAAACGCCCTGGCCATCAAACCGTGGCCGATTGCGGAACAAAAATTTTCTAAACCGACGCTAACACAACCCGGGATCGACCATAAACCCTAAAGCTAGCAAACTATAAAGAGATGAGTTAAGAATGGTTATACCGAATGATCCGAGTCCTTCGGTTTTCAACCATCATCCCAAGCTCCTAGAAGCCTCCATGATTAAGCTTGATCTCCGGTCTCCCTCCATCGAAGATGATCCACCCGAAGATTGTATTCCGAGCTCTTATCTCAATAGCCGAGGTAACTAGGGTACCTAGATCGCTAAACTAGATAGCCTAGAGGATGTAGAGTGTGGTGATGGATTAATTTGTCTCATAACACCCTACGTTTCTCAACACATGAGACTTGAAGGGTGGAGGTAGAAGAAGAAGCTTGAGGATGAGTGCATGAGGCAACTCAAGAAAAATGGCTAAGTGTTTTGTATTGTGTTGTGAGCGATAATGAAGTATCCAATAAATATCTCAAGTCTCCAAAATATCTCAAGTCACTCCAAAATATCTCATAACAAACAAATATCAAGCATGCTTGAATAATAACCATGAGTCACTATAAAGCCATGCTACAATAAATGCAATAAACACCTCATCCTCTCCACCTCATTAATCATTTAATCCTAAATGGTTAAAACTAAATGAGGTGGCATCTTTTAGAAGCACCTTATAATAAATTACAAGAATACCCCTCATATGTATATACATACCCATATTCGTATTCCGAAAAATACGAATACATAGAGACGAAATAATCCAACAATATAATACTAGAATCCGGCTTAAATCAAAGCCCACTAGTATTATCCGTCCGAATCATGATACGCGCATAAGTGCACGTGTATGATCGAACCCTGCCGTAAAACTATACGGGCTCTATATCATTTCGTACGAAGCAGGGTAACCCTCTGTGTGGGACTCTAAAGACTCGTCAATACGCTGGAAGTGGGTTTAACCACAAGCACGTCAGCGGCACTAGCTGTACGTAACGGCTACCTAGGTATTGAGCGAAAGGAAGGCCGACGAGCAAACTCATCCTGACCCCTACTGAGCCTGTCCGTGATAATATCCATCCATTCCGGTCTGTTCGTCTAAGAGTATCGTATATCGGGTCTAGGGGTGGATAAAGTCAGACCCCTAACAACACGATATTTCGTGTCGGTATGAAGCCCATCACCAATTGAGAAACTACTGATCCAAATCAGTAATTCTCGACTACCTTGGCCAAGGATTTCTGGTGATGGCCACCCGTGCACTGCACGACATCAACCCCCAATACCGGGAGAAACGAATCACCGACGATCCCCTCACTGCCTCCATGTGGCTCGGGACTATACCCAACTAAAACCTGTTTGCACGACTCCTTTGAGCTGTTATAGGGTAGTAATCAAAGCACATTGGGAACTCACACGAGACAAATGACGATCTTAGGTCGACAGACTAACCTGTACACATGTTATCTGGGAACTGCTATCTGACAATAGGTATACTACCAACTAGCAGGTTCACGGCGAGTCCGTCCAGTGTATTCATAACCCAATAAGCACATGTATACTATCTTAGGTGAACAAACTGACACCAATGGCTTGTGAGACCTGGCCATCGCCCCTCGTCGGGGTCTCGGTCAGTATACACTAGTCTACTCTGGAGTATCGATGCCCGGTCTTGAAACTCCCACGATTAGAGACATTTAAGGATGTGCTTATAGACCACCCAGCTCCCACGTATATGATCGCCATCATAATGCTGATAGTCAAGAAAGAATCCTATGGGCTCTATCAACATGTAATAGTGATCTGTAATACCACATAAAGCATGTACATGATGATAAAGACAAACCAGATAGCATACTATCATCTTGCGTAAGACTGTTCTATCCGTATAGGTCATCCCTCAATTATCGCAATCGCGTGCCTGCGATTCAATAATTGACTTGAGGGAACTATAGCCAATAAGAGATAATATGGTTTCCTGATTAAATGTGACAAAGAGACTTGCATCATGTGATAATGATCCTAATAGTTATAACCAGGCCATGGGAAGTGGTGACTTCCGATTAATGGCTGGATGCCAAGTTATCCTAATTGGACTCCATGCACTGCAATAAAGTGTAGACTTTGTTGGGTGATTCTGAAGGGGTAAACCCCATAAGGAGCAAGTAGATATTTCGAGATCAGTGCAAATGAAAAGGTACTGACCTAATAAAGTTAGACTTATAGTAAAATGTTTTCATCAAATACTCGTTGTGGATTGTGATGAAACCATTACTTCAGTATCTATACTGAAGTCCATACGGATATAACTTGCCACTACTGTGTTTCATGACTGTGATTTCTGGCAGATGGATGACTATAACGTCTTTCTAAATTGGATTTAGAAATGTATGTGTATATGATTGTGTCAGGGGGTTATCTTAGTTAGTGGGAGCAGCGGTAACTGTACAAGTTGCTTAAATCTATTTTTAGACTAAAGCAAGTATGGTGAAAATGGATCATCTGTTTTGTTGACACGGTCAAAATGTTTGACTTCATCAAAATGAGAGATGAACCTGGTATTTGTAAGAAGGTACTAGGGAGTGTTGTCAGATTTCTCATATGGTATGTGGATAACATGCTCATGATAGAAAGTGATGTTCCTATACTGCAATCGGTAAAACAATGGTGGTCGCAAATGTTTCTCCATACAGGATATGGATATCAATCCAATCCTAAAGAAACATAGGATAACAGTGAAGAGCATTTGATATTCTTAGTGTATGGTAATGACAACCTCTTGAAGGAGGTGGTTACTAATTCAAGCTTCCCATAGAAGACAGAGCGTCTGTCGCGGGTTATAAATTTACCCACTTTTAAGGAGCGGTATTTGGAAAGAGTTTCAAGTGGGATACTAAGATAGTCGTGACGCTAGATGCCGATTGAGAATCAGCAAAGGATACCGTCCTAAAATTCACTGGATATAATTGTTTATTTATTAATATGATCCTATCATCTGTCCTGGCAAAAACTATGACATGTATCGCTCAGTTCGGGAGATATTTGATCTCTGCGAAGTTGAGATTCAGGGAGAAAAAGATAGATGACTGTGGCGGGTCCACTCATTGAGACTAGTTTTCGAACACAGTTTGCGAAACTGTTAGTACAGAAGTTGGGTATGAGATACCACAATAATTGGCTTTAAGTGTAAGTAGGAGATTGTTGGATATAGATGCCATCAAGGCAATTATTGTAATTGAAAGAGGACCTATACGATAGAACAATCTTACTAGAGATGATAGTATGCTATCTGGTTTGTTTTTATCTTACATGTGATGCGTTTTATTTATTATCACGTATCGTTTAGACATGAAATAAAACCCTTAGGATTTTTCTTGACTATCAAGACAATGATGGAGATCATACTAATGGGGCATGAGTAGTCGATAAGCACATCCTTAAATGTCCATAGTCGTAGTATTATTGAGACTAGGTATTGGTACTTCAGTTTATACTAGTATGTACGTTTCCTGACCCGGTTGGAGAGTGATAGCTGATCCTGCAGCTATTAGTGTTTGGCATTGAGGATTGTATACAGCTGCTCATTGGATGAGTTACACTGGATAGACTCATTGAGAACTCCTAGTTGGTAATATACCAATATTAGGTAGCAGTTCTCTGGTGACATGAATACAGGGTAGTCCCTAAGACCTGAGATCGTCATAGTGTCACATATGTGTTCCTACTATATTTAGACTTCTACCCAACCACAGCTCAAAGGAGTCGTGCAAACAGATTTTTGTTGGGTATAGTCCCGAAGCAATGGAGGCAATGAGCGATCGAGAGGATTCTTCTCTCCTGGTATAAAGAGTTGATGTCACGTTGTGCAGGACATGACTATAACCATAAGTCGGTGGCCACCGCAGTGGAGATAAACTGCTAAGTGTTATCAGTTGTATCTCCGGATGGTTATGAGTCCTCTGTCACATGACTTATTGAGTTATTAGAGTCTGACAGATTCAAAATTCTGGACCCGATATGCAATACTCCTAAACGAAGAGACCGAACTGTACGATGATATCACTAATATACTTTGCAGGGTTCAGATGAGTTTACTCGTTGACCTTCTTTCGATCAATACCTGGATAGTCGTTACGTGCAGCTAGTACCGCTGATATGCTTGTGGGTTATGGATATGATCCTAACCTGCTGCTGGTGTATTATCAAGTTTTTAGAGTCCCACACAGAGGTTTTCCAGCACAGACGAAACGATGTAGGGCACGTATAGTGATACGTGTAGGAGTTCGATTAAACACGTGTATGTGATACACGTATTTTAATCGGGTGTTTAATGATATTAGCCAGTATATATATATGAAATAACCGGATTATTAAATCAAGTGTTGATTTAATAATTAAATGTATATTTATATATTTATAAATTAACTAATATTATGCGCTGTTTATTTTTCCTTCTATTTATATATGATATAAATAATATATATCATTTGTCATGGTTGTATATAGACATTAGATTGTATATAAGAATCACATAGGATTCAAAGATAAGCATTAAACATATTTGCTCATTTAAATAAATAAATTAATGAGTCATTTGTTAGAATATTGTAGAAAATAGATGACTCATTTCCATTTATTAATTTAAATAAGCTATGATATATTAGTTCTCATCTTTTCAGAATCCATATCCATTCTCATCTCCATGGCTACCTCTCTTGGAGTTTTTTCTCAAGGAAAGAAAAGAAAAGAGAAGAATTAGTGAGCTAATTATTCTATATCTCTTACTAATCATCATTAGCAAGTTTAATCAATGGGTTGTTTCATTTTATGAGATCAATTTGAAACTAAAACTTGTGTTGAAGTTATCTCAAGATTCATCTTCAGCAAGGAGATCACCGAGCAAGATTGTTCCGGGCTTCGTGGAGACCAGCCGGAGTCCAAGGAGAGATGGATAACGCACTACAAAGGTTATAGTCTCTTCTTCTTAGTTCTCTAGTAAGATCTGTAGTCCATTGTATTGTTATTTCGATACATTTTTGTTTGGATTGGGGGTTATGCTTGCTACTAAGTTTTATGTGTAATTCCGCCGCGGTCGTGAGTGTCGCGACCCTAACCCTCGTCTACTTACAGTCCAAGTACTCGAATTGGGACATTTCCCAAATCTAGGTCTATCGATATAGATCCAGTCATCAGAATTCTTGATATTTTATTCAGATCCTATGTAGAGAAATATCTGTGACAACCAAATTTTGACCGATTGTAATATAGGAGTATCACTTCCTATCAGGAGTATGTCATCCAAATCCCAAAAAAATACTCCCTACATCCTTCTGTAAGTCGATGTCGCATACCCCACACATTTGTGGAGAAGCGGAATTTTCAAAAAACGATTTTCTTGACTTGCAACATCGACCTAAACTCCAGGATCTTTACGGAGATCTTAACTAGCTATACTACTTGGAGGTTTTAACTACTATGATAGTGTTTATATCTCCTTGTTACAAGTCCTTCGGGTCTTCTTTTCCTCTCCTTGAGCTTCTAGAAGGTCTGGATCGCGCTTGATTGTCGGTCTCTTTGTATCAAAGACGATCCAACCGAGAGTCTATGGTTCAAACTCCAACCTCTAAACTAAGATAACTAAGGTATCTAGTTCGCCAAACTATATAGTTTAGAAAATGTAGAGTGTTAATTAAACTATTTAATTTCAAGTGACGCTATGGTTCACAACCCATGTGAAGGTATAGGGTCTTGAAGAAGGAGAGGAAAATGGAGAGAGAAAGGAAAAACACAAATGAGCAAGTGTTAAGGCAAGTGAAGAATGGCTCATACTCTTTCTCACATCAAGCATGCAATATTTTCCAATTGAAAATATCAACCATGTTTGAATAGTGAAGCCAAACTAATAAACAAAATAATAAGCCATGCTTCACTCCATGACTCAAATATCTCCATTTTCTACCTCATTAATCTACTTCCAAAAATAGATAAATCCAAATAATGAGGTGTCCCTTTCTAGAAGTATCTCTTATGAAATTACAAGAATGCCCTCACCGTATATACATACCTGTATTCGTACTGCAAAAATACAAATACGATGAGATAATAATAATCTAGTAATATAATACTAGAATCCGGCTTAAATCAAAACCCACTAGTAGTATCCGTTCGAACAACATCCATGCAGCCAGTATACGTATATGATTGGAACTCTGCATGTAAAACCATACGGCCTCTACATCGTTTCGCCTGAACCAGGGAAACTCTCTGTGTGGGAATCTAAAGACTCAACAGTACGCTGACAGTGGGTTTAACTACAAGTCCGTCAGTGACACTAGCTGCACGTAACGGCTACCTAGGTATCTGTCGATAAGAAGGCCGATGGGCAAACTCATCCGAACTCCTACTGAGCCTATCTATGACAATCTCCGTACAGTCCGGTCTGTTCGTCTAAGAGTATCGCATATCAGGCCTAAGGGGTGGTAACCGTCAGACCTCTAACAGCGGAATAAGTCATGTCGGTGTAAAGCCCAATACACCCTGAGAAACTACTGGTGTACCTACCAGTAAATCTCGCTTGCCCTGGTCAGGGATTTTGTGTAATGGCTATCCGAACACAGCGTGATATCAACACCCAATACCGGGAGAGATGAATCATTTCTATCCACTACTTCCTCCAAGTGTTTCGGGACCGCACCCAACCAATACCTGTTTGCACGACTCATTTGAGCCATGGTAGGGTAGTAATCTAAGTACAGTGGGAACATACTCGAGACGAACAGTGATGTCAAGTCAACGGACTAACCTGTACTCATGTCACCCGGGAACTGCTAACTGACGATAGGTATAATACCAACCAGCAGTTCCCATCGAGTCCATCCAGTGTAACTCATAACCTAATGAGCACTTATATACTATCTCTGGTATCGCATTCCAATGGCTTCGGGGCAAGCTATCTCCCAGACTAGGATGAGAAGCATATACACTAGTCTACTCTGTAGTATCGACGCCCTGTCTCGATAATCCTACGACTAGTGACAAGTATAAGGATGTGCTTATAGACTACCCAGCCCCCACTAGTGTGACTGCCATCACAACGCTGGTAGTTAAGCAAACATCCTAAGAGCTCTATCAATATGTATTAGCAATATGCTAAAAGAAATATATACACATATTAAGATAAAATCAAACCAGATAGCATACTATCATATTGAGCAAGACTGTTATTATATCCGTGTATATCCCAAGCTTCCAAAATATAGTATACAATCCAATACTATACAATAATGGCCTCTAGGGCATATATCACTGACACCTTCTTACCAGGTTTATATGTTGTTTTGATGAAGTCAAATACCTTGGCTGTCACATCAAAACAGATGACCCGTCTCCACTATACTTGTTTCATTCTATAAATAGACATAAGCATCTTGCACACCTTCCGCTGCTCCTACAGACTACGATAACCCTCTAACAGAGTCATATACACGTGCACTTCTAAATTCTCATTTAAAAGGCGTTATAGTTGTAGGGTGTTTTCTCGTCACCCCGTTGAGATGGGAATACGCGTCGCTTATCAGGCATATACAAATTCCCCCTGCTTAGGATAGGCTAGGGTTTATTGATTGTGGGGATTCGAATCTCCGGCAGCCGCAGACTAAGCTGTCGTTAATTACCCATCGCTTTTGAAATAAGCAAACTTCCGATTGACGGGTAAAACTGGTCATACGAACTCAATGTGCAGTATGAGTGTTGTTCCCCTCCGAATGGCGGCCGAGACATTAGGACGCCTTGCCTGAGATTCGGGACAGATGCTATATGGTTTTATTCGTCCACCTCTCCGAAGATGCCAAGTTAATTTATGGCACCGTGTATCGGAGCTTTAGACGGATGCGGCCGATGTAGCAGACTTTGTCAGATTCTCCCTCGCTTGAGGGATTTTTTATTGTGGGGACGCTCTTCCCTGCAGGCGCAAGCCACTGCAGTTAATTACGCTACCGCATCGCGGTAACAACTTTCTCCTTCTCCAAAGTTTCACTTCGTGTCGTGGGTATTTGTTTTGTTTGTGGTTGCCCGTGGATTGTATACGGAGACTATTTATTTCGTCGCCCGTAGGACGTGGATTAGTCCAAATCCGTATTTTCTTAGATTTGGGTTTTGGGTTTTGGTTTAAGGATACATGAGCCATTTTTTAGGCTAAGATCAACTTAAACGTTTGTTAAGGATACGTTAGTCTAATTTCCAGACTAAGATCAACTTAACGGAATCGTCTAGATCCATTTCCAGTTTAGGGACATGGTGGTCCATTTTTAATATATGGCCGTCGGGACCCGTCACCTCTCTGACGTCCTTGAAGGATTACAACGACAGGTGTCAGAGAAGTTCAGAGATGTACCCTTGACCAGAGTTGATTGGGAGTTTTATAGTTCAATTTGGGACTAAAGTCTGTTTGAATGTTTAAGAATACGTCAGCCATATTTGAGGCTAAGATCAACTTAAACGGGATCGTTTAGATCCGACAAAAGAGCATTTGAGGGCTCTATTGTTCCAGTTTAGGGAATAAGTGGTCCATTGCCAGTTTAGGGACATGGTGGTCCATGGGATTGTGGCCGTCGGGACCCGTCACCTCTCTAACGTCGTTGAAAGATTACAACGATAAGTGTCAGAGGAGTTCGGAGATGTACCCTCGAACCGGATGTAAATTGATTTAGGAGAGCAGCCGTGCTCAGTCAATTTAATTTGAGAACTTACGTCCATGATTGGGCTAAGTCCAGTTGAGAATATTCAACGTTTTTCTTGATTTTTAGCCTATTAGGTCTGTGCTAGGGCTTTGCCCATGTTTGATAATGCACTGCATTTTATCTTGGCCTGCTAGGCCTTTCTGATTTGGGCTCTGTCCCTTTATTTTTAATGCAGAGCATCTGTCTTATTTGGGCTCTGCCTCCTTTTAAAATAATGCAAAGCATTTAATTTGGCCTGTTAGGTCTTTTTTAATTGGGCTAGGCCCTTTTGCAAATAATGCAATGCATTAATTATTTGACAGTGGCTTGTCAGGCGCTTTGCGCCAAATAATGAGCGCAAGCGCTCGTGGAAGCGACACATGTCGCACTGTGGTGAGCGCAAGCGCAACAACGCAGTGCGCAGTGTCAGTGCGCTGTGCTGTTGCGCTGCTGACACGTGGCGCTCCCTGGTGGCTTGCGCCAACACAGGAGCGCAACAGTGCAATTTTTCTAGTGCAAAGCACTGTTTTATGTTTTGATCGATTTTAAATCAAAGAAAACAAGTTTTTCTTATTTGCAAAGAACCAATGGTTCATAAGAAAGTGCAAAGCACTATTATTATTTATTTTTTCTTTTTATTGAAGATCATTGATTTTCTTCTCAGATCAATGATCTGTTCATAAGAGAATTTTCTCTTTTTTCTAAAGGTTTTTTACCTTTTTGTTCTTGAGGAATTCTTTTCAATTCTTCAGAGTTCTCAATGATAATGTTGATCCTTTTGAATTGAGGTCTAGGGTCCTTTATATAGTGCCCATAAATTAGTTAAATTTGTTAAAGAGATCTTTCTCTGAGTAATTTGGAGAATTTTCCCCACCGTTAGATCTTTGATCCAAGGGCTTCTGTTTTACAGAAGAAAATCTTCTTGTTTTAACAAGAACAGAAAGATTTCTCTAAAATTTTAATTCTGTTTAGCGTAAATTCCCCAGCGCGTGACATGTGTCACGCAGCGCACAGCGCAGCACAACTGCGCTGACACGTGTCGCGCAGCGTAGAGCGCAGCGCGACTGCACTAACACAACTGCGCTGCCACATGGCGCGCAGCGCAGAGCGCTAGCGCAACTGCGCTGCCACGTGGCGCGCAACGCAGAGCGCAAGTCAGCTGAAGCATTGCTTCTTTAATTTTTTAGTTTTCATTTTAATTTTAAGAACAGAGCCTTGCTCTAATTGGGGGAAAGAGAAGTGTTGCTTCGTTTCCCGTCTTAGAATTTGAACAGAGCTTTTCTCTGATTGGGGTAAACAAATGCCCTCCACCGTTGCGCGTACGTGGCCTTCCAAACGTGAGCGCAGCGGTGGCAAAATTCCAACCATCGCGGCAACTCTTGAAAGTTGAAAAGGTATTTGATGCCTATAAATAGGACATTTGATCCTCAACAGATGATTATCATCTTCAAAATTTTTACTTTCAAACTTCAGAGCCTTGCTCTTGCCTTTAAAAACTCCAAGAGTTAGAATTTCTTAAAACTTTTGAGGTAAAAATTTTAATTTAAATTAAATTAAGTTAATTTTAATTAACAAAGCCTTGCTCTCCATAGATCCCTGATCTAAAAAAAACCCATTTAGGGTTTTTACTTAGCAGAGCTTTGCTCTATAGGTCTAAAAGGATCTAAAGGGGACCCTATTAGGGTTCCATTAATAGAGCTCTGTTCTCTAAAAGAATCACCTTGTATTTTCTTAATTTCTCAATGGAGCTTTACTCCTTCCAAATCATATAGAAGAACTCTTAAGAGATCTTCATGGATCTTGGAAGTTAAAGATGGCATTTTATATTACTATTATTATTATATCATCTTTTCAGAGCAAAGCTCTCAATGCTCTTAGGGGATTTTCCTCAAATTCTCCTCATTACTGATTTTGACAGGTGTCACTCCTGTCTGTAGAGCATTGCTCTCGAGGAGTTTTAACTCCCTATGTTTTTTCCTCATTGCTAATCTTCCAATGATGTTTCCTTCAGGCATTATGGCGGTGCGTCTATACAGTCTACATGAATTCATCACCTACGAGGATATCCGTGTACATGGCAGTCAATAAAACCAAGAGTTTACGGATGCCCAGTGTACGGAGGTCATGGGCCATCTGAACGCACGCACCGGCTGGCTGCTCCCTCGTCGTTCTGCTCTCTTGAAAGTCGTGCTGGGAGCGATCTGGAGAGCACTCCCGGGGTTCCACGAGGCCATGCCACTTAATATGCTGGATGATGTCGAAGACAAGGTGCATTCGGTGTACCTATCGGGGCTGATCTCGAAGAAACGGCGGGATAGCCTCATCGACATCCTGCATCAAATTTTCCAGCAGACGATGATAATTGCTGCTTATCGAAGGCTAGGGGGCTCGCCGAAGATCTCGACACACATGAGCGCGAAAGGCTGCGCACGAGAATAACCAGAAAGGCCAGGAGAACTCTGGATGACCTTACTTTTGAATTTCTCAATCCGTGTCCTGGATCTGAGGTTATTCCCCTGTAATAATGTTTCTCGTTTATTGCTTTTATGATTGTAAGGATTTTTGGCAATATAAATGAAATTTTTTTTTATCCCAGCTTGTCTTATTTCTCGCTCGGAGTCTTTTGCCTATGCATGAATGGGTGTGTCTCGAATGCTTGGTCAAATGTAAATCGGATGTTCTTTCTGTCGCTTTCTCCCTTCCCTTATTATTGGCATGCTGTCTTGATAAACATAGTTGACAGATAATATAGCGAGCATCTTAGTTTCTTCAAGGGATAGCGATGGCTTAGGCCGCAGGTTCAGATCTGCTGCCTAAGACTTTTCAACTCTATGAGCCGTGAGGGTCTCATAGAGACTTTTCTCCCTACGGATCGAGAGGATCTCGTAGGTGGGTTTTCTCCTTAGGAATCGTGAGGATTCCTAAGTGTATTTTCTCTTATAAGTCGTAAGGATCCTATAAAAGAATTTTCCCTCTTACGAGTCAAGAGGACTTGTAATCGGTTGTTTCCCTCTTTGTCGAAGTTCGACGTTGGAGAGTGAGACCCGTGGATGGTATGCAAGAGACCGTTTTGGGCCAACTTGCGGGGTCTCGGTGCTTAGGAAACAGACTTCTTTTATGCCTACTGCCTAAGGCTTTATCTCAAGAGTCGAGCCGCTTCAAGAATTTCTCGCAAAGACATCAATTTCTTCACAAGTCGAGACGAATCGAGCGTTTCTCGCAAAAACATCCTAACGTCGCATTTAACCTCTGCTCTTTATGACAGAAGTCCGTTAGGGTCTGTGGTACTTAGGGTTTTGGCCATCGTACAGTCGCATAAGCTGATATATTCCTCGATAGGCAATCGTGTTGTTCGAGTAGCCCTACGACTGCCGTGTCTCTGATCCCTTCGGGGGCTGGACAAGACGTCTTCAAGCAATCTTCCTAGGCAGTTTGACCGTCAGAAGAGCAAGCGTTAAGAATTTGCCATGCCGCTTTTTACTTGAGGTTAGGCTCATTTTGGCGAGACCCGATGAGTCATAACCACTCCGCGCTGGTGTGTGATGATTTCCGATAGTCTTTCAGGTTTTATGTGAGTTGCCGTCAAGACCCTGAAGCTAGGAATTTGGCCTTTGCTTCGTTTTGCTGGCATCACGTCTGCAGTATCGAGACGAATGTCGCGGTTGTCTCTTATAAGTCGTAAGGATCCTATAAGAGAATTTTCCCTCTTACGAGTCGAGAGGACTTGTAAGCGGTTGTTTCCCTCCTTGTCGAAGTTCGACGTTGGAGAGTGAGACCCGTGGATGGTATGCAAGAGACCGTTTTGGGCCAACTTGCGGGGTCCCAGTGCTTGGGAAATAGGCTTCTTTTATGCCCACTGCCTAAGGCTTTATCTCACGAGTCAAGCCGCCTCAAGAATTTCTTGCAAAGACATCAATTTCTTCACAAGTCGAGACGAATCGAGCGTTTCTCGCAAAAACATCCTAACGTCGCATTTAACCTATGCTCTTTACGACAGAAGTCCATTAGGGTCTGTGGTACTTAGGGTTTTGGCCATCGTATCGTCGCATAAGCTGATATATTCCTCGATAAGAAATCGTGTTGTTCGAGTAGCCCTGCGACTACCGTGTCTCTGATCCCTTCGGGGGCTGGACAAGACGTATTCAAGCAATCTTCGTAGGCAGTTTGACCGTCGGAAGAGCAAGCGTTAGGAATTTGCCATACCGCTTTTTACTTGAGGTTAGGCTCATTTTGGCGAGCCCCGATGAGTCATAACCACTCCGCGCTGGTGTGGGATGATCTCCGATAGTCTTTCAGGTTTTATGTGAGTTGCCGTCAAAACCCTGAAGCTAGGAATTTGGCCTTTGCTTCATTTTGCTGGCATCGCATCTGCTGTATCAAGCGAATATCGCGGTTGTCTCTAGGTTGTTGGTGAACCGTCGAGCTTTGGAACTAGGGATTTTGCCGTGGCTCCGTTTGTTTGATTGTCGCGTCCGAACCCTACTGGAGAAAGAACGCTGGGGTGACATCTCGTCTGCTGTATCGAAACGAATGTCAAGGTAGAGCAGGGATTTTGCCGTGGCTCCGTTTGTTTGATTGTCGCGTCTGATCCTTGCTGGAGGAAGGACGCTGGGGGTGACATTTTGTCTGCTGTATCGAGACGAATGTCAAGGTGGAGCTGGGATTTTGCCGTGGCTCCGTTTGTTTGATTGTCGCGTCTGATCCTTGCTGGAGGAAGGACGCTGAGGGTGACATTTTGTCTGCTGTATCGAGACGAATGTCAAGGTGGAGCTGGGATTTTGCCGTGGCTTCATTTGTTTGATTGTCGCGTCTGATCCTTGCTGGAGGAAGGACGCTGGGGGTGACATTTTGTCTGCTGTATCGAGATGAACGTCGCGGTTGTCTCTAGCTTGATTGTGAACTGTCGAGATTTGGCTTTGCTTTCTGATGGAGCCTGTTGGGAAGGTACGGTTCCCTCTTTGTCTGTGCCCCTGAATTGTATACAGGGAGCGATGTGATCTCACCTGTAAGACATGAATTTTGTTATATATATATATATATATATATATATATATATATATATTTTGTTTTGTTTCTTTCCGCGATGCTCGATCATTTCAGCTTTTTCGCGAAGATCGCGGTTGCCCAATCATTTCGGCTATTTTTCGCGTGCCCAATCATTTCGGCTATTTATTTTATTTTTACTCGCTGCTTTTTATTGTGAGTTGCCCAATCATTTCGGCTATTTTTTTATTTTAATCGCTGCTTTTTATTGCGAGTTGCCCAATCATTTCGGCTATTTTTTTATTTTACTCGCTGCTTTTTATTGCGAGTTGCCCAATCATTTCGGCTATTTCATATGCATTTTCGGCTCGCTGATTTTTTTATCGCGAGTGTGGAACTTGGAATCTGATGCCAATCTTAGTATCAGCATCGCTACGACTGGAATATTGCCAGGAGCGAATTATCATTTGCCATGAAAGGACTTAGAATTTGATACCGATTTAGGCATCAGCATCGCTACAACTGGGATATTGCCAGGAGCGAATCATCATTTGCCTTTGTCGATGTCGAACAAAGGTGGCTTAGTAAACAGGGTTAGGATTCTATCGACTAAGTCTTTTGACTTCATAAGTCGTAAGGGTCTCACAAAGGCATTTCTCCCTACAAGTCGTGAGGATCTCGTAGGTGTGTTTTCTCCTTAGGGATCGTGAGGATTCCTAAGTGTATGTTCCCCTGTATGTCGTAAGGATCTTACAAAAGGGTTTTCTCCTTATAAGTCGAGATGACTTACAAAGGTTGTTCACCATATGGACATATCCCCAGTCACATGTAGGACTTGGTTAGGGAAATGTTTATTCGCGCCCGTGGATTGTATACAAGGGTCGGAATAGAGCCACTTGTAGGGCCATACCGAAGATTGTGGGGGTTGCTTAAGCACAGGTTTAGGTTTCTGTAACTTAAGACTTTCAAATCTTATGAGCCATGAGGGTCCCATAAGAGAGTTCTCCTTACAAGTCGTGAGGATCTCGCAAGTGTAATTTCTCCTTAGGAATCGTGAGGATCCCTAAGTGTGTTGCTCCCTTGTGAGTCGTAAGGATCTCACGAGGGTGTTTTCTCCTTACAAGGTCGAGAGGACCCTGCAAGTGTCTTCTGACGAGGTTGCGCCCTTTCGGGTTTTCACAAACACTCACCGGTTGTCCTGCTGTTTTTACTCACGGAACCCTTTCGGGCTTTCATCCGTGCCCATTTTGTTTATGCACATACCCTTTTTTTAATTCTTTTTATTCTTCTTTTTTTTTACGAGGTCGCGCCCTTTCAGTTTTCACGAATACTTGCCGGTAGCCCTGCTGTTTTTACTCAAGGAGCCCTTTCGGGTTTTCATCCGTGCCCATTTTGCTTATGAACATACCGTTTTTATTATTATTATTATTATTTAATCTCTTTTTTTTGTCCGCCTGAGGATGCTGCGGTAGTAGTTTAAAAATGTTTCGGTTATTTGCGAGTTTTAGGACATTGCGGTCCATCATTAGTTTAAGGACGTTTCGGTCCGGTGTCACCGTATTTGAAGCGAATATCTAGTTTATTGACTTTTCGGTCTATGGGGCTTTCTCTATGACTGAACATGATGCCCCCGGCATATCCATCTTTCTCGGAGTGTGCGGTTGTGGTAGGTTCACCCTCCAATTTTCGGAGATAACGAACTTGCCCTGTCAGTATTGGTCTTCAACCCAGTTTTTGAGAACGTAGCAATCCTCGATCAGGTGACCCACTGTTTGGTGGTTGTCATGCCCCGCTTCCCAGTGTACGGCGAAGTGGACGCGACGAGGCCCGCTATGTATGTACTCAGAAGTACATACGCTAAGCGTAGATAAGCAATATAAAGTAAATCATAAGAGACAAAAGATATAGAAATAACATCAACTTTTATTAATAACATTCTTTGTACAATGCATGAAAAGAAATACAACTGATATGAAAAGCGATGCCTAACAGTGGCATAACAGTAAATGAAAATACTAGAAAGAACAAGGTACAATATCTAAAGCTCTGGGTCTTCCTGGAACTGCTCCAAATCTTCACCGGTGGGCTCGATCTCAGCTTGGTCCAACGCACCTGACGACATTCAAAGAAGAAAGAAATGGAATGTCGTCAGCGAACAGGGCGCTCGGTAAGTCCCAAAGAATAAGAAGAATGAGAATGACAGAGTAACAGTATTTTCTAAAGTATTACATTGTTGAAAATTATGGAACATTGTTTAACGCTGTTGTTTGTAGCTTGGTACAGAAGGATGCCAGTGTAAACGAGGGGGATCTCTATATGCTAGAGATCAGGGCAAAAGGAAAGTACAAGGAACCGTTATGCCACGGTACAACAGCAATAGCATTCAGATTAGGTGTCTTAATCTGACCACCTCGTGCCATCTTTAACACCTTCCGTACCAATCTACCCCTTAAACCCCGTAATGTTTTAACAGTATTGTAGTATTAGAATATGTAAGTTGGGTGACTGACCAAAACCATGATATCAGTAAACATGTTGTAACTGTATAATCAGGTAAATGGAATATCAGGGTAATGGATGAATATCCATGGTTTGATTCAGTCAAAAAGAATATATTGTTAACTGGATTCAGGAATTCATGTATTCAATTGTGTTGGAATATAAATGAATATAGATTGACTTGAATCATATTCAAGTCAGAAATTAGTCAGACTCTAACCCGAGTCAGACTAAAAGAAAGATAATTTGGAGTTCAATGTTAGTTAGGGGCCTTATTGTAATTTGTAAAACTTGAGGGGGTTTTATGTAAAAAGTACTTTTGTATAGTTTTCCAAAATACACCTCAAGTATTTAATAATCGTCTTTATTGTTATAATGAATGTGAATTTTATTTGTGTTATTCTAGTGAATATATCCTAATAAAAGTGTTAATTGTTTTATTTGAAATTCATGGTATTTTAATGTAACTTTTAATCTTTTAATTTTAGGAAAAAGTGGAAACTTTATATTATAACAAAATAAGTGTTTAAATGATAATTATATATATATTAACACATGAATAGTTTTTAAATGAATATTTTATTTCCAAAAAATCTCATTTTCCTTAAATATCGTATTTTAAACCTTTCGAGACCGAATGCTCCTTGCGGAGGTCTGAATCTCACACTACTAGCCTGCGAGTGCACGATGAACCGTACGATCCCTAACAGGTTCCCCAAAGATGGGTTGTAGCGGCACTTTGCTTAGATTTTATAAATACTTTTCATTTAGGAAAACGGTTTTATAAATATAAGGTATTTATTTGCGAAAGAGTACAGTTTTCCGTATTTTAGTTATTAGGGTTTCCTAAGCCAACTAGCCTATTTCTAAGGTCTAAACGATTAGTCATTAGAAGCCTCAAATCGCCTCTTCACCGTCAATTGCGGCCGGGTAAGTGCCAGGTAAGTGGGAGGCTCTCCACTACAAGTAGTGGCCCTAATTAAGTAACCACTTGCCATCGACACACTTGCATAGACACCACAAGACAGTTTAGATAAACGACCGATGTTCATGACCAATCGTGCTTTCATTTTATAAAAGATTTTATTTAGAAAAGTTTACAATTTAAAGCTTTAAATAAAGGTTATAAAGATTATGGTATTTTGGTGAAAAGTCCTGTAATTTCGTATTCTATGTTTTGACATATATCAATTAGGGTTATATTTGTGTGTGTGTAGAGGTAGGTCATTACCTCGTGACTTATTTTAAGTTTTGATGAAGTTTAAAGGTTGAATATGATATGTTAAACTTGAAGGTATTAAAATGCAAGAATACGGTATTCGAAAACGTTATCATTTCATATGTGAAAATTCATTCAAATTGATTTCTACAAGTTTAGTGATCAAGATAAACATATTTAGGAGTGAGGGAATTGATTAAACTAAGAAAAATGAACTTCATGGTGTTTTTATGAAAAGAATACGGTTTTGCAAAGAAGCTATCATTTCATGTGAGAAAGTTTGATTAAATTGGTTTATGGGTGATTAATAGTCAACATGAATACAGATAGGTATTATGAATTAGGTGACAAGTGGAAATTTACAGAAAAACGAATCGGAAATCGGTTTGTTCCGATTTTCGTCGGGTTCCAAAAAGTCATATTTTTACATTAAAGAAAAGAGAGATAGAAGAGGTGGGACTTACAGGTTTGGACAAGCTAAGGGGGCTAAAGAAAGTGGTGGTTGTCGATGAGTCAAAAACGTCGCGAAGGTTCTGATCCGGTCGCCGGAATCCGTCGTCGGTTTCGGCAGCGCTTCACTTCTCGCTCTTTGTACCAATTTCTTGAGAATTTGGGAGAGTGGACTTAGAGTGGTGAGGTGAAATGGTAGAGGGTAGGGGTCTTTATATAGGGCTAGGCTAGGGTTAGGGTTTGGATTAAAAAAATATTTAAAAAATGTAAAAATTCATTAAAATCATTAAACCTAGGAGTAAAAGGGATTTATTGGCCAAATTAAAACCGATCCAGGTATAATAAGTGTGCAAGAGGGTTGACCAAGTCAAGAGCCAACTTTTCTCAGTTGGTGACTCGGCCGTCCGGCCAAGTCCGGCCGGCGGCGCCGGACCGAGTCGGGCGCCGGCCGGCGGCGCCGAGTCGGGCCGAGTCAGGGTTCCAGTGGCCGGGAATTTTCTGGGGGTACAATTTGGTATATTTACTTTTTGTTGTCCAGTACATATTTTTGGAGTTATGGCCTTTTTACCGTTGACTTCTAAAAAAATTAAAATAAAATAAATACAAAAATAATGTGGGGCATTGGATTTGAACTCCGGTGGCTTGGTTCAGCAGTGCAAGATATTACCAATGAGCTACAAGCTCTTTCTTGTAATTATTGTGATTTTTAATTACTTAAACTGATAGCAGCAAGAATAAATACTCCTAATATTCATTAAATTTAAAGTAATTTCTTGTACACTAAAAATGGAGTTATTTCATTCTTGTAGCTTGTAATTAAAAACAAAAATAATTACCTAGATCTTGTGCTCAGGCTTAAATACCCCTTTGTGGATTTTTTTTAAAAAAATATTTTGAAAAAAAATTGTATAGGAAAAAGTGTATAAAAATTATGGTTGTTACATTTTACCCTCCTTATAAAAATTTCGTCCTCGAAATTTGTAAAAGGAAAGTGTAACAGTGCAAAGAAGTTTGGTAGTTGTGGTATTGATAGTGTATAAATAACAAAGAGATACAAGGGTGAAAAAAAGGCTTACCGGTGTTACCTTAACCTACAGTCTCGGTTTCTACGGCTTCCAATGTGAAGGTCTGTCGCCGTGGTACATTCCTTCTGGCTGGAGGCACATTCTGCCTTTGGGGCCTGTTTCTCTGCCCTCTAGACATGTCCCTCATTGCCTGTTGGAATTGGCGAGTAGGCTGTGCAGGTGGTGGAGCAGGTAGTGCAGAACGAGTTGCAGAAGCCTGGATGGTTGGCCGCTGCGGTTGGTTGGTGTGTGTGTGAGATGAGTTGCTGTTGTAAGGACAGTTCCCAATTCCGTGGTTGGATGCGCCACAAATTAGACACAGGCCTTTTGCGCGCCTACAGTCCTTCCACAAATGTCCCATTCTATGGCAGTAATGGCAAATTTCTTCAGTCCTCCTGGGTTCAAACAATGGCCTGGAAGAGGCTCCACCTGCCATCTGGTTGGCAGGGCGCTTGACTCCTGCAGACTGAGGTATGCCCCTCTCTTTTATTACTGCCTCATAACTGCGGGCAGCTTCTAGAGCTTTCTCGTGAGTCAAGAACTTTCCTGTGGCTAGAGCAGCCTTAATCTCTGTGTCCAAAACTTGCTGAAAACGACGGTCTCTGATCTCGTCCGTCGGTATCAGGTGTGCCGCGAATCTGTTTAAATATTGTGTTAGCTGTGTAGAATGTGATATTTAAAAATTGAACTATTGTGACATATCTTACCGGCTCAATATAGTGAACTCAGCATCGTATTCATCCACCAATTTCTCCCACATTGCTCCTTGCTGTAGATGAATGAACTGCTGCTCCATTGCGAACCTGGCAGTCACAAGGAAATATTTCGCTTCGAACTTCTCGCGAAATGTCTTCCATTCAATTGGCTGTACCAAACGGGTTTCGTCCGCCTTCCACCAATTGCGAGCGTTATCCGTGAGCTGTAGCTTCGCTACACGGACCCAAGCGTTATCTGACACTTGAACTGCTGCCAGATCGTCTTCGATGCTTTGTGCCCATTCTTCTGCTTTGAGAGGGCTTCCTTTACCCGAGAATTGCTTTGGGTGCAAAGCTCTGAATTGCTTTATTCCCGGTGTATCTGTCTCAGGATGACTCGGAAGTTGTTGCTGTCCCTCGAGAAGACTGCGGATCGCATCAAATAGCATCGTTTGCTCAGTGGGTGGTGCCGGAACAACTGGTGTGAGAGGTAGTGCTGGAGGGGTGTTGTTAACGTTGGTGCTGGTGTTGTTCGGGGAATCCATAACCCTGAAGAAAATTTGGATTAGGACAGTTTCAAATACATGAAATGATAAGATTCAAGGAATAGGGATTTGCAAGATTCAAAGAACATGAATTGTAAAGAATGTTTTAGTTGCTGGTTCTTGTGTTATATTGCTTAGGTTGTTCACGCAGACCAGAACTGCATGACAGGGATTCATACAGCTCTGACCTGCATGGGCCACCAACAAAACCTGTCACGCCCCGCTTCCCAGTGTACGGCGAAGTGGACGCGACGAGGCCCGTTATGTATGTACTCAGAAGTACATACGCTAAGCGTAGATAAGCAATATAAAGTAAATCATAAGAGACAAAAGATATAGAAATAACATCAACTTTTATTAATAACATTCTTTGTACAATGCATGAAAAGAAATACAACTGATATGAAAAGCGATGCCTAACAGTGGCATAACAGTAAATGAAAATACTGGAAAGAACAAGGTACAATATCTAAAGCTCTGGGTCTTCCTGGAACTGCTCCAAATCTTCACCGGTGGGCTCGATCTCAGCTTGGTCCAACGCACCTGACGACATTCAAAGAAGAAAGAAATGGAATGTCGTCAGCGAACAGGGCGCTCGGTAAGTCCCAAAGAATAAGAAGAATGAGAATGACAGAGTAACAGTATTTTCTAAAGTATTACATTGTTGAAAATTATGGAACATTGTTTAACGCTGTTGTTTGTAGCTTGGTACAGAAGGATGCCAGTGTAAACGAGGGGGATCTCTATATGCTAGAGATCAGGGTAAAAGGAAAGTACAAGGAACCGTTATGCCACGGTACAACAGCAATAGCATTCAGGTTAGGTGTCTTAATCTGACCACCTCGTGCCACCTTTAACACCTTCCGTACCAATCTACCCCTTAAACCCCGTAGTGTTTTAACAGTATTGTAGTATTAGAATATGTAAGTTGGGCGACTGACCAAAACCATGATATCAGTAAACATGTTGTAACTGTATAATCAGGTAAATGGAATATCAGGGTAATGGATGAATATCCATGGTTTGATTCAGTCAAAAAGAATATATTGTTAACTGGATTCAGGGATTCATGTATTCAATTGTGTTGGAATATAAATGAATATAGATTGACTTGAATCATATTCAAGTCAGAAATTAGTCAGACTCTAACCCGAGTCAGACTGAAAGAAAGATAATTTGGAGTTCAATGTTAGTTAGGGGCCTTATTGTAATTTGTAAAACTTGAGGGGGTTTTATGTAAAAAGTACTTTTGTATAGTTTTCCAAAATACACCTCAAGTATTTAATAATCGTCTTTATTGTTATAATGAATGTGAATTTTATTTGTGTTATTCTAGTGAATATATCCTAATAAAAGTGTTAATTGTTTTATTTGAAATTCATGGTATTTTAATGTAACTTTTAATCTTTTAATTTTAGGAAAAAGTGGAAACTTTATATTATAAAAAAATAGGTGTTTAAATGATAATTATATATATATTAACATATGAATAGTTTTTAAATGAATATTTTATTTCCAAAAAACCTCATTTTCCTTAAATATCGTATTTTAAACCTTTCGAGACCGAATGCTCCTTGCGGAGGTCTGAATCTCGCACTACTAGCCTGCGAGTGCACGATGAACCGTACGATCCCTAACGGGTTCCCCAAAGATGGGTTGTAGCGGCACTTTGCTTAGGTTTTATAAATACTTTTCATTTAGGAAAACGGTTTTATAAATATAAGGTATTTATTTGCAAAAGAGTACAGTTTTCCGTATTTTAGTTATTAGGGTTTCCTAAGCCAACTAGCCTATTTCTAAGGTCTAAACGATTAGTCATTAGAAGCCTCAAATCGCCTCTTCACCATCAATTGCGGCCAGGTAAGTGGGAGGCTCTCCACTACAAGTAGTGGCCCTAATTAAGTAACCACTTGCCTTCAACACACTTGCCTAGAAACCACAAGACAGTTTAGATAAACGATCGATGTCCATGACCAATCGTGCTTTCATTTTATAAAAGATTTTATTTAGAAAAGTTTACAATTTAAAGCTTTAAATAAAGGTTATAAAGATTATGGTATTTTGGTGAAAAGTCCTGTAATTTCGTATTCTATGTTTTGACATATATCAATTAGGGTTATATTTGTGTGTGTGTAGAGGTAGGTCATTACCTCGTGACTTATTTTAAGTTTTGATGAAGTTTAAAGGTTGAATATGATATGTTAAACTTGAAGGTATTAAAATGCAAGAATACTGTATTCGAAAACGTTATCATTTCATGTGTGAAAATTCATTCAAATTGATTTCTACAAGTTTAGTGATCAAGATAAACATATTTAGGAGTGAGGGAATTGATTAAACTAAGAAAAATGAACTTCATGGTATTTTTATGAAAAGAATACGGTTTTGCAAAGAAGCTATCATTTCATGTGAGAAAGTTTGATTAAATTGGTTTATGGGTGATTAATAGTCAACATGAATATAGTTATATGTATTAGGTGACAAGTGGAAATTTGCAGAAAAACGAATCGGAAATCGGTTTATTCCGATTTTCATCGGGTTCCAAAAAGTCGTATTTTTACATTAAAGAAAAGAAAGATAGAAGAGGTGGGACTTACGGGTTTGGACAAGCTAAGGGGGCTAAAGGAAGTGGTGGTTGTCGATGCGTCGAAAACGTCGCGAAGGTTCTGATCCGGTCGCCGGAATCCGTCGTCGGTTTCGGCAGCGCTTTGCTTTTCACTCTTTGTACCGAGTTCTTGAGAATTTGGGAGAGTGGACTTAGAGTGGTGAGGTGAAATGGTAGAGAGTAGGGGTCTTTATATAGGGCTAGGCTAGGGTTAGGGTTTGGATTAAAAAAATATTTAAAAAATGTAAAAATTCATTAAAATCATTAAACCTAGGAGTAAAAGGGATTTATTGGCCAAATTAAAACCGATCCAGGTATAATAAGTGTGCAAGAGGGTTGACCAAGTCAAGAGCCAACTTTTCTCAGTTGGTGACTCGGCCGTCCGGCCAAGTCCGGCCGGCGGCGCCGGACCGAGTCGGGCGCCGGCCGGCGGTGCCGAGTCGGGCCGAGTCAGGGTTCTAGTGGCCGGGGATTTTCTGGGGGTACAATTTGGTATATTTACTTTTTGTTGTCCAGTACATATTTTGGGAGTTATGGCCTTTTTACCGTTGACTTCCAAAAAAATTAAAACAAAATAAATACAAAAAAAATATGGGGCATGGGATTTGAACTCCGGTGGCTTGGTTCAGCAGTGCAAGGTATTACCAATGAGCAACAAGCTCCTTCTTGTAATTATTGTGGTTTTTAATTACTTAAACTGATAGCAGCAAGAATAAATACTCCTAGTATTCATTAAATTTAAAGTAATTTCTTGTACACTAAAAATGGAGTTATTTCATTCTTATAGCTTGTAATTAAAAACAAAAATAATTACCTAGATCTTGTGCTCAGGCTTAAATACCCCTTTGTGGATTTTTTTAAAAAAAATATTTTGAAAAAAAATTGTATAGGAAAAAGTGTATAAAAATTATGGTTGTTACATTCTACCCTCCTTATAAAAATTTCATCCTCGAAATTTGTAAAAGGAAAGTGTAACAGTGCAAAGAAGTTTGGTGGTTGTGGTATAGATAATGTATAAACAACAAAGAGATACAACGGTGAAAAAAAAGGCTTACCGGTGTTACCTTGACCTACAGTCTCGGTTTCTACGGCTTCCAATGTGAAGGTCTGTCGCCGTGGTACATTCCTTTTGGCTGGAGGCACATTCTGCCTTTGAGGCCTGTTTCTCTGCCCTCTAGACATGTCCCTCATTGCCTGTTGGAATTGGCGAGTAGGCTGTGCAGGTGGTGGAGCAGGCAGTGCAGGACGAGTTGCAGAAGCCTGGATGGTTGGCCGCTGCGGTTGGTTGGTGTGTGTGTGAGATGAGTTGCTGTTGTAAGGACAGTTTCCAATTCCGTGGTTGGATGCGCCACAAATTAAACACAGGCATTTTGCGCGCCTACAGTCCTTCCACAAATGTCCCTTTCTATGGCAGTAATGACAAATTTCTTCAGTCCTCCTGGGTTCAAAAAATGGCCTGGAAGAGACTCCACCTGCCATCTGGTTGGCAGGGCGCTTGACTCCTGCAGACTGAGGTATGCCCCTCTCTTTTATTACTGCCTCATAACTGCGGGCAGCTTCTAGAGCTTCCTCGTGAGTCAAGAACTTTCCTGTGGCTAGAGCAGCCTTAATCTCTTTGTCCAAACCTTACTGAAAACGACGGGCTCTGATCTCATCCGTCGGTATCAGGTGTGCCGCGAATCTGTTTAAAGATTGTGTTAGCTGTGTAGAATGTGATATTTAAAAATTGAACTATTGTGACATATCTTACCGGCTCAACATAGTGAACTCAGTATCGTATTCAACTACCGATTTCTCCCACATTGATCCTTGCTGTAGATGAATGAACTGCTGCTCCATTGCGAACCTGGTAGTCACAGGGAAATATTTCGCGTCGAACTTCACGCGAAATGTCTCCATTCAATCGGCTGTACCAAACGGGTTTCGTCCGCCTTCAACCAATTGCGAGCGTTATCCGTGAGCTGTAGCTTCGCTACGCAGACCCAAGCGTTATCTGGCACTTGAACAGCTGCCAGATCGTCTTCGATGCTTTGTGCCCATTCTTCTGCTTTGAGAGGGCTTCCTTTACCCGAGAATTGCTTTGGGTGCAAAGCTCTGAATTGCTTTATTCCCGGTGTATCTGTCTCAGGACGACTCAGAAGTTGTTGCTGTCCCTCGAGAAGACTGCGGATCGCATCAAATAGCATCGTTTGCTTAGTGGGTGGTGCCGGAACAACTGGTGTGAGAGGTAGTGCTGGAGGGGTGTTGTTAACGTTGGTGCTGGTGTTGTTCGGGGAATCCATAACCCTGAAGAAAAATTTGGATTAGGACATTTTCAAATACATGAAATGATAAGATTCAAGGAATAGAGATTTGCAAGATTCAAAGAACATGAATTGTAAAGAATGTTTTAGTTGCTGGTTCTTGTGTTATATTGCTTAGGTTGTTCACGCAGACCAGAACTGCATGACAGGGATTCATACAGCTCTGACCTGCATGGGCCACCAACAAAACCTGTCATGCCCCGCTTCCCAGTGTACGGCGAAGTGGACACGACGAGGCCCGCTACGTATGCACTCAGAAGTACATACGCTAAGCGTAGATAAGCAATATAAAGTAAATCACAAGAGACAAAAGATATATAAATAACAACAACTTTTATTAATAACATTCTTTGTACAATGCATGAAAAGAAATACAACTGATATGAAAAGCGATGCCTAACAGTGGCATAACAGTAAATGAAAATACTGGAAAGAACAAGGTACAATATCTAAAGCTCTGGGTCTTCCTGGAACTGCTCCAAATCTTCACCGGTGGGCTCGATCTCAGCTTGGTCCAACGCACCTGACGACATTCAAAGAAGAAAGAAATAGAATGTCGTCAGCGAACAGGTCGCTCGGTAAGTCCCAAAGAATAAGAAGAATGAGAATGACAGAGTAACAGTATTTTCTAAAGTATTACATTGTTGAAAATTATGGAGCATTGTTTAACGCTGTTGTTTGTAGCTTGGTATAGAAGGATGCCAGTGTATACGATGGGGATCTCTATATGCTAGAGATCAGGGCAAAAAGAAAGTACAAGGAACCGTTATGCCACGGTACAACAGCAATAGCATTCAGGTTAGGTGTCTTAATCTGACCACCTCGTGCCACCTTTAACACCTTCCGTACCAATCTACCCCTTAAACCCCGTAGTGTTTTAACAGTATTGTAGTATTAGAATATGTAAGTTGGGTGACTGACCAAAACCATGATATCAATAAACATGTTGTAACTGTATAATCAAGTAAATGGAATATCAGGGTAATGGATGAATTTCCATGGTTTGATTCAGTCAAAAAGAATATATTGTTAACTGGATTCAGGGATTCATGTATTCAATTGTGTTGGAATATAAATGAATATAGATTGACTTGAATCATATTCAAGTCAGAAATTAGTCAGACTCTAACCCGAGTCAGACTAAAAGAAAGATAATTTGGAATTCAATATTAGTTAGGGGCCTTATTGTAATTTGTAAAACTTGAGGGGGTTTTATGTAAAAAGTACTTTTGTATAGTTTTCCAAAATACACCTCAAGTATTTAATAATCGTCTTTATTGTTATAATGAATGTGAATTTTATTTGTGTTATTCTAGTGAATATATCCTAATAAAAGTGTTAATTGTTTTATTTGAAATTCATGTTATTTTAATGTAACTTTTAATCTTTTAATTTTAGGAAAAAGTGGAAACTTTATATTATAACAAAATAGGTGTTTAAATGATAATTATATATATATTAACACATGAATAGTTTTTAAATGAATATTTTATTTCCAAAAAATCTCATTTTCCTTAAATATCGTATTTTAAACCTTTCGAGACCGAATGCTCCTTGCGGAGGTCTGAATCTCGCACTACTAGCCTGCGAGTGCACGATGAACCGTACGATCCCTAACAGGTTCCCCAAAGATGGGTTGTAGCGGCACTTTGCTTGGGTTTTATAAATACTTTTCATTTAGGAAAACGGTTTTATAAATATAAGGTATTTATTTGCAAAAGAGTACAGTTTTCCGTATTTTAGTTATTAGGGTTTCCTAAGCCAACTAGCATATTTCTAAGGTCTAAACGATCAGTCATTAGAAGCCTCAAATCGCCTTTTCACCGTCAATTGCGGCCAGATAAGTGTCAGGTAAATGGGAGGCTCTCCACTACAAGTAGTGGCCCTAATTAAGTAACCACTTGCCTTCGACACACTTACCTAGACATCACAAGACAGTTTAGATAAACGATCGATGTCCATGACCAATCTTTCTTTCATTTTATAAAAGATTTTATTTAGAAAAGTTTACGATTTAAAGCTTTAAATAAAGGTTATAAAGATTATGGTATTTTGGTAAAAAGTCCTGTAATTTCGTATTCTATGTTTTGACATATATCAATTAGGGTTATATTTGTGTGTATGTAGAGGTAGGTCATTACCTCGTGACTTATTTTAAGTTTTTATGAAGTTTAAAGGTTGAATATGATATGTTAAACTTGAAGGTATTAAAATGCAAGAATACTGTATTCGAAAACGTTATCATTTCATGTGTGAAAATTCATTCAAATTGATTTCTACAAGTTTAGTGATCAAGATAAACATATTTAGGAGTGAGTGAATTGATTAAACTAAGAAAAATGAACTTCATGGTATTTTTATGAAAAGAATACGGTTTTGCAAAGAAGCTATCATTTCATGTGAGAAAGTTTGATTAAATTGGTTTTTGGATGATTAATAGTCAACATGAATATTGGTAGGTATTATGTATTAGGTGACAAGTGGAAATTTGCAGAAAAACGAATCGGAAATCGGTTTGTTCCGATTTTCGTCGGGTTCCAAAAAGTCGTATTTTTACATTAAAGAAAAGAAAGATAGAAGAGGTGGGACTTACGGGTTTGGACAAGCTAAGGGGGCTAAAGGAAGTGGTGGTTGTCGATGCGTCGAAAACGTCGCGAAGGTTCTGATCCGGTCGCCGGAATCCATCGTCAGTTTCGGCAACGCTTTGCTTCTCGCTCTTTGTACCGAGTTCTTGAGAATTTGGAAGAGTGGACTTAGAGTGGTGAGGTGAAATGGTAGAGGGTAGGGGTCTTTATATAGGGCTAGGCTAGGGTTAGTGTTTGGATTAAAAAATATTTAAAAAATGTAAAAATTCATTAAAATCATTAAACCTAGGAGTAAAAGGGATTTATTGGCCAAATTAAAACTGATCCAGGTATAATTAGTGTGCAAGAGGGTTGACCAAGTCAAGAGCCAACTTTTCTCAGTTGGTGACTCGGCCGTCCGGCCAAGTCCGGCCGGCGGCGCCGGACCGAGTTGGCCGATTCGCCGGCCGGCGGCGCCGAGTCGGGCTGAGTCAGGGTTCCAGTGGCCGGGGATTTTCTGGGGGTACAATTTGGTATATTTACTTTTTGTTGTCCAGTACATATTTTGGAAGTTATGGCCTTTTTACCGTTGACTTCCAAAAAAATTAAAACAAAATTAATACAAAAATAATGTGGGGCATGGGATTTGAACTCCGGTGGCTTGGTTCAGCAGTGCAATGTATTACCAATGAGCTACAAGCTCCTTCTTGTAATTATTGTGGTTTTTAATTACTTAAACTGATAGCAGCAAGAATAAATACTCCTAGTATTCATTAAATTTAAAGTAATTTCTTGTACACTAAAAATGGAGTTATTTCATTCTTGCAGCTTGTAATTAAAAACAAAAATAATTAACTAGATCTTGTGCTCAGGCTTAAATACCCCTTTGTGGATTTAAAAAAAAATATTTTGAAAAAAAATTGTATAGGAAAAAGTGTATAAAAATTAGGGTTGTTACAGTGGTAAGGGCAATAATTAGGATTATTAACATCGCCTGGCCGCAACGGATGTTTTGGTCTCGGCAGATTGATGAGTCTATCGCGTACTGCCAGCTCGAACAGTCCCCTTGTTTTATCTTGCGGGAACGAGTAAGGACGTTTCAACTTTTCCTGGAGGGGTTGCCGCTTGTTATTTCGGCAAACAACCGGTCTAGGGCCGCTCGATTGTTGTTAAGTGTTGGCTACGAGGGCTGTTTTTCCCTTCCCTTTATCCTTTTTGCTCGATCCCTTGTTTGCGGGGCCGAGATTTTTTTCGAGTAGCGTGCGATTACACGCCTGAACGTTCTCGCAACTTCTCAATTCTTTCATTTTTGAAATGGATTCCTTGAGGAGAGGGTTGAAGGTAGCTTCTTCGTCAGAGTCACTTCTAAAGGCGATAATTTGCGATCCCTTGGAGTCGACTATATGACAGTCGGCGGCGGCTCTTTTGCGCTTATCTATCGCATTTTTTCGGCATCTACGAGCTTCACATTTTGTCATGTCGAAGTGTTGCTTTTGAGCGACATACCCTTGCCACCAACAGTTAAAAGATTTGCAGTCTTCGGTAGGATGTATAATCTTCTGATAATATAAGCAGAAGTTAGGGTGCATCTCTACCTCAGCGAGGGTATTTTCTTCAGAAGGCTGTAGCTTCATTCCTACTGATAGAGCTTTGGCGAACCTTTTCCTCGTCTTGGATTTGTTTTTATCTGCATTGGATGGCTTTTGATTTGACGGGAATGCCTTAGCTATTTCCAGTATGGCCATCTCACACTCTTGATTGGCTTTTTCTTTCAGACGCATTTTATTTAGGAAGACATCGATCAACTCGTCTGATGGCCGTAGAATCTCCGACTCAGGGTTCGCCCTTGGTTTCTCAGCGCAAGGAGCCTCTTCATCATCCGTCAGTGAATGAGAAATCACTTGACAAGTCGCTATGCACTCTTCGGGTTCACTCGATGAGTCTTCTCCATCATTTTCGTCCTCGACAAAAGAACAGGTTGCCCCCAGCGTGTCCCTCTTCTTTGGAGAGTGCGGCTGTGGTGGGTTTACCTTCCAGTTTTCCGACAGCGCGAACTTGCCTTGTAGGTACTGATTCTCGATCCATCCCTTAAAGACGAAGCAATCCTCGATCGGGTGACTTACCGTTTGGTGGTAAGGGCAATAATTGGGCTTATTGAGATCGCCTGGCTGCAACAGACGTTTTGGACTCGGCGGATTGATGAGTCTGTTGTGCACTGCAAGCTCGAACAGTCTTCTCGTTTTATTCTGAGGAAACGAGTAAGGGCGTCCCAGTCTCTCCTCGAAGGATGGGCGTGGACGCACGTTATTTTGGCGAACAACCGGATTTGAGTTGCTTGGTTGTTGTTGAGCATTGGAGACGACGATCGCTTTCCCTTTTCCTTTCTCATTTAGAGAATCGGGTTTTAGAGGAGACGGTCCATGGCCCATCTGGTCCATTTGGGCTAATTTGTCGATCGGGGCCTGGAAGGTGGTCGGCCTGAAGAACATCATGAATTGCGAGATGGTCGCTTGCGGATCAAGAGTGCCTACGAACATGCCTACCGCAGATGCCTCTTCTATGCGTTGTTCGCATTTCGACCATAGGTTCCGCCATTGTGACGCGTATTGGACCCACGTTTCGCCTGGCCTTATCCGGGCATTTATCAGTGCTGTAATCGGGTGCATTCACTAGTACTCGCGAATCTTTGTGTAAACAATATCTCCATCTCCGCAAATATTTTGACAGAGTCGTTAGGTAGCTCTGAATACCATTCAAAGGCCGTTTCTGCTAAGCTGCCGACGAATTGGCGTAGCAACAATTTGTCGTCGCCTCCAGTATTGCCGCATAAGGCCCTGAATTGAGCGACATGCTGATGCGGATTCCCTGCCCTTTTATATACGTGGAACTTAGGGATCGTATATCCCGGCGGGTAACTGATTTGGTCGTACCAGCTCGGATACGGTCGCCCCGTTTTTATGACCTGACCGGCTGCTTCGGTCTCTTGATGAACCTGGATCTGCTGAGCTATATATTCGTCCAGGTCGGCTTTGGAGATTGCCTCCTCCTTGGCTGTTGACAGAGCCGGTGGAGGATTTGACGTTTCTCCCCTATCGTCTTCAAGGACGATCGGAGGATCTTCAGCAGGGGGATCTTGCTGAATCATCATACCCATCATGTCTTGGAACAGGAGGGCCATTTTCTTTATGCTGGCTGCTTGTTCCGCAGCCTCTTTATCCTTCTTCTCCAATATTCGACGAAAGAATTCAGCGTCAGTTTCTTGTTCCCGGCGTTCATCCTAGGACGCTTCAGGGCTTTCTTTTGGCCCAGTGAGTGCAGCCATTGCAGTCATCATCTCCTGAAGCTTTTGTTGTTGCTCCTGAGCTTTCATCACGGATCGGGTGAGCGGTCGGTGGCCCGTAGGAGTACGGCTTTCCTCCTTTCCGGCAGCCATACAAACAGTATGCACCACCATGCCCCCAGACTTGGGGCGTTTAGATTTATTGTCTTTGCGATTTGCCAAAGACACAGGGATCTTCCCCGACCTCCTTCTTTTTTGAGTGGTTGAAGTTGAGGAGGCCGTTGTAGTGGGTACCCAAGTAGCTGTTGCTTTTTGTAGCTTGATGAAGTAATCTGTCTCCTGCCAAACCTTCATTTTTTTCTGTTGGCGGAGATAGTTTTCATCAATCACCGACTCCTGGACCTGTCGCCAGACCTTGTAAATTTTAGAGGACAGCCGTTGAGGAGGCTGTTCTAGCTTCTTCTCTGGAGTATTTTCTACAGGCGAAGGGGTTCGCTTCAACACCGCGGTAGGAGAGTTTCTGAGCACCGAGTTCAGCAATTCAAAGCTGTTTCCGGTTGGAACAGCAGCATCGATCCCCACCGATGGAGCTGGTGAAGTAAATCCAGAGAGGGAGTTGCCCCTAGCCTTCCTCACTCGGCGCCAGTGGCGACGTCGAGCATATCGTGTTGATGGAGTTGTTTCAGCTATAGGGGTGACCTTCTCATGCCCCCTGTGTTGGTCAGGATCTGCTGGTACCAGCCTTTTAAAGACCGACGTCCATTGAACGGGGACGGCCAACCTGTCAAAAGCAGACCTCCGAGCAGGGGAAGCAACCTTGGTGATTTCTCCTGAAACTGGAGTAGGGAAAGCTATCCGCTTCGGGATAACGCCTTCTGGTATTGCAGGCTTCTTCATGGGCCCATTGGAGCTCTGGCCTAGTCCGTTAAAAATTGAATCAGTGGAGTTGGGCGACCCGTTGAGAGGGTTGCGGCAGTGGTAAGTCGATCGAAGACCGACTTCTTTGGAGCTTCTTGCAATGTCATTGGGGCGTTGAAGCTCATTGGTGAGAGCATGGTCAAGAAAAATAGTCCAGTGGTGGCTTGAGCCACCTGCTCCACCGGCATTTTGAAAAGGAAGGCCGCTCGAGGCCCATAAGTCACTCCTCCAGCAGGGACGGAGCGAGAGTTGCAGTTGCAGGTAGTGCAGCTTGAAGCCATTGATCTTCTGTTTTCTGCACGGAGAAAGACACCAAATCTAAGTACCTTGAATCCATAGGCAACCATAGCAAACCGCGATTTGCTCGCGAACACGACACACGAAGTGTGGAGTGGAAAGAGGAAAAGGTCCCACCGGGCGTGCCAGAATCTGTTCCCCTCCGAATGGCGGCCGAGACATTAGGACGTCTTGCCTGAGATTCGGGCCAGATGCTATATGGTTTTATCCGTCCACCTCTCCGAAGATGCCAAGTTGATTTATGGCACCGTGTATCGGAGGTTTAAACGGATGCGGCCGATGTAGCAGACTTCGTCAGATCCCCCCTCGCTTGAGGGGTTTTTGATTGTGGGGACGCTCTTCCCTGTAGGCGCAAGCCTCTGCAGTTAATTACGCTACCGCATCGCGGTAACAACTTTCTCCTTCTCCAGAGTTTCACTTCGTGTCGTGGGTGTTTGTTTTGTTTGTGGTTGCCCGTGGATTGTATACGGAGACTATTTATTTCTTCGCCCGTAGGACGTGGATTAGTCTAAATCCGTATTTTCTTAGATTTGGGTTTTGGGTTTTGGTTTAAGGATACGTTAGCCATTTTTTAGGCTAAGATCAACTTAAACGTTTGTTAAGGATACGTTAGTCTAATTTCCAGACTAAGATCAAGTTAACGGGATCATCTAGATCCATTTCCATTTTAAGGACATGGTGGTCCATTTTTAATATATGGCCGTCGGGACCCGTCACCTCTCTGACGTCGTTGAAGGATTACAACAACAGGTGTCAGAGAAGTTCAGAGATATACCCTTGAACCAGAGTTGATTGGGAGTTTTATAGTCCAATTTGGGACTAAAGTCTGTTTGAATGTTTAAGGATACGTTAGCCATATTTGAGGCTAAGATCAACTTAAACGGGATCGTTTAGATCCGGCAAAAGAGCATTTGAGGACTCTATTGTTCCAGTTTAGGGACTTAGTGTTCCATTGCCAGTTTAGGGACATGGTGGTCCATGGGATTGTGGCCGTCGGGACCCGTCACTTCTCTGACGTCGTTGAATAATTACAACGATAAGTGTCAGAGGAGTTCGGAGATGTACCCTCGAACCGGATATAAATTGATTTAGTTGAGCAGCCGTGCTCAGTCAATTTAATTTGAGAACTTACGGCCATGATTGGGCTAAGTCCAGTTGAGAATATTCAACGTTTTTCTTGATTTTTAGCCTATTAGGTCTGTGCTAGGGCTTTGCCCATGTTTGATAATGCACTGCATTTTATCTTGGCTTGCTAGGCCTTTCTGATTTGGGCTCTGTCTCTTTATTTTTGATGCAGAGCATCTGTCTTGTTTGGGCTCTGCCCCCTTTTAAAATAATGCAAAGCATTTAATTTGGCCTGTTAGGTCTTTTTTAATTGGGCTAGGCCCTTCTGCAAATAATGCAATGCATTAATTATTTGACAATGGCTTGTCAGGCGCTTTGCGCCAAATAATGATCGCAAGCGCTCGTGGAAGCGACACGTGTCGCACTGTGGTGAGCGCAAGCGCAACAGCGCAGTGCGCAGTGTCAGTGCGCTGCGCTGTTGCGCTGCTGACACGTGGCGCTCCCTGGTGTCTTGCGCCAACACAGGAGCGCAACAGTGCAATTTTCAAGTGCAAAGCACTGTTTTATGTTTTGATCGATTTTAAATCAAAGAAAACAAGTTTTTCTTGTTTTCAAAGAACCAATGGTTCATAAGAAAGTGCAAAGCACTATTATTATTTATTTTTTCTTTTTATTGAAGATCATTGATCTTCTTCTCAGATCAATGATCTGTTCATAAGAGAATTTTCTCTTTTTTCTAAAGGTTTTTACCTTTTTTTTTCTTGAGGAATTCTTTTCAATTCTTCAGAGTTCTCAATGATAATGTTGATCCTTTTGAATTGAGCTGTAGGGTTCTTTATATAGTGCCCATAAATTAGTTAAATTTGTTAAAGAGATCTTTCTCTGAGTGATTTGGGGAATTTTCCCCACCGTTAGATCTTTGATCCAAGGACTTCTGTTTTACAGAAGAAAATCTTCTTGTTTTAAGAAGAACAGAAAGATTTCTCTAAAATTTTAGTTCTGTTTGGCGCAAATGCCCCAGCGCGTGACATGTGTCGCGCAGCGCAACTGCGCTGACACGTGTTGCGCAGCGCAGCGCAACTGCGCTGCCACATGGCGCGCAGCGCAGAGTGCAAGTCAGCTGAAGCGTTGCTTCTTTAATTTTTTAGTTTTCATTTAAATTTTAAGAACAGAGCCTTGCTCTGATTGGGGGAAACAGAAGCGTTGCTTCGTTTCCCGTCTTAGAATTTGAACAGAGCTTTGCTCTGATTGGGATAAACAAGTGTATTGTGTTTTGAAGAGAACTTGGACGTATCGAGGGCCTCGCAGAGTTTACGGGGGTCCCGCTACCCGGATAGCAGGCTGGGGGTCAAGGGGGATAGCAGCCCCCTTGTGTAGTGCGGGACAATGCCCCGTTAGAAACTTTTTCTAACGGGGGACGTTTTTTGAGTGTGACGTATGAGGGAAAAAGATGAGTAACGAGCGTTCTAAGGATGCGTGAATGGCGCATGTGTGCAGGGCACCCGCGGGTCACGTGAGTGGCGTGTGGGCACGGACACCCGCGGGTCATGTGCCCTGCGCGTAGGCGCTGGACGCCGGCGGGTCACATGCGCGCCATACGACCGTTGGGCGCTGGCGAGTCACGTGCGCGCCACGCGACCGCTGGAAACACCAGCGGAAAAATGGGCTTAACCCCTGGGCTGGGAGTTGAACTCCTGAACAGGAATTAGGTGTAAATTTAGAGTTAAACTCCCAAAAGATTTAGATTTGGAGTTAAACTCCTAAAAGATTTGGATTTGTGGTTAAACTACTTTGAGAATTTGGATCTTAGAATCGAACTCCTCAAAGGTTTTCGGGATGATCAAAAGGGACCCCTTTTTTCTCCCTTGAGCATCGGGTCTTCCCAAAGTGGGATTTTTGGATGTGGGTCTTCTTCCTCCTCCTCTCTTTTTGCTGGATCTTGTAGAAAAAGGAAGTGAAATTGAAAATCTCCATTTTAAGAATTTGATAGGAGATCTTAACTCTCCTTTCATTTGATAGTGAAACTTTTTTTAGTTTTGAGAAAAAGAGAATTAAGCTCTTGATTTAATTGGAAATGAAAACAAAGAGGGAGAACTTGAGAGAGAAGATATGTAATGACTCTGAATTTATTGTACAATTGTTTTTAATGTACAGAAAGGAGTTTACAAGTCTGAGTATAATTTATAAGTTAATTTTTGTTTAAGAACGGTAAGAAACAAGTTGTAGCTCACTGGTAAAGCCTTACACTGCTGTGACGTAGCCCTTGTGTTCGAACCCCATCAGACACATTATATTTTTTCTGAATTTTCTTTTAAACTTTTTGGAAGCCCAAAAGTTTACACGTGTAATGCACATAAAAATGAAAAGTCTGAAGAAATAAACATGTGGAAAAAGGTTTAAATACAAACGAGTATACGTGTCCAAAATTCATCGGCCTCCTTCTACAAATCGACCGGCGGAAATCATTTTTTGAGCCGGCACCGACGGTCCAACCGTGGGCAATAAGCCCCGGGCTTTGCACACAAGTCTCTTGGCCTACCCCTAACTCCCCTGCACTGTTTGATTACTCTGCAATCAAACAGAGATCCCTCAATTCCCCATTTATCACCTTTTTAATACATTTTAATTCATCTTTTTAATTCCAAAACACATTATAAATACTATCACATGCTTTAGCCCTTGCTCATTCTGAAAATTATAGCCAAAATTCTCAAATTTTTCTATTTACAAGTGGAGTTAGCAAGAGATCAACTTCCGGTAAGAATCGAAGCAGGTTCCAGCGACCCCGCGACGCCACGAAGTTCAACACTCTCACTTCTACCTTTTCTTAAGATAACTAGGTAGTAAGTCCCTTCCAACCTTTCTTCTTCCTCTTTAAAAATATCTTTTTCAAAATATATCGGTAAGTGGAGTTAATACCAATATTTTATTCTAAAGCTTAGAAATTACACTTTTTCTTAAGTATTGTTCATTCATATTTCTAAACCTTACTTGTTAACATAAAACTAATGTTTAGAACCAACTTTCATTCAAAAATATTATGAAACATAACTTTAAATCAACTTTTACATTAAAATACCATGAACTTTGTATCTACCATATTTAATTGTTTTGCTTAATTATACCTTTAGAAAACCTCACAGGATAATGACCTACCCCTCGCATACACACATGGTTTCCATAGCATGATACGCTTTGAGCGTATTTTTAGTTACGAACACAATATTTCATTAAAATACCATCTACTATAAAAACGGTTTTCTTTGCAATTGTATTTTAAAATTTCTTTGTAAATAAGCCTCTACAACCCTTTTTAGGGGACACACTATTGAATGGTGTGGATTATCGCATATTCTTAGGCTAGTAGAGCAAGATGCTGACCTCCTCAAGGAGCATTCGGCCTCGAAAGATTTTTAATATGATTTTTAAGAAAAACGCAACTTTCTATTTAATAATAAAATTAATTTTTAATAATTATATAAATATTATAAAATCCATATATTTTCAAAATAAAATAACTTTATATTTTTTTCAAAGGAAAGAATTATAAGTTTCATCAAAATACAATCAAGATACCAAAGAAAGTCAAGTTTTAAAGTAAAATAACATGAACTATTCAAGTTAAGGTAATTATCACTAAAACACCTCAAACCCTTAAAATTCATATCTATGAAAACCATAAATAATATAAATAACTTCTCGAGATTATTTTGAAACTATATATTAAAAATGTTTTTCATAAAACCCCCTTGAGCTATATAAAACACTGTTATGGATTTTAGTAAATATAGATTTAAGCGGGATCAATTCTCTTGAGCCTCAAGGAGCCAGAGAAAGTGAGTGCTTGGTTATTTAAGCAGAAAACTTAACGGTGTTATCAATAGTAATTGTCTTGGAAAAAGATACAAATCCTGCAGTCCATGTACAGCAGTTACCGATAACTCCCGAACCTAATTCAGGATCTAAATCAGTTATTAGTGTTTGATTCAAGTCTGAGTCTAAATCAAACTTGAATTCAAACTCAAACCAGAATCCAATTCAAACAAGAATTCAAACCCTAACATGTATACTTAAACATGAACCAGAATATCAAACCTGAATACAAGACTTGACTTGACCGAACCATGGCTATAATTTGACATGACTACAAGCTTATATCCTGAACCTGATTACTTGAACAGCTTGTTTCCATGGTCTCGGCAAGCAATATAATCTAAAACAATACATTACGGGTACATTGGTACGGAATGTATTAAAAGTGGCACGAGATGATCACTAAAAGACACATACATGAACTCTCGTGCCGTTGTCCCGTGGATTTTGATGGGGCCTTATATTACATGTTACCATACTCAACGGGGGAAAATGGACTTCTTTCGTATACACTAATACCTTCTGTACCAAGTTATAAACAATTACGTTAGAATAGCAATCTTATACATGTACACCTTAACAGTTCAATTCTCAATACTTGCTATATTCCTCTCTTTCTTTTGGAACTTACCAAACGCTAGTTTGCTGACGACATTCATGTCTTTTCTTTCTTTGGAATGTTCGTCGGGAAGACCGAACTCTCTCGAGATCGAGCCTAGCCTGGAGGACGTGGACCAGTTCACCGAGCAGCAGGAATTCTAGCTTTTCTTGTATTTATTTTCATTTCATATGCCACTATTTAGGCGTTGCTTTATATCATTGTACTTTTCCTTTCAAAACAGTTGTATTGTAAAGATGAATATTAATAAAATTTGTTGTTTATTTTATATCTCTTGTCATTTCTTGTGCATTTTATATATTGCTTATTTACACTTAACGTATTTATTTCTTAGTAAATACGTCGCGTGCCTGCCACGTCTCCGCCTCCGTACACTGGGAAGCGGGGCGTGACAAGATGGGGGTACAAACCCTAGAGATTTTGTGGGGAATGAATTATTATCTTCATTTCATCATGATGTTTTCCTTTTATAGACTACACAATTTTACATATAGCCTCTTGGGCTTTACAAAATGACATTTTGCCCATTCCATGCCCATGTGCTTATTTCTTTTTGCATTAGCCATGGGATTTACAAAAATTTAGATTTTTGCCCATTTATTTTACATTCATGCATGAAAATTACATCAAACTTATTTATTACGTAATTTTCTTCTTGGCATGAGGGAGGCCGGCCGTTTCATGTTCGAGCTCGACTTGGGTATGGGCCCACTTAACCTGGGCTTGGGCCCACTTGGGTTGAGGTTGACTTTGACTTGATCAATCGGGGTGTAAATTTTGACCCCAACAATAGTCATTCTCTTATCAGATCTCATAGTCATGTATAGCAGCAGTGGCAAGTACATTCGTATGAATTTTAGCGTAGACACTAATGTAAAGGTTTCATCACAATCTATATCGGATATTTGATGAAAACCCTTTACTATAGGTATAGCCTTATTAGATTAGTACATTTCCACATGCACAGATCTCGAAAGATCTACTCGCTCCTATTTGGTTTTACCCATTTATGAGCACTTGGAAAATTTCATAATTTGCTGAAGTGCGTAGAGTCCAACTTGAATATAATACATCTGGTCATCTGAACGTTACCACTTCTTATGATCTGCTGATTACAAGTGGGGCCATCATAACCATGATACTGACCCCCATGTCCCCGTCTACGAGAAAACCGAAGTATCTCTCGGATAACTGAGCTTACCTACTAAAATCTGTGGAATGGCTAAGGTTTGTCAGTTCCAATTGAATCTCCAGATTCTATTAAATTTTCAGTAACCGTTTGTGGTTCTGAAGTCACTTCCAGTTCTACCGTACTCTCACTAGTTTTTTTTGCAAAAAATTCCTTTTATAAAAAGGCGGCGAGTAAAGAACAAACCAATTATTGATCTTGAAAATGGTAGAAGCAAAACCCTAACAAATATTTGGGATAAACCACAAACTTTCATTACCGAAGCGTGTTTTAAGTTTGTCCAGATTATGATTTTAAACAGAAACCGGATAACTCTATATCTAACAATCTCAAGATATAAAACCATTCTATGTCCATATAGAATTAAAGGCATTAATTTAAATGGAACCATATTTAATTGGTATGCACTTGTTTTCAGTGCATATCACGTAAATAGAAAAAGGGCGTACAACATTACTCACCGATGAGCGCATCCACGGATGAGTAATATGTGAAAGAATTAAGTTCTCGATATTACTACGACGGAATATCTAGCATAAGTATCTACATCTTCGATCATTTCTAAGAATCCTTAATTTAAATTTAGAAAAATATATAGATATATTTAGAAATTTTCATGTAAAATTCAGAATAAAAAAATTTATATACGCCTTTAGTGCGATGTTATATATGTTGTTTGAAATATACATACTTGCATCGGATGTGCAAAATACCAGTGATGAGAACAAATAAGATGATTTCGTGGATATATAATTCTAAGAGAGGCTACATATATCTAGCTAGGGATGTAGGCGGATAAGGATTATTCGAATGAAATCTGTATTCGTATCTGATTTTTATCAACTACGGATATTGATTTTCATTTCCGATCCGTATCCGTCAAAGATGATCGGATACGGAGATGGTAACACATATATTACTTTTGTATTTGTATCCGATTTAATAACCGAATTTTTATACTGCATAAAAATATAATTTTTATCTGTTTAATGCAAATAATTTTTTACTGTTTACGAGCTAATTTGATTTGCCAATAATCCAGAACCTTTTTTTAATGTGAAAATTAATTAAGCTTAAAAAAACCTTTTGTCATGTGTGACTGGATTTGGTATTCCAAACCGTTCCAAATCAAAGCCAGCCCTTCATAATGCAAGTCTTGCCGAACATAGCTGGCCATTCAAAGCTGCTTTAAGAAACATTAATTATTTGAATAATTCTTTTTGATTTAATGCTTAATTACTTCATAAAATTCTAGTGGTTGCCAATGGTTTAATGTGACGTCCCCTTTTATTAGTTTATAAAATCATGTTCTTGGATCCACATAGTTAAAGAGATCAACAACTTTTGCCTCAAAAGCAACCTTCTACATCTTTCTGTTTCAACACTATCATTTGTCCAAAATTCCCCTCATTTAAATAATTTACTTCCTTCACTAGCATTCTTTTTTTTTTTTTTTTCAATTCTTTTCTATGAGAATGTAAAAAAACTTATCAATTCTTTGTTTACAAATATATTTTTCCATCATTGTCCTAAAGTTGCCAAATCCTCATCTTCAAACAAAACAAAAAAAAATGCCCACATGAGTGTGACCCCATTTGAAGGAATCCTTTTCAAACTTTTCCTTAATTAAAGAAGAATTCGGTCACACACCTCTCTCTCTCTCTCTCACACACACACACAACTATGGAGCCACAATTCAAGCCTGGCCTCAATGGAAGCACAGGCTTTGATGGCACGCAAAGATCAAATCCAAGCCATGGATACACCTCAACATCATCTTCATCAAGTTTTCCAAAACACATGCAAGTATCAATATACATCCTTAGAGCCATAGCCATAGCCTTGACCTTCATCTCAGCAATAGTTATGGGCACAGGCAAGAACACTGCAAGAGTCTCAGTCACTAATCCAATCACCATGCAAACTACAAATTTCGTCGAAAATGTCAAGGCAGGATACTCTTCTTCTTTTGTGTAAGCCAGTTTTCTTCTTTCTCCTCTTCCTCTAATTCAATCTTGTTTATGATCATGTTTTAATTATATATTAATTTTAGTCTGTTTTAATTTGACCGAGAAAACGGTTCTTAACTTAACGTGGCTAAATGGAAGAAAATGATTCTGATACCCGGCTCGAAAAGTTTAGAACATCATAATTAACATTATAAGTTTAATTTGAATGTGTTTGATTTTGGATTTAGAGCTAGAATTACTGGAACAGTAGCTAAATTATTTTGTAGTGATAGAATGATTGTGTTCATGTTTTTGAGTTGCCATCTCCAAAACTAGAGTTTGAACCCACTAAAATCTTTAATGGGGAAAGATTGTGAAAGTATTCATTAATGATTATGAATTTCCTCAAATACTAATTTTAGCCAAGATTATGATTATTTAATTAGGAAATATTAATGGTTGATTTTGAATCTAGAGGTAGAAACTAATGAAAACAGACCCTTTTGGTTGAATTATAGAAATACAATTAGTTTAGGGGTATTTGATTAAGAAAATTACTTAATGCAATGGGATTCTTGTGTGCGTGTTTTTGGATTACAGCTAGCCTAGCTCCAAAATTTCTGTTTGCGGTTTGGAAAATAAAAAGGGGGAAGTTTGTGAAAGTTTTCATGCATCGTGAAGACTTGGTCAACTTCTTTATATTAGAAATTAGTATTTTATATATTTAAATAAATGGAGTATGCAATGGTTAAATGATTAACAATAAGTGATATTTCTGTTTCACAATTGCTTGAGTGATGGGCAAATTATTAGACTTAATGAAGCAAGTCTTTGTCGATGGAAACTTCATGAACATTTCAACACTGAAGAGGACGACACAATATGTAACGCGGCAAGGTATCCGAAGTGTAACGAACACGTATTGAGATGCGGAGAATTATTAAGTTCCGTAAGCCCTAATAACTGGACACGCCGCTGCTAAGGGCAAGACGATAGAGCCATAGAGTATGGTCGAATCCACAACCGTGACGAACCCACGGAAAAGAAGAAACTCAAATTTTTATCAATTTTCAAGATAAAAATTACAAGAGGACATAGGCTTTATTTATAGCTAAATACCGTCTTGAAAAGCAAGTCAGATTAAAGGTTAACTAGAAATAAAAAGCAATCCTAATCTAATAAGGAAAAGATTCAAAAACAAATCTAGCCTAATAAAAGTAAATGAAACCAATCAATTATGATCTATCCAAATATAGAAATATAGATAAATCTTGAAAAATCTAATTATAATCTATCCAATCAATTATGATCTATTCAAATATAGATAAATTCTAATTGATTGGAAAAAAATCCCTAATTTATTTCCCAGCGGCTCTACATCAATATCTATAATTACTGAAATCCATGAAGATATTTCAAATCAAATAATTGATGGAAATGGTAAACAACATTAAACAAAGGTAAACCGTAACCACTTTCAAGAAGTCAATTTCTGAAAATTTTAACTAAATCGTCCAAATCAAAAAATGACTCTGGCTCATAAGTGACCAACTTTTTTTTGCTTTTATATCCTGAAATATCAAAGTTCGTATGAATTTCGATTGCGTACACAAATATAGCATTATATTAGATATGTCTCTGATATAACATTATATTAGATATGTCTCTGCATATTTCTTAAAATCTTAATCGGAGCTAAGTTAATATTTCCTACGTGCATAACATAGTTGTATGACCATTTATGTTTTATATATCACAATGTTGAGCAATCAGGAAATACGATAAATAATGTCTAACTAAGATGGAAAATATGATCAAAGATAGCAGATTCAGATGGTTTTGACATTTGTCAAGGAGACCTGTCATTGCCCCGGTCATGAGTAGTGATGACATCGATCATAGTTAATGGAGCAACAAAAACTATGATCGGATCTAAACAAACTATTTTTTTTCCCTTCTAATTAATAGGCCGCAACCTGATGCAACCGGGATTTGAACTCAAGACCTCTTGTTCAACTGCAAAAGCTTTACCACTATGCTACAGTGGAACTCGCTAAAGGAACTTAAATTGAGACAGTTAAAAAAAATTATATGCATGGTAGTAAATTTAATATAGAGAGTAATTATAGAGGCAAAGAATTCAAATAGCGGACCCCAAAATTTGCATTGCATAAACTAAAGCCCATCCGTAGACTAAGAATCTCAATTTAATTGCAGTTAGTTACTGTAAACTGATGTGATTAAGACACTAATTGCATTCGAATTAATTAATTTTTCGTTTCTGAAAAATTGCAGATACTTGATAGTTGTCAATGTGATTGTGTTCCTTTACTCATCTGCTTCACTTGCTCTCTCAGTTGTAAACAAGTGGAGCTCGAAACACATCGAGTTGGCCTTCAAAATCTCAGATATACTATTTCTGATCCTTCTCTTTTCATGTAATGGCGCGGCCATCTCGACCAGTATAATTATTCACAATGGAAATGAAAAGCTGGGGATGATCAAAATTTGTGATGCCCTCGCCACTTTTTGTGCACACGTCACAGCTGCTATCGTTTTATCGATGTTTGCTTCGACGGCGCATGCCGGGATAATTTTATTGGGGATGGTCGCCACTCGCAATCTAGATTAGATTTTGAGATGAGTAGTTTTGTTACATTTAATTGTGTGCAATAGATTTGTGAAAGGGGGAAAAAAGATGTATACAAAAAGAACATAGTGTGCAAGAAAATAGCTTTTACTAGATTGTTTTCTAGATATATGCGTTACGGATGATCGAGATAAACGCGGAAACAGTGATCAAACAAATCACAGAAAAGATCAACTCAAGGTGACATTGAGATTTTACGTGGAAACTCAAACGGGAAAAACCACAGGCAGCAGCAGAGAATGTTTCACTATTTGTGGAGAATTACAGAATTTCTCTTCTCTCTCGATTTTCTCTCTTAAACCCTAAACAATTGGCTTCACATTTATAGTCTACAATTAATTCTTAAAATCAAGTATAAAATTTAAATTTGGATCTAATCAAATATACAATTTAAATCAAATATCCAATTTAAATCTTATCTCTAATTTAAATCTCATCTTTAATAACTAATTTGGATTTATCTCTAATTAACAAATCCAAAAGCAAATAGGATTAGGAATATAGAATTAATTCTGACAATCTTCATCTTGATTTTAATATCCATCAACTGTAAAACGTCATGCCAGAAGTTTGCTGCTGCGATTGCCCCTAAGGGTTATCTCTATCTATCAATGTTGAGCAAGTCCAAATAAATATCCGAACTTGCGAGTAAGTACCGGCTTAGTACAAATATCTGAGAGCAATCTTCTGTAATAACCTTCTGTATCTTGATCTTCAGTCCAGATGAAGTGATATCTCACGTCGATGCGCTTAGTCCTGTCATTATGCACCTGATCTTTTGCTAAACATATAGCACTCAAGCTGTCACAAAACAGCACTGCTTGATCCTGATTTAAGCCGAGATCACCGGCTAAACCTTTTAATCAGATGTCTTCCTTCACTGCTTCCGTCAACGCCATATACTCTGCTCCTGTAGTAAACAAAGCGACCGAAAACTGTAACGTAGCCTTCCAACTAACGATAGTACCAGCTAATGTGAAAATGTGGCCAGCCACCGATCTTCTCCCATCAAGATCGGCTACATAATAAGAATCTGAATAACCCGCTACTTCACAACACGTATCAACTCCTCAGTAAATAAGACCAACATCTGTTGTACCTTTAAGATATCGGAATATCCGTTTCACTGCTTGCCAGTGCTTCTTTCCAGGCTAAGTCATGTACCTTCTAACAACGCTAACTACGTGTGCAATATCTGGCTTAGTGCAAGCGTACATCAAACTTCCCACAACACTAGTATATAGGACTCGAGACATATGCTCTGCTTCTTCTTCTGACCGAGGTGAGAGAGTTGCCGAAAGACGAATATTACCAACCAATAGAGTACTCACAGGCTTCGCATGTGACATGTTGAATCTCTTCAACATCTTCTGAATGTGGCTTTCTTGTGATAAGAAAAGCTTCCGCTGCTTGCGATCCCTGTATATCTCCATACATAAAAAAATTTCGAGCTGCTCCAAGATCCTTCATCTCAAACTCACTACTAAGAAGTGCCTTCAATTTCTGAATATCCGATTTGTCTCGAGCTGTAATAAGCATGTCTATAGAGTGCTTTTCGTCACCCATTTTTAGATGGATGCGCTTGCTTGCCAGGCGTGTACAGATTCCCCCTGTCTAGAGTAGGCGGGGGTTTATTGATTGTGGGGATTCTAATCTTCGGTAGGCGCGGACAAAGCTGTCGTTAATTACCCATCACTTTGAGACGAGAGAACCTACAATTAACGGATCATATAAGTCATGCGAACTCAATGTGCAATATACATGTGTTGTGTTTTGAGAAATAATTTTGAGGGTGCCTTGGGCATTCTGTGATGGCTTATGATTTTGTTAGTTTTAATGATGTATTTCAAAACCTGAATAGTCGTTTAGTGTCATTTATTTATCTTGCTTTACCTTATCGACACTAAACTTGTATACACTTGATGTTTAGCTTGCATATCTTATATCTTGTGTATATTGAGTAATATTTTAATATCTCATACTTTACCTGTGCTATAAATCTTGATATTGAAATATTATTCTCATTCATTATTTTGGTAATTCACAATATGAATGTGTATATACATGTGATCTATATCTTACTTCTCATACACCATGTATATATATTTAGTATATCAATATCTCATACTTTGAGTTTGAGTTATATCTTGATATTGATATACTATTCATAATTGTGATATCAAAACAATGAATGGTCATATACTTGTGTTTATTAACTTGCTTATATTTCATAACATTGTATATGATGTGCTTGGTCGCTTTGAGATTGCTTTTTAGGATTTTCAGGATATCTCACGACACAAGCGTATAACGGAGGACGGGGGATATCGAGCTTAAATGAAAAATCTAATGGAGGTTGGAGGATACGGATGAGAGCTTCTTAAATTGCCATATCAAGTTTCGTGAAGCTAAGTAGCAAAGGTATAAGACTTGAAGAGTTAAAGTTACGAATAGAGAAGAAACTAGAAGCCAAGTCCGAATTTGAAGCGTCAAAGTCGAAGTCCAAGATAATCCAATATTTGAAGATCAAATGTTGACTTCGAGACGATAGTGAGTGGAGTGGTGAAGATCAAGGAAGATTTAAAGTGTCGAAACAAATTAAAGATCAATCGACCAACAAGTTCAAGTTTCGCCAAAGTTTCGAGAGCTCAAGATTTCAAGGATTCAAGAATCGAAGATTTGCGACAATCGATATAGGAATCCTTGTAAATATTCTATAGAATATGGATATATCATTTAGTAGCTCTTGAACGCTCACACACGATAGCACAAAAGTTTTACAATCTTCAGGTTTTCGAATTTAAAGTTTTCGTATTCTTAAAACCCTAAGTTTTCTGTTTTTGTGCTTGCCAAACGTCTGCCTTGTTAAAGCTCAGACATTTATACATTGTTCATTTTCTGCAATTTGAAAATATCAGAAGTTTTTGAGATGAGACAGACGTTTGAAGGTCAATGGACCAGATGTCTTACGAAGGGTTTCGAAATGGCTTTTTTAAACTTCAGACGTATGCCTATTTGAACTTAAGACGTCTGGTTTGTGCTCTGTTATTTTGCTTTAGAACCCCAAACGTTTGCTGATCATCGGGGAAGACGTCTGATATATTGTTTTGGCCAAAAGTTTTCTTCTTCAGACGTCTGCCCTTATGAACTTCAGACGTCTGTTTCTTTAATATTTTGTAAAATATAGCCATATATAGCCGTTGGAGTTGTTTGTCTTTAGCGATAGACGTCTGCCCATTACTTCTTCAGACGTCTGTCGACGCTGTTGATTGTTGATTTTGACCCATAACGGCTAGTTTTTCTTTGGGCTATAAATTGGCTTTTGGTTTGGATTTTTAGCACCATTCACTCACAGATTTTCACTTGTTTATTCTTGAGTGATATTGAAAAGAAAAATCCCATCTCTTGTAAGAGTTGTATTGAGTTTTCATTTGCTTATCTTTTTCCACCCTTACACACAATCAAGAGCTCAAATTGATTATCCATACTTTATAGAGTATCAGAAGTGAGCTTGAGAGAAAATCTATCAAGAGTATTGCGCTTTGATTGTAATCTCTTCTTTCTTTGTGTTTGGGATCTTGAGTGCAAGATTGTCTTTGTATGATAGGAGAGCATCTTTGTAAAGAGAGGAGCTTGTAGAGAGAAGAACTGCTCAAGTGTGAGCACATGTGCTTGTATTGAGATAGAGACGGGAAGGGCTTGTAAGAAGTGTTGTTTGCAGTAGCGAACAATGTGCAGTCTTTTGAGGAGACATGTTGGTTTAGCCACCACCGGAAGCGGGGTTGCGGGTGTGTAACGTGTGTCTCTAAGAGAAAGATGTGTTTTAGTGAAACGAGCTCGTGTGCCTAAAGAAAGAGGACTAGAAAATCTTTTAAACCTCTAAAAACCTTGCGTGTTTGCGATTGATTGTGTTTTCAATTTCTTACTATGTAATTTTAGTTTCATAATTTAGAAATTGCTCAATTGCATGTTTGATCCCTATATGCACTACTTGCTAATTGCTCATAATTGATATTGCTCTTGCTTACTATATGTTTTGCTTGTCACAATTGTAGCTTACTTAGCCACTTATCATATTGGTATATCTTTTGCTAAGCTATTCAACCATGTTATCTTTGCAAGTGTAGTGTTGACTTTTAATTTGAGCATTTTGGTAGCATATTCCAATTCACCCCCTCTCTAGGAATACTTTCATATCGAATGCCTCGCAGAGTTTATGGGAGTCCCTGACAACGAGGGTCTCCGATAGTGAAAGCCCCCTCTAGGGGATCCCTGACGGAGGGGTCTCCCTTAGGGGGTCCCTGACAGCGGGAACCTCTTTTGGAGGTGCCGAAAACGGAAAATCCTCTTGCATAGTTTTCCGAGATGGGCATTTCCCTTTGCAGGGATGTCTGTGGCAGTGATCCCTTTAGGGATCTCCGTCAAAAGACGGAGGCAACGCGAGTGACGATAGTCATGGGTTTCTGTCGAGTTCTTCCGTCCGTATATGTTGGCTCGAAGTGAAAGCCACGGGCTTTCATCCTTAGAACCCTCGTTCCCTCTTATTTTTCGAGCTCGATGGAGGAAGCTTGCTTCTTTATTGAGTTTTGATCTTGGATCTTGGCTCCTTTGAGATGAAGGTTTTCTTCTACATATGGGTTCTTTTTCTATTTTAATAGATTCTTTATAGAGAGGATAGAGGAGATAAGAGAGATCCAAAAAGAAATCTATTTCTTTTGGGTCTCTCTCTTAAGAAAGATGAAGATTTGGATTTCACAGAGGAAAGGAGATAGAGGCTAAAATCCCTAATATTTTCGTGGAGAAGAAATGCTTATCACTTTATCATCTTGTTGGGTTTAAATACCCTTACATATTTGTGCTTAAGCCCTTAGGCCTTATATAATTGGTTTTTTACCTATTATTTCTACATTATTCATACTTATTACATATTATAAATCTATTTTATTATAATTTAATTCTTTTCTTGAGATGGGGCCAGCCCCATGCTTAAGCTTGGACCGGTCGGAGCTTGAGCCCACTTGATTTGGATTCGGGCTTAGGCCCTGGCCTACTTTTTGGAACTTGACTTTGACTTTTTGACTACGGCCATAGGGTGTAATTTTTAACCCCAACAATGTCATCTACATATAGGAGTAAATAAACAAATGAGCCGTCATCCAATCTTCTATAATAAACGCAGCAATTAAGACTTCTATTGTAGTCATGCTCCACCATGAACTTATCAAATCTCTTGTACCACTGTCTCGGATACTGCTTTAACCCGTACAAGGATTTCCACAATTTGCAAACATGATTTTCCTTACTGTGAACAATGAATCCTTCTGGTTGACTAATCAAGATATTCTCCTCTAACTCTCCGTGAAAAAAAGCCATCCTCACGTCAAGCTGCTCTAACTCCAGGTCCTGATGTGCTGCCATAGCAAGCAACACGCGAATGGAAATATGCCTCACAATAGGGGAAATATCTCGTTGTAATCAACTCCCTCTTCTATAGCACTTAGCAACTGGACGAGCCTTGAATCTTGTTCCTTGTTCATTTAGGATTCCAGACTTATTCTTGAAGATCTACTTACATTCTGCAATCTGTCATCCATATGGCGGCTTGACAAGCTCCCATGTCTAATTCTTATGAAGAGATTCCATCTCTTCTTCCATAACAGCAATCCACTGAATGGGCTCGACACCAGAAATAGCCTCTCGATAACTTGAGGGCTCAGGAGACTCCACCTCTTCCGCTACATTAAGCGCATACGCTACCACATCCTCATAACCATACATCTGAGGGGGGCGGATATGCCTCCGCTGACGGTCGGTGGCAATATTGTATGGTTTTTTCTGAGGTCGCTGAAGTTGTTGTTCTGTACCTGGCTCGAGTACATTCTCTTTATCAGACTAAAATGGAGTGATTTCAAACCCCACCTGTTTGCTGGCATCCTTCTCTTTATCTACGGAGACATCAAGCTCTTTTCTCCAGCGAACTATAGAATTTTCTTCAAAAATTCACATCTATAGTATGTATAACTTTCAAATTAGAAGTCGAAATTCTATAACCATTGATCCCAATACCATAACAGAGAAAAATACCCTTCTTTGCCTTAGGCTCCAACTTCCCCTCACTAACATGATAATATGCAGGGCAACCAAATATTCTAAGGGTAGAATAATCATCAGGTTTTTCGGACCATACCTCCATAGAGGTCTTGCAATCAATGGTTGTTGAGGAATAGCGATTCACCAAATAGCGCGCCATAGTAACAGTCTCGGCCCGAAAATCCTTAGACAAGCCATCATTAGAAAATATTCACTGTGCTTTCTCTGCGACATCATTCTGTTGCGTAGTCTCTCTAACTGTATGGTGTCTTGCGATACTTTCATCTTTTCAGAATTCATTAAACTGATTCGAACATAACTCCATGCCATTATCAGTACGAAGATGTTTACTCTTCCTCTCAGTCTGCTTCTCAACTAAAACCTTCTACTCCTTAAAGGACTTAAAAACATCGCTCTTATGCTTCATTATGATAACCCTATTAGTAGACGCTCATGCCCGTGCCGCTAACTTGTGGTCAAGGCGGAATGCAAAACAAAAATTTAAAACCAAAAGCATGAACTACTACGACTTATAATCGATTTTAAACACTAAACTAGCAAATTAGAAGAAGTTTAACTACTCAGTTAGTGGTTCACTACTTTTTTAGTTGTGTCCTTCTTTTTCTTTTCCACTTATTTAGCTCCTAGGTCCATCGGAAACGAGATTGGAAGTCGGCATTCTTTGTCGAAGATGATCCACCCGAAGAAAGCCCAACTTAGGCTCTAGCTACACACTAAAAACTAAGTGAAGCAACTGGTGAACAAAACTTGCTAAAAATTGATCACTAGAGTGTAGTAGTAGCTAATCTCTAAGTTTTTCTCTTTCTCCTTTTCCTTTCTTAACTAATAAAAATCAAGAGATGAGAAAGAAGAAGTTGATGGTGATGGTGATGGTGATGAAAAGAGCAAGCATGGCTAATAATAAAAATCCTTATCATTTTCTTTTCTCTTTCTTTCTTTTAAGTATGAAGTGGGTAGAAATGTGACTCACTAGTGTTAGTCACAAGTCCACACACTTCCACTTAATACAAGAAATAATGAGAAGAAAAGAACAAGCCATGTTATATGTGTATACACACACATATATATACATATATATGTACACACACTAATAAAATATATGATACAAATACATACACCCGTATTCGTATCAAAATACATACACCCGTATTCGTATAAAATACAAATGCACGTATTTGTGTTAAGATACAAATACCCGTATTTATATCAAGACACAAATACCCGTATTTATACAAATACTCGTATTCGTATAAATACCGTATTCGTGTTAAAATACAAATACCGAAAGAGAGATACCAAGAGAGATATATAATTCTAGCTCACATTTCATCCAAATGTGATAATCTAGCTATCTTTCAAGCTGGTTAGTATTAACAAAATGTCCGGTTAAAAGTACGTATACAAAAACACGTGTTTAATCGAACCTAAATACGTATCAAAATACGTACACTACATCGTTTCGCCTGAGTTGGAAAACCCTGTGTGGGACTCTAAAGACTCAACAATACGCTGGCAGTGGGTTTAACCACAAATACGTCAGTGGCACTAGCTGTACGTAACGACTATCCAGGTATTGAACGAAAGGAAGGTCGACAAGCAAACTTATTTGTATCCCTACTGAACCTGAAAGTGACAATATCCATACAGTCCGGTCTCTTCGTCTGAGAGCGTCACATACCGAGTCTAGGGGGTGAAAAACGTCAGACCCCTAATAACGCGATAAGTCGTGTCGGTGTGAAGCCCATCACCCACAGAGAAACTACCGATCCAAATCAGTAAATCTCGTCCACCTTGGCCAAGGATTTCTGGTGATGGTCGCCAGTGCATTGCGCGACATCTACCCCCAATACCGGGAGAGACGAATTCCTGACGATCCGCTCACTGCCTCCATGTAACTCGGGACTGTACCCAACTAAAACCTGTTTGCATGACTCCTTTGAGCCATATTAGGATAGTAATCAAAGCACAATGAGACTCATACGAGACAAATGAAAATCTCAGATCGACAGACTAACATATACTCATGTCACCAGAGAACTGCTACCTGACAATAGGTATAATACCATCTAGCATATCTCCGGCGAGTCCAACCAGTGTAACTCATAACCTAATAAGCAACTGTATACAATCTTTGGTGACTAACTAACACCAATAGCTGTAAGACCGGTCATTGCCCTTCGTCGGGGTCATGAAACGTACACACTAGTCTACTCTAGAATATCGATACACAGTCTCAATATTCCCATGACTAAGGACATTTAAGAATTTTCTTATAGACTATCTGGCCTCACTTGTATGATCGTCATCATAACCCTGGTAATCAAGCAAGAATCATATAAGCCCTATCAACATGTAAAAGTGATTCGTAATACCACATAATGCATGTACATGATGATAAAGTCAAACCAGATAGCATACTATCATTTCGAGTAAGATTGTTCTACCCGTATAGGTCCTCCCTCAATCATCATAATCGCCAGCCTGCAATTAAAATAATTGCCTTTAGGGCGCTATAGCAAACAATCTCCCACTTGCACTTAAGGCTAACTATTGGAGTATCGCATACTCACAGCCCGTGTGCTGCCGAACGCCTAACTTCTCTACTAATCAGTTTCGCAAATTATGTTTGTGAAACATTTTCGTTCGAGAAATAGCCTCAGTGAGTGGATCTGCTACAATATTTTTATTTTTATCTCTCTATATCTCAACTTCATGGAGAACGACTATCTTCCGAAATGAGTGATACCTGTCTCAGAACTTGTCTAGATATTTGATGAGACCAAGTTCATAAATGAACTCCAAATCCAACAAACTTCTTAGACTATATCTTCTACTGAATTTAATTAGTATTCTGCGCCATGCCTATCTTAGTATCCGCTTGGATCACTGTCCAACATACTGCCCCTCAGAAGAGTGTAAACTTTAACTCTGACGGCGACTCTGTCATCTAAGTCATCTTGGAAGCCTGAAATGATAACTGCCCCCTGAAGGAGGCTGCGTTATCATATACCAAGAACATTCTCTCATGTTTATAACTGTTTCCCAATATTTCTCCAGAATTGGATTAATATCTGTTTATTGCAGCCAGTACAAAAGCAATATTTGGTGTGGTACTTGACATCTCATGATTGACTCAATTGCCTAAGTAAGTAATATGTCAATCATGCAAATCCCTCTCATTTGTCCAGAAAACATCTCTTTAGAGAGGGTGACTCCATCACCGGCGGGTATACCACCACGCCAGGAGTCATCCATTCTAAAATACTTTAGAATAGTATCAAAGTACCTGAATTGGAACGCTTCCCAAATCTAAATCTAAAACCATAGATCTAGTCATCAGAATATCTGGTATTTTATCCAGATTCTTTGTGAAGAAACATATGTGATAACCACAGTTTAACCGATCGTAGTATAAGAACAACATTTCCTATTAGGAGTATGTCATCCAAAAACCAGGTCAGTACTTTCTACTCAACTTCCTTACCGGGTATATCTGTCATTTTTGATAAACTCAAACACTATGACTGTCGCATCAAGAATAAATGACCCATCTCGGCTCACCTTGCTTTAGTCTATAAATAGACATAAGCATCTTTCCCACCACGCTTCCGCCGCTCCCACTGACTACAACAACCATCTGGCAAAGTCATATAAACGTGCACTTCTAAATTCAATCTAGAATGACGTTATAGTCATCCACTCGCCAGATCTTATAGTCAAGGACAATAGCAGTGGCAAGCAAGGGTCATCATCGAGATGATGAATACCTCCTTGTCACCGTTTACAAGGAAACCAAAGTACCTCTCGAGTGGCTAAGATTATTCACTAAATTTGCAGAGTGGCTAATAGATTGTCGAATCCAATTGAATCCTTAGATTCTACTAAATATTCAGTAACCGTTTGTGGTTCTGAAATCACTTCCAGTTCTACCATACTTCTACTAATTTTTGTTGAAAAGAATTCATTTTACCAAAAAAGCGGCAAGTCAAGAACAATATAACTATTGATCCTACAAATGGTATAATGTTAACTCTCATCAAAGCCCGGGATAACCCACAAATTGTCATTACTGAAACATGCCTTGAGTTTATCCGGACTCTAGTTTTAAGCATAAACTGGACAACTCCATATACATTAACATCGTTAAGATATGAATCCATTATATATCCAATATAGAAACAAAGACACTAATTTAATTGGAACCAGATTCAAAAATTATACAGCTGTTTTTAGTGCATATCGACTAAATGGAAGAAGGCCATGCAGCATTACTCATCAAAGAGCGCACCCACGGATGAATAATCTGATAGAGAAACAGGTTCTCAAATATATTACTTACAGTAAAATACCTAGTATACGTATCTACATTTTTTACCACCTCGAAGAATCCTGATACTTCCAACATATGGTTCTCTAATTTATTCTTATACCTATAACTTCTCATAATTTGGACCTTATATTTCAACGAAATACGTGTCTAAAACCAGAGAAGTCATAAGTAAACGGAATATAGTACGAATACCAACCCCTTGTCCTAATGGATATCGGACAACATACAATATTTTGTATAAGTTCTCAAAGTTTAATAACTTAAACCATGTATGTCGTATGTTGAAAACTGTATTATGGTCAAGAAGAATTACACCGTTATTGAATGCACATTACCTAATCATCAACATAAAGGTAAATGTTATAAATATAATTTCAAAAAGTTATATCTCACTTTATAAAATAAATGTACAGATATATCAGTTTGAAATTTGTGCATAACAACGGATATTCAAAACCAAATATTTGTCGTTAGATAAAACCCAGACGATTTCCTCAAAATTTACCAATCACAAAGAATTCTGATATTGAGGATCTAATCATCCAATTCTCAATATTCTACACTCACTTAATATCTATAACGCCATACAGATGTAAGAATCAAGTTCGGTAATTATATACTATGGAGTCAGAATCCACTTGGGAAAGCAGTTTTCAATTAACACCACATAGTAAAACTGAAACATGAAAATGTTTCGAGGGGGTGGCCGGGTATTCCTAGTAATGCCTCTTCCAATACCTGACTCATGACATTAGTTGCAATTTTCATTGCCCTTACTCCAATCACTTTATATGTTTTTACTTCTTACCTCTGTACACCATACTTAGACTAATTGGTTTTCTTCTTTTCCTATCTTTCGATACCAGTCTAAGATTTGGAAGAAGACTATCCAATGAGCATAATATGTGTACTCTTCTAATATTAGGAACCCTCGCAACCTGAGAGAAGACAAAGAGAAAAGACAACCAAATAATCCTATTCAATTTCCCCAAAACCGGAATCCATTCTCGAACTGAAATAAATTTCTGCAGGTTCGTATGTAACTGTACGAGATGGTTTTATCCATTCTTTATAGATCTTCGTAATGATACGGAATGTTCTGAAGAAAGCAAAAGGTAAAGCGAGAGTGGCATAGATATATGTGACTTTGTCGTGAATCATGACAAAACAAATCCAGGTTTGTAAAAAGATTCGGTTAACTTGGTTTACAAGTTTTAGTTTAAAGTTAGTCATGGGTCGCTATCAAAGAGATGGAGAGAGAGAAAAGAAACACTCGGTGTGCACTCTATAAAGATTAGATTGGTTAAATACTTTATCTAATCAGGATGGCTTCCACTGTTTCCTTGGATTCTCCTTCAAACCCTAAAAGGAGAACCAATCGGGGTCATTTATATCTTACAAGTTTGCTAACCGTTCAGCCAGACCAGTGTTGGTACTCCGAGGGAGGCTCCCCATGCTTTCGCACGAACCTGATTAAATAACCCCAATTCCGCAGAGACATAATCTCGTTAACACCTTTCGAGACACCTAATGGGTTAGCTAGTTGTGAAGTGAAAATCTCCCAAGAGTAATCCTACTCATCAGTGGGATCAAGACCCAACTATCATCGCATGATAAACTAGTAGAAGACACTCTAGTTACTACACTCCGGAAACTATGCAATACTAGCAGGTTTCCTGTATATTTGAAACTCCCGATGTGGTTTTTGCCCCTAGGGCCCAAGTGACCTTGACAAGGTCAACAAGTCAAATGGTCCTAGTCAAATTCAACATGTCATTATCTTGATTGCATTAAACCCACCCGCACAGAACTTTACAAGGTCAACAAGATCGAACGATTGTCCTAACCAATCACATCTAATACTATAAACAAGCACCAATTAGCTACCGTACACTACACCTTGATAAGGTTATCAAACATAGCACGAATACTAACCACTGCTCATAGAAAATGACGAAGAGCTACGGCTGGTTTTGGCGAAAAACCTTTAACGTGATCGGGTGGATCATCTTCGACAAGGAAAACCGACTCCCAAGCCCATTCCCAATGGACCTAGAAGCTAAATAAGTGGAAAAAAAGAAGAATGACACGACTGCAAAGGTAGCTAACCACTAACCGAGTAGTTAAACTTCTTCTAATTTGCTCATTTAGTTTTTGGAATCGATTCTAGGTCGTAATAGTTCGTGCTTTTGGTTTTAAATTTTTGTTTTGCGTTCTGCCTTGGCCACAAGTTAGCAGCACGAGCACGAATGTCTACAAACATGTGATATCATTGAAGAAACTCTAATCTAGACTTTAGCTTCACGCTAAAAACTAAGTGAAGAAATTAATGAACAAAGCTTGCTAAGAATTGATCACTAGAGTGTGGTAGTGGTTAATCTCTAAGTTTTTCTCTCTTTTTCTTTTTCCTTTCTCAACTAATAAAACTCAAAAGAGGAGGAAGAAAAAGCCAATGATGATGGTGATGAAAAGAGCAAGCATGGCTAATAATAAAAATCCTTATCATTTTCTTTTCTCTTTCTTTCTTTTAAATGTGAAGTGGGTGGAAATATGACCCACTGGTGTGAGTCACAACCACACACTTCCACTTAATACAAGAAACAATGAAAAGAAAAGAACAAAGCATGTCATGTGTACACATATACATATATATATAAACACACACACAAACACTAATACAAGTATATACTACAAATACATACACACATATTCATATCAAAATACATACACCCGTATTCATATAAAATACTAATACCCGTATTTATATCAAGACACAAATACACGTATTTATACAAATACCCGTATTCGTAAAAATACTGTATTCGTGTTAAAATACAAATACCGAGAGAGAGATACCAAAAGAGATATATAATACTAGTCCAAATGTAATAATCTGGCTATCTTTCAAACCGGCTAGTATTAACAAAATGTCCGATTAAAAGTACGTGTACAAAAACATGTATTTAATCGAACCAAAGTACGTATCAAAATACGTATACTGCATAGTTTCGCCTGAGCCGGAAAACCCTCTGTGTGGGACTCTAAACACTCAACAATACGCTGGCAGTGGGTTTAACAACAAGTACGTCAGCGGCACTAACTGTACGTAACGACTACCCAGGTATTGAACGAAATGAATGTCGACAAGCAAACTCGTCCGTATCCCTACTGAACCTGAAAGTGATAATCTCTGTACAGTCCGGTCTCTTCGTTTGAGAGTGTCGCATACCGGGTCTAGAGGAATTGAAAACGTCAGACCCCTATTAACGCGATAAGTCGTGTCGGTGTAAAGCCCATCACCCAGAGAGAAACTACTGATCCAAATCAGTAAATCTCGTCCATCTTGGCCAAGAATTTTTTATGATGGTTACCCGTGCACTGCGCAACATCTACCATCAATACCGAGAGAGATGAATCCCTGACGATCAGCTCACCGCCTCCATGTGGATCGGGATTGTACCTAACTAAAAAATGTTTGCATGACTCCTTTGAGCCTATTGGGATCAAAAGTTACACCCCGATCGATCAAGTCAAAGTCAGTCAACCCCCAACCAAGTGGGTCTAAGCCCAAGTCAAGACCAAGCATGAAAGGGGCCGGCTCCATGCCAAGAATGAAGCAAAAGATTAGTTTAATGCAATTTTTTAAAAAATAAATGTATGAAAAATGGGCAGAAAACCAAAATTTTGTAAACCCCATGGCTTATGTGCAAAAAGAAATAAGCATAAAGGCATGGGGTGGCACACGTGCCATATGGAAAAGCTCAAGGGGCTATATGTAAAGTGTGTCGCCTATAAAGGCAAGCATGAGGAAAAAATCAAGAAAAACATTTTTCACTCTCTCAAAATTTAAGGTTTTGTGTCTCCTTCTCCTTCCTTAAGATTCTAAAGCTTATTCCTTTTTTTTATTTAAATAAAGAGTTTAACTCCTCTTTTTTCAAAAAGAAACAGTTTTTCACCATAAATGTCACGACCCGAAAGAGCACGCGACTGGCCCTTGAACCATATGAAGTCTATAGGACCCCATCTGATCCAAGTAAACCAAAAGCCCAGAAATCTAAAACCATTTAAAGAGTAAAGAAGGAAAACTGGTTTTAAGAAGTAAAGAAATCGGGTTTCGAAAATCCAAGTTTTTAAATAACTAAGCCGAGTATGTATTTTTTTTTAAAATTGTGTAACCTTTCCTGAAAATTTCGGCAGAGTTTCCTTTGTAAAAACTGGCCCCGAACGGGGTACAACAAGAATAATATATATAAAAGGATAAAAGGCATCCCCAAGCGGGAGCTAGCTCTTCGTCAAACGACGGTCACAACCACGCAAGCAATAATAATATACAACGCCAAAGGGCGAGGATCAAAACCCAAAAAGAACTCAAAACAGCCAGAAAACCGTAATACTACAAGCGCGACTCTAAGGTCAAAATAATACAACACTGTTTTCTAAGTCTGAAACAATATACAAGTTTTGGTTGATGGAATTCTAGATACAATGAATAATACATGAACAATAGCGGTTCTAATACAAAAGAACCCACCTACCCAAGCAAGTCACCCATAAGGAAGCAGTGTGCCAGAAATGCCGCTATGGAATCCGTACGGCAACACCTGCAAGAACTGTGGCACAACGGGGGTGAGTTGCCAACTCGTGAATAGAAAAATATCTACAAGCAAAGATCGAATGCATGACCCATCCTAGGTCAATACGATCAGATATAAATAAACCTCAATATGAATAAAGCTGAAGCATGCTAAACTGGCAATGTAATCTCTATACATGAGTGTAGTGCCAAGTGCTCGTGCTAGTGCCTCAGGTAATAGCATATCATGAATGTGAGGTATGATCAATGTAATCAAATCTGGATATACGTGGATCCGTCCACTCGTCACCCAATGACAATAACCGCCATGCATGTAAATATCATCAGCATATGCATGGGAATAATATGAGGATATAAACCATCTGTGTCCCTCGCGACACGTCAAAATCATGGAACCGGAGTGCCCAGCATCGACACTCGAAAACATCATGAAAACTGTGCCCAGCATCGGCACGTAAATCCTCATATATCGGGCTCCGTCAATCCGGATCGGCCCACGGGCTCTGTCTGCGGTATCGGCCCTCGGCCCCGGCAGTACGCCCATATCCATCTATCGACTCTGGTCAGTATCCTCCGGATAACCGCCAGGTCCAACCAATTACCGGTAGGTACTCGCCACCCTGCCAGGCTCATCGTCTACTCCACGAAAAACATTTCTTGCCCCGGGAAACCATACCGGGTCCACCATGTACCCGCAATCGGTCTCATCCACCTCCTCAAATCGGGTTTCACATGTCGCTCTCAGCACCGAAAAAACACATGGTGGACGCACTGAAATATCATATCAAGGGTAACCGGGTTTTTAAAACAATTTCACATTCTCTTTTAAGATATCCACGGTTCCCAAATCCAGAAATATCATGGAAACAACATATCTCAATACGTATAATCAAAGAGCATGATACATGCGACATGTAAAACAAATATAAGCATATCAGTCTGTCATGCAAGAATCATATCCTGAATGCAACAGTACTACAGTGCAGTGACATGGCAATTATCGATGATGAAGTGTGTGAGCCAGCAAACAAGTGTAAGTGGAACATACGCATCATCGATAATGGTGCTAGTGTCCTAACAGCATGACTGAAATATATCAACAATACAAGCGATGCAATGCAAATAGCATGAATATGCGGAATCGAATAATCAACGCAACAATAAAGAACCTGCCTCAATAGATATATCATGCAGCCTTGACATTTGAAATAAGACGAATCGGGGTTTTTAGTAAAATAAGGGTTACGGTGTTTTAAGAGAAGATACTTCATTTGAAAATACCCGTAGAATCCCTTTTTGTCTACCTTTAAAATATCCCCGATTCGTTAGTTTTGAAATAGGTATGACTCGGGTAAGTCTAATGTCTACTAAGTAATCTAAACAGGAGGGGTATGAAACCACCTATATCTGAGTCGATATACATATATATATATATATATACAATAGTCGGTGATCTCGCCTCAATAGTATCACGTACGATACGGTATATCATATAACATCCTCGAGTCATGAGTGCGGGTCTAACAACAATATAAAGCTCGTACGGTAATTCGTCGTACGACATCCCAATAGCTAGGTACGGGTCAATATCACATTCATCTCATCATGTATCAGGTATCATTACCATCATATCACATAATCTAGGGTACAAATCTAAGTCTAGTACCATCGACACCATCTATATAAATATGAATGCGGGGTAAAACACATGCCCAAAGGCCCGCCAAAACCATCATGCCACATCTCAAATACAACTCTATCATATCGCCGAATCTCACGACCTCAAGTCAAATTCATCACTCATCTCAATCCCGTATATGAACACATAGTCCCATACCCATGTGTAGATATACACCTCCAAATACGCACAGATAAATGAAAGAATGCATGCAAGTATATGTGTATGTGGGTGTGTGGGTGTGCAACCCCTACTCTAGGGTTCCGCACGATGCTAAACCAATTACATTCTTATCATCAATAATCCATTATTACCATTAATAGTCCTAACAACACGTAATAAATATATGTGTGTATACGTATTCGTATACATCACCACGGACTGCGGGGGTGCTATACGCCATCCACCCGACTTCTCCCCGTAGATATAATCTACTCACCTGGTCTTCGCTTGCCGAAATTGATGACGCCATGCTCCTTCGTCTCGGAATCCTTGCGAGGGTACCTAGAATAATAAACAGTCGCAATACGTATTAATATCGAGGCAGAAAACCGATACAGCGCACAGTGTGCTCATAGGTTGGAACCTATGGCCCAAACATGCAAATCCAACAATTAACCCCTGTTGTCGATGTACGAACACCCGACAACCAAATACAAATCCAAATATCAAGAAAGTGCATTTAAAAATACAGAAAACATCGCCTAAAACACACCAAAATGCTCCCAGATTTTCCCCAGATGACCATTAGCCAAAACTACATATAGGAGGGGTCTAATTTAGTGCTAAATGAGCCCTGGAACAAAAATGGAACCATTCCTTCCTACTCTGGCCGCAAATTGCGGCCAGAATGATTAAATCTGCGGCCGTAGGTTTGAGTTAGGGGCTCGGGTCTCAGTGGTAGCTTCCTAGGTGCCTACACGACTCACTGTCAGCTCAATTTTATTTTTGGAGTCTCGGGGTGATAGCAGATTCCTAATTACGATCACAGATTCACAGTTTTCCCCGATATCGATTCCGTAATTCCGTATTCTGTGTTCTAGCTCAGGTTTAGGTCTAAACTAACATCACACCAGGGTTTCTAAGGTCACCACCATCCTCAATTTCATCTTTGATTTCAGGTCCCACATAAACCCTAACTTGATGTTTCACAAATCCACCAAACAACACCATATCGATACAAAACTAGTATTGATGCACAAGAAATGAGATACTACTCTAATAGGTGCAGAAATTACCTCCCTTGGCAACTCAAGAAAATTCTTGAGTTGCTCAAGGTCCTCCAAATCCAATCTTGCTAGGTTCAATGTGTAGCTAGTGAGCTTGGGAGCAAGTTTTGTGAAGTGGGAATGGGGTTTTAGCTTTGTTTTCATGGTGGATCTAGGGTTTCATGAAGAGGGAGAGAGTGGGAAAGGGAGCAGCAGCAGCAACAAAGGGGAGGGAGAGGAGAGAGAATGAGAAGGGGAAAATGATAGGGAGTGGTTCATAAAGTGAGGATTGACTTGGTCTCTTTCTTTCTCATCATCATACTTTTTCCTTTTCTTTTTCTTTTCCTTCTCACTCCAATAGTGACCCCAAAAGAACAACCATGGCAAAAGAAATGTAACACAAGTGTAACAAGTGTGGAAAATGATATGTGCACATTTTTGCACAAAAAAAGCTAAAAATCCAATTACCGATTTTTAATCGCGATTAACACTAAATTAGCATATAACTAGTCTTAAAAACTTTAAAATGGCATAATTCCATAAAATACCCTATTTTAGAATTTTCCAAAATTTTTCCCCATTTATTTGTATTTAATTATACAGGAATATTAAAATATTCATTAAAATAATATTAAATTATAAAAATTCCCGAAAATAATATTTAATTATTTTGGAAACGTTACAATAAAACCATTGAAGGGGAGCTCGGGCCTTCGATCAAATCCTTAAAAGGAGAGATTTTTAAGTCTCACACCCCCTTCTCCAAGATCCAGCAAACAGAGAGGAAGAAAAAGGAGACTCATCTCCAAAAATCCCACTTTGGGAAGATTCAAGGCTCAAGAGGAGATCTAGGGCTCAAGGGAGAAGAAAAGGGTCCCCTTTCATCATCTCCGAAAATCTCTTGTGAGTTTAACTTCACCAAAAAATAAAATAATAATAAAATAAAAATCTCTTTTTTAGGAGTTTAACTCCAAAAGTCAATTAGGAGTACAACTCCAAGTGCATGGGAAAAGCCCCTTTGTCCTTTTTTTAGGAGTTGAACTCCAAATCAATCGAGAGTACAACTCCAAGTGCATGGGAAAAGCCCCTTTGTCATTTTTTTAGGAGTTGAACTCCAAATCAATCGAGAGTACAACTCCCCGTGCAGGGACTAAGTCCCTTTTTCTGCAGGCGCCCTGCGCCCATGCGCCGGACGCGTGAGGCGCTGGAGCCCAGCGCCCACGCGTCCTTAGGATGCCCCTCACCCTTTTTTATATATACTCCACGTTCAAAATATGTCTAGCGTTAGAAAAAAAATTCTAACGAGGCGCTGCCCCGCATCCCGTAAGGGGGCTGCTAGCCCTCTTGACCCCCAGCCCATTATCCGGGTAGCGGGACCCCGTAAACTCTACGAGATCCCCGATATACTTAAGTCCTTTTAAAGCACAACTGTCACGCCCCGCTTTCCGGTATACGGCGAAGGGGACGCGACTGGTCCGCTACGTATTTACTCAGAAGCAAACACGCTAAGCGTAACTAAGCAATATAAAAGAGAATATACACAAGAGACAAGGTATAATAAAAACAGCAATTTTATTTATTAACATTCTTTTGTACAATGCATGAAAAGGAAATACAACTGAAATAAAAGCAATGCCTAAACAATGGCATGACAAGAAATTAAAGGTGCTGAAAAGAAAATGTACAATGTCTAGAGCTCAGGGTCTTCGCTGTAGTGATCCAAGTCTTCTGCAGTTGGCTCGATCTCTGACGGTTCCAAATCACCTGACTACATTCAAAGAAGAAAGAAATAGAATGTTGTCAGCGAACAGGTCGCTCGGTAAGTCCCAAAGATAAGAGGATAAATAGAATGGACAGAGAGTAAGAGAGAGAGGGTAGCTTTTACAGTTGTATTATATTGTTATATTGTTGTATTTAGTGTTAACGCTGTTATTTGTAGCTTGGTACAGAAGGATGCCAGTGTATACGAGAGAAGTCTCACTTGCCCGGGAGACTAAGGTATCAGGAACTCAAGGAACCGTTGGGCCACGGTACAACAGCAACGGAATACAGGTTAGGTGTCTTAATCTTACCGTCTCGTGCCACTTTTAACACCTTCCGTACCAATCTACCTCTTAAACCCCGTAGTGTTTTGATTGTATTGTTTGTCTTGTAAATTGTATTGATTGTATAATTGGTTGACTGACCGAAACCATGATATCAGTAAACGGATGTAACCGTAGAATCATGTAAATGGAGTAACTGGAGAACCATGTCAATGGAATGTATATCCATGGTTCGGTTCAGTTAAGTTGTATAGATTGATAATTGGATTCATGGATTCATGTTGAATTGTAATATTGAAGATTGTAGATTGTACTTGAATCATATTCAAGTCAGATTATACTAAGACTCAAACTGAATCAGACAATCAGCAAAATAAATTGAAGTCCTGATTGTTTTTATTAATTTGTCTATCTTAGATAGGCAAGCACCCACTTCTCCGGCTCCCTGAGGCTCAAGAGATTGGTCCCGCTTAAACCTATGTTTACTAGGGTCCTTAAGGTAATTTATAGAACTTGAGGGGGTTTTATGTAAAAATAATTTTATATACTTTTCAAAATACTCCCCAAGCATTTATTATTCGTCTTTAGAGTTGTAATGAATGTGGATTTTATATTGTGATATTTCTAGTGAAAATATCCTAATTTCAGAAATAAAGGTATTTATTTGTAATATTGATTTGTGTGGAATTCTTGGTATTTTAGTGTAAAATTGATTCTTGTGATTTTTAGAAAAAGGTGGAATATTTATATTATAACAAAATAGGTATTTTAATGATAAATATACATATATTTATACAAAAATAATTTTAATATATATTTTTTATATTCTAAAAATCACATTTTCTTAAGATGTCGTATTTTAAATCTTTCGAGACCGAATGCTCCTTGCGGAGGTCTGAATCTCGCACTACTAAGCCCGAGGATGTGCGATAACCCGCACCATCCCAAACGGGTTCCCCAAAATGGGTTGTAGCGGTGCTTTGCAAAGATTTGTATAAATACTAAATCCCTTAGAAAACGGTTTTATGAAGTAAGTGGTATTTATTTGTAAAGACGTCAATTTTCCGTATTCTATGTTTTAGGGTCTCCTAAGTCAACTGGACTATTTCTAACTGGTCCAAAACGACAAGTTCTGAGATACCTCAAGTCGCCTCTTCACCGCCAATTGTGTCCAGGTAAGTACAAGTGAAGAAAGGAGGGATCCGCTCACGAATCACCGTGAGACGAGCCTTTTAAAGTTACCTTTCTCACTTGCATAGCCTAGACACCACAAGATCAGGTTTAGATAAACGACTGATGTTCACAACTTATCCTATTTTCATAATAAGTGGTATTTATTTAAAAAGTGTATCAATACTAAATCTTTTAGAAATGGCTTTATTTAGTAAAGAGTATTTAAATAAAAATGTTCGTTTTTCCGTATTCTGGGTTCTCGAGGGTATCATGTTAGGTTGTATGTGAGTGTGTGAGGAGGTAGGTCGTTACCCCGTGATCTATTTTAAATGTATAGCAAGTTTGATGGAGTTAAATGTAGAATTGAAACAATATTGTATTTAAGTGAAAAATACGATGAATGGAAATAGCTATCATTTTATGTAATGAAACTTGATCAATTTGTTTGATTAGTGTTTAATAGTCAACATGAGAAAGTTTAAGTATGATTGTATTAGTGAGAAGTGGAATTTTATAGGAAACCGAATCGGAAATCGGATTTGTTCTGATTCCGTCGGGTTTTGTAAATCCATATTTTTAGATAGAAGAGATAGGTAGAAATTAGGGCTTACGGGTTTTAGATCACACAAGAGAGTGAGAGGGAAGTAGAGGAATCGCCGATGTGTTGCGTCGTTGCCGGGAGTTCTTAGAACGATCGCCGGATGTTCCGCCAGGAATTCGTCGGAGCTTCGCCTCGAGCTCGTTTTCAAAGTACACAAGATTTCTTGAGAATTTTTTAGAGTTGGCTCAGAGTTTTGGGGATGAGAGGGTAGTGTGTAGGGTTGGTATTTATAGGGTTAGGGTAGATGAAATGTTAAAATGAAAAATGTGATAAAATGTATTAAAAGTGGAGTAATTGGGGTTTTAAAAGAGCTCTGAAAATGGTCTGAGGCTAAAATTTTGCAGGTGCATAGGGAATATGAAAAGACACAACTTTCATGTAGGGGTTGTCGCCGGAATCGACCGACTCGGCCGTGACTCAGTCGGAGAAATGAGTCGGCCGAGTCGGCGCCGATTTGGCCGATTCCCGGCCGAATCAGGCGGCCGGGATCCCCCCCGACGGTTCATCTACCCTCTGGCAATGTTGCATTTTTGGGTGTAGTGGGGTTTTTGTGAGATATGCACATGTAAACTCTTGGTATTCTAAAGGTTCAAAATAAAAACAATATTAAAAATAATGTGGGGTATGGGATTTAAACTATGGTGGCTTGGTTCAGCAGTGCAAGGTATTACCAATGAGCTACAAGCTCCTTCTTGTAATTATGGACCTAATTAATTATTTAAAGTAATAACAGTAAATGTAAATACCCCAAATATACATTAATTTTAAAGCAAATTTTTGTACACTAAAAATAGAGTTGTTACATTCTTTTAACTTGTAATTAAAAAGCAAAATAATTACTTATAACTTGTGCTCAGGCTAAAATACCCCTTTATGGATTTTTGAAAATTTTTTGTAAAAACTTGTATTGGAAATTTGGGGTTGTTACAATAACACATGCACACTGCACATTGAGTTCGCATGACCAGTTTGACCCGTCAATCGGAGGTTCCTTCACTACAAAAGCGAGGGGTAATTAACGGCAGCTTAGTCCGCGGTTGCCAGAGATTCAGATCCCCACAATCAATAAACCCCAACCTACTCTAGGAAGGGGGAATCTGTCGTACGCCTGACAAGTGACACGTGTTCACATCTCAATGGGGTGACGAAAAACACCCTACAGATTCTGGCACGCCCGGTGGGATTTTTCTCTCCTCCCATATCTCGGGTCAAGCATTCATGCGAACTCATTTAGCATATATACCGATGTTTGTACTGAAATAATGTTTTTCCGTGTAGCAATCAACTTTCAACGATGATGTCTTCTAAGATGAATTCGGTTTCTGACGCGACCCCAATCCCGTACGTGGTCAAGATCAATGCTCGCGTGATTCTCCCCGCAAGCCTCAATCGGCAGTGGAAGGAAACACCCTGCCAATTTGGGTCTGTCATCATCTACCCTGTCGGGAGCGCTCATCTGGCAGAAATCCTGGCAAACCAGGTGGCCAAGCCGGTCTCAAGGGGTAAGAGGCTGAACGTTGTGATCGCTAAGGCACCACAACTCAAACTTAAGACGGTGTCCGAACGACTCTCTGGTGCTCCAGCTGGGGGCAAGACTGCCGGTAAAAAAGGCATCACCAAACGTCACGGACGAACTCAGGCGACGACTCCAACAAGTGCACAATCAGGCGTATCTCCAAAGCCCTCTATCGCCCGGTTTACGGTGGCTTCCCGAGGAGCCGTAGCCTGCCAAATGCTCAGGATAGATAGGTTGAGACAAAAGCGGCTCAGGTATCGAGCTTGTTGGGGTCAAAATTTGCACCCCCGGTTGACCGGGTCAAAGTCAAGGTCAACCCCAAGCCAGGTGGATCTAAGCCCAGGTCAAGCGGGCCCATGCCTAAGTCAAGCCCGCGGCCAGCCTCCTCCATGCCAAAATATATATCATGTAATAAATAATTTTTATGTAATTTTTTATGCATGAATGTAAGCAAAATGAGCATAAAGCCAATTTTTTGTAAGCTCATGGCTTATGTGCAAAAAGGAATAGCACATGAAGCAAGGGATGGGCAAAATGCCATTTTGCAAAGTCCAAGAGGCTATATGTAAATGTGTAAGCCTATATAAGGCAACATGATGATGAATAAAGTAACACTTTTTCATTCCCCCAAAAAATAGGGTTCTTTGTGTCTCCTGCTCTTTCTACAAGGTTCTAAACCTTCCCATTTCTTTTGAATTAAATCAAGAGTTTTACTCTTTCTTTTCCAAAACTAAATAGTTTTTCACCACAAAACCCATAAAGGGGAACTCAGATCTTCCATTAGATCTAAAAAAGAAGAGATTTTTAACATCTCACATCTCTTGATCTTCAAGATCCTGCCAACAGAGGAGGAAGAAGAAGACTCATCTCCAGAAACCCCACTTTGGGGAAGAACTAGGGCTCACCATCAGCTTCAAAACAGCTTAGGAGTTTTCACTCCACCCTAATTTCTCTTTCGAGAATTTCTGGGGCTAGAAGCCTTTTTTTCTCACCGGCGCTCAAGCGCAAAGTGCCCACATGCCGACACGTGGCACTCCAGCGCCCTGCGCTCAAGCGCAAAGCGCCCACGTGCCGCCACGTAGCGCGCCAGCGCTCGAGCGGCCTGCGCTCAAGAGCAATGCGCCCAAGTGCCGACACGTGGCGCGCTTGCGCTCAAGCACCCAGCGCTCAAGCGCAAAGCGCCCACCTACCGACACGTGGCGCGCTAACGCCTAAGCGCACAGCACCTAAGCGCACAACGCTCAAGGCGCTGACCCCACGCGTCCTTTAGGCGCTTTTTCCTTTTTTTATATATGTATACATGTATATATATGTACAGATACACACACACTCCACAACACTGTCCCCCTCAAAAAAAAATTAGGCCGGGGCGCTGCCCTGCACCCCGCAAGGGGGCTGCTAGCCCCCTTGACCCCCAGCCCGCTATCCGGGTAGCGGGACCCCCGTAAAAACTCTGCGTGGCTCCCGATATATCCAAACCCCCCTCCAAAACAACACACACATACACTGTACATTGAGTTCGCATGACCAGTTTAACCCGTTAATCGGAGGTTCGCTCGCCCCAAAGGCGAGGGGTAATTAACGGCAGCTTAGTCCGCGGCTGCCGGAGATTCGGATCCCCACAATCAATAAACCCCCGCCTACCCTAAGCAAGGGGAATCTGTAGTACGCCTGACAAGCGCGCGCGTATTCCCGTCTCAATGAGGTGACGAAAAACACCCTACAGATTCTGGCACGCCCGGTGAGACCTATCTTTCCTCCCATATTTCGGGCTAAACGTTCATGCGAACTCAATCAATATACATGTCTATAATTATACTAAAATCATGCTCTTTCATGCAGGTCTTCAAGCAATCACTTTCAACAATGTCTCCAAAGATGAACTCAGCTCTCAGCACGGCTCCCGTCTCCTACACGATGAAGATAGACTCTAGGACGGTCCTTCCGGCCAGCCTTGGGCGACAATGGGAAGAGCCGCCGCTACCATTCGGCTCTATCCTATTCGTGTCAGCTAACGCCATCCCAGCTCCTCAAGCCTCGGTGACAGACAAACCGGTCTCGAAAGGCAAGAGGCCAAATGTGGTGGTCTCGAAGGCGCCCCAACTCAAACGCAAGTTGGTGTTTGAACGACTCTCCTTGTCCCCAGCTGGGGGCAAGGCCATCAACACCAACAAAGCAATAAGGCGTCTCGAGCAAGCTCCGGCGGTGCCCCTGGCAACTGCTCGATCGGGTGTCTTCTCTAAGCTCCCCGCTAATCGACTCACGGTAGCTTCCCAGGAAGCAGATGCCCGCCAAGCCCTTAAAATTGAGAAGCTAAAGCAGAAAAGGCTCAGGTATAGAGCCAACAAAAGGGATAGGGCTCCTGCTAGGCTGAACCTCATAAGGTTCGAGGAACAGGGTTACCCCGCCAAAGATGAGGAAATGGCTGGATATGTGGTCCACACTGTCTACATGGTGGGCACGCGCAACAAGAGCAAGGACGGGGCCACCACATCTCAAATCCAATCTGGCTTGAATGTGGTTGCCACTTCCCAAGAACAGCCGCCTCCGCTGGATGATGAAAATCCTCTCGATGAGGCTGATAGGCAGAGAGAGCCCTCAATTCATGAGGAGTCAGGCTCGGAAAGCGAAGATGAGTCAACTTTCCGTCCTAAGACCGCAGAGCAGCAACTTCTCCAAGAGCTCCGAAAGCAGCTCAGAAGCAAAGACAAGGAGATAGCCAAGCTCTACTCCAAGATCGACGACTTGACAAACGTCGTCTTACAGCTCACGGCCCAACTTGCCTCTCAGCCGCCCAATCAGGCGCAGCGCTCTCATGAACCAGGAAACGATGTCTCGAAACAGCCGACGCCCGTTCCCTTAAATCCAAAAGTGGGCGGACCGCATGAAAATCAGTCGCATCCTATCTCGGCAAATGTCTTGGCTACCGATGACAGTAGCCCGCTAACTCAAGATCAAATCATGGATTTGGTTTCCAACAAAGTCAAAACCTTGGTAGCCGAAGCCGAAGCGCAAAAAGATATCAGCAGTAGTGGGAGACCATATCCTGCTCAGTATGATCTGGTATAATTTCTTAGCGGCTATGTCATCCCTAAATTCGGAAGATTTGATAGGAAGGGAAATGTGAATCAGCACATCGCCCACTTCAAAGCCTCATGCGGGAATACTGGGAGCAACGATGCGCTTCTTCTCCACCAGTTCGTTAATAGCTTGACCGATGTTGCTTTCGACTGGTACACGAGCATACCGGATGGCTCCGTTATTACTTTCGTCCAAATAGAATCTTTGTTTCGACAAAGGTTCATGAGCGTCAGCGAAAAGATTACCATTGTCGAGCTCGTAAGGACAAAGCCCAAGAACAATGAAAGCAGCACGGATTTTATAACCCGATGGCGCAATCTCTCCGTCAAATGCGAACCGCCGATAGAACAGGACCAATATGTCAGTCTCCTCGTTGGAAATCTCAACAATTGGATGGCCCCGTTTCTATGCACCGCGGGTCTCAAAACGTTCCAAGAGCTGACCAGGAAAGTTCAGATGCTGGAGCGCTCAAAGCAGGAGTCCTCCTCGGACTCCCAAAATAACAATAGGTCCTAGAGAAACCGAAAGGACGATAATCGCAAAGGCGGAAACTCCGATGATTCTGAATCTTTCAACACTTCGGCTAACCGAAATAAGCAAAGGTTGAGCGGGCCTAATGCCAACCAGCCTCGGAAGCCAGTGTTCGGAGAGGGAGGAGAATCTCCACTAAAAGAGAAGCTGGATAAGGTCTATTCCTTCAGGAGGGACAAAATTCGCAAAATATTCAAAGACGCCCTGAGGAACGGTCTACAACTGCCAGAGTCAAAAAGACTGCAGGAAGCGAATATGACCGACGACCCCAAATACTGCCCCTATCACAGAGTGATAAGTCATGCCATTGAGGACTATTTCGTCTTCAAAAATTGGGTCGAAAATCAATACAAGGCAGGAGAGATAGAACTGTCTAAAGGCGTGTTAACAAACAGTCCAGCTGCGACCGCCAATTTCATACAAACGGAGATCGAAGTTCTTCGTCAAACTGATTCTCTCAGACATCTGCCTTTCTCTGAGAACAATCAACCACCACGTCATTAAACTGGGAACAATAGATCGCTAAGTCTTTAAACTGTGAACTGTCGACCTCTAAGTCGTTAAACTGGGAATGTAAAAAATATATATATGTAAATAAACAAAAAAATGTGTAAATAAAAGAAAAATAAAGAAAAGCCGAAATGATAGGGCAACTCGCAATAAAAATCAGCGAGTAAAATAAAGATGAAAAATAAAGCCGAAATGATGGGGCAACCGCAAATAAAAGCCGAAATGATAAGGCAATCGTGATCTTCGCGATAAGAAAAGCTGAAATGATAGAGCAATCGCGGTAAAACAAAAAATGCAAAAAAAATAGAGAAAAACAAAAAAACAAAAAAAACGGCGAATGATAAGTCGCTCCTGATACCATATTCCAGTGCAGCGATACAGACACCAACCAAAATCCGATTTTCCAAAATTCCCCCGGCTCTACGGTTAGCCCCAAATTGACTACCGTATACAATCCACGGGCTCAAATAATTCTCATCACACTCATGCCCCACCACAATCACCAATTACGCGGCTGGTCTCCGCCTTTGGAATTATGCTCTGTTGAGAAGACCCACTCATGTGTCCTTACGATACATGAGTAGAACAAACCTTTGTGGGATCCTTACGACTCACAAAGGAAAAACACACTCAGGAGTCCTCACGACTCCTAAGGAGAAAATACACCTGCGGGATCCTTACGACTCGTAGGGAGAAAATGCTTTTATGGGACCCTCACGGCTCATAAAATTGAAAAGCTTAGGTGATAGGGATCTAAACCTGTCTCCTAAGACATCGCTTCCCAAATCCCAACGGCGAATGATGAGTCGCTCCTGGTACCATATTCCAGTGCAACGATGCAGACGCTGTCCAAAACTCAAATTCCCAGCGGCGAATGATGAGTCGCTCCTGGTACCATATTCCAGTGCAGCGATACAGACGCCAACCAAATTCCAAATCCCACACCCCAACGGCGAATGATGAGTCGCTCCTGGTACCACATTCCAGTGCAGCGATGCAGACACCAACAAAGTCCTAAAATTTTTCCGGCCCTACGGTCTGGATCATACATCCTGCAAAACCGTATACAATTCACGGGCATAAAACAATCCCAATCTCTCTCAAGTCCTACCGGTGAGACCACATTCAAAGTCCCACCAAAAATAATAAAAAAAATAAAAAGAATGGTATGTCCACAAACAAAATGGGCACGGTGAAAACCCGAAAGGGCTCCGTGAGTAAAAACAACAGGACTGCCGGCGAGTTTGTGAAAACCCGAAAGGGCGCAAACTCGTAAAAAAAGAAATGAAATGCACTCGCAAAGTCCTCTCGACTTTGTGAGGAGAAAATTCCCATGTGAGATCCTTACGACTCACAAAGGAGCAACACACTTAGGAGTCCCTATGACTCCTAAGGAGAAAATACACCTAGGGAGAAAATGCACTTTCGACTCGTAGGGAGAAAATGCTTTTATGGGACCCTTACGGCCCATAAAATTAAAAAGTCTTAGGTGATAGGGACCTAAAACCTGTCTCCTAAGCCATCGTTTCCTAATAAGCAAATGCAAATGATGATTCGCTCCTGGTACCATATTCCAGTGTAGCGATGTTGATGCCAAACAAAAACTAATTCCGAAATCCTCTCAGGGAAAATGATGAGTTACTCCTGGCATTATTCCAGTGCAGCAATGCAGATGCCAAACCAAAGCCAAATCCTCAAATCCACTCATGGCAAATGATGATTTGCTCCTGGTACCATATTCCAGTGTAGCGATGCTGATGTCAACCCAAATCAAATCAAACCAACCACCTCTACGGCGGAATCATGCTCCGTCCCAGAATTTACCCCGTGTCGAAATCATGCTTCGCCTCGGGATATCTACCTTCCCTGCCGGAATTATGCTCCGCCTCGAAATCAAATCAACCAACCAGCTCTGCGCCGGAATCATGCTTCGTCTCAGAGTGTACCCCGCGTCGAAATCATGTTTCGCCTCAGTGTACCTGCCTTCCCTGTCGAAATTGTGCTTTGTCTCGGAACCAAGTCAACCAGCAAGCTCTGCGTCGGAATCATGCTTCGTCTCAGAATGTGCACCCCGTGACAAAATCAAGCTTCGCCTCGGATTATCTTCTTTCCCCATCAGAATTATACTTCGCCTGGGAATCAACCTCTGCATCGAAATTATGCTTCGGTCAAAATGTTTGCCACCCTTCGAAATGATGCTCCGAATCCTGGAATTATGCTTCGCTCTTCGGAATGATGCTCCGATCCTTGGAATTATGCTCCGCACTTCGGAATGATGCTCCGAATCCTGGAATTATGCTCCACTCTTCGGAATGATGCTCCGATCCTTGGAATTATGCTCCCCAAATCGGAATGATGCTCCGATCCCTGGAATTATGCTCCGCTCTTCGGAATGATGTTCTGATCCCTGGAATTATGCTCCGCGCTTCGGAATAATGCTCCGATCCCTGGAATCTTGCTCCGCTCTTCGGAATGATGCTCCGATCCTTGGAATTATGCTCCGCGCTTCGGAATGATGCTCCGATCCCTGGAATCATGCTCCGCTCTTCGGAATGATGCTCCGATCCTTGGAATTATGCTCCGCAAATCGGAATGATGCTCCGATCCCTGGAATCATACTCCGCTCTTCGGAATGATGCTCCGATCTGTTAGTGTATATGCCCTAGAGGCCATTACTGTATCATACTAGCTTGTATATTACTTAATGGAAGCTTGGGATATTCACAGTTGTATAGACAATCTTGCTCAAAATGGTAGTATGCTACTTGGTTTGTTTCTACTTCAATATGTGCATTTGTTTCTTTTAGCATATCGCTTATACATATTAGTAGAGCCCTTAGGATCTTTGCTTGATTACCAGCGTTGTGATGGCAGTCACACTCGTGGGGGCTGGGTAATCTATAGGCACATCCTTATACAGGTCCCTAGTCGTAGGACTATCGAGACAGGGCATCGATACTCCGGAGTAGACTAGCGTATGCGCTTCTCATCCCAGTGTGGGAAACGGTCTGTCCCACAGCCGTCAGTACGTCGTATTTGAGATAGTATGTGGGTGCTTCTTAGGTTACGAGTACACTGGACAGGACTCGTCGGGAACTGTTGGTTGGTACTATACCTATCGTCAGTTATCAATTCCCAGGTGACATGAGTACAGCTTAGTCCGCTGACTTGACACTGTCACTTCGCCTCGAGTGTGTTCCCACTGTACTTTGATTACTACCCTACCACGGCTCAAAGGAGTTGTGCAAACAGGTAGTAGTTGGGTGCAGTCCCGAAGCACTTGGAGGCAGTGACGGTTAGACAGGATTCTTCTCTCCCGGTATTGGGGGTTGACATCGTGCTGTGTCTAGGAGAGCCATTACACGAGTAGTCCCTGGCCAGGGCAAGCGAGATATACTGGTAGATTTCCAGTGCTATCTCAGGGTGTTCTGGGCTACACTCCGACACGACTTGTACCGCTATTAGGGGACTGACGTTTACCGCCCCCTAGGCCCGCCATGCGATGTATCAGACGAACAGACCGGACTGTACAGAGATTGTCACATTCAGGCTCAGTAGGAGTTCAGATTGGTTTCACCTCGTCAGTCTTCTTGTCGGCATCTACCTGGGGACCGTTACGCACAGCTAGTGCCGCTTGCGGTCTGTGGTTAAACCCACTGCCAGCGTAGTGTCGAGTCTTTAGAGTCCCATACAGAAAGCTATTCGCCTTTAGGCAAAAGAGTAGAGGTCGCATGGTTTTGCGACAGGTCGCATGGTTTTGCGACAGGGTTCGGTCACATCTGTGCACTTGTGCACGTTTGGTGTCCGGACAGTTAACACTAGCGGGCTTTGGTTTAAGCAAGATCCTAGCGTACATTTTGGGATTGGTTTTATCTCGTTTGTATTCGTGTTCCTCGGAACGCAGATGCGGGTGTGTATGCACAGTTGACAGAGAGACAGAGGCAGGGGATTCTCATTGGGGTTGTTGACTGTTGACTGTTGACTATTGACTTTTGGCTAAACCCTAATGAGAATAAGAAATATGATTAACAATAATATTAATTAAGTGTTATAGTGACATGGTTGTTGAGGGGTTGACTTTGTTGACTTGTTGACTTTGTTGACCGGTTGACTAGATTGGACTAGTTGACCATCATCATGACAATGGCTATCATTTCATGGCAAAGACTTTTGCTTGCTTGTTTATTTATGCAAAATGAGTGCATGAAATGATATAACCATTTTGACTTGAACCATCACATAATACTTGATTACTATTTTGTTATGATGGTTTTGGATTATGAGAGCCTAGATGGCAAAAGAGTTACTCATTCTCTCATTTCATTTCTCTCTCTTGCTTGAGCTCTCCCTCTTGCTCTCTCTCTAGCTCAAGGCAACACCCTCTCATGAGTTGAGAAACATTGCCTTAGAGATAAAAGAAAACCCATATCACTTCTCTACTCATCCTAGTTCATAAGGTTTGGCAAACCAAGTGTTCTAATTTCTTCAAGTTAGAAGAAGAAGCCAAAGGTAGAAGTTTTCAGGTGGATCTATCTTCGGCGCAAAGAGACGACGAGGTGAGGCCGATCCGTACACCGGAAAGAGTTGAAGACGAAGAAGTTCAAGAAAGGTATAGCCCCCTAACCGAGTAGGAAAAACTCTAGTCTGGTTGTTAGAAAGTTGTTTAACAAAGATCCGTATTTTGAGTCCATGTTACCACCTCTTGAAAAATCATTTTTCATCATTTCCGCAAGCCCGTAAGTACCGGGAGAGGTAACGTGGACTTACAGTGGTATCAGAGCCTAGTTAAACACTATCTAACATGTTAGCAAAGTAACTAGAAATTCGATCGGAGAAAATATCACGAAACATACCCAAAAAGCATACTTTCTGTCGAATTTTTCCTCTGTTCAAAAATTAATAAATCTTGGCTTAAAATTCGACTCAGGGTTTTTACATCTCACTGTAGAAAAATGGTCCAGGAGCTTGCTCCCGCCGCGGATCCACGGCCGAGTTGACTCGGCCGTGGACGATTTTCCTTGCAGTGTGGTTCTGGGGGTGTTTTGGGATTTTTGGAATATGATTTTTCTGCCCAGATTTTCTAGAAAGCAAAATTTGTTTTTGGGGCTTGAAAATCCGTATTTTGATCGAACTTCTAAAGACTTAAGCTGACGGGTATATATTATGATGTGTTTTATGTATTGAACGTCCGCTAATCGCTATACGTCGATTAGTGGGGGTTATACATATCTGTGATCTGTAATGATTGATGGTATGTGTATATGAATTCATTGGATTATCGTGGATGAATAGCCGGGGAGGGGGGGTGTGAGATGAGAGTTTTCTTTTTCTTTCAATTCATGTAAAATGTAAATTGATGTAATATTATTTTTGGCCGCACAACCGGGTCGGGGTTGAAGCCGTCATTGTATAATTTCTTTTTACTGTTTTTGCTCCTAGGATAGACCCAAGGTGGGGTGCACAAACTACCGGGTATCTCGAAGTGCTGAGTGGCCTACTCACATCGTTGAGGGAGGTTGCTCCGCTTCGAATATTTGGAGGGTAGTTTGCCGCACCCGTAAAGGTCTAGGGTGGGGTTTTGGCTATTCATCGCGACCGTATAATCCGCCTTTCGTTACAGGTTCGTACGAATTGCGGATTTCTAGTATATCCAATGTGTTCATCTATGATCTGGAATGGCTATCATTGCATGTGACGAATGAGTATATCTATATATGATATCTATTTAGGCGTTGCTTATGTTTTGCATCCGCGCTAGTCCAGCCCCCGCTCTGTCGTTAGGAAAGTAACCTAACGGGTAATGACGGGGCCCCGTGGCGAATACGGATGGCATAAGCGTACGTCATATTTTCGTTGTTTTCTGCAATGGTAGGATTAATTGATGGGACGCATTGGAATTAATGCAAGAAAAATAAACCAAGTAAAAGTCGTTGGAACACTTTCAAAACCACTCGGTTTCTTTTCAAAAATAACTTTTAAAGCGCGGAGCTTAAGCCACTCCTTTTAAAAGCTATCAAGGTTCCTTCGATTATATCAAGTTCATTACGATCAAGGTTTCCCCAAAACCATTCGTAGCCCTCCGTCGTTTCATATGAATATTCAACAGTATTCAAGCTGTGTTTGTTGGCCTTAGTCAAGGCACAGTGTTTGGTAGCTGGTGGATATTCATATGTTGCATAGATAGATGCGTTGGTTTGGGATAGTCGTATTACTTTGTTGGCCATAGTCAAGGGTATATACGGGTGGGTTCAAATCAACCTGGACAACGACGGGTAGAACTTGACATGTGACTTATGATTTATTAGCCTTAGTCAAGGTCATAAGAGCATGGGGCAAAAATCCACATCGGGAGTTTCAAAAGAACTGAAACTTGCTAGCGCTGCATACCATTTGGAGTGTGATGATTCTGGTAGGATTCCTTCAGTTTTGTCACGCGATAATATTTGGATCCCGATCCTACTATGAGTATATGCTACTTCTCGGGAAATTTCTCACTCAACGATCAATGCTATAAACCAAGTAGGTGTCTAGAAAGGTGTCAGCGGGGCTACACCCCCAGGGAAAAGAGGTTATTTAATTAAGGAACTTTGCGAAAGCGTTGGAAAACCTCTCTCGAAGTACCGACACCAGCCTGGCTGAACGGTTAAGCAAGTATTGTACGGTAAGATTGATCCTGACTAATTCTTCCTTTTTGGTTTGAGGAGGGATTCGAGAGACAGTGGGAGCCATCCTGTTTAGATAAATTAAAAACCAATCTAAACTTGCAAGAGCATCATGCTGAGTGTTTTCTTCTCTCTCTCTTAATTGCAGCGACCCAGTGACCAGACATAGATTACATCTAGATAATAAAATGACTTAATCTGACTGTTATGATTGGCAAAGGTCTTTCCAGATGTCCATTACCCATGACAAGCTGGGACACCTCTTAACTAATCAAACCCTTGCCGTCTCAGGACCAGTTTCCCCTGTCACGGACATTAACATCTGCATGACATCGGAAAAAGACTGTGCGAAAGCCAAGTGCCTCATGTTAGCCTCAGTTGATGGTGCAAACCAGAGGCAGCACGAGAAGATGGACTCTATTTTTATCTTCCTCCATAATAAAGATTTATATGGAGAGCAATCTCGTATCGCAAGATATGAGACCTCGAACGAATTGCTTCAAGCGAGGTTAGCTGTCGGGTCATCTGTAAGGGGCAACGTCCTTACAGAGACCAGCTATTTTGAGCTCACGGACCTGGAGACCACGTTGGAGAATGGGTCAAGTACTGACTTAATTCTACAGTCCCTGCCCTCTGCTTATACCCTGAAGGAAACCAGGGAAGAAGAAGGAAAGGGAAGGGAAAAAGTTTAGGGACTGGATGTAGTAAAAGAGGGAGGTTCCTATTGTTACGGGAATAAACATTGGCAGAAGGATTGCAGGGCTAGCAAAGCCAGTAGCCAGAATTCGAAGCATGTTGTGGCTTCGGCTTCGGGTGTGTTTGTGATAGAGAACTGTATGTCAGTTAACCCTACTTCCTGGGTTGGATACCGGATCAGGATCTCACATCTGTAATTCATTGCAGGCTCTGAGAAACCGTAGGGTTATCAGGAAAGGTGATATGACTCTCAGGGTTGCTAACGGAATGAGCATGGATGCTGAATCCGTCGGGGAATATCATCTTGGACTGACAACTGGGCAGATATTGATTTTGCGTAACTGTTTGTATGTACCAGGTGCGACTTGTAATATCATATATGTATCCTTACTTTCTAAGGAAGGATATGAATTTACTTTTGTAAGCGATGTAGTACACATCCACCTAAATCAAGTTCTGATTGGGTCAGGTACATTAAATAACGGGATATACGTATTAAATCAAGCTCAGATATTCAGTGTCCAGAACACACTTAAAAGAAAGTCTCCGGAAACAAATCAAGCTTTCTTATGGCATTGTAGACTGGGTCACATTAATGAGACACGATTAACTAAGTTACATAAAGAGGGATACTTGAATCCGTTCGAGTATCAGTCTTATGCTACTTGTGAATCTTGTCTCATGGGAAAGATGACAAAGACTCCGTTCACTGGACACGGAGTAAGAGCGAGCGAGCTCTTGGGACTCATACACAGTGATGTGTGTGGTCCAATGTCTACACATGCGTGAAGTGGTTATTCATACTTCATTACTTTCACAGATGATTTCTCTAGGTATGGACATGTCTTCTTAATGAAGCAAAAATCCGAGGCCTTTGAGAAATTTCGGGAATACAAGAATGAAGTTGAAAAACAAACAGGCAAAAGTATAAAGACACTGAGATCTGATCGAGGTGGTGAATACTTGAGTGCCGAGTTTCTGGACTACTTAAAAGAGAATGGAATTCCCTCTCAGCGTACTCCTCCATACACACCACAACACAACGGTGTATCTGAAAGGCGGAATCGAACTCTATTGGATATGGTTCGTTCCATGATGAGTAAGGCTGAGTTACCGCGATCTTTCTGGAGTTATGCACTAGAAACAGCTGTATATATCTTGAACCAAGTTCCTACTAAGACAGTGCCTACCACACCATACCAGATGTGGAGTGGGAAGAAACCCTGTCTTAAACCCTATAAGACATGGGGATGTCCAGCTTTTGTCAAAAAGCAGCATGCAAACAAGCTCGAGGCACGCTCAGTACAGTGCAAGTTTGTGGGATACCCAAAGAACTCCAAGGGGTATCTTTTCTATTACGCAGAGGAACAAAAAGTCTTTGTTTCTCGTCATGCCCGCTTCTTGGAAACTGAATTTTTAGAAAATCAGATAAGTAGGAGCGCAATAGAACTGGAAGAAATTCCAGAACCACAAGCTATTACTGAAACCTTAGTAGAACCAGAAGGTTCAGGAGAACCGAACATTCCTGCGCCGCTCCGCAGAAGTAGTAGGCAGCCTCATCCGCCCGAGAGATACTTTAGTTTTCTCATAGACGGGGATAGAGAGGATTGCACAGTTGATTATGATGAGCCTACTAGCTTCCAGCAATCCATTCAGAGCGGTGACTCGGTAAAATGGCTGGATGCAATGCGGACCGAGATGGATTCCATGTACACCAACAAAGTTTGGACTTTGGACTTTGCTCCAGAAGGGGTAAAACCCGTAGGCTGTAAATGGATCTTCAGAAAGAAGATTGGTGTAGATGGGCAGGTTGAAACCTATAAAGCTAGGCTTGTTGCAAAGGGTTTTAGTCAAAGACCTGGTTTGGACTATGACGAGACCTTTTCTCCGGTAGTTATGCTTAAATCCATTCGGATCCTTCTTGCCATTGCTGCCTTCCACGATTATGAAATCTGGCAAATGGACGTAAAGAAGGCTTTCCTAAATGGAAATTTGGAAGAGTGCATCTATATGGATCAGCCAGAGGGATTCATTCAGAGTGGGAGCAGCGGTAGAGTGTGCAAGTTGCTCAAGTCCATCTATGGACTCAAGCAGGCATCGCGGAGTTGGAACATCTGCTTTGATGATACTTTCAAAGAATTCAACTTTGTCAAAAACCCAGATGAACCATGCATTTACAGTAAGATTGTAGGGAGAAGTGTGGTATTCCTCGTCTTGTACGTCGATGACATTCTCCTAATAGGAAATGATATTCCTATGCTACAGTCAGTCAAAGGATTCTTGTCACAGAGGTTCTCCATGAAGGACCTGGGTGATACCAACTACATTCTGGGGATCCAGATCTATCATGATAGATCTAAAAGGATGTTGGGACTTTCACAGTCAAGGTACATCGACACCATACTGAAACGATTCAGTATGGAAGGTTCCAAGAGCGGTAATCTATCGGCTTGTCACGGAATCACCCTTTCCAAAGACATATCTCCCAAGACTGATTTGGAAAGGGCTCGCATGTCATCAATACCCTACGCATCTGCGGTAGGCTCTATTATGTATGCGATGTTGTGTACCAGACCAGATGTAGCATACGCATTAAGCGTTGTAAGCCGGTATCAGTCGGACCCAGGGGAGAAACACTGGATAGCAGTAAAGAACATTCTCAAGTACTTAAGAAGGACTAAGGAGATGTTCTTGGTGTATGGCGGAAAAGACCTCCAGATCGAGGCCTTTACTGACTCCAGCTTCCAGAGTGACAAGGATGACTCCAAGTCCATGTCGGGTTATGTCTTTACGCTCAATGGAATGGCAGTTTGCTGGAAGAGCTCCAAGCAGGAAACCGTTGCTGACTCAACTATGGAAGCGGAGTACATAGCTGCTTGCGATACCGCAAAGGAAGCTGTCTGGATGAAGAAGTTCCTCACGGAGCTTCAGGTGGTTCCTACCAGTGTTGATCCAATACCGCTGTACTGTGACAACAACGGCGCTATAGCTTTAGCGAAAGAACCCAGGTCCCATCAGAAGTCCAGGCACATTTTGAGGCGGTACCACCTGATCAGGGAGATCGTAGATCGCCGGGAGATCGAGGTGAAGAGAGTAAATACAAAAGATAACACTGCTGATCCACTCACAAAGGCCTTACCCCAGACTCAGTTCGAGCGGCTGATCGAGATGATAGGTCTTCGATACGCCAGTATATGGCCTTAGTGCAAGTGGGAGATTGTTAGTGTCTATGCCCTAGAGGTCATTACTGTATCATACTAGCTTGTATATTACTTAATGGAAGCTTGGGATATTCACAGTTGTATAGACAATCTTGCTCAAAATGGTAGTATGCTACTTGGTTTGTTCCTACTTCAATATGTGCATGTGTTTCTTTTAGCATATCGCTTATACATATTAGTAGAGCCCTTAGGATCTTTGCTTGATTACCAGCGTTGTGATGGCAGTCACACTCGTGGGGGCTGGGTAATCTATAGGCGCATCCTTATACAGTTCTCTAGTCGTAGGACTATCGAGACAGGGCATCGATACTCCGGAGTAGACTAGCGTATGCGCTCCTCATCCCAGTGTGGGAGACGGTCTGTCCCACAGCCGTCAGTACGTCGTACTTGAGATAGTATGCGGGTGCTCGTTAGGTTACGAGTACACTGGACAGGACTCGTCGGGAACTGTTGGTTGGTACTATACCTATCGTCAGTTATCAGTTCCCAGGTGACATGAGTACAGCTTAGTCCGCTGACTTGACACTGTCACTTCACCTCGAGTGTGTTCCCACTGTACTTTGATTACTACCCTACCACGGTTCAAAGGAGTCGTGCAAACAGGTAGTAGTTGGGTGCAGTCCCGAAGCACTTAGAGGCAGTGACGGTTAGACAGGATTCGTCTCTCCCGGTATTGGGGGTTGACATTGCGCTGTGTCTAGGAGAGCCATTACACGAGTAGTCCCTGGCCAGGCCAAGCGAGATATACTGGTAGGTTTCCAGTGCTATCTCAGGGTGTTCTGGGCTACACTCCGACACGACTTGTACCGCTATTAGGGGACTGACGTTTACCGCCCCCAAGGCCCGCCATGCGATGTATCAGACGAACAGACCGGACTGTACAGAGATTGTCACATTCAGGCTCAGTAGGAGTTCAGATGGGTTTCACCTCGTCAGTCTTCTTGTCGGCATCTACCTGGGGACCGTTACGCACAGCTAGTGCCGCTTGCGGTCTGTGGTTAAATCCACTGCCAGCGTAGTGTCGAGTCTTTAGAGTCTCACACAGAAAGCTATTCTCCTTTAGGCAAAAGAGTAGAGGTCGCAAGGTTTTGCGACAGGTCGCATGGTTTTGCGATAGGGTTCGGTCACATCCGTGCACTTGTGCACGTTTGGTGTCCGGACAGTTAACACTAGCGGGCTTTGGTTTAAGCCAGATCCTAGTGTACATTTTGGGATTGGTTTTATCTCGTTTGTATTCGTGTTCCTCGCAACGCGGATGTGGGTGTGTATGCACAGTTGACAGAGAGACAGAGGCAGAGGATTCTCATTGGGGTTGTTGACCGTTGACTATTGACTTTTGGCTAAACCCTAATGAGAATAAGAAATATGATTAACAATAATATTAATTAAGTGTTATAGTGACATGGTTGTTGAGGGGTTGATTTTGTTGACTTGTTAACTTTGTTGACCGGTTGACTAGGTTGGACTAGTTGACCATCATCATGACAATGGCTATCATTTCATGGCAAAGACTTTTGCTTACTTGTTTATTTATGCAAAATGGGTGCATGAAATGATATAGCCATTTTGACTTGAACCATCACATAATACTTGATTACTAGTTCTTTGGGCCATTTCACTTCTCCGATCGACGCTGGTTATGATGGTTTTGGATTATGAGAGCTTGGATGGCAAAAGAGTTACTCATTCTCTTATTTCATTTCTCTCTCTTGCTTGAGCTCTCCCTCTTGCTCTTCCTCTTGCTCTCTCTCTAGCTCAAGGCAACACCCTCTCATGAGTTGAGAAACATTGCCTTAGAGATAAAAGAAAACCCATATCACTTCTCTACTCATCCTAGTTCACAAGGTTTGGCAAACCAAGTGTTCTAGTTTCTTCAAGTTAGAAGAAGAAGCCAAAGGTAGAAGCTTTCAGGTGGATCTATCTTCGGCGCAAGGAGACGATGAAGTGAGACCGATCCGTACACCGGAAAGAGTTTAAGACGAAGGAGTTCAAGAAAGGTATAGCCCCCTAACCGAGTAGGCAAAACTCTAGTTAGGTTGTTAGATAGTTGTTTAACAAAGATCCGTATTTTGAGTCCATGTTACCACCTCTTGAAAAATCGTTTTTCATCATTTCCGCAAGCCCGTAAGTACCGGCAGAGGTAACGTGGACTTACACGATCCTTGGAATTATGCTCCGCGCTTCGGAATGGTGCTCCGATCCTTGGAATTATGTTCCACTCTTCGGAATAATGCTTATGCTCCGCTCTTCGGAATAATGCTCCGATCCTTGAAATCATGCTCCGCTCTTCGGAATGATGCTCCTCTACTCTTCGGAATTATGCTCCGACTCTTCGGAATGATGCTCCGACCTCGGAATTATACTCCGCAAATCAGAATGATGCTCAGATCCCCGGGAATCATGCTCCCCGGGATGATGCTCCGCCCCTGGAATGATGTTCCACCTCGAAATCCAACTTCAAGCTCCATCAATTTCATGCACACGACTCACATATGTGGTGTGCATTTATTGATGGGTGCACTTTGTTGGGGTCAAAATCCCAAGCCCAGGTCAAGCGGGCCCATGCCCAAGTCAAGCCCGCGGCCAGCCTCTTCCATGCCAAAATATATATCATGTAATAAATAATTTTATGTAATTTTTTATGTATGAATGTAAGCAAAATTGGCATAAAGCCAAATTTTTGTAAGCCCATGGCTTATGTGCAAAAAGGAATAGCACATGAAGTATGGGATGGGCAAAATGCCATTTTGCAAAGCTCAAGGAGCTATATGTAAGTGTGTAAGCCTATATAAGGCAACATGATGATGAATAAAGTAACACTTTTTCATTCCCCCAAAAACTAGGGTTCTTTGTGTCTCCTGCTCCTTCTCCAAGGTTCTAAACCTTCTTATTTCTTTTGAATTAAATCAAGAGTTTTACTCTTTCTTTTCCAAAACTAAATAGTTTTTCACCACAAAACCCATAAAGGGGAACTCAGATCGTCCATTAGATCTCAAAAAGAAGTGATTTTTAACATCTCACATATCTTGATCTTCAAGATCCTGCCAACAGAAGAGGAAGAAGGAGACTCATCTCCAGAAACCCCACTTTGGGGAAGAACTAGGGCTCAAAGGGAGAAGCCCTTCATCAGCTTCAAAACAGCTTAGGAGTTTTCACTCCACCCTAATTTCTCTTTCAAGAATTTCTGGGGCTAGAAGCCTCTTTTTCTCGCCGGCGCCCAAGCGCCCAGCGCTCAAGCGCAAAGCGCCCACGTGCCGACACGTGGCGCGCTAGCGTTCGAGCGCCCAGCGCTCAAGCGCAAAGCGTCCACATCCCGACACGTGGCGCGCTAGCGCCTAAGCACACAGCGCTCAAGGCGCTGACCTCACGCATCCTTTGGGAGCTTTTTCCTTTTTTTATATATGTATACATGTATATATATGTACAGATACACACACACTCCACAACACTGTCCCCCTCAAAAAAAATTTGGGCTGGGGCGCTGCCCCGCACCTCGCAAGGGGGCTGCTAGCCCTCTTGACCCGCAGCCCGCTATCCGGGTAGCGGGACCCCCGTAAAAACTCCGCGTGGCTCCCGATATATCCAAACCCCACTCCAAAACAACACACACGTACACTGTACATTGAGTTCACATGACCAGTTTAACCCGTTAATCGGAGGTTCCCTCGCCCCAAAGGCGAGGGGTAATTAACGGCAACTGAGTCCGCGGCTGCCGGAGATTCGGATCCCCGCAATCAATAAACCCCCGCCTACCCTAGGCAGGGGGAATCTGTAGTACGCCTGACAAGCGCGCGCGTATTCCCATCTTTATAGGGTGACGAAAAACACCCTACAGAGCTAACAAAAGCGCCAGGACTCCGGCCAAGTAGAATCTTGTGAGGTTCCAAGAGCAGGGTTACCCCGTGACGACGGCTGAGTCGGCCCTAAAAGTCAGCAATTCCTTCGAACCTCTGAAGTAGGTTCAGAAAAATGCCATGACCCCCAGAATCAAGAAGACGCCGGTCCGAACGATGCTACAAAGAAACGTGTCCTAGCCCTAACAGAGAAAGAATGACACTGTCTCTTCAAGAGTCTATCAAGCGCTCTGTGCCGCACGAAAGCAGCGAGGCGAATCCCGAAAAGAAGCGCCAGCACCATCCAGGAACCCGGTCCGGCCAGCCGTCTTTAATCAATTGTTCGTTGCCGAAACAGAAGGGCCGCGACATCAGTCCACGAAGTCAGCATCTAATAATGAAAGGACGGCCGGATATGTTATCCACACGGTCTATATGGTGGACACACGGCCCAACGACAACTTGCGCAGCAAAAGCAAGGAGGGGGCCACCACATCCCAAGCCCAATCTGGCTTGAATATGGTTGTTGCTTCATAAGATCAGCCACCTCCGCTGGATGAGGCTGATAGGCAGAAAGACCCCTCGGTCCATGTGGAGTCAAGCTGGGACAGCGAGAAAGAGCCGACTTTCCGTCCCAGGACCGCAGAGCAAGAGCTGCTTCAAGAGCTCCGAAAACAGCTCAGGAGCAAAGATAAAGAGATGGCCAAGCTTTACTCCAAAATCGACGACTTGACGAATGTCGTGATGCATCTCATGGCTCAAATTGCCCGAACGCTGTCTAATCAAGCACAAGTTTCCACTCATGAGCCGAGTGATAATGACCTGAAGCAACCGGTGACTGTCCCCTTGGGTCCCAGATTGGGTAAAACCACGAAAGACGGCCACATTCCGCTTCTGGGGATGCATTGGCCCCAGATAGCACTATCCCTCTAACACAAGGTCCGATAATGGATTTGGTCGCCAGCAAGGTTAAAATATTGGTGGTCGAAGCCGAAGCTCAGAAAGAAATTAGCAGTAGTAGGCAGTCATATCCCGCACAGCACAATCTCATCGAGTTCCCGAGCGGCTATGTCATTCCTAAGTTCGGAAGATTTGACGGGACGAGAAACGCAAATCAGCACGTCGCCCACTTTAAAGCGTCGTGCGGAAATACGGGGGTAATGATGCACTCCTTCTTCGTCAATTTGTCAACAGCCTGACCGGTGTCGCTTTCGACTGGTACGCAAGTATACCAGATGGGTCCGTCACTACTTTTGCCCAAATGGAGTCTCTGTTTCGGCAAAGATTCATAAGTGTTAGTGACAAAATCTCCATTGCTGACCTCATGAGAACCAAGCCAGGAAAAAACGAAAGCAACACGGACTTTATTGCCCGATGGCGCAACCTCACTGTCAAGTGCGAACCGCCGCTAAAGCAGGACCAGTCCGTCGGCCTCCTCATTGGGAACCTCAGCAATTGGATGGTCCCATTCTTGTGTATAGCAGGCCTCAAGACGTTTCAGGAGCTGACCGAGAGCGTTCAAATATTGGAATGCTCGAAGCAAGAGTCTGTTCCGGACTCTCAAAGAGACAAGACTTGGAAAAGCAAAAGGGACGAGAACCGTAGAAGCGGGAATTCCAGCAATACCAATGTTTTCAATGCGTCCGACAATGAGGACAAGCGAAACGCAAGCGAATCCAAAACCAACTGGTCTCGAAAGCCAGTGCTGGGGGAGAAAAGCCTTCCCTAGAGGAGAAAAAGAACAAGGTTTACTCTTTCAGAAGGGACAAGGTTCGCAAGATATTCAAAGATGCCTTGAATAACGGTCTACAATTATCGGAGTCGAAAAGGCCCCACGAAGCAAAAATGACCGACAATCCCCTGTATTGCCCATACCACAGAGTAGTGAGTCATGCGATCGAGGATTGCTATATTTTCAAAGACTGGGTCGAGCAGCAGTATAAGATTGGAGAGATCGAGCTGTCCAAGAGTGTGTTGGTGAATAATCAAGTTGCAACCATCAACTTTATACAGACAGAAGCTAAATCCTTCTGGGAGCACACAGCTGAACCCGCTGCTCTGAGGAATGAAACTGACTCACCGCAGCCTCCGTGGAGTACGCACATATCTAATAAGACGAAGAAGATGCTAAAGCTACTTCAGAAAGAGCCCAGAACAGAATGTAAAGGGCAGAAGAGCCCACCATTCCAGCTGCCAATTCGGCTCAATCAGGCCCAAAGTCCAAGAAGCTCAAGAAGAAGAAAAGTGTGGCTCGATGCGAAAAAGTGTCTGCTGGGAGATCGACCATGCAAAAGTACATCGATTCCCTCGAAGACTATGAACAAAAGGAAAGAACTCTGATTCAATTGGAGGAGTTCTTCCCTGCAGAAACGGCTGAGATTCTGGAGGAGCTAGAAAAAAAACTCCAATCACGAGATCCCTATAGTGACCTGCTACGTCGTCCACCTTGGTAACGACTCTGAGGAAGAGCTATGTTTTCCTAAAGAGGATGAGGAGCTCGCCACAAAGGGTAACCAAATCCAGCTCAGAAGCAGCAGGACTCTACCGCCAATTCAGGGCAACGCCCCAAAAGGAAAGGTAAAACAAGTCGTTAATGAAGAAGATGGCAGAGAGCCGACTCATGAAAACTCGAGTCCTTCCTCGGTGGACTATAATGTCTTGGCCCATCTCCGGAAACTTCCGTCTCTCCTGAGCATCTACGATGCCTTGGTCCGATCTAAGGAGCTTAGGGATGTTCTCATTCACGCTTTACAAAACCCCGAGCGATACCAGGCACGCTTTGCGGAAATTAATATGAAAGAATCCCAGTATACTCTGCATACCACCGCAGTAACGTTTAAGGACGAAGGCCTACTACTGAAAACGACCGAGCATAACAGGCCGCTTTATGTGACCAGGTACAGCGACGGAGATCGGATTAATCGCATATTGATTGATCCAGGATCCTCAGTGAACATCATGAACTTGCGGACTCTGAAGAGTTTGTTAATAGACGCCCGACACCTATCAAGGGAAAGGATTGTCATTCAAGCCTTCAATCAAAATTTCCAACAAGTTCTGGGATCCATAGCTCTCCCAATTAGGTTCGGGGATCTGCAAACCGAAGCCAAGATATACGTGATCGATGCCGACACGTCTTATAAAATTCTCTTGGGGCGGTTGTGGCTCCACGATTACGGCATTGTTCCATCAACTCTCTATCAATGCATGAAGTATACTAAAAATGGCAAAAAAAACGCATCGACGGAAACATCCAGCCGTTCGGTACGCATGAAGTCCGATATGAAGATTCCCGGTACTTTGTGAACCCCCAGAATGCTAAGCCATAACTGACCGAAAACAGAGCGGCCCCGAAACTCAAAAGCAAATCTGAGCCGGCTGTCACTTTCAAAAGCAAAAACCCCTAAGTGCATCCGCGTTTCGGCAGTGACACTGATGAATCCGACGCTGGAAGCCCACCCTTCCGTAAAATTCACCCTCATTTCGGCAGTGACACTGAAGAGTCGGAGGGAGAGGACCCTCCTTGCAACAACTATGCAGATTGGACCCTCATGTAAAAAGAGAATCTAAGAGAAACCTTCGAGATTACAGAAGGATCCCTAACTATCACGAGGGTGCCGGAACAGATGTGTAAGGAGCTAGATACTTTGTCGGTATCTACCGTGAACCAACTGCAAACTTTCTACGTTCCCGGGAGGAAAAATGGAAAGAAGGGCATCCTGTTTTATGGGTCAAATCCTATTGTGCACCCAGACGATTTGCCTGTCACATGCCTTCCCTATGAGAGAAGCATAAGAGACGTCTTCAATCCCAGATACTATGCGCCCGAGATGCGGGAATATTTCAAAAAGTGCGGATGTCGATTATATCAAATGGAGTCCGAAGCGAGGTTTTATGAGGGGCTGTGGCATCCGTCTCAGGTCCGAGCACTTATCGATGGACGAATTCCAGATGGACGGGACATAGATTTCATTCAACCTGATTCCAAAGCATGCTACATGATCCATGTTGGTGAAGCTAGTGAAAGGTCAAATGATGACAACGAGATAGCCGAGCCAGAAGAAGCTCCTCGAGAGCTCGAAGATGGCGGACAAGCAACCTTCGATGAGCTAACCCAGGTTGATTTGGGAACACCCGATAATCCAAGGCCGACCTACATCAGCTCACTCTTGTTTAAGAAAATGAAAGAACAAATAATCGCCCTGCTACATGAGTTCGTCGACTGCTTCGCGTGGACTTACAAAGAAATGCCTGGTCTCTCTCCTAAAGTGGCCATGCATAAACTGGTTATATCTCCCGATGCCAAGCCAGTCAAACAAGCCCCTCGAAGAATGAGAAGGAAGCTAGAAGAAAAGGTCATCGAGAAAACTAAGAAACTTATCGATGCTGGCTTCATCAGAAAAGAGAAATATGCGGACTGGATCGCATGCATCGTCCCAGTGAAGAAGAAAAATGGGCAGATCCGAGTTTGCGTCGATTTTAGGGACTTCAACAAGGTATGCCCTAAAGACGACTACCCGCTACCGATCATGGAAATGATAGTCGATGACACCTCAAATTACGAGCTGTTCACCTTCATGGATAGCTCGTCTGGATATAATCAGATCGAGATGTCACCTGAGGATGAAAAACACAGCATTTCAAACACTGATCGGAATATACTGCTACAAGGTGATGCCGTTCGAACTGAAGAATGCATGCACCACATATCAAAGGGAAATGACCAAAATCTTTGATGACTTAATCCATAAAGTCGTCGAATATTATGTTGATGATTTGGTCGTTAAGACTAAAGCCAAGGACGATCACATCTGAGATCTCAGGACCATTTTCACCCGACTGAGGGAACACGGTCTGAAGATGAATCTTTTGAAGTGTGCTTTTGGAGTGTCGTCGGGAAAATTCTTGGGCTTCATAGTTCGGCATCGGGGGATCGAAGTTGACCCATCAAAGATAAAGGCCATCATGGAGATGCCTCCTCCAATGAATCTGACGCAGCTAAGATCTTTTCAAGGCAAGCTCGCTTACATAAGAAAGTTCATCTCGAACCTATCGGGGAGATGTCGGCCTTTCTCAAAGCTCATGAAGAAGGGAGCTCCTTTTGTCTGGGATGTCGAATGTCAAGAAGCGTTCGAAAGTATCAAACCGTACCTGGTGCACCCTCTAGTGCTTGCTGCCCCTATTCCAAATAAACCGTTGATTCTTTATACTGCCGCGCTAAATGAGTCAATCGGTCACTCCTTGCCCAGAACAACGAGGAAGGAAAAGAAAATGCCCTCTACTATCTCAGTCGAACTTTAGTCGGGACGAAACACGACAGTTCCCCGATCGAAAAGCAGTGCCTGACCCTGATATTTGCCGTGAAGAAGCTAAGACACTATCTTCTCGCTCATCGGGTTATGTTGATCTCCAAGGTCGACCCGCTCAGACACTTAATGACCAAAGCAAACCTAGCCGGTAGAATGGCAAGATGGGTTGTCATGCTGCTTGAATTCGACATAATCTATACTCCTCAGAAAGCAGTAAAAGGGGAAGCCCTCGCCGACTTCCTTGCTGCTCATCCCATATCAGAAGGGTCATCGCTCAATTGTGAGTTACCCGACGAACAAGTGCTGCACTTCAAGAATGACGAGCCATGTTGGGAGCTCTATTTCGATGGGGCCTTATCAATAAGGAGATTCAGCAAATCAAGCATCCCGCAGATAAAAGCAGGATAGGATTGGTGTTCGTCATGCCATCGAGAGGAACCCTACGACGTTCTTTCGCTTTCACCGAGCCCCGCACAAACAACGAGGCTAAGTACGAAGCTCTGATAGTTGGTATGGGGCTCGCCATAGAAATGGAAATCCTTCGGCTACAGGTCTACAGTGATTCCCAGCTTTTCGTCAACCAAGTAAGTGGCGACTATAAGATATACAAACCCGAGTTAGCTCGGTACAGAAACCGGATGGTGGAGCTCATGAAACAGTTCACCCACATTGAACTGATGAGAGTTCCTGGGGCGTTAAATGGAAAAGCTGACGTACCCGCTCGCTTAGCCAAGGAGATGGCTGATCCCGATATGAATGAGATTCTGATAACAGTCAGGAGCCGGCAAATTCTACCTCCGGTCTCTTTGCGTGAAGAAGGAAGCGTAGAACAAAAGAACAATCCTGCTAAAGAATCTCTAATCATTCAAGACAAGCCCAATTAGAGAGACCCCTTAATAGAGTACCTTCGATACGACAAGCTGCCCGAAGAAAAATCGGCGAGGGTTCAGTTGAAGAAAAGAGCCCTCCGATATGTGTTTGTGAATAATACGCTATACCGCAGATCATATGACCAACTCTGGCTCAGGTGTCTGTCATCGGCTGAAGCCCAAAAAGTTATGAAAGAAGTTCACTCGGGCATCTGCGGAGCTCACCAGTCCAGCCCCAAAATGTGGCTTCAGATCAAATGGCTTGGATATTACTGGCCTACCATGATAAGGGATTGCGAAGAGCATGCAAAGAAGTGCCATCTCTACCAAATTCACGGTGACTTCATTCACAAGCATCCCAATCCGCTGCATCCTACGGTGGCGTCATGGCCCTTCGAAGTTTGGGCACCGACATAGTTGGCCCAATTGATCCTCCGTCGTCCAAAGGCCACCGGTTCATATTGGCCGCAACTGACTTCTTCTCCAGATGGGCTGAAGCTGTCCCGCTAACAGAAGTCAAGACAGAAGATATTCTGATGTTCTTCCGGTATAATATTCTATACCACTTCGGTACACCGAGAAGAATCATATCTGACAACGGGCCTTCTTTCAAGAGCTTCAAAGTCTCAAGGTCCGCTACTCAGTATAAGATAGACTGGAGATATACCTCCATCTACAATCTAAAGAGCCAATGGGCTAGCTGAAGCTTTCAATAAAACTTTATGCAAGCTCCTGAGGAAAATTGCTTCAACCAATAAGAGAGACTGGAATCTCAAACATCACGAGGCGTTGTGGGCATATCGTACCACGCACCGCACTCCAACTCAGTCCACTCCATACTTATTACTCTTCGGAGTGGAGGCGATCCTCCCCCTCGAAGTCGAAGTTCCAACCTTAAGAATGGCCGTCCAGCACGAGTTGACGGAAGAGGAAAACGTGCTTCTTCATCTCGAAGAACTTGATGCCCTTGAGGAAAAGAGGCTCGCGGTATAGCAAAATCTAGAGCTATACCGAGCCCAAATGTCATGGGCCTATGACAAAATGACCCGTCTACGTGCTTTCAAGAAAGGAAAATTGGTGTTGGTCCTCAAAAGACCGATTATCCCCAATCGATATGCCAGGGGAAAATTTGAACCAAATTGGGAAGGGCCCTATGTCATCGAGAAAGTGTTCGATGGAGGATCCTACTAACTAATAAGCACCGAGGGAGAAAGGCCAATGACACCCATCAATGGCCGATATCTCAAGAAATACTACGCGTGAATGCTCCAAGTCGTGGAGGAATTGAACATGCCGGCCCTACGTTCTGGATCATACATCATATAAAACCGTATACAATCTACGGACGTAAACGACCCCTGCCTCTCCTAAGTCCTACCGGCAAGACTACATTTAAATTCCCGCCAGAGATGAAGCTAAAAAAAGGTATGTCCACAAGCGAAACAGGTACGGATGAAAACCCGAAAGGGCTCCGTGAGTAAAAACTGCCGGCGAGTTTGTGAAAACCCGAAAGGGCACGAACTCATGAAAAGAGATGAAATACACTCGCAAAGTTCTCTCGACCTTGTGAGGGGAAAATTCCCATGTGAGATCCTTATGACTCACAAAGGAGCAACACACTTAGAAATCCCCACGATTCCTAGGGAGAAATACACCTGCGAGATCCTCTCGACTCGTAGGGAGAAAATGATTTTATGAGACCCTTACTGCTCATAAAATCGAAAAGCCTTAGGTGATAGGGATCTAAACCTGTCTCCTAAGCCATCGCTCCCTAATGGGCACGGCAAATGATGAGTCGCTTCTGACACTACGTTTCAGTGTTAGCGGTGCTGATGTCGACCCAAAACTCAAACTACGCCAACCAAAACTCAAACCCTAAGATTCCCAAACGGCGAATGATAAGTCGCTCCTGGTACCATACTCTGGTGCAGCGATGCAGACGCCAACCAAAATCCAAATCTCCCAAACAATCGCTAACCCTACGGCCAGTCCTCAACTGGACTACCGTATACAATCCACGGGCATAAACAAGCTAAATCACACCCATGTCCCACGGCAATCACCAGCCCCGCGGCCGGTCTCCGCCATCGGAATTATGTTCCATTTGGGAAGACCCACTCATGTGTCCTCACGATACAGGAGGAGAACAAAGCTTACGAGATCCTCTCGACTCGTAAGAAAATACCTTTGTCGGATCTTTACGACCCACAAGGGAAAAACACATTTGGGGGTCCTCACGACTCCTAAGAAGAAAATGCACCTATGAGATCCTCTCGACTCGTGGGGAGAAAATGCTTTTATGAGACCCTTACGGCTCATAAAATTGAAAAGCCTTTAAGTGACAGGGGCCTAAACCTGTCTCCTAAGCCATCGTTACCTAACGGGCATGGCAAATGATGAGTCGCTCCTGGCACTACGCTTCAGTGTTAGCGGTGCTGATGCCGACCCAAGACCAAATCCCAAGTCCTCCCAAGGAAAATGATGGGTTGCTCCTGGCATTATTGCAGTGCGACAATACTGATGCTAAACAAAATCCAAATTCCAAATTCCTCTCAAAATTCAAAAGTTCCGCCGAACAAAGCAAAAAGCAAACAAATCAAATCAACGTCCCACCCGACAACACTTCTAAGCTCAAAAGTCTCGCTGGACGGATGGGGAACTCCCAAAACAAATCAAATCAAACAATTCAACTAATCATTTCATCGGTGGAATCAAGCTCCACCTCGGAAAAAAAATCAATCCCGACACCGCGAAAAGCAAGGCAAGTCAAATTCAATCCTGACACCGCGGAAAGCGGAGCAAGTCAAATCAACCCCGACACCGCAAGAAGCGGAGCAAGTCAACTTCAACCCTGACACCGTAAGAAGCGAAGCAAGTCAAATCAAGTACCGACCGTCCACGTAGCTAAAAAGGCAGCATCGACCGTCCAAGTCGCTAAAAGGGCAGCACCGACCGTCCACGTCGCTAAAAGAGCAGCACCGACCGTCCACGTCGCAAAAAGGACAGCACCGACCGTCCACGTCGCTAAAAAGGCAGCACCGACCGTCCACGTCGCAAAAAGGGCAGCACCGACCGTCCACGTCGCTAAAAGGGAAGTATCGACCTCCACGTCGTCAAAACGGGAACCAAATCAAGTCAACCTCCTCGCTAAAGATGATCCATCAATCTCATGAACACGACCCATATATGTGGTATGCATTTATTGATGAGGGGCGCTTTGTTGGGGTCAAAAGTTACATTCCGGTCGACCAAGTCAAAGTCAGTCAACCCCCAGCCAAGCGGCCCCAAGCCCAAGTCAAGACCAAGTATGGAAGGGGCCCGCTCCATGCCAAGAATGAAGCAATAGATTAGTTTAATGCATTTTTTTAAAAAATAAATGTATGAAAAATGGGCAGAAAACCAAAATTTTGTAAACCCCATGGTTTATGTGCAAAAAGAAATAAGCATATAAGGTATAGGGCGGCACAACTGCCATATGGAAAAGCCCAAGGGACTATATGTAAAGTGTATAGCCTATAAAAGCAAACTTGATGAAAAAATCAAGAACAACTTTTTTCACTCTTTCAAAATTTAAGATGTTGTGTCTCCTTCTTCTTTCTCAAGGTTCTAAACATTCTTCCTTTTTTTATTTAAATCAAGAGTTTAACTCCTCTTTTTCCAAAAAGAAACAGTTTTTCACTATAATACCCTTGAAGGGGAGCTCGGACCTTCGATCAAATCCCTAAAAGGGAGATTTTTAAGTCTCAACCCCCCCCCCTTTTCCAAGATCCAGCTAACAGAGAGGAAGAAGGAGACTCATCTCCAAAAATCCCACTTTGGGAAGATCTAAGGCTCAAGAGGAGATCTAGGGCTCAAGAGAGAAGAAAAGGGTCTCCTTTCATCATCTCCGAAAATCTCTTGGGAGTTTAACTCCACAAAAAATAAGTAAATAAATAATAAAACAAAAATCTCTTGTTTAGGAGTTTAACTCCAAAAGTTAGTTGAGAGTACAACTCCCAGTGCAGGGGCTAAGCCCCTTTGTCCTTTTTTTTAGGAGTTGAACTCCAAAAGTCAATCGGGAGTACAACTCCCAGTGCAAGGATTGTCCCTTTTTCTGCGGACGCCCAGCGCCCACGCATCCTTAGGACGCCCCTCACCCTTTTTTTATATATACTCCACGTTCAAAACAAGTCTCCCATAAACTCTCTGAGGTCTCCGATATACCTAAGACCCCTCAAAGCACAACACACGCACACTGCACATTGAGTTCGCATGACCAGTTTGACCCGTCAATCGGAGGTTCCTTCACTCCAAAGGCAAGGGGTAATTAACGGTAGTTTAGTCCGCGACTACCGGAGATTCGGATCCCCACAATCAATAAACCCCAACCTACCCTAGACATGGGGAATCTGTAGTACGCTTGACAAGCGACGCGTATTCCCATCTCAATGGGATGATGAAAAACACCCTACAAAGCCGTGGTAGGGTAGTAATCAAAACACAATGGGAACTCACACGAGACAAATGACGATCTCATATCGACAGACTAACATGTACTCATATCACTTGAGAACTACTACCTGATAATAGGTATAATACCATCTAACATGTTCCCGACGAGTCCGTCCAGTGCAACTCATAACCCAATGAGCACCTGTATAAAATCTTGGGTGACTAACACCAATGGCTGTGAGACCGGCCATCGCCCCTCGTCAGGATTAAGAAACGTATACACTAGTCTACTCTGAAATATCGATACCCAGTCTCGATATTCCCACGACTAAAGACATTTAAGGATTTGCTTATAGACTACCCGGCCTCACTTGTATGATCGCCATCATAATCCTATGGGCTCTATCAACATGTAATAGTGATATGTAATACCACATGATACATGTACATGATGATAAAGTCAAACCAGATAGTATACTATCATCTCGAGTAAGACTGTTCTACCCATATAGGTCCTCCCTAAATCATCATAATCATTTGCTTGTGATTATAATAATTGCCTTGAGGGCACTATAGCCAACAAATCCAAACCATCCTGGAGTAATCATCAATCAAAGATAAAAAAAATACTGAGCACCGCCTTTCGATGGAACACGAGAAGGTCCCCACACATTAGCATGAATATAGTCGAGCGTCTCCTTCGTCCTATGCACTGCCTTGCCAAACTGAATTCGGCGTTGCTTGCTGAAAATACAATGCTCACTGAAGTCAACCGTCGTTGTCTTGTAGCCTTCAAGCAAGTCGTGTTTGCTGAGAACCGCCAAACCCCTCCCGCTCATGTGTCCAAGTCGCATATACCATAACTCTGTCTTCTCTACCTCCGATTATTTTGTAGACGAGACTGCTGCAGAAGCTGTCGCGGTCTTTCCTTGCAGAATATACAAAGTCTTATCTTTTACTCATTTCATCACCATCATAGCACCTTTTGAGAGCCAAAGAACTCTACCTTTAATCACACATCGGTAACCTTTGGAGTCCATAATACCCAAGGAAATCAAATTATTTTTCAGATCCGGAACATGTCGAACATCAGACAAAACCCTCACCACGCCATCGTGCATACGGATTCGAATAGAGCCAATACCAACATCCTTGCAGGACACATTATTACCCAACAAGACATTAGCGCCATTGAACTCATCATATGTTGAAAACCAGTCCCGTTTGGGACATATATAATAACAACTCGAATCTAACACCCATTTGTTCATCAGTTGAACATGATCTGTAACGGATAGAACTTGTTCGGCTTCACTAGAGAACTCGTCTTTTACTACACCAGCAACCGAAGAATTGTTGGCCTTATTTTCTATATATTCCTTCTTTGGGCACGAATCCTGTGTTGGATATAGTGCCCTCAAGGCAATTATTGTAATCGCAAGCAGGCAATTATTATAATCGCAAGCAGACAATTATGATGATTAAGGACATATATGGTTAAAACAGTCTTACTCGAGATGATAATATGTTATCTGGTTTAACTTTAGCATTGTGTATATGTCTTGTGTAGTATAGCATATCACTATTACATATTGATAGAACCCATAGGATTCATGCTTGACTACCGGGGTTATGATGACGATAACACTTGTGAGAACTGGATAGTCTATAAGCACATCCTTAAATGTCCATAATCGTGGGAATATCGAGACTGGACATCGATATTTTAGAGTAGACCAGCGTATACGTTTTTTTGACCCCGACGAAGGGTGATGGCCGGTGTCACAGCCATTGATGTCAGCCAGTCACCAAATATTGTATATATGTGCTCATTGGGTTATGAGTTACACTGGACGGACTCGCCGGGAACATGCTAGATGGTATTATACATATTGTCAGATAGCAGTTCTTAGGTGACATGAGTACAATGTAGTCTGTCGAACCGAAATCGTTATTCATCTTGAGCCACTGTACTTTAATTGTTACCCTACCACGGCTTTAAAGAGTCGTGCAAACAGGTAGTTTTTGGGTGCATTCCCGAAACACTTGGAGGCGGTAAGCGATAGAGGAGACTCGTCTCTTCTGGTATTGGGAGTTGATGTCGCGCAATGTACGGTTTCTCATCACCATAAGACCTAGGCCTATGCAGATGGGATTTACTGCGATCAATAGTTTCTCGATTGGTGATAGGGCTTGATATCAGCATGACTTATCAGGTTATTAGGGGTCTGACGTTATCCACCCCTTAGACCGGATATGCGATACTCTCATATGAACAGACCGAATTGTATCGTACATGTCGCTGATAGGCTCAGTTAGGGTTTCGGACGAGCTTGCTTTTCGATCTCCTTTTCGATAGATATCTGGATAGCCATTACGTACAGCTAGTGTCGCTGACGTGCTTGTGAGTTTTTCAGGGTTTTCTTCAGTTAACTCACTACCAGCGTATTCGTCAAGTCTTTAGAGTCCCACACAGAGGGTTTCCGGATTTGGCAAAATATTGTAGTTGCGGTACATTGGTACGCGCTCGGGTTCGATTAAAACTAGTGTATTTCATACACTGACGGTAATCGGATATTTGATAATACTAGCCAGTCTTTTTGGAAAGACGGATATTAAATCTAGTGTTGATTTAATATTTAAATACATATATTGGATATGTATTTACTGGTATTATTTCACTTCTATATTTGTCTCACTTTATGTTTTAGTATAAAGAAAATGAATTGATAAGCATTTATTTATTTCTTTTCTTTATGATTTTTCCTTATTTGGTTCTTTTTAGGTTATGTTGTGCCATGGGTTCAACACATCCACTCACTCTCATATTGGTGACATGTGGAAAGAAAAGAAGAGGGTGGACATTTGGAAAGGTGATTAAATCCAATGGTTGGGATTTTATAGAGAATGGTTAGTATTAGTAACCATTTCAATAGAAATGGTTTATAATATTTGCCAGCACTCTATCTCCTCTCCATTTAGCTCAAGCGCTCTTCTTCCCTCTTTATCAAAAAAACTAATTAGAAAAATAAACCTAAATGAGAGCAAAGATTAGAGCGAGCAAACTACATCACTAGCTAACTAGTTTAGCAAACTAGTCACCTAGCTTACTTCTACTTGGAGTTGTAGCCATTAGAGGGAGCCCTCAAGATTGATCATGTTTGATGGAGGAGATGGGTGAGCAAGCTTGTTCCATGGAGTTTCTAAGAGGCTACAATGGAGTCCAACACAATTTGGGAACACTTGAATATGCTACAAAGGTTGTAGTTTCAACCTAGTAGCTAAAACTTGCTCTTTTCTTTGTTTCAAGTTTAATTTTTAGACTAGATCCTTCATGTTAGAACTATATGCTCTCTAGAATTTTGAAAACCCTATGATTACTTCTTTTAAAATTGCTACCTAGTGCACTAGTTCCTTCATACTGCATATGTCCCTCTTTTTTGCAGCAATGACAAATAATATTCCCAGCACGAGTCCTTAACTTAGATCCGACTCTCCACTTCTGTTTGCTTTTGTCTTTATTAGAACGTCATCTTTGATTAGAACACTCTCTTTGATCAGAACATTTCACCATCAATCCATCCGCCTGACTCTCCTCATTGCTTCCTAATACCCTGTGTCGAAGTTCACGAGAGTGAAGTGCTAATCTGACATCTTCGAGAAATATGATGTCATTACCGACAATAAAAGAATTTACGAAATTCTCGAAAGAATATGGTAAGTAGCATAACATAAGTAGAACATAATCTTCATCTACTTTAACATCCACGTTTTTCAAATCCATGAGAATCGCATTCAGCAAATCAAGATATTCTTTTAGAGGCATCTTCTTTCATACGGAAAGAAAATAATCGTTGCTTTAGATACAACTTGTTCGTGAGGGATTTCGTCATATACAAATTCTCCAATTTTATCCAGAGACCCAATGTGGTCTCCTCGTTCGCAACTTCGCATAAGACTTCGTCTTCTAAACATAGTTGAATCGTCGCATGTGCCTTCTCCCCCGTCTTCTTGTATTCTTCATCAGTCATTGACGCCGGCCTCCTCCTAAAAAGCGGAGTCCACAAATCTCGTTGCTTCAACAGAGCACACATCTTAATGCGCCAGAGGCTGAAATATTCTTTCCGGAGAACTTGTCGATCTTAATATTATGTGATACCATCTCTGTACTCGATCGGCAGTAACAACGCAAGCTCTATATCAGTTTGTTACGGATGATCGAGATAAATATGGAAACAAAGATCAAACAAATCATAGAAAAGATCAATTCAAAGAAACACGGAGATTTTACGTGGAAACCCAAATGGAAAAAACCACAAGCAGCAGCAGAGAATGTTTCACTATTTGTAGACAATTACAGAATTTCCCTTCTCTCTCGATTTTCTCTCTCAAACCCTAAACAATTGGCTTCACATTTATAGTCTACAATTAATATTTAGAGATAAGTATAAGATTTAAATTTGGATTTAATCAAATATACAATTTAAATCAAATAATCAATTTAAATCTTATCTCTAATTTAAATTTTATTTAATAACTAATTTGGATTTATCTCTAATTAACAAATCCAAAAGCAAATAGGATTAGGAGTATTGAATCAATTCTAACAATATGTAAGCAAATATTGTGAGGAAAGTTTCAGAATTATTCTTTTTCCAAACTTGTAAGAGTTTCCAGATATTTTATTTATCAATGTTTATGATAATTATTGAGGGATGATTTTTTTGTTGGATTTCCACAAGAAATTTCCGTAGGTTTCGTTTTATAAAGATCCGACTATTTTACGCTGACTGTCGGCTATCTATCATAGCCCTTAACATTTTATCACATAGCTCAAATGAAAATCACTAATTCCTTGCATCAAAAGTAATCAACAGAAATTCTACTTGATTAGTTTCGAACCAAACCCTGAAGAAAGTTGGAAGAAGAATCAGAGTAGGCTAATGATGATTTTCTTAGAGCAGAGAGTGGCTCTGCATGAAATATTCCAACTTACTCAAACTAGCAAATATCTTCAGCCAAAAATTTCTGGTCCTGTTTCCTTAAACGGCAACACAATCTCTGAGTGCAATCATAACCTTTTTGTTTTGTTTTGTTTCCTAACACAAACAAAGACCATATCATACATAAACCTGTTCTGTTTGCTACCTAAAAAGTTTGTTAACATTTGAGAGCTCAAAAGTTCAACTGAAATGAAAGAGAAAGCTTCCTCTTCTTCTTCAATGAAGGGTTCAGGGAAAGATAAGGCGTCGAGTTCGTCGATGGGGGTTAGAAAGGATATGACAGGTATCGAGCGCGATCGAAGAGAGAGGATGTCAGAGTATTATACATTGTTGCAGTCTAGGCTCCCAAATCTCTTTCCAAAGGTCTCTCTCTCTCTCTCTCTCTCTCTAATTTCGCTCATTCAATGAAACATTTTTTTTTCTTGATTCAAAATGAATAAATGCTACATACAGGCGACACGAGCGAGGATCGTGGACGAGACGATAAGCCACATAAAATCCATGGAAGCAGAGATCGCGGAACTAGAATCGCACAAAAGGGCTAGAGAGCTACACGCGCAAACGAGCTCGAATATAAGCTTAATGATTTCTAACCAAACCACGTTTTTCACAATTTATGTCGTGCCTCGGCCCGGGATGCTTATGAGGGTGATGGAGATCTTCGAGAAGCACAAAGCTGAAGTCCTGCAAGCCACTGTGCTGCGTCAAGATCGATTGGTGGATGTAAGAGTGATTGCATTGTTGGATGTAAGAGTAATTGCATTGTTATCGGATGAGGAAATAGCCGAGAGGATTAGAGTTGATTTGCTTGCACTTTAGTGAGGCAAAATTACGCTAAACCATCTTAAAGTGTTTAGTGATGGGCAATGATAATTATGGGTAGTAAAGTAGGTTTGTTTTAAATTTTAGGGTTTTGTTAGATTGAAATATTGATTTTTGTGAAATCATGAGTGAAGATTTGGTTCAGTTTTTTACAGTTGTTCTTCAAGTTTCATCATCTTTGATACATTGTAATGCAAATGTGTATATTTCATCAATTCAGGAAGAAAGAATGAGAAATTGTTGAAGAAAGCAAAGGGTAGATATCAGAAGCTGAGTAAAACTATAAAAAGGGAGCTGTCAAATTTTTGCAACTGTGACTGAAAACTTTGTTCTCTCTTCCTGGGTCGGGTTCAGTTTTGTACCAACTCTCTCTCTCTCTCTCTCTGTGTGTGTGTGTGGTCCACGGAAAAAAAGGTGTCAGGTTATTGCGGCTAATGCAACAGTTAAAGGGATGATAGGGTCATGTTAATTTATGGGAGAAAAAAGGAAAGGTTAAAGAAAAAGTTGTGATTTATTTGAGCTTTTGATTGCAGGTGTTGTGAATTTTATTACCATCCAATCTTGATCAAACAGAGATGGTGAAGATGAAGAAAGTTAAAAGGGCAAACAAAAAGGGAAGAAATTTTTCTATTATTTGATGAGAATTTGTCAGTTGAGTTGGTAGACTATAATTATAGAGATTATAGGGGCAGTAGGCAGCTACTTGGACTTTGGACCACCCAGTTCTGTAAACTTCATCCCCAAGTTTGAAATTGTTTGGAAAACAATTTTGCAATTAGTTATATAAAAACATTTATTCAAATTATATTAGCTATAATATCTTTTTAAATAACCTGACATGGTTATTAATACTCTTCCTTCCCAGCAGAAGCAGGCTCCAATCTGATAGCCTGCTACTAACATAGTAAGAAATGACATTCATATAGTAAATTTTTGGGAGAATATAAAAGAAAAGTTAAATTTACGGGTCAAAGTTTTGACAGAGACCACAAAGACTTAGAGAGGTAACCTTTTGAGGGAGAAAGCCCTCGATTATCTCGTCTGTGTTACACGGTAGTTCAAGATCAAATCTTCTGGCTTCTTCCAGATATAAGCTCGTACTGTGGCCAAACTCATATCAGGTGATAGGACCTGCATCAGGAATTTGGATCAAAAAAATGTTTGCGCAAGTGCAACTAACAAACGTATAAAATTGGTATATGACTGCAACAACACTTATTTTATGATGGTTATGCTCCAGAATGGCAAAATACACATAATCTAGTGCATCCATTACCCCTGTAAGGCGCACTCAACTATTTTCAATATCATAACCATCAAAGTAAGTTAGGGGAAAGATACTAAGATTATGCAAAATAAAACTGTCTCTGTGGGTGTGTGTAAGCATAAAAAAATATTACGAAAATGTAAATAAAGGTTAAAGAAAAAGTTGGCTAGTGAAGAGACATGATAAGGATTTGAAATTGCAGGGTTCACGTATAGCGAATAAGCTAAAAAATAATGGTCTTGCAATCAAGATAATTATTTGCACTTGCCTGGTTATTACATAATATCTCTATGGATGGCTTCATCTTTTGCCACTTCTTCAGCCCAGACCGGAAAGAACCATCTCCAATAGATGAGAGATGTGATTGTCCTGAACCTAATCCTGAACCGAATGATCCATCAGAACTTCCACCTTCAAATGGTTTATCAAGAACCAGTTTCTCAATCACATAGTCAACCACCTGCATACCAATAGTTAAATATCATATGGCATGTCCACAAATCTAAGAAGGCTCGTGAAAAGCACAAATTCAAAGACGTTTGAATCTAAGAATCAGGCCAATTACTATATAAATCGTCGATGCAAAAGGTAAATCAATAGCTACCATGATATATAGCACCGATACACTCATATTATTATGGGCAGGGATTGCGACAGATAGGAGCCGCCGGAGAGCCAGATTGGCTATGGGAGGGGGTGACGTGCAGGATAGAGTTGAGACTGGAGATCACACCACGACGCCGGCTGTACGCGAGCAGACGGATAGTGGGCAGGTGATGAGAGGCGCTATGCAGCAGGAGGAGGTGGGACAAAGGCAGACTCCAGAGACGTAGACGACGATGCTGGACTGGGACATGATGTTGGCATTTTTTTCTTCTTATTCAGTTTGCATGTCCTGGTCCTGTGTACTTAAACTTTTGTATCTCGGATATGGGGTTTGTTCCCCAATTTTGGATCCGGCTTGTATAGGGATTGTTTCCCGGCCTGTTTTCTGTTTCTCTCTGTACTTTTATGATTTTTCGGTTGTTTCGTTAAAATATCTTTAATTAGGGGCTTTCGAGCTCTTATTTTTAAAAATAAATTTATTATATAAATCACTTGCTCTTTTAATAGAGTGGAATCTCAAGTGCCATGGGAGAAAAATTTCTCCTATGAGTCTATGACAACTTTCAATTATAAATTCAATGATCGGCACCGTGCATATTAATGTTCAAGGTTGCAAATATAGGCATACCAAATTTCATGTAATAGATCTTGAGGTGAAAATGTTATTGTAAAACTCGGTCTAGGCCCACAACAACATAAGCCTACACATAGATGCACATGGGATTATAATATAGTAGGACTCCATCCAAAGACTCAAGCCTTGTGGAGGTTTATCCCATCTTATATCTTATACCAATATGCATCCTATAATTTTCCTGAGGTGCGACTATATTCCCACATTCTCAAGACTCCCTCTCACATGCACCGTGGGTAAACTCCACCTCATGTGCAACGAGGACTTCACGTGCGAGGACTCAAACCTCATGTGCAAGATGGATAAACAAACACCCGAGCTCCGATACCATGTAAAACTCGTTTGGGCCCATAACACATCGGCCCACACAAGGATGCACATGGGATTTTAATATGGTAAGACTCCATCCAAAAGACTCAAGCCTAATGGAGGTTTATCCCATCTAATATCTTATACCCATATGCATCCCACAATTTCCCCGATGTGACTACGTTATCCACATTCTCAACAGTCATCATATAGATAAACCATTGATTTTGCTATCGTCCGATGAGATGTCATAAAGCAAGTAAATTACAGGAATTCTTGTTTAAAAGGTTTTAAATCATGTAGATCAACATAAAGGGTGTTGACCAATCAATCAAATAGTTAAAAATGTATGTTTTTGCCACCATAGGAGGTAATTTCTTCTAATGTCGGCTGAGATTATTCTCTTTAACAAAATATCATTTATTATGGCCAACCATTTTCATCTGCACAACTAGGATCTGAATAATCAACAAATGCTTACTTTGTGTATGCGCAATATCCTAGGCGCACTCAGTTTGCCTTGAGTGAGGACCTGTACATTTGAGCCTTCACAAGGCTGCAAGTAAAAGCTACACCTGCAGAAGCCGGAAAGCGAGATCAGAAACACATATTGTGCATGGGTAAAAAATCCATCATAAGTGACTATAATAAAGTTCATCGCCCTAACAGAAGAAAATAACAGCACCAACAACGAGCTTAAAGTTTGATAATGGCTCCGTGATCAAAGGAGAAAAAATAGTCCTCAAATATTCTCAACTGTGCCATAGGATCAATCCTCTGGGTCAATATATATAATAAATTATCTTAACAGTTGATAATGCCTGGTATCACTAGCAGAAAGTGGAGTGAGTTCTCATAAATTTTAAATGAACAAATTTTTCAACAGAGCTTATATATTTTCTGACAACTAGATAGATCAAATCAGATGGTTCAATGTTGATATAAATGCGTTGAAATATTATTTATTTTCTCCTCCTGATTACGTCAAGACTGGGCTCGTACAATATTACGACAGGCCTAATCGATATATTGCATGGTTAATTCATTTCTATTTGCAGGGATGGTAAAAATAAAGTGAATTGCAATAAGCTACATGAAGGTAAAATTACTTGTTATTTTCTCTCTGAGGTAGTCGGCCATTCAATACACAATCTAGACACCACCATGGAAGATCTTTCTCGTCTTCTGTCCCATCTAAGTCTGTGATTTTCTTTCTCCAAGGTCCTCCATATGTACCTTCTGTAATAATTGAAGGTGGGGACACAGTTGAAAATTCGAAAGCGGGGAGCACTGCTGCATTGTGGTTTTCAGCACCGTCATCAACCTCCATCCTTGAATGGGACATATTTCTCAAGGTAACATCCCTTCCTAACGAAACATCACCATTAGATGATGCCTGAGCTCCAGGCCTCTGCCTTCTTTTGGCCATCCAATGGGCCGACAGACCACGAAGAGTCTCGTGAGCTAGATTTATCTATACATTTGCATGAAAATGAGAGCAGATTTAATAGAAAAATCTTTCAAATCGTCCAGGAAATGAGTACAAGATCAAATATATCTTCTATGTCCCTCACTGTGTAAAATACGTTCTCCAATAAACCAATAAACGATAAAGTAATAAAAAGATTGAAGAAACAGCAAAGAACAAACTCACTATAAATCACCCATTCCAAAGAAAGCATTAGGCCTAGTGAGCTGACCAAAAAAAGGCATGAGCAACAAGCCAGAAGCATAACTATTTAACAGAAACCATTTGCAATATAAGTTATTCACTAACATTAACCTCTACAAAATTGAAAATGGCCATCAAATAATGTTTCAACGTATTAAAAACATGCAGGAATAACTACTGCGCATAAGCTTTTCCATTTGAAATCATGTACAGACACTGTTACTAAATACAGAATAACAGTAGAAAAGACTGGCTCAGTTTCTATAATAGATCATCAACTAAGATATAAGTCTAGTTCCCTTTTACTACTGCTGCTTCACACTAATGATTTAAATGGTGTGTTGCATGTTACTCAAGATATTCTAGTTGTGGTGAATGCGTCCTTTTTGCCCCCAAAAATTTTAGATTGCTCTGCAGAGAAATATGTAAATCATGTATCGTCTCATAAAACTAATTAACTGTTAACCACTTTTTTATTGAGGAAAAAATATAATATATTAAACTAATGTAGCTATGAAAATAGAGAATAATACTGTGAAAGTAAGATCTGAATAACCTTCATGGCATTTTTATCACTCATCAATTAGTTCACCGACGAGAATGGGAAGACACTTTGAACCATCAAGTTGTTATAATAATTTCTTTGATGCACATCTATGTTACTCAATCCTTTAATTTGCAGCATTCAAATGTGAAATATGTGCTCATCATTTTGACATTCATATTCAAGTATATATTAATAGACCATAGCTTAACGCAATGTACATGAAGTTTTGCGGCAAAATAATATTTTTGTAGACATTAAAAAATTTGTGTATTACTCAGTTTGTGTGAACTGAGCACTAGAAAGTGAAATCCTATTTCTAACATACATGCTTATTTCAATTATTATAACGAACACAACTGGTTCAATAATTATATAGATGGTTTACTAAAAAGGAATGTGTGCATTAACAATAATACGGAGAAACCATGTGGACTGAAGCAATTTACTATTTTATTTTAGGGAAGTAAAAAATTTAGTAAATACATTGCCATTGCATTTCCACACACGAACTACAAGAGACGAGTGTCGAAACAAACGAAAACCTCACTAGAGATTGTCTCCCCTTTAGTATAAACAGATACCATCCACGATAATGAATCACAGGTCATTCGCTTTATTTGTATCTCAACAAAACATCGTCTTAGAAACAGCCTACAGTTACCACTTCCACATATAGAAGAAAAGGCTAAAGGTCGGAGAGAGAATATTTACCTTGTGATCTTCAGATTGACCTACAATATTTAAGTCCGCAGCATACATCTCTGCAGAAAAGCATTGTGGAGTGTCCAAGTGGATAGCCAAGCTTCCGAGTCGAGTATCCATAGTAAACCATGCAGGAATACTCACCTGGGGGGAAAAAAGAAATTTTTTCTCAAGCTAAAACATGATGTGAAGTTCGAAAGAACAATTTCCTTCACTGCATGCAACATTACCATCTCAAATAGCTCTTCTTTCTTCTCCTCAAAGGAAACCTACCAAATTGGGAAAACGGAACATATAATCATAACAACGGATAATACAATAAAATGCTGACTTTTAATGCAAGCTAACTCTATAAAAAGGCTTTTTTCTATTTCGATTCAGACCAGAAATGCTAGAAATGAACAATAATACAGGTAATGCACTCAAGGTGATGAATCAGACATGAAAATAGGCAAGGTAAACTACAGTTACCCTTTCCCCAGAAAAGATATCAATAGCACATATTCCCTGACTGTTTACTTTTATGACATTTTGCCCCCTCAAAGGCTTACAAGTAGCCAACAGCAATTTATGTAAGAGAAAATGACCATTTTTTTCATACACTTAATTGATTCTATATAATCTCAATCTATTTGATTGAATAAATGTAAGTCATCTTCCTTCCATAAACAAAACTAAAACTTAAATCTTTTTTCCTTCTTCAATTTTCAATTTCAATGTGTAGTGTGCATTTGTGCCCTAACTTTTACCCTTATAATAAACCAAAGAACCTAAATGTTTAAATACAAAAACAAACCAAAAAAAACTGATATGTAAATCCAAAATCCAAACCAAACTATAATGTGGATAAATTAAGGAACTATAGTGGTTAATTATAAGTTATCGTATACCTACCTGACCCGAATCGCATACCTACCTTACCCTATATCCTGCACCCTTAGTCGAACACAAAATCAAACCCCAACCCTCACTCAAATTGATATTAAGGACCAAATTTGCATTGAGGATAGGGATCGAAATCTGGTTCAATGGTGGTGGTGATAAGGCTTTGATTCGGGTGTGGTGGATATATACCGAAGAAAATTTGATAAATGCAAATTATCAAAATTTATAACCACCGCTAAGGAGGCAGAATAAAGAATGGCACCTTTCCATAGTCCTCAATTACAACTCCCCTGGTAATCTCCCATAGCTTGACAGAACCTGCTGCATCCTGCTTGATGTGCAATTCGTTATGAAAATGCATACCAAAGACGGAATTTGCTTATACAGAAAATTAGTGGCGGTATTTCCAGCTATTTAAGAGTTCACAAATAACCAAGCATCATAATCACCTTAGTTAAAACCTGCCTTCTGTTATTTAAAATTTCATGTTGCACAATTCCTGGAATTCCAGGTATTGTCAAGGATGGTTCTTTGTAAACAGGAGCCTGCAAGGGCACCAAAAAAATGAAACAAAGTCAGATAACACCGGTATGCCCACAACAAATGGCATTGAACATTTAATGACTAAACTTGACAATATATATATATATATATATATATATATATATATATATATATATATATATAAGATTTTCAAAAGAATAATTACATTAGTAAACATACATAAAATAACTTCTGTTGTATTTAAATTTTCTTTGAATCTATGGCCAACGTTCCCTGCACACAATAGTCCGGTTTAAGGAACTCAGATGAGTTCAAGATACCATAGAGCCATTTTCCAAACTCTAGAATTATATGAGATCAATCAATATTCTCTTCAACGACATAGCTTAAGTACTATAATTATCCAGGGATTTTGATTTCATGGCATCATATTATTTTTTCTTTTATCGGAGTGGGAGATAAAGGAAGAAATCATCAAAACAGAAAGGAATGACTTGAAAGAAGGGGTAATCCAAATTAATACCACCATGCACATTATAACAAGAAATTCAGACCAGACGATACTCCTTTAAGCTAAGTGTAACTCAGCCAATGCCAAAAGTCTACTGATCAAGTCTCAAGGACAATAAGAGATGCAAGAGTGCAGCTATCATAAGCCACGTTAATGGTAAATAGCAGAATGAGAATAAAAAACATAAAAGTACAAATACTGAAAATCTAAACACCTTATACATATAGTCAGGTTGGCAATAAGAGTGTATGAATAGAAACAAACAGGCAGATGCTCGGTCTCAGTTGAGGGACCAACTCCTTTAGTAGCATGTTGACTTGCAGGTTAAACAAACTTGGGAGATATGTTTAGAGTTGAATAAAGAAAACTTTTCAAGTGGATCAGGTATCTTGTGGTAGAAACAAGATGTGGAATTCAACTTAGAAGTGTTAAAAAGCTTCCTACAACTTACAAGAGTAAAAAAGATTTGGGCTAACCGCATTGCTGACAATTATTACAGCTTATTCTTACAATTAGTTAATAGAATATATCAATTGAAATACCACTTACAGGTGTTGATCCTTCCAGAGAAGCCCTTGCCCTAGAAAAAGACAAATTTCCAGCTAAGAAAGAACCTCCTCTTTGAAAAACCTTTTGTGGGGTACGTCCTTCAGCTGGCCACCTGTCTACTGAAGAATCTGTTGTTGCAACCCATATGCTATCATCTTGCAAAGCCAGTTGCAAAATTGGGTGGTCTTTTTTGCAAAGCAAAATGCTTTCCCTTGTTGACAAGTCAGTTAGGTAGAGCTGAAACAAAATCCAGAAATATGCAAAGCACACAAATCAGAAAGGATCCAGATCTAAACCCTTAGAAATCAAACCTTTACTTCTCAAACGTGGAAATTTATTACTGACAGAAAGGTCCCTCCCGCCACTGTAAACATGACTAAATGTCGGAGTGCTGGCGAGTGCCCAGACGGAATCTGTATGCACAGCATAAGAATGTACACAACGTTGCTGACCAAGATCCCATAGGCTACATGAAACAAAACAATATTATCATCAAGCGTTTAAAGAGTAGTTTCATCATTCAAAAAAGATAAATAATAATGAGGGTCACCTCCTAATTTTCAAAATCTAGTACATTCAACTATGCAAGATAACAGGTCCTCTTGGATTTTAAAAAATTTAAGAGAGAAGCATATTATTTCTCATATTTTATCAAATTGGAAGCCTGTTTTCATCTTTTCTTAAAGTTTGATTATAAATTGAATCAGGCGTAAAATGAGGGAAGGAAAAAGTGGGTGATGTCCTGAAGTTGGAAATGGGGGTAAAAAATTAATCTTATAGCCCAGCTAAGATCATCAATTTAAATTTATAGGCATGCGCATGCATATGCGTACGTGTGTGAAGGGGTGTGTGAACACGTGTGCAAGCATGTAGTATGTGAGTGCTGCGTATGTGTCCGTGCGCGCGCGCGCGCGCGCGCGAGAGAGAGAGAGAGAGAGAGAGAGAGAGAGAGAGTTACCGGATCATTGAATCTGATGACCCAGATAAGCAATACCTGTAGAAAAATTAAGTTACTTTCCATCAGTGGATTCATTTAAACTGCTAGTTTGCATGCAGGGTATCTAATAAATTGAAATGTAATGAAACTTGTTGGTATCCTTTAATTTTTCTAATCAGGAAACGACCTCCATAACTGAAAAACCAATTACATGCGAGGATATAAATTTCAATCCCCTTACACTGAGCAACAGTAAGAAATACAAATAAATCAGAATAAAGATTCACCTGCCAGTGGAATCGAGAAGCAAGGTCCTTATGTTATCAGTATGTCCTCTTAGCTTCATATTCTTTGAACCAGTTCTTGGATCCCAAACACGGACAACCTGGAAACAAGCAGCATTGTCAGACAGTAGGACCACATCTAAAACTATCCCACATTTATTAAGGATGACACAGTTAAGACATAAACATAATAATTTAAATTGTATCAAAGTTTGCTACAAATGTTGTAGGCTTTCATGAGTTCAGTAAATTTAGATGCTAACATTCCGTACCTTTTCTGTCCCACCAGAAACAAGTAGAGTCCCGCTATCATTCATAGCTAGGGCATAGACAGAGTCCTTATGGCCTTTGGCAGAAACAGGACTATAACCATGTAATTGGTTGTGCACTGATAGGTTGTTGCCTGAATTAACAGTGCGTAAACTTGTCAGAGGTAGCCCAGAGTTTCCTGAACCAATCGTTCCATTTGAACTTTCATCTTCAGCAATATCAACAGACTTGGTGACTGGAAGAAGTGACGCCTCAATGTCCCATATAAGGACCTCCCCACCAAGGCCTCCAGACGCAACAATATTGCTCTAAAAGGCAAAGCACTACAAAAGGATCAGAGGTCTCGATCGGGGCATAAAGAAAAGTAGCATGCAAAAAAGAGATTCAGATATAGAAACTAGTGATATATAAACCGCATGCCTCAAGGTCTCCACATTTAGAGCGAGGGGGTTTGAAGAATACTTTTGATATGATTTAGATACATATTCTACCGACCCTATAGCCATTTGTTCCATGTTGGGAAGTGTGCGAACAATTATGAAGTTGTTTAAAACGCATTTCTTCACAATTGTTTTTGTGCATCCTTATTCGGACATAATGGTGATGGACTTGATAGAATTTGAATCTCAGTTCCCATCTAGTGTATCCCACTCAAACTATAGGAACCCATACATACATGCATACGCATGTATGCAATTTTAAACGCAGAGACTTATATAATCTTCAAAAGGGTTACATTTCTTTCAGCTGCAGCCAGACATATAACATAGTCAGAATGTTGACGAAGGGTTCTGATGCAAGCACCATCAGACAAGCAATTCCATGCCTGAATCATGCAGAGTAATATAGTTAATAAGCTGCAACTATTTCAAGGAAGCAGGAATCAAGTAGAAGTAAAAACACCTTTACGGTTGTGTCGGAAGAGCATGAAACAAGGGTGTTGCCCGCAAGAACTACATCATTGACCTGCAGGAGGGATCACTCAGAAAGTCAGATACACAAGAAACAGAGATGATTACGAAACTATTGTTTACAAGTGACAAGGTAATTCATATCACTAATCAGTAACAATTAGAAAATTTTGGCTAAGGAGTTACATGTAAAAGTTTGTTATGTGCTTTACTACATCTGAATCTTTCAGCGAATGGATTCGTAAAGTTCTCACAGAAAATTACAGCAAAGGCTTCATTGTCATCATTCTATCTGCATGTATGCATGTCACACACACCAGAGAGGCCCTCACTGTCATTGTTCTTTTGTCTGCGACTATGCAATCGTCTATTATATCTAAAACACACATGCACACACAATCTAAGTAAAGGGATGCTAACTCGAAATCGTCTATTATATCTAAAACACACATGCACACACAATCTAAGTAAAGGGATGCTAACTCGAACAATGATCATTCGACGTAGGGATCTGATAGTAATACCTGTGTAAAATACCTAGCCTGAAAACCTTAAGAAGGTTATTACAGTTAAAATTAATTCCTTTTAAAATGACAAAACAATAAAGTTAGTCAAGTATATTATATGAGGATGACACAAATGCTCAGAAGGCTGTACAAGTTATTTAACTGTTTGTCTTTTAGTAGAAAAGTTCAACTTATGGGATCTGAAATGCCTACAAAAATGCCGATTGCTCTCTACCACATTGATGTTTGAGCATCAGGCCATGATCCGCTGAGCTGCACACACCATCCAGTATAAGCATGATCAAGTTTAAAAGCCAGAGTGAAGGGTGGGGGGACTAGGCCAGTAGGGCTGTATAATGATGGTACTGCTTCTGGCTACATAAACCGGTCGATAAGGGAAGAACTTCTTGCTAATATAAAGGACGAAAAAACAATTTATACAACATATAGAAATTCAATTATTTTCAACAAAGCAATTCCAAATAATACCTAATTTTCCTAGACAAGTTGATTTTCTTAATATTTCTCAAACTGGTTCAACTGGTTCAACTGGTTCAACTGATCCACAACCAGAGAATAGCAAGCACAAAAAGTATGCTGAGTTTGTGCAAAACAGATTGTCAGGAAGACAGTGGCATGATGAGCGTGACGTTAGAAAAGAAAATAAATTTGGAAGTAAATGCCAAACTGAAATTGACTAAGGATGATACCCAATCAACATGTGACTCAAATGTTGCAGAGCAACTGGCCTCATCATCAGTCAGAGCCCACCTTTTTATTGTCCCGTCTCGGCTTCCAGTAAAGAGATAATTAGAAGGTGAAGCCTTTAAAACAGCCAGGCAATTGACACCTGCACAGTGCTGCATAACAGACAGTATATGAAGGCAGAGCAATGCATCTACTGTTTGACTTCCGTACTCAAACATAATACTATTGTTTTCATTCAGCAAGGCGATCTATAGAAGGGACCTTAGCAAAGAGTATCAACTACAAGGATGACAGGATCATTATCCCACCTTTGAGTCATCTGAATCATTGACCACATATGTTAACCGTTTCTCCTTCCGAGGTCGTGTTGAATTAGATGTATTTCCAGCACTGGCCACACGGTGCATTGCAAGTGCCTGAAACAAAATTTTACTTTAGTCGGTGCAACAACTTTTTTATTTTCATTAATTCCAATATATGAGATGCAAAACAAAAAGTTGCAAACTGCATATAAGAAGGGAGAAATAACATCCCCAAAAGTCAACAGATAAAACCTTCCATCAAGATTACAAGGGAATAGTGCAGGGAGTTGAATGGAATTCGCTAAAGCAACTAAATCATTCGGCCCTCCTAAACTTTTTGTTGGTCGTAGGGATTTTGGAGGGGAACTCCATACAATAAGTGCTTTGAATTTCTTATTAAGAATTATATAAATAACTGGATTCGATCAGTTAATTGATGGCCATGTGTCAAACATAAGACCACGTTCAATTTTGTTGTTGGGATAATAAAGAATCAGCGATATCAGCAATAGGCACTAGGTTCCAAATCTGATTAAGCCAAGTTATGCAAGGCTTGACAGAGCTATGATATTCTTAATTAAGCTTCGCATTTTTTTTGTCCACGCGTGGAATATATATCAATCAATCAAGGATACATCTCTTGAGCTGGTAAAAGCTAAACAAACATCATTACGTTGAATAAATCAGATTTAGTGGGAGTTTCACATTTATTGGTGTCAAACTAAACAGCTCTTAGATAATGCCCAATGTTCAGCTCAATGATATACAAGCTAATCCTCAACTAGAGATCAGCAACGCCATAAACACGCAACAAAACAGTGAGTTGATCCACGCAAAGGCTCGGCACTACTTAGGGGTATGCAAGAGTTGATTCAGCATTAGTGTGCACAAGAGTGGGACTAACATGACATGCATAGATCAAGCAGCACCGATCAAACAATTGTGGAAGGGAGAACAGCAATAGTCACCGGCTGGAGAGGGACCCATATGATCCAGTGTGAGTCACCCGAATAACTTCTAAGGGACCACCAGTTAAGTCACCAAACTACTCTAACGACTAACCACCTCAACACAATCACCATCCCAACGACTCCAATAGCAGCAATGTGATCTGGTTGCAGCAGAGCAGCAGTGCGGGAGATTGAGATTCTTAATGAGATTTGCATCTAAATCATTGTATTATTAAAGAAAATGAAGGATGGGTGTCCTTATGATGTATCAGATGAGATTGGGCGAGTTCTTGGGACTCCTCCAAGCCCAAAAAAAAGGATAATCAATGAACTTCCTTAATTTTCACAATCTGTTCTTATCGTCTCTCAATTATTCTGTTGCTTTCTGTTTAAACCTATTCTTTTTCTTTTCTTCAAGTTCTTCTAGCAATTCAAATACCTTTCCATGACTGACCAAAATAAACATCCAAACAACCCATTGCACCCCTGATGCTCCTAGAATGTGTTGGTGTTGTGTATCGTATTCGTTTGCGCATTAGTGAGTCGTTTGGTCCACACTGTCTATTGGTGTGGACTACCAATGGGCGATGAATAGTGGTAGGCTTTTAGCAATTAGCATTATAACTATCTCTTTTAAGTGAGAGATAGATGGGCTTGTGATTTATGCTGTAAGTGTGAGGGTTGTGCTTCACCTCTCTTGTGGTGTAAGAGAGAGATGAGAGAGCTGTGATAGGTGTGAGAGCTTGTAACTTTTCTGAGTGTCGGTGGAATCCTCAAGCGTGTGTTTTGCCCCATGGATGTAGGCTCTAATTGTGTTGGAAAAAGAAAAATAATGTAGCATGGCGCAATTCGTCGCCTGAGAGGCCTTGGTTGTGTCGGAAAAATTATGATAACAGGGCTCACTTGCATAGCTACTACCTTGCCTTGAGGGAAGAAAAGACGTTTTGGCGTTGCATATTATGATGCAATGAGTTAACAATAAACACCAGCATGGCTTAAACAGATAATGGTTTAAATTAAGATCAATGGGTGTGATTACTCAGAAGATGAATCAAGGAGAGATGACAAATTTTGACGATTCAAGTATGTAACCCAACCCAATGCTTTTGGGTGTTTCAAACACAGTGACGGTGTCATAATCATATTAATAAGATTCCACTATTAGTGCTAATTTGGTACTATCTAGTGCATTTTGAATATAATAATGTGAACATGGCGATGATAGATCAATTGATCGGAAGTCGATGAGGGCACTATAGTGTGTGATGAGTGATCCTTATAATTGATAGATGCATGATTTTTCAGCCATAACATTGCACATGGTGAGTGCATCATCGGTCTGTATCTATATTGGTCCCGATGGTTGGACCAAGGTGGAGCAGGTGAGATCATGATAATCTAGTGTAAGACAGGGTCGTTGTTTCCAATGTTCTAAATATCGGTAATATATATTGGATTATATCGGAAATAGAGAAGAATGACATGATTTATTAACTTAACATCATTATGTTGTTTTGAAGAAATGTCACTCGTACGTCAAGAATTTCATATCGGGTAAAATTTCGTGAATTTTTCAATTAAAATTTACTTTGGGTTTTTGGTTTTTTGGGTACTATTCAAACTAACACGGTTAATTAAAAAAATACCCGGCATATCCAATATTTGTCAAAACCTTTCATCATCGACAAACCTTAGATTCAATACTTAAATAAAGAAAATCCGAGCAAACATGATGTTTTTCAAAACCTTTCAACGTCCACAAACCTTAGATCTACTCTTAGACAAGCCTCGGCTAAACCCTAGATCCGAATTTTTTTCAAAAAAGATAAGATTTTGATACTGAATTTAGCCGCTATCTTTGATGTTGAATTTCTGAAAACTCTCTTTTTCTTTTCCTAACTTTTATATGTTAGAAATTCATGTTGAATAGCTGACTGTTCTATCCTCGAGCCATTGAGACAACCTCGTTTTAAAAAATCGATTTTTATATTGAGTTGCGTTAATAATATTTATAATCTCTACTCTTATCATGCAAACTGTGATCCTTATTTATTTTATCTATTTTTTTGTATATGCACACGGAATCTACTTTTGTAAAAAAATAGTTAAAAACAAGAAATTTCCTCACTAAATTACCCTTGTTAATGAGTATCCATGTCATCGCCCATTTAAAATTTGAAATGATGCCTTCTCTCTTCAAAATAAAATATCTCCCGGAATAAAATTTCTCCACCTCCCTCCCTTTTAAAAAGAACAATATATCTTCTAAAATAATTAAAAGCTCATTTAAAATAGAAAAATGAAGGCATGCCAATTTTTATAAATATTTACAACTCTTTAACTATAATAATACTATAATGAACTCAATAAAATAAGAATTTTCATTATACCTAAATATAATTATATAGAGATCAAACTTTTATTATACCAAACGATATGTTCAGACCCACAAAAAGAAAGCCACACAAAAAGGATGCCGCGTAACGTGCAAGTTTGTGTTAGAATATGCAATAAAAAGGTAAAAAAATCCCAACCATCACCACAACTTCTAAGTTTTGGTGCAGCCAGGTAACTCAATCAGGATATTAATTCATTCAAATAAAAACAAATTATTTAACTATAAAGTGATACCAACTAATGCCTAAACAATAGTTTTAATGTATCTAGTTTAAATGTATATATATTAGATATCCTACCTCTTGTTTTTGAAATATGCGCATTGACAACACATAAAATATACAATTGATAATTATGAATGGGGCATTGTTTATTCCAATCAGAGCAAAGCTCTGTTCAAATTCCAAGACGGGAAACGAAACAACGCTTCTGTTTCCCCCAATCAGAGCAAAGCTCTGCGTTGAAATTAAAATGAAAATTAAAGTTGAAATAAATGAAGAAACGCTTCAGATCCCCTGCGCTGCGCGTAGAGCGTCACGTGTCAAAATCAAACACGCCAGCGCAGGGAGCGCAGCGCCCAAGGCAGCGCACCCAATCAGAGCAAGGCTCTATTTAAAATAAAAATAAAAGAAGCAACGCTTCAGATGATTTGCGCTCTGCGCTGCGCGACGCGTGCCAGCGCAGTTGCGCTGCGCGACACGTGTCAAGCGCAGGTGCGTTTGCGCCAACTGTGCCAGCACCAAAACAGAATTAAAATTCTAGAAAGATCTTTCTGATCTTATTAAAACAATAAGATTCTCTTCTGTAAAACAGAAGCCCTTGGATCAAAGATCCAACAGTAGGGAAAATCCCTAAATCACTCAGAGAAAGATCTCTTTAACTGATTTAACAAATCAATTGGCACTATAAAAAGGCCCCTAGACTCCAAGTCTAAAACACACAAAAACAGAGAGAAAGATTCAGAACTTCTCTAGAAAATTTTGAGAAGAGCGCACAAAAAAATAAAGTAAAACCCTTTGAATAAAAGAGTTTCTTCTAAAAAGATCATTGATCTAAGAACAATATTAAAGTTCAATAAAAAAATATAATAATAATAAAGGCATTGCCTTTTGATGAACCACTGGTTCTTGATATTTGAGGTAAAACCTCTCTGGAAAACAAGAAAAACTTGTTTTTTTTTATCTAAATTTGATCAAAATATAAAACAATGCCCTGCACTTGTAAAATTTGCACTGTTGCGCTCTTGGGTTGGCGCAAGCCACCAGAGAGTGCCACGTGTCAGCCCTAGAGCAATCTGCGCCTTGCGTTTTAAAAAATGAGCATTGCGCTCTTGGGTTGGCGCAACTCACCAGAGCGCGCCACGTGTCAGCAGCTCAACAGCGCAGCGCACTGTCGCAGCGCACTGCGCTTGCGCTCACCAGAGCATGACACGTGTCACTATCATATGAGTTTGCGTCTTGCGCTCCTCAATTGGCACAAAGCGCCTGATAAGCCACGTGGGGCACTGTCAGAGCATTTAATGCAATGCATTATCAAGGGCAGAGCCCAATAAAAAAGGTCTATCAGACCAAATAAAAGTGCTTGCACTATTAAAAGGGGCAGAGCCCAATTAAAAGGAAGAAAGTCTAAAACAAACTAAAATAAAATGCCATGCATTATTTTAAAAAGGGCAGCGCCCAAACAGATGTCTGTTAGACCAAAACAAATGCTGTGCATTTAATTAAAAGCCCCATGCTATGCATTAATAAAGGGCAGAGCCCAAGCAAATGCCTAATAGGCCAATAATAAATAAAATGTTGAACATTTTCAACTGGACTTAACCAAATCATGGCTATAAGTTCTCAAATTAAAATTGACTGAGCATGACTGCTCTCTTAAATCAATTTACACCCGGTTCAAGGGTACATCTCCGAACTCCTCTGACATTTGTCGTTGTAATCCTTCAACGTCGTCAGAGAGGTGACGGGTCCCGACAACCACATATCAATATGGACTTAAGCGTCCTTAAACCAACCTATAGACTTAAGCGTCCTTAAACCAACTCATGGACTTAAGCGTCCTTAAACTCACGGACTTAAGCGTCCTTAAACCAATGGACCGCCATGTCCCTAAACTGGCAATGGACCCCTATGTCCCTAAACTGGAACAATAAAGCCCCCAAATGCTCTTTTGTCAGATCCAAACGATCCAGTTAAGTCAATCTTAGTCTCAAATTGGACTAAAGTATCCTTAACAAACGTTTGAGTTGATCTTAGCCTCAAATATGGCTAGCGTATCCTCAAACCAAAACCCCAAACCCAAATCTAAGAAAATACGGATTTGGACTAATCCACGTCTTACGGGCGACGGCATAAATTAGTCTCCGTATACAATCCACGGGCAACCACAAACAAAACAAACACCCACGACACGAAGTGAAATTCTGGAGAAGGAGAAAGTTGTTACCGTGATGCGGTAGCGTAATTAACTGCAGGGGCTTGCGCCTGCAGGAAAGAGCGTCCCCACAATCAAAAAACCCTCGAACGAGGAGGAATCTGACGAAGTCTGCTAAATCGGCCGCATCCGTCTAAACCTCCGATACACGGTGCCACAAATCAACTTGGCATCTTCGGAGAGGTGGACGGATCAAACCAAATAGCATCTGCCCCGAATCTCAGACAAGACGTCTCCACGTCGTCTTGGCCGTCTTTCGGAGGGGAACAGGCATATTATATAGCATTTAGTTCTATACTCTTCCACCTAAAAGGAACTTTTTATATTTTAGGAAATTATATGTAATAGAATAACAATTACTGGAACTTTCTGATCAAGACAAAGCCATTAATAGAATAGACATTATATGATGAGAAATATATTTAGAGGGTAGACATTTCCAATTATATAATACCAATTGGAAAAGTATGGCATATTTTTGCTAGCATTTGATTATGTTTTTTTGGCCAATTTTTTTATTTACAAGATTGAAATATTATTTCCATTAAAAGGGATGATATTAGTTGAAAATATATCATTATCAATTAATCATGCAACTATTGTTCGGGCCATGAGAGGAGTTAATAACACCGTGGGACACCCACCGGTTTGTTCTTCATACGCACTTATATCAGTGGCGCTCAATTAAAGTAGTTTTACTTAATTGTTGGTGAATATATAGTAAGAATTTGTTTTTGGTTGCCGGGTTAAATAGTTAATATCTTATTTGTATAAGCATGTACACAAAGACAATATAATCTCAACAACCTTTTATGCTCTTACATATGCTTTAAATCATGTAGTAATTTGATATTTAACATTTTATCATTTCACATTAGTTGTCCCCAAAAAGTTTAGGATAATGGTATAAGGCTTATATTGTGCTTTTAACTTGGTGCTTACAATTAATATTTTCTAAAAGCTAAAGACGGCATTTATCAACTTCGTAATTACATAGGTATGATCCTTGAGACCGGTATTAGCAAATGTCAGCACTTTTAAGGTCTATATTTGAGCACAAAAAATTGCTCCGACATTTAGGAGATACCTTCCAACATATCGCGAAATCTAACATCGATATTTTAGTGCCAGAATGAATTGGCATCCATCCGACATTTAGAAATTTGGACTTTGATGCTAGGAGAGAGTACGGTGTAGTCATTATAAGCGCTCATGAGCGAGTGTGGTGATGAATGGTTGTTCGTGCATCGTGCATTAAGTTGATTATGTTGCTTATAATAGAGAAAGTGACAACTTCATGAGGAGTTGTCACTAAGTGGAGCAAAGTACCTATGCGACTATATGTTTGTGGAGTGGATTACTAGAACAATGGTGTCTCCAAGTTCATCAATTTGATGGATTCAAGCCAAGATGGGGATTGTTAGAATTGGGCCTCGTATTTATTGCATATCTATGGGCCATTTAGACCAGGCCATCTATACGTGTGAGTTGCCAATAAGCAACATTCAGTGTTAGGGTTAATATATATATATATATATATAGTTCCACTATGATCATATCGGAAGGACTTGGAAACAAATATATATATATATATGGCGGTCCCTTCTCCAAAAAGGCGCCTCCGTCTCAAAAAACATGTACCACATATATTTCACCGATCCAAACCAATCATTTTAATATACGTATCATGCAACCCCTGTGTACAAAATATCTTGAGATTTAAAGACCTTTAATGAGTCCATCGATCGACCGTATTTTTCATATGCCGATAAGCCGTTAATTTTTCTATCCGCTTGTTGATGCGTTAAAGGTCTTTATATCACAGGATTTTTTATGCATACGAGTTTTATGATACGTAGATCAAAATGGCCAGTTTGGATCGGTGAAAAACATTGATGATATGCGTTTGAAACGGGGGCCCTTTTTAAAAAAGGGGCCGCCACCTCTCTCTCTCTATCTTCTAGATTAGGCATGCTTGAGATGTAGATTGTCCGTTTGAGGGTTGTGATTCCCCTCTCTTGTGGTGTGAGAGCGAGAGGAGGGGTGGGAAATGAGAGACGTACATGTAGGTTGTGTGAAAACTTGTAACTTTCTCGGTGTTGATGGAATCCTCATGCTCATGTTTTTCCTCATGGATTTAGGCCAATTTGGACGAACTACGTAACCCCCGTGTTCTTCTTTCGAGTGATTGTGCTGTTTTGTCCGTTCGATGTGATGAGGGGATCAGTGTCCCCAAAAAAATGGTGCACTGTCTTTTACTCTGCACACTAAAGGGGGCAAAAAAAAGCTTGTAGCTTCTAAGAGATTAAATCAATAAATGATTAGGGTTTAGCCTCTATGGCCTATGGAGCTCCTTGTACAGACTTAGGAGCTTCATATGCTCCAATATCTAAATCGATAGATAGACTACTGTTTTCTCTTAGTTCATTTTGTCGATTCATTGTGTTTCTCGATAGCATATAAATAGAGAAACCATTCAACAAAAAGTGTTACAATATCAAACGATTTACACTGGAACATTCAACTAGCTTACATAATCAGACTAAGAGATCACAAGCAAACTAGCAGATACAGTAAAATAGCTGCAAATTCGAAAATAATCAGAGTTTCGTTAGAGATCAAAACTTACTCAAGATTTGATCTCTAGGGTTTTGTGAACGAACTAGGATGAGGAATCGAACTCGTTTGGAGTGATCGGGGGCAGATCGCTAGGGTTTTGAGATTCGAGATGAGGGCGCTTGATCGCTCGCGGTCTCACAGAGAGAGAAGAGAGAGAGAGACTGGTGACTTTGGGGACTTCAGGGATTTTAGAAAGAAAAAAAGCCTACAATTTTAATTGTAATAAGAAAATTGGTTATATTGCGACTAACATCTCCACTTTGCCCGTAGCAAGACACCACCGTATATATTTTTAGAAAGAGAATAATGGAGGAAAGAGGCCATAGTAGAGGATTTCCTCTATGGCGTGGAAAAAATACATCCTCCACCAATTTTTCCGACGATCGTCATCCATCATCATCATCGTTATCATCTAAGATGTGCGTACACCAAATTTCATGTGAATCCACAACTTTTTCACCGTTGATTTGGTGTACCCACATCTTAGATGATAACGATGAAGATGATGGGGGCCGATCGTCAAAAAAAATGGTGGAGGTGGTATTTTTTCCACGCCATAGGAGGACCTCCTATGTCATCTTTCCTCCATTATTCTCTTTTAGAAAATACCGATAAAGCAGTTTTTTTACTTTTCAGATTACTGTAAATATAAACATCATATACACAGTATTTCTACTGTTTTAACACTGGATGAGGGGCGTAAAAAACACACGTGAAGAAACAACTCTCTAATCTACCGCCATCTAACCAATGATGTTGCGATGCATCATTATCTCTACTGTTATAATTAGGAATCTTAGGTAGTTGCAATTGGAATTTCAAATTGCACTAACAGGTAACATATGATGCTATGTGGAATTTTAATTAAAAAATTGATAAAAAAATACAAACAAATAATTTCAATAGAATCAGGAACTATCTAGATTATGCAAAATAGGATCAAAACAAAAAAATAGTCAAAAGGCTGAAAAGATTAATAAAGCATGCAGAATTTTAATAAAAATTAAAAACAAAAAATCCAAGAAAAAATACGAAAAAAATTAAATAGAATCAGGAACTACCTAGATTAGGCAAAATAGGATCAAAACAAAAATGGGGAAAAAATTGAAAAGATTAATAAATATTTTTATAGATAATTAGTAGAGATAATGAGAATATTCATATAAAAACCTCATTTAATATACATGCCACTGCTAAAATAGAGGGTTGCCCCTACGGATTATAAAACCCGTAGGGGCAGATTTCGTTTGGCTGCCCTACAGACTAATCCGTAGGGCCTTAAGGTTGCCCCTACGGTTCTTACATATTAATTTAAGAATATTAAACCGTAAATTGTTGTTTGCCCCTACGGAGCCGCAAACCAAGAACCTACGGACTTATCCATAGGGGCATGTAAATAGGGATTTAATTAAAAAGGCACAGATCGATCCTTACACTGGTTATCTTATTCTCGAAGTATCGCGCGCGAACCCAAAATCCCCAAATCCTCGTTCCCGCCGATCGCCAAATCTCTCGTCGCCATTCTCGTCGTCGCCAGCACAGTCCGTTTTATCGTCGCCACCATCTAGTTCTTCTTCGTCGCCGTTTTCGTCGTCGCCCCCGTTTCGTCGTCGCCACTGATCAATCGTCTCCTCCACTGCACGGATTAGGAAATCTTCAATTAAACAAATTTTTGATTATTTTAGGGTTAGGGTTCATGGTTTGGGTACCGATGAGGCATGGGTTGGGGTTAGCGTTAGGGTTGGGGTTGGGGCTGAGGTTCGGCAGGAAGTTGCGGTTGGGGTTGCGGTTGGGGTTCGGCTGGGGCTGGGGGTGGGGCTGGGGTTAGGGTTAGGGTTGGGGTTAGGGTTTGGTTGGGGCTGGGGTTAGGGTTAGGGTTAGGGTTGGGGTTAGGGTTTGGCTGGGGTTGGGGCCGGGGCTAGGGTTAGGACGGGGGTTGGGGTTGGGGTTCTTAAATTTTAGAGTATGATAGGTGTGGTACTAATTTTCCTGGGAAAAAGTGTGTGAAAACATGGACTGCATATCAATTCAAATTAGAGCTGAAAATTGAAAATGTTGCTTGCATTTTGCTCAGGCGTAACTCTTGATCGAATAAATTCTGATGGTGCAGTGCATGTTAAGACACGGACTTTTTTTTTTTGTGGGAAAACTGGTCTCAGGAGACGGAGATTTTATTTATGATCTGCTGAGTGCAACTGCATACAACAGAGACAGCAAAGCTGAATACACTTTCATTTTTAGCAAAAGTAATTAAAAATTTAGAGCTTGGGATTGAACTTCCTTGAATGTAACTCTGATGTATGGTAAATTTGTTATACTTGATTTTGCACCATCTACATTCAATTCGTGCCTATCTTTGTGAGGTTTTACCCAGCGGGTATATCCGATCAGGTTAAATTTGTTAACTCGACAGATAATATTCAATATGCAAGCTAGTTGAGGATAAGGGTTGCTTCCTGTGTGTCAGGACCGGGTTTCTGATACCAGTTATATTTTATTTAAATACTTCGCATAGTCTATATGACGAGAATATTCAATCGTATGATCACCGATAGAAACCTTAACCCCCGACAGCCGAAACACACACACACAACAAGAATACACAACAAACGCATCATTAGAGAGTGGTTCAAGATATTCAAGTTAAAACCAATATATGATACTCGATGATAATATGAAACTTTCATATTCTCATCGATACTCATATATGAAACTAAAAGCGCCACTTAGTCCCTGTCTATCGGTTAACATACGTTCGATATTCGCCGTGACATAGAACTATACGAAGGTTGTTAAATATCGGACGGTATGGCTCGATACTAACAACCGCCGTATAGTCTATGTGACGAGAAGATTCAACCATATGATAACCTATAGATTTGTCCCGTGTGGACAAGTTAGGAATGTATAAAGCAAACACCTTCATTCACTTGTGTTTTCATCCGTTTCGAGATATTTCGTTGGTACCTTTCCGTTGGTTCTCTATGTACAAAGATAGATTAGATGTTCATTTCAACGTTGTTTCACAGATTTGAAATGATTATCTATTCTATTACAGTGTACTCGGAGAACAGCGGGGAGGTGCTGCCGAAATTTACTCGAAACGGTTGAAAGCACAAGTGAATGGGTGTTCGCTCTATACATTGTTAATGGGATAGAAGCCTTACCCCCGACAGCCGAAACACGCACATACAACAAGAATACACAACAAACGCATCATTAGAGAATGATTCAAGATGTTCAAGTTAAAACCAATATATGATACTCGATGATAATATGAAACTTTCATATTCTCATCGATACTCATATATGAAACTAAAAACGCTACTTAGTCACCGTCTATCGGTTAATATACGTTCGATGTTCATCGTGACATAGAATTATACGAAGGTTGTTAAATATCGGACGGTGTAGCTCGATATTAACATCCGTCGTATAGTCTATGTGACGAGAAGATTCAATCGTATGATAACCGATAGATTTGTCCCGTATGGACAAGTTAGGAATGTATAAAGCAAACACCTTCATTCACTTGTGTTTTCATCCGTTTCGAGATATTTCGTCGGTACCTTTCCGCTGGTTCTCCATGTACAAAGATAGATTAGATGTTCATTTCAACGTTGTTTCACAGATTTGAAATGATTATCTATTCTATTACAGTGTACTCGGAGAACAGCGGGGAGGTGCTGCCGAAATTTACTCGAAACGGTTGAAAGCACAAGTGAATGGGTGTTCGCTCTATACATTCTTAATGGGATAGAAGCCTTACCCCCGACAGCCGAAACACGCACATACAACAACAATACACAACAAACGCATCATTAGAGAGTGATTCAAGATGTTCAAGTTAAAACCAATATATGATACTCGATGATAATATGAAACTTTCATATTCTCATCGATACTCATATATGAAACTAAAAGCGCCACTTAGTCACCGTCTATCGGTTAATATACGTTCGATGTTCATCGTGATATAAAACTATACGAAGGTTATTAAATATCGAACGGTATAACTAGATACTAATAACCGTCGTATAGTCTATGTGACGAGAAGATTCAATCGTATGATAACCGATAGATTTATCCCGTATGGACAAGTTACGAATGTCTAAACCAAACACCTTCATTCACTTGTGTTTTCATCCGTTTCGAGATATTTCGTTGGTACCTTTCCGCTGGTTCTCCATGTATAAAGATAGATTAGATGTTCATTTCAAAGTTGTTTCACAGCTTTGAAATGATTATCTATTCTATTACAGTGTACTCGGAGAACAGCGGGGAGGTACTGCCGAAATTTACTCGAAACGGTTGAAAACACAATTGAATGGATGTTCGCTCTATACATTCTTAGTGGGATAGAAGCCTTACCCCCGACAGCCGAAACACACACATACAACAAGAATACACAACAAACGCATCATTAGAGAGTGATTCAAGATGTTCAAGTTAAAACCAGTATATAATACTCGATGATAATATGAAACTTTCATATTCTCATCGATACTCATATATGAAACTAAAAGCGTCACTTAGTCCCCGTCTACCGGTTAACATACGTTCGATGTCCGTCGTGACATAGAACTATACGAAGGCTGTTAAATATTGGACGGTATAGCTCGATACTAACAACCGTCGTATAGTCTACATGACGAGAAAATTCAATCGTATGATAACCGATAAATTTGTCCCGTGTGGAAAAGTTAGGAATGTATAAAGCAAACACCTTCATTCACTTGTGTTTTCATCCGTTTTGAGATATTTCGTCAGTACCTTTCTGCTGGTTCTCCGTGTACAAAGACGGGCCATATGGTAAAGCCGATTATAAGAGGGTAGACACCATATTTATCAACAAGATATACCGGTTTATCTTGCTTAATTGCGCATGTCTTGAACAAATTAGAAAGTAAGTTTTTTTGGATTAATTGTTATATTTGTGTTTGTGTGTGTATGAAATGATATAATATTAATGTCACCATTATTTGTCGAAAACAGAATTCATTTTAACGAGGTACGTGAGAGGCATCCTGATTGGAACGAAGAACGATTGGAAAAATATCATCAGGATAATTTTTGTGATTGGGTCACAGATCATGTAAGTTATTCGAATAACATGTTATTGCTATCAGTTTTAATATAAACTTATATCGTTATAATTTGTTTTGTTAGATCTACGATCCGAACTCGTCTACATCATTTGAAAGTGATTCAAGATGTTTAGCTCAATTTCCTAGTATGGGGGTTGCATATTATAAAGGATTCGGTGTCCTTCGATACAAATTCGAAGTTAGTGTAAGTGCACGGCGGCGGCCCGGCCGTCAATCCGACGCCGGAAAACGCGAAAACGGAAAACTTTGCAAACTAGCAACTTGGCACCGCCGCGCACAAAAATCCCGGATCGGGCCATTAACCTAACTACTAGCTAACTACAAGAAGGGAAGAGAGATATACCAAGCGATCCGTGTCCTTCGGTCTTCTCGTCGTTGTCCCGATCTCCCCGCGGAATCTCCGGTCTCCACTAAGTCGCCGGAAGGGCACCATGTCGCCGGCTTCTTTTACGGGCTCCTACCTCTAGACCAAGGCAACTCGGGCACGAAGTTGGCGATTCGACATGCATAAGGTTTGCTGTAGGTTGTCTGTAGAACTCTTTGTCTCATTTGGGGTTGTAGGGAGTTGCCTTTTGGTGGAGGAAATAGATGATAGCTTTTTGTGGATGAACTTGGGAATTTTGTAGCATGAGAAGAGCAAAAATTCCCACTACCAAAATTGGGCAGCCCTCTCCCTTTGGCCGGCCATGGTCATAGAATGAGAGAGGAGAGAATGAGAAAAATATGAGTGAGGCAAAAGTCCAAGGGGGGTCTCATCATGCAAGAAAGAGAGCGAAAGGTAATGATGTGAAGAAATGATCACAAGTAAATCCAACACTCAAACCCATCATCATGTCCCTCCATCATCACACACAAAAATCAAGCCATGATGAGGTTATGAAGTCAAATGAAGGCTACACTCATCATGAAGCAACAATGTGCAAATAACACCCTCCACAAATGCTTATTTGCACAAATGCAAATAAGCCCTCCTCCACCAATTTTCGGCCAATGAAAGATACAAAGAAATATGGCCGAAAAGGAAAGCAAACTGACAACTCCAAAAAACTGATCCCGTAATAAATTACAGGAAAACCCCGCTACTGTGTATACACACCCATATTTGTATTCCGACCGAAATACAAATGCAACAAAATCTACACTGTGCAGTACTAGGATCCGACTTAAACCAAAGCCCGCTAGTATTTTCCGTCCGATCATGATCCATACAATACCGCACGTATCCGATCGAACCCTGCCATATCTCCATACAGCCTCTACAGCGTTTCGCCCGAAACTTGAGTAACTGTTTTGTGGGGGACTCTAAAGACTCGACAATACTATGGCTGTGGATTTAACCACTAGCACGACAGAGGTATTAGCCATACGTAACGGGCTACCAGCTATTGACCAAAAGTGACGTCAATGAGCGAACTCATCCTGACATCCTACTGAGCCTGTCAGTGACAATATCCGTACAGTCTGGTCCGTTCGTCTATGAGCATCGCATGGCGGGCCTAGGGGGTTGGTAAAGTCAGACCCCCAAAAGCGGTGCAAGTCGTGTCGGAGTGTAGCCCAGAACACCCTGAGATAGTGCTGGAATACCTACCAGTAAATCTCCTGCCTCAGCCGAGGGCTTCGTGTAATGGCTCTCCTAGATACAGCGCGACCTCACCCCCAATACCGGGAGAGACGAACCCCTGAAGGTCCCCTCACTGCCTCCATGTGGCTCGGGACTTTACCCAACTAAAACCTGTTTGCACGTCTCCTTTGAGCGTGGTAGGGTAGTAATCAAAGTACAGTGGGAACTCACATGAGACAAATGACGATCCTCAGGTCGATGAACTAACCTGTACACATGTCACCAGGGAACTGTTATCTGACATCAGGTATAAGACCAACAAGCATGTTCACGGCGAGTCCTGTCTAGTGTACTCATAACCCAATGAGCACCTGTATACATCTTAGGTGAACAAACTGACACCAGTGGCTTGTGAGACCGGCCACCGCCCCTCGTCGGGGTCTCGACTGTATACACTAGTCTACTCTGGAGAATCGATGCCCTGTCTCGAAACTCCCACGACTAGGGACCTTTTAAAGATGTTCTTATAGACTACCATCTCCCACGTATATGATCGCCCTCATACCGCTGGCAGTCAAGCAAGAATCCTAAGGACTCTATCAACGTGTAATAGCGACCTGTATAGGTCACCTAAAGCAGTACACGATGATAAAGATAAACCAGATAGCATACTATCATCTCGAGTAAGACTGTTCTACCGGCATAGGTCCTCCCTCAATCATTGCAATCACGTGCCTATGATCCAATAATTGACTCTGAGGGCACTATATCCAACAATCTCCCACTTGCACTGAAGGCTAATTATTGCGATGTCGCATACTCACAGCCCGTGTGATACCGAACACCCAACTCCTCTACTAGTCAGTCTCACAAAGCCTGTTTGCGAAACTATTGCGTTCGAGGAATAGCCTCAGTGAGTGGATCCGCTTTGATGTTTCTTTCGATGTCTCTCTATATCTCTCTATATCTCAAGTTCGTGGAGAAACCCATCTCCCGAAATGAGCAATACCTATCTTAGAATGTGTTTGGATGTCTGATGGGACCTAGCTCATAAATGAACTCCAAATCCAAACTTCTTAGACTGTATCGTCAACTGAACTTAATCAGTATCCTGCGCCATGCCTCCCTCAGTATCTGCTTGGATCACCTGCCCAAAATACTGCCCCTTGTCAGAAGGAAAACTATAACTCTGACGATCACCCTTTCGTCCATGTCACCTTGGAAGCCTGGAATGATAACTATCTCCTGAATGAGGTTGTCGTTATCATATCCCTAGAACATCCACTTATGTTCTAAAACTGCTTCCGATCGTTTCTCCAGGATAGGATTAATATCAACTTATTGCATCTATTGCAAGAACAACATCTGGTGTGGTACTTGACATCTCATGATTGACTCAATTGCCTAAACAAGTGATCTGCCAATCATGCGCATCCCTCTCTACTTTAGTCTATAAGACACCTTTAGAGAGGGTGACTCCATTACCTGCAGGTACACCACCGTGCCAGGAGTCGTCCATTCTAAATACTCTTAGAATGTTGTCTAAGTACCCAGACTGGGAAACCACCCAAATCTAGATCTATAGATCTAGTAACCAGAATGTCAGATATAATATCCAAGCCTTATGTAGAGAAACCACTGTGTGACAACCAAAGTGTGACCGGTTGTAGTATAGGAATTTCACTTCCTACTCTGTGTATGTCATCCAAATACCAGGACATCACACCCTACTACATTCTTAACAGATCCATCCCCTTATTCTGATGAAGTCAAACCTATGACTGTCACATCAGAAATAGATGATCTATCTCCGCTATATCTGTTTTAGTCTATAAATAGACATAAGCCTCTTGTCCATTAATGCTTCTGCTGCTCCCACTGACTACGACAACCCTCTGGCAGAGTCATATACACGTACATTTCTAAAGCTAGTTTAGAACGACGCTATACTCATTCTCCTGCCAGGTCTCACAGTCTGGAACAACAGCAATGGCAAGTCTGGGTAAACAAGAACCTCCCTGTCACCGTCTTTGAGCATACCGGAGTACCTCTCGGGTGCCTGAGGTTACCCACCATATCTGCGGAGTGGACAATGGAATGCCAAATCAAATTGAATCTTTGGGTTCTTTATCAAATCTTCAGTAATCGTTTGCGGTTCTGGAATCACTTCCAGTTCTATCATACTCCCACTGCTGTTTTCTGAAAAAATCCATTTTACTTAAAACTGTGGTGAGTCTAGAACAATATCACTATTGATCTTCTAGATGGTAGAAAATCAACCCTCGTCATAGCCTGGGTCAACCCACAAACAGCCATTACAGAAACGTGCCTTGAGTTATCCAGAATCTGGTTTTAAGTATAAGCCGGACAACTCCCCGTACCTTAACATCGTTAAGATACGAACTGTTCTATATCCAATATAGGACCAGAGGCACTGATTTAATTGAACCAGATTCAAATCATGCAGCTGTCTCCAGTGCATGTCTACTAAATGGAAGGCGGCTGATCAGCGTTACTCAACTTAGGAATGCTTCCAATTATGAGTAACCTGAATGAGAAGCAAGTTCTCTTAATCATTACTATCAACTGAATACCATACTTAAGTATCTACATCTTCGATCACCTTGAAAAATCCTGATACTTGCAATATTTGGTTCTCTACTTTACTCTTATACCTATAACTTCTCTAAACTTAGACTCTGTGTTTCTACGAAACACTTGTCTAAGAACTAGAGAAGTCATAAGTAAATAGAATATAGTACGATGACCAACCCCTCTGTCCTAATGGACACTGGACAATATACAATACTCTGTATAAGTCCCCTGAGTCTTAATAACTCAATCCCTGTGTGTCGTAGGTTGAAAACTGTACTTATGGTTATGAAGAATTACACTGCTGTTCAATGCTCCTTACCTAACCATCCACTGATATAGGTAAATGTCAGAGACATAATTTCAAAAAGGTATATCTCACTCTATAAAAATCGACGTACAGATATATCAATTTGAAATTGGTGCATAACAACGGATATTCAAAACCAAATATTTGCCGTCCAGCAAACAACTCAGGCGATTTCCTCAAATATCACCAATTACAATGAATTCCGATATAATGAGGATAATCACCTAATTCCCAATAGCTTACTCCCACTCATCATCTGTAAAACCATACAGATGTGAGAATCATACCTGGTAAATACATACCCTGGAGCAAGTGTCTAATTGGGAAATCAGTTTTCTTTTAACAGTACACAGTGAAACTGAAACATTGAAATGTTTCGTGGGGTATCCTGGTATTCCTAGTAATGCATCTTCCATTATCCAGATTCACAACTGTAACCGTATATTTCTTTGTCACCTCTCCAAATCCCTTTATATGTCTTTAGTCGTTACCTTCTGCACACCCCTTTAGGCCAAATGGTTTTCTTCCTTCCCTACCGTTCGGCACCAGCCTATAGTTTGGAAGAAGACTATCCAATAAGCATAATGGGTGTACTGCCCTAATCCAAGGAACACTCGCAATGCGAGAGAAGGTGAAGATAAAAGACAACCGAATAAACCTTATTCCTATTTCTCCTGAACCAGAATCCATCCCCGAAAATAGGTTCCTTTCGAGTTCGTATATAACCATACGATGGAGTATCCGAATAACTGTGGATCTTCGTAGTGATACGGAGTGTTCTGGAGAAATACAAAGGTGATGTGAGAGTGGTAATGAAATATTTGGTTTGGTCTTGAATATCAGTCGCAATTTACTTTGCCCTCCTTCCAATCCCTTTCTTTGTCTTTACATAATACCTTCTGTACACCATCGTTATGCTAATTGGTTTTCTTCATTCCCTACCGTTCGACACCAGCCTAAGGTTTGGAAGAAGACTATCCAATTTGCGTAATAGGTGTACTATCTCCTATACCAAGGAGTACTCGCAACCTGAGAGAAGGTAAAAGGAAAAGACAACTGAATAGTCCTATTCGTTTTCTCCAGAACCAGAAACCATCCTCGAATAAATTCCTTCGAGTTTGTATATAACCATACGATGGTTTTGTCCAATGGAAGTGGACGTTCGTAGTAATACGGGGTTGTCCTGGAGAAAAAGGGTAAAAGTAGGAGTGGCAATGAGGTTTGCAACTCTGACAATCCAAAAGCCAGTCTTATAAGAAGGTTCGGTCAACTTGGTCACTGAGTCATAGCCTAGGGTCGGGTCAATGGTTGCTGCCAAAGAGAGAGAGAAAAGAAACACTCAGCGTGCACTCTAACCTAGATCAGAATGGTTACCAATTTATCTAATCTGGAAACCTCCCACTGTACCGTCAAATTCTCCTCCAAACCTGAAAGAAGAATTAGTCTGGATTACCCGAGGAGTAAACCAACTCATCAGTGGGAATCGGGATCCAACTATCATCGCATGATAACGTGACGGACTCCGCTCCCGATGTGATTTTTGCCCCATGCTCTTATGACCTTGACGAAGGCCAACAAATCATAAGTCATATGTCAAGTTCTACCCGTCATTCTCCAGGTTGATTTGAACCCACCCGCACAAGCCCCTGACGAAGGCCAACAAGGCTATACGACTGTCCCAAACCAACGCATCTATCTATACTGCAGAAAGGCAACAAGCAGCTACAATACACTATGCCTTGACGAAGGCCAGCAAACATAGCATGAATACTACTTGCTACCCGTCTGAAACGACGAAAGGCTACGAATGGTTTCTGGCGAAAAACCTTTAACGTAATGAACTTGATATCGTTGAAGAAACTGGATAGCTTTAATGAAAATATAGTGACGAAAACTTTTGCTAAAAAGGTCACTCCCGGTGAAGGGATCTCGGCTCTTTCCCCGTAGAATGAGGTGCAGGATATTCCAACTGAATACCACGATGCAAAGCAAAAGTAATCGGCTATAGTGAAATTATTGCCCTGACGCAAACTTCTGTCCAAGGGGTCACTCCCGGTGAAGGTATCTCGGCCCTTGCCTCGTCGACTGAGGTGCTGGATATTCATAACCGAATACCAGTGTGCAAAACAAAAGTGAACGTCCTTACAATAACAGCTTTTTTGAAAAGTGTTCTATCAACATCAGATTAGGTTTGTTTTACTTGCATTGATCCGAATCAATGCAGTCTCATCAATTGATCAGTCCACAAAGAACGAAATATAATGATGTACGTATATGCCATCCGCATTCGCCACTGGGTCCCGTCATTACCCGTTAGGTTAGTAAACTAACGACAGAGCGGGGACTGGACTAGCGCGGATGCAAAACATATACAATATCTACTAGTATATATATATATATATATCAATATATAATTTTCGCTCAAGGCGTGATAAAATGCAACATCACAGAAATGTACAGCATCACAGAACAATACAGATATCTGGGATCCCCGGGTTTCACAGAGCCGCTGAAACCCGACGTTCTCCTGGTCGTGTGGATAGCATGTGCAATGAAATCCTAGACCCCTACAGACGCGGCAAGTCACCCGCCAAAACCTAAAGCGAGGCAGCCCCCTTCAGCAACGTGAATGGACCACCCAGCACTTCACGGAATCCGGTATCTTGGGCACCCCTCCTGGGTCAACCTGTACCCCCTACGAGTGCAGCGAATAGCCCGCCAATTCTAGAGTGAAGCCCCCTTCCTCTCAATGTCATGAGATGCGGGCTTGTTGCCCTCTAGAATCCGGCTATCAGTGCACCCCTCCGCGGGGTAATCCTAGTACAAAAAGTAAAATATACATACAACGGGTACATCGACCGCAACCTGGTCGTGCCTCAAAAGAATAATATACAACCAGGCAGTGACGGCAGTCCACATGTCGGACGCTCGCCCCGCAATATCAAATGTACATAATACAACAAAACTGTACTACCACTGCAACCAGGCTATCCCCCACGACCGATCCGCAACATCACAGCACAATCACAGAACATCAACGTGAATGTCGCGTTAGCAAATCCGTCTAACCGGGCTATAGCAGTTAGACAGGATTTACCGATCGAGTGACATTCACGGTCGCAGATATAATGTAAATACTGTGAACTAACATGTTAAAAATATCCGATCGATCAAACTTTACCAAGTGGGCCCCAAGCATTACTGTAGCAGATAAAGAAATTCTGGGCCCAAAAAGAATGTTCCAAAACCCCTATTTTCAACACAGAGACTCTCTGTAAAAAATTGATGCACTGAACAGTTATTACTGCGGCGGAACCGCGGCCCAAGCATGGGTTTGGCCACGGTCCCGCGGTCGTATAGTGTGTTCACGTGATCAAATTTCTACAGAAATCTTATAATTCCCTGCACATCATTCTGCAACATACTGAAAAAATTTTCGAGCCAGAAAAAAATCGATAGAAACTGATGCACATGAAAACGCGGTTTTTGGAACATTTGTTCGATCGGAAGTGTAAACACATTAGACCAAGCTAGACTAGGTAATGGCGAGGCTCTGATACCAATGTAAGTGCACGGCGGCGTCCCGGCCGTCAATCCGACGCCGGAAACGCGGAAACGAAAAACTTTGCGAAACTAGCAAACCGGCACCACCGCGCACTTTTAACCCGGATCGGGCCATTAACCTAACTACTAGCTAACTACAAGAAGGGAAGAGAGATATACCGAGCGATCCGTGTCCTTCGGTCTTCTCGTCATCGTCCCGATCTCCCCACGGAATCTCCGGTCTCCACCAAGTCGCCGGAAGGGCACCACGTCGCCGGCTTCTTTTACGGGCTCCCACCTCTAAACCGAGGCAACTCGGGCACGAAGTTGGCGATTCGACGTACCCAAGGTTTGTTGTAGGTTGTCTGTAGAACTCTTTGTCTCATTTGGGGTTGTAGGGAGTTGCCTTTTGGTGGAGGAAATAGATGATAGCTTTTTGTGGATGAACTTGGGAATTTTGTAGCATGAGAAGGGCAAAAATTCCCACTACCAAAATTGGGCAGCCTTCTCTCTTTGGCCGGCCATGGTCATAGAATGAGAGAGGAGAGAATGAGAAAAATATGAGTGAGGCAAAAGTCTAAGGGGGGTCTCATCATGCAAGAAAGAGAGAGAAAGGTAATGATGTGAAGAAATGATCACAAGTAAATCCAACACTCAAACCCATCATCATGTCCCTCCATCATCACACACAAAAGTCAAGCCATGATGAGGTTATGAAGTCAAATGAAGGCTACACTCATCATGAAGCAACAATGTGCAAATAACACCCTCCACAAATACTTATTTGCACAAATACAAATAAGCCCTCCTCCACCAATCTTCGGCCAATGAAAGATACAAAGAAATATGGCCGAAACGGAAAGCAAACTGACAACTCCAAAAAATTGATCCCGTAATAAATTACAGGAAAACCCCGCTACTGTATATACACACCAGCATTTGTATTCCGACCGAAATACAAATGCAATGAGACAAAATCTACATTGTGCAATACTAGGATCCGGCTTAAACCAAAGCCCGCTAGTATTTTCCGTCTGATCATGATCCGTGCAATACCGCACGTATCTGATCGAACCCTGCCATATCTCCATACAGCCTCTACAGCATTTCGCCCGAAACTTGAGTAACTGTTTTATGGGGGACTCTAAAGACTCGTCAATACTATGGCTGTGGATTTAACCACTAGCACGACAGAGGTATTAGCCATACGTAACGGGCTACCAGCTATTGACCAAAAGGGACGTCAATGAGCGAACTCATCCTGACATCCTACTGAGCCTGTCAGTGACAATATCCGTACAGTCCGGTCCGTTCGTCTATGAGCATCGCATGGCGGGCCTAGGGGGCTGGTAAAGTCAGACGCCCAAAAGCGGTACAAGTCATGTCGGAGTGTAGCCCAGAGCACCCTAAGATACTACTGGAATACCTACCATTAAATCTCCTGCCTCGGCCGAGGGCTTCGTGTAATGGCTCTCCTAGACACAGCGCAACCTCACCCCCAATACCGGGAGAGACGAACACCTGAAGATCCCCTCACTTCCTCCATGTGGCTCGGGACTGTACCCAACTAAAACCTGTTTGCACGTCTCCTTTGAGCGTAGTAGGGTAGTAATCAAAGTACAGTGGGAACTCACATGAGACGAATGACGATCCTCGGGTCGATGAACTAACCTGTACACATGTCACTAAGGAACTGCTATCTGACGTCAGGTATAAGACCAACTAGCATGTTCCCGGAGAGTCCTGTCCGATGTACTCATAACCCAATGAGCACCTGTATACATCTTAGGTGAACCAACTGACACCAGTGGCTTGTGAGACCGGCCACCGCCCCTCGTCGGGGTCTCGACTGTATACACTAGTCTACTCTGGAGAATCGATGCCCTGTATCGAAACTCCCACGACTAGAGACCTTTTAAGGATGTGTTTATAGACTACCATCTCCCACGTATATGATCGCCCTCATACTGCTGGCAGTCAAGCAAGAATCCTAGGGGCTCTATCAAAGTGTAATAGCTACCTGTATAGGTCACCTAAAGCAGTACACGATGATAAAGATAAACCAGATAGCATACTATCATCTCGAGTAAGACTGTCCTACCGGCATAGGTCCTCCCTCAATCATTGCAATCACGTGCCTGTGATCCAATAATTGACTCTGAGGGCACTATATCCAACAGTTAGGGATATAGAAACATCTAGAACCACTCAGAATAATAGGATTGCGACGGTAGGATCGGACAGTGGATTTATTATGGGTACTTAAATTGTATATTCGGCATCCACTATCTCGGAAGATCAGAACCCTTTTATATATTCCAGTGTACTTGGTACAATACGCGAACCGATACGGATAAATGGAGAAGTAATCTTGGGACTTGGAAAGATGAATATGGATTGACCAGTGTGAACACACTTCGATTTTACGGTCAGGAAGATCCGTTTATCTTTCCGAACCGATCCATCGAAATGAATCTTGTACCAACTGGAAGCATTCCAAGTATACTTATCACGCCCCGCTTCCCAAAAGAAGGAGAAAGATGACGTGGCAAGGTCCGCAACCTAACTGTATTGAAGGTGGTCTATTCAATACAGTTACGTTAAGCGTATGAATATTTAATATGCAGGATGTGTACCAAAACAAAAATAATAAAAGCGAAAGGCATTTTATTTCCATTAACCAAACTTTATTACATCCCAAAAGAAAGAGTAAAATAAACTGAGTAATTTAATTACATCAAAGGAGAAACAGAAGCCCTAAACATGTGGGCAACAACAAAAATTAAAACTATCTAATCTTCCATCGTCCAGTCTGCATAATCTTCATAAGCTGGCTTCACATCTTGATCTTCTCTATAATATTCATTCTTATCTGACGGGCATTCCAAAGATAAAGGAAGAAAAGGAAGGTCCGTCAGTGAGTTATACTCGGGTAGGATTGCCACATAAAGAAACAGGAGTGTGAAAATGAACAGGTGTATATAATAAATATGATGTACATGTGTATAAAAGTATGAGGTTGTATACCAATTAGATATGTGCATATGAGTAGGTTGTATATGTTGGGTAAAGGTTCAAGTCAAGTCAAACGGATATTCAGTCTAAGAGTTGGATCGGCTTAAATAAGGTGTGTATGGATGGAATTGACGGGTGAACATGCTCGTATCCTTGAGGTATCCCATGACTAGCTGGAAGCAGTATGAGCTGGTGTTCGTGCCTGAAATGGCATTCAAAGTGGTAGCGTGAACATCCCCGAAAGGTGTCCCATGACTATGATGGAGTTTTCGTAATACCCAGCCCTTTTTGTACGCCTATATTTGTATTTCTTTTCACCTATAATTTGTATGTATAACTATTGAGGATTTTAAAATTTCCAACCTATTTTAGTTTATCCGCTCCCCTTTCTCAAACCCAAAATCCCCACACCATAACACTCAGCACCATTCCTTCAGCCCAGCCCTTGAAATTTCTCATTAGTTTATTTTATTTTATTTAAACTTTTTCCCCCTCCATTTCTCACAAAATTTCATTTAGATTATCCCAAGCCCATCTCCCATTCTTTTAAAAACTTAATCCATTTCATTAAAACCCAAAACCCATTTTTCTTTTATATCAAATCTCCGGCCTACTCCCTATATTTTTCCCATTTTGATTTTTCCTTTAAATTCTCTCGCCCGTTCTTTTTCCATTCCCTTATATTTCTTTTTATTGCAAAAACCCCCAGCCCATTATTTTCCCCACTCTATTCTTTAAGCCCGGCCTCTTCTCTTCATTCTTTTCCTATTACAATTTCTTTTATTTTTGGCCGAGCCCAGCTCTCAGCCCAATCTTTTCTATTTTGTTAATAAATTAACTAAACTCTCTTTGGCCCACTTCTTTTCGTTTCCATTTATTTATTTATTTATTTCTTAGCCCAGCAGCCCAACCGAGCTGGCCTGCCCTCTTTTCTTCCATCAATTTCCTTTAAATTCCACTCTGGTCCGGCCTGCGCCCAGAGCTCAGCTTCATTTTCCTTGGCCCATTCTTTCCTCAGCCCAAAAATATTATTTGGGGAATTGTTTTAAACCCCAAGCCCAAATACTTGGCCGCTCCTGTACATATCCCCAACGGCTCTCTCTACATTCACGCGCGAGATCCACTTCCTCCGCCGCGCTCCTCGCCTCCGCCGACGCTCGCGCGCGTTACTCCCCACGACGCGCAACCCCTTTTCTCTTCCCCCTCACTTCCATCATACCCTCCTCCTCGCTCGCCCTCTCCTCCTCCCTGCACCCGTCATCGGCCAACTCCTTCACTCGCCCCGCCGACGACGACGACGTCGACGACTGCAAACACCCCGTCTTTTCTCGCCTCGCCTCCATTCTCGCCACTTCATCTCCTCGCCTCCATCCACCAAACTCCGACCAGACCACCCTTGGTCGCCTCCATCACCATTCCCCACCATCACCCTACACCCGAGCTCGGCCACCCCTGCGCCGACGGCCGGTGAGCTCCTCGTCTCGTCGTTGACATCCATCGCATCATTGTCGCCCTCATCTCTCTCGTCTCTCTCTCCTTCCCTCTCGCAAACCTCTGCTTCTTATCTCTCCCTCTTCTTTCCTCTCTCTCACTCTGTTCTCTCTCTCTCTCCTCCTCACTGTCTCTCTCTCTCCCTGCATCTCATCTCTCTCTCCTCCTCGCTGTCTCTCTCTCTCCCTGCATCTCATCTCTCTCTCTCCCTCTCAGTACTCTTTCTCTCTCTCTATATTTCTTTCTCTGATACTTCTCTCTCTGACTCATTCCCCTCTCAATATCTCCCTCCCTCTGCAAATCTCTCGCCATCGGACGCACAACACCGTCACCTCCCCAGTCTCACGAGACCTAGCCGTTGCCGAGACAGAACCCCATAGCCGAGCCCAAGCTTGTGGTCATCGTGTCGCGTTCGTGACGTTGCCGTCACCGTACATCCCCGAGACTTGTCCAGGCAAGTTCTCTACTTGCTACATGCTACAGTATGATAATTACACATTATAATCTTGTATATCCTATGTTTTACTTTCTGTTAAATATTACGATGTAACTGTTCGATTCATGTTCTCATAGAACAACATCATTTAATTTGACGGAACTAACTGGTATAAGCTGGCCCGTATGGCCGTGAATCTAATGTGTGAATTTCGTTGGATAATATGACACTTAACGACTAAAACAACTACCCCCAAGTTTAACCGTAAAACCGGAATTTTCTTGTATCTGAAAACTATTAAAATCACCATAAATTATATACACAATGGAATGATGTGTTCGAGGGCTCAAATCGAATCCAACTCGACGAACTTTAACCCTATACTAGTTTCCAGACATTCCTGTACTTAATTAGTGATGATAATTGGATCGGAGTGCGACTCTGGACTGCAGTCCAGAGCGACTCCATTTATGGCTTGCTGTTCCGTAATAGGTACCACAAGTTTTCCTTAACTCATAGGCTGTGGAACTCCACTGTTTATTATAGGTAAATCTGTTAGCTAGAAAACGCAAGTGATTTCATTCTATTTCGTTATCGTTTGTTAATTAATCTGTAATTTAATAGATGGGAACATATAACAGTCTCAGCTGAATCAGAATTGACATATTAATATTAAACAGTGTATAACTCCTGACGTACTAATGCGATTGAAGATCCGTCTGTTGCGTTGAAAACCTTACTGAAAAACCTAGAATTAATCCAACTGTAGCATCGCTAAAATTTTATTCCAACTGGGATTAAAATGCGTTGCGAAACGGACTTCTGATTCTGAAACCAGATTTTCAGCCGCGAACGCTTAAAATGAAATGGCCATATATAATGATCCGGAAACCCGATTGGCATGAAACTAAATTCGATGGATAGATAACTGAACATATTAATTATTACCTATTCATCATCTCACTAAATTGTAACCGTACGATTTACGATAAATTATGCAAGTGGTAAATTAGTGATTCGGGACATCCTAAACATACTTTATATATTGTTTATGCATCATATTATACACATGTCATTGCATTGATAACCTAGTGATAACATGCATCACCCAGTGTTAGGTATTAGTGATGATTGTGGAAAGTACGTTAGTGTTCGTGGATCTGTGTTTAAGTGAAAGTGATACGTACTTGTACACAATCAGTGACCCTTATTATTATATTGCATTGTCGACGTCTGTGGGACACGTGTACGTGTGACTATAAGTGGAATGGGACATTTATGGAAGCTCTTGCACGGGTGTCACAGATAAGGCACCAGACACTGCCATTTATCTTAGGTATTAGTCAGGATGTGCTTGATGGAGGTCCTGCTTCCGGTTCTCGCGCAGACTTGTCGCAGACTTGTCATAGACTGATTGGTATTTAGGGTTATGGTTAGCGTTTGATGTAAACCACGGGGTGTGGGGTAGTCTGAGTGTGAGTTCAACAGAATCTCGGGAGTCCCATGCCGGCTTATATATTTAGGGAGTTATATGGAGATTTACAGGGTATGTGATTATCACCGTGATATACATGTTGGGCCCGTGGTCCCTTATCCTTGGGTTCTACCCTTGGGTGGAGGACACTCGCGAGTGGTTGACTCTCATACTTAGACTGACGATAGGCTTAGTGACCTATACAGTGAGACTTAGAGACTGATAGGGACATTGACATTGATATATCTCACTTACTGTGTTGACATACGTGGCATAACTTTCTACTGCTTCCACTGTTCCGCTGAATTGATTACTGCATGTCCATATACATACTGCCATTGATCTACTGATATATATATATATATATATATCTATTATTACTGTTAGAATTGTCATAAGATTTCATATATTATATTGCTATTGTGTCGCTCTGACGACCTAAGTATGCATGCTCAGTGTGAGGAGAAGATTTAGCCTGGACCAGAACTAGACGTGTATCACAGACATCCTGACTTGCCATTCAAAGTTACATTCGTTGGTTTCCCATCAGGTTAGTTTATATTACTGTTTTGTTCCAGTTACTGCATTTCTCATTACCTGCGCATCATTTACTGTTTACCATGAAAAACTAGAAGCCGAAGTGTGACTACGGCAGGACATTTTATCGACCGTAGGAGCATGGCTGGCCTTGTCTACACCTCGTATTCCGTATTTTAGGAAGCGGGGCGTGACAGTTTTGTCTAGCGTGAATATCACTCAAGTGCACCGGTAATACCACCCATCAGTTCATAATAAACAACAAGTCTAAACTGGTAAAATATCCACACCCAAGATATTGAATAACTCGTGTATCATGAAGAAAGGTAGATAAGGTAACAGGTAGGATATCACATGATGTGGATTTAGTGTTGAGTATCAGTAGGTATTGTAAACGTTTTAATTTGTTAAATAAGGGTCCGGATACTCGCGATTATTCCGTTGTAGCCACGGAACAACAACTGGGGAAGTGAAATGTACCGTTTCACTTTCTAGGATCATGATCGAGTAGTAGAGGAATCCGAGCTCCAAATTATCCTTGCCTAATCAAACTACCCATCCTCGTGGTTCAGTATAAAGGTTCAGATGAATTAGAGTTAGTGCGTATACTTCTAGGTATAGAATTTCCATATTGTATAGTCGTCCATATATTGGAGTGGTCATCCGGAATATCGAGATCTTCATATTAATATAGTCGCCCATATATTGGACTGGTCACCCGGAATATCGGGATCTTCATATTTGTATAGTCGCCCATATATTGGACCGGTCACCCAGAATATCGGGATCTTCATATTTGTATAGTCGCCCATATATTGGACCGGTCACCCGGAATATCGGGATCTTCATATTTGTATAGTCGCCCATATATTGGACCGGTCACCTGGAATATCGGGATATTCATATTAAGTATTCCATACCTAAGTTCGCGCGTTCTAACCCTTATTGTATCATGTTTTGTATATGTCATGTTGTCATAAACTGGAATTTAAAACGTATTGATCTCGTTTAATATGGCCTTCCACAACCACTCGTTTTATTTTCTAGAATTTGTAAAATACTTCGCGTTATCTTAGAGAAAGCGTAGTAAAAGAATAATAGTGTTTAAATATCTTTTATTACTTCTAAGAAAAACCATGATATTTGGGATATTTATTATAAAAAAACATAATGTTTTACGGAAAATATCCTTTTGATAAGGGTTGTGGTGTTTATTTGAAAATCTTTTGTAAGAGATTTTTATTTGAAAATCTATACTGTTATTTAAAAAAGGACAAGTTATGAGGTCCTCAAATCGCCTCTTCACCGCCAATTGTGATCAGATAAGCACAAATAAGGAAAGGAGGGATCCGCTCACGAATCACCGTGAGACGGGTCTTTTAAAGTTACCTTTCTCACTTGTCTAGTCTGGCACCACAAAATCTGGTTTAGACAAACGATCCATGCCTACAACCTTTCCTTTGTCCTAAATTGGTGTTATTTTAAAATTACCTTATAATAAGATACTAAAAATTCCTTTTGAAAAGATATCGTTATTTAAATTTAATATTTTCTTTCTTAAAAAGTTGAGTGGGTTTTAAAAATATTTGTAAGTAAAATATACGTATACTGTATCTAAAATATTTATTTCACATATCTTTATTTCTTATAGATATTTTAAACAAATATAATAATTAAATTAAACGAGGGTATCTTATGGAAGTAACCTATTTCGAGATCATTTTTATAGTATGGGTATGACAGAGGGGAAATGACAATTCATGAGTTATATCAGATTCCAGGTATTATGGGTATGCAATATACTTTTGTGTACAGAGGGAATTAAACACCGTTTTAAAAATATAGGTTAACATTATCATGATTAAGGGTACAAGGAAAAAGAGTATGCACAAATATTATAACACCATTTTAAACGGGGGTTAATGATTAGAAGTTGGAACTAGGTTATTGAGATAGAAGAAGGTGACAGGAAAAGGAGAGAGAGGCGGATCCTACCTTTTGTTTGAGTCGGATGCCGAAGAGTTGAAAACGTAGTCTCGTACTAAATCATCAATAGCTCCGTGTCCCGATTTTTGCTCTACGATTGGATGGAGCCGTAGCGTCGGCGTCGTTGAAACTAAGGAACTGGTATTTTTTTCAGAATTTTTGGAGTTCGGTGGTGTGAGAAATTTAGGTTTGAAGGTGTCTATTTATAACGTTTTCCAATCAACAGAAAAATCCAAAAAATCACAAAAATCCACGCTGCCTCATGATTACGAATCATTCTGGCATGATTGAGCCCGCCGCCTTTATTCTCAGCCGTTGGATTGAGATCCAACGACTGAGATCAAGCCGCTAAGAGGCCCGCCGCCTCCACGTGTTGCGCGTGTGGAGACCACGCGTTATCGCGTGGTCCCCACCACGTGGGCGCCGTCGAGGAAATCTAGCCGTTGGATTGTGCATCCAACGGTCCAGGTTAAAAAGGGTTTAAATAATTATTTTATTTTATTTTTATATATAAAATAATATTCTGTTTATTATTTAAAAGTTGGATTTGGCTTTAAAAAAATTGTTAAAAATAGTTTAAAACACGGGAAAATTATGGAAAAATTTCAGAAAATATATTTTATTATTATATTTAGTATAAAAATAGTTTTGGGCTAAAACTAAATAATATATTCATTCCTATGGTTTTAGTTAGTTATTAAAATTATATAAAATCTAGTTTATCCTTTAAAACATTTTTAATTGATGATAGAAATATGTAGATTATTTTAAGGCATTATAAAATTTTATTAAAACTTTTTAAGCCTATAAAACAATAAATAGATTTTAGAAAAATTCCTTTAATCATATTCAATGCTTTGAAAATTATTAACAATGCTTTAAAAATTAGTATTATATAAAAGAAACACGTAAATAATTATTTGATAGTAGAAATATATTTTATTAGGTATTAGAAAATATGGTCGTTACAATCTACCCTATTAACGCCTTCTTTTTTCTGCCCATCGGAGTTATTTCACGAAGACTTGCCATGGTAAGGGAGAAGGGGGAACAAGCACACTTGAAGAGCGCAGCTTTCTGTTCGGATGGAAATACCCACCATGCTAAGACCGGTTTGGGAACTCCAAGTTTGGTTCCCAAATACTGTCTTCAACCGACGCCGGCTCCATACCGATACACAAAACACTGTAGGGCATCCGGGGGGCGCCCTTTGGTTTTTGCGCTTCCCGAAAGTCTAACAGGACTTTCCGGGGCGCAAAAAAAGGGTCGTCGATTTTTTGGCGCTTACCGGAAGTCGATTTCGACTTTCCGGGGCGCCAAAAATAGACTTCACTGGGAAAGGGAGCCCGGACGGTGGAAGAGCCAGGGGAGGCCGGGTCATTTGACGGAAATGGAAGGCTTTTTCCGAGCGGCTCATTCATTCTTGGAGTTTTCGATAAAATCTTTAATACTCTGCAAAATTCATGATTTATATCCGAAAGTTTTACTTTCTCATATAGGGCCTATCTTCTACTAGCAGCTCTTGGACTTTGACTTTGGCAGGCAGATTTCACTACCTCCACGACAGATAGGGCTTCCTCAATTCCTGAAACAGAGGAAGAAATCTCTCCACGAGGCATTACTGCTTTTCAAGAGAGCAAGGCCAGGAGGGTACGAGTGGAGTGATAACGGAACGAAGCAAAAAGGCTCTGACTTGGCTATGAAGAAGGATCAGAGCTTGCTTCCTTGAGTCAGGCAATAGATCAACTAGGACAGACAGATACAGGTAAAAAAAAGGTTTTATTATTAACAAAGTCAAAGGTGGTTATTCAGTAGCCAGAAGCTAAAACTCAAAACCCTTGACATGACGATTTCAGAAACTCAAAAGGGCAACAACCACTTTTTCGACAACTCGAACCTTCATTGCGCCCTCAAGCGGCGGGGCCTATGCGCCACCGGGGTCGATCGCTTCGCTCTCTTGCCGGAACCGGAACCCGAGGCCGGAAAATTAATTCTATTGATTTTAAATGCATCATATAATAATGATCGAAAGTCCAGCGGTGCATAAGTCTAGACGCTGGGCGTCTTGGGGGAGGGCGGTCATTGGCCCGCCCCTGCTCGGACGGAGCTGAAGTGTCCTACGAGGCGATGTTTCATGTCGACCGGACGGACCGGAGGCCACAGCAGGGGGAGTTTTGGCATTGATTACTAGGGAGGAGGACCTTAAAATAATTTCGTTCTCGAAATTTCAGAAGGTAGGTCAAGGAAAGGAAGAAATCACCAATAAGAGATTATCGCGGTTAAATATTTTGGTCTCGCACTCTCATCCCGTTTCCTCGATTTCGTGTATATCTGCCTAGTAGTTCTTCCTTCATACAGCTCTAGCCAGCTGGATTGTCTTGTCGCTCAAGGTTTCATCCTTCTAGTATTCCGACTGGTTGTTGCTCGTAGGTTATGCTAACTTTTCGTGATCTCGAAACGTTCAAAAGTATGGCTAGGGTTTTCAGCATACCCTCCAACAAAAGTAGCAAAAGTAGGCTATACATAAACCCACCGTCTCCTTCCAAGATGTTAAACAGAAAATGAGTTGTGGGTTGAGCTTTCCGTGCTTGCTGCATCGAATCATCATCTCCACTTTTTCTACTGTTATCTTACAAATTCTCCATCTTCAGGATCGTCCCAATCGACCGGTACTTCTCCCATATAAAACTTGACCTCTCTCATCCGCTTCATGTGTTTCAACCATCCGTGTTCCTATGTTCTCCTTAGAGTAGTGTTTCTATATCTTCAAGACGAAAATTTACCATTGCATCCACAAGTCGTTAGTTGTCTCGACGCGTATGCGACTATATTGCCGCGCTGATACATCACATCACCAAGTTACTCCTCCGAAAATCGTTGTGCATGTTTAAAACTTCTGGGTTTGCTAAGAATTTACAAGAATGGTTGTGATAGTTACGATCTACCATCCTTAGAATAATTTCATACTTGAAATTTTCAAAGGAGTGGCCACTACTAGGCACGGAAATCAGTAACGCTGTCAGGAATCCTCTTTGCTGCATGTGTCGCTCCCGCGAGTTTGTGTATCACTTGATGCATGGAAAGTCTCTGAAGGGTTTAGGCACAAGGAATCGGAAAATGTAAAATCAGTAGTTGCTTCCAGATAGAAGAGTTTAGAAGTTGAATGGAGGTTGTGAATTGATGGAAAAACTTGCAAGATATAATATAAAGGCAACTAGTCGAAATTACGAAAACTAGAGGAATTATGGTGATTTTAACTAAGATTTGCATCGAAGGATGGATAAGCATGGTATCAAAGAAAGGTTGAGAAAAAGAAAGAGTACCTATGTTGTCTTTCCACGTGGCATCAGCCTTCTCGGCCGTCATGGTGAAGGTCTGACGTTTTAGGTCCATTCCTTTGCGCTTGCTGAAAAACACGCTCCTGTGATGGGAAGGGTGGTCCTTTTGGTGTTTCCCCTTGACCGGTTGGTCGAGTGGCGGAAGGTGGCTGGTTTCCCTGTCGTGGTGTCACATAATTAGCTGGCTTGTTGACGGGGCCTGATTGTCTCCCTCTCTGAGGACAGTCCCCAATGGCATGATCCGGAGACCCACAGACTATGCAAAGTTTGTTCAAAATGCGACAGTCTCTTATGTAGTGTCCGGTCCTACCACAATGGTTGCATGTAATGGCTGGTATTCCGAAGATAGTTGGTCCTGCTGGTCTCTGGGGTTGTGATCTCCCGTTGAATCTGGAAGATGATCCCTCAAGAATTTGATTGGCTGATCGTTTAATGTCAGATAAACGGTCATCCTTCCTCATCTGTCTCTGAAGGTCTTCGAAGTTTCGTGCCGCCTCTAAGATTTCATCATAAGTCGATAAGGTAACAGAAGACATGGAGGACCGTGTCTTCAGGTCCAACCCTTGTCAGAATCTCTTAGCATAAAGTTCTGGGGTTGCCACCAGATGATGCGCGAACCGACTTAACCTTGAGAACTCCGAAGCGTACTCGTCCACCGACTTATCCCATATGCTCCCTTATTGGAACTGTATAAACTCCCGTTCCATTTTTAAGTGTGCCACGACTGGAAAGTACTGGGTATCAAAACGCTGTTTGAACCTTTCCCAGTCGATGGGCTCCTTCGATCTACTTTCCTCTGCCTCCCACCATATCCTGGCATTATCCATAAGTTGTAGCTTAGCGATGTTCACCCACGCGTCCTTCGGAATTTGGGCGGCAGTGAGATCATTGACTGTTCCCTTGAGCCATTCTTCAGCTTCTAAAGGAGTTTCCTTCCCCGAAAAAGTCTTAGGGTGGAGTGATCTGAACTGCTTCACTCCCGCCAAACCTTATGGAACTGGGGTTAGCGCCTTACTTAAAATCTCTACTTGTTGCTGCCTACTTTCTCGTAGCTCCTGATGAAGGGAAGCTGTCTGCTGCTGCTGTTGCTCCAATAGTCCTTACATCATTTGTAGCATAGCTGCTTGCTGAGCAGCGGCTTCATTGACTCCATTTTCCCTTCGGTTGCGGTGATAGTGTCGTCCAGCCATTGATGATCAGAATAGGTTAGGTTACAATCAGGCTGAGTGATGAGACAGGATAATAACTTGCATGGAAGAACAACAATTAATGCAAGAGAGAGAGAGTAATAAGAAGAGTAAGAGACACAAGAGAGATTTTTTGCTCGAAACTAAGATTTTATTATCCAACTTCAATAAGGAGAGTACAACCGAAAAGTAAGGACATGCCCTTAATATTCTTACATCGTTTTATTCGGCCAAGGAAAGGGAAAAGACTTATTAATCTCGATTATGGAAGTTCAACAAGTGCTGATAGGTCCTCGCACTAAGAAAGGTACGGCCATTCCTACGGTGCCTTGTGGGGACAACTGCCTGAGTTTCTTCGGTCTCGAGTTCCTCCTCACTCGAAACTTCGTCCTTCGACTCATCCTCGGCAGGAGTCTCGCTCTCTGATTCCACCTCTATAGGGTTTTCTTCTTCTGCAGGAGCCTCCTTTTTCTGGCCCATCCTTTATATGCTCCTCTTCCCTGGGATCTTCTTCTTCTTCGGAGTCGTTGGCCATCATAGACTCCGGAGTTGCAGCATCGACTTCTTCGTCTTCCAAGCCCCTGTCGGAAATAACCGCCTGAGAGTCTACGACTTCATCATTTGAATCTCCAGATGTAGCTTCAAAGTAATATCATACATGTCATCTTTGTCGGAAAGATTTGCCATGACCTAAAGGGAAGGTCATGGTCAGGGTACAGAATGTCAAGGAAGGGTTAAGGGACATAGGAAAACTACGATATCGGTATAAATGGATGAGATTCACAAATATAATAAGTCAGTTAACGGTTTCATTTTAGTACATAAGAGGACCTGCATGGGCCACCACAAAAACCTGTCACGCCCCGCTTCCCAAAAGAAGGAAAAGGATGACGTGGCAAGGTCCGCAACATAACTGTATTGAAGGTGGTCTATTCAATACGGTTACGTTAAGCGTATGAATATTTAATATGCAGGATGTGTATCAAAACAGTAATAATAAAAGCGAAAGGCATTTTATTTTCATTAACCAAACTTTATTATATCCCAAAAGAAAGAGTAAAATAAACTGAGTAGTTTAATTACATCAAAGGAGAAACAGAAGCCCTAAACATGTGGGCAACAACAAAAATTAAAACTATCTAATCTTCCATCGTCTAGTCTGCATAATTTTCATAAGCTGGCTTCACACCTTGATCTTCGCTATAATACTCATTCTTATCTGACGGACATTCTAAAGATAGAGGAAGAAAAGAAAGTTCCGTCAGCGAGTTATACTCGAATAGGATTGCCACATAAAGAAACAGGAGTGTGAAAATGAACAAGTGTATATAATGACTATGATGTACATGTGTATAAAAGTATGAGGTTATATACCAATTAGATATGTGATATGAGTAGGTTGTATATGTTCGGTAAATGTTCAAGTCAAGTCAAACGAATATTCAGTCTAAGAGTTGGATCAGGTTAAACAAGGTGTGTATGGATGGAATTGACGGGTGAACATACTCGTATCCTTGAGGTATCCCATAACTAGCTGGAAGCAGTATGAGCTGGTGCTCGTGCCTGAAATGGCAATCAAAATGGTAGCGTGAACATCCCCGAAAGGTGTCACATGACTACGATGGAGTTTTGTCTAGCGTGAATATCACTCAAGTGCACCGGTAATACTACCCCTCGGTTCCATAATAAACAACAAGTCTAAACTGGTAAAATATCCACACCCAAGATACTGAATAACTCGTGTCTCATGAAGAAAGATAGATAAGGTAACAGGTAGGTATATCACATGGGTTTGGTATTGAGTATTAGTAGGTATTGTAAACGTTTTAGTTTGTTAAATAAGGGTTCAGATACTCGCGATTATTCCGTTGTGGCCACGTAACAACAACTGGGGAAGTGAAATGTACCGTTTCACTTCCCGGGATCATGATCGAGTAGTAGGGGAATCCGAGCTCCGAATCATCCTTGCCTAATCAAACTACCCATCCCCGTGGTTCAGTATAAAGGTTCGGACGAATTAGAGTTAGTGCGTATACTTCTAGGCATGGAATTTCCACATTGTATAGTCGCCCATATATTGGACTGGTCACCCGGAATATCGGGATCTTCATATTAGTATAGTCGCCCATATATTGGACCGGTCACCCGGAATATCGGGATCTTCATATTAGTATAATCGCCCATATATTGGACCGGTCATCCGGAATATCGGGATCTTCATATTAGTATAGTCGCCCATATATTGGACTGGTCACCTGGAATATCGGGATCTTCATAATTGTATAGTCGTCCATATATTGGACTGGTCACCCGGAATATCGAGATCTTCATATTAAGTATTCCATATCTAGGTCCGCGCATTCTAACCCTAACCGTATCATATTTTGTATATGTCATGTTGTCATAAAGTGGAATTTAAAACGTATTGATCTCATTTAATAGGGTCTTCCACAACCACTCGTTTTATTTTCTAGAATTTGTAAAGTACTTCGCGTTATCTTAGAGAAAGCGTAGTAAAAGAATAATAGTGTTTAAATATCTTTTATTACTTCTAAGAAAAACCATAATATTTGGGATATTTATTATAAAAAAACATAATGTTTTACGGAAAATATCCTTTCGATAAGGGTTGTGGTGTTTATTTGAAAATCTTTTGTAAGAGGTTTTTATTTGAAAATCTATACTGTTCTTTAAAAAAGGGCAAGTTATGAGGTACTCAAATCGGCTCTTCATCGCCAATTGTAGCCAGGTAAGCACAAGTAAGAAAAAGAGGGATTCGCTCACGAATCACCGTGAGACGGGCCTTTTATAGTTACATTTCTCACTTGTCTAGCCTAGGCACCATAAAGTATGGTTTAGATAAACGATCGATTCCTGCAACCTTTCCTTTGTCCTAAATTGGTGTTATTTTAAAATTACCTTTTAATAAGATACTAAAAATTCCTTTTGAAAAGATTTCGTTATTTAAATTTAATATTTTCTTTCTTAAAAAGTTGAGAGGGTTTTAAAAATATTTGTAAGTAAAATATACGTATACTGTATCTAAAATATTTATTTCACATATCTTTATTTCTTATAGATATTTTAGACAAATATAATATTTAAATTAAACGAGGGTATCTTGTGGAAGTAATCTATTTCGAGATCATTTTTATAGTATGGGTATGACAGAGAGGAAATGACAATTCATGGGTTATCTCAGATTCCAGGTATTATGGGTGTGCAATATATTTTTGTGTACAGAGGGAATTAAACACCGTTTCAAAAATATGGGTTAACATTATCATGATTAAGGGTATGAGGAAAAAGGGTATGCACAAATATTATAACACTATTTTAAACAGGGGTTGATGATTAGAAGTTGGAACTAGGTTATTAAGATAGAAGAAGGTGACAGGAAAAGGAGAGAGAGGCGGATCCTACCTTTTGTTTGAGTCGGATGCCGAAGAGTTGAAAACTAGTCTCGTACTAATCCTCAATAGCTCCGCGTCCCAATTTTTCCTCTGCGATTGGATGGAGCTGTAGCGTCGTCGATACTAAGGCACCGGTATTTTTTTCAGAATTTTTGGAGTTCGATGGTGTGAGAAATTTAGGTTTGAAGGTGTCTATTTATAGCGTTTTCCAATCAACAGAAAAATCCAAAAAATCACAAAAATCCGCGCTGCCTCATGATTGCGAATCATTCTGGCATGATTGCGCCCGCCGCCTTTATTCTCAGCCGTTGGATTGAGATCCAACGGCTGAGATCAAGCCGCCAAGAGGCCCGCCACCTCCACGTGTCACGTGTGTGGAGACCACGCGTTTTCGTGTGGACCCCACCCCGTGGGCGCCGTCGGGGAAATCTGGCCGTTGGATTGTGCATCCAACGGTCCAGGTTAAAAAGGGTTTCAATAATTATTTTATTTTATTTTTATATATAAAATAATATTCTGTTTATTATTTAAAAATTGGATTTGGCTTTAAAAAAATTGTTAAAAATAGTTAAAAACACGGGAAAATTATGGAAAAATTTCAGAAAATATATTTTATTATTATATTTAGTATAAAAATAGTTTTGGGCTAAAACTAAATAATATATTCATTCCTATGGTTTTAGTTAGTTATTAAAGTTATATAAAATCTAGTTTATCCTTTAAAACATTTTTAATTGATGATATAAATATGTAGATTATTTTATGGCGTTATAAAATTTTATTAAAACATTTTAAGCCTATAAAACAATAAATAGATTTTAGAAAAATTCCTTTAATCATATTCAATGCTTTGAAAATTATTAACACTACTTTAAAAATTAGTATTATATAAAAGAAACACGTAAATTATTATTTGATAGTAGAAATATATTTTATTAGGTATTAGAAAACATGGTCGTTACAATACTACTCACGGTGTTTGAAGCATCCGGGATGAAGTGTCGTATGCCGTTGGAAACCCAGGGATGTCTATGATATCCCAGAATTTGAGGATAGCGATGAGGATGAAGAAGAAAGAAGGCTTAGAGTGCTCCGGCCGTCTGTTTCGAAGAACGGGTTGTCTTTGGCCGATCATGAAGTTACGTAGGTTAGAAATGATATCGATGATGAAATCCAAGTAGATATGTTTAATGCGCCCACGAAACGAAAAAGGTATTAGTAATGTTATATTATTACTTCAAATTTTACGATCTATACATATATAGTCAATACTTGTAATGATTGTCTAATGCGTCCATAAACCGTTTATTTAGATTTGATGACGGTGACGGGAGCAGCATGTAACAACCGAGTCCAGGTCTACGAATTTCTGTTACCGTATGTGTGGTGTATGGTATTTATTTCATTGATCATGCTTTGACTGTTACTAGTTAAAATTTACCCTGACATTACATATGTTTGCATATTACAATTAAGTTACTTAAAATAGTTTAAAATACCTGTCATGGCCTGCTTGTTACCCATAACCCTGTGGTAGCGTACTTGTATCGTGTTCTCGTCCCGTTCAGTGAAACGGACGTGTTTGGACGTCTACGCGCACGTACGTGCGTCCGTTCTTGGGAGAATGCTTTTTCATTGCAAAATCCTTCATTTTAATTTTTAGAGCTCGCCGATAATTTTCATATTTCAAATTCAAATTTTTGGACCCGACCCGGGCGCAATTCTGAAATATTTTGTATTTCCGCCAAATCCTATTTTTCTAAATCTTTTACCAGCTGTTCCCCTCCGAACGGCGGCCTGCGACGTCGGGACGTCTCGTGCCTGAGGTTCGGGGCAGATGCTATTTGGTTTTTATCCGTCCACCTCTCCGAAGATGCCAAGTTGATTTATGGCACCGAGTATCGGAGGTTTAGACGGATGCGGCCGATGTAGCAGACTTTGTCAGATTCCCCCTCAGGGTGAGGGGTTTTTGATTGTGGGGATGCTCTTCCCTGCAGGCGCAAGCCCCTGCAGTTAATTACGCTATCGCGTTGCGATAACAACTTTCTCCTTCTCCAGAATTTCACTTCGTGTCGTGTATATTTATTTTGTTTGTGGTTGCCCGTGGATTGTATACGGAGACTTAGTGATGTCGTCGCCCGTAGGACGTGGATTAGTCCAAATCCGTGTTTGCTTAGATTTGAGTTTGGTGTTTTTTAGTTTAAGGATGCATTAGCCGTGTTGCGGCTAAAATCAACTTAAACGTTCATCAAGGATACCCTAGTCCTGTTTTGGACTAAGGTCGGCCTGACGTAGTGATTGATTTAATTATCCGGCCGTCGGGACTCGTCACCTCTCTGACGTCATTGAGGGATTACAACGACATACGTCTGAGGAGTTCCGAGATGTACCCTTGAACCAAAGTTGGTTTGGGATTTTATTGTTTATTTAGATGTCTAAGGACGTGTTAACCGTATTTGGGGTTAAGATCAACTTAGACGGGACCGTTTAGATCCGACAAAAGAGCATCTGGGCTCTATTGTGCCAATTTAAAGACGTGGCGGTCCATTGTTAGTTTAGGGACGTTTCGGTCCGTCGTCAGTTTAGGGACGTAGTGGTCCATTATTAGTTTAGGGACGTTTCGGTCCGTCGCTAGTTTAGGGACGTAGTGGTCCATTATTAGTTTAAGGACGTCTCGGTCCGATATTAGTTTAAGGACGTTTCGGTCCGTCATTAGTTTAGGGACGTTTCGGTCCGATATTAGTTTAAGGACGTTTCGGTCCGTCATTAGTTTAGGGACGTTTCGGTCCGATATTAGTTTAAGGACGTTTCGGTCCGTCATTAGTTTAGGGACGTTTCGGTCCGATATTAGTTTAAGGACGTTTCGGTCCGTCATTAGTTTAGGGACGTTTCGGTCCGATATTAGTTTAAGGACGTTTCGGTCCGTCATTAGTTTAGGGACGTTTCGGTCCGTCGCCAGTTTAGGGACGTAGTGGTCCATTATTAGTTTAAGGACGTCTCGGTCCGATATTAGTTTAAGGACGTTTCGGTCCGTCATTAGTTTAGGGACGTTTCGGTCCGATATTAGTTTAAGGACGTTTCGGTCCGTCATTAGTTTAGGGACGTTTCGGTCCGTCGCCAGTTTAGGGACGTAGTGGTCCATTATTAGTTTAAGGACGTCTCGGTCCGATATTAGTTTAAGGACGTTTCGGTCCGTCATTAGTTTAGGGACGTTTCGGTCCGATATTAGTTTAAGGACATTTCGGTCCGTCATTAGATGAGTGGTCGTTGGGACTCGTCGCCTCTTTGACGTCGCTGAGAAATTACAACGACTGATGTCAAAGGAGTTCGGAGATGTACCCTCGAACCGGTCGTGACTTAGTTTGTGAGAGGCATTTAATTTAAGGACTTACAGCCAGGATTGGGTTAAGTCCAATTTTTATTTTAGGCTCTGCCCGATTAGAAGAATCAATCTAAACAAGGCTCTGCCCCCTTTTATTATTTTGCAAGTCTGATTTTGGGCCAGGCCCTTTTGAATAATGAGTTACAAAAAAACTCAGGAATTCTCCACACAGGGCCTTGCCCTTTTATTTATTCTGCAATTGGGCTAGGCCCTTTTAAATAATGAGTTTCAGAAACTCAATAATTTTCTTAAGTTGGGCCAGGCCCTTTTAAATGATGAGTTGCAGGAACTCAAGAGATGTTTTGTAATTTAATTTGGGCCAGGCCCTTTTAATGAGTTTGCAGAAACTCAGGAATTTTCCCAACAGGGCCTTGCCCTTTTATTTATTCTGCAATTTAATTTGGGCCAGGCCCAAAACAAGGGGTTGCAGAAACCCTAGAAACCTTTAGGTTTCAAGAACACAAGTGCATGGCACTTTTGATTTGAATTTGGATCTAAGAAAAACAAGTTCTTGTTTTTTCCTGATCATACAGAACCAAGGGTTCATATCAAGTGCAAGGCACTATTATTTTTTTTATTCTCTTATTATTTTATTATTTTTTTTTTAGAACCAGGGGTTCATATCAAGTGCAAGGCACTATTTATTGTTCTTTTTATTTTTCTTATTTCTTTTCTCTTTTCAGAAATTCTACCTCTTTTCTTTGTTTCTTCTTCTCTGTTCTTAATCTTCACCAGCTCTCTTTTTTCTCAGAAGTTCTTCCTTTTTTTTTTTTTGAGGTCTGGGGTCTTATTTATAGTGCCCACAAAGTTGTTGGATTTGTTAACAAAATCTTTCCTGAATTATTTCGGGAATTTTCCCACCATTGGATCAGAGATCCAAGGGTCCCTGTTTTACAGGAGAACAGAAAAGATTTATCTAAATCTTCATTCAGTTGCTGCGCAACTCACCAGCGCGTGACACGTGTCGCGCATCCGTGCGCTTGCGCAGTTGCGGTTGCGCAACTGCGCAGACACGTGTCGCGCATCCGAGCGCTTGCGCAGCTGCGACTGCGCAACTGCGCAGACACGTGTCGCGCATCTGTACGCTTGCGCAGACACGTGTCGCACATCGGTGAGCTTGCGCAGTTGCGATTGCGCAACTGCGCAGACACGTGTCTCGCATCCGTGCGCTTGCGCAGACACGTGTCGCGCATCCGAGCGCTTGCGCAGCTGCGACTGCGCAACTGCGCAGACACGTGTCGCGCATCTGTACGCTTGCGCAGACACGTGTCGCACATCGGTGAGCTTGCGCAGTTGCGATTGCGCAACTGCGCAGACACGTGTCTCGCATCCGTGCGCTTGCGCAGACACGTGTTGCGCATCCGTGCGCTTGCGCAGTTGCGATTGCGCAACTGCGCAGACACGTGTCGTGCATCCATGCGCTTGCGCAGACACGTGTCGCGCTGTCATGCATTTGCGCAGTTTAAGTCTTAATTTTGTTTTCTGAAGAGCCTTGCTCTGATGGGACGCTCTGTCTCGGGCGTTATGCCGCCGAATCAGCTTCTGCCATGTGGCAAATTGCGCGCTGCGCACGGAAACCGAAGCGTTGCTTCAAATTTTGAATTTTCAAAATTCAGTAGAGCCTTGCTCTGATTGGGGGAAACAGATGCCCCCCCACCGTTGCGCTCACGTGGCGCGCACGTGAGTGCAGCGGTGGCAAGATCCTGACCATCGGATCGACGGGTCAGGTGAACAGGCGCATGCGCCTATAAATAGGACCCTTGGTCCTTGGTAATTTTTACCATTCTCAAGAATTTTTACCCAGAGCCTTGCTCTTGTTTAAAACTTCAGAGCCTTGCTCTTGTGATTTCCTTAAGAACTTCTAAGTTCTAACTTCAGAACCATTTTAGGTAAATTAATTTAATTTAAATCAAATTTAAATAATCAGAGCCTTGCTCTTATAGATCTCTGATCTAAAGGAAACCCCTTTGGGGTTTCTTCAACAGAGCCTTGCTCTTATAGATCTTTGATCTAAAGGAAACCCCTTTGGGGTTTCTATTCACAGAGCCTTGCTCTCAAAAATTTGCAGAGACTCTGTTCTTAGGTTTTAACCCATGAACAGAGCCCTGCTCACAGATCAACTAGAAAACTTTTTAAAAGTTTCCATGGATCTTTAAGACCCCAAAATTTTAATTCTTAGGAGTTGTGAATTTTATTACTGCTACAGAGTTAGGCTCTTTTTTAAGAAATTTTATTCTTTTGAAACAGGAGTTTGACAAATGTCACTCTGTGACAGAGCTTTGCTCTGAAAAGAGGAGATCTTCTCCTTGTCTCTAGGGGTCCCCCCCAATGAGGATATTCTCTTGGGAGTTCTTTTTATTGACTGATAGTCTCATCCAATGGTGGGATTGTCTCATCAAATGATGCGCCGTCATCTTGATTTTGTGGGTCCCCCTTTGGTCCCCTACCCTCTGCATCATAGTGTGGAGCAAGATTTTTATTTATTATTATTTTTTTATCATTATTTTTTTTTTTTTAATGTTTAAATGCCAGGCCACTAATGATATATATATATTTTATGCAGGAAAGATGTCTGACGACTTGTCTTTTCCCTTCGTTCGCTCAGAAGGAGGGTTCCCACATGCACCAGTGGACCGGGTAGTGTTTGCTTTGATTAAAGATCGTGATCCTGAGTGCAAACATCTCCACCTATGGGGAAGGTGGTATAGCCAAATCATCCAGGGTCGTCGCAGTTTTAGTTCCGCCTCGCCCTCCGAACCTATAGTTACGATCCCCTATGCGGATAAACCCCCGGTGGAGTATGCCGTGGAGGTTAAAAATTGGAATTCGGACGACCTTCTCCAGCCTGCAATCGGCGCTATTCCGGTACAGCCGCCGCCGGCCATAGATATCTTAGGAAGGCGAATCTGTCAGGGTGAAGCACGCCCTTGGGGACAGGCTTACAATATTGGATTAAATCCGCGACCGCTTGCTGGATACCTGCCATGGGCCCGGTACATTTTAGCGGCGAAAAGAGCTCACCTGACGAAGATAGGTTTATATTCCGCCGTCTACGTCTCGCTTTTCGAGTATCCTACTCCTCCAACGTGGTGGACAAAGGCCTTCATCGAACAATGGAATATCCCCACGCATACTTTCCTCGCAGCGGATAGGGAAGTTTCAATTTCTCTAGAGGAATTCGTTGAGCTTTCTGGTTTACCGGCGAGGGGGGAGCACTACGAAGAGTTGCTTCCTCCTGATGAGTACGTCTTTGCCACCAAGCAAGTGGTACTCGACTTGACTCCGGAAAATGCCATCCAGCATCAGCATCCGGGCCTGGTGAGGGTGTTGGAGATTTACGAGGAGCTTCATTTGGAATTGGGCGACCGAGGAGTTAGTTTCGCGGACTTCATTGCTCGTTTTATTCGCCCGGAATTTTTATCAGAGCAAGGTGAGAAGTTCGCCCAACTTGCTGATCCTTTTGGTTTCGGCCTGGACCGCCGACCTTCATCTGAAATTGATCAGCGAAGTTTTTACCTTCCCGGCACTGCTAGCGTTCCTTTCTCAGAGATCGCCGTTCCTGGCATGGATGAGGAGACCTTCTTCATCGGGTTCTTAGGTCTGTGGCTGTGCAGCTTCGCGCTTCCCATGCACCCACGCCTCATGAGGTCTTCTGTCTTTTACCCGGCGCATCAAATGGTGGCCGGTCTACAGTTATCAGTGGGGATCGCCGGGTTGGCTCACCTCTACAATGGACTTAGCGTAGCGGCGGACGCTAATGAACCTGGGGTGCAGCCTGCTAACTTCCCGATGCATTACTTCACATCTTGGATGGAGCTGCATGTTCGAGGAGTGTTTGGCGCCCACAAAACTCCTCCATTCTTTGAGAGATTCATATTTCCAAGAATCATACGATTGATCGGGGCTTCCATCGTGTTTGCACCTCCGCGGGAGTCTAGGGGACTGCTTCTGCGTTCGCATCTAGTCGGGGCGAAGACCTCTTTTGTGGATAAGGTCATCACCATGGGTTCCGAGACCACTAAGTCGGTGGTGTCGCTGCGTGATGACTTCAAGGGCGGTGTCTCCGTGTTGAAGGCTCGGGAAATCCTCCACCTTTATTCCATTCGGCCGGGTTACTTGGTATTTAGGCAGAATGAAACGGCCCTCTTCATGAGGTATAACCCGCATCGATTTGCCCGGCAATCGAGTTATAACCAAGGAGTCCCGTTGGAAGCCTTCTTGGGAACACCTGCAGTCGGTCCAGAGGGAGTACGGAATGCGATGCATCACTTCATCCGGCTCAATACAGGCTCCTACTTTTTCATCAGTGAGCCCAGCTGTACCCCCAAGATACTCAATTCGTATGTGGCTTGGTACGCGCACGCGATGGGCCCAATTATCTTGATGGAGAAACGTCTACTGGTCGATCGTAGGGCTGCGCCTCCCGGCGGCAATCGCAAGGCTCCATTGCAGCCCAGGGTTCAGGTTATCCCTCCGACGAAAGAGGCCGGAGCTGATCGACCACGCGTGTTGGCCCCTCCGCGTGGATTGCCACTGCCTACTACGATGGATGCCCCAACGGCGCCCCGTGCTCCGACAGAGACGGTTAAAGCGGCATCGCCGGAGTCGGGTGCAGGAGCGGACATCGGGACTCGCCGCCCGAAAGTGACTGCCAAAACTGGCAAGCGCAAAACTGCTCCGGGTGGATCCAAGGCTGGTGAACAAAAGAAGAAGAAGTCCACCTTATCCCTCGACGCGATTCTTAATTTAGAGCCCGCGGCTCATTCTGCCGAGACGATATGTGAATACGGCAGCAACGAGGGTTTCGTGGTGGATCCTGCGGACACCAACCTAGCCGCCGCCATTGCAGAATCAGAGCGATCGGCGAGGCTCGAAGCGATGCTGAGTAAACTCGCTGAGTCCGGTAATCATCAGACGCCTTATTTGTTATCTCATTGCACTCTATATTGTTACATTTAACTAACTTTTGCTCCCTTTCTTAACAGGTATCTCCACTGAAGATGCTATCGCTGCATCCTTGAAGACCTTCCAAGAGGAGGAGAAGAAACGAGCCCTGTCAAGCGTCGGTATGTTTTATCCCTTTCTCTTTTATAAGGAAAGTTTGTTGTCTTTTTACGATAGTCGACCTGATTTTCTCTTGTTTCTTTACAGGGGTGGTATTAATCGGCGCAAGGACCCTTCCCAAGCCCGTCATCGAAGTCCCAGCTCCGTCGAAGCTGCCGCAAGAGCCTCGGCTTGATGCAACAACGAGGGATGCTCTGAAAAATCTGGAGGCATCCCTCTACACGGATGAGGAGGCTTCGCTCAAGGAAGCTCTGATGGCATCTGTCTCATCGGCTCAAGAGGAACGGAAGCGGTCCAGACGCGAGGCTAAGGCGCGCAGAGCTGCTCTGGCCGCAGGGGCGGGCCCCAGCACTGTTCCTCGTGCTAGTACTCCTTCTGAAGAGCCCCCTGTGGCCCTGTCTACCGCTCGTCGGCAAGTTGCGCGCGCGGTTCGGAACGCCAATGATAAATCCGCTTCAGGTAGTACTCCTTTCAGAGCCTTGTTGTATGACTTGTAAAACTATTGGCTTATACATATCTCATCTTGCAGGGTCAAGTCCAACTGAGGGGGAGGCGGAGACGACCGTCGAACCCAAGGGAGCGGAAGAAGCGGTACTCGCCGAACCCGAACCGACAGTGGACAACTTTATCGGGGCCGTGGGGACTGGAGCCGAGATTAAGGAACCTACCGCGGAGAAAATCATTGATGCCGTACCCGAAGCGGTGGCAGATGATATGATTGTCTCGACCGAGCCGCAGGCGGTAGAGGGCGAGGTACTTGAGGCTGGGGACCTCGTGGTGCTGGTGGACGGGGCAGCTGTAATCGCTGATCCTGAGGGAGCAGCAGGTGAGGCGGCCATGATTCCTGAGGACGAGCTAGGCGCTCCTTCTCAGGAATCTGGCAATGTTCCTATCTTGGCCCTCCCTGTCTATGGTTCCCCACCGCCTGCAGAGCTTGAGAGCATAACAACGGTTCCCCTTGAGTCAGGTGATGAAGCTACAGGCGGTGGTCTTCCGTCAGTGGAGGAGGGGACCGCCTCAGTTTCTGCTGGCAGCTCGTCAGGTAAAAATTTTATCACCAGCATTCCCCCCCTTTTTTTTTTTGTATATATCTTGTGATCTCTTCTAACGAATTTGTTCTTGCAGGTGCGGCCAGTACCGATGCTCCACTGCTCGAGGGGGCACCGTCAACTACTGCTTTGGCAGTAGTCACCTCTCCGTCTTCCCTTGTGCCGTCACGGATGTTGGGAGGTATGGATTTACGACTCATGCATTAATCTTTCAAAAATGCAGCTTTTGTACTAACGTTACACCATTGTGCCTTTGCAGGAGTGCTTTTCGACCATTTATATCAAGTGTTGCTCCCACACTTCTCTTTCCCATCCGAACTCGCTTCTCCTTCTAGTGGCGCCGGTAATATCTTTATTTACTTCTTTTTTCTAGCAATGGGATGATTTCTGACTTTTCCTTTTCTTTATTGTAGTTCCACAAATCGAAGGAGGGGATGTAAGCCCCGTCGTGCTACCGGCCCTTCCGGCTCTGCCGTCCGTTGTTGCTGGTATAGTAGATCTCCTTTTTGGTAATCCTTTAACATCTTTTGAACCATCGCTTAACCCTGTTTTGTTTTGCAGCTATCGTTCCGGTTCCGGTCCCCTTCGAGGCTCGCGTCCTTTTACCGGCAGGCCCCTTTTTGAGACGTCCGTCTTCAAAGGGTGCTGCGATGAGTCTAGGCATGCTGAGCGGATATATCGAAGAGCTCAGCATGGACGCTCTCCCTTCCGCTGCAGATTTCGCTGTGGATGTTAACCCCATGTTAGCGGCGCTCGTAACTTTTCACAGCGAAGGCGTCGTCGAATCTTGGGTTAACCACTGCAGGGAGATCGAGGCCTGCTTGTACCGGCTGGAGTTGACGCGACCCGTTCCCGAAGTTTTAGCTCTGAGCGCTCAACGCACAACTTGGCTCGAGCAAAGCACTTCGCACTCCCGCCACTTGGAGCAAGAAGCAGCTCGGAGACTAAAGGAATGCCAAAAGACCTCAAACGAAATGGCCCATCTGCGCGCTGAGGTTGAGGCAAATGCCGCCCAAGTGAAGACTATCTTTGAGGGTCTCTTGGAGCGCATCTCCCATGGGCTAAATTTAAAGAGGAAGCTTGACGTGGCTGAGCGCCATATCCCAAGTCGAGAGGCTGCTTATCAGGGCGTGAGGGAGCAGCTTGCAGTGGTCTTGCGGCAGCGGGCCCAAGTGGAGGCAGAGTTGACGGCGGTAGCCGAGCAGGAGAGGGCGTGGAAGGAGGTATGCGAGCAACTGATAAAGCTACTTAAGACGCTTCCTTCCCAGTAGCTGTTTTTGTATCAATGTATTTGTAAATTTTTTTTTTTTAAAAAAATAATATGTATCTATTCTTTATTCTTTTGTACGATTCGTCTTGTATTTGATTGAAGTCAATGAATAAAGATACACATTTTCTTTTTCAATGTCTTGTATGCACTTTTTCTTTCTGCGTTCTCTTATTATCAGCATGTTGTCTTTGATAAACATAATTGGCAGATAACTTAGTTTTTTCCAAGAGATAGCGATGGCTTAGGCCGCAGGTTCAGGTCTGCTATCTAAGACTTTTCAACTCTATAGGCCGCGAGGGTCTCATAGAGACTTTTCTCCCTACGGATCGAGAGGATCTCGCAGGTGAATTTTCTCCTTAGGAATCGTGAGGATTCCCAAGTGTGGTTTTCTCTCATAAGTCGAAAGGATCCTATAAGAGAATTTCTCCCTCTTGCGAGTCGAGAGGGCTCGCAAGCGGTTGTTTCCCTCTTTGCCGAGAATCGATTTCAGAGAGTGAGATCCGTGGATAGTATGCAAGAGACCATTTAGGATTGACTTGCAGGATCCCATTGCCCCTCTTACGAGTCGCAAAGGCTCGTAAGCGGTTGTTTCCCTCTTTGTCGAGAATCGACTTCAGAGAGTGAGATCCGTGGATAGTATGCAAGAGACCATTTAGGATTGACTTGCAGGATCCCATTGTTCAGGAAGCAAGTTTTTGAATCCTTACTGCCCGAGATATGAGTCAGAGAAGCTCTCGTCACGGAGTGTTTGTATCCGTGAGTTGAGAAGTTTTGCGAGGGATTATTTGTTTCCCAAGCGCCAAGGATTATTTGTGTCCTTGGGGTTTGAAACGAGTCGATGGTTCCTACTGAGGCACTGGTGGCTCTGCGGGTCGACGCGGATTAGGAAGCTCTCGTCAAGGAGTGTTTGTATCCGTGAGTTGAGAAGTTTTGCGAGGGATTATTTGTTTCCCAAGCACCAAGGATTATTTGTGTCCTTGGGGTTTGAAACGAGTCGATGGTTCCTACGGAAGCACTGGTGGCTCTGCGGGTCGACGCGGATCAGGAAGCTCTCGTCAAGGAGTGTTTGTATCCGTGAGTTGAGAAGTTTTGCGAGGGATTATTTGTTTCCCAAGCGCCAAGGATTATTTGTGTCCTTGGGGTTTGAAACGAGTCGATGGTTCCTACTGAGGCACTGGTGGCTCTGCGGGTCGACGCGGATTAGGAAGCTCTCGTCAAGGAGTGTTTGTATCCGTGAGTTGAGAAGTTTTGCGAGGGATTATTTGTTTCCCAAGCACCAAGGATTATTTGTGTCCTTGGGGTTTGAAACGAGTCGATGGTTCCTACGGAAGCACTGGTGGCTCTGCGGGTCGACGCGGATCAGGAAGCTCTCGTCAAGGAGTGTTTGTATCCGTGAGTTGAGAAGTTTTGCGAGGGATTATTTGTTTCCCAAGCGCCAAGGATTATTTGTGTCCTTGGGGTTTGAAACGAGTCGATGGTTCCTACTGAGGCACTGGTGGCTCTGCGGGTCGACGCGGATTAGGAAGCTCTCGTCAAGGAGTGTTTGTATCCGTGAGTTGAGAAGTTTTGCGAGGGATTATTTGTTTCCCAAGCACCAAGGATTATTTGTGTCCTTGGGGTTTGAAACGAGTCGATGGTTCCTACGGAGGCACTGGTGGCTCTGCGGGTCGACGCGGATCAGGAAGCTCTCGTCAAGGAGTGTTTGTATCCGTGAGTTGAGGAATTTGATGAAGATATTGATTTCTTCGGAGTTGAACTGAACTGTCGAGATTTGGCTTCGTCTTCTGGCGGAGCCTGTTGGGAGAGTATGGTTCCCTCTTTATTTACGCCCTTGGATTGTATACAGGGATCGATGTGATCTTAACTGTAGGGCCAAAGTTTTATCATTTCTTCTTTTTATTTTATTTTATTTCCGCGATGCTCTATCATTTCAGCTTTTATATCGCGAAGGTCGCGATTGTCCAATCATTTCGGCTATTTTTTCGCGGTGCCCAATCATTTCGGCTATTTTTTTTTTTTTTTTTTTTTTTTTTTTTTTTTTTTTGCAAGTCGTCCCATCATTTCGGCTATTTCGTATGCATATGCGGCCTACTGGCTTTTTGCTGTAAACCTGAATTTGGACACCGATTTCGGCATCAGCACCGCTACAACTGGGATATTGCCAGGAGCGAATCATCATTTGCCTCTGTCGTTGTCAAACAAAGGAGGCTTAGCGACCAGGGTTAAGGTCCCGTCGACTAAGGCTTTTGACTTCATGAGCCGTAAGGGTCTCACAAAGTTATTTCTCCCTACAAGTCGTGAGGATCTTATAGGTGCATTTTCTCCTTAGGGATCGTGAGGATTCCTAAGTGTATTGTTCCGCTGTAAGTCGTAAGGATCCTACAGGAAGGTTTTCTCCTTATAAGTCGAGAGGATTTACAAGTGTTGTTTGCTGTACAAGCACATCCCTAGTCATGGATGGGACTTTGTTAGGAAAATATTTATTTGTGCCCGTGGATTGTATACAAGGGTCAATATGAGCCGCTTGTAGGGCAGCATTGGAAGTTTGTGGGGGTTTGCTTAAGCACAGGTTTAGGTCTCTGTGACTTAAGACTTTCAAATCTTATGAGCCATGAGGGTCCCATAAGAGAATTCTCCTTACGAGTCGTGAGGATCTCGCAAGTGTATTTTCTCCTTAGGAGTCGTGGGGATTCCTAAGTGTGTTGCTCCCCTGTGAGTCGTAAGGATCTCACGCGGGTGGTTTCTCCTTATAAGGTCGTGAGGACCCTATAAGTGTCTTCAACGAGGTTGCGCCCTTTCAGGTTTTCACAAACACTCGCCGGTAGTCCTGTTGTTTTTACTCACGGAGTCCTTTCGGTTTTTTCATCCGTGCCCATTTTGCTTATGGACTTACCGTCTTCTTTTTTTTTTTTTTTTTTTTTTTTTTTTTTTTTTATCTCGTCAGCCTAAAGATGCTGTGGTAGTAGTTTAAAGACGTTTCGGTCTGTTATTAGTTTAAGGACATTTCGGTCCAATGTGGAGAGGGCTGGCTACTGCTTATAAAGCTTGGGCTTAGGAAGACAGCGAGCGGACATAGTCGTCGTCATCTGCTATTGACCTAGGCTGTGGCCCATTAAGCGTAGTATTTCTTTAAGAAGCGGCCGTTTATTGGTCTGAAGGGTCTTTCACCGTGCATGTCCATGAGTAGATAGGCCCCGCCCTGGTAGACCTTATCGATGATGTAGGGTCCTTCATAGTTTGGCTCAAACTTTCCCCGCTTGGCGCGATTGGGGATCATGGGCCTTTTGACCACTAGCACTAGTTCGCCTTGATGAAACGTTCTTGGTCGGGTCAATCTTTCGTATGAGCGCGTCATCTTTGCTTTATAAGCCTCTAGATTTTGTTGCGCTATGAGCCGTGTTCCTTCAAGGGCGTCAAGCTCCTCAAGCCGAAGGTGAGCATTTTCTTCGTTCGTCAGCTCGTGGTGGACTGCTACTCGTAGAGAGGGTAACTCTATCTCGAGGGGGAGTATTGCTTCCGTCCCAAATACCAACGCGTATGGCGTTGTTTTTGTGGCTGTCTTGAACGTAGTTCGATACGCCCAAAGAGCTTCTTGCAGCCTCTCGTGCCAGTCTTTTTTATTTCGGGATACTGTTTTCTTTATGATCTTCGTCAAGGTCTTGTTGAAGGCCTCAGCTAGACCGTTAGCTCGCGGATTATAAACTGATGAATATCTCCAGTCTATATTGTGCTGCTGTGCGAAACGGCTAATCTTATGACTTCGGTAGGCTGGCCCATTGTCAGAGATGATCCTTCTTGGGGTTCCAAACCGGTATATGACATGCGTTTTGAAGAAATGGAGGATGTTCTCCGTTTTTACTTCCCTCAATGGTACCGCTTCCGCCCATTTGGAGAAGTAATCAGTCGTCGCCAAGATGAAACGATGTCCCTTTGACGATGCTGGTTCGATGGGACCGACTATGTCAGTTCCCCACATTTCGAACGGCCAACTAGCCACTGTTGGGTGCAGTGGATTAGGATGCTGATGGATAAAGTCCCCATGAATTTGGCATGAGTGACATTGTCTGGAGTATTCCAGGCAATCCTGCATCATCGTAGGCCAGTAGTAGCCCATCCGCTTTATCTTTAATTTCATTTTAGGGCCTGCTTGGTGGGAACTACAGAGTCCGTCGTGAACCTCTTGGATGACCCTTCTCGCCTCGTCAGGTCCTAAGCATCTTAGCCACAGAGAGTCGAATGACCTTTTATACAAAGTATCATTGACGAAGGCGAAAGACAGAGCCCGTTTCGTGAGCTGATGTCTTGTGGACGCTTCTTCAGGTATTCGGTGGAACTTGAAGTAATCTATGAAGACTTCTCTCCAGTCCTCGGTATTTTCCCTGTCTTTTGTTTGCAGGGTTGTCTCCTCCTTCGCTTCTTTTTCTTCAGACGATTTTGGAGATATTTCTGTTGGGGTGAGCACTCGACGGCTTTGTATTATGATTTTAACGTCGTCGAGGTTCTCGTCGGCCAGTTCTTTAGCAAGTTTGGCTAGTGCGTCTGCTTTGCTGTTTTCCGCACGCGGTATGCTTTCCAACGTGTAGGAGGGAATTTGGGTTAGCAGTTGCTGCACTTTTTCACCGTATTTTATTAATTCTGGTTTACATGTTTGGTAATCGCCGTTCACTTGACTGACGACCAATTGGGAGTCCCCGTATATGAGGAGGCTCTCAATTCCCATGTCGATGGCGATCTCGAGGCCTGCTATCAAAGCCTCATATTCAGCTTCATTATTCGTTCTCGGCTCTGTTAAGGAGAAGGCGAAGCGCATTATTCCTCCTTGTGGAGTCACGAAGATGAGTCCCACCCCCGATTTGATCATTGGCGTACTTTGTTTGTGCTTTCTCATGGAAGATGCTCCGTCGAAATAAAGTTCCCAACGGGTATCACCACTGTCGATTGTGTCAAACGCATGTCTGTCTGGCAAATCGCAGTTTAAAGGAGAATCGGCAGGTATGGGATGCTCAGCAAGAAAGTCGGCGATGGCCTGGCCTTTTACTGCCCTGAGAGGTTGATATGTTATCGAAAATTCCATCAAGAGTAGGGCCCATTTAGCGAGACGCCCTGTCAATATGGCTTTTGACATTAAATATTTGAGAGGGTCCACTTTTGAAATCAGACGGACCTCGTGCGCTAACGCATAGTGCCTAAGCTTTGTTAGCGCGAAGATCAACGCCAGGCAGTGTTTCTCAATGGGAGAGTAATTGCTTTCTGCCCCCAGCAGAACTCGACTTAGGTAGTAGAGTGCTCTTTCTTTCCCTTGGTCGTTCTCTTGTGCCCATAATGCGCCTAAGGAACCTTCGAGGGCGGTTGTATAAAGAATGAGAGGCTTCCCTTTAACCGGGGCAGCCAGCACGGGTGGGTTCTGCAAGTATTGCTTGATCTCATCCAGTGCGCCTTGACATTTTTGATCCCAAACGAATGGGGTTCCTTTCTTCATCAGGTGACTATAGGGACGGCACTTTCCTGAAAGGTTGGCTATAAATCGCCGTATGTATGCGAGTTTCCCTTGGAGAGACCGAAGTTGCTTGAGAGTTCTCGGCGGAGGCATTTCCATGATCGCTTTAATCTTTGACGGATCTATTTCAATACCCCGGTGTCGAACGACGAATCCTAGGAACTTGCCCGAGGAAACCCCGAACGCACATTTAAGAGGGTTCATCTTCAAGTTGTATTGCCGAAGGCGTTGAAACACGATCTTTAAATGCTCGAGATGTTCTTCGTATGATTTGCTTTTAACCACGAGATCGTCGATATAGCATTCAACGATTTCATGTATGAGGTCGTCGAAGATCTTTGTCATGGCCCTCTGATAAGTAGCACCGGCGTTCTTCAAACCGAAGGGCATCACTTTGTAACAAAATATACCAAGAGGAGTCCTGAAGGCTGTGTGCTTCTGGTCTTCGGGATGCATTTTTATCTGGTTATACCCCGATGAGCCGTCCATGAAGGAGAAAACCTCATGAGTGGATGTATTGTCTATCATAAGTTCAGTGACCGGCACTGGGAAATCATCTTTTGGGCAGGCTTTATTAAGATCCCGAAAGTCTACGCATATGCGCACTGTCCCATTTTTCTTCATTACTGGGACGATGTTGGCAATCCATTCAGGGTACTGAACTTCCTGAATGAAGCCAGAGTCGATTAACTTTTTGACTTCGGTGTTTATGCTCATCTCAAGTTCGAGTCGCATTCTTCTCGGCGCCTGTTTGATCGGCCTGACGTCTGGGGATATTGCTAGTCTATGTACAGCAACTTCTGGATCTAGTCCCGGCATCTCGGAATAGTTCCATGCGAAGCAATCTTTATGCTGCACAAGGACGTCTTTTAACGCAGCCACCTTCTCTTCAGACAGTAGCTCGCTGACGAATGTTGGTCGCGGATCATTTTCCGTCCCCAACTCAATTTTCTTGAGATTATCTGCAGTGGTGTGGATTCCATCCTCCAGTTCTTTCGGAGCTGGGGGAAACTCTGAGATCACCTCATCGCTGCCGCTTTCAAAGCACCAAGGAAGGTTGTTCATATCGTCGGACCCTTCTTTTAATATTGTTATCACATGACAGGTGCGAGTTTCCTGCCAACCCCAATGCGGAGTTGGTTTTACCCTTGCATTTTCAGGTTCGTGCTTTTGCGGCGGCGCCACCCTCCAACTGTCAGACAACGCAAATTTGCCACGCTGATATTGATCTTCGACCCAATTCTTGAAGGTGAAGCAATCTTCGAGCGGATGCCCTATTACTCGATGGTAAAAGCAATACTTTGGGTTGGAGACTTCGCCTGCTTGCTCAGGGTGCTTAGACTTTGGCAGAGTAAGCATTCGATGTTTCAGAGCAAGCTCAAGTATTTTCCTTGTTTTGTTCTGAGGAAATGAGTATGCTCGACCCATTTTCTTCATGATGGCTTGGTCAACAACGCTCGACTCTCGGATGCGTGGCTTCTTAGCTTTGCTTTGTGGTAGTCGAGCGCTTCTCTTGCCTTTCAACTTATTTCCGCCTTCGAGTCGAACTTTCTTCATAGTAGGTTGACAAGGGGCGGCGTTTTCGTCTTTCATCGCCCGCTGAAGGAGGCGCCGTGTCTTGGCCTTCTCATAGATTGCCATTTCACGATCATGATCATCTCGGGATTCTCGACTGGCATCCCTTGTAGGTTTGCTCATTTGGCCTTCAGACGATGGGTTAGGAGGTCTTGCATCGGGAACTTTTACTGATTCCGGATTAGTGTCTTCCCAGTGAGCGTCTGCTTCTTCATCAAAGTCATACATGACGTAACAGCTGTTTATTAGCTCACGCTTCTTTGAGCGAATATACCCGAGCCCTTTCGTTTCCGTTCTCCCGTTAGGCAGTTTGCATTGAGTTCCGGGAACGTTCCAGACCTTGTCATAGAATTTGGCCTTTCTGACGGTCTGTGTGAAGGACATCCCTTGGCGTTTCAGCAGCTTCTTCAAACCTTCGGTATAATACCTGGGAAGACGGATAGGCTGGAGCCTGTCGAGCGTAGGATCCGCGCCATGCCAAATTTCCTTTTCCACCTTGTTTTCTTCAGAACGGTAGAATAGGATTGCTTTCTCACCTTTTCGTCCAGGAGGGATATAGAATGTCTGCAATTCTTCTATGCTGTTGGTGTCGAGTGCATCCAGTTCTTTGTAATGCTCGAGCGGCACCAAGGTTATCTGTAGACTTCGCTCTTCATCGGCAGAAGCCCGTATCGAAGGCCGAGCAGGGAATACAGCATGAACTTCATCCTCTGAGTCACTACCGAAGATCAATGAAGGAACAGATGGTCCTGGCCTGGTGGACCGGGACGGACCTGAATAAATTATATCCTCCTCCTCCTCGGTGTCACTGCCGAAGATAGGGATGGTTGCGTTAGTTTTGTTCTCCGGTTTGTGACACCTTTCCGCGTCTTCGAAATTCGGTAAGAAGTATTTGGCATCTTCATACTTGCGAACTTCGTTCACGGAAAACGGATTCAACTCTCCTGCCACTGTGTACTCGAGGCCGTCCCTAGAATACTTCATGCACTGATGCTGTGTAGAAGGGATGATGTTGTATTCGTGTAGCCATGGTCGGCCGAGCAGAGCATTGTAGCACGTCTTGGCGTCTATAACATGGAACTTGATGTCTGTGACGAGCACCCCGAAGCGTAGCGTCAATATCACAGATCCAAGAGTCTTTGAGGATTGAGAGTCGAAACCGGAGATGGTGATTTTGTCCCGGGCGAGGTGTTGGACACTCATGCAAATCTCCTTTAACACTCGCACATTGAGTAAATTGACAGACGATCCGTTATCGACCAAGATTTTTCCTATCTTTATGTCATGGCAGTATCCTGAAACATAAAGTGGGCGATTGTGTTCACACGTCCCGAGGAGAAGGTCTTCATCACCAAAAGCAACGTCGGCTGTGTGCACCTTTTCCAATTCATCCTTCATCTTTTGTTCGGCTAAGAAGGCTTGGAACTGGTCCGGATTTTGTAGGGCCTTAACCAAAGAATCCCTCGCTTCTTTTGATAGCAATAGGGCATCGAGAATGCTGAGTTGTGAGGGTAGCTTTCTTAGATGCGCCAAGACATTATAATCTACTTTATTCTTTTTTGGGGGATTCTTGGCTGTTAACTCTTCCGCAACTTGGTCATCCAAAGCGATGTCTTCAGAGACCTTCTCTTTCCCTTTGTTTTTCTTGTTCAAGGGTCCGAGGTTCTTTTCGGGTAATGTTCGATTGCGCAGCTGTATATTCTCGCAGGCCTTCAGTTCTTTTTCTTTTCCTGAAGTGGATTCTTCGAAGAGGGGGCCAAGCTCTAGCTCTTCATCGGAGTCGCTCCCAAATGTAGGCACTTGTGACCCGGTAGTGTTAACCATGTGACAATCGCCGGTAGTTCTTTCAAGTTCTTTAGTCGTATTTCTTTGCTCTCGGCGAATTTTACGTTTTTCCCGTTTAAATCGTTGTCGATCAGCGACGTATCCTTGCCACCATCCATTGAAAGCTTTGCAATCTTGGGTGGAATGTGAGACCTTCTGATGGTATAAGCAATAAGAGGGGTGCATTTCTACCGCGCCCGTAACTTTTTCTTCAGCGGGTGGTAGCTTCATGCCCATCGATATGGCCTTAGCAAATTTCTTTTTTATCTTGAATTGGCTTTTGTCAGTGGTGGAGGCATTTTGCTCCAACGGGATCATTTCAGCTCCTTCCTCAAGTCGCTGACGCTTAGCCCTTTCGAATATAGCCGTCTCGCGCTCTCGATCAGCCTTGCTTTTCAACCGAGCTTCATTAAGAAACGAATTAATCATTTCAACCGGTAACCCTGGGGTTCCTGATTCGGCATTTGCCCCCAGCGTCTCAGTGCCAGAAGTTCCTTCATCGTTCGTGGTCGAATGGGAGATCATATGACAGCTTGCCACATATTCGTCAGATTCATCCGATGAACTTTCTTCCTCATCTTCTTTTTGGAAGACGTGATCAAGGAAATCTTGGAGCGTGATGGGAGTTCGCGCCTTTTGGTTATATTCATCCAGCGCATCGATTTGCTTTTGTAAGTCCGTGCGCTTGTCGCCAGGCTCCACGGGCTTCTTAGATTTCTTCTTCTTCTTTTTCGAAGATTTTGACGGCTGGCTATGAACGCTTGAACTACTACCATCGGTCTTCGGAGTCGGTCGTGGCTTCAACATCCCTTCAATAACCTGCGGTTCCAAGGGGTTCTTCCACTTGACCGCTGGGCAGGTTTGAAGATCATTTAGCATTCTCTTCGTTTTGGCCGATAATACAACCTCCCAGGGAGCCTCTTCAATAACGGAGCATGTTGCCCCCGGCGTATTCGTCCCCTTATAGGTGTGGGGCTGCGGAGGGTTCACCTTCCATTTGTCAGACAGCGCAAATTTGCCCTGACGGTATTGATTCTCAAGCCAATTTTTAAAAACGTAACAGTCTTCGATTGGATGTCCCAACACTCTGTGATAAGGGCAGTAACTAGGATCGTTGACGTCATTCGGTTGTGACGGACGTTTTGGATCTGGCAGATTTATGAGCCTGTTGCGCAACGCCAGCTCGAATAGCCTCCTTGTTTTATCACGGGGGAAGGAGTAAGCACGTCCCATCCTGTCCTCAAGGGGTACATATGGGCGTGTATTGTTTGGACGAGCAGCCGGCTTCGAGTCGCTCGGTTGTTGTTGGGCATTGGCGACGATGATTGCTTTTCCCTTTCCTTTATCGTTTCGGGAATCCGGCTTCGGGAGAGGGGGTTTATGGCCCATCTGGTCCATCTGCGCCAATTTGTCGATCAAAGCCTGGAAGGAAGTCGGCTTGAAGAACATCATAAATTGTGAAATAGTTGCTTGTGGATCAAGGGTTCCAACAAACATTCCCACTGCAGGGGCTTCTTCTATGCGTTGTTCACACTTAGACCATAGATTACGCCACCGTATAGCGTATTGAACCCACGTCTCGCCGGGCTTTACCCTGGCGTTAATCAGCGCCGTCATCGGAGTACGCTCGCTGGCGCTTGCAAAACGTTGGGTGAAGAGCAGCTCCATCTCCGCAAAGGTTTTAATAGAGTCGTTGGGGAGCTCGGAATACCACTCGAAAGCTGTGTCTGATAAGCTTCCAACGAATTGGCGCAGCAAAAGTTTGTCGTCGCCTCCAGTGTTACCACACAGTGCCCTGAACTGGGCAACATGTTGATGGGGGTTGCCGGTCCCCTTGTAGACATGAAACTTAGGAATCGTGTAACCTGGCGGGTACTTAATTTGGTCGTACCATCCCGGATATGGGCGCCCCGTTTTCACGATCTGACCGGCTGCTTCAACCGCCTGATGCACTCGTATTTGTTGAGCGATATATTCATCCAAATCAGCTTTTGATATAGTATCTTCTTTAGCTGCGGATAGAGCCGGTGGAGGATTCGATGTCTCTCCCCTATCATCTTCAAGAATGATTGGGGGATCTCCAGCAGGTGGATCTGGTTGAATCATCATACCCACCACATCCTGGAACAGGAGGGCCATTTTCTTTATGTTGGCCGCCTGTTCTGCAGCCTCTTTGTCTCTTTTTTCCAGTATTCGGCGGAGGAACTCAGCGTCGGTTTCCTCCTCTTGACGTTCATCTAAGGACGTCTCAGGATTCTCTTTTGGCCCCGTGAGTGCAGCCATTGTAGTCATCATCTCCTGGAGCTTTTGTTGCTGCTCCTGAGACCTGGTCACTGACCGGGTAAGCGGTCGGTGACCCGTAGAAGTACGACTTTCTTCTTTTCCTGAAGCCATATAGATTGTATGAACTATTATGCCCCCTGACTTGGGGCGTTTAGGTTCACCATTGTTAACTCTTGCTGCTGTTGCGGGAGCTTTCTCCGGCCTCCTTCTTTTGTAGACCTTTGAGGTTGAAGGAGCCGTTGAAGCGGGCATTCTAGCATTTGTTGCCCCCTGCTGTTGAATGGGGCAGTTTTTGTTCTTTTCCACCTTCGCCCTTTTCTGGTGACGCAAGTGGTCTGGATCGATCACAGAGTTTTGAACCCTGCGCCATACTTTATAAACTTTTGATGACAGCCGTTGAGGGGGCTGTTCCTGTTTCGTCTCCGGAGCTTTTTCCATGGGTGGAGGAGACCTTTTCAATGTAGCAACCGGGGAGTTCTTTCTTACCTTCCTCAGCAATTCAAAGCTGTTCCCAGTTGGAACAGCAGCGTTGATCTCCGCCACTGGAGCAGGCGGGGTTAGCCCTGAAGGGGAGTTGCCTCCTGCTTTCTTTATTCGCTGCCAATGGCGACGTCGCGCACGACGAGCCATTGGGACTGGCTCAGATATCGGGACAGTTTCTTGTTGCCCCTTGTTTGGGAGTGGGGCAACTGCCGGTGTCAGCCTATCAAAGACTGATGCTTTTTGATCAGCTGAAGGAGGAGTAGGAACCGTTAATCTTGTGAAGACTGACTTTCTGATAGGAGAAGCCGCTTCAACGACTTCCGAAGCTGTGGCCGTTGCCCTCTTTGGGACAGCCACTTTATGATCCTGACCTAGCCTGGTGAAAACAGAGGCTGTCAGCTTAGTAGCGGGCGACCCGTTGACATGGGTCGTAGTAGCAGTGAGCCGGTCAAATACCGACTTCTTGTTCGCTTCTGGTGCGGATATCGGCATAGAGAAGCTTGCAGGGGGGACCATGGTCCCGAAAAATAGGCCGGTGGTGGCCTGGGTCACCTGCTCTACCGGCAGAGTAAGGAAAGAGGCCGCTTGGGGCCCATATGTTACACCTCTCGGTGAGGTGGAGCGTCCGTTGCAGTGGTGCTTCGCGCATTTGGTGCAGTGGGAATCCATGGATGCTTGAGTTCTGCGCCAGATAAAAGACCAAATCTTAGCAACTTGAAATTCGAAGACAACCATTTAACAAACCGCGATTGATTCGCGAAGACGACACATGAAGTGTGGAGTGGAAAGAGGAAAAGGTCCCACCGGGCGTGCCAGAATCTGTTCCCCTCCGAACGGCGGCCTGCGACGTCGGGACGTCTCGTGCCTGAGGTTCGGGGCAGATGCTATTTGGTTTTTATCCGTCCACCTCTCCGAAGATGCCAAGTTGATTTATGGCACCGAGTATCGGAGGTTTAGACGGATGCGGCCGATGTAGCAGACTTTGTCAGATTCCCCCTCAGGGTGAGGGGTTTTTGATTGTGGGGATGCTCTTCCCTGCAGGCGCAAGCCCCTGCAGTTAATTACGCTATCGCGTTGCGATAACAACTTTCTCCTTCTCCAGAATTTCACTTCGTGTCGTGTATATTTATTTTGTTTGTGGTTGCCCGTGGATTGTATACGGAGACTTAGTGATGTCGTCGCCCGTAGGACGTGGATTAGTCCAAATCCGTGTTTGCTTAGATTTGAGTTTGGTGTTTTTTAGTTTAAGGATGCATTAGCCGTGTTGCGGCTAAAATCAACTTAAACGTTCATCAAGGATACCCTAGTCCTGTTTTGGACTAAGGTCGGCCTGACGTAGTGATTGATTTAATTATCCGGCCGTCGGGACTCGTCACCTCTCTGACGTCATTGAGGGATTACAACGACATACGTCTGAGGAGTTCCGAGATGTACCCTTGAACCAAAGTTGGTTTGGGATTTTATTGTTTATTTAGATGTCTAAGGACGTGTTAACCGTATTTGGGGTTAAGATCAACTTAGACGGGACCGTTTAGATCCGACAAAAGAGCATCTGGGCTCTATTGTGCCAATTTAAAGACGTGGCGGTCCATTGTTAGTTTAGGGACGTTTCGGTCCGTCGTCAGTTTAGGGACGTAGTGGTCCATTATTAGTTTAGGGACGTTTCGGTCCGTCGCTAGTTTAGGGACGTAGTGGTCCATTATTAGTTTAAGGACGTCTCGGTCCGATATTAGTTTAAGGACGTTTCGGTCCGTCATTAGTTTAGGGACGTTTCGGTCCGATATTAGTTTAAGGACGTTTCGGTCCGTCATTAGTTTAGGGACGTTTCGGTCCGATATTAGTTTAAGGACGTTTCGGTCCGTCATTAGTTTAGGGACGTTTCGGTCCGATATTAGTTTAAGGACGTTTCGGTCCGTCATTAGTTTAGGGACGTTTCGGTCCGATATTAGTTTAAGGACGTTTCGGTCCGTCATTAGTTTAGGGACGTTTCGGTCCGATATTAGTTTAAGGACGTTTCGGTCCGTCATTAGTTTAGGGACGTTTCGGTCCGTCGCCAGTTTAGGGACGTAGTGGTCCATTATTAGTTTAAGGACGTCTCGGTCCGATATTAGTTTAAGGACGTTTCGGTCCGTCATTAGTTTAGGGACGTTTCGGTCCGATATTAGTTTAAGGACGTTTCGGTCCGTCATTAGTTTAGGGACGTTTCGGTCCGTCGCCAGTTTAGGGACGTAGTGGTCCATTATTAGTTTAAGGACGTCTCGGTCCGATATTAGTTTAAGGACGTTTCGGTCCGTCATTAGTTTAGGGACGTTTCGGTCCGATATTAGTTTAAGGACATTTCGGTCCGTCATTAGATGAGTGGTCGTTGGGACTCGTCGCCTCTTTGACGTCGCTGAGAAATTACAACGACTGATGTCAAAGGAGTTCGGAGATGTACCCTCGAACCGGTCGTGACTTAGTTTGTGAGAGGCATTTAATTTAAGGACTTACAGCCAGGATTGGGTTAAGTCCAATTTTTATTTTAGGCTCTGCCCGATTAGAAGAATCAATCTAAACAAGGCTCTGCCCCCTTTTATTATTTTGCAAGTCTGATTTTGGGCCAGGCCCTTTTGAATAATGAGTTACAAAAAAACTCAGGAATTCTCCACACAGGGCCTTGCCCTTTTATTTATTCTGCAATTGGGCTAGGCCCTTTTAAATAATGAGTTTCAGAAACTCAATAATTTTCTTAAGTTGGGCCAGGCCCTTTTAAATGATGAGTTGCAGGAACTCAAGAGATGTTTTGTAATTTAATTTGGGCCAGGCCCTTTTAATGAGTTTGCAGAAACTCAGGAATTTTCCCAACAGGGCCTTGCCCTTTTATTTATTCTGCAATTTAATTTGGGCCAGGCCCAAAACAAGGGGTTGCAGAAACCCTAGAAACCTTTAGGTTTCAAGAACACAAGTGCATGGCACTTTTGATTTGAATTTGGATCTAAGAAAAACAAGTTCTTGTTTTTTCCTGATCATACAGAACCAAGGGTTCATATCAAGTGCAAGGCACTATTATTTTTTTTATTCTCTTATTATTTTATTATTTTTTTTTTAGAACCAGGGGTTCATATCAAGTGCAAGGCACTATTTATTGTTCTTTTTATTTTTCTTATTTCTTTTCTCTTTTCAGAAATTCTACCTCTTTTCTTTGTTTCTTCTTCTCTGTTCTTAATCTTCACCAGCTCTCTTTTTTCTCAGAAGTTCTTCCTTTTTTTTTTTTTGAGGTCTGGGGTCTTATTTATAGTGCCCACAAAGTTGTTGGATTTGTTAACAAAATCTTTCCTGAATTATTTCGGGAATTTTCCCACCATTGGATCAGAGATCCAAGGGTCCCTGTTTTACAGGAGAACAGAAAAGATTTATCTAAATCTTCATTCAGTTGCTGCGCAACTCACCAGCGCGTGACACGTGTCGCGCATCCGTGCGCTTGCGCAGCTGCGGTTGCGCAACTGCGCAGACACGTGTCGCGCATCCGAGCGCTTGCGCAGCTGCGGTTGCGCAACTGCGCAGACACGTGTCGCGCATCCGAGCGCTTGCGCAGACACGTGTCGCACATCGGTGAGCTTGCGCAGTTGCGATTGCGCAACTGCGCAGACACGTGTCTCGCATCCGTGCGCTTGCGCAGACACGTGTCGCGCATCCGAGCGCTTGCGCAGCTGCGACTGCGCAACTGCGCAGACACGTGTCGCGCATCTGTACGCTTGCGCAGACACGTGTCGCACATCGGTGAGCTTGCGCAGTTGCGATTGCGCAACTGCGCAGACACGTGTCTCGCATCCGTGCGCTTGCGCAGACACGTGTTGCGCATCCGTGCGCTTGCGCAGTTGCGATTGCGCAACTGCGCAGACACGTGTCGTGCATCCATGCGCTTGCGCAGACACGTGTCGCGCTGTCATGCATTTGCGCAGTTTAAGTCTTAATTTTGTTTTCTGAAGAGCCTTGCTCTGATGGGACGCTCTGTCTCGGGCGTTATGCCGCCGAATCAGCTTCTGCCATGTGGCAAATTGCGCGCTGCGCACGGAAACCGAAGCGTTGCTTCAAATTTTGAATTTTCAAAATTCAGTAGAGCCTTGCTCTGATTGGGGGAAACACCAGCCAAAGTAAATTTTTAGCCTATCAATTTATTAAACCAAACGAAAGAAAACAAAATAAAATATTTCCCAAATTTTTCCTTAAACCAATTATTTTTTCCTACAGCCAATCAAAACTCTTCATTTTCCTTCCCCAACCAGTGAAGCCGTTCGTTAAAAATATTAACAAATCTTTTCTAAAATTTTCCTAACCAATTCCTATTTTAGTTAACCAATCAAAGCCCTCCTTGGGTGCACCTGTCCCCCAGCGAGCTCGTTTCTTCTTCTATCTTTCTTTTCCACCAATCAAAACCCTTATTTCATTTTCCCTGGGCCCCACGTCTCCGTCTCTTACTTTCTCCTTCTCTTTCTCTCTCCCCCGAGCGCACTCTCTCTCTCTCCTTTCTCTTTCTCTCTCCTCTTGCGTGTTGGGGTAAAAATTTACACCCCGATTGACCGAGTCAAAATCAGGGTCAACCCCAAGCCAGGTGGGCCCAAGCCCAGGTCAAGCGGGCCCATGCCCAAGTCAAGCCCGCGGCCAGTCTCCTCCATGCCAAAATATAGACCATGTAATATATAATTTTTTATACATGAATGTATACAAAACGGCCAGAAAGCCAAATTTTTGTAAGCCCATAACTTATGTGCAAAAATGAAATGGCACATGAGCCATGGGATAGGCAAAACGCCATTTTGTAAAGCCCAAGGGGCAATATGCAAATATGTAAGCCTATAAAAGGCAACATGATGAATAAAAAAAAACACTTTCATTCTCTCAAAAAACTTAGGGTTTGTATTTCTTTCTCTTTTCTGAAGGTCTCAAACCTTCTTCTTTCTTCTGAATTAAATCAAGAGTTTTACTCTTCCTTTTCAAAAACAAAATAGTTTTTCACCCCCAAACCCACAAAGGGGAACTTGGATCTGTCTTTAGATTCCAAATAGGAGAGATTTTGAGATCTCACATCTCTTGATCTTCAAGATCCAGCTAACAGAGGAGGAGGAAGAAGAATCCCTTTCACTAAATCTAAAAAAAACACTCAGGAGTCCAACTCCTCTCTGATTTCTCTTCCGAGAAATTTTTTTAGCTCTTTTTCTCGCCGGTGCTCAAGCGCAGAGCGCCCGCGTACCGACACGTGGCGCGCTTGCGCTCGAGCGCAAAGTGCCCACGCGCCCACGTGCCGACACATGCCCCCGTAAAAACTCTGCGTGGCTCCCGATATATCCAAAACCCCCTTTTAAAACACATCATACGCACACTGGACATTGAGTTCGCATGACCAGTTTAACCCGTCAATCGGAGGTTCCCTTGATCCAAAGACGAGGGGTAATTAACAGCAGTTTAGTCCGCGGCTGCCGGAGATTCGGATCCCCACAATCATTAAACCCCGGCCTACCCTAGGCAGGGAGAATCTGTAGTACGCCTGACAAGCGCTCGCGTATTCCCATCTCAATGGGGTGACAAAAAACACCCTACATCGCGACACTATTCACTCCTCGATTCTCGTCACCGCTCCCGCGATCTGCTCACCTCCTTTCTACGTCTTCTTCTTCTTCTTCTTCTTCTTCTTCTTCTGCTTTAAACTCCGCAGTCTCACCACGAGAACTCCAACCCCTGATCACCTTTCTCTAACCCTAACTCCCTTATCTCCTCAACTCCGATCAAGCCTTGTCATCTCCCCCTCCTCTCCATATTCTTCTTCTCCTCCTTCCTCCGAAGCCTCTCTCCCCTGCACACACCCACTGAGCACCCGTTAACCCAACATCCCCAGTATCGCACCCACCATCAGCACCATCTCATCTCCTTCCCCTCCTCTTCATCAACACCTCGGCACAGCCCTTCTCGTACCCTGCAAAACCCCTGACACAAAACCCTAGCACCTGAGCACCCGAGCCATTCCCTGCACCTTAGACCTTGTTGCCTTGCCGTTGATCTCACCGGCGATCCCTGGCCGACGACTACCCACCTTTGCCACCACAGCCGTCTCCCAAGCCCCTGTGAGCCACCCTTTTCTCTCTCATTCCTCTCTTCTTCTTTCTTCTCTTCTTCCTTATCTTAATTTTTCTTTGTTGTTAAATAAAAGGTGCCTCTGTAGATCGTCGGATCTCCGTCGACGACTCACCGACGACGCTGTCACCCCCTTTAATCCCAGTGAGTGAGTTCTCTCATCAATCCCCTATATTCTTTTCATTCTTCTTCTTGCTTCGCTTCCATGCATTTTTCACCTTAGATTATACTCATTGTTTTCTTGGTTTGCCGGAATCTGACCGTGCCGGCGATGATCCCGACGACCCAGCGAGGACCCCTGACCCGTGTGATTCCATTGTTCGTTGTTTGGATTCATTCTGTGTACCGTGCGCGCGTCGCGACTTTTCTCGCCGACGTGAGACTTCCGTTTACCGCTTCGCGACCCGTCGAGGCAAGTTAATCTTGCTACATGTTATTTAAATCATTATATACCTATTCTAATATATATCACACCTGAAGTTTAACTATAGCACTCCATGCATCATTTTATGACATTTCGACGTTCCGTTTGCATCTGTTCATATTATTTCAGATCTAAAACTTGAAACCTGATTGTTGCATTTAGTTGACTGTACCTAGTAATCACATTTATATGTTAGAGCACATAATCACAATTATTTTATAGCCATATTACCCCTTTTGTAGTTTTACCCTATCGGATGACCGATTGCATACATTTAGCCTTATCCACATTTAATTGCATCTCTAAATGGTTTAATACATATTAATATGATTTTATCATCCATATGTGTAATACTGCATTCCTGAAATGTTAAAACTATACCTTAAACCAAACTGATAACCGTACAACTAAGCAGTTTAATATGCACCTATTGCTATCATGTTAGTGTGCCTAATTATTGTTTTGATAGTACCATGCTTGTTTATTCATGACCATGAGTATGCTAGTCGATTATGATCATCCACGTGTTATCTTATAGACCCTGACGCGACTTGCTACACATATTACTTGACCTGACATGGTACCGTACACTCTTTATATGACATGACATCTAAACACACTACTCGACTTGACCTGAAGTACCATGGCTTTACCTGTTATCTGACCTTGTGTCTAATGCCAACAAACCTGACATGTAGTCCTCACGGACCGTTCCCGTTGTCTATCCAGACAATCCTGCTCCTACCTGATCCTGTGTTGGCATTAGTTCTTGATTACTGAATACCTGACTTGACATACATAACTTAGGGGTATGGGGAAATCAATGATGAAATCCTGACTTGTAACTCGACAGTGCTCGCTTTTACTGATCAGTTTTGAGGCTAGGCCCGCTTCGTGACGATGCTGCTGACATCGTTGGTCTGTACCCTTTTCCTTTTTGTGCCTAGCGGCACGTCTAGGTTTCAGCCCGAGAGTCTTAGACCGTGGTCCCGGGCACGCACGGGATACTATTGAGTTACATCGATAATTCATCAAATTGATTTCAAAGACTTTAGAGTAGATAACCCAATAGACCAGTTTAGTTTACTCACTGCACACTACCCTTTACTGCCCTGATTTTTATTACTGTTACACCTGCTTTATCATTCATGATTATTTTGCATTGCCTGTTACCTTATTTATACTTTATTACTTGATGACATGACGCGCTGACGTCTGGGTTTTGCATGGCCCAGATTCCATACCTTTGTTGCAGTCCGAGCAGGAGTACTTCAGCCAGCAGGCTGAGCAGTGAGGTTTCAGTAGTAGTTAGTTCTTTTATTTTCTGCATTTTATTCCTGATGTGAGCCCGCATTATGGGACATACATTCCGGTTATTTTGTATTGGATCTTTTGCTTCCGCACTTTTATTATTCTTGACTCATGTTATCTTGGCTTATGGACATGTATTAGATAGTTATATTTTGATTCTTGATATCCCTACAGCCGTAATGTGACTGTGGATGGATACTTCCTACCCACAGGTAGGGTGGTTGGCTATGTCACTGTAACACTTTAGGATGTGTTTAGTGGCTATTTATATTTAAATAAAGGGTTTTTAATAAAAAAAAGTTTACCAAATTGTGTTTCAAATATTTTTCCTAATTTAAAAAATATTTTTCTAGAATTTTCCTAGGCTTGCACACACATATGCATGTAAACTAGGGTTTTTAAATGAGGTAATACCATGATTAGCAACCATGGTGGGTTTAATCATGGGGATTAAGTCTTTTGGGGTTTTAATTAAGTTTATTTAGTTAATTGATGGTGGTTTTAATTTGAATTTTTCTTTTGGGTGTTGATTTGGTGAGAATGAGAGAGAGAGAGAATGCATCATGGCAAAAGCCATGCTTAAATTTAATGAAGAGAGAGAGAGTAGAGGGGTTGACATTTGGGATTATGATTCCCTCTCATTCTTGTGTTCTTTTCTCTCAACCTCACTCTCACACACACACACACTTACCTCCACAGCAGCAGCAGCAACCATCTCAGCAGCAGAAGCAAGCAGCACAGCAGCAGCAAGCCACACAGCAGCAGCAAGCATCAGTAAACAACAGCAATAATAGTGAGAGCAGCAGCAGCAGTGAGCAGCAGCAGCAGTAGCTCCAGCTGCAGCACCTTCCCTTCACTCCTTCTTCTTCCTCTAGCTCCCTAGGGTTGAGTGTGGGGTATACTTCCTGAACTTACTCCCTAGTTTACTTATTTAGTGTAGCTTAGCTTCGATTAGTGTTTATTAGTGCGTTTTAGTGCGATATGTGGTGATTAGTGGGAACCTTGACCAAGTGATGTATGATTTGGTTTTAGTAGGTTGATGGAGTGTTGTTAGGGCCAGTTTAACCCAGCTTAGCCCTCAATTGCACTAAAATACCACCAGATCCCTTTTTGATGCAAATTCGTCATTTTTAAGCAAATTTTGACCTTCTGTAAACTGTTATCGACCCGGTGAGTTCAGATTAATTTTGAGAGGACTGCAGTATAGTGGTTAGGTGCTAATCCCCCAGGTAGAACCCGACCCCCATACCTCTTGTGCAGGCCGCCGGAATATTGTTTCTGGCCACAAATTGCGGCCAGATGGGGAGGGAATGGGTTTGGGTTTGATCCTATAGGTGTCTGCTGCAACCCTTAGACTCATGGCATGTGCAATTTTGTTTGATTCTTACTATAGAAAAATCTGGGGATAAATACCTGTTTTCCGTATTTCTAAACCTTCGCGACACGCGTGGTACGTGTGTGGATTGGGGTTTCTGCGTATCGCGACGCGTCAGGGTAGTTCCAGGCGCGTGATCACACGTTTTAGCGTATCGCGCACACGCGCAATTGGTTTGCGACACGGGTTTCTAGTTTGACCTTAGTATCACGTTTTCATGGATTTGAGCTTATGTGTGATATATTGTGTGATTCTAGGTTCGCAGGCGAGTGAGACGGACGCTGCGAAGAAGGGGATGTAAGTCGTCGGCTACACTTAGCACGAGACTCCGGTGAGTAGATTTAACATCTACGGGGATATTGCCCGCATGGCGTTATGCGTCAGGGCTGATAGGACCTTATAGTTATATGTTGCATTTACCTCATTGACTGTCATTGCATAATGCATTCCCTGTTGTATGTAAACTTAGAATTGATAGAACACCGCACTATTGCTAACGGTTCATGTTGCACGAGCACTAATCTGCATGTTACACCCACACCGTTAGTAATTGCCATGATACACTTACTGTAGAATTGCCATGATTATTATGTTGTAGTTCATGTTACATATGATCCGATATGATTTTCATAGAAATTGGGAGCCGCATGATGTCTTTAAAAACTGAAACCATTTTAAAAGCGGTTACCCCTTATACCTATATTATGGCTTGATGTACATAGCGCATCGCATTTAATTTACTCATTGGTATTGGATTTTCATGTGATTTATGGTTTTGAGGACCGTGGAATTATTTAAGAAAAAATGCACTATTTTGAAAAACTCGGTACCTCGTGATATGATATTTGGTGTGTCCACCACGCGTTTTCTCGGTGCTGAGACGTGTGCTTGAAACCCGATTCGAGAAGTGGATGATCCGTTTGCGGGTTCGTGGTGGACCCGGTATGGTTCCCCTCGGCAAGATGATCGATAGATTTTGCCAATTGAGCCTGAAGGCGGGCGAGTATCTACCGGTGATTGGTTGGACCTGGCGGTTATCCGGAGGATACTGACCAGAGTCGAGAGATGGATGCGGGATGATCCGTACTGCCGGGGCCGAGGGACGATACCGCAGACGGGCCCCTTGGGCTGATCCGGACTGACGGAGCCCGATATATGAGGATTTGCGTGTCCATGCCGGACACGAGTATTTTATGATTTTTTGAGTGCCGATGTTGGGCACTCGTGATTCTCAGAGATTTACAGGATTTGAGGGCCGATGGGAGTGCCGGCGCCTGAGTTTATTTGGGATTTGGGTGCAGTTTGGGGCACCGATTATTTTTCCACGTTGATATTCCGTGTAGATGTTATTTATCCTATACTCAGCATTGATTATCATGTATCTCATCCTGTAGTTATTATACCTGATAGAGCACTTGCATGACTATTGCATCTACTGCTTATCACGCATTGATATCATCTGCTGGCATTTGTTAGAGTAGCGCAGTACGTGCATGCTCGCGATTACCTTTATATGTTTTCTCTATTCACGAGTTGGTAACTCACCCCCGTTATGCCACAGCATTTGCAGGTTGCCCCTCAGCATAGTCGCGGCAGGCTGCCTTTTGCATCTTTTGGCTACAGATACCACTACAGTTGCGGCGAGAACTATTTTGCATTTAGGTGGGTTGTGGTATCTGATTACTTTTATTGTATCCCTTTTTGTATCTAGTATTCTTCATCTACCATATATGTACTGGACTTAGATACCGTGTGAGGACGATGATGTATATTTTGTATTCTGGTGTCGAGCTCGTGGGAGCCGACTATTTTTCTATGCAGTTTATATTTCCGTGATGTTTACTTTTTGCTCATTCTTCGCTACGTCGTCGTATATTACTCTCGTGATGATGGTTTCCGCCGTTGGGCGTGATTGCTTCCGTTTGGGAATGTTTTAGTTTCATTATATTTCATTTCACTTATATCCTGTTTTATACCCGATTTCGGGGTTACTTTTACAAAGGAAATGCTGCCAAAATTATTTAAATAATAACTTAACCCTAAAATAACTTTATTGGACTATTCACGATTTTCTAAAAGTTTTAATTAAATATTTTCAACACTCTATACTTTTAAATGGTTTTGATTTCTGGGTTCGACTTACTTAGCCGCGTTACGCCTGTAGACGTTGCGTGGTTAAGTGCCGGGCATGAGTCGAAATATTCGGGTCGTGACAGTCACGTGCCCATCTTAGCTTATTCTGGGAAGCGGGGCGTGACATAGCGAGGGACGGCAGGAGCTCCAGCCGCGGCACCGGCAGAGGCAGAGGCAGAGGTAGAACGTTCTGCCGCCCGGAGAGCTGTGTAGGGAGCTTCAGAGGGCCGGTCTTACACCCGGATCGGAGATGCCTCCTTCTGTGTGGACTTTGCCACGCCTCCAGGTATATTGCACGCATATCCGTTTTGAATGTAATATTATAGATATTCATGCATGTTCATGTCAAAATTACTTATATTGTCAATGTTTGATTGTCTAGTTGTTGGTGATGCATCCACATCAGAGACAGAGGCCACTCTCGCACCTCCAGGTATGTTTATATATCATAGAGTGCATGTATATTGATTTAGAATGCTATATCATAAATATACACATATTCCTTTTGCTCTTACTTAGTAATTTTTTTTATTGTCTGGCTGTAGGTGGTGACAACACCGCACCTGCGGGTATGTTTATATATCCTATAGTGCATGCATATTGATTTAGAATGTTATATTATTGATCTACACATTCTTTTTGCAATTACTTATATAATCTATTTTTAATTGTCTAATTATAGATGGTGCGTCCACATCTGACGCAGGGGCCACTCCTGCCACTTCCATACCCTCCGCATCATCTGTAGGTTAGTATGAATAAATATAAAATATTTATTAATTTTACATGTCCTCTATAGAATAAATATGAACTTCATGAACTCCTGCCACTTCAATGTTTATTTTCTAGTTGGAGGGGATGCGTCCGTATCCGGGACACCGGCTGTTGCTCACCGGAGGAACTATCGTCTCGCTCGTGCTGTTGCCCGGGCCCAAGCTCGTGGTTTAGTCACCGGAGGTATATATCACACTTCAATTTTCGTTTAACCTTGATTTCTTAATACAACTTTGTCTTAAATTGTCTTGATATTTCTTGCAGACGCAGGGCCTCTCCATCCCCAGAGAGGAACTCGAGGCCCGAATCAATCCCACAGGCTGAGGCCTGACAGAGCTAGGTGGAGGCAGCATTCCCCCTCTTTTTTACCCCTAATTATCGCTATACCGGCGATCATGCCGAGAGGTTCGGCCGGTTTGTGGGGGATGAGAGCCGGCTCGTGAAGAACTATCCACTTCACGTTGAGTGGGGCGATCAGCACCGGCGCTCATTCGCCCTCTTCTTTGATCAGGCTCGGGTATTAATATATAGTTTCATTTGATTTATCCAATATATTTATTATTAACACCTGCAATCTAATAACAATTTTTTTTGTATTTTCAGTTGGATTACGATTTTCAGCCTGTACCCGACCCTGATCATCCTGGGACGGTGCTCGACCTTCATGCTCTGTACAATGGCCTGATGAAGAACATGCAGACCAAGGTCAGAGAGAGATATTTTAGACGATATTGATATTGGTGGTTTTTGCGTGTTAATATTGATTTAAATTGATATCGTATTCTGCTTGTTGATTTCTTTTATATATTAAGCGTGAGATGTTGATTATAAATACTGCGGTATATATTCTGCATATTGATTACTTTTATATATGATGTATATATTATTGTGCAAAGGGCGAGGAAAAAACAGGCAGCCCTTTTTAAAAAAAACTAATAATATGTCCCTACGGATTAAGCCGTACGGCCAAACGTTCCACCTACGGATTAATCCGTAGGGTTCTACTTTACCCCTACACATTTATCCGTAGGGACAAAATATCAGGATACATGATATTTAGCCCCTATGATCTCAGTAAGAGGGATTATACTTGTCCCTACGGATTGGACCGTAGGGGCATTAACATGCCCTTACACAGGTATCCGTAGGGACAAAATATCAGGTATCCTGATATTTTGTCCCTACAGAACTGGACCTACGCATGTAGCCGTAGGAGAGAAAGTAGGCCCTACGGAGTTAGCCGTAGGGACAGCTATTTAATTTAATAAACCGATATATTAAATAACTTTTTTATCCCTACGGCTATAGCTGTAGGGCTAGATGGACGTATGCATTAAGCCGTAGGGGTAAGTTTTTAGCCGTAGGGGTAAGTTTTTAACTGTAGGGGCATATTTAAGGTTAAGACTGGCACCTGCAGCGTGTGCACCTACGGCGCATTTTCAAGCCCCTACGGCTATAGCCGCAGGGGCAGTGGTTTGCTCCTACGGCTATAGCCGCAGGGGCAGTGGTTTGCTCCTACGGATATATCCGTAGGGGCAACCCCTATTTGTAGTAATGATCTAAAAATATAAATAATGAAATATAAAAGATGATATGATTCAAACATGCAGGCTATAAGACAGTAGTAGCAAGTCTTAACCACTAAGCTATAAAGAATTTATTGCTTTTATTTCACAAGAATTACTTATAACTCGATTCAAGATAAAAAAAAATATATCTTTTATGAATTAAAATGAAAGGGATGGTATATAAAATTTAGGATCGTTACATTCTACCCTCCTTAAAAATAATTCCGTTCTCGAAATTATTTAAGAAGGATGGTGCAATCGAACAAGAAAACAAGATGGTTACAAGAAGGATCGAGATGTCGATGAAAAATTTTGCATCCGTTTCCGTCGCGTCGAGACATGATCATTAGGAAAATAAGAAGAGGTTCAAGGAGATAGAATTCGAGCATGCAGTAGTGTTTCGTCGTCGCTCCACCGGTTGGTACTCAAATCGGCAAGAAGACAGTATTGGATGTAAAAGATGACCAAAAAGATGCAAGGAGAAACATACCCTGATTTTAGGAATTCAAGAAATCGATAAATGATCTAATGAAGAAAGTAAGATAGCTTCAGGAATGATGAGTCGTTACAGATTTATGGTAATCCAGAGTTGGAGAGAAACGGTACTCCAAGAACATACCAAAAAGTGTATAACTCTATTGTACTAAGTTGCTCCAAAATAAGGTTTATATTTCTCCTTGTATCCACTCCAATCTACTACCCATCTTTCTATCAGTGGTGCTTGCTAATACACATTTGTTGAAAGGGTAGAACTTGTGTTGCCAATCTTAACTAGTACTGAGTGCAATCAGAGGATAGTCATCCCTTGCAATTCTAGTATTCGGAGGAGTGAGGACCCATATTGAAACAAACATATTCTTGAAGATCTGCTCTGCGGTCTCATGTCTCATCAAGCCAACGTACTATTTACCATTTTGACATTGCACACGATCTAAATAATTAACGCGCACGATTAGATTTTAGGGAAAATGGTTCTAGGCCCATAGGGGAAAAGACTGTAGCCTTGGGTCACTGAGGTATAAGAAGTTGGGCAAAAGTTTCTAATACAAACTTTTCATGTTTGAAGGTCTTTAGCCTTTGGCTGATTTATTAAATACTTGTAATATTGTTCTTTGTTAACTGCTACGGATATCATGTTCACTACTATGCATACTATGTGTATTAGTAAACAATTATCTATAGCAGTCAACAGTTATATGTAGTGGTTAATAGAATAATGTAGTAGTTAACAAGTAGTCTGAAAATACTAGTGTGGCCTTTTGACCTGACAGACACATAGGTGCATATGGGGAGCAGAGAAGGGGATTATGAGTATTTAATAAACCGGTCAAAGGCTATAAAGCACGAACACGAATACGGATACATGACACGACAAATCTATAATAAAGAGGATACAGAGACATGGTTATATTCTCTCTCTCTCTCTCTCTCTATATATATATATATATATTGAACAAAATATAACAAACTACGACAAGCAATATGTACTAGTATATTTGTAAAACATAATAAAAATAAAATTAAGATTATAACTTTATCCAAAAACTTAAGTTTTTTTTAGCACAAACGGTTATAAAACTTTTAGAGCCCGATAGATTCGACTTCATCAAAGTTGTCTACAAATGTTGAACATTTTTATTTCTTAGTCTCCTACACTATCTAAAAGCATGAATAGAAGTGTCAGATAAAAGAAAATATAGACGGACACGGCCCAGGTGTGTGGAACAAGTGTCGGACGGAGTGTCCGAGTGCCTGCTGCATGTAGGACACGGACACGGAGAGCAAATAGAAGTGTTCATACTTCCTAGGTCAAAGGGTTAAAAAAGCATAGGGACCTAAAAACAAGAGAAATATGTGTCATAGAGTTTTGCCCAACGTTTAAACCCCGCGAGCCTAAACCTCTTGTCTTTCTCAAGGGCCTAGAACAATTTTCCCTCGGTTTTAAATATTTTTTTCATTTTTATATAATTATTTTGAAGTTTTCAACTTAAAAAAATACATATCCCATCAGCGACGCATAATACGCATATGCACCGTGTGTTCCTCAACCGTATGAAAATCGCATGCCGCGTTCTATAATATTGCTGCCAACCTTTAATCAGAGCTTATGATAGATCTAATGTTCTACCAATCTCGTGCAAGAACAATTGCCATGCTTCTTCAGTTTTTCTGATAGAAAGCAAACTACCTTTTCCCGCACTTTTTCCTCTTTTAAGGTTACATTGCAGGAAATGCCTCTAACATTTGGAAACATGCAGTTTGCGTCCCATAATGAATCATAATAAAGGGCCATTAATGTTCCATCAAAAGCCCCTATATTCTTCAACCTCTTGAGATAAAAAACAAATGTATGAATCCTAGCTTTAAACTTTATATTTTTGTCAACAAATTAAAGAAGAAGAAGAAGAGGAAGAGGAAGAGGGGGACACACATACCTCTTTATGGATTGCTACGGTTTGGCTCGCCGGAGCTCCGACGAGGCCGCCATTGAACTAAGGCTTAGCGAATAGAGAGAGAGAGAGAGATAGAGATTTGGTAGCGGGTCGGGTTGGTTTATGTGCCCGAACTGACCCAATAAGACCATCTCTACTATAACTACAATTCTTAAGGTAGTTGCAATTAGAATTTCAAATTGGACTAACAGATAACGTATAGATGTCATGTGGAATTTTAATAAAATTTATATACAAACAAAAAATTAAAATAGAATCATGAACTATCTAGATAAGAAAAAAATGAATCAAAACAAAAGAAAAGAGGAAACAACCGAATAAATTAATAAAGATTTTTAAAGATATTTAGTTAAGATGATAGATTTCTCAGAGACTTTTAGTTAAAATAATAAAAATATCCATATAAAACCGTTATTTTACTATGCACTAATTTCACTATACACATGCATCGCACGCTGGATCATGCTAGTAACTAATAACCCTTTTTGGCTTTTCATTTTTTTTTCTTTATTTTTTTAAAAAAAGAGCGGGGCATAAAATTCCCGTCTCATAAACATTAATTAAAGAAGAAAGCAACATTATCCATCAGTTTACAATCCAAGGAAAAAAAGATTTGGAATATTTACAAAAAAAATACAAAAGAAGAATTAGAGAGAGGCAACATTAGAGAAAAACCAAATGTCAGGGAGAAAATCATCATCAGCTGCTACCACCGGCGGACCCAATCGAGGGCCGAGAGGTCACATGACCCCCTTGGATGTGGAGGAAAAAAGCACCACTTTGCTTTAATGATTTCTCTTAATCCCTATCTAAGCCCATTTGGCCCAGACCTAGGGGGGCCCTCTCTCTCTCTCTCTCAACATCTTTTTTCCCGCCCGTTATACAAAGCCGCGAGCACTCTCGTCTTTCACTTCCGAATTCTCACTTGTCTCTCACAGCTCCGACAACTTCTAAACCTCTTTCCCGCGGTCTCGAGACAATTGACAACCATTAATCATCCAAGGTTATGGTAAATTTATAATTAAATCATGCAATTATTTTGGAGTTTCACTTTCATCTATGAATCTCTTGGGTTGATGTGTTCGCAGACTTGATAAACGATGGTTTATTAAGGATTTCTCTTTAAGCAATTGGATATTTAGAATTGCCATGGTTTCTTTTTAGCTTTTGAATTCAGTGAAGTGAAATTGAATGAGATTTCGTGAAATCTATGGCTATATTTATAGATGAATTATGAAATTAGGAATATCGTTTTGTTAATTTCATCCCATTGGTTGTTAAGAAATTTATAAATATTTAATGAAAAATCTGTAGAAATATTAGAAGTGTTTAGATCATTTTAGAAGAGGATTTGGGGTGGTGGGGTGGGGGCGGTGTTTTGCTCGTGGGATAAAAAACTTTGCTTTTTAGATAGAGATCAGCCAAAGGAGCAATGATGCTATTGACAATGAGAGAGAGAATAATTTTATTCACATTTAGTTCAATTTATGAGAACTTTTTATATATTAATTTTTTGGCAAAATTGCAGGAAACCCTTCTCGCTTTTGCCCTAATAGCTATTTCACTTACGTGGTCTGCACGTGCCTGCCACTTCCTAAACTACCCCTTAGTATCAATCCGTAATATTTTTTATTAAGAAAAATAACATTGCTCGACAAATCTCTTTCTCTACCCCCCTCTCTCACCCCTCTTTCGATCTCACCCATCTCTCTCTCACACACGTCAAAATCAGATTCAACTGTAAATCCATTCAATTATCCGATATATTAAGGTTTCAGAATCAGAGATATAGAGATGAAGGCAACATATATAGAGATGGTGGTCAACTAGCTAGGGTTTCGAAAATATAGGGATGCTTGCTCAATGGAGATTGCGGCTGCTTTGTAATTGCATTTCGGTGATTTAGGGTTCAAGTGCAAAAGCTTTGAATTTAAGGGGGGTTTCTTGCTATTGAGGTAAAAGGGAGAGGGGATTTCCTGCAATTTAACCTAATTTTTTTGGGTTATGTTTGTGCTTATGTGGTATGCAGTAATTAATGGGGATCACAAGAAAATAACCTTGTCTTCTTCTTCTTCAGGGGATCACAAGAAAATTTTCCAGCAGAGATTTCGAGGGCTTGAATCTAATTTTCCACAAAGAAAACAACCTGCCCACTTCAAAGAGTGGAATTATGTTATATGAAAAATATCAAAAGAAGAGTATATGATGGGTGAAGATAGGCATCGCGCGAAGGAGAATGGGATCAAGAGTAATCAAAGATAATGGTTGGAAGATTCTGGAGAAAGTCTTTTAAAATTTCAAATGGAGTTAGTGATGGCGGCATGAATTTTCGAATGCAGTTTATCATCCGTTGAATATGTGTAATATGTAAAAATATGTAAAGTCAGATATTGGAATATTTTGAAAGAAAATAAAGAAATTTTCTAAATTGTTTCGAATGTGACTCGATTTAGGTTAGGTTTAAAAGAATTCACTGCAATAAAGTTCGGTTAAGATCCGGCCATTTATACTATAGCATATTATTTGGGCATGACTTCTCGGGCCCGTGCATGGCACGAAGGCACTTACTAGTATTATTCAAACGCTACACCCCTACAGTAGCAAATGCTTTTCCTCCTCACCACGCTATTTTGGAATATTTTGGAATGACATTATTATAATTAAAAGATATGTCTATGTGTATGGACAATCTATAAAATCAAAATTTTACTATGGAAGACCCTACATAAAATTTTTTTTAAAACGAAACTATGAAAGACATACATGATGATGATCAGGAATTATTTATACAATGTTGATTCAATAACAAAATGTTGAAAATGACATCAATTTTAAAATACAAAGTAGGACATACATAGTAAACAAACTAAACCAACAAAAAAGAAAAGCAAAAAAAGAATAAAAAAGAAAAAGAACATCCATATGCATCCTAAAAGCAGAAGCATCCACCATCAACACCAACATAATATTTGCGACAAACCAAATTACACAATAACAACAATCACGCAATAACAACAATCAACACCAACATAATATCTTTCAGCAGAACATCATAGCTTCTTCCTCTTTTTGTTGTTCGGGGTTGAACACCATAATATTTGCTAGCAAAAAAGCTGTTGAAAGTAGGCTAGGCTAGGCTAGTCAATAGTACTCACCGATGCATGCAAGTGAGAAATGTGTGTAGGTGGGAACAGATCGAAAGCAATACATCTTCAGCACGTCTGAGCACTACTACTACTACCACTTTCATCCATCCATGTTTAACGTTTATTTGCCATATCCATCCTCTGCCTGCAGGTTACCGTCGTCTGATTTGCAGGTGAGAAAAAGGAGCTTCATCCAACTTTGAGCAGTCAATGATACGAAGATCTTTCAAGGAAGGGAATGCAACAACACAAGTAGTAGAGAAGGAACTCAAGTTTGGTAATGAGTCAAGATCCAGGACATTGAGGCGAGAGAATATTAATGGCAAATTCTGATGATGTTCTTTGTTCTTCTTTGTTTCCATGGTTTGATCGCCGTCACCAGTTCCCTCATTACCAATCACATGCTCCATTTTAAAGCAGCGGACAATTGATAAACTTTCAAGATATGGGAGATGCATAATCCATGTGGCGCCTTTTAACTTCCCACACGCCTGAATATACAAGAAACGGGTGTTTTGAAGCACAGATCCATGCACCGCACCCGTGAAGTTGATTTTCATCAAAGCAGACAGGCCATCCAGGTGGAAGTACTCAAAGTTGTCAAATGACTCTTCACATTTGCTATCTATCAATATCTCCTCCAAGCTCTTACAGTCCTTAATCCGCAATTCCCGAAGGGCAGAGCTTGTATTGCCAATCTGAAGTAAAGACTGCAGTGGGAGGGTTGTCACCCCTTCCAGTTTTGTTATATTGACGGACCACAGGGAGATGAGATAACTCTTTGAGAGTTGTTCCACGGTTTCAAGTCTCTTAAAGTTGAGCGATAGAGTTGTAATCCTTGAGCATACTAATTCCTCAATGTTAGCTTCACCTTCCTTATCCCATCCATCGTATGATGTACCGTAGATGTCCAAATACACTAATTTCTCTAATCTTGATATCAGCCCTTTAGGAATGCTTTCTAGACAAGACACGGAACTCAAATTAAGGGCCCTTAGTTCATCCAGATGTCCCAACTCCAAGGGTAGGGATCTTATAAAGCGATTGTAACTTAGATTTAGATGTCGTAACTGGCTTAGCCTACAAATGGCCAGAGGAAGCTCATCGATCTCGTTATTTGACAGATCAAGGAATGTGAGGACGTTCATGTTTTGGAAGAAACCCTCAGGAATCACACGGATATTGTTCCCTTCTAGCATCAAAGATGTAAGATTGGGGCAAAAAGGCTGTTGTGGCAGTCTCCCTGACCGTCCGTGCGATAATGAAATTATTTTGGCTGCTTCCCACTCTGTTGCGTCTGCGGATTCGTCCTTTAGACTAGCTCGATTTGTAACCATCCATTTCTTCTTATGTTCTGACGATGCTATCCATAGAGCCATTCCGCGCAGGATATCATGCATTTTGAAGCCATCTTCATAACTAGGATGAACAGCTTCCTCGAGCAGGCAAGCTCGTTTGAGGCGTTGAAGTATGGTATATGCCCTCCTGTAGGTTGCACTAATATCTCCACAGTAATCTATTACATTCATGCCCAACCAACTAAATAGTAGCCGACTATTTAGCTTAAATTGAAAATCTTCCGGCCATAGGGCACAAGATAAAAACAACTTCTTTGCGCCATCATTTGGCAGACGGTCATAACTGACTTCTAAGAGCGGAAAAGGATCGTCGCCTTTCCTCCACATCTCCTGAATCCCGATCGTATTAAGAGAATGGATGGCATCCTTCCATTCCCGCAAAGTCTTGTTAGCCGACATGGCCCGAGCAATGACAACCAATGCTAGTGGCAGACCACCGCATTTGTCGACAACTTCTTCCACACATTCGCCAATCCTTTCGTCGGAGCTTATGATCAATCTCATGCCCTCACCAATACTATGCAGGAACAACCGCCGCGCTTCATCTAATGGCAAGCACTGAACTTTAATATTTCGGCATCTCCCTTGAGGGAGATCCGAATATGCCATCGTCTGATCACACACGTCCTCGGAACGAGTTGTGAACACCACCTTGCCTTTGTGGAAGACTCCATGGATCCCGACCGTTGCAAGATCGAGAGGCTCCCAGATGTCATCCAACAAAAGAAGACACCTTTTCTCTTTCAAGTATCTGTGAAGCTTTAAAGCTTGATCCCCCTCGGTTAACTTATTAGGCCCATCAAGTTCCAATCCGATCCTTTTCGCCGTGTCTCTTTGAAGCCTGTCGATGTTGAGATCCTGAGAAGCGACGAGCCAGATGACATAGTCGAATCCCGAAGGTTCAAGAGACGGATGGTTGTTGATTCTTTGAAGCAGGGTGGTCTTGCCCACCCCTCCCATACCCCATATCGCTACCATCCTCACCTCATCATCTTGTATGTAACCAGTGGCCTGACTCAGGTACATCTCGGTCGACGACGGCGTTGCATCTGGCAGGGTGATCATCCTTCTGATAGGCGGAACAGACCTCTTCGTCACGACGTCGAATTTCTCCTTCTTATCGATGAGCTCCTTCGCTTGGAGAGCAGCCTTGGCAGCCCGCTTGCTGATTCTATAGCTGGACCAACAGTTCATCGGGCCCGTCGTCTCGTTGCAGTCGGCATCAATCTTCGGCATGACGTCTTCTTGTATGGTCCGGACCTCGTTCAACCACTCCTTCACCCGTTCTGTGGGCACCATTTCGTCCGATGCAGATGTATCGGTCACGATCTTCTCTTGCACTTCGTCTCTTGTCAGGCCCAGCTCTTGTGAGAGCTTCTTGAGATTTCTAATGTTCGATCCAGATTTGAAAAGGTAACCGAATTGCCGGACCAAAGGGGTGACGATGGCGTCGACGATGGGAGAGACGATGGCACCGATGATGGAATCTGCCATGGCTGCATGTGAAATCACAAGCATACGCTAACTAAGTAAAGGTCTAAATATTGTTTTTAATTATAATCAGAGGCGGGGTTTTTACGTACCTTCACAGCTTCTGCAAGTATAAATTATTTGCCTCTTTTCAATTCTGTGCTTCACTGCTTTGGGGTATCTGCTCCAATGCTGATATGTTTCTTAGATCAGAGAGAGAGATCTAGAGAGAGGGGGGAGAGAAGACCATGACTTTTGCTTCTTAGATCAGAGAGAGAAGACATACGTTTCTTAGATCGGAGAGAGATTGGAGAGAGAAGACCATGACTTTTGCTGCATACCCCAATTATTGATGAAGACCAATAATTTAGAGGGGGCAGTTGGACACTGGGACCCACAAGCACGTTGCTGCATACCCCAATTATTGATGGGAAAAGAGAAAGGTCCCACCGGACGTGCCAGAATCTGTAGAGTGTTTTTCGTCACTCCATTAAGATGGGAATACGCACGCACTTGTTAGGCATGGTATAGTATAGATTCCCCCTGCCTAAGGTAGGCGAGAGTTTATTGATTGTGGGTATCTGAATCTCCGGCAGCTGTGGACTAAGCTGCCATTAATTTCCCCTCGCCTTTGGTGCAAGGGAAGCTCCGATCGACGGGTCAAACTGATCATGCGAACTCAATGTGCCGTGTGCATATGTTGTGTTTTGAAAGGGTTTTGGATTATCGGGGGCCTCGCAGAGCTTACTGGGGTCCCTATGGGGGTCAAATTTTATTTCCAATGAAGGACGTGTTTTGGGTATGGAGTGCATGGAAAATGAGGGATGAGGAGCATCTTAAAGACGCATGCATGGCATGTGGGCGCTAGGCGCCCGCGGGTCACATGCCAGGCACGTGGGCGCTTGGCTCCCGCTGGTCACGTGCATGGCACGCGACCGCCGAGCGCTGGGCGCCCGTGGGTCACGTGCGCGGCACGCGACCGCCGAGCGCTGGGTGCCCGTGGGTCACATGCGCGCATGAGGCGCACGTAGACGCTGAGCGCCCACGGGTCATGTGCCCTGCATACGACCGCCGGACGCACACTGGTCACGTGCACGGCACGCGACCGCTGGGCACCCAGGGTCACGTGCACGACACGCGACCACTGGAAACACCAGTGGAAAATGGGCTTAGCCCCTGGACTGGGAGTTGAACTCCCAACGGTCTTTGGAGTTGAACTCCTAACAGAGATTATGTATAGATTTGAAGTTAAACTCCTAAAAAGGGGGTTGATTTGTGGAGTTAAACTTGAACAAATTTTGAATGGAGTTAAACTCCTAGAAATCTTTGGATCTTCTTTTGATCCTCGGATCCTCCTGGAATGGGATTTTTGGAGATGGGTATCCTTCTTCTTCCTCTCTATTGGCTGGATCTTGAGAGAAAGGGGGGTGAGACTTAAAATCTCCCCTTTTAGGGATTTGGTGGCAAATCCGAGCTCCCCTTCAAGGGTTTTATGGTGAAAAACTATTTATTTTTGAAAAAGGAAGGGTGAAACTCTTGATTTAATTCAAAGAAAAGAAGAAGGTTTAGAACGAAGGAGGAGAAGGTACAAACCCTAGTTTTTTTAGAGAAAGAAAAAAGTTCTTGATTTTTTTATTATGTTGCCAATATAGGATACACACTTTACATATAGCCCCTTGGGCTTTGCCAAATGGCACTTATGCCACCCTATGCCTTATGTGCTTATCTCTTTTTGCATATAAACCATGAGGTTTACAAAATTTTGGCTTTTTGCTTATTTTACATACATTTTTTCAATGCATATATATAAAATAAAATAATTACATTAAACCAATTTATGGCTTCATTCCTTTTGTCATGGGGCGGGTCCCTTTGACCTGGGTTTGGGCCCACTTGGCTTGGGGTTGACCCTGAGTTTTGACTTGGTCAACTGGGGTGTAATTTTGACCCCAACAGTGCCATACCTATCGTTAGATAGCAGTTCTCTGGTGACACTTGTACAGGTTAGTCTGTAGATCCGAGATCGTCATAGTGTCTTGTGTGGTTCCCACTGTGCTTTGATTTCCTCTCTACCGCGGCTCAAATGAGTCGTGTAAATAGGTGGTTTTTTAGCACAGTCCTGAATCACATGGAGGCAGTGAGTGATAGGAGGGTTTTGTCTCTCCCGATATTAGGAGTTGATGTTGTGCTATACTCGATTGGCTATAACAGCAAATTCCTGGCTCAAGCGAAACGAACTGGGGTACGTATGGAGATATGTGCGGGAGCTTGATTAAATACGAGTATATGATACCGTATTCTAATATAGCGTATTTTATATCAACCGGGTTATATATGATATAACCGGATTATTGAATCAAGTGTTGATTCAAGGATTTGATATATATATATATATATATATATATATATATATATATATACATACAATTATTGATGAAGACCAATAATTTAGAGGGGGCAGTTGGACACTGGGACCCACAAGCACGTTGCTGAATACCCCAATTATTGATGAGACCAATATTTTAGAGTCATCAAATTATCAACAGCTCATTACCCAAAAAATTGTTGCTACCTGAGACTGACCTCTATGGTCAACATATATGCATATGGGCCGGCTGTATAAACCAGCGACGGAACCAGCTGCAAATACTAGACAGGGCAAGCAATTAAGAATAAATTTTTAAAAAGATATTTGAACACTAAACTAAGTTAGCAAACTCCCCCTTATTATAAATAAAATTGATTTAATATTAAACATTTGAGTTCTATTACAATTTAAGCAACATCGATCTTTTATAACAAGTTGCTGAAAAGATCAAGATGGCTGGTGCCGATCGTCGAATAAAATGGTAGAGGGTGTATTTTTTGACGTTATATAACAAAAAAAAAAACCCTCCTGGGACCCCTCAGAGAGAGAGGAGCACTCAATGCTCAATTGTAAACCGATCCATGTTTTTTAAAAAATTGTACCAACCTTCCTTCACCAAGCCCAATAATTATTCAAGAGATATTTAAGATCTTTGGTTCATGAACCGACAATTAGTATTGCAACTTTAAGTAGTGGGAATGAATAATTGATTAAGTTGATGAACCTGTCGGCAAATGAATAATTATTGCATAATTATTGGGCTACGTCACTAAGGGAGGGGGCCTTTGGTTGCAGGATTATGAAATTTAGATTCCAAAATAGTACGTTTGAAAATTTCTAGATCTGGTAATTTGTTGTTTGGTTAGTATTAGAATCCTAATATTGGATTTGTAGATCCTTATGATTTTTGTTTGGTTGGTAAAAGAAAAATGAGAATTGGATTTGAGAATTTTAGATAGAGATAGATTGGAATTTTTTTTTAATAACTAAAGTATAATGTGGGGGACACCAAATAGTGAAAAATCCTTAAGAATTCATTCATTTTTCAAGGATTTTGGAATCCATCTTTTTTGTGGGCCCCATCACACAATCCATACAAATCCATGTTTGTAATCCAAGCCAACTAAACACAAAATTTATGCATCCTAGGATCCACAAATCCAAAACTCAAGAATCCTATAAAATCCTTCAGACCAAACATGCCCTAATAACTACAGGAATATATTATCAAGTTCCACGCAAATAATTGATATGTTTCTTAGATCAGAGAGAGATCCGGGAGAGAAGACCATGACTTTTGCTGGATACCCCAATTATTGATGAAGACCAATAATTTAGAGTGGGCAGTTGGACACTGAGACCCACAAGCACGAGAAATATTTCTTGGGCGAAGCAGAGGATATCTCGATCGGGGGAGAAAACGGGTAAATCCCATATGACCCAATATGTCTGACAAGTCGCACTATACGTCAATCCAAACTGCATCTTTCTCTCCAGGACTCCGAAAATGTACTTTTGGAACACCAATGGACATTAAATTAAAGAAAAAAATTAAGTACTATACTTCACTTTAATATGGAAACGTAAGAATGAGTTTATTGTCTTCATCATTTTTTTTTGTTTATTCTAATTTATACAGAAATTGGAAGGTTTTTAGAGAAAGACAGAATGAATAAATAAACATAAGCCAGATGACGGAACGGAAAGACCTAGGATGTAGAAGATCATACATGAGTGATTCGGCAGATTTGGATTCCTATATATCCACGCATGTGGTACTTCATCATACGATTCATATAAGATCCATCTGTCTAGATATCATCATATACATCTAGAAAGCCGTATGCTTTGGAAGAAGCTTGTACAGTTTGGGAAGGGGTTTTTATTGATAAAAAAGAAGAATCTACTTCAACCAAGCCCTTGCATAGATGGGCTTCCGATGCTGTTAGTTGACATAGTTGTTCCAAACACCTAGTTGGAACAAGAAAGCATGTTGCAACGGTCAAAGTTAGATCTACAACAGATATATCTACAAATACATTGTTTTCCAAACCACAGCCAGCCAACCTCATACATTACTTTTTCAACTACAAAGCTATCAAACTCACCATAAGCGTAAAATTTTATGAATGATAATTGGACCATAGTCATTATTGCACACCTGATCGCAAAATCAAAACATCTACCAAAATTAATATAACATGTAAACACACAAAATATAAGAAACTAAATAATACTAAAGCACCACCAATACCCAAAAATCGACAAATGCGCGTGCGGCCGGGCTCCCCGATCAAAAACATCTCGCCACGATGAAGTCCACAGGCAGTGTGCGCGTGCCGCCGGGCTCCCCGATCGTGAACTGCAGGGTGACCACCCCCTATGCCGGGATGGAATGATTGGTGAACTCCGAGAGGACGTGGAAGGTCGGTCTCAAGTCTGCTGGGGCAAACCCCATACGCGAAAAGTTAGATCTATATATCTACAAATACATTGTTTTCCAAACCACAGCCAACCAACCTCATACATTACTTTTTCAACTACAAAGCTATCAAACTCACCACAAGCGTAAAATTTTAAGATTGATAATTGGACCATAGTCATTATTGCACACCTGATGTCATCGCAAAATCAAAAGATCTACCAAAATTAATATAACATGTAAACACACAAAATATAAGAAACTAAATAATACTAAAGCACCACCAATACCCAAAAATCAACAAATAACATTAAGTATGATGAGATTGGTCCTGCAGGCATGATCACCCTTTTATCTCATCACAAAAGTCATAAAAAATCTCCCAAAATTAACAGAACCACAGCAAAGATCATCACTTTTCCTAGCTTATAAAGTAACCGCTGATACAACAATAAAACAATGGCTAATCACGAAGTATTACATCAATTATCCAATGTTTTAGCAATACAGCCTCCTGATATCACACGGTAGCTACAAGCTGCGCTGCATTGGACTCAAAACAAAGAATGATAAGAAGTTATATTGCGGCCTTCGAGTGCTTAGCTGAGCCTACAACCAGGAAAATAAGCCTGTTTTTTTTCTACTGGTACAAAGTAAGAGAAGAAACAATTAATATCAAAGCACGTATTGCCAAGATATCAACATGCATTTCCGCTAAAACACTTGAAAACCTTTTTAAACAGCAGCTGCCCCCTAAAATCTGCCCATCTTTCAGACATGAAAAACCATGTCTCTATGAACATGAAAACCATGTTCATGCTTTACATATGAAAACATGTCCATTCATGACCTAGGACATAGAAAATTGTCTTCAAGATCTTCATGAATAGGGAAATCCTATTCCCAGATCACTTGTGAACAAAAGGCCCTGTTCACTTAATAGATATGTAAAACACGTCTGTTTCATTGAATGCAGTACCAAAAACAATGCATTCATCACATAAACATGGCTACAAACCCGTGTTTTTATCCTTGAACACAAATCCATATGTTCATTTTGCACAAACTATTGAGGATGGTATCACACATGGTATGACACATTCTCAATAGGTGCATGAAACTCAAATAAATGAGTTTAAGCTCTATAACAGTGTTTTTTGACATAGCTTGAAACAGCCCTCAGGATGCCCAAAATAGGCCTCCCGGCTGCTTCGGGACAGGTCCTTCGGGAGGCTCTAAATAGGCCTCTGACACGGAAACATTTATGCTTCTATGTATAAGGTGTGGACCGCACCACACTGTGATATGGACACCACCAAGGGTGTCCCATTTACACTTCAAATGAAGTGTTTCACTCACACTTCAAATGAGGTGTTGCCTGTACTTCAAATGAAATAGCACATGCACACTTCAAATGAAGTGATGTGGCCCCCACATAGGGTAGTACCCAATAACTTTTACCAAGTTGACACTAAGATACCCCTAAGTAACTCCATTCAATTCTCAAAGGAGAGCTCTATGTAACTTTACATTCTTTTTTGTAAATATCAATGTATTTACATTTAAATTGTACAACAAAATGAATAAAATACAATCTTTTGTTTGACCTATACTTGGTAAACATTTCACTAATATATATATATGAACTCCCAAACCAAAATGATGTGATTTGAAGCGAGCTTGTATGGCATCCAGTCCAGATGCGTCCTGTGACAATAGGATGTAATTAACGGTACACGCTTACGCTGCCGAAAGTCTCAAACCCAAGACCTTCTGGTCAACTTTTAAAACACTAAATAATTTGTTTTATTTAAACTCATATTTACTTCAACGTTCAAGCATTGAAGGTCCTAAAGAAGGTAAACGACAGCTAAAGAGACTATGCAGCTGACTTAAAGTTTAAGATCAGATTTACATTCTGGAAGAAAGACGGGTGCACTATATTTATGCCTTGTTCACAAAGTATAAAACAATTTGTTTTTTATAACCAATAATTTATATTAATTTAGCATTCTTGAATTGAGACGCTAGAAAGAGACTGCTTGTGAACAAATTAGCGCAGAATAAGATAGTTAAAGAACATGAAGAAATTTGTTGCTTATGTAACTGCTTCGTTACTGATGTGCTATGCGGAAATCATCATTTTAATTCCCTTGAAGTCATAATGTTCAGTTTGCCTCCGAGATGCAAAGATATCCCTGACACAAAAATTGCCATCTCCCTAGCAGGATAAATTAGTGCTCCAATAACTATAATAATCTAAGTTTTAAGCATCAATAGAGTAACACATGGTTTTTTCCTTCTATACTGAGAAATACTTGGTTTATCTGGCATTTCCCCAAAATTATCAAAGTGGTGATATACAAAATGAAACTCCAAGATTTCTTTTGCCGCCCCCCCCCCCCCCCCCCGGATCCATTGTGTATACATCCTTATGATGCACAATTGAACAGCTATAGTGATATTTGCTATCCAATGAGCATGGAAACCCACCATAATTTTCCCCTATGACATTGGTAATTGCTCTTTGTTCCCATATAACTGTGATGTTTTAATGAGGAATGAAAACCAAGCATAAAATCAGACATCCCAAAAACAGACGTGAATCAAGGGAGAAGTATTAAATAAATATTTGCCTCCATGAAATAAAAGCTTCTATAGGTGATCTTACCGTTTACAAGGAGAATGTAATAGCTTTGTAGGAAATAAAGTAGGGCATTCATCATGGAATGTTTGAGGAAAGTAGCAAGGCAACGGTATATTCTATAAAGACTAACAATCTTGTACAAGAACTAGAGAAAAACTACATATTTTCAATTTTATACAATGGTTGGAATCACGATAGTTCAAACTTTCAAGTTATGTCTACTCCACCAAGAAAACCTTTCTCAAACTTATATCAATATTACTAGATGTGAATTGTATTAAAGGCATCCCCATATATTAGATTCAGTTTTAGACGAGTATTTCTTATTCAACAATTATCCATAACAAACTTGATATAGCGGTATAAGCCATAATTCGCTTGACACTGTTGTTCTTTTAGTATGATACTTACTTCCATGGGAAGAACTGACTTACAATTAATTTTCATATATAACCATCATAAACATATAAATAATTTCTTTAGTGGTGGAACATCATAAACGCTTGTTGACTGGTAAGATGACAATAACCTTGAAAATTTCCACATTTATGCTCTCTCTCTCTCTCTCTCTCTCTCTCATGCACGCACGCACGCACGCGAGAGATTGCGCAAACACACATCAGCCACCAAAAAATAAAAAAATAATAAGAGGAGAAAATTCAGAAGATCTAGGTGTATAATAAATCTAAATCTGCACCAACTCTGTGTCCATAAGAGTAAACCAGGATTAAATTTAAAACTTAACAAAGAACATAATTGATGTCAGCATATGCGCCTACATGAAGTCCTTAACAGCAATACTAGGGCCGTTTATTCATTGGAAACGGCTTGATCTGATTAATGACCCAACTTTCCTACAGACACACAAATTATTAAATTATTTACTTGCAAGTTGATAAATCATTTTTGTAATCTAAAAACTACACCAACAGCTTGCAATTTATACTACTGCCTGGTCTTAAGCTATTACAATTGAGCATGCCTACAGCAGCAAACCTATTGGAAACAAAAAGAAAAATGCATAACAAAATATGCATTGCTCTTAAGCTGTAAATATGAATTGGTAAAACTAACCTTTCTCTTCAAGTAAATTAGGCTCATCAGCATCACGGAATTGCCTATAAATTGACTGGATAGCTCTTCTCTCATTCTTTGTCTCTTCTGCCAAAAAAAATGATGGAAAGCATTCCTTTCAAATCATCTAGTCAAATACATACTTCTCCAGATGGATTTACAATGCATGAATGGGTGATTCTAGAAACAATATCAATATGAGAAGGATTAAGACAACCAATGGAAATGAACATAAATGATGCATAATGAATAATAAGAAGCTCCAAACTAGGTTCATCGCCATGTAAATATTCTTCTAGAGTAGTGACTACAAATTGAATAGGTATCAACAAATCACTCAGTGAGTAAAGCAGAGAACGCACCAAGAGTTATACAGTATCTTAGACTGTATATACCACAAAACATGATCATGCAGACGGATGTGCCCAAGTACTATCATTTTAAAGCATTTAGTTGCTTGGATTTGGTTTTCCAACAAATTAAATGTTAGAATAGACGAGGTTTTGAGTTCAACTAGATGGAAAGTGATAGCTTAGGATTAAGGGATTAAATAAGATTATCTTTCTACCGTTAAATTTGGACAAGGATAATATAACTTGTAGAATGCTTCTTCACAGCTTTACAATTTAGCTAGTTCATGTTTATGGGTGGCCTTTGGCTACAAAAAAAAAATCATATTGTGTTATTTATTAACTTATGGTGCAATTTGCTTATCTAACTATTATGTGTAGATTTTCTTTCCTTTTATTTTAATAGTTTGATAACATATAACTTAACAAAATATTACAATATATTATGAGCTAGAAACATATGTTAATATAAAAACCAATCGCTACATATATGATTTAATTTGCATGGAGCATTTTTTTTTATCTATAAAGCTCATTTTTTGGTCTAACTTCTTTGCTTTACACCTAGTAACTTACGATGAATATTATTTGCACAAAATCATAAGTTAGTCATCAAGCCGACAACCAGCCATTAAATATCCCATTATGCTTTTAGTCATATTTTGATATTGGGTTACTTATCTACCTCTTATTGATGACTAGGAGTATACATAAACCAACAGCGAGTATCTGATTGAAAGGTGAACTTTATGATCCTCCCCCTCTTCCTTTAAATATAAAGTTAGACACATGCGGGGCCCACCACCTCCCTTAAATAAAGAAGACTATTATCCTATGTCGGTTTATGTCTTGAACTTGTGACCTTATCACTGCAGTTATTCTTCATTCCCTTAGTTTGTTTACCCGTTATAGAGTTTGGTAATTCACCGCGCAATGGTTTCTACTTTGTAGCATGCCTCTCCCCTGATACCTTGATTCATTAAATGTTGAGATTTGCTTCTTATCTTCCTCCTATTCATGAGACCAGGTTGGTTGCTACTTGCTAATGGATGGATTTATAGAGACCAGCAAAACATATCTCGTATTGTATGATAATCTCCTGTTAGTTGTCCGAGTGGCTTGTTTACTGAGACATAATCTGACTTCTTCATTGAGTAATGGCCTTAGCAAGATCTCCCCCTCCCTCCCTCCCTCCCTTCCCTATATCGCTCATAGCTTCCTAACCAAATTGTCATATGACATTTCATGGCTTCTATATAACCTACATTGACAGTGTGATAGTAATTGGGTGTTCTCCTCTATAAAGTACATCTACCTCGATACCGTAAACAAGATATATGTTTCCAAAAAACACCGAATTTGCACCACATAGAATCGTCAAGATTAACTCTCTCTTTTTATATCCTTGCACAAAATTCAGCATTCAAGTATCTGAGGAATCTTCCGGGAAATCTCCAGCATCAAGAAGCCTCGCAATGCAAGCCATCCTCCCAAATGTACACACCATTGATACTAAAATCAGCAACCTGCATTCACATCGTTGCGCTTAAAAACATTTCACGCAAACAAATCCAAATTTGCCATCAACTGCCCAATCAAATTACACAGAATCTAATACCTGCAACAGATTCGTTGTCGCGCCGTGGATTCAAGAACCGGCGGTGATCTAATTAGGGTTTTTTTTCTGTCCTTTTCACCGCTGGTTCCCGTCTTCACGCGAGACTCACATGACGCCTATCCGGCGATCTCCGATGATCTTCGGCGGCAGAGGAGGCGGCGGCGATCGGTGGCAACGGATTCTCTACTCTGGAATATTGAAAAAACAGCTTAGAAAGCAAATATGCAAACAATTATAAGTGGAAACAGATTCCCTACTGTTATCGCTGCTAAAACAGGGGTTGCGAAATCCGTAGTGACAGATTTGGTTTGGCCTAGTCCGTAGGGCCATAAGCTTGTCGCTACGGTTCTTACATATTAATTTAAAAATATTAGATCGTAAATTGTTGTTTGTCTCTACGGAGCCGCAAACCAAGAACCTACGAACTAATCCATAGGGACATCTAAATAGAGATTTAATTAAAAAAGCACAGATCGATCCTTACGCTGATTATCTTATTCTCGATATTCTCGCGCGCGAACCCAAAATCCTCAAATCCTCGTTCCCGCCGATCGCCAAATCTCTTGCCGCCGTTCTCGTCGTCGCCAGCGTAGGCCGTTTTGTCGTCGCCACCGCCCGGTTCTTCCTCATCGTCCTTTCCGTCGTCGCCACCGATCGATCGTCTCGTCCACTGCACAGGTTAGGAATTATTCAATTAAATTTTTTTTGATTATTTTAGGGGTAGGGTTCATGGTTTGGGTACCGATGAGGCATCGGTTGGGGTTAGCGTTAGGGTTGGGGCTGGGGTTGCGGTTGGGGTTGGGGTTCGGCAGGAGGTTGGGGTTGGGGTTAAGGTTAGGATTGGAGTTCGGCTGGGGCTGGAGCTGGGGCTGGGGCTGGGGTTGGGGTTTGGCTGAGGCTAGGGCTGGGACTGGAGGTAGGGTTAGGGTTGGGGTTCTTAAATTTTAGAGTATAATAAGTGTGCTACTAATTTTCCCGGGGAAAGTGTGTGAAAATATGGACTGCAGATCAGTTCAAATTAGAGCTGAAAATTGAAAATGTTGCTAGCATTTTGCTCAGGCGTAACTCTTGAACGAATAGATTCTGATGGTGCAGTGCATGTTAAGATACAGACTGTTTTTTTTGGTCGGAAAACTGGTCTCAGGGAACGGAGATTTTATTTATGATCTGCTGAGTGCAACTGCATATACAAATGAGACATCAAAACTGAATACACTTTCATTTTTAGCAAAAGTAATTAAAAATTTAGAGCTTGGGATTGAACTTCCTTGAATGTAACTCTGATGTATGGTAAATTTGTTATACTTGATTTTGCACCATCTACATTCAATTCGTGCCTATCTTTATGAGGTTTTACCCAGCGGGTATATCCGATCAAGTTAAATTTGTTAACTCAACAGATAATATTCAGTATGCAGGCTAGTTGAGGATAAGGGTTGCTTCCTGTGTGTTAGGACCGGGTTGCTGATACCGGTTATATTTTATTTAAATACTTCGTATAGTCTATATGACGAGAATATTCAATCGTATGATAACCGATAGAAGCCTTATCCCCGACAGCCGAAACACACACACACAACAAGAATACACAACAAACACATCATTAGAGAGTGATTCAAGATGTTCAAGTTAAAACCAATTTATGATACTCGATGATAATATGAAATTTTCATATTCTCATCGATACTCATATATGAAACTATAAGCGCCACTTAGTTCCCGTCTATCGGTTAACATACGTTCGATATTCATCGTGACATAGAACTATACGAAGGTTGTTAAATATCGGACAGTATAGCTCGATACTAACAACCGTCATATAGTCTATGTGATGAGAAGATTCAATCGTATGATAACAGATAGATTTGTCCCGTGTGGACAAGTTAGGAATGTATAAAGCAAACACTCTCATTCACTTGTGTTTTCATCCGTTTCGAGATATTTCGTCGGTACCTTTCTGCTGGTTCTCCGCATACAAAGATAGATTAGATATTCATTTCAATGTTGTTTCACAGCTTTGAAGTGATTATCTATTCTATTACAGTGTACTTGAAGAACAGCGGGGAGGTGCTACCGAAATTTACTCGAAACGGTTGAAAGCACAAGCGAATGGGTGTTCGCTCTATACATTCTTAATGGGATAGAAGCCTTACCCCCGACAGCCGAAACACACACACACAACAAGAATACACAACAAACGCATCATTAGAGAGTGATTCAAGATGTTCAAGTTAAAACCAATATATGATATTCGATGATAATATGAAACTTTCATATTTGTTAGGTCCACATTACATCTCCCGGTACTTGCGGGGTTGCAGAATCGGTAAAACAAAAATTTTTCTGAACATGGTAACATGGACCGTAAAAGCCGGATCTTTGCTAAACAACACACTAGCATCCTAACTAGAGATTTATCTACTCGGTTAGGGGTTATACCTCAACTTGAACTCCTTCTCTTCTTGTTGTTCTTCTCCTTGCTTGCTCCGAGGCTTGATCCGGACTTTGGTCACCTTCACGGCCTCCTTGAGTCGATGACGATCCACCCGAGAGATGTACACCGAGCTCCACCTCGAGCCGAGGTAACTAGGGCAAAGAGATTGCTAATCTAGAAGCCCTAGGTTGTGTAGAAGTGATAAAGAGATGGTTTTGTCTTTGTGGGATCTTTATCCCTCAACACATGAGATCAAAAGATGAATCAAGAGGAGGAAGAAGAAGAAGGAGCTAGCAATCATGGTTCATTTCCTTTTCTTCTCATTTGAAAAAGCAAGAGAGAGAATGAGAAAGAAATTATGAACTAAAGAAAAGTAACCATGGTTGCAATAATGCAAAAACCACATCATTACTAATCCCATCAAGATAAAGTTTGATGGCTACATTGAAATGACCATTATCATAATCCAAAAGAAAAAGAAAAAGAAAAGAAGAGTGTAGATCCCTCTTGAAAGTCAATGGTCAACATGGTCAACAAAGTCAAGAGAGGTCAACGGGATTAAATGGTCAATGCAATTAGCCATCATAAAATTATTACTAAAAGGATTAGTAAATGATGTCCGCGGCTCATAATGGTTTTGACCAAACGAACTGTCAAAACCCTAATGAGTCCGTCTCATAATGGTTTTGACCGAATCAACTGTCAAAACCCTAATGAGCCTGCCACATAACGGTTTTGGCCGAACCAGCTGCCAAAACCCTGATGAGGCACCTCCTCCTTCATCGCTCCGGAAAGCTGTGCATAACACCTGCATCCGCATTCCGTAGAATGCGGATGCACAGAAGACAAAAACAAATCCATTTGTGCAATACCAGGATCCAGCTTAAACCAAAGCCCACCAGTACTGCCTGCCCGAACACCACACGCACACAAGTGTACGTAAGTGATCGCAGCCCTGCCGTAAAACCATACGGCCTCTACACGTTTCGCTCAGTGCAGGGAAACTCTCTGTGTAGGACTCTAAAGACTCGACACTACGCTGGCAGTGGGTTTAACCACAGACCGCAAGCGGCACTAGCTGTATACGTAACGGTCCCCAGGTAGATGTCGATAAGAAGGCCGATGAGGTAAACCCATCCGAACTCCTACTGAGCCTGTATGTGACAATCTCCGTACAGTCCGGTCTGTTCGTCTGATACATCGCATGGCGGGCCTAGGGGGCGGTAAACGTCAGTCCCCTAATAGCGGTACAAGTCGTGTCGGAGTGAAGCCCAGAACACCCTGAGATAACACTGGAAACCTACCAGTATATCTCGCTTGCCCTGGCCAGGGACTACTCGTGTAATGGCTCTCCTAGACACAGCGCGATGTCAACCCCCAATACCGGGAGAGACGAATCCTGTCTAACCGTCACTGCCTCCAAGTGCTTCGGGACTGCTCCCAACTGCTACCTGTTTGCACGACTCAGTAGAGCCGTGGTAGGGTAGTAATCAAAGAACAGTGGGAACACACTCGAGGCGAAGTGACAGTGTCAAGTCAGCGGACTAAGCTGTACTCATGTCACCTGGGAACTGATAACTGACGATAGGTATAATACTAACCATCAGTTCCCGACGAGTCCTGTCCAGTGTACTCGTAACCTAACGAGCACTCGCATACTATCTCAAGTACGGCGTACTGACGGCTGTGGGACAGACCGTCTCCCGTGCCGGGATGAGAAGCGCATACGCTAGTCTACTCCGGATTATCGATGCCCTGTCTCGATAATCCAACGACTAGGGACATGTATAAGGATGTGCTTGTGGATTACCCAGCCCCCACGAGTGTGATCGCCATCACAACGCCGGTAATCAAGCAAAGATCCTAAGGGCTATACTAATGCGTATAGATGATATAAAGAAACACACATATACACATTAAAGCAGAGACAAACCAAGTAGCATACTACTATATTGAGCAAGATTGTCTGTACAACTGTGAATATCCCAAGCTTCCATCAAGTAATATACATACTAGTATGATACAGTAATGGCCTCTAGGGCATATACACTAACAATCTCCCACTTGCACTAAGGCCATGTACTGGCGTATCGAAGACCTATCATCTCGATCAGCCGCTCGAACTGAGTCTGGGGTAAGGCCTTCGTGAATGGGTCCGCTGTGTTGTCCTTTGTGTCCACTCTCCGCACCTCGATCTCCTGGCGATCAATGATCTCCCTGATCAAGTGATACCGCCTTAAGATATGCCTGGATTTCTGATGGGACCTTGGTTCCTTCGCTAAAGCTATAGCCCCATTGTTATCGCAATACAAAGATATTGGGTCAACAATGGACGGAACCACCTGAAGTTCACTAATGAACTTCTTTATCCAGACCGTCTCTTTTGCGGCATCGCTTGCAGCAATGTATTCAGCCTCCATCGTCGAGTCTGCGACGGTATCCTGTTTGGAACTCCTCCAACATACCGCCCTTCCGTTGAGGGTAAACACAAAACCCGAGACAGACTTGCTGTCATCTTTGTCACTCTGGAAGCTTGAATCGGTAAAGGACTCGACCCTGAGGTCTCCATTACCGTAAACCAGGAACATCTCCTTAGTCCTTCTCAAGTACTTGAGAATATTCTTCACTGCTGTCCAGTGGTCCTCACCTGGGTCTGACTGATACCGGCTTACCGCGCTTAGCGCGTAAGCTACATCTGGTCTTGTACATAGTATCGCATACATTATAGATCCTACCGCCGAAGCGTAGGGTATAGTGCTCATGCGAACCCTCTCCTCGTCAGTCTTACGAGACATCTTCTTGGAGAGGGTAATTCCGTGCAATGCGGGTATGTTACCGCGCTTGGAATCCTCCATACTAAATCTCTTTAGTACGGTCTCTATGTACCTGGACTGCGAAAGTCCCAATAGTCTCTTGGATCTATCTCTATAGATCTTGATCCCCAGAATGTACGAGGCATCACCCAGGTCCTTCATGGAGAACCATTGTGACAAAAATAGCTTGACCGATTGTAGCATAGGAATGTCATTTCCTATCAAAAGAATGTCGTCCACGTACAAGACTAGGAATACGACAGTTCGTCCTACAATCTTCTTATAGACACAGGGTTCATCTTCGTTCTTGATGAAATCAAATTCCTTGATTGCCTCATCAAAACAGATGTTCCAGCTCCGCGATGCCTGCTTTAATCCATAAATGGATTTAAGCAACTTGCACACCTTCCCGCTGCTCCCACTGTCTACGAAACCTTCTGGCTGATTCATGTAAACACACTCTTCCAAACAACCGTTTAGGAAAGCCGTTTTAACATCCATCTGCCAGATTTCATAGTCATAGAAAGCAGCAATGGCAAGTAGGATCCGAATGGATTTGAGCATAGCCACCGGAGAAAAAGTTTCGTCATAGTCCAAATCAGGTCTTTGACGAAAACCTTTTGCAACGAGTCTAGCTTTATAGGTTTCTACCTGCCCATCTACACCAAGTTTTCTTTTGTAGATCCATTTGCATCCAACAGGTTTTACCCCAGGTGGAGCAATATCCAAGGTCCACACTTTATTGGCGTACATGGACTCCATTTCGGATTGCGTTGCTTCCTGCCACTTATCAGAGTCCTTACTGATAATGGCCTGCCTGAAACTGGTAGGGTCATCTTCTTCCAAGATGCAATCCTCTCGATCCCCGTCTATGAGAAAACCGTAGTATCTCTCGGGCGGATGAGAAATCCTACCAGATCTGCGGAGTGGCTGAGGTTCGTCTGGGGTTATTGAATTTTGTGGTTCCTCCAAATTTTCAGTTATATTTTATGGTCGCTGAATTTCTTCCAGTTCTACCAAACTCCCACTAGTTTCTTTTGCAAGAAACTCCCTTTCTAAGAAGGTAGCGTGGCGAGATACAAACACCTTCTATTCCTCAGTGTGGTAGAACATATATCCTAGTGAGTCTTTAGGATATCCCACAAATTTACACAGAACTGACCGTGCCTCTAGCTTGTCCGGTTTCTGTGTTTTCACATAGGCCGGACAATCCCATATCTTAAATTGCTTAAGATACGGATTTCTCCCACTCCATATTTCATATGGAGTTTTAGGCACAGATTTGGATGGAACATAATTCAGTAGGTATGCTGCTGTCTGAAGCGCATGTCCCCAAAATGAAAGAGGCAACTCAGCACTACTCATCATGGAGCGAACCATATCCAACAGGATACGATTCCTCCGCTCCGAAACACCGTTGTGCTGTGGTGTATAAGGAGGAGTAAGCTGAGAGAGAATACCATTCTCTTTTAAGTAATCTAGGAATTCCGTGCTTAAGTACTCCCCTCCCCTATCAGACCGGATGATCTTGATACTTTTACCAGTCTGGTTCTCTACTTCCTTTCTGAATTCCTTGAATTTCTCAAAAGCTTCAGATTTGTGTTTCATCAGATACACATATCCGAACCTAGAGAGATCGTCAGTGAATGTGATGAAGTAGGAGAACCCACCCCTTGCATATATAGACTTCGGACCACATACATCACTATGTACGAGTCCCAAGAGCTCTGCTACTCTTTCTCCATGTCCGGTGAACGGAGATTTGGTCATCTTCCCTTTGAGACAAGACTGACAAGTTTCATAAGATGAAAACTCGAACGCATTCAAGAGTCCATCTTTATGCAACTTACTCAGTCTTTTCTCTCCGATATGACTAAGTCTACAATGCCACAAGTAGGATTCATTCGTATCTGAATTCTTCCTCTTGCGTGTGTTTTGTATATTGAGAACTGTATTCTGATTTAGAACGTAGATACCATTACACAGTGTACCCTCTGCAACCAGTACCTTATGAAGGTAAATGTTCATGATATTTCTATCAAGAACAAAGTTATATCCATCTTTATCGAGTAAAGAATCTGATATGATGTTGCAAACCATGGAGGGTACATAGTAGCAATCGTTCAAAATCATAGTCTTGCCATTTGACAATACTAGGTGATATTCACCGACGGCTGCCGCATTAACTTGTGCTCCGTTCGCTACTCCGAGCGACATATCACCCGGTGCAACTTTCCTACTTTTTCTCAGTCCCTGCAATAAATTACAGATATGAGATCCTGATCCGGTATCAAGTACCCAGGAGGTAGGGCTGACCGTAAAACAGTTCTCAATTACAAGAACACCTGAAGTAGATGCAAAACCATGCTTCTTCTTCAACTGGGTATCCTGGGAATCCATACAATCCCCTTTCCCTTTCTCATACTTATGACTGTTTTCACAAGTTAGAGCTGAACCAACGTTCCCCAGCCCCGAATAAGAATTCGAATCGGTCAAGCGATACATTTTATTATCTTGATTAGGGCGTGAAATGGCTGCTTCCTGGAGAGAGAGAAAAGAAACACTCAGCGTGCGCTCTTGCAAGATTAGATTGGTTTATTAGTTTATCTAACCAGGATGTCTCCCACTGTTTCCTCAAATTCTTCCTAAAACCTTTTAAAAGAAGAACTAGTCGGGATTTAATTCACGTCACAATACTTGCTTAACCTTTCAGCCAGGCTAGTGTCGGTACTTCGAGGGAGGTTTTCCAATGCTTTCGCGAAGTTCCTTAATTTAAGAACCTCTTTTCCCTGGGGGCGTAGCCCCGCTAACACCTTTCTAGACACCTACTAAGTTTATAGCATTGATCGTTAAGTGAAAGTAATCTCCCGAGAGTAATCCAACTCATCAGTGGGATCGGGATCCAACTGTCATTGTGTGATAACCTAGATGGAATCCACTCCAGTCACCACACTCCAGAAGGTATGCTAAACCTGCAAGTTTCAGTTTCTTTAGAAACTCCCGATGTGGTTTTTGCCCCTAGGACCCAAGTGATCTTGACGGAGTCAACAAATCAAAGAGCCCTAGTCAAGTTCAACCTGTCATTATCTGGATTGCATTAAACCCACCCGCATAACCCTTGACGGAGTCAACAAGGTTATACGACTGTCCTAATCAATCCCATATACCGATACAAACAAGCAGCACTTAGCTACCGTATACTACGCCTTGACGGAGTCAACAAACGCAGCACGAATACTAAGTGTTACTTGTAAGAAATGACGGAGGGCTACGGCTGGGTTTTTTGGCGAAAAACCCGTTAACGTAATGAACTTGATATCGTTGAAGGAACCTGGTAATCTTTTTGAAAATATAGTGGCGAAAACTTTTGCTAAAGAGGTCACTCCCTATGAAGGGATCTCGGCTCTTTCCTCGTCGAGTGAGGTGCTGGGCATTCGTAAGATGAATATCTCGATGCAAAACAAGAATAATCGACTATGGTGAAGTTATTACCCTGACGCAAACTTTTTGTCCAAGGGGTCACTCCCGATGAGGGGATCTCGGCCCTTGCCTCGTCGAATGAGGTGCTGGGCATTCATAACCGAATAGCTCGATGCAAAACAAAAGGTGAACGTCCTTGTAATAACAGCTTTTGAAAAATTGTTCCAACAACGTCTTTTAGGTTTATTTTCTTGCATTAGTTCTTTTAATGCATCCCATCATTTAAATCCTACCATTGCAGAAAACAACCAAAATATGACGTACGCTTATGCCATTCGCATTCGCCACGGGGCCCCGTCATCACCCGTTAGGTTACTTAACTAACGACAGAGCGGGGGCTGGGCTAGCGCGGCTGTAAAACATAAGCAACGCCTAAATAGTTATTATATATAGATATATAGCAATGATAGCCAATCCAGATTATAGATGAACACTTTGGATATACTAGGAACCCGCGATTCGTTCGAGCCTGCAACGAAAAGCAGATTACACGGTCACGATGAATAGCCAATACCCCACCCAAGACCCCTACGGGTGCGGCAAACTACCCACCAAGTACCCGAAGCGAAGCAACCTCCCTCAACGCCGTGAGTAGGCCACTCGGCACTTCGAGATACCCGGTAGTTTGTGCACCCCCTCCATGGGTCTATCCTAGGAGCAAAAACAGTAAAAAGAATTATACAATGACGGCTACAATCCTGACCCGGTTGTGCGGCCATACAAATAATATTACATCAATTTACAAATTTATTACATGAATGAAATAAAAAGAAACTCTCATCTCACATCCATCCCGGCTATTCATCCGCGACAATCCAACGAGTTCATATACACATACCATCAACAAAACAGATCACAGATATGTATAACCCCCACTAATCGACGTATAGTGATTAGTAGACGTTCAATACACATATAACATTACAGATATAACCATTAGCCAAAGTCTGCAGAACATCGACAAAAAAATACGGATTTTCAAGCCCCAAAAACAAATTTTGCTTTCTGGAAAATCTGGGCAGAAAAATCATATACCAAAAATCCCAAAAACTCACCAGAAACAAACTGCAACAAAAATGATCCACGGCCGAGTCAACTCGGCCGCGGTTCCGCGGCAGAAGCAAGCTTCTGCCGCGGAACCGCGGTGAGTTGGTCGACTCGTGCGATCATTTTTCTTGCCTGTTCTAACAAAAGACTGAGCCGATTTTTAGTGTATAATTTATTGCTTTTGGAACAGATCTGAAAATCGGCAGAAACTGAATTTTTCGGGGTGATTTTGCGGTTTTTCGTCCGGTCGATATTCTAAATACTTTGCTAACATGCTAGGGTCTGTTTAGTTAAGCTCTGATATCACTGTTAGGTCCACGTTACATCTCCCGGTACTTGCGGGGTTGCGGAATCGGTAAAACAAATTTTTTTCTGAACATGGTAACATGGACCGTAAAAGCCGGATCTTTGCTAAACAACACACTAGCATCATAACTAGAGATTTATCTACTCGGTTAGGGGTTATACCTCAACTTGAACTCCTTCTCTTCTTGTTGTTCTTCTCCTTGCTTGCTCCGAGGCTTGATCCGGACTTTGGTCACCTTTACGGCCTCCTTAAGTCGATGACGATCCACCCGAGAGATATACACCGAGCTCCACCTCGAGCCGAGGTAACTAGGGCAAAGAGATTGCTAATCTAGAAGCCCTAGATTGTGTAGAAGTGATAAAGGGATGGTTTTGTCTTTGTGGGATCTTTATCTCTCAACACATGAGATCAAAAGATGAATCAAGAGGAGGAAGAAGAAGGAGGAGCTAGCAACCATGGTTCATTTCCTTTTCTTCTCACTTGAAAAAGCAAGAGAGAGAATGAGAAAGAAATTATGAACTAAAGAAAAGTAACCATGGTTGCAATAATGCAAAAACCACATCATTACTAATCTCATCAAGATAAAGTTTGATGGCTACATTGAAATGACCATTATCATAATCCAAAAGAAAAAGAAAAAGAAAAGAAGAGTGTAGATCCCTCTTGAAAGTCAATGGTCAACATGGTCAACCGATCAACAAAGTCAAGAGAGGTCAACGGGGTCAAATGGTCAATGCAATTAGCCATCATAAAATTATTACTAAAAGGATTAGTAAATGATGTCCGCGGCTCATAATGGTTTTGACCAAACGAACTGTCAAAACCCTAATGAGTCCGCCTCATAATGGTTTTGACCGAATCAAATGTCAAAACCCTAATGAGCCTGCCACATAACGGTTTTGGCCGAACCAGCTGCCAAAACCCTGATGAGGCACCTCCTCCTTCATCGCTCCGGAAAGCTGTGCATACACACCTGCATCCGCATTCCGTAGAATGCGGATGCACAGAAGACAAAAACAAATCCATCTGTGCAATACCAGGATCCGGCTTAAACCAAAGCCCACTAGTACTGCCTGCCCGAACACCACACGCACACAAGTGTACGTAAGTGATCGTAGCCCTGCCGTAAAACCATACGGCCTCTACACGTTTCGCTCAGTGCAGGAAAACTCTCTGTGTGGGACTCTAAAGACTCGACACTACGCTGGCAGTGGGTTTAACCACAGACCGCAAGCGGCACTAGCTGTACGTAACGGTCCCCAGGTAGATGTCGATAAGAAGGCCGATGAGGTAAACCCATCCGAACTCCTACTGAGCCTGTATGTGACAATCTCCGTACAGTCCGGTCTGTTCGTCTGATACATCGCATGGCGGGCCTAGGGGGCGGTAAACGTCAGTCCCTTAATAGCGGTACAAATCGTGTCGGAGTGAAGCCCAGAACACCCTGAGATAACACTGGAAACCTACCAGTATATCTCGCTTGCCCTGGCCAGGGACTACTCGTGTAATGGCTCTCCTAGACACAGCGCGATGTCAACCCCCAATACCGGGAGAGACGAATCCTGTCTAACCGTCACTGCCTCCAAGTGCTTCGGGACTGCTCCCAACTGCTACCTGTTTGCACGACTCAGTAGAGCCGTGGTAGGGTAGTAATCAAAGAACAGTGGGAACACACTCGAGGCGAAGTGATAGTGTCAAGTCAGCGGACTAAGCTGTACTCATGTCACCTGGGAACTGATAACTGACGATAGGTATAATACCAACCATCAGTTCCCAACGAGTCCTGTCCAGTGTACTCGTAACCTAACGAGCACCCGCATACTATCTCAAGTACGGCGTACTGACGGCTGTGGGACAGACCGTCTCCCGTGCCGGGATGAGAAGCGCATACGCTATTCTACTCCGGATTATCGATGCCCTGTCTCGATAATCCAACGACTAGGGACATGTATAAGGATGCGCTTGTGGATTACCCAGCCCCCACGAGTGTGATCGCCATCACAACGCCGGTAATCAAGCAAAGATCCTAAGGGCTCTACTAATGCGTATAGATGATATAAAGAAACACACATATACACATTAAAGCAGAGACAAACCAAGTAGCATACTACTATATTGAGCAAGATTGTCTGTACAACTGTGAATATCCCAAGCTTCCATCAAGTAATATACATACTAGTATGATACAGTAATGGCCTCTAGGGCATATACACTAACAATATTCTCATCGATACTCATATATGAAACTAAAAGCGCCACTTAGTCCCCATCTATCAGTTAACATACGTTCGATGTTCGTCGTGGCATAGAACTATACGAAATTTGTTAAATATCCGACGGTATAGCTCGATACTAACAACCGTCGTATAGTCTATATGACGAGAAGATTCAATCGTATGATAAGCAATAGATTTGTCCCGTGTGGACAAGTTAGGAATGTATAAAGCAAAACACCTTCATTCACTTGTGTTTTCATCCGTTTCGAGATATTTCATCGGTACCTTTCCGCTGGTTCTCCGTGTACAAAGATAGATTAGATATTTATTTCAACGTTGTTTCACAGCTTTGAAATGTTTATCTATTCTATCACAGTGTACTCGGAGAACAGCGGGGAGGTGCTGCCGAAATTTACTCGAAACGGTTGAAAGCACAAGTGAATGGGTGTTCGCTCTATACATTCTTAATGGGATAGAAGCCTTACCCCCGACAGCCGAAACACACACACACAACAAGAATACACAACAAACGCATCATTAGAGAGTGATTCAAGACGTTCAAATTAAAACCAATATATGATACTCAATGATAATATGAAACTTTCATATTCTCATCGATACTCATATATGAAACTAAAAGCGCCATTTAGTTCTCGTCTATCGATTAACATACGTTCGATATTCATCGTGACATAGAACTATACAAAAGTTGTTAAATTTCGGACGGTATATGTAACATTTCAAAAAATATAATATTATTTTTGGGAATTTTTATAATTTAATATTATTTTTAATGAATATTTTTAATATTTCGGTATAATTAAATACCGATAAATTGGGAAATTTTTTGAAAATTATAGAAATTACTAGAAAGAGGGTGTTTTATGTGAATTATGCAAATTCTAAGTTTTTATGATTAGTTTGACACTAATTTAGTGGTAATCGCGATTAAAAACCGTTAATCGGATTTTTAGCATATTTATGCAAAACATGCACCATATTTTTTTCACTTGTTACATATTCTTATTGCTTTCCTACATATTTTTTATCATGGTTGATGATTTTTATGAGAGAAGAAAAGAAAAGAAAAGAAAAAGAGACAGAATATAATGTTGGGTATGGGTGAGAGAGAGAAAGGCGAGGGATTACTTTGACCCAAGTCTTGAGCAATCCTCCTTCATTGTTTTCACTCATTTCCTCTCCCCCTCCCTCTATTGCTGCTGCTGCTGCCGCCCTAGCCCCTCCTTCTCTTCAACCCTCTCAAACACCATGATAAACACCTCAAAACCTCACCCTCATTTCAGAAAAGTCGTGCACAAGCTCAAGGGAAACACATTGGACCAAGAAAGGAAAGGTTTTGGACACTTGGGGCAACTCAAGAATTTTCTTGAGTTGCCAAATGAGGTATTTTCTGAACCACTAGCTTAGTTTTCCTATTGCTTTCACATCCATGTTAACTTTAAACCGATATAGTGATGTTTAATGAGGGTATGAAAATTCTAGTTAGGGTTTGAAGGAACTTTGGGTTGTGATGGGTAATTAAACTCAGTAGAGGCCACAAAAATCCCCTAGTGCTAGAACTCAGGCCTAAACCAGAGACTTGAAACCCAGAATACGGATTTAGAAACCCGATATTGGAAAAACTGTGATTCTGTGAAGGTTAAATGGAATCTGCTATCCCCCCGAGACTCCGAAAATCATTTTGTGAACACAGAGATACATGCAGGCATCTAGGAAGCTACCACAAAAACCCTAGCCCCTAACTCCCAATTACGACCATAAATTTTAATCCCTCTGGCCGCAACTTGCGGCCAGACCTGGGCCAATTTGCCTCGTATTGGTTCTGTAGCCCCATCTCCAGTAAATTAGACACCTGGCATGTGCAAAATTGTCCAATTTGACCTAGGGTAGAATCTGGAGCCTTTTTCTTGAGTTGCTGTTTTAATTCGTGTTTTCGTTTTGCGTATTTTAAATTCTGGATTTGTATATTTGTGTTTTACCTCGATTACTTGGCGTTTATATGACGATATCGAGAATTGTTTGATGGTTTTGAAAGCGCAGTCCATAGGTTTTAACCTATAAGCTTTTAAGCGTATTGTTTTGGTTTTCGCGTGTCGTTTTGGTTTCGATTTGGTTTTAATGCGATGCGATATGTGTGATATGTAGGTACCCCCACGATGATTCGAGACGATGAAGAAGATGAAGGCGACATCGATACGCAGGATTCAGGTGAGTAGATTATATCTATAGGGGAAGTCGGGTGGATGGCGTATAGCACCCCTGCAGTCCGATATTTAGTATAGTATATATATACTATTTATGTAGCTTATTGTGTGTCATGGATATTTGAGATGAGATTAGGTGTACTATGATTAGATTATGGCGTAGAAGTAAACTAGTATAGTTCCTAGTTGCGAACCCTAGAATAGGCTTACACCCACACGCACACACATGCATATTCATTATATTTATACCTAGATGACGAGGATAGTGGTTGATATTTGGAGATGAATCGATGAGATTGGGCATAGTGCCATGAGATCGGTGATATATTGTGATTCGTATTTGGGATACGATATGTGATTTTAGCGGGCCTTTGGACGTGTGTTTCACACACGCATTTATAATTACCCAGATAGTATCGATTTGTACTAGACTTAGATCGGTGCCCTAGATCATGAGATATGATGATAAGAATACCTGATAATTGATGAGGGGAATGTGATATTGACCCATACCCAGCTTTTGGGATGCCGTACGATGATTTACCGTACGAGCTTTATATTGATGATAGATCCGCACTCATGACTCGGAGATGTCATATGATATTGTATCGTACGCGGTACCTTTGAGGCGGAATCACCGATTATTATACTTATATATATATATATATATATATATATATATCGACTCAGATTTAGGTGTTTTTCATACCCCTCCCGTTTGACTTGTTAGTTAAGGCTGTAGTTTTGCTAGTAGATGTTAGGATAGGTCGATATCATACCTATTTCAAAACTAACGAATCGGGAGTATTTTAAAGACAGGCAAAAGGATTCTACGGATATTTTCAAAAGACGCATCTTTTCTTAAAAATACCGTAGCCCTTATTTTACTACAAACCCCGATTCGTCTTATTTCAAATGGCAAACTGTATGACTTTTTATATTGATGCAGATGCGTCACCGTTGCATTTATTAGCCAATTCCTGCATATTCTTATTATTGTTGAAGATAGTGCCCTCAGAGTCAATTATTGGATCACAGGCACGTGATTGCAATGATTGAGGGAGGACCTATCCCGGTAGGACAGTCTTACTCAAGATGATAGTATGCTATCTGGTTTATCTTTATCATCGTGTACTGCTTTAGGTGACCTCACGAGTCGCTATTACACGTTGATAGAGCCCCTAGGATTCTTGCTTGACTGCCAGCAGTATGAGGGCGATCATATACGTGAGAGCTGGAGTCTATAAGCACATCCTTAAAAGGTCCCTAGTCGTAGGAGTTTCGAGACATGGCATCGATACTCTATTAGCAGACTAGTGTATACAGTCGAGACCCCGACGAGGGACGGTGGCCGGTCTCACAAGCCACTGGTGTAAGTTGGTTCACCTAAGATGTATACAGGTGCTCATTGGGTTATGAGTACACCGGACAGGACTCGCCGGGAACCTGCTAGTTGGAATTATACCAGACGTCAGATAGCAGTTCCCTGGTGACATGTGTACAGGTTAGTTCATCGACCTGAGATCGTCATTTGTCTCGTGTGAGTTCCTACTGTGCTTTGATTACTACCCTACCATGGCTCAAAGGAGTCGTGCAAACAGGTTTTAGTTAGGTACAGTCCCGAGCTACATGGAGGCAGTGAGCGGATCTGCAGGGGTTCGTCTCTCCCGGTATTGGGGGTGAGGTCGCGCTGTGTCTAGGAGAGCCATTACACAAAGCCCTCGGCCGAGGCACGATATTTACTGGTAGGTATTCCAGTAGTATCTCAGGGTGTTCTGGGCTACACTCCGACACGACTTGTACCGCTTTTGGGGGTCTGACTTTTACCAACCCCCTAGGCCCGTCATGCGATACTCATAGACGAACGGACCGGACTGTACGGATATTGTCACTGACAGGCTCAGTAGGGTGTCAGGATGAGTTCGCTCATCGACGTCCCTTTTGGTCAATAACTGGTAGCCCGTTACGTATGGATAATACCTCTGACGTGCTAGTGGTTAAATCCACAGCCATAGTATTGACGAGTCTTTAGAGTCCACCACACAGACAGTTACTCAAGTTTCGGGCGAAACGTTGTAGAGGCCGTATAGAGATATGGCAGGGTTCGATCAGATACGTGCGGTATTGCATGAATCGTGATCGGACGGATTTTACTAGCCGGCTTTGGCTTAAGCCGGATCCTAGTATTAGACAGTGTAGATTTTGTCTCGTTGCATTTGTATTCAGTGGGAATACAAATGCGGGCATGTATATGCAGTCGCGGGGTTTTCCTGTAATTTATTACGGGATCAGTTTTTTGAAGTTGCCAGTTTGTATTCCGTTCCGGCCGGCTTTCCCTTGTTCCTTCACGGCCGGACTTTCCGATGGAGGGTGTTATTTGCAGTTTGCAAATAACACATTATGGAGGGGTTTCTTGCATTTGCATAGATTATGAAAGCATCTTTTGATGCCATTCTTTTCTATGATCATTTCTTGCTTTTTTGAGATGAGAAAGGATTTGAGGTTGATTTGATATTGTTATCATAACCTTTGGTTGTGGTCACCTCTTGGTTTTTCCTACACTTACCTCCCTTCATGGTTTCATTTTGTTATCCTTCCACCATTTCTCTTAAGGGGGCCGGCCACACTTGAGAGAAGGAATGAGAGAGATTTTCTCTTTTGTGGTGGCACATATTTCTTCATCTCATTCTTCTTGTTTGGAAAAAATGAAAGCACCATTTTTCCTTAAACCTCATTCCTCCATCACCAATGGCAACTTCACTACCCCAAATGAGACAACCATTCTACACTAGCCTACAACACTTCTTGGACGCGTCGGCTAGCCAACTTCGCGCCCGAGTTACCTTGGTCCAGAGGTGGGAGCCCGTAAAAGAATCCGGCTACGTGGTGCCCTTTTCGACGAGGAGGTGACGGACGGAGATTCCGCGGGAGATCGGAGTGGAGACGAAGACCAGAGGACACGGATCGCTTGGTATAACTCTCTTCCCATCTCTTGTTAGCTAGTATAGGTTAATGGTTTCGATCCAGGTTTTATTGTCCGCGGTAGCGCCAGTTTAAAAGTTAAGAAAAAATTTTGATTCCGCATTTTGGCCTCGGAAAAACGGCCGTGGCGCAACATGGTATCAGAGACATGCCATTAACCTAGTCTAGCTTGCTCTAACGTGTTTACAAGTTCGATCGAACGGATTTTCCGAAAACCCATTTTCATTTGCACAGTTTTCTGTCGAAATTTTTTTGGCTCCAAAATTTTTTCATTACATTGCAGTGACATGTGCAGGGAATTCTAAGCATTCTGTGAAAATTTGTTCGCGTGATCTCACTATTCCACGGCGGAACCGCGGCCAAACCCACGTATTTGCCGTGGTTCCGCGGCCATTTTTACTTTTCATTGGACCAAATTTTTGCGGTGAGCTCCTGGGTTGAAAATGGGGTTTTTGGAACATTCTTTTTAGGCCTAGACGCTCTTTAAGTACTACAGTAATGCTTGGGGCCCACTTCGACAAATTTGATCGATCGAAAAGTTTAAACACATTAGTTCACAGTATTTACATTATATCTGCGACCGTGAATGTCACTTGATCGGTAAATTCTGTCTAACTGCTATAGCTCGGTTAGACGGATTTGCGAACGTGACATTCACGTTGATGTTCTGTGATTGTGCTGTGTTGTTGCGGATCGGTCGTGGGGGATAGCCTGGTTGCAGTATTAGTACGGTTTTGTTGTATTATGTACATTTGATATTGCGGGATAAGCGTCCGACATGTGGACTGCCGTCACTGCTTGCTTGGATTATTCTTTTGGGGCACGACCTGGTTGCGGTCGATGTACCCGTTGTATGTATATTTTACTTTCTGTACTAGGATTACCCCACGGAGGGGTGCACGGATAGCCGGGTTCTAGAGGGCAACAAGCCCGCATCTCATGGCGTTGAGACGGAAGGGGCTTTACTCTAGAATTGGCGGGCTATTCGCCGCACTCGTAGGGGGTATAGGTTGACCCAGGAGGGGTGCCCAAGCTACCGGATTCCGTGAAGTACTGGGTGGTCTATTCACGTTGCTGAAGGGGGCTGCCTCGCTTCAGGTTTTGGCGGGTGACTTGCCGCGCCCGTAGGGGTCTAGGATTTTCATTGCACAGGCTATCCACACGACCAGGGGAACGTCGGGTTTCAGCAGCGGCTCTGTGAAACCGGGGGATCCTACTTATCTGTATTGTTCTGTGATGCTGTACATTTCTGTGATGTTGCATTTTATCACGCCTTGAGCGAAAATTATATATTATATATATACTAGTAGATGTTGTATATGTTTTGTATCCGCGCTAGTCCAGTCCCCGCTCTGTCGTTAGTTAAGTAACCTAACGGGTGATGACGGGACCCAGTGGCGAATGCAGATGGCATATACGTACATCATTATTTTCGTTCTTTATTGGTGTGATCATATGATGGGACTGCGTTGATTCGAATCAATGCAAGATTAACAAACCTATTCTGATGTTGTTGGAACAATTTTTCAAAAAGCTGTTATTGCAAGGACGTTTTCTTTTGTTTTGCACAGTGGTATTCAATTGGAATATCCTGCTCCTCAGTCGACGAGGCAAGGGCCGAGATCCCTTCACCGGGAGTGACCCCTTGGACAGAAGTTTGCGTCAGGGTAATAACTTCACTATAGCCGATTGCCTTTTGCTTTGCATCGTGGTATTCAGTTGGAATATCCTGCACCTCATTCTACAGGGAAAGAGCCGAGATCCCTTCACCGGGAGTGACCTCTTTAGCAAAGGTTTTCGTCACTATATTTTTATAAAAAATTATCCAGTTCCTTCAACGATATCAAGTTCATTACGGTAAAAGGTTTTTCGCCAAAGACCATTTGTAGCCCTCCGTCATTTCGGATTAGTATTGCTTAGTATTCGCGCTACGTTTGTCGTTGCTATTCGCCGAGGCGTAGTGTGCGGTAGCTCTGTAATGCTTTTTGTCGCATGGATATGTGGATTGGTTAGGACAGTCATACGATTTTGTTGATTATTCGTCAAGGGTCGTGCGGATCGGTTTAACGCAATCAAGATAATGACGGGTTGAACTTGACTAGGACCTTTTGATTTGTTGATTATTCGTCAAGGTCACTTGGGTCCTAGGGGTAAAAATCACATCGGGAGTTTCTAAAGAAACTAAAACTTGCCAGGCATGCGCATACCTTCTGGAGTGTGGTGACGTGAGTGGATTCCGTCACGTTATCATGCGATGATAGTTGGATCCCGATTTCCACTGATGAGTTGGTTTACTCCTCGGGTGATCCCGGCTAATTCTTCTTTCAGGTTTGGGGAAGAATTTGACGTTACAGTGGGAGGTTTCCAGATTAGATAAAGTGATAACCATTCTGATCTAGGTTAGAGTGCACGCTGAGTGTTTCTTTTCTCTCTCTCTCTTTGGCAGCGACCATTGACCCGACCCTAGACTATGACTCTGTGACCAAGTTGACCGAACCTTCTTAACACTGGCTTTTGGATTGTCAGAGTTGCAAACCTCATTGCCACTCCTACTTTTACCCTTTTCTCCAGGACGCCCCGTATTATTACGACCGTCCACTTCCATTAGACAAAACCATCGTATGGTTATATACGAACTCGAAGGAATTCGAGGATGGTTTCTGGTTCTGGAGAAAACGAATAGGACTATTCAGTTGTCTTTTCCTTTTACCTTCTCTCAGGTTGCGAGTACTCCTTGGTTTAGGAGATAGTACACCTATTACGCAAATTGGATAGTCTTCTTCCAAACCTTAGGCTGGTGCCGAGCGGTGGGGAATGAAGAAAACCAATTAGCCTAAACGGTGTACAGAAGGTATTAAGTTAAGACAAAAAAAGGGATTAGTAAGAGGGCAAAGTAAATTGCGACTGCTATTCACGACCAAACCAAGTATTTCTTCGCCAATCCTAAATCACCTTTGTATTTCTCTAGGACACTCCGTATCACTACGAAGATCCCAGTTTATTGGATAATCCATCGTATGGTTATATACGAACTCGAAAGGAACTTGTTCCAGTTCGGGGATGGATCCTGGTTCAGGAGAAATAGGAATAAGGTTCATTCGGTTGTCTTTTATCTTCACCTTCTCTCGCATTGCGAGTGCTCCTAGGATTAGGACAGTGCACCCTTTATGCTTATTGGATAGTCTTCTTCCAAACCATAGGCTGGTGCCGAACGGTAGGGAAGGAAGAAAACCATTTGGCCTAAAGGGGTGTACAGAAGGTAATGACTAAAGACATATAAAGGGATTTGGAGAGATGACAAAGAGATATACGGTTACAGTTGTGAATCTGGATAATGGAAGAGGCATTACTAGGAATGCCGGGATACCCCATCGAAACATTTCAATATTTCAGTTTCACTGTGTACTGTTAAAAGAAAACTGATTTCCCAATTAGACACTTGCTCCAGGGTATGTATTTACCAGGTTTGATTCTCACATCTGTATGGTTTTACAGATGATGAGTGGGAGTAAGTTATTGGGAATTAGGTGACCATCCTCATTATATCAGGATTCGTTGTAATTGGTGATATTTGAGGAAATCACCTGGGTTGTTTGCCGGTCGGCAAATATTTGGTTTTGAATATCCGTTGTTATGCACCAATTTCAAATTGATATATTTGTACGTCTATTTTTATAGAGTGAGATATACCTTTTTGAAATTATGTCTATGACATTTACCTATATTAGTGGATGGTTAGGTAAGGAGCATTAAACAGTGGTGTAATTCTTCATAACCATAGTACAGTTTTCAACCTACGACACACAGTGAATGAGTTATTAGACTCAGGGGACTTATACAGAGTATTGTATATTGTCCAGTGTCCATTAGGACAGAGGGGTTGGTCCTCGTACTATATTCGATTTACTTATGGCTTCTCTAGTTCTTAGACAAGTGTTTCGTAGAAACACAGGGTCTAAGTTTTGAGAAGTTATAGGTGTATGAGTAAAGTAGAGAACCAGGTATTGCAAGTATCGGGATTCTTCAAGGTGATCGAAGATGTAGATACTTGTGAATGGTGTTCAGTTGATAGTAATGGTTAAGAGAACCTGCTTCTCTTTCAGGTTACTCATAATTGGAAGCACTCCTAAGTTGAGTAACGCTGATCGGCCTCCTTCCATTTAGGTGACATGCACTGGAGACAGCTGCATGATTTGAATCTGGTTCCAATTAAATCAGTGCCTCTGTTTCTATATTGGATATAGAATAGTTCATATCTTGACATTGTTAAGGTACGAGGAGTTGTCCGGCTTATGCTTAAAACCAGACTCTGGATAACTCAAGGCACGTTTCTGTAATGGCTGTTTGTGGGTTGACCCGGGATATGACGAGGGTTGACTTTCTACCATCTGGAAGATCAATAGTGATATTGTTCTTGACTCGCTACAGTTTTAATAAAATTGGATTTTTCAGAAAATAGTAGTGGGAGTATGGTAGAACTGGAAGCGATTCCAGAACCGCAAACGATTACTGAAGATTTGATAAGAACCTAAAGATTCAATCTGGTTTGACATTCCATTAACCACTCCGCAGATATGGTGGGTAACCTCAGGCACCCGAGAGGTACTTTGGTATGCTCAAGGACGGTGACAGGGAGGTTCTTGTTTACCAAGACTTGCCATTGCTGTTGTTCCAGACTGTGAGACCCGGCAGAAGGATGAGTATAGCGTCTTTCTAAACTAGTTTTAGAAGTGTACGCCTATATGACTCTGCCAGAGGGTTGTCGTAGTCAGTGGGAGCAGCGGAAGCATTGGTGGACAGTTGGCTTATGTCTATTTATAGACTAAAGCAGATACAGCGGAGATAGATCATCTATTTCTGATGTGACAGTCATAGGTTTGACTTTATCAGAATAGGGGATGGATCTGTTAAGAAGGTAGTAGGGTGTAACGTCCTGGTATTTGATGACATACACAGAGTAGGAAGTGATATTCCTATACTACGATTGGTTATACTTTGGTCGTCACACAGTGGTTTCTCCACATAGGACTTGGATATTATATCAGACATTCTGGTTACTAGATCTATGGTTTTAGATCTAGATTTGGATGGTTTCCCAATCTGGGTACTTTGACAAGCATTCTATGAGTATTTAGAATGGACGACTCCTGGCACGGTAGTGTACCTGCAGGTGATGGAGTCACCCTCTCTAAAGGTGTCTTACAGACTAAAGGGGAGAGGGATACGCATGATTGGCAGATCACTTGCTTAGGCAATTGAGTCAATCATGAGATGTCAAGCACCACACCAGATGTTGTTCTTGCAGCAGGTGCAATAAGTTGATATTCATCCAATCCTGGAGAAACAATCGGAAGCAGTTTTAAGGACATAAGTGTGTGTTCTAGGAATTTGATAACGGCAGCCTCCTTTAGGAGACGGTTATCATTCCAGGCTTCCAAGGTGACCTGGACGACAGGGTGGCCGCCAGAGTTATAGTTCTCCCTCTGACGAGGGGCAGTATTTTGGACAGGTGGTCCAGGCGGATACTGAGGGAAGGTATGGCGCAGGATACTGATTAAGTTCAGTTGACGATACAGTCTAAGAAGTTTGGATTTGGAGTTCATTTATGAACTAGGTCCCATCAGACATCCAGACATTCCAAGACAGGTATTGCTCATTTCGGGAGATGGCTTTCTCCACGAACTTGAGATATAGAGAGACATAGAAAGAAACATCACAGCGGATCCACTCACTGAGGCTATTCCTCGAACGCAATAGTTTCGCAAACGAGATTTGTGAGACTGACTAGTAGAGGAGTTGGGTGTTCGATATCACACAGGCTGTGAGTATGCGACATCGCAATAATTAGCCTTGAGTGTAAGTGGGAGATTGTTGGAGATAGTGCCCTCAGAGTCAATTATTGGATCACAGGCACGTGATTGCAATGATTGAGGGAGGAGCTATCCCGGTCGGACAGTCTTACTCAAGATGATAGTATGCTATCTGGTTTATCTTTATCATCATGTACTGCTTTAGGTGACCTCACGAGTCGCTATTACATGTTGATAGAGCCCCTAGGATTCTTGCTTGACTGCCAGCAGTATGAGGGCGATCATATACGTGAGAGTTAGAGTCTATAAGCACATCCTTAAAAGGTCCCTAGTCGTGGGAGTTTCGAGACAGGGCATCGATACTCCATTAGTAGACTAGTGTATACAGTCGAGACCCCGACGAGGGGCGGTGGCCGGTCTCACAAGCCACTGGTGTCAGTTGGTTCACCTAAGATGTATACAGGTGCTCATTGGGTTATGAGTACACCGGACAGGACTCGCCGGGAACCTGCTAGTTGGGATTATACCAGACGTCAGATAGCAGTTCCCTGGTGACATGTGTACAGGTTAGTTCATCGACCTGAGATCGTCATTTGTCTCGTGTGAGTTCCCACTGTGCTTTGATTACTACCCTACCACGGCTCAAAGGAGTCGTGCAAACAGGTTTTAGTTAGGTACAGTCCCGAGCTACATGGAGGCAGTGAGCGGATCTGCAGGGGTTCGTCTCTCCCGGTATTGGGGGTGAGGTCGCGCTGTGTCTAGGAGAGCCATTACACAAAGCCCTCGGCCGAGGCAGGAGATTTACTGGTAGGTATTCCAGTAGTATCTCAGGGTGTTCTGGGCTACATCCGACACGACTTGTACCGCTTTTGGGGGTCTGACTTTTACCAACCCCCTAGGCCCGCCATGCGATACTCATAGACGAACAGACCGGACTGTACGGATATTGTCACTGACAGGCTCAGTAGGGTGTCAGGATGAGTTCGCTCATCGACGTCCCTTTTGGTCAATAGCTGGTGGCCCGTTACGTATGGCTAATACCTCTGACATGCTAGTGGTTAAATCCACAGCCATAGTATTGACGAGTCTTTAGAGTCCCCCACATAGACAGTTACTCAAGTTTCGGGCGAAACGCTGTAGAGGCCGTATGGAGATATGGCAGGGTTCGATCAGATACGTGCGGTATTGCACGAATCATGATCGGACGGATTTTACTAGCCGGGTTTGGCTTAAGCCGGATCCTAGTATTAGACAGTGTAGATTTTGTCTCGTTGCATTTGTATTCAGTGGGAATACAAATGCGGGCATGTATATGCAGTCGCGGGGTTTTCCTGTAATTTATTACGGGATCAGTTTTCTGAAGTTGCCAGTTTGCATTCCGTTCCGGCCGGTTTTCCTTTGTTCCTTCACGGCCGGACTTTCCGATGGAGGGTGTTATTTGCAGTTTGCAAATAACACATTGTAGATGGGTTTCTTGCATTTGCATAGATTATGAAAGCATCTTTTGATGCCATTCTTTTCTATGATCATTTCTTGCTTTTTTGAGATGAGAAAGGATTTGAGGTTGATTTGATATTGTTATCATAACCTTTGGTTGTGGTCACCTCTTGGTTTTTCCTACACTTACCTCCCTTCATGGTTTCATTTTTTTATCCTTCCACCATTTCTCTTGAGGGGGCCGGCCACACTTGAGAGAAGGAATGAGAGAGATTTTCTTTTTTGTGGTGGCACATATTTCTTCATCTCATTCTTCTTGTTTGGAAAAAATGAAAGCACCATTTTTCCTTAAACCTCATTCCTCCATCACCAATGGCAACTTCACTACCCCAAATGAGACAACCATTCTACACTAACCTACAGCACTTCTTGGACGCGTCGGCTAGCCAACTTCACGCCCGAGTTGCCTCGGTCCTGAGGTGGGAGCCCGTAAAAGAATCCGGCTACGTGGTGCCCTTTTCGACGAGGAGGTGACGGACGGAGATTCCGCGGGAGATCGGAGTGGAGACGAAGACCGGAGGACACAGATCGCTTGGTATAACTCTCTTCCCCTCTCTTGTTAGCTAGTATAGGTTAATGGTTTCGATCCGGGTTTTATTGTCCGCGGTAGCGCCAGTTTAAAAGTTAAGAAAAAATTTTGATTCCGCATTTTGGCCTCGGAAAAACGGCCGGGGCGTTGCCGTGGCGCAACAATTATTCGCATTGCATGTGCAAATGGTTATTATTATATTAAACTCATGTTGTTAGGACACCAGCGCCATTATCGATGATGCATATATTCCACGTACACTTGCTTGCCGGCTCACACACTTCATCATCGATAATTGCCATGTCACTCCACTGTAGTACTGTTGCATTCAGGATATGATCTTTTACATGTCGCATACATCATGCTTTTGATTATACGCATTGAGATATGTTGTTTCCATGATATTTTTGGATTTGGGAACCGTGGATATTTCAAAAGAGAGTATGTAATTGTTTTAAAAACCCGGTTACCCTTGATATGATATTTCAGTGCGTCCACCATGTGTTTTCTCGGTGCTGAGAGTGACATGTGAAACCCGATTCGAGGAGGCGGATGGGGCCGATTGTGGGTACATGGTGGACCCGGTATAGTACCCCGGGATGAGAACGGATCGCTGTGTAGTAGACAGTGAGCTTGGCAGAGGGACTACTACCTACCGATAATAGTATTTGGGCCCGGCGGATATCTGGAGGATACCGACCGGAGTTGAGAGATGATGTGGGCCAATCCGCACCGACGGAGCCCGATATATGAGGATTTACGTGCCGATGTTAGGCACAGGTTTCATGATGTTTTCGAGTGTCGATGCTAGACACTCAGGTTCCATAATTTTGATATATCGCGAGTGACACATGTTGATTTATATCCTCATATTTCCATGCATATACTTTATGATATTTACATGCATGATGTTTATTGTCATTGGGTGACACGTGGACGATTTCCACATACATATATTGACATTGATGATATTGATCGCATAGTTGGATGATATCCACATACTTATAGACTTCCTGATATATTGACATTGATCACATTGATCTCATAGTTGGATGATATCCACATATTCATAGACTTCATGACAAAGTCGACATTGACCATACCTCATATTTATGATATGTTATTACCTGAGGCACTGGCACGAGCACTTGGCACTACACTCATGTATAGATGTTACATTGCCACCTTATCATGCTTCAGACTTATTCATTTGAGGTTTATATATATATTGATCGTATTGACTTAGGATTGTGTCATACATACGATTTCTGCTCTGTGATGTTTTCTATTCACGAGTTGGCAACTCACCCCCGTTGTGCCACAGTTCTTGCAGGTTTTGCCGTATAGGTTCCATTGCGGCTTTCTGGCACACTGCTTCCTTCACGGGTGATTTGCTTTGGTAGGTGAATTCTTTTGCATCAGAACCACCATTGTATATGTATTATTCAGTTGTATCTAGAAATTCCATCAACCAAACTTGTATATTGTTTCAGACTTAGAAAACCAGTTATGTATTATTTCGACATTAGAGTCGCGCGTTGTAGTATATTGGTTTTCATGTTGATTTTGAGATTTCTTTTGATTTTTTATTCTCGCCCTTCAGCGTTGTATATTATATTACTTGCGTGGTTATGACCGTCGATTGACGAAGAGCTAGCTCCCGCTTGGGGATGCCTTTTTATCATTATGCATATATTATTCTTGTTATACCCCGTTTACGGCCAGTATTTACAACGGAAACTCTGCAGAAATTTTCAGAAAAGAATATAGATTTTAAAAATGCATATTCGGCTTACTTATTTAAAAACCTTGTTTTTAAAACATGTTTTCCTTACTTCTTAAAAACTAGTTTTCTTATTTACTCCTTAAAATGATTTTAGATTTCTGGGCTTTTGGTTTACTTCAATTAGATGGGGTCCTATAGGCTTCATATGATTCAAGTACCAGTCATGGGCTATTTCGGATCGTGACAAAGTTGGTATCAGAGCGCTAGGTTAATCTAGGTTCGAGTCTAAGTTTGACTATGCGGAGCCTAGAGCGTTTATATATATACGGAACTTAGGCTTGACCTTATGGAACTTAGACTTAGTCGAGGGGGTATTATACCCGAACTTTCGTCGCGCAGGATGACCCTTGGTTGATGGAGTAGGTAGCTTGAGTAGAGTGATGTACCGTACGTATGTTCCGCGACATATTTACGATACGCTACTCCACTTAAGAAACCTTAAGATGTACATTTCTTTGCACAGTATTATATTCATTCATATGATCTATCCTCGTCGATACTGGTTATGATTTTGCTGCCACGATTACACGGGCAGAGAGAGCTACGGCTAGAGTTGCGTCAGCATGAGCTCGTCACGGACGAGGACTGACCAGGGCATGATTCCAGAGACGTACGACTGCATAGAAGGCTTTGTTTTATTGTATTTTCGCACCATGAGCATTTGATGGATCGCTTCCACGAGATTTCTCGAACGTGCAGATCAGCACCAAAGGATTGAGCTACTGATAGAGGCCATCCAGGAGGTGATGACCACTGAGGTATCACTTATTCATAACGATTGAGGCACTGTTTAGCGTGCAGACGAATGAGCCCGTTGCTGCTGCAAATGATGAGATATCGCTCAAAGATTGGAGCTACTGCAGCATGAGCATATACTTAGAGATGTGATGGAAGGTCGCTAGTCACCCAAGGAGGAACGACTAGGACATGTGGTTCGTTCGCTTACCCCGATGCGAGGTCATCAGATAGATTGATTCCAGCTAGAGACGACTTCACGCAGATTTGTTGAGAGTCGATAGAGGCGATCAAATGTCAGAAATCCATATTCCAAGTTTAAAGTATTCGGAAAGACATGCAAGCGATTCTATGGACCCTCTAGAAGAATGAAATCCTAACTCGACATAATGACCGTGTGAAAGCCTTTGAACCTTAGGGTTTGCGGCAGTTCCGCGGCGCCATTAGTGAGGCTTGGGTTTGCCCTTCTACGGCTGGACCGCCGACGCTGTGGTATGTACTCGATACTATTAAACTGTGCCCAAGATATTGAGCTCTTGGGGGATTATGAGGTTTTGACAAATCGATTGGATGGTTCGACATCTTTCGGATATCATGTGATGAGATACACTGCTTGGAAGACTCCAGATACGAGTATAGCCGTTGGAGCGCAGTCCATGCAGCCACGAGAAGATGAGTCCGAATCAGTCGACATTGGAACAAGTGGAGTAAAGAGTTTGCACGAGATTTTGACGAGATGACGTTCCACTCCGCTGACATCAGAGATGCGATACACATGCAGAGGCGTTGTATATGGATATACCTTCCAGAAGGAGTCGCGATGAGCATACAGCCGTTCCGGAACAAGAATTAACTTTAGTAAAGGACGATGACTTCCGGGCAATTCGGCAGAAACGAGAATTGAGAGAGACTTCGACAGGACGTTTCTGAAATACTATACGAGAAGACTTGGACCCAGGAGCGGTCATATTGCGCACACCCAGCAGGCTAGAGTTCGGCATCATCGACGAGATAATTGACCAGGTTAGGATAGAGGACCTCACCCAGATACGTTGTGAATTGATCAAGAAAGGACGAGTATGGAGTATACCTCCGCAGGTTAGGACGAGTTCCTGAGGACGTGTTCGGCCAGATATCTTCTACAGAGTGACGAAGATACCGAATTCGTGATTTCGAGTCCGTGTGAGAGACTTCGGATTGACTGCAGCCGAAAACAATTGTAGGGCGCAGATAGAGACGTGACGTCAAAATGGACGATGATACAGACAAGTGGGCCAAAAGGTTCGTGCGAGACGCTGACGAGTGGTTGTTACTCCCCGTTAAGATTAAAGATCGGATATGTTTACAGAGGCGTTGGGATGCGACCAGTTTCCGAGGAATATGTTGTGCTGAGGACACAGATGACCAGAGAAGTGCCAAAACGGAATCGTCCCCGTTAGCACACCTGACAGGGCCGATGAGTCGATTGATTGCGAGATGGTAATCCACAGGGAAGATAAGGGCCCAGAGACAGGGGACGCCAGACCGTGAGAAAGAGGCAAGTAGATATCTTGCGCTGCTAGCATTGGATGCACCGACACCTTCCCGACTTTGAAGGAGGGTATATCGACGACGGTATTTATGATTTGTGATTTTGTGATTCGATTATCACGTATCCGTCACCTTGGATTACGGTATTTTAGGAGATCTGTTCGCATGATTTGGTCTTAATGGCTGAGTTCCATGATTTCTGTTTTTGTGCACCATGGTTGCACCTACTGGGTATTTATATTTTGCGCATAGTTATTACGCTTGGGTATTGATTGTGATTTCATGCCTATTTTATGCCGGTAATTTGATTTACGCTTTCAGCATAGTTTTCATGCACTTTTAGTGTTTTGGTTTGGATTTTAGCGCGTGATGAGCACATGTTTTGAAATACGATTTTTGTGCACACCAGATGCACTAAATCGGGATTCCTTATGCATGTCAGATGCACCTGATTTTGCTGTCAGGCATGCCCGTTGCCCTTGGCAGATGTTTCGTGCACACTCGTTACACCTAGATGATGTTTCTGTGCACATGTATGGCACATATATGGATTTTGATTTTCGTGCGCACCAGACGCACAGGGTATTCTTATATACATTTTAAGGATTTATTCCTTATAGAGCAGTACGCTTTCATGATATTTGCTATTTGTTTTCGTACTGAGCAGGACTAGTCAGAGGACAGTACTTGTACATATTTTGCATGCATTAATAGTTATTGAAGAGATTTCCAAAAAGCGAGCTATAGTCTCAGTATTTACCTACGTGTCCGATATGACACGAAACGTTTAAAACAAGGAAACTCTTCTAAATTGTTTTCAAAACAGCGGAACGTGCATATCAAACAAAGGATATATACGTATATGGTTATTTTATTATAATAGACGTCCGCCGCGGTGCAGTGTTATGCGCATCGCACAGCGACTTAAAAAGATTTGGCATGCATTTACTTCAGCTATTTACATGTATAGATTTGATGTCTACATGTATAGTTCTGATTTATATCATAATGGTTTTAATTTGGATTTGACATTTGTGTCTTTACCATGACTCCGATGATTGCGGGATGCTTGACGGAGTTTTTGATTTTGAGTTATCTACTCATTACTCATGCGCGTGCATTGCGCTATGATGCGTTTTATGTATTGATGATTTCGGAGCCCCGACGACTTAGACTTTTATTGAAATGTTTTAGAATTTGGGGGTTAAAATTTAAATTCGGGGACCGAATTTATTTAAGGGGGGAAGATTGTAACATTTCAAAATATAAAATATTATTTTTGGGAATTTTTATAATTTAATATTATTTTTAATGAATATTTTTAATATTTCGGTATAATTAAATACCGATAAATTGGGAAATTTTTTGAAAATTATAAAAATTATTAGAAAGAGGGTGCTTTATGTGAATTATGCAAATTCTAAGTTTTTATGATTAGTTTGACACTAATTTAGTGCTAATCGCGATTAAAAATCGCTAATCGGATTTTTAGCATATTTGTGCAAAACATGCACCATAATTTTTTTCCACTTGTTACATATTCTTATGGCTTTCCTACATGTTTTTATCATGGTTGATGATTTTTATGAGAGAAGAAAAGAAAAAAAAAGAAAAAGGGAAAGAATATAATATTGGGTATGGGTGAGAGAGAGAAAGGTGAGGGTTTACTTTGACCCAAGTCTTGAGCCATCCTCCTTCATTATTTTCACTCATTTCCTCTCCCCCTCCTTCTATTGCTGCTGCTGCCCTAGCCCCTCCTTCTCTTCAACCCTCTCAAACACCATGATAAACACCTTAAAAGCTCACCCTCATTTCACAAAAGTCGTGCACAAGCTCAAGGGAAACATATTGGACCAAGAAAGGAAAATTTTTGGACACTTTGGGCAACTCAAGAATTTTCTTGAGTTGCCAAATGAGATATTTTCTGAACCACTAGCTTAGTTTTCCTATTACTTTCACATACATGTTAACTTTAAACCGATATAGTGATGTTTAGTGAGGGTATGAAAATTCTAGTTAGGGTTTGATGGAACTTTGGGTTGTGATGGGTAATTAAACTCAGTAGAAGCCACACAAATCCTCTAGTGCTAGAACCCAGGCCTAAACCAGAGACTTGAAACCCAGAATACGGAACCCGATATCGGAAAAACTGTGATTATGTGAAGGTTAAATGGAATCTGCTTTGACCCCGAGACTCCAAAAATCATTTTGTGAACACAGAGATACATGCAGGCACCTAGGAAGGTACCACCAAAACCCTAGTGTAAGTCTACGGTAGCGTCCCGGCCGTCCGTCAGAGGCCAAAATGCGGAAACGAAAACTTTTTCTTAACTAGAAACCGGCACTATCGTATACTTTAAATCCGGATCGAACCATTAACCTGCAACTAGCTAACAAGAGAAGTGTTAGAAAAGCTATACCGATCGATCCCTGTCCTTCGGTCTTTGGCCACCAACTCAAGCTCCTCGCGGCATCTTTGATCTCGATATCCTCATCGGAAAGGGGCACCACATCATCGAGTCTTTTTACGGGCTCCCGCTTCATCCGAAGCAACTCGGGCACAAAGTTCGCTAGCCAACTTGTCCAAGGTGAAGTAGAGAATGTGTGTGACGACTTTGTCTCTTGCATCCATTGTATGGATGGAGGTTGAAGTTGAAGTCATCAATGGAAATGGTGAGCTCAAGAAAGAAGAGGAAGAAGAAGAACTTTTCTCTTCTTTTCTTTTGTGTTGAGATGATAAGAATGAGAGCAAGAATGAAAAATACAAGAGTTAACCCACCATCACATGGCTGCCCTTCTTTCTCTTCTTATCATTCCATCACACAAATCAATCATATAATGTGACACATGCACAAGAAAATAGACCATGAGTCACCACTTGTGCATGTGTCACAATTAATGCTCCTAATCATGATTTCTAGCTCATAATTTCCATATGCAAACAATAATCCAAATGTTTGCAACAACAAAAAGATACGGCAACATCTAAAGTAAACTCGTGACGGATCACAAGGATACCCCTCACCTGTATATACATACCTGCATCCGCATTCCGACTGAATGCGAATGCGATGAGACTAAAGTAATCCAACAAATCTAATACTAGGATCTGATTTAAACCAAAGCCCACTAGTATGATCCGCCAGATCATGATCCGTGCACTACTGCACGTATATGATCGGACCCTGTCATATATCATACGGTCTCTACAACGTTTTGCCCGAAACTTGACAAACTGTCTGTGGGGGACTCTAAAGACTCGTCAATACTTTGGCCGTGGATTTAACCATTAGCATGTCAGAGGTACTAGCCGTACGTAACGGGCTACCAGGTATTGACCAAAAGGGAGGTCGATGAGCGAACTCATCCTGACACCCTACTGAGCCCGTCAGTGACAATATCCGTACAGTCCGGTCCGTTCGTTTATGAGCATCACATGGCGGGCCTAGGGGTTGGTAAAAGTCAGACCCCCAAAAGCGGTACAAGTTGTGTTGGAGTGTAGCCCAGAACACCCTGAGATACTACTGGAATACCTACCAGTAAATCTCCTGCCTTGGCCAAGGACTTCGTGTAATGGCTCTCCTAGACACAGCGCGATCTCATTCCCAATACCGGGAGAGACGAAACCCCTGCCGATCTGCTCACTGCCTCCATGTGGCTCGGGACTGTACCCAACTAAAACCTATTTGCACGACTCCTTTGAGCCGTGGTAGGGTAGTAATCAAAGCACAGTGGGAACTCACACGAGACAACTGACGATCTTAGGTCGATGAACTAACCTGTACACATGTCACCAGGGAACTGCTATCTGACGACAGGTATAATACCAACTAGCATGTTCCCGGCGAGTCCTGTCCGGTGTACTCATAACCCAATGAGCATCTGTATACATCTTAGGTGAACCAAATGACACCAATGGCTTGTGAGACCGGCCACCGCCCCTCGTCGGGGTCTCGACTGTGTACACTAGTCTACTCCGGAGTATCGATGCCCTGTCTCGAAAACTCCCATGACTAGGGACCTTTTAAGGATGTGCTTATAGACCCCAACTCCCACGTATATGATCGCCATCATACTGCTGGCAGTCAAGAAAGAATCCTAAGGGCTCTATCAACGTGTAATAGGGACCTGTAAGGTCACCTAAAGCAGTACATGATGATAAAGATAAACCATGGTAGCATACTATTTTCTATCAACGTGTAATAGTGAACTACAATGTCACCTAAAGCATGTACACGATGATAAAGACAAACCAGATAGTATACAAACCTCTCGAGTAAGACTGTCCTACCAGTATAGGTCATCCCTTAATCATTGCAATCACATACCTGTGATCCAATAATTGACTTTGAGGGCACCATATCCAACAATCTCCCACTTGCACTCAAGGCTAATTGTTGCGATGTCGCATACTCACAGCCCGTGTGATACCGAACACCCAACTCCTCTACTAATCAGTCTCACAAAGCCCGTTTGTGAAACTATTGCGTTCGAGGAATAGCCTCAGTGAGTGGATCCGCCCTGATGTTTCTTTCTATGTCTCTCTTTATCTCAAGTTCGCAGAGAAAGCCGTCTCCCGAAATGAGCAATAACTGTCTTAGAATATGTCTGGATATCTGATGGGAGCTAGTTCATAAATGAACTCCAAATCCAAACTTCTTAGATTGTATCGCCAACTGAACTTAATCAGTATCCTGCACCACGCCTCCCTCAGTATCCGCTTGGACCACCTGTCCAAAATACTGCCCCTCGTCAGAAGGAAAACTATAACTCTGACAGTCACTCTGTCATCCAGTTCATCTTAGAAGCCTGGAATGATAACCGTTTCCTGAAGGAGGATGTCGTTATCATATCCCTAGAATATCCACTTATGTTCTAAGACTGCTTCCGAATGTTTCTCCAGTAGTGGATCAATATCAACCTATTGCATCTCGTGCAAAAACAACATCTGGTGTGGTACTTGACATCTCATGATTGACTCAATTGCCTAAGCAAGTGATGTGTCTATCATGCACATCCCTCTCCCCTTTAGTCTGTAAGACACCTTTAGAGAGGGTGACTCCATCACCTGCAGGTACACTACCATGCCAGGAGTCGTCCATTCTAAAGCACCTTTAGAATGCTGTCTAAGTACCCAGATTGGGAAACTACCCAATTCTAGATCTAAAACCATAGATCTAGTAACCAGAATGTTTGATATAATATCTATATCCTATGTGGAGAAACCACTGTGTGACAACCAAAGTATAACCGATCGTAGTATAGGAATTTTACTTCCTGCTCTGTGTATGTCATCCAAATACCAGGACATCACACCCTACTACCATCTTAACAGATCCATCCCCTATTCTGATGAAGTCAAATCTATGATTGTCACATCAGAAATAGATAATCTATCTCCGCTATATCTGCTTTAGTATATAAATAGACATAAGCCACTTGACCATTATACTTCCGCTGCTCCCACTGACTACGACAACCCTCTGGTAGAATAATATACACGTGCACTTCTAAAGCCAGTTCAGAACGACGCTATACTCATCCTCCTGCCGGGTCTCATAGCCTGGAACAACAGTAATGTCAAGTCTGGGTAAACAAGAACCTCTCTGTCACCGTCTTTGAGCATACCGAAGTACCTCTCGAGTGCCTGAGGTTATCCACCATATCTGCGGAGTAGCCAATGAAATGTCAAACCAGATTGAATCTTTATGTTCTTATCAAATTTTCAGCAATCGTTTGCGGTTCTGGAATCACTTCCAGTTTTACTATACCCCTCTACTGTTTTCTAGATAAAAAATCCATTTTTATTAAAACTGTGGCGAGTCAAGAACAATATCACTATTGATCTTCCAGATGGTAGAAAGTCAACCTTCGTCATAACCCGGGTCAACCCACAAACTGTCATTACAGAAACGCGCCTTGAGTTATCCAGAATCTGGTTTTAAGCATAAGCCAGACAACTCCACGTACCTTAACTGTTAGTTGTATGTATGCCCTAGAGGCCAGTATTGTACAGATGATGTATATTATATTGGATGCTTGGACATATATAGAGATGAATTTCTTGCTCGATATGATAGTATGCTATCTGGTTACTCTTTATCTTAACATGTACACTAGTCTCTTTAAACTGTCTTATAGTTACATGTTGGTAAAGCCCTTAGGATGTGTACTTGACTACCTAGACTATGATGCAGATCATACTAGTGAGGACATGGTAGTCCATAAGTACATCCTTCAAGGTCCCTAGTCGTGGGTGTATCGAGACGGGGCATCGATATACCAGTGTAGACTAGCGTATACGCTTCTCGACCCATGAGATGGGCGATGGATGATCCCATATCCATTGGTGTTTGACATCAGAGATGGTATACGGGTGCTCAGTGGAGACTGGGTACACTGGACGGACTCGCCGAGAACTCCCAGATGGTATTATACCTCACGTCAGATGGCAGTTCTCAGGTGACACTTGTGCAGGTTAGTCTGTAGACCCGAGATCGTCATAGAGTCTTGTGTGATTCCCACTGTGCTTTGATCTCCACCTTACCACGTCCATGAGGGCGTGCAAAACGGTGGTCTTTGGGCACAGTCCCGAGTCACATGGAGGCAATGAGCGATAGGAGGGGTTTCGTCTCTCCCGGTATTGGGGGTTGATGTTGCACTGTGCTCGATTGGCCGTAACAGGGAAGTCCCTGGCCAGGGCTGATCAGAGATTTGCTGGTAAGTGTTACCAGTAGTTTCTCGACCCGTTATGAGCCTCACATCGGCACGACTTATCGGTTATTGGGGTCTGACGTTTACCACCCCTAGACTTGATATGCGACATATCAGACGAACAGACCGGACTGTACGGTAAGTGTTACTGGTCAGATTCACAGGAGTGTGAGCTGGCTGGCTCGTCGATCTTCTGATCGCTCAATACCCGGATGGCCGTTACGTTTAGCAGACCGCTTGCGGCTTGCGGGTGATTGATATGATCATCATCTGCTGCCGGCGTATTGACGAGTCTTTAGAGTTCTACACAGAGGTTTCCTGACTCAAGCGAAACGAAATAGGGGCGCATATGAGATATGTGCAGGACCGAGAATAATGCGTGTATGTGATACCGTATTTCATTCTCGCGATGGATGTATCGAATGGTTATATGCGATATAACCTAGATATCGAATCAAGGATTGATTCGATAAGCCGATACATAGGATACTAGTCGGTTATATGCGATATGACCGGATCGTTAAATCAAGTGTTGATTTAATGATTTGATGTATAATTATATATATTTGATATATTACTTTGCATTAACTAGTATTGGTTCATTTTAAATGGATTTTCTCACTTGATATACATGTTGTATATGTGATATACTTTTGTGCACATCTTTGTATCATGTTTGATGATACTTGCTCATTTGGTTAAGTGTGAAGAATTAAACCATGGTTAAGAGATGATTAGGGTTTTGCTTTTTCATTTATTTATTTATTTATTTATTTAGAAAAGATTAAGATAAGAATGGTGGCATTTTTTGTTTCATGTTGAAGCTTCATGAAGCTTTGACTTTACTAACCATTCTTGTCTTCATGCTTAACCCTAACTCATTCAAGTAACCATGGTCTATTCTCTACACTCAACTAAGGTTAGCTTATGATAAGTTTTGATTTTCTTTTCATTTTAAAAGAACTTATCATAATTCTAGCTTCATCTTCTTCATCTTCTTCAAGATAGAAAGCTTGATGCCATCAATGGTATCTTGAGTTCTAAAGTGAGAAATCCAATTCTAAAGTGAACCCACCTCCTATTTCTTCACCCTCTACCTCTTGCCAAGTTGTTTTGGGTGTTTTCTTCACAAGTTTCACAACTTTGTGAAGTCGGAGCTTGAACTTGTGATGCCTCGACGTAGATTATCTTCGGCACGAAGCCGACGACCTAGCTCGCCCTTTTCTTCGATGAAGCCGATGCTTGAGTTCGGGATTCGAGACGGACAGCGAGAGGACGTCTACGTGGAGCTAAGGAAGTGGATATCCGGATCTACAAAGGTTGTAGCTTCTTATCCTTAGTTAAGTTGTTAACTAGATTCGTATTTCGCCTAAACTTCTAGTCAACGATCCGTATTAGGGTTTCTCGGCACCCATAAAATTTGAAATTGGCATGGTTGATGCCTTGTGAGACTTCATTAGCATGCCTAGGAACCCTACATTAACATCGTTAAGATATGAATGTTAGTGTATCTGCCCTAGAGGCCATTACTGTATCATACTAGTTTGTATATTACTTGATGGAAGCTTGGGATATTCACCTTGTATAAACAATCTTGCTCAAAATAGTAGTATGCTACTTGGTTTGTTTCTACTTCAATGTGTACTTGTGTTTATTTCAGTATATCACTTATACGCATTAGTGGAGCCCTTAGGATCTTTGCTTGATTACCAGCATTGTGATGGCAGTCACACTAGTGGGGGCTGGGTAATCTATAAGCACATCCTTATACAGGTCCCTAGTCGCAGGACTATCGAGACAGGGCATCGATACTCCGGAGTAGACTAGCGTATGCGCTTCTCATCCCAGTGTGGGAGATGGTCTGTCCCACAGCCATCAGTACGTCGTACTGGAGATAGTATACGGGTGCTCGTTGGGTTACGAGTACACTGGACAGGACTCATCGGGAACTGACAGGTTGGTATTATACCTATCGTCAGTTATCAGTTCCCATGTGACATGAGTACAGCTTAGTCCGCTGACTTGACACTGGCACTTCGCCTCGAGTGTGTTCCCACTGCACTTTGATCACTACCCTACCACGGCTCAAAGGGGTCGTGCAAACAGGTGGTGGTTGGGTGCAGTCTCGAAGCACTTGGAGGCAGTGACGGTTAGACAGGATTCGTCTCTCCCGGTATTGGGGGTTGACATCGCGCTGTGTCTAGGAGAGCCATTACACGAGTAGTCCCTGGCCAGGGCAAGCGAGATATACTGGTAGGCTTCCAGTGTTATCTCAGGGTGTTTTGGGCTTCACTCCGACACGACTTGTACCGCTATTAGGGGACTGACATTTTACCGCCCCCTAGGCCCGACATGCGATGTATCAGAAGAACAGACCGGACTGTACGGAGACTGTCATATTCAGACTCAGTAGGAGTTCAGATGGGGTTTCACCTCGTCAGCCTTCTTGTCGGCATCTACCTGGGGACCGTTACGCACAGCTAGTGCTGCTTGCGGTCTGTGGTTAAACCCACTGCCAGCGTAGTGTCGAGTCTTTAGAGTCCCACACAGAGGGTATTCGCCTCTGGGCAAAACAGAGTAGAGGTCGCATGGTTTTGCGACAGAGTTCGTTCTCATCCGCGCACTTGTGCACGTTTGGAGTCCGGACGGATATTACTGGCTGGCTCTGGTTTGAGTCAGATACTGGTATATGTTTTGGGGTTGCTTTTATCTCTCAGTATTCATGTTCCTCGGAACAAGGATGCAGGTGTGTATGCACAGTTATTTGAGGAAGAGGAAGAGGACTTTCATTAGGGTTTCGGAACGGGTGCGTATGCACAGTTGACAGTCGTCTTTTTCCAAACCCTAATGGATTTATGTTATATCAATTAATAATATTAATAAAATGAAATTGTGTCATGGTTGGTTTTTATGTTGACTTGTTGACCATGGTTGACTTGTTGACCATGGTTGAAGTTTTGACCATCATCATTACAAAAGCAAGATGCTTTTTGATTCTTGCAAAACCATTTAATATTTGAAATGATAATGGTCATTCCTAAACCTTCCATCAACTATTTCATTTTCATTATTATTATTAATTAGATAATTCTTTTTCTTTTGGCATTATGGTTGCAAGAAAGAAAAAGATAGCTCATTCTATCATTTAGCTTCTCTCTCCTCATTTTTCATCTTCTTCTTCCTCAAGCTCAAGGTGATTCCTTCTCATGTGTTGAGAATCCCTCACCTTGAAAAAGAAAGCACCCCATAGATACTCTCTACTCTCTCTAGGGTTCAAGGTTTAGCAAGCCGGAGATCCTAGTTCACTCAAAGTTCGAGGAAGAGCCCAAAGGTTGAACCCTCAGGTGGATCCATCTTCGACGGAAGAAGGCTACGAGGCAAGAACCATCAACCTCTACAAGGTTTCAAGAAGAAGGAGTTCAAGTTAGGTATAACTCTTCATCCGAGTAGCTAACACTCCTTTGTATGCTTGCTAGTTTAGTTTAGACACGATCCCGACCTTGTTTAGTCCATGTTGCCCCTTGCGATAAAAATTTGTTTTTTATACCGTTTCCGCCTCCCCGTAAGCACCGGGGGTCGCAACGTGGACTTACAGTGGTATCAGAGCCTAACTAAACTTAAACTAGCTTGGTAGTGAAGTGTAACGAAGTTCGGAACCGAAAAATCCAAAAACCAAACTTTTACAAAACCCTAGTTTCTGTTAAAAAATTTTCTGGTCAAAACGAGATTTGTTATACACCTAAATTCGGCTAAGGGTTTTGTGTGAACACCCAAGAAAACCGATCCCATGATTCATTCAAACCGCCGCGGTTCCGCGGCATGAGGTAGGCATGTGCCGCGGAACCGCCGCCGTTTGTTGTCCTCTCGTGATCGTTTTTCGTGCAGTGTGTCTCTGTATTGGTTTTGGGATTTTTAAGATATATTATATGTGCCCAGATTTTCTAGAACAGAAATTTACTTTTGGGGTCCTATAATTCCGTATTTTTCCGAACTTCACTGCACTTTGGCTATGTTGGTTATATCTGTGATGTTTGCATGTATTGAACGTCGGCTAATCGCTATAAGTCGATTGGTCGGGGTTATACATGATCTGTGTTTGATATTGGAATGTGTATATGAATGTATTGGACTGTCGCGGGTGAATAGCTGGGGTGGATGTGAGATGAGCTTTTGTTTTTCTTTCATTCATTGTAAATGTAAATTGATGTAATATTATTATTTGTTTGGCCGCACAACCGGGTCGGGGTTGTAGCCGTCATTGTATAATTCTTTTTACTGTTTTTGCTCCTAGGATAGACCCATGGAGGGGTGCACAAACTGCCGAGTACTTGGCGGGTAGTTTGCCGCACCCGTAGGGGTCTTGGGTGGGGTATTTGGCTATTCACCGCGACCGTGTAATCCGCTTTTCGTTGCAGGCTCGAAAGGATTGCGGATTGCTAGTATATCCAATGTATTCATCTGTGATCTGTAATGTCTATCATTGCTTTCTATTTAGGCGTTGCTTATGTTTTACAGCCGCGCTAGCCCAGCCCCCGCTCTGTCGTTAGTTAAGTAACCTAACGGGTGATGACGGGGCCCCGTGGCGAATGCATATGGTATAAGCGTACGTCATATTTTGGTTGTTTTCTGCAATGGTAGGATTAAATGATGGGACGCATTAAAAGTACTAATGCAAGAATATCACGTATTAAAAGAACTAATGCAAGATAATAAACCATGTTTAAATCGTTGGAACACTTTCGAAAAACCACTCGGTTCATTTCAAAACTAATTTTTAAATGCGGAGCTTGAGCCACTCCTTCTAAAAGCTATCTCGTTCCATCGATTATATCAAGTTCACTACGTTCACGGTTTTACCAAAACCATTCGTAGCCCTCCGTCGTTTCGCATGAATAGGCAATAGTATTCAAGCTATGTATGTTGGCCAAAGTCAAGGCATAGTGATTGGTAGCTATTGGGTGTTCATGTGTAGCATAGATAGATGCGTTGGTTTGGGACAGTCGTGCTGCCATTTTGGCTAAAGTCAAGGGTAGGTACGGGTGGATCCAAATTAACCTGGATAGTGACGGGTAGAACTTGACATGTGACTTATGATATTTTGGCCAAAGTCAAGGTCATAAGAGCATGGGGCAAAAATCCACATCGGGAGTTTCATAAGTACTGAAACTTGCTAGATTTGCATACCATTTGGAGTGTGGTGATTCTGGTAGGATTCCTTCAGTTTCGTCACGCGATGATATTTGGATCCCGATCCTACTGTGAGTGTATGCTACTCCTCGGGAAATCTCTTACTAAACGATCAATGCTATAAACCTAGTAGGTGCCTAGAAAGGTGTTAGCGGGGCTACGCCCCTAGGGAAAAGAGGTTATTTAATTAAGGAACTTCGCGAAAGCGTTGGAAAACCTCCCTCGAAGTACCGACACTGGCCTGGCTGAACGGTTAAGCAAGTATTGTGCGGTGGGATTGATCCCGACTAATTCTTCCTTTATGGTTTGAGGAGGGATTCGAGAGACAGTGGGAGCCATCCTGTTTAGACAAATTAAAAACCACTCTAAACTTGCAAGAGCATCGTGCTAAAGTGTTTCTTCTCTCTCTCCTAATTGCAGCGACCAATCGACATGACTGGACTTAAGTTACTTCTAGATAAAAATATATTGACAGGGCCAAACTACAAAGATTGGCTCAGGAATGTCAAGATGGCAATCACTTACGACAAGCTGGGGTATCTTCTTACCACCAAAGCTCCCCCCGTCCCAGGTCCCACCTCCAGCGTCGCGGATAAGGAAATCCGTAAGACTTGGAAGATTGATTGCGAGAAGGCCAGGTGCCTCGTGCTTGCCTCGATGGACAATGAACATCAGAGGAGGCACGAGAATATGGATTTGGAATCCATATTTCTTCATACAAAAGAACTGTATGGAGAGCAGTCTCGTATCGCAAGATACGAAGTGTCGAAGAAGTTGTTTTCGGCAAAGTTGGCCGTCGGATCATCGGTAGCGGACCACGTGCTTAAGATGATTGGCTACATTGAGGAGCTCGCGGAACTTGGGACCACGTTGGAAAGTGAACTCTATACGGATTTAATTCTCCAGTCCCTTCCATCCACTTACGCCCAGTTTATACTGAACTTCAACTTACAAGAAAAGGAAGTTGAACTTTCAGAACTCCTTAACATGCTGAGGAGCGCAGAGGGCACCCTACAGAAAGGTAGGGAAACACCCGCTTTGTTTGTAGGAGGATCTTCTTCCTCTAGGTCCAAGGCGAAAGCCAAGGGAAAGAGGAAGAAAGCCCCCGCCAAACCAAGAGGCGGTGTTAGTAAAGTGGGTACGAAGGGAAAAGAAATGGCAACAAAGATTGCGGGGAAGCTTGTGGGAAAGGAGGAATGCTTCTATTGTCATAAGAATGGACACTGGAAGAAAGATTGCAGGGCTTGGAAAGCCAGGACACAGGAACTGAAGCAGGTTGCGGCTTCAGCTTCAGGTGTGTATGTTATTGAAAACTGTCTTTCTATAAACTCTACTTCCTGGGTATTGGATACCGGATCAGGATCTCATATCTGTAATTCATTGCAGGCGTTGAGAAATCGTAGGTTTTTGAAGGCAGGTGACATGACCCTCAGAGTTGCAAACGGAGCTAGCATGGATGCTAAAGCCGTGGGGGACTATCACCTGGGAATGTCAGATGGGCATGTTTTGGTTTTGCGTAATTGCTTTTTTGTACCCAACGAACTTGTAATATCATTTCTGTATCTTTGGTTTCTAAAGAAGGTTATGAATTTGCGTTTGTAAGTAATGTTGTAAACATTCACCTTAATCAAGTTCTGATTGGGTCAGGTACATTGAGCAATGGTATATACGTGTTAAACCAACCACAGATTTTCAATGTCCAGAATACACACAAAAGAAAGTCTCCGGATATCAATCAGACTTTCTTATGGCATTGTAGACTGGGTCACATCAATGAGAGAAGGTTGACTAAGTTACATACAGAAGGGTATTTGGATCCGTTCGAATATCAATCATATGCCACTTGTCAATCTTGTCTCAAAGGAAAGATGACAAAGACTCCGTTCACTGGACACGGAGTAAGAGCGAGCGAGCTCTTAGGGCTCGTACACAACGACGTGTGCGGTCCAATGTCTACACATGCGCGAAGCGGTTACTCTTACTTCATTACTTTTACGGATGATTTCTCAAGGTACGGTTATGTCTTCTTAATGAAGCATAAGTCCGAAGCCTTTGAAAAGTTCCAGGAATATAAGAATGAGGTAGAGAAACAGACCGGCAAAAGTATCAAGATTCTAAGATCGGATCGAGGTGGAGAATACTTAAGTGCCGAGTTCCTGAATTATTTAAAAGAGAACGGAATTCTCTCTCAGCTTACTCCTCCATACTCTCCGCAACACAACGGTGTATCGGAGAGACGGAACCGAACCCTATTGGATATGGTACGGTCCATGACGAGTAACGCTGAGTTACCGTGATCCTTCTGGGGGTATGCACTAGAATCAGCTGCGTACCTTTTGAACCGAGTTCCTACTAAGACTGTGCCTACTACACCATATGAGATGTGGTGTGGGAAGAGGCCCCATCTCAGTCACGTTAAGACTTGGGGAAGACCAGCTTTTGTTAAAAAGCAGCATGCGGACAAGCTAGAGGCACGCTCAGTACTGTGTAAGTTTGTGGGATATCCAAAGAATTCCAAGGGATATCTCTTCTACTACGAAGAGGAACAAAAAGTTCTTGTTTCTCGTCATGCCCACTTTCTAGAACACCAGTTCATAGAAAAAGAAACAAGTGGGAGCGCAGTAGAACTGGAAGAAATTCCAGAACCACAGACTATTACTGAAAGCTTAATGGAACCAGAGGGTTCAAATGAACAGGACATTCCTATGCCGCTCCGCAGGAGTAGTAGGCAGTCTCATCCGCCCGAGAGATACTACGGTTTTCTCATAGACGGGGATCGAGAGGATTGCATCATAGATTATGATGAGCCTACTAGCTTCCAGCAGGCCGTTCAGAGCGTTGACTCGGTAAAATGGCTGGATGCAATGCGGACCGAAATGGAGTCCATGTACACCAACAAAGTATGGACGTTGGACATTGCTCCAGACGGGGTAAAACCCGTAGGATGCAAGTGGATCTTCAAAAGGAAGATTGGTGTAGATGGACAGGTTGAGACCTATAAAGCTAGACTTGTAGCAAAGGGTTTCCGTCAAAGACCTGGCTTGGACTATGACGAAACCTTTTCTCCAGTGGCTATGCTGAAATCCATTCGGATCCTTCTTGCCATTGCTGCCTTCCACGATTATGAGATTTGGCAGATGGACGTAAAGACCGCTTTTCTGAATGGAAATTTAGAGGAGTGTGTCTATATGGATCAGCCAGAGGGTTTCATTCAGATTGGGAGCAGCGGAAAGGTGTGCAAGTTGCTTAAGTCCATCTATGGACTAAAGCAGGCATCGCGGAGTTGGAACATCTGTTTTGATGAGACGGTCAAGGAATTTGGCTTTATCAAAAATCCAGATGAACCATGCATCTATAGTAGATTTGTAGCAAGAACTGTAGTGTTCCTCGTTTTATACGTGGATGCCATTCTCTTAATAGGAAATGACATTCCTATGCTACAATCTGTCAAGGGGTTCTTGTCGCACAGGTTCTCCATAAAAGACCTGGGTGATGCCTCATACATCCTGGGGATCCGGATCCATCGTGATAGATCCAAGAGGATATTAGGACTTTCTCAGTCCAGGTACATCGACACCATAGTGAAGAGATTCAGTATGGAAGATTCCAAGCGCGGTAACCTACCGGCTTGTCACGGGATCACCCTCTCTAAAGAGATGTTTCCCAAGACTGATTTGGAGAGGGATCGCATGTCTATTATACCCTACGCTTCTGCGGTAGGCTCTATAATGTATGCGATGTTGTGTACCAGACCGGATGTAGCTTATGCACTGGGTGTGGTAAGCCGGTATCAGTCAAACCCTGGGGAGAAACACTGGATAGCGGTAAAGAACATTCTCAAGTACCTGAGAAGGACTAAGGAGATGTTCTTGGTGTATGGCGGAAAAGACCTCCAGATCGAGGCCTTTGCTGACTCCAGCTTCCAGAGTGATAAGGATGATTCCAAGTCCATGTCGGGTTTCGTCTTTACCCTCAATGGAGGGGCGGTGTGTTGGAAGAGCTCCAAACAGGAAACCGTTGCGGACTCGACTATGGAAGCGGAATATATCACTGCATCTGATGCCGCAAAAGAAGCTGTCTGGATGAGGAAGTTCTTAAAAGAACTTCAGGTGGTTCCGTCCATTGTTGACCCAATACATCTGTATTGCGACAACAACGGGGCTATAGCTTTAGCGAAGGAACCCAGGTCCCATCAGAGATCCAGGCACATCTTGAGGCGGTATCACCTGATCAGGGAGATCGTGGATCGCAAGGAGATCGAGGTTCGGAGGGTTGCTTCAGAAGAGAACACTGCAGATCCATTCACCAAGGCCTTACCCCAGACTCAGTTCGAGCGGCTGATCGAGATGATAGGTCTTCGATACGCCAGTTCATGGCCTTAGTGCAAGTGGGAGATTGTTAGTGTATATGCCCTAGAGGCCATTACTGTATCATACTAGTTTGTATATTACTTGATGGAAGCTTGGGATATTCACCTTGTATAAACAATCTTGCTCAAAATAGTAGTATGCTACTTGGTTTGTTTCTACTTCAATGTGTACTTGTGTTTATTTCAGTATATCACTTATACGCATTAGTGGAGCCCTTAGGATCTTTGCTTGATTATCAGCGTTGTGATGGCAGTCACACTAGTGGGGGCTGGGTAATCTATAAGCACATCCTTATACAGGTCCCTAGTCGCAGGACTATCGAGACAGGGCATCGATACTCCGGAGTAGACTAGCGTATGCGCTTCTCATCCCAGTGTGGGAGATGGTCTGTCCCACAGCCATCAGTACGTCGTACTGGAGATAGTATACGGGTGCTCGTTGGGTTACGAGTACACTGGACAGGACTCGTCGGGAACTGACAGGTTGGTATTATACCTATCGTCAGTTATCAGTTCCCATGTGACATGAGTATAGCTTAGTCCGCTGACTTGACACTGGCACTTCGCCTCGAGTGTGTTCCCACTGCACTTTGATCACTACCCTACCACGGCTCAAAGGAGTCGTGCAAACAGGTGGTGGTTGGGTGCAGTCCCGAAGCACTTGGAGGCAGTGACGGTTAGACAGGATTCGTCTCTCCCGGTATTGGGGGTTGACATCGCGCTGTGTCTAGGAGAGCCATTACACGAGTAGTCCCTGGCCAGGGCAAGCGAGATATACTGGTAGGCTTCCAGTGTTATCTCAGGGTGTTTTGGGCTTCACTCCGACACGACTTGTACCGCTATTAGGGGACTGACATTTTACCGCCCCCTAGGCCCGACATGCGATGTATCAGACGAACAGACCGGACTGTACGGAGACTGTCACATTCAGACTCAGTAGGAGTTCAGATGGGGTTTCACCTCGTCAGCCTTCTTGTCGGCATCTACCTGGGGACCGTTACGCACAGCTAGTGCCGCTTGCGGTCTGTGGTTAAACCCACTGCCAGCGTAGTGTCGAGTCTTTAGAGTCCCACACAGAGGGTATTCGCCTCTGGGCAAAACAGAGTAGAGGTCGCATGGTTTTGCGACAGAGTTCGTTCTCATCCGCGCACTTGTGCACGTTTGGAGTCCGGATGGATATTACTGGCTGGCTCTGGTTTGAGTCAGATACTGGTATATATTTTGGGGTTGCTTTTATCTCTCAGTATTCATGTTCCTCGGAACAAGGATGCAGGTGTGTATGCACAGTTATTTGAGGAAGAGGAAGAGAACTTTCATTAGGGTTTCGGAACGGGTGCGTATGCACAGTTGACAGTCGTCTTTTTCCAAACCCTAATGGATTTATGTTATATCAATTAATAATATTAATAAAATGAAATTGTGTCATGGTTGGTTTTTATGTTGACTTGTTGACCATGGTTGACTTGTTGACCATGGTTGAAGTTTTGACCATCATCATTACAAAAGCAAGATGCTTTTTGATTCTTGCAAAACCATTTAATGTTTGAAATGATAATGGTCATTCCTAAACCTTCCATCAACTATTTCATTTTCATTATTATTATTAATTAGATAATTCTTTTTCTTTTGGTATTATGGTTGCAAGAAAGAAAAAGATAGCTCATTCTATCATTTAGCTTCTCTCTCCTCATTTTTCATCTTCTTCTTCCTCAAGCTCAAGGTGATTCCTTCTCATGTGTTGAGAATCCCTCACCTTGAAAAAGAAAGCACCCCATAGATACTCTCTACTCTCTCTAGGGTTCAAGGTTTAGCAAGCCGGAGATCCTAGTTCACTCAAAGTTCGAGGAAGAGCCCAAAGGTTGAACCCTCAGGTGGATCCATCTTCGACGGAAGAAGGCTACGAGGCAAGAACCATCAACCTCTACAAGGTTTCAAGAAGAAGGAGTTCAAGTTAGGTATAACTCTTCATCCGAGTAGCTAACACTCCTTTGTATGCTTGCTAGTTTAGTTTAGACACGATCCCGACCTTGTTTAGTCCATGTTGCCCCTTGCGATAAAAATTTGTTTTTTATACCGTTTCCGCCTCCCCGTAAGCACCGGGGGTCGCAACGTGGACTTACAGTGGTATCAGAGCCTAACTAAACTTAAACTAGCTTGGTAGTGAAGTGTAACGAAGCTCGGAACCGAAAAATCCAAAAACCAAACTTTTACAAAACCCTAGTTTCTGTTAAAATTTTTTCTGGTCAAAACGAGATTTGTTATACACCTAAATTCGGCTAAGGGTTTTGTGTGAACATACAAGAAAACCGATCCCATGATTCATTCAAACCGCCGCGGTTCCGCGGCATGAGGTAGGCATATGCCGCGGAACCGCCGCCGTTTGTTGTCCTCTCGTGATCGTTTTTCGTGCAGTGTGTCTCTGTATTGGTTTTGGGATTTTTAAGATATATTATATGTGCCCAGATTTTCCAGAACAGAAATTTACTTTTGGGGTCCTATAATTCCGTATTTTTCCGAACTTCACTGCACTTTGGCTATGTTGGTTATATCTGTGATGTTTGCATGTATTGAACGTCGGCTAATCGCTATAAGTCGATTGGTCGGGGTTATACATGATCTGTGTTTGATATTGGAATGTGTATATGAATGTATTGGACTGTCGCGGGTGAATAGCCGGGGTGGATGTGAGATGAGCTTTTGTTTTTCTTTCATTCATTGTAAATGTAAATTGATGTAATATTATTATTTGTTTGGCCGCACAACCGGGTCGGGGTTGTAGCCGTCATTGTATAATTCTTTTTACTGTTTTTGCTCCTAGGATAGACCCATAGAGAATAAACTAGAGTTAGGGTTTGGTTAGGTTAGAAATGAGTCATCAAGAAATATCAACCATAATATCTTATACTTGACAAAAGGAAAAGCTTCTAGAATGTGCATGAAGCAACTAACCCTAATCAAACCCTAACCATATTTAATCATCCTTAAACATGTTTAATAATAAATCATATCATATCACAATAATATATATCACATATATATTATATATTTGCAACAAAAAAAAATAATACAATTAACATATATCGCATATATATCAATGTATTAATCCGGTGAGAAAATGAAATAATAAAGCGAGCCAATATTAGATAATATAATACAATATATCATATATATTATTATACATTAAATCATCGAATCAACACTTGATCCGACGATCCGGCTATATCGAATATAACCGACTAATATATCATGTACCGATTCATCGAATCAACACTTGACCCGATGTCCCGGTTCATATCTAAATATCGCGAGAATATAATACGGTATCTCATATCGCATTATCCTCGGTCCTGCGCATATCATATATGTGCCTCTACTCCGTTTCGCCTGAGCCAAGAAACCTCTGTGTAGGACTCTAAAGAATCGTCAATACGCCGGTAGCAGGTGATGATCATATCAAACACCCACAAGCTGCAAGCGGTCAGCTAAACGTAACAGCCACCCAGGTACTGAGCGATCAGAAGATCAACAAGCTAGCATGTGCGTTCTCCTGTGAATACAATCAGTAACACTCCCGTACAGTCCGATCTGTTCGTCTGATGTGTCGCATATCAAGTCTAGGGGTGGTAAACGTCAGACCCCAGTAACCGATAAGTCGTATCGATGTGTGGCTCATAACGGGTCGAGAAACTACTAGTAACACTTACCAGTAAATCTCTATATCAGCCCTGGCCAGGGACTTCCAGTTATAGCCAATCGAACACAGCACAACATCAACTCCCTATACCGGGAGAGATGAATCCCCTCCTATCGCTCATTGCCTCCATGTGATTCAGGACTGTACCCAAAAGCCACCGTTTTGCATACCCTCTTGGAAGTGGTAAGGTGGAAATCAAAGCACAGTGGGAATCACACAAGACACTATGACGATCTCGGGTCTACAGACTACCCTGTACCAGTGTCACCGGAGAATTGCCATCTGACGTGTGGTATATCACCATCTGGGAGTTCTCGGCGAGTCTGTCCAGTGTACCCAGTCTCCACTGAGCACCCGTACACCATCTCTGATGTCAAAACACCGATGGATATGGGATCATCCATCGCCCATCATATGGGTCAAGATGCGTATACGCTAGTCTACTCTGGTGTATCGATGCCCTGTCTCGATATACCCTCGACTAGGAACAGTTATAGGATGTACTCATCGACTACTATGGCCCCACTAGTATGATCTCATCATAGTCCCAGTAGTCGAGTACAGATCCTAAGGGCGTTATCAACATGTGAGAGAAAGACAGTAAACCAATACAAGTCAACATGTTAAGATAAAGTGAAACCAAATAGCATACTATCATGACGAGCAAGAAAGTCCTCTCTGTATATATCTAAGCATCCATCATAATATACATCATATGTACAATAATGGCCTCAAGGGCATATACATAACTAACAGTTTACACCTAGTAATCACATGTATATGATAGACCACACGATCATAATTGTTTTATAACCATGATACCCTTTTTCTCTAGTATTAACCTATCGGACATCCGTGTGTATCTTTAACCGGTTTAGTTATAATTGCATCCATATTATACATGTCATCGCATCCCTAGATTACTCAATACTTATTAACCTGGTTTTAGTATTCACATCTGTCATATTGTATTCATATAATGCTGACACTATCTCTTAAACACACACTGATAACCGTACGGCTAATTAGTTAAATCTGCATTCATTGCTTAACCTATTACATGTACCAATTTATTGTGTTGTTGATACCCATGCTTGATTATTTATAACCATGATTATGCTAGCTGATTATGAGCACCCACATGTTATCTTTTACACCATGACATAACTTGCTACACATATATTACTTGACCCGACATGGTACCGTACATTACTTGACTTGACCTGATGTACCAAGTTACCTAATCTTGTGTCTAATGCTAACAAACCTGACATGTAGTCCTCACGGACCGTTCCTGTTATCTATCCAGACAAACCTGCTCCTACCTGATCCTGTGTTGGCATTAGTTCTTGATTAGAATACCTGACTTGACATACATAACTTGGGGGTATGGGAAAATCAATGATGAAATCCTGACTTGTAACTCGACAGTTGCTTGCTTTTACTGATCAGTTTTAGAGGCTAGACCCGCCTCGTGACGATGCTGCTGATATCGTTGGCCTGTACCATTTTCCTGTTAGTGCCTAGCGGCACGTCTCGGTTTCAGCCCGAGAGTCTTAGACTGTGGTCCCGGGCATGCACGGGATACTATTGAGTTACATCGATGATTCATCAAATTGATTTCAAAGACTTGAGAGTAGATAACCCAATAGACCAGTTTAGTTTTACTCACTGCACACTACCCTTCACTGCCCTGGTTTATATTAATGTTACACCTGATTTATCATTCATGATTATATTTGCATTGCCTGTTACCCGGTTTATACTTTATTACTTGATGACATGACGCGCTGACGTCTGGATTTTGCATGGCCCAGATTCCGTACCTTTGCTGCAGTCCGAGCAGGAGTACTTCAGCCAGCAGGCTGAGCAGTGAGGTTTCAGTAGTAGTTAGTTCTTTTATTTTCCGTATTTTATTCCTGATGTGAGCCCGCATTATGAGACATACATTCCAGTTATTTTGTATTGGATCTTTTGCTTCCGCATTTTTATTATTCTTGACTCATGTTATCTTGGTTTATGGACATGTATTAGATAGTTATATTTTGTTCTTGATATCTCTACAGCCGTAAAGTGACTGTGGATGGATACTTCCTACCTACAGGTAGCATGGTTGGCTATGTCACGTGCCCAATTTAGCGTACTCTGGGAAGCGGGGCGTGACATGGTTCTTTTGGTATCAGAGACATAAGTTAGTCGGGTTGATTATTTTTGTAGTTAGGTATTGTACCCAATACAAGAATCAGAATACCCGTGTTTAGGAAGCATATCCTGCCACCTTGCCGTTTTACCGTTCTTGAATCTAAGTTCTTCCTGATTATATCTTTTACGATGTGCAAACTTCCTTTGCATATCGACTCGAAACCTGATTCCTTGTTATCTCTAGAACTTAGGCGACTTGGGTGGAGTTATGTAATTGTAGCTATGATACCGCGGCATAGTTACAATGCGGTACTCTATTTAAATAACTCGGAGTTCTTGCCTTGATCTATATTTTGAATCTGTTATCATGCTAATCCTTGGGTGTTTTGATTTCAGGAACATGGCAGACAAGAATCTGAAGACGTACCAAAGGCGTGTTGATGAAGCCGCCATGCTTGGAGTAATACATGGAATGTTAGAGAATCAAAAAAGATAGACCGAGCTGATCCAGCAGCAAGCTGAATCGTTTCAGGAAGGTTTGCGGACCGTTCAGCAGTCCGTGAACAATGTTGGGGCTAAGCCAGTAGATCGGGTAGGGACCGTAGCAGATTTCAGGTGTTTGGGTCTGTCTGTCTTTACTGGTTTGGAGGAGCCGTTGCCAGCGGAGCGGTGGCTAGTTGATACGGAGAACTTACTTATTGCGGCGCAGATCCCAGATGATAAAAGGGTGGATGTGGTGCGCATTCAGTTAGTGGACTACGCCCGTGAATGGTGGCTTGTGGAGGAGACCCGCTTGCCCAACCCGATCAAGTGGGCGGATTTTTCGAAGAGTTTCCTGGAGAAGTTCTTCCCGCGGACTGCACGGGAGGAAATGGAAGAGAAGTTCATCAGTCTAAAGCAGAATGGTGCACCCGTAGATGTACATGCAGCTAAGTGGACATGGCTCAGTAGGTTCGCTGGACCTTTAGTTGCCAACGATGCAGACAGGGCAAGGAGGTTCATGCGCAGCTTGGATGTGGACATCCAGAGGCAGATTGTCTCCTGTTCATCACAGAAAACTGCATTTCAATACCGCTCATTCGTTATCTGTTTTGTTATTTATCGGTACTATTAACCGGTGTTTGCTCAGTAATACAGATTACAGGTATCCGGGACAAAACACTAAGAATACATCCAGAATCACGGATATATCATTTGTGAGCCAACACTGCAGCCAGAACTGCAAACCGACCGATAGCCAAGAGTTATTCTGTAAACAAATAATGTGTACACATTTTGGTCCAACACGTTGCATGTGTACACACCAACTCTTGGAGCATGGACCATGGACCTAGGGGGCAGCCATAAATCATGGCACAAGTGGGTATGGTGCATCCAATGCATAAAGTGTTGGTGTGATTCAAAAATTCAAACATTCAAACTTCCCTCCAAACTTTGGGTGCATTCATATTCAAATTAAAGGAAACCAACGGGACAAAAGTCATATTGGGAAGCACACAAGTCAACACACGAAATACGAGGCGATTCCCACTCATTTTGGCCGTCCAAACCTCGTTAAAAACCGGCCTGGCCGGCCCACATGTCTCCTGTGGGCCCCACTCTCTCACATGCTGTTCTATGCTGCCATTTGGTCTTGATTTAATTGTTTATTTAATCCGTTTTCTTCCCTATAAAAGCAGACCATGGGGCAAAGGTTCAAGGGTCATTAAAAGGCATCCTATCTTTCATTTTACATTTTGTAACTCTTTTGTTTTCTTTTTAGTTCTTGTACATAGCTTCCCCTTGAGGTCCTTGCCTTCTCTTGATCTTTCAACCTCTTCATTGAGCTTGAAGGTTTGAGGGTTGGTTATTGATCTCAAGGGTTGTATCATTATGGAATCAATAAAGCTCTTCTCTTTTGTGCTTCATTTCACATGAGTTCTTTTACCCTTCTCTTGATCTTGCAACCTCTTGATTGAGCTTGCAAGTTTAAGGGTTGGCTATTGATCCCATGGCTTGTCTTGAGTTCTATGGTTCCTAGTGTTACTTTCTTGCTTATCTCTTTCTTGAATTTTTCTTACTTGCTTTACATTCATACAATTTATTACCATGTCATTTAATTACTTGCTTGTAATCTTTTCTTTTCTTTGTTTATCTTTTCTTTTGCTTTTTTTAGTTTGTTTTGTGAATGGTTGTTAATATGGTGTTGTTAGGAAGAAATACGATATTGTAAGTTAACATTTCGTTCCTCATTTTCTTTTCCCGTTATTTTCCTTTGAACTCCGCCCAAACGTTACACAAGCGTTCCGTTAGGCACCCTACCCTACCAAGGTAACGGTGATTCCTAACCACGACCGGTTGCGTTCGATTTGGCCGGATGCGAAAGCAAGAGACAAGAACGGAAGGACAAGGGTCAATAAGCTGGATTCCATAAATACCGTGCTTAAATCTCCTAATCCACGTTGTTGCCGATTGCTCTAGCTTCAATTGGTCAAGACTCGGCTCAAAGGTTTTTAAATACGGATTTCCTTAGCTTACACTTTCGTATCTTTTCCTAACAACTTTACTTGTGCATATAACACATAGGGTAGATAAGAACAATTCCACCCTCACGCATTAACTCGTTACGACAAGAACGTAAAACGCTCCGTCTCCCTGTGGATCGACCCGTGCTCAACCGGCTAGCTGCGAAGCGACACCGTCTTGATTTCGGTTAACAACTTTAATTCTTTCAATCATCTCCCTGGGTTTGACCACTTTCTCACAGGTACTTACGGCAGCCCGAGAACAGCAGAGCTTATTTGGGAAGACGGGGAGTTCACAGGAGACAACAATTACGGTAAGGAAGCCGGCATTTGTACCAAACCAAGCTCATGGACGCAGAGGTATTCCAGTGGACCCTCGTGGTGTAACACCGATGAAGAAGCCTGCTGTCGTTGATCAGAGGAAGCACGTGGTTTGCAGCTATTGCCACTTACCCGGACATTTGCAAAGCGAATGTCGCAGGATGCGGGGACTTTTTCTGGTTTGTGGATCGGCGGATCATACTGTTAATTCTTGTCCGTCGAAGCTTCGCACAAGGGATGATATTCAGAAGCCTCCGCAGAAACCATTTCAGGGACAGAAGCAGCTGACTCAAGGACCTAATCAGGCTCGAGCTTTTACCTTGACGGTTGAGGAAGCTAGGGCTTCAGGAGAAGTTGTTTCAGGTATTCTACTCGTTCATGGTTTTCCCGCATTAGCGTTATTTGATTCTGGTGCATCCCATTGTTTTATGTCGTCCAAGTTTATAGCTACACACTCGATTATCTGCACGACCCTGTCTAGTTTCTGGGACATACATACTGGGAATGGGAAAATCATATCTAGTAGAGAATGTAAAGATTGTGCAGTTGTTGTTTGCGGACGGGAGCTTTTTCCAGATTTCTTGGTGATTGATACAGGCAGTTACGGAGTCGTCTTGGGAATGGATTTTCTTGGCACTTTCCACGCTCACATTGATTGTAGGACAAAGAAAGTAATTTTCCAGATTCCCGGACATCCCGAGTTTACCTTCACTGGAGGAAGCAGTTCTGTCGGGCCAGTCGAGTTTAGGGCTAGGCCGACAACTAATATTCTTGCATCAATGGAGGTTGATAAAAGTGAAGAGCCAGCTGTTGTTCGCCATTTTATGGACGTGTTTGAAGATATATCGGGATTACCGCCGAAGCGAGATGTGGAGTTCGCAATTGATCTTATTCCTGGTGCAGCGCCAATATCTAAAGCGTATTATCCAATGGCACCAGTGGAGTTGGAAGAAGTCAAGAACAAGTTGCTGAATTGCTTGAGAAGGGTTGGATTCGAAGCAGTAACTCGCCTTGGAGAGCTCCACTTCTTCTAGCTAAGAAGAAAGATGGCACAAGAAGGATGTGCATCGACTATCGAGAATTAAACCGGGTGACTATTAAGAACAAGTATCCGATCCCTCGCATTGGCGAACTATTTGAGCAGCTTAGTGGCGCGAGGGTATTCTCGAAACTGGATTTGCGATCCGGATATCATCAGGTCCGAGTGAAAACAGAAGATATTTGCAAGACGGCGTTCCGAACTCGGTATGGACATTACGTGTACTTAGTGATGCCCTTCGGAGTAACGAATGCACCTGTCACGCCCCGCTTCCCAGAGAACGCTAAAATGGGCACGTGACATAGCCAACCATGCTACCTGTGGGTAGGAAGTATCCATCCACAGTCACATTACGGCTGTAGAGATATCAAGAACAATATAAAACTATCTAACACATGTCCATAATCTAAGATAATATTAGTCAAGAATAATAAAAATGCGGAAGCGAAAGATCCAATACAAAATAACTGGAATATATGTCCCATAATACGGGCTCACATCAGGAAATAAATGCAGGAAAGGAAACTAACTACTGCTGACACTCACAGCTCAGCCTGTCGGCTGAAGTACTCCTGCTCGGACTGCAATAGCGGTACATAATCTGGGCCATGCAAAATCCAGACATCAGTGCGTCATGTCATCAAGTAATAAAATATGAACAGTGTAACAGGCAATACGAATATAAACATGAATAAAGCAAGGGTGACAATAATATAAATCAGGGCAGTGCAGGGTATTGTGCAGTGGGTAAACTAAACTGTTCTATTTGGTTTTCCGTTCTAAAGTCTTTGAAATCAAATTGATGAATCATCGATGTAACTCAATAGTATCCCGTGCATGCCCGGGACCACGGTCTACAGACTCTCGGGCTGAAACCGAGACGTGCCGCTAGGCACTAACAGGAAAGGAGTACAGACCAATGATGTCAGCAGCATCGTCACGAGGCGGGCCTAGCCTCTAAAACTGATCAGAACGGGTAGCGAACTGTTGAGTTACAAGTCAGGTTTCACCTTTGATTTCCCCATACCCCCAAGCTATATGTGTATGTCAAGTCAGGTATTCAGTAATCAAGAACCAATGCCAACACAGGATCAGGTAAACAGGTTTGTCTGGATAGACAACAGGAACGGTCCATGAGGACTGCATGTCAGGTTTGTTGGCATTAGACACAAGATCAAGTAACGGGTCAGGTCATGGTATATCAGGTCAAGTCAAGCAGTATACGGTACCATGTCGGGTCAATCAATATGTATGTAGCAAGTCAGGTCAAGATGTAAACAACATCATGGGTGTGCTCACAATCAGTTACAAAATCAAGCATGGTTAACAACATGATCTAAGCAATGAATTAAGCAATAGACATATTCATTCAATTAGCAGTACAGTTATCAATTATGTCACTGAGATGATTTCAAAATTATAAGAATGCAGTAAGATAATTATAGCCATTTAATCATGTTAATAAGTTTAAGACTTCATGGATGCAATGATATATATTTATAAGTTCCATGGATGAAATCACAGTTTAAGCAGGTTAAATGTACACGAGTGTCCGAATGAAGTAAAATGATAAATAAAGTACCATAGGCTACGTCATTAGTGAAAATGTAATTAAAACATGTAAATATGGTTATTAGGTTCAAAACAGTAATTGCAAATAGTGGGTTTTACGTTTGGAAGTTAAAATGACATATAACAATATTGACATGAAAATGGGAAATTATAATACTAAAGTTAAATAGCAGGGTTAGGGTGACATTAATGAATATGTAGATATTATTTAGCATGTAGCAAGGGGTACTTGCCTCGACGGGTCGCGAACCGAGAATACGGAACGCAAAGCGTCGGCGGAGGAAACTCGCGACGGGCGCACGGTTCACGGAATGAACCCAAACGACGAACAATGGAACCACACGGGTCGGGGTACCTCGCTGGAACATCGGGACACGTCGTCGACATCGCCGGATTTCGGCCAAGTAAAGAACAGTAAACAATCAAGAGATGCAAACAAGAAAGAAAAGAGAATAAAGAAGAAGGGAAGGAGGAAAGAGGAGAAGGGAATGCTCACGAGGATCTGTGGGACGGGTGGTGATGGTCGACCTCGTCGACGGAGCTCCGACGGTGGCCTACGACGACGGCGACCAAACTGCAGATCAGGAAAACTTTTACAGAGAAGGAAAGAAGAAAGGAAAAGAGAAGGGGATGCTAGTTCACCGAGGGGGTGTGCGCGAGGGCCGGGGTCACGGAGACGAGGTCACCGGCGGCGACTCACGGCGGCGCAGACGGGTGCAGGGGTGCGCAGGTGGCCACGGCGCTGGTGCAGGGTGCACGGGAAGAAGAGAAAAGGAGGAGGGAGGTGCGTTGGATCGATCGAGGGCGAGGAGGCGACGAGGCCGGTGATGGTGGTGTCGGTGTTGGGCTTCGGCGGCGAAGGGAGACGGCGGCGGGGTTACGCGAGGATGGGTCGCGTTCGGTGAAAGAAAAAGGAGAAGGAGGAAGAGAAAAGAAATATATATAGAGGAGGGAGAAAGAGAGAGAGAGACGGGAAGAGAGAGATAGAGAGATAGAGTTAGTGAGAGGAGAGAGATAGAGAGAGGAGAGAGATCGAGAGGAGAGAGGAAGTTGGATTTTAGTGTTAAAGAAGAGAGAGGGAGAGAAGGAGAAAGGGAGAGAGATAGAGATACGTAGAAAAATATGGTGGGGTCCAGGGAAATTATGAGAAATGTGATTGGCTGGGAATGGAAAATTTTGTGAAAGTTTAGAAATATTTAGAAATATTATACGGTTAAAAAATATTAGATGGTTAAAAAATTTAAATAAAAGATTTAAAGTTAGGAAAATATAGTATATGGTTTTAAATATTTTGACGGTTTAAAAATATTAGAAATTTGGGATTTTGGCGCAAAGTAAAACATTTCCAAATTGCGTCCGGGTCGGGTCCAAAAATTTGAAATTGAAATAAGAAAATTTTAGGCGGGATCCAAAATTTAAAATGAAATATTTTGCAATCAAAAAGCGTACCCCCAAAATGGACACACGTACGTGCGCGTAGCCGTCCAAACTCGCCCGTTTCACTGAACGGGACAAGAACACGATGCACGGATGCTACAACAGGGTTAGAGGTGTCAAGCATGCTAAGATGAATATTTTTAATTTTATTTTAGATGCCATAAATTGTTATATGCAGAAATGAATTGACGGGGAAAAATTACAATAAGTAACAATCAAGCAAGATAAATGGAATAAGTGCCACACTACATTCAAACGATAACTGAAATTAATAGTATTGGGCTCGGGTGTTACATCACCGGCGATATTCATGGACTTGATGAACCGAATCTTTTCGCCATTCTTGGACCAGTTTATTGTGGTGTTCATTGACGATATTCTGGTCTATTCGAAGAGTATTGAAGAACATGCTGAACATTTGAAGATCGCACTGCAGACGTTGAAACAAGAGAAATTGTATGCGAAGATGAGCAAGTGTGAGTTTTGGCTGGAAGAAGTAATGCTTTTGGGGCATGTCGTGTCTGGCGATGGAATCGCCGTCGATCCAGAAAAGATTGCAGCAGTTCGAGATTGGCCGATTCCGAAGAATGTTGCTGAGATAAGAAGCTTTCTTGGACTCGCCAGGTATTATAGAAGATTTGTGAAAAACTTTACTCGTCTGGCGGAGCCGTTGACCAAGCTTACGCGCAAGTAGGTATCTTTTGTGTGGACGGATAGTTGTGCGTCAGCTTTTGAGATGTTGAAGCAGAGATTGATAACCGCTCCTATTCTGACCGTGCCAGACAGTTCCGGAGGATTAGTGATTCACAGCGACGCATCTGGGAAAGGATTGGGATGTGTTTTGATGCAGCATGGGAAGGTTAATGCCGTGCCGGATGCGCTCAGTCGGTTACCAGCTATCCAGATGTTGACTACGCAGAAGGAACTCGTTGAAAACTTTCGGAGGTTTGATTTGGAGGTTGTGCTACCGCATTCTTCGGGACAGTTGATGCAGCTGCAGGTACATTCGTCGTTGATCGAGAATATTAAAACAGTGCAATTGCAGGACCCTAGATTGCAAAAGTTTCAAGAACAGGTTGAAGCCGGACATCAAACGGATTTACTGATCCATGAAGATGGTTCGTTAAGATATGGTAGCCGTTTATGTGTGCCAAAGGAAGATATTCGTGAAGAACTTATGAAGGAGGCGCACAGCTTAGCTTATTCCGTAAATCCAGGAGGCACGAAGATGTACCGAGATATACGACAACATTTCTGGTGGGAAGGCATGAAACGGGAGATTGCTCGCTTTGTGGCAAAGTGCTTGGTGTGTCAGCAAGTTAAGGCTGAATATCAAAGAGTTGCTGGTTTATTGCAACCACTTCCGATTCCTCAGTGGAAGTAGGAACATATTGTAATACCCAGCCCCTTTTATACCAATATTTGTATTTCTTTTACCTATGAAATTTATTTATAATTATTTATTTATTTCAAAATCCCATTAAACCCAAAACCCTAAATTCTTTTCTTAAAACCCTAATTTTTCCCTTCAACCCATTTCTTTTACTCATTTAAAACTAAACCCAAATCACCACTTAATAACCCTCAGCCCATCCCAAAATTTTCCCATTTTTAAAACCCTCTGGCCCAACTCCCCGAGCCCAGCCTATTCCATTTTCCTATTAAAATTCTTTATTTTTTTCGGCCCGGCCCATCTCACTCGATCCCATTTCCTTAACCATTTTTATAAAGGAAATCTTTTTCTCGCTGGCCCGGCCCAGTCCCCCTCTCCAAGCCCGCTTCACCCTCAACCCACGCCCGCTTCCCCGACCCGACCCACTTCGCCCCCATCTTCCTCCAACGGCTACTTCCCACAATTCCCGCGCGTTCCTGCCGTTGCGCCCACGTCGCCACTCGTCACGCGCTGTGCCCCGCTCGTGAGCGTTACCCACGACACGCGCCTCGTCTCTCTTTCTCTCTCCATCACTGCCATCACTCTACCTCTTTCTTCACTCTTTCTCTCTCTAGAGCTCTAGCCCTCACCCACATCGTCCACCCAACCCACCACCTCTATCGCCCACACTCACGCCACCGCCGACGACCCTACCACCCTTCAAAACTCCCTCCCTCACTCTCCTCTGCAACCACCACTCAATACCCAAAACCACCGAGCTCCCCCACTTCCTTCTCGTCTCCTCCACCTACTTCCCCGACTCACTCCCCTGCACCCACTCGGGTCTCTGCACACCCGCCGTCCCCTCACCGCCGACTCTCCTCCACCCTCGTCCTCATTTCTCCCCTTCTCCACCATCTTCCCACCGTCAACTCCACCATCCTTCCCTGCCTCTTTCTCCAATTGACCCACCTCCATAATCAACCGACCACCGCCTGCACCCCGACAACGCCGGCGAGCTCCGGCCTCCGCAACTCATCTCGTCGACCCGAGCACCACCTCCTTACCACCACCAAGCTCAAATTCTCTCTCTCTCTCTTACACTCCCTCTCCCTCACTCTCTCTGTTTTTCCTTCTCTCTCACTCTCTACTCTCACTCTGATCTCTCCCACTCTCTTGATCTCTCTCTCACTAACTCTCTCTCTATCTCAAAACACTCAAGCAAAGCCAACCCAACCGAGCTCACCCAACATCCGTGGCACCACTGGAGCTCTACCGCGACGCCGCCGGCCTCCTCCCTGCTATCTCCGTCACCACCCGCTGCACATCAGAGCCCCCAAACTCCACGTCTAGCCGAGGCCGAACCGCAGTTGAGGCCAAACCCTTGCCGTTGTTGCCGCGTGTGTCGTGCCCATGCATACCGTGCCATTAATTCATCGTCTCCAGACAAGTTCATACTTGCTACATGCTAATTGGTATTAGTTACGAACTATAATTTTATAAACTCCGTACTTACTATCCTCGATAAATTATGTGACGCAACTGTTCGATGTATGATCTCAAAGGAAATCATCATTTAATTTGGCGGAACTCAATAGTATAGTCTGGCCCATATGGCTGTGAATCTAGTATGTGAATTTCATTGGAAAATATGACCGTCAACGACTAAAACGACTACCCCCAAGTTTACTCGTAAAACTGGAATTTTCTTGTACCTGAAAACCGTTAAAATTACCATAAATTATTTACATACTGGAATGATGCGTTCGAGGGCTCAAATCGAAGCCGACTCGACGAACTATAACCCTATGCAAGTTTCTAATTGTTTCTGTACTTAAACTATGATAATATTTGGATCGGAGTGTGACTCTGGACTGCAGTCCAGAGCGACTCTAGTTGTTGTTTACTGTCCTGTAATGGGTACCACACTGTTTCCTTAATTCGTAGGTTGCGGAACTCCGCTGTTTATTAAAGATGAATCTGTTAGCTAGATAATACAAGTGGTGAAATCGTTTACTGATCAGTTTTAGAGGCTAGGTCCGCCTCATGACGATGCTGCTGACATCGTTGGTCTGTACCCTTTTCCTGTTAGTGCCTAGCGGCACGTCTCGGTTTCAGCCCGAGAGTCTTAGACCATAGTCCCGGGCATGCACGGGATACTATTGAGTTATATCGATGATTCATCAAATTGATTTCAAAGACTTGAGAGTAGATAACCAAATAGACCAGTTTAGTTTTACTCACTGCACACTACCCTTCACTGCCCTGGTTTATATTAATGTTACACCTGCTTTATCATTCATGATTATATTTGCATTGCATGTTACCCTGTTTATACTTTATTACTTGATGGCATGACGCGCTGACGTCTGGGTTTTGCATGGCCCAGATTCCGTACATTTGCTGCAGTCCGAGCAGGAGTACTTCAGCCAGCAGGCTGAGCAGTGAGGTTTCAGTAGTAGTTAGTTCTTTTATTTTCCGCATTTTATTCCTCATGTGAGCCCGCATTACGGGACAATTCCAGTTATTTTGTATTGGATCTTTTGGTTCCGCATTTTTATTATTCTTGACTCATGTTATCTTGGTTTATGGACATGTATTAGATAGTTATATTTTGTTCTTGATATCTCTACAGCCGTAAAGTGACTGTGGATGGATACTTCCTACCCACAGGTAGTATGGTTGGCTATATCACGTGCCCAATTTAGCGTACTCTGGGAAGCGGGGCGTGACAGGAACAAGTCCCTATGAGTTCGTATATAACCATACGATGAAGTATCCAAATAACTGTGGATCTTCGTAGTGATACGGAGTGTTCTAGAGAAATACAAAGGTGAAGTGGGAGTGGTAATGAAATACTTGGTTTGGTCGTGAATAGCAGTCGCAATTTACTTTGCCCTCTTTTTAATCCCTTTATTTGTCTTTACTTAATAACTTCTGTACACCACACTTAGGCTAATCGGCTTTCTTCATTCCCTACCGTTCGACAACTGCCTATGGCATGGAAGAAGACTATCCAATAAGCGTAATAGGTGTACTGTCCTAATCCAAGGAGCACTCGCAACTTGAGAGAAGGTAAAACGAAAAGACAACTGAATAGTCCTATTCATTTTCTCCAGAACCAGAAACCATCCTCGAATCTGGAACAAGTTCTTTCGAGTTCGTATATAACCATACGATGGTTTTATCCAATGGAAGTGGATGTTTGTAGTAATACGGGGTGTTCTGGAGAAAAGGATAAAAGTAGGAGTGGCAATGAGGTATGCAACTCTGACAATCCGAAAGCCAGTGTTTTAAGAAGGTTCGATCAACTTGGTCACTGAGTCATAGTCTAGGGTCGGGCCATGGTCGCTGCCAAGAGAGAGAGAAAAGAAACACTCTGCGTGCACTCTAACCTAGATCAGAATTGTTATCAATTCATCTAATCAGGAAACCTCCCACTGTAACCTTAAATTCTCCTCCAAACCTGAAAGAAGAATTAGTCGGGATCACCCGAGGAGTAAACCAACTCATCAGTGGGAATCGGGATCCAACTATCATCGCATGATAACGTGATGGAATCCACTCATGTTATCACACTCCAGAAGGTATGCGCATATCTGGTAAGTTTCAGTTTCTTTAGAAACTCCCGATATGATTTTTACCCCATGCTCTTATGATCTTGACTTTGGCCAACAAATCATAAGTCATATGTCAAGTTCTACCCATCATTATCCAGGTTAATTTGAACCCATCCGTACCTACCCTTGACTTTGGCCAACAAAGCAGTACGACTGTCCCAAACCAACGCATCTATCTATGCAACAGAAAAGTAACAAATAGCTACCATACACTATGCCTTGACTTTGGCCAACAAACATAGCATGAATATTAAGTGCTACCCGTCTGAAATGATGGAAGGCTACAAATGGTTTTTGGTGAAAAACCTTTAACATAATGAACTTGATATCGTTGAAGGAACCGGATAGCTTTTTATAAAAATATAATGACGAAAACCTTTGCTAAAGAGGTCACTCCCGATGAAGGGATCTCGGCTCTTTCCCCGTAGAATGAGGTGCAGGATATTCCAACTGAATACCACTGTGCAAAGCAAAAAGTAATCGACTATAGTGAAGTTATTACCTTGACGCAAAATTCTGTCCAAGGGGTCACTCCCGATGAAGGGATCTCGGCCCTTGCCTCGTCGACTGAGGTGCTGGATATTCATAACCGAATACCACCGTACAAAACAAAAGAGAACGTTCTTGCAATAACAGCTTTTTGAAAAGTTGTTCCAACAACGTCAGGTTTGTTTATCTTTTATTCAGCTGAATCAACGCAGTCCCATCAATTGATCACACCAATAAAGAACGGAAATACGATGTACGTATATGCCATCCGCATTCGCCACTGGGTCCCGTCATCACCCATTAGGTTACTTAACTAATGACAGAGCGGGGACTGGAATAGCGCGGATGCAAAATATATACAACATCTACTAGTATATATATCAATATATAATAATCGCTCAAGGAGTGATAAAATGCAATATCACAGAGAGTAATAAGTATCACAGAACAATACAGATAATCTGGGATCCCCGGGTTTCATAGAGCCGCTACTGAAACCCGATGTTCTCCTGGTCGTGTGGATAGCCTGTAAAATGAAATCCTAGACCCCTACGGGCGCGGCAAGTTACCCACCAAAACCTGAAGCGAGGCAGCCCCTTTCAGCAAAGTGAATGGACCACCCAGCACTTCACGAAATCCGGTAACTTGGGCACCCCTCCTTGGGTCAACCTATACCCCCTACGAGTGCGGCAAATAGCCTGCCAATTCTAGAGTGAAGTCCCCTCCGTCTCAAAAGCATGAGATGCGGGCTCGTTGCCCTCTAGAACCCGGCTATCCGTGCACCCCACCGCGGGGTAATCCTATTACAGAAAGGAAAAATATATATACAACGGGTACATCGACCTCAGCCCAGTCGTGCCCCAAAAGAATAATATATAAACAGGCAGTGACGGCAGTCCATATGTCGGACGCTCGCCCCGCAATATCAAATGTACAAATACAACCAAACTATACCACCATTGTATCCAGGCTATCCACCACGACAAATCTGCAACATCACAGCACAACACAGAACATCAACGTGAATGTCACATTCGCAAATCCGTCTAAAAGAGCTATAGCAATTAGACAGGATTTACCGCTCGAATGACATTCACGGTCGCAGATATAATGTAAGTACTGTAAACTAACGTATTTAAAATTCCGATCGACAAAACTTCCCGAAGTGGGCCCCAAGTACAATTCCAGCACTCAAAATAATCTGGGCCAAAACTATATATCACAAAAATCATATTTCCATGAAATAAAGCCCCAGAAAAAATTTGGGTTACTATAGCCCAAAAAAGGCCGCAGAAGGGCCGCCAAATGCGCCATTGCGCGGCGGTTCCGCGGTGGAATTTTAGAGTTAGGTCTCCAAACGTTTTCTGTAGCTTTAGTTATGCCTGCATGTATTTTTAAGATGCCTAAAATATTTTTTTGACCAACTTTGAAAATCGACAGCAAGCACACTGAAATGAAAACACGATTCGGAAATTTCGATCGATCGATATTTTAAACGTGTTAGAACAAGCTAGTAAGGTTAATGGCGTGGCTCTGATACCATGTAAGTATACGGCAGCGCCCTGGCCGTCCGTCCGAGACCAAAATGCGGAAACGAAAACTTTTTCTTAACTAGAAACCTGCGCTATCGTATACTTTAAATCCGGATCGAACTATTAACCTACAACTAGCTAACAAGAGAAGGGTTAGAAAAGCTATACCGATCGAACCGTGTCCTTCGGTCTTTGGCCACCAACCCAAGCTCATCGCGGCATCTTCGATCTCGATCTCCTCGTCGGAAAGGGGCACCACATCATCGAGTCTTTTTACGGGCTCCCGCTTCATCCAAAGCAACTCGGGCACGAAGTTCGCTAGCCGACGTGTCCAAGATGAAGTAGAGAATGTGTGTGACGACTTTGTCTCTTGCATCCATTGTATGGATGGAGGTTGAAGATAAAGCTATCAATGGAAATGGTGAGTTCAAGAAAGAAGAGGAAGAAGAAGAACTTTTCTCTTCTTTTCTTTTGTGTTGAGATGATAAAAATGAGAGCAAGAATGAAAAATACAAGAGCTAACCCACCATCATATGGCTGCCCTTCTCTCTCCTCTTATCATTTCATCACACAAATCAATCACATAATGTGACACATGCACAAGAAAAGAGACCATGAGTCACCACTTATGCATGTGTCACAATTAATACTCCTAATCATGATTTCTAGCTCATAATTTCCATATGCAAACATTAATCCAAATGTTTGCAATAACAAAAAGATACGGCAACATCTAAAGTAAACTCGTGACGGATCACAAGGATACCCCTCACCTGTATATACATACCTGCATCCGCATTCCGACTGAATGCGAATTCGATGAGACTAAAGTAATCCAACAAATCTAATACTAGGATCCGGCTTAAACCAAAGCCCACTAATATGATCCGCCTGATCATGATCCGTACACTACTGCACGTATATGATCGGACCCTGCCATATATCATACGGCCTCTACAACGTTTCGCCCGAAACTTGAGAAACTGTCTGTGGGGGACTCTAAAGACTCGTCAATACTTAAGCTGTGGATTTAACCAATAGCATGTCAGAGGTACTAGCCGTACGTAACGGGCTACCAGGTATTGACCAAAAGGGAGGTCGATGAGCGAACTCATCCTGACATCCTACTGAGCCCGTCAGTGAATATATCCGTACAGTCCGGTCCGTTAGTCTATGAGCATCGCATGGCGGGCCTAGGGGGTTGGTAAAAGTCAGACCCCCAAAAGCGGTACAAGTCGTGTCGGAGTGTAGCCCAAAACACCCTGAGATACTACTGGAATACCTACCAGTAAATCTCCTGCTTTGGCTAAGGACTTCGTGTAATGGCTCTCTTAGACACAGCGCGATCTCACCCCCAATACCGGGAGAGAAGAAACCCCTGCCGATCCGCTCACTGCCTCCATATGGCTCGGGACTGTACCCAACTAAAACCTGTTTGCACGACTCCTTTGAGCCGTGGTAGGGTAGTAATCAAAGCACAGTGGAAACTCACACGAGACAACTGACGATCTCAGGTCGATGAACTAACCTGTACACATGTCACCAGGGAACTGCTATCTGACGCCAGGTATAATACCAACTAGCATATTCCCGGCAAGTCCTGTCCGATGTACTCATAACCCAATGAGCACCTGTATACATCTTAGGTGAACCAACTGACACCAATGGCTTGTGAGACCGGCCACTGCCCCTCGTCGGGGTCTCGACTGTGTACACTATTCTACTCCGGAGTATCGATGCCCTGTCTCGAAAACTCCCATGACTAGGGACCTTTTAAGGATGTGCTTATAGACCCCAACTCCCACGTATATGATCGCCATCATACTGCTGGCAGTTAAGCAAGAATCCTAAGGGCTCTATCAACGTGTAATAGGGACCTGTAAGGTCACCTAAAGCAGTACACGATGATAAAGATAAACCATGGTAGTATACTATTCTCTATCAACGTGTAATAGTGAACTACAATGTCACCTAAAGCATGTACACAATGATAAAGACAAACCAGATAGTATACAAAACTCTCGAGTAAGACTGTCCTACCGGTATAGGTCATCCCTCAATCATTGCAATCACATGCCTGCGATCCAATAATTGATTTTGAGGGCACCATATCCAACATTAGCCCCTAACTCCCAATTATGGCTGCAATTTTAATCCCTCTGGCCGCAATTTGCGGCCAGACCTGGGCCAATCTGCCTCGTATTGGTTCTGTAGCCCCATTTCCAGTAAATTAGACCCCTGGCATGTGCAAAATTGTCCAATTTGACCTAGTGTAGAATCTGGAGCCTTTTTTCTTAGTTGCTGTTTTAATCCGTGTTTTCGTTTTGCGTATTTTAAATTCTGGATTTGTATAATTGCGTTTTAGCTCGATTGCTTGGCGTTTATACGACGATATCGAGAATTGTTTGATGGTTTTGAAAGCGTAGTTCATACGTTCTAACCTATAAGCTTTTAAGCGTATTGTTTTGGTTTTCGCGTGTCGTTTTGGTTTCGATTTGGTTTTAATACGATGCGATATGTGTGATATGTAGGTACCCCCACGATGATTCGAGACGATGAAGAAGATAAAGGCGACATCGACACCGACACGCAGGATTCAGGTGAGTAGATTATATCTACGGGGGAAGTCGGGTGGATGGCGTATAGCACTCCCGCAGTCCGATATTTAGTATAGTATATATATACTATTTATGATAGCTTATTGTGTGTCATGGATATTTGAGATGAGATTAGGTGTACTATGATTAGATTATAGCGTAGAAGTAAACTAGTATAGTTCCTAGTTGCGAACCCTAGACTAGGCTTACACCCACACGCACACACATGCATATTCGTTATATTTATACCTAGATGACGAGGATAGTGGTTGATATTTGGAGATGAGTCGATGAGATTGGGCATAGTGCCATGAGATCGGTAATATATTGTGATTCGTATTTGGGATACGACATGTGATTTTACCGGGCCTTTGGACGTGTGTTTCACACACGCATTTATAATTACCCAGATGGTATCGATTTGTACTAGACTTAGATCAGTACTCCAGATCATGAGATATAATGATAAGGATACCTGATAATTGATGAGAGGAATGTGATATTGACCCGTACCCAGCTTTTAGGATGTCGTACGATGATTTACCGTACGAGCTTTATATTGATGATAGATCCGCACTCATGACTCGGGGATGTCATATGATATTGTATCGTACGCGGTACTTTTGAGGCGGAATCACCGACTATTATACTTATATATATATATATATATATATATATATATATATATATATATCGACTCAGATTTAGGTGTTTTCCATACCTCTCCCGTTTGACTTGTTAGTTAAGGCTGTAGTTTTTCTAGTAGAATCGGGAGTATTTTAAAGACAGGCAAAAGGATTCTACGAATATTTTCAAAAGACACATCTTTTCTTAAAAACACCGTAGCCCTTATTTTACTACAAACCCCGATTCGTCTTATTTCAAATGGCAAACTGTATGACTTTTTATATTGATGCAGATGCGTCACCGTTGCATTTATTAGTCGATTCCTGCATATTCTTGTTATTCGCATTGCATGTGCAAATGGTTATTGTTATATTAAACTCATGCTGTTAGGACACCAGCACCATTATCGATGATGCATATGTTCCACGTACACCTGCTTGCCGGCTCACACACTTCATCATCGATAATTGCCATGTCACTCCACTGTAGTACTGTTGCATTCAGGATATGATCTTTTACATGTCGCATACATCATGCTTTTGATTATACTTATTGAGATATGTTATTTCCATGATATTTTTGGATTTGAGAACCGTGGATATTTCAAAAGAGAGTATGTAATTGTTTTAAAAACCCGGTTACCCTTGATATGATATTTCAGTGCGTCCACTATGTGTTTTCTTGGTGCTGAGAGCGACATGTGAAACCCGATTCGAGGAGGCGGATGAAGCCGATTGCGGGTACATGGTAGACCCGGTATGGTACCCCGGGACGAGAACGGATCGTTGTGTAGTAGACGGTGAACCTGGCAGAGGGACTACTACCTACCGATAATAGTATTTGGGCCCGGCGGATATCTGGAGGATACCGACCGGAGTTGAGAGATGATGTGGGCCAATTCGCACTGACGGAGCCCGATATATGAGGATTACGTGCCGATGCTAGGCATAGGTTTCATGATGTTTTCGAGTGTCGATGCTAGACACTCAGGTTCCATGATTTTGAGATATCGCGAGCGACACATGTTGATTTATATCCTCATATTTCCATGCATATGCTTTATGACATTTACATGCATGATGTTTATTATCATTGGGTGACACGTGGAAGATTTCTACATACATATATTGACATTGATGACATTGATCACATAGTTGGATGATATCCACATACTCATAGACTTCCTGATATATTGACATTGATCACATTGATCACATAGTTGGATAATATCCACATATTCATAGACTTCATGACACAGTCGACATTGATCATATCTCATATTTATGATATGTTATTACCTGAGGCACTGACACGAGCACTTGGCACTACACTCATGTATAGATGTTACATTGTCACCTTATCATGCTTCAGACTTATTCATTTGAGGTTTATATATATATTGATCATATTGATTTTGGATTGTGTCATACATACGATTTCTGCTCTGTGATGTTTTCTATTCACGAGTTGGCAACTCACCCTCGTTGTGCCACAGTTCTTGCAGGTTTTGCCGTACAGGTTCCTGTTTCCCCCAATCAGAGCAAGGCTCTACTGAATTTTGAAAATTCAAAATTTGAAGCAACGCTTCGGTTTCCGTGCGCAGTGCGCAATTTGCCACATGGCAGAAGCCAATTCGGCAGCGTAACGCCCGAGACGGTGCGTCTCATCAGAGCAAGGCTCTTCAGAAAACATAATTAATGCTTAAACTGCGCAAATGCATAGCAGCGCGACACGTGTCTGCGCAAACGCACGGATACGCAACACGTGTCTGCGCAGTTGCGCAATCGCAACTGCGCAAGCCCACGGATGCGCGACACGTGTTTGCGCAAACGCGTGGATGCGAGACACGTGTCTGCGCAGTTGCGCAATCGCAACTGCGCAAGCGCACGGATGCGTAACACGTGTCTGCGCAAACGCGTGGATGCGAGACACGTGTCTGCGCAGTTGCGCAATCGCAACTGCGCAAGCGCACGGATGCGTGACACGTGTCTGCGCAAACGCATGGATGCGAGACACGTGTCTGCGCAGTTGCGCAATCGCAACTGTGCAAGCGCATGGATGCGCGACACGTGTCTGCGCAGTTGCGCAATCGCAACTGCGCAAGCGCTCGGATGCGCGACACGTGTCTGCGCAGTTGCGCAATCGCAACTGCGCAAGCGCTCGGATGCGCGACACGTGTCTGCGCAGTTGCCCAATCGCAACTGCGCAAGCGCACGGATGCGCGACACGTGTCACGCGCTGGTGAGTTGCGCATCAACTGAATGAAAATTTAAGTGGATCTTTTCTGTTCTCCTGTAAAACAGGGACCCTTGGATCTCTGATCCAATGGTGGGAAAATTCCCAAAATAATTCAGGAAAAATTTTGTTAACAAATCCAACAACTTTGTGGGCACTATAAATAAGACCCCAGGCCTCATTCAAAGGGCATCAGATAATCAATCGTCATCGAGAGAGGGAAAAAGCTTCTGAAAAAAGAGAGCTCTTGAAGATTAATCAAGAACAAAAAAAAAAGAAGGTAAAATTTCTGAAGAACAGAAAAATAAAAGAATAATAAATAGTGCCTTGCACTTGATATGAACCCCTGGTTCTAAAAAATAAAAGAATAATAAATAGTGCCTTGTACTTGATATGAACCCCTGGTTCTAAAAAATAAAAGAATAATAAATAGTGCCTTGCACTTGATATGAACCCTTGGTTCTGTGAAAAGAAAACAAGAAGAAAAACTTGTTTTCTTTTGATCTAAATGTAGATCAAAAGTGCTATGCACTTTTGTTTCTTCAATCAGAAGATTCTTGAGTTCCTGCAACTCATTATTTAAAAGGGCCTGGCCCAAATTAGAAATAAAAGGGCAGAGCCCTATTTGGAAAAATTCTTGAGGGTCTGGCTCAAATCAGATCACAGAAATAAAAGGGCAGAGCCCTATTTGGAAAAATTCTTGAGGGCCTGGCTCAAATCAGATCACAAAAATAAAAGGGCAGAGCCCTATTTGGAAAATTCTTGAGGGCCTGGCCCAAATCAAATCATACAAAGGGCAGAGCCCTGTTTGGAAATGCTTGAGGGCTTGGCCCAAATCAAACTGCAAAAATAAAAAGAGGCAGAGCCCTGTTTAGATTGATTCTTTTAATCGGGCAGAGCCTAAAATAAAAATTGGACTTAACCCAATCCTGGCTGTAAGTCCTTAAATTAAATGCCTCTCACAAACTAAGTCACGACCGGTTCGAGGGTACATCTCCGAACTCCTTTGACATCTGTCGTTGTAATTCCTCAACGACGTCAAAGAGGTGACGAGTCCCAACGACCACTCATCTAATATCGGACCGAAACGTCCCTAAACTAATATCGGACCGAAACGTCCCTAAACTAATATCGGACCGAAACGTCCCTAAACTAATATCGGACCGGAACGTCCCTAAACTAATATCGGACCGGAACGTCCCTAAACTAATTTGGACCACTACGTCCTTAAACTGGCGATGGACCACTACGTCTTTAAACTGGCGACGGACCGAAACGTCCCTAAACTAATAATGGACCATCACGTCCCTAAACTGACACAATAGGGCCCAAACGCTCTTTTGTCGGATCTAAACGGTCTCGTCTAAGTTGATCTTAATCCCAAATATGGTTAACGTATCCTTAATAAACGATAAAACCCCAAATAAACTTTGGTGCAAGGGTACATCTCTGAACTCCTTTGACGCATGTCGTTGTAATCCCTCAACGACGTCAGAGAGGTGACGAGTCCTGACGGCCAGATAATTAAATCAATCACTACGTCAAGTCGATCTTAGTCCAAAACAGGACTAACGTATCCTTGACGAATGTTTAAGTTGATCTTAGCCGCAATGCGGCTAATGCATCCTTAAACTAAAAACACCAAACCCAAATCTAACTAAATACGGATTTGGATTAATCCACGTCCTACGGGCGACGGCATTACTCAGTCTCCGTATACAATCCACGGGCAACCACAAATAAAACAAACACACACGACACGAAGTGAAATTCTGGAGAAGGAGAAAGTTGTTACCGCGACGCGGTAGCGTAATTAACTGCAGGGGCTTGCGCCTGCAGGGAAGAGCGTCCCCACAATCAAAAACCCCTCACCCTGAGGGGGAATCTGACGAAGTCTGCTACATCGGCCGCATCCGTCTAAACCTCCGATACAAGGTGCCATAAATCAACTTGGCATCTTCGGAGAGATAGACGGATAAAACCAAATAGCATCTGCCCCGAACCTCAGGCAACGGACGCGAAGTCCGGGCCGCCGTTCGGAGGGGAACAGATTCTGGCACGCCCGGTGGGACCTTTTCCTCTTTCCACTCCACACTTCGTGTGTCGTCTTCGCGAACCAATCGCGGTTTGTTAAATGGTTGTCCTTGGATTTCAAGTTGCTATGATTTGGTCTTTTGTCTGGCGCAGAACTCAAGATTCAATGGCCACCAACTGCTCGAAATGCCATTGCAGCGGACGTTCCACCTCACCGCGAGGTGTAGCATATGGGCCCCAGGCGGCTTCCTTCCTGACTCTGCCGGTAGACCAGGTGACTCAGGCCACCACCGGCTTGTTTTTCGGGACCATGATCCCACCTGCAAGCTTCTCCATGCCGATATCCGCACCAGAAGCGAACAAGAAGTCGGTGTTCGACCGGCTCACTGCTACCACGACCCCTGTCAACGGGTCGCCCGCTACTAAGCTGACAGCCTCTGTTTTCACCAGGCTAGGTCAGGATCATAAAGTGGCTGTCCCAAAGAGGGCAACGGCCACAACTTCGGAAGTCGTTGAAGCGGCTTCTCCTATCAGAAAGTCAGTCTTCACAAGATTGACGGTTCCTACTACTCCTCCAGCTGGTCAAAAAGCATCAGTCTTTAATAGGCTGACATCGGCAGTTACCCCACACTCAAACAGGGGGCAACAAGAAATTGTATCGATTTCCGAGCCAGTCCCAACGGCCCGTCGTGCACGACGTCGCCATTGGCAGCGAATAAGGAAAGCATGAGGCAACTCCCCTTCAGGGCTAACCCCGCCTGCTCCAGTGGCGGAGGTCAACGCTGCTGTTCCAACTGGGAACAGCTTTGAATTGCTGAGGAAGGTGAGAAAGAACTCTCCGGTTGCTACATTGAAAAGGTCTCCTCCACCCATGGAAAAAGCTCCGGAGACGAAACAGGAACAGCCCCCTCAACGGCTGTCATCAAAAGTTTATAAAGTATGGCGCAGGGTTCAAAACTCTGTGATCGATCCGGACACTTGCGTCACCAGAAAAAGGCGAAGGTGGAGAATAACAAAAACTGCCCCATTAAACAGCAGGGGGCAACAAATGCTAGAATGCCCGCTTCAACGGCTCCTTCAACCTCAAAGGTCTACAAAAGAAGGAGGCCAGAGAAAGCTCCCGCAACAGCAGCAAGAGTTAACAATGGTGAACCTAAACGCCCCAAGTCAGGGGGCATAACAGTTCATACGATCTATATGGCTTCAGGAAAAGAAGAAAGTCGTACTTCTACGGGTCACCGACCGCTTACCCGGTCAGTGACCAGGTCTCAGGAGCAGCAACAAAAGCTCCAGGAGATGATGACTACAATGGCTGCACTCACGGGGCCAAAAGAGAATCCTGAGACGTCCTTAGATGAACGCCAAGAGGAGGAGACCGACGCTGAGTTCCTCCGCCGAATACTGGAAAAGAGAGACAAAGAGGCTGCGGAACAGGCGGCCAACATAAAGAAAATGGCCCTCCTGTTCCAGGATGTGGTGGGTATGATGATTCAACCAGATCCACCTGCTGGAGATCCCCCGATCATTCTTGAAGATGATAGGGGAGAGACATCGAATCCTCCACCGGCTCTATCCGCAGCTAAAGAGGATACCATATCAAAAGCTGATTTGGATGAATATATTGCTCAACAAATACGGGCGCATCAGGTGGTTGAAGCAGCCGGTCAGATCGTGAAAACGGGGCGGCCATATCCGGGCTGGATCAAATTAAGTACCCGCCAGGTTACACAATTCCTAAGTTTCATGTCTACAAGGGGACCGGCAATCCCCATCAACATGTTGCCCAGTTCAGGGCACTTTGTGGTAACACTGGAGGCGACGACAAACTCTTGCTGCGCCAATTCGTTGGAAGCTTATCAAACACGGCTTTCGAGTGGTATTCCGAGCTCCCCAACGACTCTATTAAAACCTTTGCGGAGATGGAGCTGCTCTTCACCCAACGTTTTGCAAGTGCCAGCGAGCGTACCCCAATGACGGCACTGATTAACGCCAGGGTAAAACCCGGCGAGACGTGGGTTCAGTACGCTATACGGTGGCGTAATCTATGGTCTAAATGTGAACAGCGCATAGAAGAAGCCCCTGCGGTGGGAATGTTTGTTGGAACCCTTGATCCACAAGCAACTATTTCACAATTTATGATGTTCTTCAAGCCGACTTCCTTCCAGGCTTTGATCGACAAATTGGCGCAGATGGACCAGATGGGCCATAAACCCCCTCTCCCGAAGCCGGATCCCCGAAACGACAAAGGAAAGGGAAAAGCGATCGTCGTTGCTAATACCCAACAACAACCGAACGATTCGAAGCCGGTTGCTCGCCCAAACAATACGCGCCCATACGTACCCCTTGAGGACAGGATGGGACGTGCTTACTCCTTCCCCCGTGATAAAACAAGGAGGTTATTCGAGCTGGCATTGCGCAACAGGCTCATAAATCTGCCAGATCCAAAACGTCCGTCGCAACCAAGTGACGTCAACGATCCTAATTACTGCCCTTATCATAGAGTGTTGGGACATCCAATCGAAGACTGTTACGTTTTCAAAAATTGGCTTGAGAATCAATACCGTCAGGGCAAATTTGCGCTGTCTGACAAATGGAAGGTGAACCCTCCGCAGCCCCACACCTATAAGGGGACGAATACGCCGGGGGCAACATGCTCCGTCATTGAAGAGGCTCCCTGGGAGGTTGTATTATCAGCCAAAACAAGGAGAATGCTAAATGATCTTCAAACCTGCCCAGCGGTCAAGTGGAAGAACCCCTTGGAACCGCAGGTTATTGAGGGGATGTTGAAGCCACGACCGACTCCGAAGACCGATGGTGGTAGTTCAAGCGTTCATAGCCAGCCGTCAAAATCTTCGAAAAAGAAGAAGAAGAAATCTAAGAAGCCCGTGAAGCCTGGCGACAAGCGCACGGACTTACAAAAGCAAATCGATGCGCTGGATGAATATAACCAAAAGGCGCGAACTCCCATCACGCTCCAAGATTTCCTTGATCACGTCTTCCAAAAAGAAGATGAAGGAGAAAGTTCATCGGATGAATCTGACGAATATGTAGCAAGCTGTCATATGATCTCCCATTCGACCACGAACGATGAAGGAACTTCTGGCACTGAAACGCTGGGGGCAAAAGCCGAATCAGGAACCCCAGGGTTACCGGTTGAAATGATTAGCGCGTTTCTTAATGAAGCTCGGTTGAAAAGCAAGGCTGATCGAGAACGCGAGACGGCTATATTCGAAAGGGCTAAGCGTCGGCGACTTGAGGAAGGAGCTGAAATGATCCCGTTGGAGCAAAATGCCTCCACCACTGACAAAAGCCAATTCAAGATAAAAAAGAAATTTGCTAAGGCCATATCGATGGGCATGAAGCTACCACCCTCTGAAGAAAAAGTTACTGGCGCGGTAGAAATGCACCCCTCTTATTGCTTATACCATCAGAAGGTCTCGCATTCCACCCAAGATTGCAAAGCTTTCAATGGATGGTGGCAAGGATACGTCGCTAATCGACAACGATTTAAACGGGAAAAACGTAAAATTCACCGAGAGCAAAGAAATACGACTAAAGAACTTGAAAGAACTGCCGGCAATTGTCACATGGTTAACACTACCGGGTCACAAGTGCCTACATTTGGGAGCGACTCCGATGAAGAGCTAGAGCTTGGCCCCCTCTTCGAAGAATCCACTTCAGGAAAAGAAAAAGAACTGAAGGCCTGCGAGAATATACAGCTGCGCAATCGAACATTACCCGAAAAGAACCTCGGACCCTTGAATAAGAAAAACAAAGGGAAAGAGAAGGTCTCTGAAGACATCGCTTTGGATGACCAAGTTGCGGAAGAGTTAACCGCCAAGAATCCCCCAAAAAGGAATAAAGTAGATTACAATGTCTTGGCGTATCTGAGAAAGCTACCCTCACAACTCAGCATTCTCGATGCCCTATTGCTATCAAAAGAGGCGAGGGATTCTTTGGTTAAGGCCCTACAAGATCCGGACCAGTTCCAAGCTTTCCTAGCCGAACAAAAGATGAAGGATGAATTGGAAGAGGTGCACACAGCCGACGTTGCTTTTGGTGATGAAGACCTTCTCCTCGGAACGTGTGAACACAATCGCCCACTTTATGTCTCAGGATACTGCCATGACATAAAGATAGGAAAAATCTTAGTCGATAACGGATCGTCTGTCAATTTACTCAATGTACGAGTGTTAAAAGAGATTTGCATAAGTGTCCAACACCTCGCCCGAGATAAAATCACCATCTCCGGTTTCGACTCTCAATCCTCAAAGACCCTTGGATCTGTGATATTGACGCTACGCTTCGGGGTGCTCGTCACAGACATCAAGTTCCATGTTATAGACGCCAAGACGTGCTACAATGCTCTGCTCGGCCGACCATGGCTACACGAATACAATATCATCCCTTCTACACAGCATCAGTGCATGAAGTATTCTAGGGACGGCCTCAAGTACACAGTGGCAGGAGAGTTGAATCCATTCTCCGTGAACGAAGTTCGCAAGTATGAAGATGCCAAATACTTCTTACCGAATTTCGAAGACACGGAAAGGTGTCACAAACCGGAGAACAAAACTAACGCAACCATCCCTGTCTTCGGCAGTGACACCGAAGAGGAGGAAGAGATAATTTATTCAGGTCCGTCCCAATCCACCAGACCAGGACCATCCGTTCCTTCATTGAACTTCGGCAGTGATTCAGAGGATGAAGTTCGCGCTGTATTCCCTGCTCGGCCTTCGATACGGGCTTCTGCCGATGAAGAGCGAAGTCTACAGATAACCATGGTGCCGCTTGAACATTACAAAGAACTGGATGCACTTGACACCAACAGCGTAGAAGAATTGCAGACATTCTATATCCCTCCCGGACGAAAAGGCGAGAAAGCAATCCTATTCTACCGTTCTGAAGAAAACAAGGTGGAAAAAGAAATTTGGCACGGCGCGGATCCCACGCTCGACAGGCTCCAACCTATCCGTCTTCCCAGATATTACACCCAAGGTTTAAAGAAACTGCTGAAACGCCAAGGGATGTCCTTCACACAGACCGCTAGAAAAGCCAAATTCTATGACAAGGTCTGGAACGTTCCCGGGACTCAGTGCAAACTGCCTAACGGGAGAACAGAGACGAAAGGACTCGGGTATATTCGCTCAAAGAAACGTGAGCTAATAAACAGCTGTTATGTCATGTATGACTTTGATGAAGAAGCAGACGCTCACTGGGAAGACGCTAATCCTGAATCAGTAAAAGTTCCCGATGCGAGACCTCCTAACCCATCGTCTGAAGGCCAAATGAGCAAACCTACAAGGGATGCCAGTCGAGAAGCCCGAGATGATCACGATCGTGAAATGGCAATCTATGAGAAGGCCAAGACACGGCGCCTCCTTCAGCGGGCGATGAAAGACGAAAACGCCGCCCCTTGTCAACCTGCTATGAAGAAGGTTCGACTCGAAAGCAGAAATAAGTTGAAAGGCAAGAGAAGCGCTCGACAACCACAAAGCAAAGCTAAGAAGCCACGCATCCGAGAGTCGAGCGTTGTTGACCAAGCCATCATGAAGAAAATGGGTCGAGCATACTCATTTCCTCAGAACAAAACAAGGAAAATACTTGAGCTTGCTCTGAAACATCGAATGCTTACTCTACCAGAGTCTAAACACCCTGAGCAAGCAGGCGAAGTCTCCAACCCAAAGTATTGCTTTTACCATCGAGTAATAGGGCATCCGCTCGAAGATTGCTTCACCTTCAAGAATTGGGTCGAAGATCAATATCAGCTTGGCAAGTTCGTGTTGTCTGATAACTGGAGGGTAGCACCACCACAGAAGCACGAGCCCGAAACCGCGAAAGAAAAACCAGTTCCACATCGGAGTGGGCAGAAAATTCACACCTGTCATGTGATAACAATATTAAAAGAAGGGTCCGACGACATGAACAACCTCCCTTGGTGCTTTGAAAGCGGCAGCGATGAGGTGATCTCAGAATTTCCCCCAGCTCCGAAAGAACTGGAGGACGGAATCCATACCACCGCAGACAATCTTAAGAAAATTGAGTTGGGGACGGCAAATGACCCGCGACCGACATTCATCAGCGAGCTGCTATCTGAAGAAAGGGTGGCCGCGTTAAAGGATGTGCTTCTACAGCACAAAGATTGCTTCGCGTGGAACTATTCCGAGATGCCGGGACTAGATCCAGAAATTGCTGTACATAGACTAGCAATATCCCCAGATGTCAAGCCGATCAAACAGGCGCCGAGAAGAATGCGACTCGAGCTTGAGATGAGCATAAACACCGAAGTCAAAAAGTTAATCGACTCGCGCTTCATTCAGGAAGTTCAGTACCCTGAATGGATTGCCAACATCGTCCCAGTAATGAAGAAAAATGGGACAGTGCGCATATGCGTAGACTTTCGGGATCTTAATAAAGCCTGCCCAAAAGATGATTTCCCAGTGCCAGTCACTGAACTTATGATAGACAATACATCCACTCATGAGGTTTTCTCCTTCATGGACGGCTCGTCGGGGTATAACCAGATAAAAATGCATCCCGAAGACCAGAAGCACACAGCCTTCAGGACTCCTCTTGGTATATTTTGTTACAAAGTGATGCCCTTCGGTTTGAAGAACGCCGGTGCTACTTATCAGAGGGCCATGACAAAGATCTTCGACGACCTCATACATGAAATCGTTGAATGCTATATCGACGATCTCGTGGTTAAAAGCAAATCATACGAGGAACATCTCGAGCATTTGAAGATCGTGTTTCAACGCCTTCGGCAATACAACTTGAAGATGAATCCTCTTAAATGTGCGTTCGGGGTTTCTCGGGCAAATTCCTAGGATTCGTCGTTCGACACCGAGGTATTGAAATAGATCCGTCAAAGATCAAAGCGATCATGGAAATGCCTCCGCCGAGGACTCTCAAACAGTTGGGGTCTCTCCAAGGGAAACTCGCATACATACGGCGATTTATAGCCAACCTTTCAGGAAAGTGCCGTCCTTACAGTCACCTGATGAAGAAAGGAACCCCATTCGTTTGGGATCAAAAATGCCAAGGCGCACTGGATGAGATCAAACAATACCTGCAGAACCCGCCGGTGTTGGCTGCTCCGGTTAAGGGAAAGCCTCTTATTCTTTATACAACTGCCCTCGAAGGTTCCTTAGGCGCACTATGGGCACAAGAGAACAATCAAGGGAAAGAAAGGGCGCTTTACTACTTAAGTCGAGTGCTGCTGGGGGCAGAAAGCAACTATTCTCCCATTGAAAAACACTGCCTGGCATTGATCTTCGCAATAACAAAGCTTAGGCACTACGCGTTGGCCCATGAGGTCCGTCTGATTTCAAAAGTGGACCCTCTCAAATATCTAATGTCAAAAGCCATATTGACGGGACGACTCGCTAAATGGGCCCTGCTCTTGATGGAATTTTCGATAACATATCAACCTCTCAAGGCGGTAAAAGGCCAGGCCATCGCCGACTTCCTTGCTGAGCATCCCATACCTGCCGACTCTCCTTTAAATTGCGATTTGCCAGACAGACACGCGTTTGACACAATCGACAGTGGTGATAGCCGTTGGGAGCTTTATTTCGATGGAGCATCTTCTATGAAAAAGCACAAACAAAGTACGCCAATGATCAAATCGGGAGTGGGACTCATCTTCGTGACTCCACAAGGAGGGATAATGCGCTTCGCCTTCTCCTTGACGGAGCCGAGAACGAATAATGATGCTGAATATGAGGCTTTGATAGCAGGCCTCGAGATCGCCATTGATATGGGGATTGAAAGCCTCCTCATATATGGGGACTCCCAACTAGTCGTCAGTCAAGTGAATGGCGATTACCAAACATGCAAACCGGAATTGGTAAAATACGGTGAAAAAGTGCAGCAACTGCTAACCCAAATTCCCTCCTACATATTGGAAAGTATACCGCGCGCGGAAAACAGCAAAGCGGACGCACTAGCCAAACTTGCTAAAGAACTGGCTGACGAGAACCTCGACGACGTTAGAATCATAGTACAAAGCCGTCGAGTGCTCGCCCCAACAGAAATATCTCCAGAATCGTCTGAAGAAAAAGGAGCGAAAGAGGAGACAACCCTGCAAATAAAGGACTCGGGAAATACCGGGGACTGGAGAGAAGTCTTCATAGATTACTTCAAGTTCCACCGAATACCTGAAGAGGCGTCCACAAGACACCAGCTCACGAAACGAGTTCTGTCTTTCGCCTTCGTCAATGATACTCTGTATAAGAGGTCATTCGACTATCTGTGGCTGAGATGCTTAGGACCTGACGAAGCGAGAAGGGTCATTCAGGAAGTTCATGACGGACTCTGTGGTTCCCACCAAGCAGGCCCTAAAATGAAGTTAAAGATAAAGCGGATGGGCTACTACTGGCCCACGATGATGCAGGATTGCCTAGAATACGCGAGGCAATGTCATTCATGCCAAATTCATGGAGACTTCATCCATCAGCATCCCAATCCACTGCATCCAACAGTGGCTAGTTGGCCATTTAAAATGTGGGGAACTGACATAGTCGGTCCCATCGAACCAGCATCGTCAAAGGGACATCGTTTCATCTTGGCGACGACTGATTACTTCTCCAAATGGGCAGAAGCGGTACCGTTGAGGGAAGTAAAAACGGAGAACATCCTCCATTTCTTCAAAACGCATGTCATATACCGGTTTGGAACCCCAAGAAGGATCATCTCTGACAATGGACCAGCCTACCGAAGTCATAAGATTAGCCGCTTCGCACAGCAGCACAATATAAACTGGAGATATTCCTCAGTTTATAACCCCCGAGCTAACGGTTTAGCTGAGGCCTTTAACAAGACCTTGACGAAGATCATCAAGAAAACGGTGTCATGAAATAAGAGAGATTGGCACGAAAGATTGCAAGAGGCTCTTTGGGCGTATCGAACTACATTTAAAACGGCCACAAACACAACGCCATACGCATTGGTATTTGGGACGGAAGCAGTACTCCCCCTCGAGATAGAATTACCCTCTCTATGAGTGGCAGTCCATTACGAGTTGACGGACGAAGAAAATGCTCACCTTCGGTTTGAAGAGCTTGACGCCCTTGATGAAATCCGGCTTCTAGCACAGCAAAATTTGGAAGCTTATAAAGCAAAGATGACGCGCTCATATGAAAGATTGAGCCGCCCGAGGACATTCCACCAAGGCGAACTCGTGCTAGTCGTCAAAAGGCCCATGGTCCCTAATCGCGCCAAGCGGGGAAAGTTTGAGCCAAACTATGAAGGACCGTACATCATTGATAAGGTCTACCAGGGCAGGGCCTATCTACTCATGGACATGCACGGTGAAAGGCCTTTCAGGCCAATAAACGGTCGCTTCCTAAAGAAATACTACGCTTAACGAGCCTTAGTTTAGGTCAATGATAGATGACGACGACTATGTCCGCTCGCTATCTTCCTAAGCTCAGGCTTTATAAGCAGTAGCCAGCCCTCTCAACGTTGGACCGAAATGTCCTTAAACTAATATCAGACCGAAACGTCTCTAAACTACTACCGCTGCATCTTTAGACTAACGAGATATAAAAAAAAAAAAAAAAAAACGGTATGTCCATAAGCAAGAAGGGCACGGATGAAAACCCGAAAGGGCTCCGTGAGTAAAAACAGCAGGGCGACCGGCGAGTGTTCGTGAAAACCCGAAAGGGCGCGACCTCGTAAAAAAAAAGAGAAAAAAAAGAAAATAAAAAGAATAAAAAAAAAACGGTATGTCCATAAGCAAGATGGGCACGGATGAAAACCCGAAAGGGCTCCGTGAGTAAAAACAGCAGGACTACCGGCGAATGTTTGTGAAAACCCGAAAGGGCGCAACTTCGTTAAAGAACCCTTACAGAGTCCTCTCGACCCTGTAAGGAGAAACCACCCGCGTGAGATCCTTACGACTCACAAGGGAGCAACACACTTAGGAATCCCCACGATTCCTAAGGAGAAAATACGCTTGCGAGATCCTCACGACTCGTAAGGAGAACTCCCTTATGGGACCCTCACGGCTCATAGGATTTGAAAGTCTTAAGTCACAGAGACCTAAACCTGTGCTTAAGCAAACCCCCACAAACTTCCAATGTTGCCCTACAAGTGGTTCAATATTGACCCTTGTATACAATCCACGGGCGCGAATAAACATTTCCTTAACCAAGGTCCATCCGTGACCGGAGATATGTTCGCATAACCCTTGTAAGTCCTCTCGATTTACAAGAAGAAAACCCCCTGTAGGATCCTTACGACTTACAGAGGAACAAAACACTTAGGAACCCTTACGATTCCTAAGGAAAAAATACACCTACAAGATCCTCACGACTTGTAGGGAAAAATACCTTTATGAGGCCCTTACGGCTCATGAAGTTAAAAGCCTTAGCCGACAGGACCCTAACCCTGGTCGCTAAGCCTCCTTTGTTCGACAACGACGGAGGCAAATGATGATTCGCTCCTGGCAATATCCCAGTTGCAGCGGTGCTGATGCCAAAATCGGTGTCTAATTTCAGGCTTACGGTAAAAAGCCAGTAGGCCGCTCATGCATACGAAATAGCCGAAATGATAGGGCAACTTGCAATAAAAAGCAGCAAGTAAGATATATGCATGCAAAACAGCCGAAATGATTGGGCAACTCGTAATGAAAAGCAACGGGTAAAGATAAAGTAAAAAGCCGAAATGATTGGGCACCGCGAAAAATAGCCGAAATGATTGGGCAATCGCGACCTTCGCGATATAAAAGCTGAAATGATAGAGCATCGCGGAAATAAAATAAAACAAAAATAAGAAATGATGAAACTTCGGCCCTACAGTTAAGATCACATCGATCCCTGTATACAATCCAAGGGCGCAAACAAAGAAGAAACCATACTTCCCCAGCGGATTCCGTCGAACGACGAAGCCAAACCTCAACGGTTCATTTCAACCGAAGAAGCCAGCAAATTTCTCGACTCACGGATACAAACACTCCTTGACGAGAGCTTCCTGATCCGCGTCGACCCGCAGAGCCACCAGTGCCTCCGTAGGAACCCTCGACTCGTTTCAAACCCCAAGGACACAAATAATCCTTGGCGCTTGGGAAACAAATAATCCCTCGCAAAACTTCTCAACTCACGGATACAAACACTCCTTGACGAGAGCCTTCCTGATCCGCGTCGACCCGCAGAGCCACCAGTGCCTCCGTAGGAACCCTCGACTCGTTTCAAACCCCAAGGACACAAATAATCCTTGGCGCTTGGGAAACAAATAATCCCTCGCAAAACTTCTCGACTCACGGATACAAACACTCCTTGACGAGAGCTTCCTGATCCGCGTCGACCCGCAGAGCCACCAGTGCCTCCGTAGGAACCCTCGACTCGTTTCAAACCCCAAGGACACAAATAATCCTTGGCGCTTGGGAAACAAATAATCCCTCGCAAAACTTCTCAACTCACGGATACAAACACTCCTTGACGAGAGCCTTCCTGATCCGCGTCGACCCGCAGAGCCACCAGCGCCTCCGTGAGAGCCATCGACTCGTTTCAAACCCCAAGGACACAAATAATCCTTGGCGCTTGGGAAACAAATAATCCCTCGCAAAACTTCTCAACTCACGGATACAAACACTCCGTGACGAGAGCTTCTCTGACTCATATCTCAGGCAGTAAAGATTCAAAAACTTGCTTCCTGAACAATGGGACCCTGCAAGTCAATCCTAAATGGTCTCTTGCATACTATTCACGGGTCTCACTCTCTGAAGTCGATTCTCGACAAAGAGGGAAACAACCGCTCACGAGCCCTCTCGACTCGTAAGAGGGAGAAATTCTCTCATAAGATCCTTTCGACCTATGAGAGAAAACTACACTTGGGAATCCTCACGATTCCTAAGGAGAAAATCCACTTACGAGATCATCTCGATCCGTAGGGAGAAAAGTCTCTATGAGACCCTCACGGCTCATAGAGTTGAAAAGTCTTGGGCAGCAGATCCGAACCTGCGGCCTAAGCCATCGTTATATCTTGAAGAAACCAAAATGCTTACTCTGTTACCTGCCGATCATGTTTATCAAGACAGCATGCTGATAATAAGAGAAGGGAGAAAGCAAAGAAATAATACAAGACATTGCGAAAAAAAAATGTGTATCTTTATTTATTAACTCAATCAAGTACATGGCGAATCGTATAAAAGAATAAAGAATGTATACATCTTATTCAAAAAAGAAAATTATAAGTATATTGATACAATGGCAGTTATTGGGAAGGAAGCGTCTTGCATAGGTGTAGCAATCGCTCGCAGATGTCCTTCCATGCCTTCTCTTGATCGGCTACCACCGCCAGCTCTGCCTCCACTTGGGCTCGTTGCCGCAAGACCACTGCAAGCTGCTCCCTCACGCCCTGATAAGCAGCCTCCCGACTTGGGATATGGCGCTCAGCCACGTCAAGCTTCCTCTTTAAGTTTAGCCCATGGGAGATGCGCTCCAAGAGACCCTCAAAGATAGTCTTCACTTGGGCAGCATTTGCCTCAACCTCAGCGCGCAGATGGGCCGTTTCGTTTGAGGTCTTTTGGCATTCCCTTAGTCTCCGAGCTGCTTCTTGCTCCAAGTGGCGGGAGTGCGAAGTGCTTTGCTCGAGCCAAGTTGTGCGTTGGGCGCTCAGAGCTAAAACTTCGGGAGCAGGGCGCGTCAACTCCAGCCGATACAAGCAGGCCTCGATCTCCCTGCAGTGGTTAACCCAAGATTCAACGACGCCCTCGTCATGAAAAGTTACGAGCGCCGCTAACATTGGGTTAACATCCGCAGCGAAATCGACAGCAGAAGGGAGAGCGTCCATGCTGAGCTCTTCAATATACCCGCTCAGCATGCCTAGACTCATCACCGCACCCTTTGAAGACGGACGTCTCAGAAAGGGGCCTGCCGGTAAAAGGACGCGAGCCTCGAAGGGGACCGGAACCGGAACAATAGCTGCAAAACAAAACAGGGTTAAGCGATGGTTCAAAAGATGTTAAAGGATTACCAAAAAGGAGATCTACTATACCAGCAGCAACGGACGGCAGAGCCGGAAGGGCCGGTAGCGCGACAGGGCTTACATCCCCTCCTTCGATTTGTGGCACTACAATAAAGAAAAGGAAAAGTCAGAAATCATCCCATTGCTAGAAAAAAGGAGTAAATAAAGATATTACCGGCGCCACTAGAAGGAGAAGCGAGTTCGGATGGGAAAGAAAAGTGCGGGAGCAACACTTGATACAAGTGATCAAAAAGCACTCCTGCAAAGGCACAATGGTGTAACGTTAGTACAAAAGCCGCATTTTTGAAAGATTAATGCATGAGTCGTAAATCCATACCTTCCAACATCCGTGACGGCACAAGGGAAGACGGAGAGGTGACTACTGCCAAAGCAGTAGTTGACGGTGCCCCCTCGAGCAGTGGAGCATCGGTACTGGCCGCACCTGCAAGAACAAGTTTGTTAGAAGAGATCACAAGATATATACAAAAAAAAGGGGGAAATGCTGGTGATAAAAAAATTTACCTGACGAGCTGCCAGCAGAAACTGAGGCGGTCCCCTCCTCCACTGACGGAAGACCACCGCCTGTAGCTTCATCACCCGACTAAAGGGGAACCGTTGTTATGCTCTCAAGCTCTGCAGGCGGTGGGGAACCATAGACAGGGAGGGCCAAGATAGGAACATTGCCAGATTCCTGAGAAGGAGCGCCTAGCTCGTCCTCAGGAATCATGGCCGCCTCACCTGCTGCTCCTTCAGGATCAGCGATTACAGCTGCCCCGTCCATCGGCACTACGAGGTCCCCAGCCTCAAGTACCTCGCCCTCTACCGCCTTCGGCTCGGTTGAGACAATCATCTCATCTGCCGCCACTTCGGGTACGGCATCAATGACTTTCTCCGCGGTAGGTTCCTCAATCTCGGCTCCAGGCCCCATGGCCTCGACAAAGTTGTCCACCGTCGGTTCGGGTTCGGCGAGTACCGCTTCTTCCGCTCCCTTGGGTTCGACGGTCGTCTCCGCCTCCCCCTCAGTTGGACTTGACCCTGCAAGATGAGATATGTATAAGCCAATAGTTTTACAAGTCATACAACAAGGCTCTGAAAGAAGTACTACCTGAAGCGGATTTATCATTGACGTTCCGAACCGCGCGCGCAACTTGCCGACGAGCGGTAGACAGGGCCACAGGGGGCTCTTCAGAAGGAGTACTAGCGTGAGGGACGGTGCTAGGGCCCGCTCCTGCGGCCAGAGCAGCTCTGCGCGCCTTAGCTTCGCGTCTAGACCGCTTCCGCTCCTCTTGAGCCGATGAGACAGATGCCATCAGAGCTTCCTTGAGCGAAGCCTGCTCATCCGTGTAGAGGGATGCCTCCAGATTTTTCAGAGCATCCCTCGTTGTTGCATCAAGCCGAGGCTCTTGCGGCAGCTTCGACGGAGTTGGGACTTCGATGACGGGCTTGGGAAGGGCCCTTGCGCCGATTAATACAACCCCTGTAAAGAAACAAGAGAAGGTCAGGTCGACTATCATAAAAAGATAACGAACTTTCCGTATAAAAGAGAAAAGGATAAAACATACCGACGCTCGCTAAAGTACGCTTGTTCTCCTCCTCCTGGAAGGTCTTCAGAGAGGCAGCAATGGCCTCTTCAGTGGATACACCTGTTGAAAATGAGGCAAATATTAGCTGAAGATAATAATAAAAAGTGGGATAAAATGACAAATAAGAAGGCTGATGATTACCTGACTCAGCGAGTCTGCTTAACATTGCTTCGAGCCTCGCTGATCGCTCCGAAGCTGCAATGGCGGCGGCTAGATTGGTGTCCTCAGGGTCCACCACGAAACCCTCATTGCTGCCGTACTCGCATATGGTCTCGGCAGGATGAGCCGTGGACTCTAAGTTAAGAATCGCGTCGAGGGATAAAGTGGACTTCTTCTTCTTTTGCCCGCCAGCCTTGGACCCACTGGGAGCAGCTTTGCGCTTGCCAGTTTTGGCAGTCGCTTTCGGGCGGCGAGTCCCGATGTCCGCTCCTGCACCCGACTCTGGCGATGCCGCTTTAACCGTCTTTGTCGGAGCACGGGGCGCCGTTGGGGCATCCACCGTAGTAGGCAGTGGCAGTCCACGCGGAGGGGCCAACACCCGTGGTCGATCAGCTCCGGCCTCTTTCGTCGGAGGGATAACCTGAACCCTGGGCTGCAATGGAGCCTTGCGATTGCCGCCGGGAGGCGCAGCCCTATGATCGACCAGTAGACGTTTCTCCATCAAGATAATTGGGCCCATCGCGTGCGCATACCAGGCTACATACGAATTGAGTATCTTAGGGGTACAGCTGGGCTCACTGATGAAAAAGTAGGAGCCGGTGTTCAGCCGGATGAAGTGATGCATTGCATTCCGTACCCCCTCTAAGCCGACTGCAGGTGTTCCCAAGAAGGCTTCCAACGGGACCCCTTGGTTATAACTCGATTGCCGAGCAAATCGATGCGGATTATACCTCATGAAGAGGGCCGTTTCATTTTGCCTAAATACCAAGTAGCCCGGCCGAATGGAATAAAGGTGGAGGATTTCTCGAGCCTTCAACACGGAAACACCGCCCTTAAAGTCATCACGCAGCGACACTACCGACTTAGTGGTCTCGGAACCTATGGTGATGACTTTATCCACAAAAGAGGTCTTCGCCCCGACTAGATGCGAACGCAGAAGCAGTCCCCGAGACTCCCGCGGAGGTGCAAACACGATGGAAGCCCCAACCAATCGCATGATTCTCGGAAGTTTAAATCTCTCAAAGAACGGAGGAGTTTTGTGGGCACCAAACACTCCTCGAACATGCAGCTCCATCCAAGAAGTGAAGTAGTGCATCGGGAAGTTAGCAGGCTGTACCCCAGGCTCACTAGCGTCCGCCGCTACGCTAAGTCCATGGTAGAGGTAAGCCAACCCAGCGATCCCCACTGATAATTGCAGACCAGCCACCATTCGATGCGCCGGGTAGAAGACAGAAGACCGCATGAGGCGTGGGTGCATGGGAAGCGCGAAGCTGCATAGCCACAGACCTAAGAATCCTATGAAGAAGGTCTCCTCATCCATGCCAGGAACGGCGATCTCTGAGAAAGGGACGCTGGCAGTGCCGGGAAGGTAAAAACTTCGCTGATCAATGTCCGATGAAGGCAGGTGGTCCAGGCCGAAACCAAAAGGATCAGTGAGTTGGGCGAACTTCTCACCCTGCTCTGATAAAAATTCCGGGCGAATAAAACGAGCAATGAAGTCCGCGAAACTAACGCCTCGGTCACCCAATTCCAAGTGGAGCTCCTCGTAGATCTCCAATACCTTCACCAAGCCCGGGTGCTGATGCTGAATGGCATTGTCCGGAGTTAGATCGCATACCATCTGCTTGGTGGCAAAGACGTACTCGTCAGGAGGAAGCAGCTCTTCATAATGCTCCCCCCTCGCCGGTAAACCTGAAAGCTCAACGAATTCCTCCAGAGAAATGGAAACTTCCCTATCCGCTGTCAGGAAAGTATGTGTGGGGATGTTCCATTGTTCGACGAAAGCCTTTGTCCACCACGTCGGACGAGTAGGATACTCGAAAAGCGAGATGTAGACAGCGGAGTATAAGCCAATCTTCGTCAGATGGGTTCTCTTCGCCGCTAAAATGTACCGGGCCCATGGCAGATATCCAGCAGGCGGTCGCGGATTCAGTCCAATGTTGTAAGCCTGTCCCCAAGGGCGTGCTTCACCCTGACAGATTCGCCTTCCCAATATATCTATGGCTGGCGGCGGTTGCACTGGAATAGCGCCGATTGCGGGCTGGAGGAGGTCGTCCGAATTCCAATTTTTAACCTCCACGGCATACTCCACCGGGGGTTTGTCCGCATAAGAGAGCGAGACTATGGGCTCAGAGGGCACGGCGGAACTAAAACTGCGACGGCCTTGGATAATCTGGCTATACCACCTTCCCCATAGGTGAAGTCTCTTGCACTCATGATCGTGATCTTTGATCAGAGCAAACACCACCCGGTCCACTGGTGCATGTGGGAACCCTCCTTCTGAGCGAACAAAGGGGAAAGACAAATCTTCAGACATGTTTCCTGTAGATAAAAAAAAAAAATAATAACAACTGTTAGTGTTCCAATGCTTCACATATCAAAGGCATACATCACACTGCAATGCAGTGGGTTGGGGACCAAAGGGGGACCCACAAAATCAAGATGACGGCGCATCATTTGATAAGACAGTCCCATCATTGGATGAGACTGTCAGTTAATAAAAAGGACCCCCAAGAGAATATCCTCACTGGGGGATCTCTAGAGACAAGGAGAAAATCTCCTCTTTTCAGAGCAAATCTCTGTCACAGAGTGACACTTGTCAAACTCCTGTTTCAAAAGAATAAAACTTCTTAAAAAAAAAAAGAGAGCCTAGCTCTGTAGCAGTAATAAAAATTTATAACCAAGGATTAAAATTTTGGGATCTTAAAGATCCATAGAAACTTTTAAAAAGTTTTTTTAATTGACCTGTGAGCAGGGCTCTGTTCATGGGTTAAAACCTAAGAACAGAGTCTCTGCAAAATTTTGAGAGCAAGGCTCTGTGAATAAAAACCCCAAAGGGGTTTCCTTTAGATCAAAGACCTATAAGAGCAAGGCTCTGTTGAAGAAACCCCAAAGGGGTTTCCTTTAGATCAGAGATCTATAAGAGCAAGGCTCTAATTATTTAAATTTGATTTAAATTAAATTAATTTACCTAAAATGGTTCTGAAGTTAGAACTTGGAAGTTCTTAAGGAAATCACAAGAGCAAGGCTCTGGAAGTTCTCAAGTAAGAGCAAGGCTCTGAAATTCAATTTCTTGAGAATGGTAAAAAAATTACCAAGGACCAAGGGTCCTATTTATAGGCGCCTGCGCCTGTTCAGATGACCCCTAGATCCGACGGTCAGGATGTTGCCACCGCTGCACTCACGCGCGCGCCACGTGAGCGCAACGGTGGGGGGGCATCTGTTTCCCCCAATCAGAGCAAGGCTCTACTGAATTTTGAAAATTCAAAATTTGAAGCAACGCTTCGGTTTCCGTGCGCAGTGCGCTATTTGCCACATGGCAGAAGCCAATTCGGCAGCGTAACGCCCGAGACGGTGCGTCTCATCAGAGCAAGGCTCTTCAGAAAACATAATTAATGCTTAAACTGCGCAAATGCATAGCAGCGCGACACGTGTCTGCGCAAACGCACGGATGCGCGACACGTGTCTGCGCAGTTGCGCAATCGCAACTGCGCAAGAGCACGAATGCGCGACACGTGTTTGCGCAAACGCGTGGATGCGAGACACGTGTCTGCGCAGTTGCGCAATCGCAACTGCGCAAGCGCACGGATGCGTGACACGTGTCTGCGCAAACGCGTGGATGCGAGACACGTGTCTGCGCAGTTGCGCAATCGCAACTGCGCAAGCGCACGGATGCGTGACACGTGTCTGCGCAAACGCGTGGATGCGAGACACGTGTCTGCGCAGTTGCGCAATCGCAACTGCGCAAGCGCATGGATGCGGGACACGTATCTGCGCAGTTGCGCAATCGCAACTGCGCAAGCGCTCGGATGCGCGACACGTGTCTGCGCAGTTGCACAATCGCAACTGCGCAAGCGCACGGATGCGCGACACGTGTCACGCGCTGGTGAGTTGCGCAGCAACTGAATGCAAATTTAAGTGGATCTTTTCTGTTCTCCTGTAAAACAGGGACCCTTGGATCTCTGATCCAATGGTGGGAAAATTCCCAAAATAATTCAGGAAAAATTTTGTTAACAAATCCAACAATTTTGTGGGCACTATAAATAAGACCCCAGGCCTCATTCAAAGGGCATCAGATAATCAATCATCATCGAGAGAGGGAAAAAACTTCTGAAAAAAGAGAGCTCTTGAAGATTAATCAAGAACAAAAAAAAAAAGGTAAAATTTCTGAAGAACAGAAAAATAAAAGAATAATAAATAGTGCCTTGCACTTGATATGAACCCCTGGTTCTAAAAAATAAAAGAATAATAAATAGTGCATTGCACTTGATATGAACCCTTGGTTCTGTGAAAAGAAAACAAGAAGAAAAACTTGTTTTCTTTTGATCTAAATGTAGATCAAAAGTGCTATGCACTTTTGTTTCTTCAATCAGAAGATTCTTGAGTTCCTGCAACTCATTATTTAAAAGGGCCTGGCCCAAATCAGAAATAAAAGGGCAGAGCCCTATTTGGAAAAATTCTTGAGGGCCTGGCTCAAATCAGATCACAGAAATAAAAGGGCAGAGCCCTATTTGGAAAAATTCTTGAGGGCCTGGCTCAAATCAGATCACAAAAATAAAAGGGCAGAGCCCTATTTGGAAAATTCTTGAGGGCCTGGCCCAAATCAAATCATACAAAGGGCAGAGCCCTGTTTGGAAATGCTTGAGGGCTTGCCCAAATCAAACTGCAAGAATAAAAAGAGGCAGAGCCCTGTTTAGATTGATTCTTTTAATCGGGCAGAGCCTAAAATAAAAATTGGACTTAACCCAATCCTGGCTGTAAGTCCTTAAATTAAATGCCTCTCACAAACTAAGTCACGACCGGTTCGAGGGTACATCTCCGAACTCCTTTGACATCTGTCGTTGTAATTCCTCAACGACGTCAAAGAGGTGACGAGTCCCAACGACCACTCATCTAATATCGGACCGAAACGTCCCTAAACTAATATCGGACCGAAACGTCCCTAAACTAATATCGGACCGGAACGTCCCTAAACTAATATCGGACCGAAACGTCCCTAAACTAATTTGGACCACTACGTCCTTAAACTGGCGATGGACCACTACGTCTTTAAACTGGCGACGGACCGAAACGTCCCTAAACTAATAATGGACCATCACGTCTCTAAACTGACACAATAGGGCCCAAACGCTCTTTTGTCGGATCTAAACGGTCCTGTCTAAGTTGATCTTAACCCCAAATATGGTTAACGTATCCTTAATAAACGATAAAACCCCAAATAAACTTTGGTGCAAGGGTACATCTCTGAACTCGTTTGACGCATGTCGTTGTAATCCCTCAACGACGTCAGAGAGGTGACGAGTCCTGACGGCCAGATAATTAAATCAATCACTACGTCAAGTCGATCTTAGTCCAAAACAGGACTAACGTATCCTTGACGAATGTTTAAGTTGATCTTAGCCGCAATGCGGCTAATGCATTCTTAAACTAAAAACACCAAACCCAAATCTAACTAAATACGGATTTGGATTAATCCACGTCCTACGGGCGACGGCATTACTCAGTCTCCGTATACAATCCACGGGCAACCACAAATAAAACAAACACACACGACACGAAGTGAAATTCTGGAGAAGGAGAAAGTTGTTACCGCGACGCGGTAGCGTAATTAACTGCAGGGGCTTGCGCCTGCAGGGAAGAGCGTCCCCACAATCAAAAACCCCTCACCCTGAGGGGGAATCTGACGAAGTCTGCTACATCGGCCGCATCCGTCTAAACCTCCGATACAAGGTGCCATAAATCAACTTGGCATCTTCGGAGAGATAGACGGATAAAACCAAATAGCATCTGCCCCGAACCTCAGGCAACGGACGCGAAGTCCGGGCCGCCGTTCGGAGGGGAACAGTTCCATTGCAGCTTTCTGGCACACTGCTTCCCTCACGGGTGATTTGCTTTGGTAAGTGGATCCTTTAGCATCAGAACCACCATTGTATATGTATTATTCAGTTGTATCTATAAATTCCATCAACCAAACTTTTATATTGTTTCAAACTTAGAAAACCAGTTGTGTATTATTTCGACCTTAGAGTCGCGCGTTGTAGTATATTGGTTTTCATGTTGATTTTGAGATTTCTTTTGATTTTTGATCCTCGCCCTTCGGTGTTGTATATTATATTACTTGCATGGTTGTGACCGTCGATTGACGAAGAGCTAGCTCCCACTTGGGGATGCTTTTTATCATTATGCATATATTATTCTTGAGAAACTGTCAGAAAAGAATATAGATTTTAAAAATGCATATTCGGTTTACTTATTTAAAAACCTTGTTTTTAAAACGTATTTTCCTTACTTCTTAAAAACTAGTTTTTCTTATTTATTCCTTAAAATGGTTTTAGATTTCTGGGCTTTTGGCTTACTTGAATTAGATGGGGTCCTATAGGTTTCATATGATTCAAGTGCCAGTCACGGGCTATTTCGGGTCGTGACAGTATAGCTCGATACTAAAAACCGCCGTATGGTCTATGTGACGAGAAAATCCAATCGTGTAATAACCGATAGATTTGTCCCGTGTGGAAAAATTAGGAATGTATAAAACAAACACCTTCATTCACTTGTGTTTTCATCCGTTTCGAGATATTTCGTCGGTACCTTTGCACTGGTTCTCCGTGTACAAAGATAGATTAGATGTTCATTTCAACGTTGTTTCACAGCTTTGAAATGATTATCTATTCTATTACAGTGTACTCGGAGAACAGCGGGGAGGTACTTCCGAAATTTACTCGAAACGGTTGAAAACACAAGCGAATGGGTGTTCACTCTATACATTCTTAATGGGATAGAAGCCTTACCCCCGTCAGCCGAAACATACACATACAACAAGAATACACAACAAACGCATCATTAGAGAGTGATTCAAGATGTTCAAGTTAAAACCAATATATGATACTCGATGATAATATGAAACTTTCATATTCTCATCGATACTCGTATATGAAACTAAAAGCTCCACTTAGTCCCAGTCTATCGGTTAACATACATTCGATAATTTATCCTTTTCAACGACAAAGTCGAGGTAGAAGAGAGTCAAGCCTAGACAAAGCATATACACGGATTTTCTCCTTTGTCAGTAACTATCCCGTTCTTAGATTTCTCAATATAGTCACCATAACCTACAATTTATATGTTATACAGTCTAACATGGCCCATGAGTACGTCAGAGTTAAGGACTAGATGCATGTGGATTGGCAACAACGTATGCAACCTAAGTTTGTCGCGGGAGTTGCTGCTTTTATTGAATTTGCACGCGCATGTAATAAGATCGAGATAGAGAAAATTCTCTGCCCGTGCGATAGATGTAGCAATAAGTACTGGCAGATGGTAGAAATGGCAGAGCTTCATATCGTAAAATATGGATTTACTAGACTTTATACAACTTGGAAATATCACGGGGAAGGAGAAGAACGCAGTAATGCGACAGAAGAAGAAGGAGAACACGATAATGCGGCAGGAGAAGAAGGAGAAGACGGTAATGCGGCAGAAGAAGAAGACGGTAGTTTATTTCCATCAGAAGAAATGGAGGATATGGTAGAGGCTGCCGTAGGTGAATCTATTCGTACCGAAAATGACATTCCTTCCAGTCAAGGACCGCGTGCTGATAAATATGAAAATTTCATGAATGATGCTAGAAAACCAATTTATGAGAATGCAAAGTATTCCACCCTCTCATGGTTCGCTCAACTTTTTCAGATTAAGTGCCTAAATGAATGGAGTAACAAGTCATTCACAATGCTTCTTTCGTTCTTGAAAGATTCTATGCCCCTGGGAAATAACGTGCCCGACAGCTGGTACGGAGCCCAGAAGATGATGTCTGATTTGGGTCTAAAGTGCGAGAAGATTCAAGCATGTCCTAAAGATTGTGTGTTGTACCGGAAAGAGAATTCAGATTTGAAAGAGTGTCCAACATGCGGAGAGGCCACGTATAAGCCAAAAAATTCTGATAAGAAGCCTGATATACCTATCAAGATAGCACGATACTTTCCCATAACACAGAGGCTACAGAGACTATTCAGGTGCAAGAAAACAGCCGAGGCAATAATTTGGCATCATCGTGCTCCTCCAAGTGAAGATGGAAAAATGATCCATCCAAGAGATTCACCGGCATGGAAGGATTTCGATAGGAGGCACACAATATTCAGTAGCGATTCTCGCAATGTCCGGCTCGGACTGGCAAGTGATGGCTTCCCATTCAACTATATGGCTGGAAGTCACAGCACATGGCCCGTTGTAATGATAATTTATAATCTGTCGCCTTGGTTGGCTATGGACCAATCATACTTTATGACGCCTCTTCTTATCGACGGACCAAACTCACCAGGAAACAATATCGACGTCTATCTCCGACCTCTGACCGAGGAGTTAAAATCTTTGTTCATTGATGGTGTAGAGACATACGATGCAAACACAAATACAACCTTCATACTGCGTGCGGCTTTAATGTAGACAATTAATGACTTTCCTACGTATGGAATGCTATCAGGTTGGTCCGTACATGGTCACAAAGCATGTCCTCATTGCCATCAACACACAACATCGAAATTCTTGAATTTTAGCAGGAAGGTTTGTTATTGCGGCCATCGACGTTTCCTGCCTCTAGACCACCCCTACAGGTTAGACACTGTTCACTTTGATGGTTATCAGGAGTTTCTTGGACCTCCAGCCCCATTGTCCGGAGAGGACATGACTGCTCGGTGGGATGGTTACAATAATGTGACCTTCGGGATAGATCCGACAAAATAGGTCAAACCACCATTTTGGAACAAGTTAAGCATTTTCTTCGAGCTTCCGTACTGGTCAACAAATTTAGTGCGTCATTGTCTGGACGTCATGCATATAGAGAAGGGAGTATCAGAGCGCATACTCAACTTGCTTCTTTGTAAAGATAGGAAATCGAAAGACAGCCTGAATGCTCGGATGGATCTACAGGAGTGGGGAATAAGAAGTGAATTGCACCCTAGACCGGTAGCGGGTAAACCAGGCAAGTTTGTACTTCCCAATGCCGCTTATCGTATGTCACAACCGGAGAAGAAAAGAATCCTGCAGATGTTGCATGATTTGAAAGTTCCCACAGGTTTCTTAGGATCATTCAGCAAGAAAATAAAAATTGTGAAAGGCAAGATCGATGGGCTGAAAAGTCATGATTACCATATTATCATGGAGCACTGTTCATAACATAATATTGCATTTTGTATTCCCCATTCTTATGCATTTAAGAATAAAAATAGGTGCTTTTGACCCATGTCTGCTACATGTTACAGGTTACAGGTTCTTAGAGCAAAAACAGTGAAAAACACAAAAGACGACACAAAAAAAGGACTTTTGACCAACAATTAGGAGGATCTTAGTACAGCCCAGAAGAAGAATAGTTCACCATCAACAAGGCAACGCTAAGTCCAAGAATACAAAGGAAACGGTTAAAAGATCCATTGCAAAGTGTTCACTGAAGATCTGGAATTAATACAGAAGCCCAATTGATAAAAGGAATAAAGAACCAGAAAGCCCAAAAGACATTAAGACAGCCCAAGAAAATTCATCTGATGATCTCACCAGTGGGCCGCGGAACCACGGCCCAAGCGCACCAATGCCGCGGTTCCGCGGCCATATTGAGCCTTCATGGAAAGAAATTTTTACCAAAATGTCTTGGAGGCTATGGAAAGATTTTCTGGGGGTATATTTGTAATTGTAGACATGCGGAGCAATTGTAAACCTAGGGTTTTTATGTCCTAGAAATAGAACCCAAAGCCTTGTATTTTCTTATGCCTATACTCATGAATAAAATTCTGTTTTCTTGAAGTTAGAACGCATCAATCGTAAGTAGGTTATTTTTCTTGCCCTAGTTATAGTTTTTCATATCTGCCGTAGGTAAATTATTTTCTTGCCTTAGTTTTAATTTAGTTTAGCTTTTATTAACTTGCAATAGATATTTTCTCTCTTTAATAAAATCATGTCTTTCTTCATCCCCTCAATGAGCGAGTAGTTTCCTCGCTTGTTAGGGTTAGGAATAGGGAAGGATTTGAGAGATGAAAATCTCTCATCTCTTTTCGTTGCCAATCTTTTATGAACATTAGAACTCCATGCATATCTTCTTATTCCGCTCCCTACGGCACTTTACCCTCGAGGTAACGGTGATTCCGTAGTCTAAAGGCCCGGATTTTAAGGTTTTCCATGGAGGTTAGGGTAAAGATTAATAAAGGAAGGACAAGGATCTAGAGGAAGAATCAATCATCCCAATCATCCTAATCCCCTTTATAAATATTTACCATAACACTAATATGATATATTTAATTAAAGGCAATGGAAAGAGATGTAGATCTTTGTTTACCAAATTTTCCCTAAACCTAATCCTAGCAAGTTTCTAATCCTAGTATCACACAACTTCAATTTTTAGGTTTAATTATACTTCCAAACACCATTTGGAATTAACTCGTAAGAATTTAAAGGAGATTTACACATCTCTGTGGACCGACCCGTATTCACCGGCTAGCTTCATGCGACGCCGTTCTTGGTTGCGGTAATTATTTTTGACCAGCAAAACCTCTCTAAATCAAATGGCGCCGTTGCCGGGGATGGCGTAAAATTTTCTTTTTGTAATTTCGGGTTAATATAAAATATAAAAAAAATCTGAAAAATCTGAAAAAAAATCAAAAATATAAAAAAAATTCTATCATCTTTTATTACTTGAAGGGTTTTCTTTGTGAATCTTTGCAGGTTTGACGGATCTGGAAATATTCTGAGGGAGAAACAGAAAAAGGTACATCAGAACAGCAAAAGATTGGAACAGAGGAGCTACAGAATTTTTTTCAGAAGACGATCACTTCAACTGACCGCGATTCCGCGGCGTTTGCCCACCCAAGACCACGATTCCGCGGCGGCCTGTGGAGATCTCTACGCAATTTTTGCACTGTTTGTTTCCTCATTCTCCCCTCTATAAATCTCCATATATCTTTTACCAAATCTTCTGCAGGATTCTTTGCGCTAAAAATCTTCTTCCAATAATTGATTTTCTGCAGGATTCTTTGCGCCGCGCTAAATAGCAAATTAATTGCATTTGTGTCACAAGTCTCTTTTCAAAAATCTTTTTGCAAAAGCACACATTGATCAGTCGAAAATATTGCATATTTTAACCGGCAATTTCCCTTTCATCGGCATACATATAGAAGTGTACGGTATTCATAATTCACATATTAGCAAATTGGTCACAAAATATCAGATTACATGTATTAGACCTTAAAACCGGCATTTCTAGGAAAATTGACTGCATTGCATGACATCGCAATATTTCTATATATCGCAACCCGTGTTTCGAAGTCTATGCAGGAAAAGGAGAAGCTCGCTCGAACATTACACCGCTCGAAAGATACGTCAACTCACTAATTTCAAATCTGGTACCAATCCAAAGGAGCAACTACAAATCAATATATCAGAAAAAGCCCCAAACAGCAGTAAAAGACCACACCAGAAGACCCAAGGCCTAAGCCTCCAACATGGCCGCGGAACCGCGGCCTTAGCCTCCTTGTGCCGCGGATCCGCGGCCTCCTTGATGAGTTGGCTCCTCAAATTTAGCCTACAATGCTTCTTATAGGGCCCACTGCTCAGAAATGTATCTTAGTTTCCAGAAGACTCCAGGGGTTTCTGCCAGATCAGCAAACAAGGGTTTTCAAGCCTTAACTAAACCCTAGCTTAAACCCTAAGCTAAAGTCTAACAAACTCTCTCAACAAACTTTTGGAGGGAACTACCAATTCAAACCTAAACCTAGGGTTTGGGAGTTCTATAAATAAGACCCTAGACTCAAGGATCAAACATCTTATGACATCTATTGATACATACATTCTATCATAAAGAGAGGGTGTGATTCATTCTTTAGCCCATCTCTTTCTTCATCTTCTTCTTCCTCCACAAATCTTGTGAGAGGAAACCCTAACCCTAACTCCAAGCAAAACTCAAGATCCCGAGTACCCTTTAAGCAAGAAGCCTTACAACCTTTATGAGCAAAGCCGATCTTCAACGGAGCAAGCGATCCGAAGCCGATCCACGACTCACGAAGCCGAGCAACGCCCTATCAACAGCTTAGATTCATCCTCTTGTAGTTCTTGAGCGAATGTAATCGAAAATTGTTGAGATAAATAAAGGTGATATTCTTTTATCTTGTTTTCTTTAAATTCCGCATCATGTTATCTTTACAATTCTTGAATATTGTCTGTGTGGTGATTTGTGAATAAAACTCCGCTCATCGAAGAGTCGAGACGATCTTTAGTATGATGATGTAACAAATTTCCAATCGATTCTTGAATCCCACGAGTTTGTAAACCCTAGCAAGTTCAAGAATCGACGACCCAATTCGTTGCGATGCTTTCTTGATTGACATCGCTCGAGATTGGGAAGTTCCGATCGTTTCTTGAAATTGCTAGAGGCTAGAATATAAATGATATCCACGAAAGAACAAGGGTTAAGAGATGAAACCTTAGTTTCATCAAGAAAGCCCTAACTCTCGTCGATCATCATTGATCTAGTATCAATTCTTCGAAGGACAAGAACACGAAATCTTTTAGATTACATCACGTCTAAAGATCCGATCGATTCCTACGAGCCTCTCTTAGATTCTTGATTGTTGATTGGAAATATCATCGATTACCTGATTCTTGATTGTTTATCGTTTCTTGATTCTTGAATAAAGAATGGTGACACTCGAATACGAATAATTCTTGAATCATGTTTTATTTTATTGTTGCTTAACTTTTCATTTCAAACGTATCAAAATACAAGTGAATTGTGCTTTCCCTGTGGACGATCCGCACTCACCAACTAACTACAGATGACACCGTAGTTTGATTGCGGTTAAAATATTTTTTGGTTGTGAAGTTCTTTATCAATTTTCCGAATACCAACCCATTTGAGTTCTTTAAACAAAGTCGGAAACGAAACAAACACTCACCGAAGAAAAGTATCAAATCAAAATGGCGCCGTTGCCGGGGATAGCGCTAATTCGTTTACATTTTTAGTTTGAAGTGAAAGAATTATTACATTTTATTTCTTGAAAGCAAAATTCGTACAAACTCTTATACGTGTGTTGTGATTTGATTGCAAGGTGATCTGGAGCATTCTGTGTTGTGGAAAATTTTTTTGGAATATACCAGAGAGTTGAGGAAGCCAAGATAAGCTCCCTGGAGAAAACTGGTGCAGAGATCACACTATCCAACCGCGGAAGCGCGGCATATACCTATCATCTGCGGCGGAACCGCGGCAGCCTGAGGGGGTCTCTGGAAAATTTTGCCTTCAGGTGATTTCTAGCTCTCTCCCCTCTCCTCTTTTTAGCTCCAACTAATCTTTTCTGCAGGCTTCTTTGCAAAAATCACAGCGCCGCTAAAAAGCAAATTAAATTTGTGCGTATTTTTGTTTCGTGGTTGTTTGCATTGCTAATACGGAAAATTAAAGGGCAAAGACCAAATCCAAATTAGGTGGGGAGTTCATTACCCTTCCTAGGCCCCAAAAATCACAAACCTCCATACGCATTGTCCCACATTAACTAAAAGAAATCTAGAGATGACTCTAAGGACTGTCGCGCTCAATTAGGACAGGAGAAGGCCGTGGGTAATTCATTGCTTATCCGCGTTTTCTTGTGGTGCCTAAGGCGAGTGTGTCTAAGGCTAGTGGTTTTTAATTAGGCCCACTACTTACGTAGTGGAGTACCTTCCCACTTACCTGGCACTCATCCGGCCACAGGGAGACAAGGAGGCAGTGGAGGATTCTATCCTGCGTCTTGTCTTCTGGCAGTTAGGAGCGGTCTAGAGATCAGACCTAGGGGACCAGTAGATATTAAGGTTTGTGTGTTGCATCATTTTTTTCAAAATCCGTCCTTTTTCAAAAGCAAGCACCACATTCATTCATTTTCCCCTAATTATAAATCCACGCTGCCACTTGTACTAACCCTTTTTAGTACAAGATAGGCTGGACACGGGATTCTAGTGCCCGTTTAGTCCGCGTACCTCCTATCGACTCCGAAGTCGATAATTTTACATTTACCTTTTCTTTACCCACCACCACACCCTCATCGATGGATCCGAATCCATCGAACTTCTTTTCCACTAATCTGCCGCCGTCCGTTGGTGAGCAGAATCCACCCCGCATCTCTCTCCAGGAGAGATGCTACCCCATTCGAGGTCCTCTTTCGACCTGCTTATCCACACCACCAGCCAACGGGGATAATTTTGAAATTAAGCCCCAGTATATCAATCTTTTACCCAAATTCCACGGTCTCGAGTCTGAGGACGCTTACGTTTTCATTACCAAATTTGAAAACGTATACGCAATGATGGGTACGTCACAACTTTCAGTGGATGCTATGAGTCTACGACTTCTTCCATTTACTTTGTGCGATATAGCCGAGAAGTGGCTATACAACACTACCGCACACTCTATTACGAATTGGGAAGAATTCGTCGCTGCATTCCTTAAGAAATTCTACCCAATCCAAAAGACGGCTCGAATCCGTAGCGAACTCAACCAATTTGCCTAGCTCCCTCATGAACCATTCTCGAAATGCTTTGAACGTTTCAAGGATCTTTTGGTTCAGTGTCCTCATCACGGCATCCCGAGATAGGAGCTTTGCCGAATCATTTATGAGGGCATTAACCCAAGCACTAAACAGAGCCTTGAAAACATGTGTCAAGGTACTTTCATGACCAAAGATGATGGGGAGGCCTGGAAGTATTTAGAAGAGTTGCAGAAAAATCACTACAGTGGGAGAATGGAACCCAACCATTGAATAGGGGTGGCGTACACTAAGTAGATGTATCCATAGGTGTTCGAGCTGAAATGGCAGCAATGTAAAAGAAGCTCGACGCTATGGAACAAAAATTTGCTACTGCCTCCCTAACCCCAATGTCGCTCCCCAAAACTGTTTGTGGGTGCTGTTCTGATCCGTCCCATTTAACGGAAGAATGTCCACTAAACTCTGCGTTTCAAGATCACGAGCATTCTAATGCCGCATTTCAACGACCTCGAAACGATCCATATTCTTCCACGTACAATTAGGGTTGGAGGAATCACCCAAATTTCGCTTGGAACCAAAACCAATCTCAAAACACGGTTCCAAACACGAATCAATTTCAAAGGGCACTTCCTCCACCACAGCAACCCCTTCAACTTACTCAGCACCCCCACCAGTCACAAAACTTCCAAAATCAGGTCAACACTCCTACACAGTCTAATCCTGTGACCTGTTCTGACGATCTTTCTCAATTCACTCAAACCATGAAATCACTTTTATCAAATTTCATAGAGGTTTCGGCTGAGGTTAGATCTTCCGTCAGCGAGATAAAGAAAAACTCAGCGTCCCAAGCTGAGAGTATCCGCTCGATGGAAGCTGAAATCGTACGACTAAAAGCCGAAATGAGTGCGAGAGAAAAGGGGAAACTTCCTTCTCAACCCCTACCGAACCCTGGGCATTACAATGTAAATGCCATCACAACGTTGAGATCAGGAAGAGTGCTGAACAATCATGTCGGGGAAAGTATTGATGATACTGAAAATCATGTAAATACCCCGGCTGAGACTTTCCCACACACACACACTTCTCCTTCTGACCCTTCTTCTTCTACCACACTACCTTCTCGCGAGCCTATTCTCCATTTCCCATTAGGCTCAACACCTTCACCCAACCCTTATAGTTCTCCAAAGACGGTCCCCACTCCTCTTTTGGGATCTCGTCTACCCCCCTTTCCTTCTCCTATGATGGACCCGACGCTTATTGCAAAAGCACCTTACCCGAATCGGCTAAGGGCTAACAAAATGAGTCATCATATGGAGAAAGTAATAGAAATGTTTAAACAGGTTAACATCAATATCCCTCTCCTAGATGCGATTCAGCAAGTCCCCGCTTACGCGAAAATTCTGAAAGACTTGTGCACTAGGAAGAGGAAGACCCAAGTGCCGAAGAAGGTCTTTATGGCTAATAATATCAGCACTGCTTTTATCCCACAGCTACCAAAGAAACGAAAGGACCCAGGATGTCCTACTATTTCGATTTCTATTGGGGGTAAAAACATAAATCGTGCTCTTTTAGACCTTGGCTCAAGTGTTAACCTGCTCCCTTATTCTGTATATGAGCAACTAGGGATTGGAGAGTTAAAACCTGCTCACTGCACTCTCCAAATGGCAGACCGTTCGATCACCAAACCTAGGTGTGAGCTCGAAGATGTGTTGATTAAGGTCGGGGAATTTGTATTTCCCGTGGACTTTATTGTTCTCGACACACAACCAGTAGCGAACCCCCGAAGCCAAATTCCGGTGATTCTGGGTCGTCCTTTCCTTGCCACTTCCAACGCTGTGATTAACTGTAGAAACGGTTCAATGAACTTATCCTTTGGAAATATGACTATTGAACTGAACATCTATAGAGTTGGAAGTCAGCCATCATTACCCTCTGCTCATATACTAGATGTGTGCTCTGTCCACGAGATCGCTCCCGATAGTTGTGGAGCTGATGATCTTTGCTCTCTAGATCTCGACGACATTACCACATCTCTGCTTGATCTTACACCTGATCTTAGTGAGGACACTTTTTCTACACATGAGTCTTGCACTCCTGACTTTACTCCACCCGAGTCTGTATCCTACACAGGCTACGAACTTCTTTGTCACTCCGAGAATCACTCGATGATCCCTCCTTCTATCATTTCTCCGCCAATTTTAGATCTCAAAATTTTACCTTCTCACCTTAAATATGCATATCTTGGTGAGAACGAGTCTTTACCGGTTATCATTTCCGCTTCTCTTGCATCAGATCAAGAGAATGCACTTTTATCGGTATTGAGATCTAACAAAGAGGCATTTGGTTGGACCATGGCGGACATCAAAGGGATCAGTCCCTTGATTGTTGAACATCATATAAATGTGATGGATGATGCCGGACCAACCCGAGAACCACAGAGACGGTTGAATCCCGTCATGAAGGAGGCAGTAATGAAAGAGATCGTCAAATGCTTAGATAATGGTATTATATACCCAATCTCCGATAGCCAATGGGTGAGTCCTATACATGTCGTCCCTAAGAAATCTGGCATCACTGTTATAACCAATGAGGCGAATGAGTTGATTCAGACACGCGCCCAAACTGGGTGGCGTGTATGTATTGATTATAGAAAACTCAACGCCGCTACAAGGAAAGACCATTTTCCTTTGCCCTTCATTGATCAGATGCTAGAGCGCTTAGCCGGACGAGAGTATTACTGTTTTATGGACGGTTACTCAGGCTATAATCAGGTCCCCATCGCCAAAAAGGATCAAGATAAAACCACTTTTACTTGTCCTTTTGGTACATTTGCCAACAGTCGCATGCCCTTTGGGTTATGCAATGCTCCCGCTACCTTTCAGCGGTGTATGATGGGGATATTCTCTGATATGGTAGAGAATTTCTTGGAGATTTTTATAGACGACTTCTCGATTTTCGGAGATTCCTTTTCAGATTGCCAATCGAATCTTGACGCTGTTCTTACTTGTTGCAAAGAGAAGAACTTAACCTTGAACTGGGAAAAATGCCACTTCATGGTCCAAGAAGGAATTGTTCTTGGACATGTCATTTCACAGAAAGGCATTGAGGTTGACAGAGCTAAGATAGATGTCATTCAAAACCTACCTCGTCCCAAAAGCGTCAAGGACATTCGATCCTTTCTTGGCCACGCTGGTTTTTATAGGAGATTCATAAAGGACTTTAGCAAAATTGCTAGACCTTTAACATTACTCCTGGCCAAGGATACGACCTTCCATTTTGACTCAGATTGCGAGACAGCTTTCGACTCACTTAAACACTCACTCACCACAGCCCCCGTTTTACCGTCTCCAGATTGGGACTACCCTTTTGAGCTAATGTGTGATGCATCCGACTTTGCAGTAGGTGCAGTCTTAGGACAGCACATTGATAAGATGTCACACGTGATTTACTATGCGAGTAAGACCCTGAATGATGCGCAAATCAATTATACAACCACAGAAAAAGAGCCCTTAGCGGTTGTATTTGCATTAGAAAAATTCAGGCCTTACTTGATTGGCTCACCTATAGTTGTGTACACTGACCATTCCGCGCTAAAACATCTTTTGGCGAAGAAAGATGCCAAAGGACGACTAATACGTTGGATCCTTCTTTTACAAGAATTCGATCTTGTTATCAAAGATAAGAAAGGATGTGAAAACGTCGTAGCCGGCCATCTTTCACGCATCATTTCTTCCCCTGTGACCCTACCGATCAATGATTCGTTCCCTGACGAACAACTCTTGAACGTATCCACTGAACCTTGGTTCAGGGATATTGTGAACTATCATGCCACGGGACTGATACCCAGCGATTGGTCAAAACAGGACAAATACCGTTTTCTATCCCAAGTAAAACACTTTTACTGGGATGAACCCTATTTGTTTAAATATTGTCCTGATCAGATCATTCGCTGGTGTGTCCCGAATGAAGAGTTCAAGAGTGTTCTTTCTTTTTGTCATGATCAGGCCTGTGGGGGTCACTTCGGTCCTAGAAAGACAGCGGAAAAGGTTTTGCAAAGTGGATTTTATTGGCCGACCTTATTCAAGAACGCATTTGAGCATTGCAAAACCTGTACACAATGTCAGTATACGGGTAGAATATCCCGGAGAAATGAAATGCCTCAACAACCGATCTTGATTGTTGAAATCTTCGATGTTTGGGGCATAGATTTTATGGGTCATTTTCCCAACTCTTTTGGGAATTTGTATATACTGCTGGCGGTTGATTATGTCTCCAAGTGGGTAGAAGCCATTCCATGTCGTACTAATGACAAGAAAGTGGTCATTAAGTTCTTAAAAGAGAATATCTTTTCGCGATTTGGACACCCACGCGCTATCATTAGCGATAATGGGACACATTTCTGCAACAGATCTTTCGAGACTCTGATGCGAAAATACGGAATCAACCACCGACTTTCTACACCCTATCATCCCCAAACAAGCGGGCATGCTGAAATTTTGAATAGACAGATCAAACTTATCCTGGAGAAAACTGTTGCTAAAAATAGAAAAGACTGGTCGACTAAATTGACGGATGCACTTTGGGCATTCGGAACTGCATATAAAACCGACCTAGGAATGTCTCCATATAGGATAGTGTTTGGGAAAGCATGTCATTTACCCGTCGAGATAGAGCATAAAGCATTGTGGGCTATAAAGAAAATAAACTTTGATCTAAAAGAAGCCTGCAACTTTCGGAAGCTGCAATTAAATGAGCTAAGCGAACTCCGCGATGAAGCTTACGATAATGCTGTAATCACAAAGAATAGGACTAAGGTTTTTCACGATCAACACATTTTGAGGAAAACATTTTCACCTAATCAACAAGTCCTTCTTTATGATTCACGATTACACCTTCACACAGGTAAGCTTCGATCTCGATGGAAGGGACCTTTTATTGTGCGGTCTGTATACCCGCACGGGGCAGTAGAGATTGAAAATGTTAAAAACGGCACATTTTTTAAAGTGAATGGACATAGACTAAAGCCGTATTTTTCCACTGACCCCACGGAGGAGCTCTTGTTCTTACAAGAGCCAGTTTATTTGGATTAAAATTCCTCCGTCTCACCTTCATATCCTGTATATCATTGCATTATCTTTTGAATGAAGGTGAGTGAAAAGAATAAGTTTGGGGGAAGTTCTTCACTTATATATTTTGCCCTCACTAATAATTCCCCCCAGTCTTACAGATTTTTGTAGGTATAGCGATTGGCAACAGTGAGGACACTGTTGAAAACAAGTTTGGGGGAGGTTTGTGCTTATTTTTGCATCATCTGCATATCATCTGCATAAGCACAAAACATTTTCTTTTAAAAATCTATAAAAATTTAAAAATTTTCAAAACCCATAAAAAATTAAAAAAATTTCAAAATTTCAAAATAATTTTAATATTTACCCTCTTTGTATATAAATAAGATAATGAAAGTTTAGATAGTGAACAATTACATCCATGAGATTAGAAAAATTTTAGAAAACTAAGAAAATTAAAAGTTTTCTTATACGAACTAGTAATAAGTAGTTATGAGCCATTGTCCCAAAGGTTAGTAAGATGAAGGACGTCACTAATCTAAGGATAAAACTAAGTCTGAAAAATAGTTTCTATACTGGAAGCCAAACATTTTTGAACGTTGCTACCCTGCTATTCGCACTTACACACGTCTTGAAGCCTGGGATAGTAGAGGATACCTTGAAATGCTCTTGTCTTAAAACCGATGTATGAAGGAAATAAAAAAAAAGTGAATAAAAAAATATAAAGTGGTGAGAAAAATGGACACTGGTTTTGTTATCACCAAGGGCAATAGAAAAATGTATAGCAAGGGTGCTTCTTCACCTAGTGCCCTAAGGCCAACTGGTCTGGGAGTCACTGCTATGCCTGAGGTGGTGCAAGACGAGGAAAATACACCAAATAAGCAAGCACATGAGTAATCGGTCGGTTAGTACCTCAAGAAGTATTAACGGTCACATGAAAGTGTGTAAGCAATCTCATCTAAATATTCATTAATTAAAAAGTACTGAGGCTGATGGGCAAGAGTATGATAGCTTGAATTGAATTCTCCGGGTGTAGGGATGTCTTTACACACACGCAGGGTGATATGATCGATGTTTGGAAGAAAGATAGAAATAAAGAATAGGACGATGTTTTATTGAGGGAGGACGTGATTTTTAACATCTTTTCATGACTACTAAGATAGGGCTCATGACTACCGAAAAGCTAGCTTAGTTGGAAACCCTAATTTTTAAGGCTTTTCTTTTACAATTCTTGTCTTTAAATGTAATATTCATGATCTTTCTTTTATTATTGGATTTTGTGGGTGCAATCCGCTGAAAACCCTCAGGAGACAACACTCCTCCTACTAGGGACACCTAGAGGTTTAAAGGCTTGTTGCACGTGCTCAGTGCAATCGTGTTGCCTACGAAAGTGTGCTAGTTAGTTTTTCTCTTTCTTTATTTTCTCCTTCTCTTTTTCTTTAATAAAACATTCGCTCGAGACGATCGAAATTAAGTTTGGGGGTATTTGATCAGTCGAAAATATTGCATATTTTAACCGGCAATTTCCCTTTCATCGGCATACATATAGAAGTGTACGGTATTCATAATTCACATATTAGCAAATCGGTCGCAAAATATCAGATTACATGTATTAGACCTTAAAACCGGCATTTCTAGGGAAATTGACTGCATTGCATGACATCGCAATATTTCTATATGTCGCAACCCGTGTTTCGAAGTCTATACAGGAAAAGGAGAAGCTCGCTCGAACATTACACCGCTCGAAAGATACGTCAACTCACTAATTTCAAATCTGGTACCAATCCAAAGGAGCAACTACAAATCAATATATCAGAAAAAGCCCCAAACAGCAGTAAAAGACCACACCAGAAGACCCAAGGCCCAAGCCTCCAACATGGCCACGGAACCGCGGCCTTAGCCTCCTTGTGCCGCGGATCCGCGGCCTCCTTGATGAGTTGGCTCCTCAAATTTAGCCCACAATGCTTCTTATAAGGCCCACTGCTCAGAAATGCATCTCAATTTCCAGAAGACTCCAGGGGTTTCTGCCAGATCAGCAAACAAGGGTTTTCAAGCCTTAACTAAACCCTAGCTTAAACCCTAAGCTAAAGTCTAACAAACTCTCTCAACAAACTTTTGGAGGGAACTACCAATTCAAACCTAAACCTAGGGTTTGGGAGTTCTATAAATAAGACCCTAGACTCAAGGATCAAACATCTTATGACATCTATTGATACATACATTCTATCATAAAGAGAGGGTGTGATTCATTCTTTAGCCCATCTCTTTCTTCATCTTCTTCTTCCTCCACAAATCTTGTGAGAGGAAACCCTAACCCTAACTCCAAGCAAAACTCAAGATCCCGAGTACCCTTTAAGCAAGAAGCCTTACAACCTTTATGAGCGAAGCCGATCTTCAACGGAGCAAGCGATCCGAAGCCGATCCACGACTCACGAAGCCGAGCAACGCCCTATCAACAGCTTAGATTCATCCTCTTGTAGTTCTTGAGCGAATGTAATCGAAAATTGTTGAGATAAATAAAGGTGATATTCTTTTATCTTGTTTTCTTTAAATTCCGCATCATGTTATCTTTACAATTCTTGAATATTGTCTGTGTGGTGATTTGTGAATAAAACTCCGCTCATCGAGGAGTCGAGACGATCTTTAGTATGATGATGTAACAAATTTCCAATCGATTCTTGAATCCCACGAGTTTGTAAACCCTAGCAAGTTCAAGAATCGACGACCCAATTCGTTGCGATGCTTTCTTGATTGACATCGCTCGAGATTGGGAAGTTCCGATCGTTTCTTGAAATTGCTAGAGGCTAGAATATAAATGATATCCACGAAAGAACAAGGGTTAAGAGATGAAACCCTAGTTTCATCAAGAAAGCCCTAACTCTCGTCGATCATCATTGATCTAGTATCAATTCTTCGAAGGACAAGAACACGAAATCTTTTAGATTGCATCACGTCTAAAGATCCGATCGATTCCTATGAGCCTCTCTTAGATTCTTGATTGTTGATTGGAAATATCATCGATTACCTGATTCTTGATTGTTTATCGTTTCTTGATTCTTGAATAAAGAATAGTGACACTCGAATACGAATAATTCTTGAATCATGTTTTATTTTATTGTTGCTTAACTTTTCATTTCAAACGTATCAAAATACAAGTGAATTGTGCTTTCCCTGTGGACGATCCGCACTCACCAACTAACTACAGATGACACCGTAGTTTGATTGCGGTCAAAATATTTTTTGGTTGTGAAGTTCTTTATCAATTTTCCGAATACCAACCCATTTGAGTTCTTTAAACAAAGTCGGAAACGAAACAAACACTCACCGAAGAAAAGTTCAATCACACATCAAAGTAAAAGGATAAAAATCTTTTCAAAACTTGCAACTTGTCGCTAAAGAATCTTTGCACTCACTTACACCACTTCTTCTCATTGACGTTTTCTTACCTCCACATTCTGTCTTTCATCTTTCGACTACACTAACCCTTTTGGTGTATGTCCAGTTGGACTAAGGACCCTAGCGCCCGATTTGTCCGTGTTTCGTTGGTACCGACCGACGAACCTTTCGACTCCGAAGTCGAAATCTTGTCCACTTCTTCACTTTCACCATCACATTCTTCTTCTGAAGGTATGTCGGGATACAATCCTAACAACACCTTACCGACGGGAATGATTCCACCTCCGTTAGGTGCGAATAACCCGAATCACCCGCCTGTTGAAGCGCCCGCACGAGTCACGCTCCAGGATCTTTTCTACCCTGTCCGCACTTCTTTACCTACATGTCTTTCACCACCACCGGCAAATGGGGACAACTTTGAGATCAAACCCCACTTCATCAATATGCTGCCTAAGTTTCATGGTTTGGAATCCGAAGATGCTTATATCTTTATCAATAAATTCCAAAATGTTTGCGCTATGATGAAAACGACCCAATTAAGTGATGACGCTATAAGGTTAAGGGTCATTCCTTTCACCTTATGTGACCTAGCCGAGAAGTGGCTATACAGCACCGCATCACATTCAATTAGAAATTGGGACGAGTTTGTGAAAGCTTTTCTTAAAAAGTTCTACCCTCATCATAAAACTGCTAGAATCCGTAATGAGATTATACAATTGATTGTTACGAAAGTTTGTGTTTGTAGTTTAACCGCAATCAATAACGGTGTCGCATGTAGCTAGACCGAGATGAGTACGGGTCGTCCTCTGGGAAACGTGGAACCTTTTACTTTTACTTTAGATGTGTTGAAAAAGAGAGGAGGGATAAAGAATTTTATAGAATGGTTTCTAGATCTATGTTAAACAAGAATGTAAAATATAGATCTAGATTATTTTAAAGATGTAGTTAATATAATAAGAGGGCTTGTAGGGCTCGTTAGGATTTAGTAGTTATGGACGATTATTTAAAAGTTACCCTTTTTATCCATTAATAGATTTAGAACTAGAACGACGGTGATGCGTGTAGATTAGGGTTTTTGGAGGGAAAAGGAATCCCACTCTTAACCCTTATCTCGACACGGAACTCCGTTCATATCTAGCCTTTACCAAAACAATCATTAATCTAATCTCTAATCGCGGTCGGAACTAGCAAAGAATTGCTAGCGCGCCCGATTAGGATGTTAATGATTCTTTTGATAAAAAGGGTTTAATTATTTTCATCGTCCATTAGCCTAACCTAATCCTACGAACCCTAACAAGCGGAGAATTACTCGGGCATGTTGGGAGAAGAAGATGAAAAGAAAGAGAGGGAAAACATAATGTAAAATGCAAAAGAATTAAATAAAACAACTACCTTTATTAATCAACTTGAACAATCTACACTTTGATTCCTTAGAAAATGATTACAAAGACTAGTTTGCTTCTCGATCTCTTCCAAGGAGGTAGACGAACAGTTGATGATCAGCCTGGATGCGTGAGCCATCTTGGACTTCGTGATCTCTTCGGCTTGATGGCTTTTCCAAGAGGCTCTCGGTGCCTTTATATAGTGCAAACCCAGAATCTTATTGTTGAGAAGTTGGTAAAATTCAGCAGTTGTCAATCTCCCAAAATATTGCCTTCCAACTCATCATTATTGCGGCGGATCCGCGGCCCAAGGGTGTGTTTGGCCGCGGATCCACGCTCAAGGGATGTGATCAATTGATTATTTTTCTTGGGCTTTCATCTGGTGACATGTGGCAATCTCTGGAATCTTCAGAAATTAGAAATCTTTTCTTTTCTTCTGCCAGACTTGATTTCTTCATTTTGATTTCTTAATTAGGCAAGTTTTCTTCATAACCTGATTTCTTCATAACAACTTGGAAATATTCTGCACAACAACTCAATAAGATTTTAGTAGACTTTGTTCTACTAGGATTATGCCAATTAATATTATTTGCATACATTTTCTACAAATGATATAAAAATATATTAACACATGGAAAATAATGTTTTTACACATAAACCCTCATATGTATAATATATCATATTAAAGTCCTTTTTTAATATAAAATTTGGTAGTGAAAAATGTACTAGTAATGTTGCAGTTTTTATCGACTGAACAAATACCCCAAAACTTATCTTGATTCGTCCCGAGCACATAGTTTATTTAAGAGGAGAAAAACAAGGAGAAAACTAAGCACACTTTCGTAGGCAGACACGATTGCACTGAGCACGTGCAACAGCCGTTTAAACCTCTAGGTGTCCTAGTGAGGAGGAGTGTTGGTCTCCTGAGGGTTTTCAGCGGATTACACCCACAAAATCCTATAACAAAAGAAAGATGGTGAAATTTACATATAAAGATAAGAACCATAAAAGAAATACTTTGAAAAGAAGAGTTTCCAACTATACTAGCTTTTCAGTGTCATGAGCCCTATCTTAATAGTCATGAAAAAATGTTAGAAATCACATCATCCCTCAATAAAACATCGTCATTATTCTTCATTCCTACCTTTCATCCAAACATTGATCATATAACCCCACGTGTGTGTAAAGAACATCCTACACTCGGAGCAATCAATTCAAGCTATCATACTCTTGTCCATCTACCTCAGTACTTTTTAATTTTATGAATACTTAGGTTTGCTCACACCTTTTCATGCGACGTTAATACTTCTTGAGGTACTAACCGACCGATTACTCAAGTGCTTGCTGATTTGGTGATAGTATTTCCTCGTCTTGCACCACCTAAGGCTTAGCAGTGACTCCCAGACCAGTTGGCCTTAGGGCACTAGGTGAAGAGGCACCCTCGCTATATTTTTTTTATTGCTGCCTTGGCGATACAAAACCAGTGTTCATTTTTTTTTCTTTTCACCATTTTTTTTATATTTTCTTCATTTTTTTTTCTTCATACTTTGGCTTTTAGACAAAAGCATTTCAAGGTATCCTCTACTATCCCGAGTTTCAAGACGTGTGTAAGTGCATATAGTAGGGTATCAACATTCAAATGTTCGGCTTCCAGAATAGAAACTATTTTTCAGACTTATTTTTATCCTCAGATTAGTGACTTCCTTCATTTTACTAACCCTTGGGACAACAGCTCATAACTACTTATTACTAGTTCGTATAAGAAAACTTCTAATTTTCTTGGTTTTCTTAAATTATTCCTATCTTTTGGATGTAATTTTTCACTTTCTACTCTTTTGTTATAAAAGAAAAAAAAATTTAAATTTTTGAAAATGTTGTGCTTATGCAAAATTATGATGCAAATTGATGTGTAAATAAGCACAAATCTCCCCCAAACCTGTTTACAGCAGTGTCCTCACTGATGTCATCCGTTAAGCTCAAAAAACCTGTAGACTTGGAGGAAATTATTAAAGGGGGCAAGAATATATGAAAGTGAAAATCCTCCCCCAAACTTATTTTAGGCTCACAATTTTGTAAAAATCATTTTCTTTCAAGAGCCAAAATATACCACCCCTCCCCCAAACTTGAGTTAAATAATTTTAATCACACGAGGGGGTCAAGGTTATTGGTCAATGCCAAGCTTTGCAAAGACCGAAGGTCAACACCAACCATTCGAAAAATTTATCGATGAGCACCAAGGTTGGTGGAAGAACATGTCACCTATTGACGTGAAGAAGTGGGGAGGTGACAAGAGGTGTATTGGAAAAGGATTGCGTCTCAATTTGGAGAGACGACACAGTGATAGTGATGATGGATTACTCGCATTGTCATGATTGTCCAAAAGAGGGAGTGGATGTCCAATTTCTTCATCTTGGAATTGATTCATCTCAACACCCGTGTCTTGTAAAAATGCAAGCTCATCAGCGAAAATTTCCTCAAAGCTTTCGTCGATACCCCGAAGAATAATGTCATCAGAAAAAATGGGGTGATCGTCAGACTCTATAAAAGGTTTCTCATTAGATGTTGACCCGGACAACTCGGTGGAAGAGTAAATGGTTGGGTCAAACAACAACATATGAGAAAGAGTCTGTATCATGAGGTTGATCAAATTCGCTGCTGTCGACATCCATTAATTCGACAGAAACACACATGAGCATAGGGTTCGGAGGGTTCACTTCCCAACTTGTAAATATTAAGCTCAATTGACTTCTTTCCAAAGGATAGGGTCATAGAGCCGTTTCTACAATTAATTACTGCGTTGGAAGTGGCCAAAAAGGGTCGACCGAGTATCACCGGGATTTGATTGCGTGGGTTTGCCACAGGTTGTGTATCTAAAACAATAAAGTCCACAGGGAATATGAATTCCCCGACTTTGATTAACACATCCTCTAGCTCACCCCTTGGTTGGGTGATAGATCGATCGGCCATCTGAAGAGTGCAATGCGCAGGTTTTAACTCTCCGATCCCTAATTGCTCATAAACAGAATACGGAAGCAAGTTAACACTGGCACCTAGATCGAGTAGAGCACGATTGATATTTTTACCCCCAATGGAAATAGAAATTGTAGGACTTCCGGGGTCCTTTCGTTTCTTAGGTAGTTGTTGTGTAAAAGCAGTGCTCACATTACTCGTAAGGAAACTTTTTTACGGTACTTGAACTTTTCTCTTCCTAGTGCACAAGTCCTTTAGGATTGTTCGCATATGACGGAACTTGTTGAATGGCATCTAGGAGAGGAATATTCACGCTAACTTGGTTAAACATTTCCACAATCTTCTCCATTTGTGGACTTGGTCTGTTGCCCCTTAACCTGTTTGGATAAGGTGCTTGATCAATAAGTTTTGGGTCCAACGTTTGTGGAGAAGACTGTGGGGATGGATTCGATCCCAAAACTGGAGTGGGAATCGACTTAGATAGATTGGCGAAATGGGCGAAGGGTTCGAGCCTTGGGGAAAACGGAGAATAGGCTCGGATGAAGGTGGGAGACTAGACGAATTTGGGGAAGAAGAAGAAGAAGAAAGGGTATCAAATGTGTCACTATCATCAATTTGCTCACCCACTTGGTTATTCAGCACTCTCCCCGATCTCAACGTAGTGACGGCATTCACATTATGACTTTGTGAATGGCCAGGTTCGGTAGGGGTTGAGATGGGAGTTTCCCTTTCTCTCTCGCACTCATTGCGGCATTTAACTGTGCGATTTGGTTTTCTATTGATTTAATACTCTCACCATGGGAGGAGGAGTTTTTCGTTAGGGCATCAATAGAAGACCTCATCTCAGCCGAATTTTGCATGGATTGTTTCATGAACATATCCAAAGTTTGTGCAAGTGAGTTGTCAATACCGGGCACTTGTGGTGTAGAAATGTTGGCCGGATTTTGGAAATTCTGTGACTGAAAGGGGGGCTGATTCTGTGGTTGTGGTTGCTGTGGAGGAGGTCTTTGATAATTACTTTGTTGGTTTTGATTTCAAGCAAAGTTAGGATGATTCCTCCATCCTTGATTGGTATGTGGAAGAATAAGGGTCGTTTCTAGGTCGCTGCTGAAAAGTAGCATTAGCTTGAAACGATGCATTCATAGGGCATTCTTCCGTTAGGTGTGAAGGATCCGAACAGCAACCACAGACAGTCTTGGGAAGCGTGACCTGATTTAGGGAGACTGATGAAAGTTTGTTCTCAATAGAATCGAGTTTCTTTTGCATCGCTGCCATTTCGGCTTTTACTGCGATGGAGACGTCGAGCTGGTGAATACACTCCCTTAGTTGTAGGTGGTCTTACGCTTTCCCACTGCAACGTGTGTTCAGCGAGATCTTCCGTATTTCCATACTTCTCCGTCATCTTTAGACATGAACATTGCATTGACACATTGTTTCAAGCATCTACTTTGTCGCTGGATTAATGCCTCATATATAATCCGACATAAATCCCATCTTTGTATTCCGTGATAGGGGCATTGGACAAGCAGATCTTTGAAACGTTCAAAGCACTTCCAAAATGGTTCATTGGGAAGCTGGGTGAACTGGTTGATCTCGTTCCTAACATGTGCAGTCTTATGATTTGGGTAAAACTTCTTAAGAAATGCTACGACGAATTCATCCCAATTAGTGATAGAGTGTGCGGCAGTATTATAAAGCCATTTTTCTGCCAAGTCGCACAATGTGAATGGGAGAAGACGTAAGCGCATAGCATCTAAGGTCAATTGTGAAGTACCCATCATTACGCATACGTTTTCGAATTTGGTGATGAAAACGTACGCGTCTTCCGACTCAAGCCCGTGAAATTTGGGCAGCAGATTGATGTAGTGGGGTTTGATTTCGAAATTATCCCCGTTAGGTGGTGGAAGAGATAGACAAGTAGGAAGGGGACCACGAATAGGATAGCATCTCTCTTAGAGAGAGATGCGCGGTGGATTCTGCGCACCTTCGGGCGGTGGCAGCGTGGTGTTATAATTAGATGGAGTGTCGTCCATCTCGGTTGATGTGGTGAATACCTCCCTTAGTGGAAGGGTGGTGAAATCCCCACCTAATCTTGATTTGGTCTTTGCCCTTTAGAATCCGTATTAAATATGCAAAACAAAACCAATCACAAAACTTTTGCAAAAAGATTTTTTTTTTTAGCAGCGCAATTTTGCAAAGAATCCTGCAGAAAATAGATTTTATTGGATTTGAGGAGAGAGAGAAGGAGTTGAGAATCTTACCAGAGAGTTCTGTAGCCCTAATCCCTCTAAGCTGCCGCGCTTCCGCCGCCAAAGGTGCCTTTATGCCGCGGTTCCGCCGCAAGGTGGAAGGAACAATTGCTGAAAATTTTTCTCAAGCCCCCTGTGCTCCTCTGGATCTCGATGAATGCCTCTGTCTTCTGTTTTCCTCAATTCTGTAACTCCAGATCTCCTTGCAAAATTCACGCACAAATCGTTAAATATGCAATTTGCAGTTTTGTGTTAATAATGATATAAATCGTCTAAGAATTCAACACAAATAGTAAAAATAAAAAATTACGCACGTATCCCCGGCATTGGCGCCATTTGATTGGTTCGAAAAAGTGTTTTTGTTGTAGTTTAACCGCAATCAATAACGGTGTCGCATGTAGCTAGACCGAGATGAGTACGGGTCGTCCTCTGGGAAACGTAGAACCTTTTACTTTTACTTTAGATGTGTTGAGAAAGAGAGGAGGGATAAAGAATTTTATAGAATGGTTTCTAGATCTTTGTTAAACAAGAATGTAAAATATAGATCTAGATTATTTTAAAGATGTAGTTAATATAATAAGAGGGCTTGTAGGGCTCGTTAGGATTTAGTAGTTATGGACGATTATTTAAAAGTTACCCTTTTTATCCATTAATAGATTTAGAACTAGAACGACGGTGATGCGTGTAGATTAGGGTTTCTAGAGGGAAAAGGAATCCCACTCTTAACCCTTATCTCGACACGGAACTCCGTTCATATCTAGCATTTACCAAAACAATCATTAATCTAATCTCTAATCGCGGTCGGAACTAGCAAAGAATTGCTAGCGCGCCCGATTAGGATGCTAATGATTCTTTTGATAAAGTTCCTAAACTTTATAGGACTTAAAAAGGGTTTAATTATTTTCATCGTCCATTAGCCTACCCTAATCCTACGAACCCTAAAAAGCGGAGAATTACTCGGGCATGTTGGGAGAAGAAGATGAAAAGAAAGAGAGGGAAAACATAATGTAAAATGCAAAAGAATTAAATAAAACAACTACCTTTATTAATCAACTTGAACAATCTACACTTTGATTCCTTAGAAAATGATTACAAAGACTAGTTTGCTTCTCGATCTCTTCCAAGGAGGTAGACGAACAGTTGATGATCAGCCTGGATGCGTGAGCCGTCTTGGACTTCGTGATCTCTTCGGCTTGATGGCTTTTCCAAGAGGCTCTCGGTGCCTTTATATAGTGCAAACCCAGAATCTTATTGTTGAGAAGTTGGTAAAATTCAGCAGTTGTCAATCTCCCAAAATATTGCCTTCCAACTCATCATTATTGCGGCGGATCCGCGGCCCAAGGGTGTGTTTGGCCGCGGATCCGCGCTCAAGGGATGTGATCAATTGATTATTTTTCTTGGGCTTTCATCTGGTGACATGTGGCAATCTCTGGAATCTTCAGAAATTAGAAATCTTTTCTTTTCTTCTGCCAGACTTGATTTCTTCATTTTGATTTCTTAATTAGGCAAGTTTTCTTCAACAACCTGATTTCTTCATAACAACTTGGAAATATTCTGCACAACAACTCAAATAAGATTTTAGTAGACTTTGTTCTACTAGGATTAGGCCAATTAATATTATTTGCATACATTTTCCTACCAAATGATAATAAAAATATATTAACACATGGAAAATAATGTTTTTACACATAAACCCTCATATGTATAATATATCATATTAAAGTCCTTTTTTAATATAAAATCTGGTAGGAAAAATGTACTACAAATGTGCAGTTTTATCGACTGAAAAACAATTTTCACAGCAACCTTCCGAACCATTTTGGAAATGTTTTGAAAGATTCAAAGACCTACTCGTTCAATGCCCTCACCATGGGATCGAAAGTTGGCAACTTTACCAAACATTATACGAGGGATTGAACCCGGCAACGAAGCAGTTGCTAGAAACCATTTGTCAAGGTCACTTTTTATCCAAGTCTAGTGAGGAAGCGTGGCAGTTTCTTGAGGATCTTAGTGAACAAAAAATTCAGTGGGAGAGCACCAAGACCACATCATCATCTTCTTCTATTGGTCAACCTAGGGCAGGCATACATCAAGTAGAGATGTCGATTGCTATAAAGGCCGAGATGGCCGCTCTTACGAAAAAGCTAGAAGCGCTTGAGACCAAAATCTCAGCACCTTCTCCTGCCCCTGTTGTGCCTCCACGAACTGTTTGTGCTTGTTGTTCGGATCCATCACATCTCACAGAAGAATGTCCTTACACTGCATCTACTCAAGGACAGGATCAAATCAATGCTGCCTTTCAGCAACGACAAAGAAACGATCCATATTCTTCAACATACAATCCGGGATGGAAGAGCCACCCAAATTTCGCTTGGAACCAAAATCAACAATTCCAAGAAAATGACAATTTTTAAAGGCTTCCTCCTCCACAACAACAAGCACCTCCACAAACTCAATTTCAACAACCTTTCCAACAGCAACCTTACCCTAATCAAGTGAACAATTTTATGCCTAACACTTACCACCCACCAAACAATTTTGTTCAACCTAATAGTGACAAGTTTAGCTCGCTCGAAAGAAGTCTAGAGGCTTTCCTAAAGCAATCTACACAATCTACAGCAAGATTAGAGACTTCTATTCAATTTTTGGTGCAAAACAGTGCCTCACACGATCAAAGCATCAAATCTATTGAGGCACAAATTGCACAACTCAATGCTGCGTTGAAAGAGCGAGAGAAAGGAAAACTTCTGTCTCAACCACTTCCAAATCCCGGTCACGCACATGTTGCATATGAACAGCATAATCATAACGTGAATGCTGTGACCACGTTGAGATCCGGAAAAGTGTTGCAAAACAATGTGGGTATTAACCATAACACCGCTGCTGGTGGTCCTTCTTCATCTTCTTCACCTTCTTCTTCTTCTTCTTCGTTAGAGCTTATTCTCCACCCTTCACACGGCTCTACTTCTTCTAGCTCGAACGGACCCTCTTCTCACAACACGAACACATCTACACGGGGTTCCTGTTTACCCCAATTAGAGCAAAGCTCTGTTCAAATTCCGAGGCGGGAGATGAAGCAACGCTTCATCTTCCCCCAATCAGAGCAAAGCTCTGCTTTGAAAATTCAAAATTTTGAAGCAACGCTTCAAATCTCGGGCGCAACGCGCCATATGTCAAGCACTGATACGTCAGCGCAGCGCCCAAGAAGGCGCGCCCAATCAGAGCAAAGCTCTATTTTAATGAAGCAACGCTTTAGCTGCGCAAGCACCGTGCTGCGCGACACGTGTCAGCGCAGATGCGCTAGCGCAGTTGCGCTGCGCTCTGCGCTGCGCGACACGTGTCAGCGCAGATGCGCTAGCGCAGTTGCGCTGCGAGACACGTGTCAGCGCAGATGCGCTAGCGCAGTTGCGCTGCGCTGTGCGCTGCGCGACACGTGTCACGCGCTGGGGCATCTGCGCCAAACAGAATTAAATTTCTAAGAAATCTTTTCTGTTCTTGTTAAAACAAGAAGATTTTCTTCTGCAAAGCAGAAGCCCTTGGATCAAACATCCAACGGTAGGGAAAATTCCCCAAATCACTCAGAGAAAGATCTCTCTAACAAATTTAACTAATTTATGGGCACTATAAAAAGGACCCTAGGCCTCAATTCAAAGGGATGAACATTTTCTTGAAAAAAGTCAAGAGCTTCAAACAGAGAGAACTCTGAGAAAATTCCAAGAAAAAGGTAAAGAACCTCCATAAAATAGAAGAAATTTCTTCTAATAGATCATTGATCTAAAAACAAGATCAATGATCTTTACATAAAAAAAAGTGCTTTGCACTTCTTATGAACCTCTGGTTCTTTAAAACGAGAAGAAACAAAATAAAAAAAATAGTGCTTTGCACTTTTATGAACCTCTGGTCTTGAAACAAAAAAAAAAGAGAAGAAAAATTTATTATTTTTCTTTGATCTAAATTTAGATCAAGAAATTAAACAATGCTTTGCACTTCCGTTCTTGAATCTAAAAGATTCTTAGTGCTCTGCACTTACAAACTGCGCCGTTGCGCTCTTAAGTAAGCGCCACGTGTTAGCTATAGAACCACTTGCGCTAAGCGCTCTTGAAATAGAGTTTTGCTCTCTGGAATTGGCGCAACTCACCAGAACGGGCCACTTGTCAGCAGCGCACTGCGCTATTGCGCTTGCGCTCACCAGAGCGTGACACGTGTCACCACCATATGAGTTTGCGCTCATTACTTAGCGCAAAGCGCCTGACAAGCCACGTGGGGGCACTGTCAGAGTATTTAATGCTCTGCATCATTAAAGAAAAGGGACAGAGCCCAATTAAAAGGCTTAATAAGCCTAATAAAAAAAATGCTATGCATTTTAAAAGGAGGGCAAAGCCCAAACTTAATGCTCTGCATCATTAAAGAAAAGGGACAGAGCCCAATTAAAAGGCCTAATAAGCCTAATAAAAAAATGCTATGCATTTTAATAGGAGGGCAAAGCCCAAACTTAATGCTCTACATCATTAAAGAAAAGGGACAGAGCCCAATTAAAAGGCCTAATAAGCCTAATAAAAAATGCTATGCATTTTAAAAGGGGGGCAAAGCCCAAACTAAATGCTCTGCATCATTTAGAAAAGGGCAAAGTCCAACCAAAACAAGAATAATGCAGTGCATTACTAAAAAGGGGTAAAGCCCTAGCACAGGCCAAAGACAAAAAATGTTGAAACTGGACTTAGCCCAAATTTGGCCATAAGTCCTTAAATTAAATTGACTGAGCAAGATTGCTCTCTTAAATCAATTTACATCCGGTTCAAGGGTACATCTCCGAACTCCTCTGACACCTATCGTTGTAATCCTTCAACGACGTCAGAGAGGTGACGGGTCCCGACAACCACATATCAATATCGGACCGAGACGTCCTTAAACTAATATCGGACCGAGACGTCCTTAAACTAATGTTGGACCGAAACGTCCCTAAACTAATAATGGACCGAAACGTCCTTAAACTAATATTGGACCGAAACGTTCTTAAACTAATAATGGACCGAAACGTGCTTAAACTAATATTGGATCGAAACGTCCTTAAACTAATATTCGTCCCAAAATGGGAATGGTGGACCGAAACGTCCCTAAACTAATATTGGACCGAAACGTCCCTAGACTAATGTCGGACCACCACGTCCCTAAACTGGAACATAGACCACCACGTCCCTAAACTGGAATACGGACCACTACGTCCCTAAACTGGAACATAGACCACCACGTCCCTAAACTGGAATACGGACCACTACGTCCCTAAACTGGAACATGTACCACTACGTCCCTAAACTGGAACAATAGAGCCTCCAAATGCTCTTTTGCCGGATCTAAACGGTCCCGTTTAAGTTGATCTTAGCCCCAAACACGGCTAACGTATCCTTAAACATTCAAATCGACTATAAAACCCTAAATCAACTTCGGTTCAAGGGTACGTCTCCGAGCTCCTCTGACACCTGTCGTTGTAATCCTTTAACGACGGCAGAGAGGCGACGAGTCCGGACGACCATATATTAAATGGATCACCACGTTAAGTTAATCTTAGTCTTAAATCAGACTAACGTATCCTTAACGAACGTTTGAGTTGATCTTAGCCGCAACGCGACTAATGCATCCTTAAACTAAAAACACCAAACCCAAATCTAAGAAAATACGGATTTGGATTAATCCACGTCCTACGGGCGACGGCATTACTCAGTCTCCGTATACAATCCACGGGCAACCACAAACAAAACAAACACACACGACACGAAGTGAAATTCTGGAGAAGGAGAAAGTTGTTACCGCGATGCGGTAGCGTAATTAACTGCAGGGGCTTGCGCCTGCAGGGAAGAGCGTCCCCACAATCAAAAACCCCTCAAGCGAGGGGGAATCTGATGAAGTCTGCTACATCGGCAACATCCGTCTAAATCTCCGATACACGGTGCCATAAATCAACTTGGCACCTTCGGAGAGGTGGACGGATAAAACCAAATAGCATCTGCACCGAATCTCAGTGTCAGGACTTCGCGGTCCTGTGCGCCGCCTTTCGGAGGGGAACAGTTCCGTTCCAACTCAACAATCTGATCCGCAAAAATTGGACTCAACGACTTTTCAAAATGTTCCTTTTCCAAATCGGTTGAGATCCAATAAACCAACTCCACAGATGGAGAAGATTGTAGAGTTATTCAAACAGGTTAGCATAAATATCCCTCTTTTGGATGCAATCCAACAAGTTCCTTCATATGCAAAAATCTTAAAGGACTTATGCACCAAAAAGAGGAAGTCACAAGTACCAAAGAAAGTTTTCGTGGCTAGTGTTGTTAGTGATGCTCTTGTCAATTCTTTACCCCCAAAGCACAAGGACCCCGGTTGTTCTACTATTTCGATCACAATTGGGGACAAGAATATCAATAGAGCACTATTAGATCTGGGTGCTAGTGTCAATTTGCTACCATATTCGGTGTACGAACAATTAGGCGTTGGAGAGCTTAAGCCCACTCATTGCACTCTCCAAATGGCCGACCGATCAATCACCCATCCTAGGGGAGAGTTGGAGGATGTGTTAATTAGAGTAGGGGATTTCATTTTCCCCGTTGACTTTATTGTTATAGATACACAACCTGTCGCTAACCCCCGGAGTCAAATTCCGGTGATACTTGGTCGACCATTCCTCGCGACTTCTAACACGGTAATCAACTGTCGTAATGGTTCAATAAATCTATCTTTTGGCAATATGACAGTTGAGCTCAACATTTTCAAGTTAGGAAGTCAGCCTTGCAAGCCTAATTCCTGTGTACTTGATGTTTGCTCGATCAATGAGATCGCGGAGGAGGACTGTGAGTTCGAAAATTTTATGTTTGATCACAGCATCGTTGACGCCACTAGTGCATTCCTACTAGAATCCGACACAGCTTTCACGACAGACAAAGATTATGAGTGTTTCACCTTTGTTGACGATCTTGAAGACTCTCCACCTGAGTTTGAGTCTTTTGCTTTTTCGGATGAGTTAGTTGAACCATCCGACTCGGTAGCGTACACTCGATTTGAACCTTTGATGGAATCCTTCAAGTTTGAAACGGTTACTCCATTGTTACCATCTATTGTTTCACCACCTAAACTCAAACTAAAGCTTTTGCCGTCGCACCTAAAATATGCTTATCTAGGTGAGAATGAAACCTTACCCGTTATCATATCGGCCTCTCTAGCTCTTGAGCAAGAGAAGGCTCTTTTAACGGTCTTACACAATAATCGGCAAGCTTTCAGCTGGTCTATGACGGACATCAAGGGGATTAGTCCCCTCATAGTTGAACATCACATACACTTGGTGGATGATGCCAAGCCGGTAAGTGATCCATAAAGACGCCTCAACCTCATTATGAAAGAGGCGGTCAAGAAGGAGATTGTTAAGTGTCTTGATAGCGGTATCATTTACCCTATCTCGGATAGCCAATGGTTTAGCCCCATTCATGTCGTGCCAAAGAAATCAGGCATCACGGTCATTACCAATAAGGCAAATGAGTTAATTCCCACTCGCACCCAAACTGGGTGGCGAGTTTGCATCGACTACCGAAAACTCAATGCCGCGATAAGGAAGGACCACTTTCCTTTGTCTTTCATTGACCAAATGCTAGAACGATTGGCGGGGCATGAGTTCTACTGTTTTCTAGATGGCTATTTCGGTTATAACCAAGTCCCCATAGCCAAAGAGGATCAAGACAAGACTACATTTATTTGTCCATTTGGCACTTTTGCTTATCGTCGCATGCCCTTTGGGTTATGCAATGCACCCGCTACATTTCAGCGGTGTATGATGGGGATCTTTTCGGACATGGTGGAGAAGTTTTTGGAAATCTTTATGGACGATTTCTCAATTTTCGGTGACTCCTTCGATGAGTGTTTACGACATCTTGACACAGTTCTTACCCGCTGTAGGGAGAAGAACCTAACTTTGAATTGGGAGAAATACCACTTTATGGTACGAGAAGGCATTGTCTTAGGACATGTCATCTCGCAAAACGGCATAGAGGTTGATAGAGTCAAAATTGAAGTCATTTCTAATCTTCCTCCTCCTAAATGCGTCAAAGATATCCGAGCTTTCCTTGGCCATGCCGGTTTTTATAGACGGTTCATCAAGGATTTTAGCAAGATTGCTAGACCCTTGACTCTCTTATTGGCCAAGGACACTACATTTGTTTTCGACTCAACATGCATGGAAGCGTTCGAGTCTCTGAAACACTCACTCATTTCTGCGCCTATTCTTTCATCTCCAGACTGGACGCACCCTTTCGAAATTATGTGCGACGCGTCAGATTTTGCCATTGTTGGTGTTCTTGGACAGCACATTAACAAGATGCCGCACATAATTTACTACGCTAGCCGAACATTAAATGAGGCCCAATTAAACTACACAACAACAGAAAAAGAGTTTTTAGCGGTTGTGTTTGCACTTGAAAATTTTCGGCCTTATTTAATCGGCTCTCCAGTTATAGTGTACACGGATCATTCAGCTCTTCGCCATCTTTTTGCAAAGAAGGATGCTAAGTCTAGGCTAATACGTTGGATCCTTTTGCTGCAAGAATTTGACCTTGTTATAAGGGACAAAAAAGGATGTGAAAACGTAGTGGCCGATCACCTTTCACGACTTCCTTCTTCGCCTACTCTTGAACTTCCTATCACTGATGTTTTTCCCGATGAGCAACTCTTGACCGTTTCTTGTGAACCATGGTTCGCCGATATTGTAAACTACTTAGCCACCGGCTTGATACCTAAAGATTGGTCGAAACAAGATAAACTTCAATTTTTGTCCCAAGTAAAGCATTTTTACTGGGATGAACCTTATCTTTTTAAATATTGTTCCGACCAAATCATTCGTCGGTGTGTACCGGAAACTGAGGTTAAGAGTGTGCTGTCTTTTTGCCACGATCAAGCATGTGGCGGGCACTTTGGCCCAAAGAAGACAGCCGAGAAGGTTTTGCAGTGTAGTTTCTATTGGCCACAACTCTTCAAAGATGCATTCGAATACTGCAAAACTTGCTCCCAGTGCCAACACTTGGGCCGGATATCGCGGAGAAACGAAATGCCGCTCCAACCAATTTTGGTTGTAGATATTTTTGATGTTTGGGGTATAGATTTCATGGGACCATTTCCTAACTCTTTTGGAAATGTGTATATTATTTTGGCTGTTGACTATGTTTCAAAGTGGGTCGAGGCTGTGCCTAGTCGAACGAATGACAACAAGGTTGTCGTTCGATTTCTTAAAGAACACATCTTTTCTCGATTTGGGCACCCTCGCGCAATAATAAGTGATAATGGTTCTCACTTTTGCAATAGGACTTTTGAGTCCTTAATGCGCAAATACTCTATCACCCATAAGCTGTCAACGCCATACCATCCCCAAACATGTGGGCAAACCGAGGTCTCGAATCGGCAAATTAAGCAAATCTTGGAGAAAACGGTTTCTAAAAACCGTAAAGATTGGTCACTCAAATTAATCGATGCACTATGGGCTTTCCGTACTGCATACAAGACCGATCTTGGCATGTCTCCATACCGGCTTGTTTACGGGAAGGCTTGCCACCTCCCAGTAGAAATTGAGCATAAGGCATTTTGGGCTATTAAAGAGCTGAATCTATCTTTAGGAGATGCGGGCAGCAACCGAAAGCTGCAGTTAAATGAACTAGAAGAGCCGCGGGATGAGGCATATGATAATGCCGTGATTGCTAAGAACCGAGCTAAGGTATTTCATGATAAAAACCTTTTGCGAAAGACATTTAAACCTGGTCAACAGGTTTTACTTTATGATACTCGGTTACATTTTCATCCCGGCAAGCTCCGTTCTAGGTGGAAGGGACCTTTTGTAGTCCGCACCGTTTATCCGCACGGTGCGGTTGATCTTGAAAACCCGGAGGACGGTACGCTTTTCAAAGTAAATGGGCATCGTTTGAAACCGTTCCTCACAGCGGACCATTCGGAGGAGCTCCTGTTCTTGCAGGAGCCGATCTACACTGAGTAATTTTCCTCCACTTTCACCCCCAAATTTCCTTTTTTTTCCAAAACATTATTTCAAATAACTTTGGGGGTGTGTATATAATTTGTAAATATATAATCCCAAAATTCCATAAAAAAAAATTTGGACCTAATTGCAAATTTTCAGAATTAAGAGCTGACTTTTTTTAATTTACAAATAAAACCTCATTTTAAAGGGTGGTTTATGCAAATCACCATTCTCTCCCCCTCTATTTAAAGAGAACTGTCATGCCCCGCTTCCCAAAATACGAAATACGAGGGGTAGACAAGGCCATCCATGCTCCTACGGTCAAGGAATGTCCTGCCGTAGTCACACTTCGGCTTCTAGTTTTTCATGGTAAACAGTAAATGATGCGCAGGTAATGAGAAATGCAGTAACTGAAAGAATCAATGTAGAGGATGACCTGAAGTGGAACAAACGAATGTAACTCGGAATGACAAGTCAAGAAGTCTGTGAAGCACGTCTAGTTCTGATCCAGGCTAAATCTTCTCCTCACGCTGAGCATGCATACTCAGGTCGTCAGAGCGACACAATAGCAATATAATATATATAAAATCAAGTGACGGTTCTAACAGTGGTAATAGATATGAATAACAGTAAGACAATGACAGCATGAATATGAATGTGCAGTAATCAATGCAGCGGAGCAGTAAAGCAGTAGAACGATATGTCACGCATGTCAACACAGTATATAAGGTATATAAATGCCAGTATCCCTATCAGTCTCTAAGTCTCACTGTACAGGTCACTAAGCCTATCGTCAGTCCAAGTGTGAGAGTCAACCACTCGCGAATGTCCTCCACCCAAGGGTAGAACCCAAGGGTAAGGGACCACGGGCCCAACATGTAACATGTATATCACGGTGAATATCACATACCCTGTAAATCTCCATATATCTCCCTAAATATATAAGCCGGCATGGGACTCCCGAGATTCTGTTGAACTCACACTTAAACTACCCCACACCCCGTGGTCTACATCAAACGCTAATCATAACCCTAAATACTAATCGATCCGTGACAAGTCTGCGCAAGAATTGGAGGCAGGACCTCCATCAAGTACGTCCCGACTAATACCTAAGATAAATGACAGTGTCTGATGCCTTATCTGTGACACCCGTGTAAGCGCTTCCATAAGTGTCCCATACCACTTATAGTCACACGTACACCCATCCCACAGACGTCGACAATGCAATAGAATAATAGGGTTACTGATTGTGTACAAGTACGAATCACTTTCACTTAATCACGGATACACGAACACTGACGTACTTGCCACAATCATCACTAAAATCTAACACTGGCTAAATGCACGATATCACTAGGTTATCACTGCAATGATATGAGTATGATATGATACGTAAACAGTATATGAAGCACGATAAAGGTGTCATAAAAACAGTATTCTATCACTTGCACAATTTATCATGAAACGTACGTATATAATTTAGCGAAACGATAAACAGGTAGTAATTAGTATGTTCAGTTTTCCATCCATCGAATTTGGTTTCATACCCATCGGGTTCCAGGATTGCTAATTATAGCCATTTCATTTTAAGCGCTCGCGGCTGGAAATCCGGTTTCAGAATCAGAAATCCATTTCGCAATGCATTTTAATCCCAGTTGGGATCAGATTTTAGCGATGCTACTGTTGGATGAAATCTAGGGTTTTTAGTAATGTTTTCAACGCAATAGACAGATCTTCAATCGCGTCTTTACGTCAGGAGATATACACTGTTTAGTAATAGTATGTCAATTCTGATTCTGTTGGGACTGTTATGCGTCCCGATCTTTTAATTTACAGAATAAATATCAAACGATAACGAAACATAATGAAACTACTTGTGTTGTCTAGTCAACAGGTTTACCAATAATAAACAGTGGAGTTCCGCAACTTACAAGTTAAGGAAATCCTGTGGTACCCATTGCGGAACAGCAAGCAGCAATTTGAGTTGCTCTGGACTGCAGTCCAGAGTCGCACTCCGATCCAATTATTGTCATGGTTTAAGTACTGGAATGTCTAGAAACTAGTATAGGGTTAAAGTTCGTCGAGATGGATTCGATTTGAGCCCTCGAACACACCATTCTAGTATGTATATAATTTATGGTGAATTTAACGGTTTTCAGGTACAATAAAATTCCAGTTTTACGGTTAAACTTAGGGGTAGTTGTTTTAATCGTTCACAGTCATATTTTCCAGCGAATCTTGCACACGGTGTTCATTGCAGCAAGGGCCAAGGTAAGTAATCCAGTTCCGTCAATTTAGAAAAGTATTTTCTTTGGGAACACGCGTCGAACAGGTATGGCACATAATTGGCTTAAACTTGTAACTTTATCATCTATGCAATTAACGACTGTAACTTAAGTAAATAGCATGTAAGCAAGTAAAATACTTGCCTGGAGACGTTCTGGTGATGCACGGCAGTGGCAACGGCGATCTCTGTAGGTGCTCGACGGAATGCCGGGGCTCGACTCGGCTTGGGTTTGCGTCGCAGCCTTGCTGTTGATGCGTGAATGTTCGATTGTGTTGGGTTGTCAATGGAGGAGAGGGAGTGAGAGGGATACGGAGAGAGAGTTGTAGAGGGAGAGAGAGAGACAGAGTTAGAGAGAGAAAAACAATTAGAGAGAGAGAGTGAACTGTGAGAGAGAGAGAGAGAGTGTGAGAGATAGGTAAAGAGAGAGAATGAGGAGGAGAGAGAGCCAGAGATAGAGTGAGAGAGACAAAGAGATAGAGAGATAGAGAGTGAGAGACAAGCAATGAGAGATGAGAGAAAATCAGAGAGAGAGAGAGTGAGAGCAGAGAAAGAAACAGGGGAGAGAGAGAAAGAGCAAAGAGAGAGAAGAGCAGGGAGAGGGAGAGGGAGATGAGTTGCGGAGGAAGAGAAAGTGAATAGGGGCTAGAAGTTGTCGTCGTCGACGGCTGCGAGTGATGAAGGTAGTGGGGGCGCGGTGTGCAGGGGTCGTCGAGATGGGTGCAGTGGAGTCGAGCTCGGCTAAGAGAGTGAGTCGGGGCTCTGATGAGGGAGAAGGGAGAGCGAGGGAGGAGCGAGAAGAGGGGGTGATGCCGGCGGTGGTGGCGGTTGCGGGTCGAGAGGGGAGGAAGAAGGAGAACGAGGGAGATAGAGATAGTGAGGTGAGGAAAAGGGTGAGTGGGTGTGTACGAGAGGAGAGATATGGAGACGGGGTCGCGCGTCGTGGGGAGTAACGGCGCGCGAGCGAGGTCGGAGGAGGCAGCGTGGGTTACGGCGAAGGAACGGGTCGCGTGCGAGGGAAAAAAAGTAGCCGTTGGAGGAAGATGGAGGTGTAGGGTGTGGGCCGGGTCGGGTTTAAGTGGGCTGGGCCGGAATAAATGAATTTCCCTTTCCTTTTTCTCTGTGGGCTGAAGAAGACTTGGGCCGAGGAAATCAAAAAGAAATGGAAAAGAAACCGGGCCAGAGGCTTAAAGAAAAAAGAGAAATCAATTAGGGAAAAATAGAAACGGGCCGGGGAAAAGATTAAGGGATTTATTTGGTTTATTAAGAAAGGAAAAACTCAATTAAGAGGAGATGGGCTGCAGAAATAGGAATAAAATAAATTATAAAGGAGATGGGCTGTGGTTTTGGTTTATATATCTCTATAAGGAACTAGGGTTCTAGATTGGAAATATAAAACGACTAAAGTCAGAAAACTAGAAGTATAGTAATATAGGGAAATGTATTTTGATGAAGAATAAATCTATAGCTTAGGTTTGGGCTAAAAAGGTTTTAAAATAAATCAATAATTATAAATAAAATAAAAAAATAAGAACTTTATAAATTAGAAAGAGATACGTATTTTGGTATAAAAAGAGGCTGGGTATTACATCATACCACCCTTGCAAAAATTTCGTCCTCGAAATTTAAAATAAACGATAAGTTATACAAACATAAGCGAAATTTATTATATTGCAAACTAACACATAATGCTTTATTTGAAATAGGCAGATAACGAAATTTGAAAGTTTATATATGTAAAGATAACATACAAAGCTATAGGTTTAAATAAGAACCACTACGACGGCAACCTATATGTATATCAGAATAGCAATAACAACAATAATGAACAGTGATATTCGAGACGTACTCGACAAAATCGAAACTCAATTATATGCACATGTAGGTATATTAAAAGTAATACATCAGAAATAGTAAGTATAAGGCACAAACATTGATAATAGTAACCATAGGCACAATACTCGAAAATAAAGTAACGACAATAAAAATAGTGAAAGATTAGTCGATAGGTTAAAACATTTTAGGATAATGCATCGGTCAAATAGTTTCAACATAGCTTAGAAAACTCATATAGTGAAAATAAGTAACATGGAACAAAATGTGCGCGGTGTAATGTCGCGCTACTGAAAATGAGAATAATAAAATGCACTTAAAATACATAAAACGGAGTAATCAATAACACGTACTCTTTGATAAATACAAAATACTAAAACTACATTTTCGAATAATAGTGCCCCTAAATCTAGTTGGGGTAACAGGGATAAACACAAGTATGTCTAGGCCTAGGTAGGGTAGGGATTACAATGGAATGTGGCTGATACAAAAGGTCGAAGTGTGACGGCTTTAGGCTGAAGATCAAGGAAATTGGGATCGGGTCAGCACAAGAAGTAAGGGTGGGCCACAAAGGAATACCAGAGAAAAGTATGGGAGAAAACAACAGTCGATACACCACACGAATCAAAATTTGAAGAGTTAGTGAACTCAGAAGTTTCACAAGAACCGTTCTCCTCCCAGAAGGATCTCAAACGGGGCACAGACGAGGGATGAAGGGTAGCTCATTCTAAGGATCAGGGTGCGGTACTTTCTAATCGAAACGGGGGTGAAAACTATATAATGAGTAGGGGTGGACAGTCAGGGATCTCAGCAGAAAAATAAATGGATATGGGTAATAAACAAGTATCAAGTGAACCAATAATCAAAAGGTTTACGAATTCAGAAGATTTATTTCATTCAAGAAAATTCGAAACAAGACATTCCCAAAGGCGAAAAGTGGCCCTAAACTATACACATTTTATTTGGCCAGAAGACAACATCAAAAGAAATTCCGTCAGTCGTGGTTGTGGAGATTCAGTAGGTTGCGGTAGGCTCGCGCACTCAGGTAGGGGCGTCCATTTCCATATCGCCTCGCAGGCATCGCCACTGGAAGTTCTTCCACAGTAGGGTCTTGATTTTCTGGTCCTTCTTCCTCGGATGGAGCTTCTTCATCGAGGTCCGATTCCATGTGATTCTCTTCTTCTGGATTTTCTTCCACGGGATTTTCCTCAACTGGATTTTCTTCTATCGGTTCTTCCTCGGGATCCTCCTCTATCGGGTTCTCTTCAGGGTTTCCTTCTTCTTCGTCGGAATCGTCTATCATGTCGAACACTGGGGCGGCTGCTCCTTCGTCTTCGGAATCGCTGTTTTCGAAATCGCCCTGAGGACCGTTGATCTCATCATCAGAACTCATCAGCGTGCGGTCTAAGGAAACGCATGACTGTGCATCCTCATCTAGATGCGGCGCTGCTCCAGGATGGGCCATGGTCTGAAAAGAAGTGTCATGATTAGCCAACAGAACACATCAAGAAAATGGTTAAGTGTACGAAGTATAGAACGATATGTGGTGGCAGAAGTTTGAAAAATATCAGGATAATAATGCTGTGATAACGAATAATATAAATAAGGAGAAACAAGAGAATGATACATATTTTATGATTCAAGTTTTATTGCATTCAATCAAAAGTTCAGCGGATACAAGATTTCAAACTGAAAGAAATATTCATAAGAAGATGACAACATTATTACTGAAATTAGAAAACATGAAAATTCTTCTTTGATTGCTAGTCCGCTGCATCATCGTTACGTGAGTTGAATTCTGTGTTGGGTCCGCTTTATCCTCGAAATTCGAACTACGCGGTAATCCTCACTTGGCCGAAGTGGGGAGTGTGGACGAGTCTCCTCCCTGTAGTTCTTTCCTTTCTGGGCAGCCGTTGATGAGATGTTCGTTGGACCCGCAAATCAGACATTTTCCTTGGGCGCGACGACAACCCCTCTGAAGATGTCCTGACCTCCTACAGTACCCACAACATGGGATCTTCTGTTGCTTCTGCCGTGGAGAAACAACTTGGCGCTTCATCTTCCTCTCTTTTCCTCGTCTAACGGGGATCCCTTTATGATTGGAGACTCCCGCTGGTGCCTGATTTATCTGTCTTCTCAGTCCTTCAGCCAACAAGTCGTTTGTTCGCTCCTGGGCTTCCTTTAGACCTTGCAGTGCACTCAGAATCTAATGGTCTGATTCTGGGGAGCGGATATAGATGAAGAGTCGTTGGAATACATGATCCTGAAACAACAATTTTGAGGATGATATAAGTCACAAGCTAAACGAATCAAAATATAATATGGATAGGACGAAGATTAAGAATATCAGAGGTGATGAATTTATTACAAGTGGGGAATCAACTGTATGACTTTAAGTCACTTGAATAGAGTACGGTAGTGCAATTTCAAACCACGTAACCTTGTCAAATCACCCGAAACCATAGCGAATGGATAGCTGAACACACGATGTGAATATAGATCAAGGATATCAAGTTTACAATCTAGACTGAAGGATGTCTTAGATTGTCAAGCAATACACGGAAAACTGCAATCCCAATCGAAGCAAAACCTGGGCTCTGATACCAACTAAACCATGTCACGCCCCGCTTCCCAAAATACGGAATACGAGGGGTAAACAAGGCCAGCCATGCTCCTACGGTCAAGGAATGTCCTACCGTAGTCACACTTCGGCTTCTAGTTTTTCATGGTAAACAGTAAATGATGCGCAGGTAATGAGAAATACAGTAACTGAAAGAATTAATGTAGAGGCTGACCTGAAGTGGAACAAACGAATGTAACTCGGAATGGCAAGTCAAGAAGTCTGTGATGCACGTCTAGTTCTGATCCAGGCTAAATCTTCTCCTCACGCTGAGCATGCATACTCAGGTCGTCAGAGCGACACAATAGCAATATAATATATATAAAATCAAGTGACGGTTCTAACAGTGGTAATAGATATGAATAACAGTAAGACAATGACAGCATGAATATGAATGTGCAGTAATCAATGCAGCGGAGCAGTAAAGCAGTAGAACGATATGTCACGTATGTCAACACAGTATATAAGGTATATAAATGCCAGTATCCCTATCAGTCTCTAAGTCTCACTGTACAGGTCACTAAGCCTATCGTCAGTCCAAGTGTGAGAGTCAACCACTCGCGAGTGTCCTCCACCCAAGGGTAGAACCCAAGGGCAAGGGACCACGGGCCCAACATGTAACATGTATATCACGGTGAATATCACATACCCTGTAAATCTCCATATATCTCCCTAAATATATAAGCCGGCATGGGACTCCCGAGATTCTGTTGAACTCATACTTAAACTACCCCACACCCCGTGGTCTACATCAAACGCTAATCATAACCCTAAATACTAATCAATCCGTGACAAGTCTGCGCAAGAATTGGAGGCAGGACCTCCATCAAGCACGTCCCGACTAATACCTAAGATAAATGACAGTGTCTGATACCTTATCTGTGACACCCGTGCAAGCGCTTCCATAAGTGTCCCATACCACTTATAGTCACACGTACATGCATCCCACAGATGTCGACAATGCAATAGAATAATAGGGTTACTGATTGTGTACAAGTACGAATCACTTTCACTTAATCACGGATACACGAACACTGACGTACTTGCCACAATCATCACTAAAATCTAACACTGGCTAAATGCACGATATCACTAGGTTATCACTGCAATTATATGAGTATGATATGATACGTAAACAGTATATGAAGCACGATAAAGGTGTCATAAAAACAGTATTCTATCACTTGCACGATTTATCATGAAACGTACGTATATAATTTAGCAAAATGATAAACAGGTAGTAATTAGTATGTTCAGTTTTCCATCCATCGAATTTGGTTTCATACCCATCGGGTTCCAGGATTGCTAATTATAGCCATTTCATTTTAAGCGCTCGCGGCTGGAAATCCGGTTTCAGAATCAGAAATCCATTTCGCAACGCATTTTAATCCCAGTTGGGATCAGATTTTAGCAATGCTACTGTTGGATGAAATCTAGGGTTTTCAGTAATGTTTTCAACGCAACAGACAGATCTTCAATCGCATTTTTACGTCAGGAGATATATACTGTTTAGTACTAGTATGTCAATTCTGATTCTGTTGGGACTGTTATGCGTCCCGATCTTTTAATTTACAGAATAAATAACAAACGATAACGAAACAAAATGAAACTACTTGTGTTGTCTAGTTAACAGGTTTACCAATAATAAACAGTGGAGTTACGCAACTTACAAGTTAAGGAAATCCTGTGGTACCCATTGCGGAACAGCAAGCAGCAATTTGAGTCGCTCTGGACTGCAGTCCAGAGTCGCACTCCGATCCAATTATCGTCACGGTTTAAGTACTGGAATGTCTGGAAAATAGTATAGGGTTAAAGTTCGTTGAGATGGCTTCGATTTGAGCCCTCGAACGCACCATTCTAGTATGTATATAATTTATGGTGAATTTAACGGTTTTCAGGTACAATAAAATTCCAGTTTTACGGTTAAACTTAGGGGTGGTTGTTTTAATCGTTCACGGTCATATTTTCCAGCGAATCTTGCACACGGTGTTCATCGCAGCAAGGGCCAAGGTAAGTAATCCAGTTCCGTCAATTTAGAAAAGTATTTTCTTTGGGAACACGCGTCGAACAGGTATGGCACATAATTGGCTTAAACTTGTAACTTTATCATCTATGCAATTAACGACTGTAACTTAAGTAAATAGCATGTAAGCAAGTAAAATACTTGCCTGGAGACGTTCTGGTGATGCACGGCAGTGGCAACGGCGATCTCTGTAGGTGCTCGACGGAATGCCGGGACTCGACTCGGCTTGGGTTTGCATCGCAGCCTTGCTGTTGATGCGTGAATGTTCGATTGTGTTGGGTTGTCAATGGAGGAGAGGGAGTGAGAGGGATACGGAGAGAGAGTTGTAGAGGGAGAGAGAGAGAGAGAGTTAGAGAGAGAAAAACAATTAGAGAGAGAGAGTGAACTGTGAGAGAAAGAGAGAGAGTGAGAGATAGGTAAAGAGAGAGAGTGAGGAGGAGAGAGAGCCAGAGATAGAGTGAGAGAGACAAAGAGATAGAGAGATAGAGAGTGAGAGACAAGCAGAGAGAGATGAGAGAAAATCAGAGAGAGAGAGTGAGAGCAGAGAAAGAAACAGGGGAGAGAGAGAAAGAGCAGAGAGAGAGAGAGAAGAGCAGGGAGAGGGAGAGGGAGATGAGTTGCGGAGGAAGAGAAAGTGAATGGGGGCTCGAAGTCGTCGTCGTCGACGGCTACGAGAGATGAAGGTAGTGGGGGCGCGGTGTGCAGGGGTCGTCGAGATGGGTGCAGTGGAGTCGAGCTCGACTGAGAGAGTGAGTCGGGGCTCTGATGAGGGAGAAGGGAGAGCGAGGGAGGAGCGAGAAGAGGGGGTGATGCCGGCGGTGGTGGCGGTTGCGGGTCAAGAGGGGAGGAAGAAGGAGAATGAGGGAGATAGAGATAGTGAGGTGAGGAAAAGGGTGAGTGGGTGTGTACGAGAGGAGAGATATGGAGACGGGGTCGCGCGTCGTGGGGAGTAACGGCGCGCGAGCGAGGGCGGAGGAGGCGGCGTGGGTTACGACGAAGGAACGGGTCATGTGCGAGGGAAAGAAAGTAGCCGTTGGAGGAAGATGGAGGTGTAGGGTGTGGGCCGGGTCGGGTCGGGTTTGAGTGGGCTGGGCCGGAATAAATGAATTTCCCTTTCCTTTTTCTCTGTGGGCTGAAGAAGACTTGGGCCGAGGAAATAAAAAAGAAATGGAAAAGAAACCGGGCCAGAGGCTTAAAGAAAAAAAAGAAATCAATTAGGGAAAAATAGAAACGGGCTGGGGAAAAGATTAAGGGATTTATTTGGTTTATTAAGAAAGGAAAAACTCAATTAAGAGGAGATGGGCTGCAGAAATAGGAATAAAATAAATTATAAAGGAGATGGGCTGTGGTTTTGGTTTATATATCTCTATAAGGAACTAGGGTTCTAGATTGGAAATATAAAACGACTAAAGTCAGAAAACTAGAAGTATAGTAATATAGGGAAATGTATTTTGATGAAGAATAAATCTATAGCTTAGGTTTGGGCTAAAAAGGTTTTAAAATAAATCAATAATTATAAATAAAATAAAAAAAAATAAGAACTTTATAAATTAGAAAGAGATACATATTTTGGTATAAAAAGAGGCTGGGTATTACAAGAACCGAGCCCCCCTGCGATAACCCTAAATTTTTCATCTTCATAAAAACCTAGCCGCCGCCACCGACCTGCTCCAGAAAATTCTCGCACCGCCACCGCCAGAACGCCGCGGTTCCGCCGCAGTAGCTGCCTCCCGCCGCTCTTCCGCCGCCGTCTGGTGTCGTCGCCCCCTGAAATTTTCAGGGGAGGTAAATCTGTCATATTACTCTCTGTTTTTAGCATACTTTTTCTGTAAAATTATTATGGCACATAAAATGCAATTTGAGAAAGATTTTACCCCAGTTTTCACGCACGAAGTGTACGGTAGATATTTTGCACATGAAATAGAGCAAAGGGGCTGGAATTTCCTGACATATAATCACTCCTCTTCGTTTGCCCTACCTGAACTAGTTGCCATATTTTATGAATCAATGGAGGATAATAGTCTAGACGACTTAGGCTACATTAAAATAAATTGGGGAGATCGCGTAATTCACATTGATAGGGATACGATCCACGAAGTCACACTCATATCTCGTGTGCCCGCACATGACCACCCCTTGCACTTTGAGGACTATATGCCCTTGATGGGGAATGACTGCGCGAGAGAGCCGCGTAAGGGTATACAAGCACGGACCCTTTTCGCTAACGTTTTTACTGTGTGCCGGTGGGCACAAAACAACATCTTTGGCAGTTCGCACAACACGACTTTTTTCACCCCCTTATTACATGTCGTACACACACTAATGATGAAAAATCCACGGTTCGACATGTGCACTGTATTGCTCCAGTCTATAGGTGCGGGGGAAAAGGGTACCATCTACCCCTATCCCATGCTAGTCATCCAACTCTGCCGTTATTTCCTCCCCGTCGAGGACTTTGATTCATACATGATAGACGGAGTTCCGGTTCGACCACTCGTTGAGGGCGTTATTTCGTCCTACTCTAGACTTACTGATATTTGGTCATGAACGGAACCGGCAGAGAATATTCCCGCACGCACCCCTAGCTCTAGCTCGACATCGAGCGGGGAAGAACTGACCCCTCAAGAGCATGCACGATTGATGCGGAGAACGGTAAGAAGAATTGATTCTTTGAGGGATGAGTTTAGGGTGACAGCACGAGATCACGACCGTCGGTTGACGGAAATTGAGAGGGGTATTCAAACCCTTTTGGCTAGAGGAGAACGATCATGGTCACGCTCACGAGCGCGACGTGGGGCCGGGCAGTGAGGGCACTGCTTTGCTCAAGTTTGGGGGAGAGGGTAGTGTATATAGTTATCTTTTGCATTGCATATTGTATATATTTTTCTTTTCCTTTTGCATATTTAATTTCTGCATTGCATCTTTATATAAAAAAAATCATAAAAATTTGAAAAATAAAAAAAAATTAGAAAACAGAAAAACCCATAAAAATTGAAAAAATTCAAAAAATTATTGTATTCAATTTTAGCTAATTGACCTGAGTTTGATAAAAAGGTTAACTGGATAGGAAAAACTAGATCTTAGACTTAGCAAATTAAAAACCCTAAAAATAACCTTCCTTAGAGTTTAACGGAAGAAAGTATATGTCTTTGTAGAGTATTTAGAAATAGGCAAATTTTGGGTTCACTTCTTAGGCTAAGTCGAAATGAGGGAAGAGTATTGATGTTCTTATTAGAGTATAAGTTTGAAAAATAATTCCTAGCTTGAGTCTAGACTCTGAAAACGTATACCCTACAAAATGCACAATCACGCACCTTGAAACTTGGAATAGTAGAAGAGACCTTGAAATGCACTTGTCTAAAGTCCTTAGTACAATGAAAATAAAAAGAAAAAAAAGTGAATAAAGAAAAAAAATGGACACTGGTTTTTGTGATTACTTAAGGCTGTAAAAAAAATAGAAAAATATTTAGCGAGGGTGCTTCATCACCTAGTGCCTTAGACCAACTGGTTTGGGAGTCACTGCTAAAAGCCTTGGGTGTTGCAAAACTAGGAAGTACGCTTTAAAGTGTTAACGCATCTTGTAATCGGTTGTTGGTACCTCAGGAAGTATTAACAGTCGCATGAAGAATGTGTAAACGGAATTCAATTAAAAATTCACAAATTAATAAGTGCTTTGGACAATGGACGAGAGTATGATTGCTTGATTTGAATTTCCAAGTGTAGGGGTGACATTTACACACACGTGGGGATATGTGATTAGAGTTTAGATAAGAGAAAGGAATGAAGAATAGAACTTATATCTTTAGTAGAGTCGATAGAAATTCCTAAGTGGAGATGGAACTTTAGAAGGAAAACTTAAAAAATGCCGAAAGCTAAGTAATTCTATAGAACATATATAATCTTAAGTTAAATAATGAGGAAGTGTGAAGAATATGAGTGGATAATTTGCGGGTCGACGATAATAGAATTCCTTGTTAGAAAACCTAATTGAAGAACAAAAGTCGAAAAGCCAAATTGATAGGATTTTGTGGGTGTAATCCGCTGAAAACCCTCAGGAGACAACACTCCTCCTACTAGGGACACCTAGAGGTTTAACGGCTTGTTGCACGTGCTCAGTGCAATCGCGTTTCCCTGCGAAAGTGCGGTTAGGTTAGATTTTTATCGAGAATAAATAAAATAATAAGTTTGCTCGAGGACGAGCAAAAGATAAGTTTGGGGGTATTTGTTCATAACATAATATTGCATTTTGTATTCCCCATTCTTATGCATTTAAGAATAAAAACATGTGCTTTTGACCCATGTCTGCTACATGTTACAGGTTACAGGTTCTTGGAGCAAAAACAGTGAAAAACACAAAAGACGACACAAAAGAAGGACTTTTGACCAACAATTAAGATGATCTTAGTAAAGCCCAGAAGAAGAACAGTTCACCATCAACAAGGCAACGCTAGGTCCGAGTATACAAAGGAAACGGTTAAAAGATTCATTGCAAAGTGTTCACTGAAGATCTGGAATTAATTCAGAAGCCCAATTGATAAAAGGAATAAAGAACCAGAAAGCCCAAAAGACATTAAGACGGCCCAAGAAAATTCATCTGATGATCTCACCAATGGGCCGCGGAACCGCGGCCCAAGCGCACCAATGCCGCGGTTCCGCGGCCATATTGAGCCTTCATGGAAAGAAATTTTTACCAAAATGTCTTGGAGGGTATGGAAAGATTTTCTGGGGGTATATTTGTAATTGTAGACATGCAGAGCAATTGTAAACCTAGGGTTTCTATGTCCTATAAATAGAACCCAAAGCCTTGTATTTTCGCATGCCTCTACTCATGAATAAAATTCTGTTTTCTTGAAGTTAGAGCGCATCAATCGTAAGTAGGTTATTTTTCTTGCCCTAGTTATAGTTTTTCATATCTGCCCTAGGTAAATTATTTTCTTGCCTTAGTTTTAATTTAGTTTAGCTTTTATTAACTTGCAATAGATGTTTTCTCTCTTTAATAAAATCATGTCTTTCTTCATCCCCTCAATGAGCGAGTAGTTTCCTCGCTTGTTAGGGTTAGGAATAGGGAAGGATTTGAGAGATAAAGATCTCTCATCTCTTTTCGTTGCCAATCTTTTATGAACATTAGAACTCCATGCATACCTTCTTATTCCGCTCCCTACGACACTTTACCCTCGAGGTAACGGTGATTCCGTAGTCTAAAGGCCCGGATTTTAAGGTTTTCCATGGAGGTTAGGGTAAAGATTAATAAAGGAAGGACAAAGATCTAGAGGAAGAATCAATCATCCCAATCATCCTAATCCCCTTTATAAATATTTACCATAACACTAATATGATATATTTAATTAAAGGCAATGGAAAGAGATGTAGATCTTTGTTTACCAAATTTTCCCTAAACCTAATCCTAGCAAGTTTCTAATCCTAGTATTACACAACTTCAATTTTTAGGTTTAATTATACTTCCAAACACCATTTGGAATTAACTCGTAAGAACTTAAAGAATATTTACACATCCCTGTGGACCGAACCGTATTCACCGGCTAGCTTCATGCGACGCCGTTCTTGATTGCGGTAATTATTTTTTACCAACAAAACCTCTCTAAATCAAATGATCCATCCAAGAGATTCACCGGCATGGAAGGATTTCGATAGGAGGCACACAATATTCAGTAGCGATTCTCGCAATGTCCGGCTCGGACTGGCTAGTGATGGCTTCCCATTCAACTATATGGCTGGAAGTCACAGCACATGGCCCGTTGTAATGATAATTTATAATCTGTCGCCTTGGTTGGCTATGGACCAATCATACTTTATGACGCCTCTTCTTATCGACGGACCAAACTCACCAGGAAACAATATCGACGTCTATCTCCGACCTCTAACCGAGGAGTTAAAATCTTTGTTCATTGATGGTGTAGAGACATACGATGCAAACACAAATACAACCTTCATACTGCGTGCGGCTTTAATATAGACAATTAATGACTTTCCTGCGTATGGAATGCTATCAGGTTGGTCCGTACATGGTTACAAAGCATGTCCTCATTGCCATCAACACACAACATCGAAATTCTTGAATTTTAGCAGGAAGGTTTGTTATTGCGGCCATCGACGTTTCCTGCCTCTAGACCACCCCTACAGGTTAGACACTGTTCACTTTGATGGTTATCAGGAGTTTCTTGGACCTCCAGCCCCATTGTCCGGAGAGGACATGACTGCTCGGTGGGATGGTTACAATAATGTGACCTTCGGGATAGATCCGACAAAATAGGTCAAACCACCATTTTGGAACAAGTTAAGCATTTTCTTCGAGCTTCCGTACTGGTCAACAAATTTAGTGCGTCATTATCTAGACGTCATGCATATAGAGAAGGGAGTATCAGAGCACATACTCAACTTGCTTCTTTGTAAAGATAGGAAATCGAAAGACAACCTGAATGCTCGGATGGATCTACAGGAGTGGGGAATAAGAAGTGAATTGCACCCTACACCGGTAGCGGATAAACTAGGCAAGTTTGTACTTCCCAATGCCGCTTATCGTATGTCACAACCGGAGAAGAAAAGAATCCTGCAGGTGTTGCATGATTTGAAAGTTCCCACAGGTTTCTCAGGATCATTCAGCAAGAAAATAAAAATTGTGAAAGTCAAGATCGATGGGCTGAAAAGTCATGATCACCATATTATCATGGAGCACCTTCTTCCATTAGTCCTCAGGACTTCTCTCCCCGAATCGGTTAGTCTAGTAATCAACGACCTATGTTGTTTTTTCAGAGAGTTGTGTGCTAAAACACTGGAGGTTGTGACGCTGGATAAACTAGAAAATTCTATTGCGTTGATACTTTGCAAGTTTGAGCGTATTTTCCCACCGTCATTTTTCGATATCATAATACACTTGACGGTTCATCTTGCAACTGAGGCTAAGTTAGCCGGACCGGTACAATATCGATGGATGTATCCGGTCGAGAGGTACGTGGAATTTTTCATTACGTGCAATTTTTAAAATTATTGTTGTCCTGTGTCCCCGTATTTATTTATTCAACATATTTTCTTTAGGTACCTCTACACTCTTAAAAAGTATATACGCAATAGAAATCGATCAGAGGGTTCTATCGTGTAAGGTTATCTTCTTGATGAAGCAACCACATTTTGTTCCCGCTATCTGGACGAGAACATTGAGACGAGATTTAACCGGCCTCGAAGAATTCAAGACGGGCCATATGGTAAAACCGATTATAAGAGGGTAGACACTATTTTATCAACAAGATATACCGGTTTATCTTGCTTAATTGCGCATGTATTGAACAAATTAGAGAGTAAGTTTTTTTGGATTAATTGTTATATTTGTGTTTGTGTGTGTATGAAATGATATAATATTAATGTCACCCTTATTTTTCGAAAATAGAATTCATTTTAACGAGGTACGTGAGGGGCATCCTGATTGAAACGAAGAACGATTGGAAAAATATCATCGGGATAATTTTTGTGATTGGTTCACAGATCATGTAAGTTATTCGAATAACATGTTATTGCTATCAGTTTTAATCTAAACTTATATCGTTATGTATTTGTCGTAAAATTTGTTTTGTTAGATCCACGATCCGAACTTGTCGGCACCATTTGAGAGTGATTCAAGATGTTTAGCTCAATTTCCTAGTATGGAGGTTGCATATTATAAAGGATTCAGTGTCCTTGGATACAAATTCGAAGTTAAGGACATAGAAACATATAGAACCACTCAGAATAGTAGGATTGTGACGGTAGGATCGGACGGTGTGATTTATTATGGGTACTTAAATTGTATACTCTGCATCCACTATCCCGGACGAACAGAACCCTTTTATATATTCCAGTGTACTTTGTACGATACGCGAACCGATATGGATAAGTGGAGAAGCAATCTTGGGACTTGGAAAGATGAATATGAATTAACCAGTATGAACACACTTCGATTTTACGGTCAGGAAGATCCGTTTATCTTTCCGAACCAAGCGTTCCAAGTATACTACTCACAGTGTTTGAAGCATCCGGGATGGAGTGTCGTATGCCGTTGGAAACCCAGGGATGTCTACAATACCCCAGAATTCGAGGACAGCGATGAGGATGAAGAAGAGAGAAGGCTTAGAGTGCTCCGACCGTCTGTTTTGAAGGACGGGTTGTCTTCGGCCGATCATGAAGTTACGTGGGTTAGAAATGATATCGATGATGGAATCTAAGTAGATATGTTTAATGCGCTTACGAAACGAAAAAGGTTATCAGTAATGTTATATTATTACTTCACATTTTATGATCTATACATATATAGTCAATACTTGTAATGATTGTCTAATGCGTCCATGAACCGTTTATCTAGATTTGATGACGATGACGGGAGCAGCGAGGGGCGGCAGGAGCTCCAACCGCAGCACCGGCAGAGGCAGAGCGGTTCTGCCGCCCGGAGAGTTGCGTAGAGAGCTTCAGAGGGCCGGTCTTGCACCCAGATAAAGTTTATTTTTCTTGTTCTAATTAATTCCCTCATTCCTAAACATGTTCATCTTGATAAATAAACTTGTAAAAATCAATTTGAATGAGTTTTCACACATAAAATGATAACGTTTTCAAATACCGTATTCTTACACTTAAATACCCTTATGTTTAATTTAACATGTTTAACCTCTAAACTTCACAATACCTTAAAATAATTCACGAGGTAATGACCTACCTCTACACACACACAAATATAACCTTAATTGATATCGTTAAAAATTTAGAATACGAAAATACAAGACTTTTCGCTAAAATACCATATTCTTTATAAACCTTTTCTAAAAGCTTTAAGTTGTACACAATTCTAAAATAAAATCATTTAAAATGAAATTACGATATGTCATGGACATCGATCGCTTATCTAAACCTGACTTTACGGTGTCTAGGCATGTGTGTTTAAGGCAAGTGGTTACTTAATTAGGGCCACTACTTGTAGTGGAGAGCCTCCCACTTACCTGGCACTTACCTGGCCGCAATTGGCGGTGAAGAGGCGATTTGAGACTTCTAATGACTTATCATTTAGACTTTAGAAATAGGCTAGATGGCTTAGAAAACTCTAGAAACTAAAATATGGAAAACTATACCTTTTTACGAATAAATACCTTATACTTATAAAACCGTTTTTCTAAATGAATAGTATTTATTAAAGCTAAATAAAGCGCCACTACAACCCACCTTTGGGGAACCCGTTAGGGATAGTACGGTTCATCGTGCACCCGCGGGTTAGTAGTGCGAGATTCAGACCTCCGCAAGGAGCATTCGGTCTCGAAAGGTTTAAAATACGACATTTGAGAAAAATGAGATTTTGGAGAATAAAATATTTATTTAAAATTATTCATGTGTTAATATATATATATATATATAATTATCATTTAAACAACTTTTTTATTATAAGATAAAGTTTCCACTTTTTTCTAAAATTACAAGATTAAAAGTTACATTAAAATATTATGAGTTTCAAATAAATCAATTAATACTTTTATTAGGATATATTCACTAGAATAATACAAATAAAATTCACAATCATTATAACTATAAAGACGAATAATAAATACTTGGGGTGTATCTTGAAAACTATACAATAGTATTTTTTACATAAAACCCCCTCAAGTTTTATAAATTACAATAAGGACCCTAACAAATTATAGAACTTCAAATTACCTTCTTTTAGTCTGACTCGGGTTAGAGTCCGACTATTTCTTACTTGAATATGATTCAAGTCAATCTATATTCTTTTATATTCCAACTCAATATGAATACATGAATCCCTGAATCCAGTTAACAATCTATATAACTTGACTGAACCGAACCATGGATATATTCCTTTTACATGTTTTCCAGTATTCTATTTACATGACTCTACGGTTATAACCGTTTCTTGATATCATGGTTTCGGTCAATCAGTCAATCGATCATGCAATCTATACAATTTTACAATACAACAATACTGTTAAAACACTACGGGGGTTAAGGGGTAGATTGATACGGAAGGTGTTAAAGGTGGCACGAGGTGGTCAGATTAAGACACCTAACTTGAATCTCATTGCTGTTGTACCGTGGCATAAACGGTTCCTTGAGTTCCTGATACCTTAGTCTCCGAGGCAAGTGAGACTCCTCTCGTATACACTGGTATCCTTCTGTACCAAGATACAAACAACAGCGTTAACACGAAATAAAAAAATATAATAATATAATACAACTGTAAAAGCTACTCTCTCTCTCTCTTACTCTCTGTCTATTCCTCTCTTACCTTTGGGACTTACCGAGCGATCTGTTCGCTGACGACATTCTGTTTCTCTCTTCTTTGAATGTCGCCAGGTGATTTGGACCCGGCGGAGGTTGAGCCATCACAAGAAAACTTGGAGCAGTTTACTGAAGATCCGGCACTGTAGTTTCATTATACACTTTTCCTTTCTGTACTTTTCATTTCCTGTTATGCCACTGTTTAGGCATCTTATTATTTCAGTTGTATTTCCTTTCATGTATTGTACAAAGAATGTTAATAAATAAAAGTTGATGTTCTTTTTATATATTATCTCTTGTGTATTTATTTTATATTGCTTAGATACGCTTAGCGTATGTACTTCTGAGTATATACGTAGCGAACCTCGTCGCGTCTCCTTCACAGTACACTGGGAAGCGGGGCGTGACAGATCGGAGACCCCTTCGGATGCCTCCTTCCGTGTGGACTTTGCCACGCCTCCAGGTATATTACACGCATATCCATTTTGAATGTAATATTATAGATATTCATGCCTGTTCATGTCAAAATTACTTATATTGTCAATATTTGATTGTCTAGTTGTTAGTGATGCGTCCACATCAGGGACAGAGGCCACTCCCGCACCTCCAGGTATGTTTATATATCATATAGTGCATGTATATTGATTTAGAATGCTATATCATAAATATACACACATTCCTTTTGCTCTTACTTAGATAGTAATTTTTTTATTGTCTAACTGTAGGTGGTGACACCACCGCACCTTACTGGTATGTTTATATATCCTATAGTGCATGCATATTAATTTAGAATATTATAGTATTGATCTACATATTCTTTTTGCAATTACTTATATAATCTATTTTTAATCGTCTAATTATAGGTGATGCGTCCACATATGACGCAGAGGCCACTCCTGCCACTTCCATACCCTCCGCATCGTCTGTAGGTTAGTATGAATAAATATAAAATATTTATTCATTTTACATGTCCTCTATAGAATAAATATGAACTTCATGGAAATTTAGCGTCAATGTTTATTTTCTAGTTGGAGGGGATGCGTCCGCATCCGGGACACCGGCTGTTTCTCACCGGAGAAACTATCGTCCCGCTCGTGCTGCTGTCCGGGCCCAGGCTCGTGCTTTAGTCACCGGAGGTATATATCACACTTCAATTTTCATTTAACCTTGATTTCTTAATACAACTTTGTCTTAATATTGATTGTCTTGATATTTCTTGCAGACGCAGGGCCTCCCCATCCCCAGAGGGGGACTCGAGGCCCGAATCAGTCCCACAGGCTGAGGCCTGACAGAGCTGGGGGAGGCAGCATTCCCCTTCTTTTTTACCCCTGATTATCGCTATACCGGCGATCATGCCGAAAGGTTCGGCCGGTATATGGGGGATGAGAGCCGGCTTGTGAAGAACTATCCACTTCACGTTGAGTGGGACGACCAGCACCGGCGCTCATTCGCTCTCTTCTTTGATCAGGCTCGGGTATTAATATATATTTTCATTTGATTTATCCAATATATTTACTATTAACACCTGCAATCTAATAACAATGTTTTTTTTTTGTATTTTCAGTTGGATTACGATTTTCAGCCTATACCCGACCCTGATCATCCTGGGAGGGTGCTCGACCTTCATGCTCTGTACAATGGCCTGATGAAGAACATGCAGACCAAGGTCCGATACAACAGAAATGAGCTGAAGGCCGACTGCTACTTCCTGTGGATGGCGACCCCCGAGGCAGAGAGAGCGGCCCTCCTATCTACTCCGGCCTTTGCGAGAGTCGACGTAGAGACATGGCCTCTATTGTACGAATATTTCGACTCTCAACACAAACATGTATGTATTTTAAATGTAATTCATTGTTTAGTATATAATTTATTTTTTTGTATTCCTTAATTAGAAAACTAAATGTGAATGTGTTGTGCAGAAACAGGCCGCTCAAAATATAGAGAATAGGAAGTCGGCGAAGAGGGGTCGCCCCACTTATAGAGGTGGCTCGAGGAATATTACTCGAGGCATGGAGTTATCGGTAAATTACAATAGACCGGCCTTTGTGATATAATGCAATATTAAGAGTTATTTTCTAATATATCTAATATTAAGAGTTATTTCCTGATTTAAAATCAGGAAAGTTTACGGAGGAGGCATCATGTGCTAACACGTGACCAGCAGTCACGTGTTGGCACGTGACATTTAAAAGCAGCGGCAAAGGCAGATTCAGCTCCCTGATTAAATCAAAGAAAAGACTCCAGAAAGGGTCACGTGCTCACACGTGACCAGGGGTCACGTGTTGGCACGTGACGGTTGAACAGCGGCCAGAAAACAGAGCGCAGAAAGGAGAAGAAAGCTCGTTCCAGGGGGTCACGTGCCTACACATGACCAAGGGTCACGTGCCTACACGTGACCAAGGGTCACGTGGTCACACGTGACCGGCTTTCAAAGCCTTTCTATTTAACAGAATTAAATTCTGAAAAGCATTCAAATCTTTCCAAACGAGAATGATTATTTGGAACCGATTGGATTAAAGATTTAAAGGTGATTAAATATCACCTATTTATGGAAAAATCTTGAACTTGGAAAGATTTCCCCTTAAAATCTAACCGAAATAACAAAACAATATCTTTGGATTTAAAATCCAATGGTGAATAAAATTCACCTAATAATCCAAAGGTCCAAATGAATGATGAATGCAAATCAAATCTCTAATGAATACAAATCAAATCTCTCAATGAATGATTCACTAAAACTAATTGATTCTGCTCCTTCTCCTATAAATAGGAGCCAAGAGACATATACAGAGACATAGAGGGAGAGAGAGAAATAGAGCCTTGAGACTTTGGAAGAATTTGATCTTCTGCAGAAGAAAACCTTAGGTAAGAAAGGAGAGACTTCTAAAAAGAGAATTTAATTCTCAAAAGAGTTTAACTCTTATATTAAAAAGAAGAACTCAGTTCTCTCTCTAGTAGAGGATCTGCAAAGTGCACATCTCTCCATGAATTGAGAATTTAATTCTCATTGGGTTGAGATCCTGCCATACAGATCCAAAACATAGAGAGAGAATGGAAGTTTGAGAATTTAATTCTCATAGAATTATAGAAATTTAATTCCTTTGAGACAAATTAGGGTTTAATCCTATGTTATAGGAATTTAATTCCTTCAGAATGAACAGAACCAGAGTTTAACTCTAGTTAAGAACTTAATTCTGTCAAAATAACAGGAATTTAATTCCCTTAAGAAAGAAGAAATTTGGGTTTCACCCTATGACAGAACCTAATTCCTCACATATATAGGAATTCAATTCTTACAGAATATAAATTAGGGTTTAACCCTATCTAAGAGTAATTCTTTAAAAGAGAGTGGGAATTTAATTCCTCTAAAGTTATTATTAGGGTTTAACCCTATGATAGAACTCAGTTCTTCACATATATGAGGAATTTAATTCCTAGAGAAAAATCAGAGTTCAACCCTATCTAAGAATATAATTCTTCAGAAGAAAATGGGAATTTAATGAAGAATTTAATTCTTAAACAAAAATGCAAAAGAAGCAGGGTCACGTGCTACCACGTGACCCCTGAAAGCTCCACATGGGAGGGCGCCCTCACGTGCTACCACGTGACCCCTCTTACCTTAGTGTTTAACACTAAATTGGAACCTCTGAATCCAGTGTTTAACACTGTTTTGCCTTAGTGTTCAAAACTAATTGAAGAACTTTATTTGCAGCGTTTAACACTGAATTCCTTAGTGTTTAACACTAAATTAAATCTCTGTTAACAGAGTTTAACATTAATTTTCTTAGTGTTCAACACTAAATTAAAATCTCTGTCACCAGTGTTTAACACTGATTATCTTAGTGTTTAACACTAATTTGAGATCTCTGTTGCCAGTGTTTAACACTGATTTGTTTTAGTGTTTAATACTAATTTGAAAGCCCTGTTGCTGGTGTTCAACACCAACTATCTTTTAGTGTTAAATACTAACTTGTCAATCTCACTCCCAGTGTTCAACATTGTTGGTCTTTAGTGTTTAACACTAACTTTAGCCCAATTGGCTAAGTTTCTAGAGGCAAAGCCTCTCTTTCAATGGACCAACATAAAACCAATATTCCAAACATGATTGGACTTAGCCCAAGATGGCCATAAGTCCTCAATTCAAACTTAACTGAGCTAATGGGCTCATAACATAATTAATTGGTCTTGGTCCCAAATTGGGCCAAAGACTATTTAACCTACCTTGGTTCAAGGGTACATCTCTTCACTCCTTTGATACTTGGCGTTGTAATTCCTCAACGTCTTCAAAGAGGTGACGGGTCCCGATGACCACACATTGATACGGACTGTGAGGTCCTTAAATTCATGGACTATGATGTCCTTAATCTTGACCGAGATGTCTTAAAACTAACTCCGGACTGTGGGGTCCTTAAACCCATGGACTATGGCGTCCTTAACCTTGACCGAGATGTCTTAAAACTAACTCCGGACTGTGGGGTCCTTAAACCCATAGACTATGACATCCTTAACTTTGACCGGAATGTCTTAAAACTAACAACGGACTATGACGTTCTTAACCTTGACCGTGATGTCTTAAAACTAACATCGGACTGTGGAGTCCTTAAACCCATGGACTATGATGTCCTTAATCTTGACCGCAACGTCTTAAAACAAATATTGGACCGCAATGTCCTTAAACTACCTATTGACCGCAATGTCACTAAACTAAACAACAGGGCTCCCTTAATTGCTCTTTTGTTGGATCTAAACAATCCCGTTAAGTCAATCTTAGTCTAAAAACTAAACTGACGTATCCTTAACAAACGTTTAAGTTGATCTTAGTCTCCAATAAGGCTAACGTATCCTTAAACCCAAACCCCCAAACCCAAATCTAAGATAATACGGATTTGGACTAGTCCACGCCCTAGGAGCGACAACATAGCTCAGTTTCCGTATACAATCCACGGGCAACTAAATACAAAATAAACACACACGACACGAAGTGACCATCTGGAAAAGGAGAAAGTGGTTACCGCAGTGCGGTAGCGTAATTAACTGCAGGGGTTTGTGCCTGCAGGGAAGAGCGTCCCCACAATAAAAAAACCCCTCAAGCGAGGGGGAATCTGATGAAGTCTGCTATATCGGACGCATCCGTTTAAACCTTCGATATACGGTGCCATAAATCAACTTGGCATTTCGGGAGAGGTAGACGGATAGCGCCAATTAGCATCTGCCCCGAATCTCAGGCGAGACGTCCCTGCGTCGTCGCCGTCGTTCGGAGGGGAACAAGAGTTATTTTCTAATATTGCAGAGAGCTCAGACCCTGGCGCAAGGTGGTACACCGAGCGTGCTGTCCGCATATCTTGCCGTCCGCGGCACCTCGACAGATCCCGTCACGGGCGAGCTTCGATACCCCGACGTCGCTACCCAGGAGTATTGCGTAAGTGTTAATATTTATTCAACCCCTATTTGAAATTTTAGTTTTGAAAGATTTAAATTTAAATGATATACTTATATTTTACTGGTTAATGTGGGTGTAAGAGCGGGTGGTTGAGTAGGCCGAGGCATCGGGGATTGATTTTACCGGATAGAGCAATCCGATGCTGCTGACCCCAGTCCTGGACGCCGTACACAGAGGGCACCATGGAGGTTGGGAGAGAGGCCGGGGACTGGGCCATGGCAGGGCCCATATAAGGTTGGATTCCACCCTGGCGGTTACTTCCTCCGTCTCCACTGAGCGACGTTTCCATCAGGAACTGGAGAGCTTGAAGGCCACCGTTCAGGAGTTGAAGGAGATACTGGTATGTATACCACTTAATAGTAAACTATTATGTCATATTATAGATAACAACATATCCAATATTAGTACGTAGCCTGGGCTTATTTGGTTGTAGACTTAGTTTTGATTAATCATACTTACATATCAAATTAAAATAAACTACGGTTTTCCAAACTAGATATCCAAACGAGGTCTAAGTCCCTAAGTATACATAGATTGGGGTTTCGAAATAACTTGATAGTGATACGAGTTCGAATAATACACAGTTCTTACTCGCTTATTACACACGTAAGTCCAGACGCAACAGGGTACATCGGCCGAGCCTCCACATGCATCTACTTCGGCTGCGGCTCTGCAAGTCACTACATCGGCTGTGGTTCCGCAGACAGCTCCTATAGCTCCACCGCCCGCTCAGACTCTCGCAGCCGCGGCTCCGTAAGCCACTACCTCGACGGCGGCTGCGCAGACCACACCGCCAGCTCCACAGCTCGCTCAAACTCCCGCACGCTTCGCATTGCATGATTTATTGAACGAGAAGCAGGCGCGCCAGATTCTGGCGTTTATCAGAGGTGAAGCTGGACCAAGTTAGGGTTGCTTTTTGATTCTTATATTTTAAACATGTATTTATTTATATAATACATTTTGGACGATATTGATATTGGTAGTGTTTGCGTGTTTATATTGATATCATATTCTGCTTGTTGGTTTCTTTTGTATATTATGCGTGAGATGTGATTATGAATACTGCGTTATATGTTCTGCGTGATGATTAATTTTATATATAATCGATGTATATATATTATGTTTGAGATGTGATTATGAATACTGCGATATTATTGTGCACAGGGCGAGAAAAAAATAGGCAGCCCTTTTTTTAAAAAAAACCTTGAAAATATATACTTACGGATTTAACCTTAGGGCCCATCTATATACCTACAGATTTGTCCGTAGGGGCAAAATATCAGGATACCTGATATTTTGCTCCTATGATCTCAGTATTAGGGGTTAACCCTGCCCCTACGGATATATCCGTAGGGGCAAACCAATGCCTCTATGATCTCAGTATTAGGGGTTAACCTTGCCCCTACGGATATATCCGTAGGGGCAAACAAATGCCCCTACACAGGTATCCGTAGGGACAAAATATCAGGATGCCTGATATTTTGTCCCTACGGATGTATACCTATGCATTTATCCGTAGGGGCAACTACTTGGCCCTACGGATAAGTCCGTAGGTACATCTAATCTATTTTATAAAACCGTAAATAAAATAAAATTTTGTCCCTACGGCCTAATCCGTAAGGAAAACTGGACCTACACATAACTTCGTAGGGACAAGTTTTAGTCCGTAGGGGCATGTTCAAGACTTCGACTTGCACCTACGGCATTTGTACCTACCGGGTATTTTCTTGCCCCTACAGATATATCCGTAGGAGCAACCCTTATTTATAGTAGTGTGTGCATCGCACGCACAAAACATGCTAGCTAATATAGGTTAGAGAGAAAATTAAGAAATATATGCTTTTAGTTAGGATTTATATGTATGTATATATATGTATGTATATATATATATATATATATATATATAAAATTAATAAAACCCAAAATCAACGGAGGTTTATAAGATCTCAAAAAAATCTTAACGCCTTATCTGCGTCTTTTTATTTTTTTTCCATTATTTAATAAGCTAGCCATGTTAAATTTTTTTTAAATACCTTTATTATCTTAACAACTAAAATCATTTATACTTCTGGAAAAAAAAATTAAAGTGGTTTAACTAAAGAACTAACAAATATCTTTTTAAATTTTATATTTTAATAATTCAATTATGTGCATTGTGTTATAATAAGTTGACATATCATTATTGTACCTATGCATTTATCCGTAGGGGCAACTACTTGGCCCTACGGATAAGTCCGTAGGTACATCTAATCTATTTTATAAAACCGTAAATAAAATAAAATTGTCCCTACGGTCTAATCCGTAAGGAAAACCGGACCTACACATAACTCCGTAGGGGCAAGTTTTAGTCCGTAGGGGCATGTTCAAGACTTCGACTTGCACCTACGGCATTTGTACCTACCGGGTATTTTCTTGCCCCTAAAGATATATCCGTAGGAGCAACCCTTATTTGTAGTAGTGTGTGCATCGCACGCACAAAACATGCTAGCTAATATAGGTTAGAGAGAAAATTAAGAAATATATGCTTTTAGTTAGGATTATAAAGATTTTAATAAACTTCTTGTTAAAGATAATGAAGAATGTTAAAGGCTTAAAATATATATATATATATATATATATATATATATATATATATATATATATATATATATATCAAAAAAATTAATAAAACCCAAAATCAACGGAGGTTTATAAGATCTCAAAAAAATCTTAACGCCTTATCTACGATTTATAGATCATTTAGAGACTTTTGTTTTTATATTTTGACATGGACAAAGACTCCAAAAGTTTTTTCTAAAATTAGCTAAAATGATATAGGTTTTTGAGCAGTCTTTTTATTTTTTTTCCATTATTTAATAAGCTAGCCATGTTAATTTGTTTTTAAATACCTTTATTATCTTAACAACTAAAATCATTTATACTTCTGAAAAAAAAAATTAAAGTGGTTTAACTAAAGAACTAACAAATATCTTTTTATTTTTTATATTTTAATAATTCAATTATGTGCATTGTGTTATAATAAGTTGACATATCATTATTGTTTAGAAGACGGCAAATTAAAGAGTTGTTTTTTCACGTGCTTCTTACATCCATTCTCTGTCATTATAGCAGCAGATAAATATATCTATCTACATCAAACCTGTATTTTAATTTTAGACGCGCATATATGGATGGTTTAGGAAGAGGAACACGGTGCAAACAAAACACTGTGCTGATGGCATTTTGACGTTTATCCAGGATTGTAAGAAGATCAAAATGCAGTAATCCTAACCATGTATATCTTTCAGCATTTGTCCGATGAAATTACCATCCTTCTTTCTAGCTCTGTATATGTTTCGGATCCTTTTTTCAGAAATCACCCCTCATCGACGCCAGATCCATTGCCTAGATAACTATGAAAACGAGGATAGGTGTTATCCGTATCTTAGCAAACACATCACTTCACCTTGTTCGCAAGGATTGGTCTTCTGATGGGTTTAAAATGTTGCAGGTATGCACCATCTTTCTTTTTGTTGCATGCCAATTAAATGCATTTAGCGAATTGTTGTTATCAGACTTTCTCTCATATACTATATCATATTTCATGTTTGATGTGGCCCTATTTACATATAAACCATTTAGAATTATATATAGCGCAGGACATTTCTGATATGATGTATGACTGGTGTTATAGGTTAAGGTTTTGGCAGTTGTGAAATTATTCCTGTGATGGATTCATCATCATCTTCTTATGTAGGCCTTTTCCCATCAAAAGGGGTCGGCTATGAAGCAATGCTTTATGAAACAGTCACTGAGTTTTACATTCGATAGGGCCTAGAAGTGCCTACTACTACACCAACAAGCCTATTTAATGGAATTTGGGATTGGAGAATTTGAAAAGAAAAAAAAAACCGATCATGTAGGATTCCCGGCTCTTTTGGAATGTTCTCGAAGGAGGGCAAATATGGAGAAGTCATGGATGGAATAATCTGGTCATATATGTAGTCTTAAAATGAATGAGAAAGAAGAATGATTTGCTTTACTAAATGTAAATGCATGAAATAAAGTGCAGAAAATACTTGACAAGATAAAAAGAAGGGCTGAAATAGAAAATCGGTTCATCTTCCAACACTGATTACAACTCATGATTACTTTAGGTGACTTTACATGACATTAATGATAAAAATATAGCTGTTCATACTAAAATTTCTTGACCAACTTCAAATTGAATGTTCTTAAAAGTGGTAGCTGTTCACTTGAATGCTCACGTCCTTTTTTTTAATCTCTTTCCAATTGACTGCAAATCATATTTCAAATATAAACAAACTCCTAATGAATCCAAAAATAAAATGGAAGCACAAATTAAGGCTACAATTAAACCTCCAAAAAACTGAAATCTAAATCATGTTGGCATCACCTTGTACCTCATTCTGTTGCTTTTGTTGTATAAAACTATAAATGTGTTTGGCTGTGATAGTTGATACAAATTGAATGGAAAATGGGCACCATTCAATGTTACCTGGAACGCAGAACGTTTCAGCACGCAAAACGAAAACGGAAATGCGGAACGCCTCTTGTTGAGGAACATGCTACAATTATGGTAGTCTTCTTTGGAATGGAAAACATACCTCTAAAAAAGGATGAGTTTTTAGACCGTTTGTATGCATCTATGTATTTATATATAATATACATAAATATAATTCAATTTCTTGTGCTAAAAAATAAATATTTTTTAGTAAAATCTTACACAAACCCGATTATATGCCCTATTTAACTTAAGTTTTGATCGGAACGACGATTCTTCCGATTCGGAGCGTTAGTGTTCCCAAATTGGAACAATCGTTCCAAATCACAATTCGCTAGCGGTTTAGCGATTTATATTGAACGTTCGGTACGCGGAACGAAAACGGGAATACGAAACACTACTTGTCATGGAACATGGTACGATAGGGATAGTTTTCTTCGATACCTTAAAACAACACAAAAAATGTATCTTTAGAACATGGAGCATTTTTTTTTTTGGATAGTTTACATTTACATATTTATTATTTAAATACAAAAAATTTAATCCTTTGTTATCTATTTAAGTTCGTGAAAATGATATTTTTTTAGTAGCAAGTGTTAACACAAACCCGACTCTATGCCCATATAACTTAAGTTCCTAATAGGTTAGATCGCAACGGTGATTCTTCCAATCCGGATCACTAGTGTTCCCCGATTGGGAACGAGCGTTGCAAATTGCAAATCGCTAATGGTTTAGTGATTTATGGTAACACATTCACCCATACCAGAACGATTTTCTATATTTTGAGAATATGAGAACAATCTTTGCTGGTTAAATACCTTTATCTGTATTTTGAATTTTAAAAATGATATTGGGATTTTCTGCTGACCGTCACTTTTTTCATGGTGCCAGCATTTGGTTCGATTCAGATGGGATGAGTTTAGTGTTACGGAACGAAGAGATTTTTCCATGTCAATGTATAATTTATAGATTGGAAGCAAGATACCTTTCTTTTCTATCTACCTTATATTTCATTCCATATGCAAACAAATGACATTTGTGGTTTTCTCGTGCAATTTTCTTGCAGAATGAGAGGGTTAATAAGAATCTTTCAGAAACCTCTAATAAACTGATGCCGATGCTAATCTTATTTACTTTATTTGTAATGCTCTAAGGAAGCTGTTGTCATGCCAATACTTCTATAGTTTGAACTGAAGCAGGGTCCTTGAAAGAAATCGTTCCAAGACCGATTCTAGAACAATTAAACTTAGGCTGCCGGTCTCTTTGTTAGGTACAGCTCAGTCAACACTCAACAGTAAACATCAGAAGCATTTTCTTGATGCAAGCTCCCTCATTTGTACATTACAAAGCCGCTTGGTGCACTATGTTTTCTTTGGCTCTTCGTTTCTCCCGTTTATATGATGCTATTATGGGAAGGGGACCAACTCTGTTTTTTGTCAACTCTAATTTTCCACGTTCTCAAATTCCTAGAACATTAGCGTGAGTGTGCTGAGAGTTATATCTATAGTCTATTAAGGCGACCTTAGCTAACTTGAGGTCAACCTTAGGCTTAAATATAATAATCCATCAATTTATTGGATGATTTACAATATCCAGATTCCATCTTGAATTCGATGGCCTATCGTATGAGTACACCAATTTTCCATGTGATTTGTATCCCATTTTCCTGCTGTCTACAGATTAAGACGCGCTATAATGAAGAACTGATAGGTTGCTACCATCTAATGCATGCTAATCACTATTAAACTACCAATCTATATACATAGCTATATATTCAATTCCTATGTGGTATTTGCAGCACCATAAAAATTTCACAAACAAGAATGTCTAAATCGATATGTACTTATATTTTACAGAAATAAAAGCATATCTAAAAATTTTACTGCCTCTATCATGAATTGTCTAATCAGAGGGATACAATTTATGTAAATTTACATTTTACCATCAGTTCTCCATTTATGTTGTATTGTATGGTCTTCTGAGTTTTGGTTTTTTTTCCTGAACTTTCTATTGCAGTTAGACCTCATTAGGCTGATTTCTTCTCAAAAGCCAGTAACAGCTGTATCAAGGGTGGCACAGAGAATTAGTGCCATTATCAGTACTTCAGTCATTGTGCCGACACCAGCTCAGGTTTATAAGTAACATGGCTTTGATTTTTATTTTTATTTCATTTTTATCAAGACGCAGTTAATTAGTATAAATGAATTAGGTAACTTGTATGTTATTCCTATGATAAACGGCGGTTTTCAATATCAGGCATAAAATAATATTTTGCTTGTTAATAATATGAAACCAGGATTTAGCTATGCTGGAAAGCCTGCAATTAGGCCTCGAGACAATTGTGAGTGCAATCTTTGATGGATCATCTGATTTCAGCAGTGCTTCTGAAATAAAATTTCAGTTACATAGAATTCTGGAAGGTTGCAATTAGTTCTCTGATGTAATTTTCTAGGTTGTTATGTTTCGTTCTGAAGCATGCTAATTTCTATAGTAATTCGTATCCTCAGGTTTCTTCAGCAACTTCTTTCATTAACATGGACTGAACCGGCACTTGCTGAGTTACTTGGGCGATTTTTAGATGCCTTAGGCCCCTATCTGAAATACTTCTCTGACACGGTCACTCTTGTTGTGAATAAACTTTTTGAACTTCTGACAACACTTCCTTTCTCGCTGAAGGTCGTGCTAGAATTCGAATTCCGTTGATTCTTTCACCTACCTTCACCATCCTTCTTTTCTATTAATGCTTTAGAATGCTCATATTACTCTGGATTATTCCGTTTATTGCTCAGCAGGACCCTTCTTCACTTGGTGCGCGGCATGCTAGGTTGCAGATTTGTTCATCATTCATTCGTATTGCTCGAGCTGCTGACAAAAGTCTCCTTCCTCACATGAAGGTTAGATTATGTACATCGTCAATTGAGCATTGTTGGAAATAGTTGTGTGCCTATCTAGCATGAAACCCATTCTTGCATTAAATTGTTTAATATGTGTGCCCTTCGAAGCCAATATACATAAAAGCATATATGCAAGCACATACTCTGTTGTTTTTTTTCGCACATTGATACACTGTCACACTCTATTGACCATTGATAAGAATGTGGATTTTGAGTCGATGAAACGACTTGCCATGTTTATAAGAGATTTGAAACTTGAATACTTGATGCATTGTGTATGTAATGCTTGTTTTGCATATAGACATCTCTTGATGTCAATATGGATGTGGTGCGTGTGCATAGTGGCCTTCATTCTCTTCACCAAACATAGGCATATGAATAGAATTTTGGATTCTGAACATATAGGATCTTTAGATTTCAAGTATCCCAATGACATGCTAATGCGTGTTAAGAACCTGAAAAGACATGCTTTGGACAAGGTAAAGGTGCAGCTGTATACTAACAGTACTTAAAGAACCTTAGGATAAATGATCTTTAACTTTGTTGGTGATGCACATTCATAGAACACCTGTTACTTAAAAACTGTAACAGACCTATTTGGATGCAGTAGTTCAAGATTTATCAAGATTCTTTTTCCATAAATTTTTGAACTTTTAGTTGGCCGCTAATATATTTTATTTTGAATTTTTACTGTAAACAATTTTGATATGGAAAAATATTCAGTTTTTATATTATATATAATATTTTCTTAGTGGCAGCAAAATAATATTTTGCGTATCTATTTACTGTTAATATGAGAACAAGAAAATCTGTACCGAATCTCTAAATACGATTAATTGGTGATATGTGTGTGTGTAAAATTCTATACATACAAAACAAAATATCTCTCTCTATCTCTCATACTCACATATCTCTCTCTCCCCCCGCTGCTCATCAAATCCCGACCCCCTCATCAAATCCCCTCGCCCTCATGAAACCCTAACCTACGGCTCCATCATCGCGTCGCCACCCTCACCGCCGCCGCAAACCTTGACTCCCGCTCCTCACTCATCGACCCTCGCCTCCTTCTCCTTCCCCCTTCGCCCTCGTCTTCTTCGCATCGCGATCCCCATCACCACCACAACCTCGAGCAGCAATCCTCGTCGTCAAACCCATTGCCTCCTTCGCCCTCGCTGGAAATCTCCCCCTCTCGACGACACCATCACGTAGATCTCCATTGTCCTCATCATCGCTTCCCTGCAGCAATACCGCAAGCCCTCACCGTCGCCATCCTCACCACCACAGCCTCCCATCTCCAAATCCTAGGGCTCTCGACTTGACCCAGGACCATCCGAATCCTAACTTAATACGATCATCCTCTGTAAGTTTTTCCCTGATCCCTGTTTTTTCCAGAAAAAATAAAAATATGAATAAAATGAAATGATATGAAATCGGTGAATAATTGAAAGGGAAAATTAGTATCAAAACCCTAAATTAATATAATTGTGTTTGGTTGTATGACAATGTTTATGAAGATATTTATGGTTTAACCGATAAATTTATCTAGGCGGATCATATAACTCAGATCTCAAGTCGCACTTTAGCTGAGATCGTGCCTCGCATCTTCGTGCATCGTTTTCCCGTGATCTTTATCCTCAGGCAAGTACTCTTACTTTAATTTTGGTCGATATTCATCGGTATTCCTTTGTGGTCATATGTATATATATATTTCCTGCACTGTTAGAACAAAAGGGAAATGCGTTAGTATCTATTCTTCGTTATATCATACAAAAATATATATAGGCAGACTTTTATGTAGCAAGTGAGAATAATTAGCAAGTGTGGTTTTAAAATGAGATTTATTTTAACTACAAATAAAGTTCGAAAGTTGTTAACCTATCACACATTTATATATTTCTAGTCAGATTGTGATTAATATACCCATATTAAGTGTAACGACCATATTTTCTAATACCTAATAAAATATATTTTATTTATATATCTACTATCAAATAATTATTTACGTGTTTCTTTTATATAATAATAATTTTTAAAGTAGTGTTAATAATTTTCAAAGCAATAAATATGATTAAAGAAAATTTCTAAAATCTATTTATTATTTTTATAGGCTTAAAATGTTTTAGAAAGATTTTATAATACCTTAAAATAATCTACATATTTTTATTATAAATAAAAGTAGTTAATTCGTAATTAAAAATATTTTAAAGGATAAACCAGATATTCTATAATTTTAGTAACTAGCTAAAACCATAGGAACGGTTATATTACTTAGTTTTAGCCCAAAACTATTTTTATATTAAAGATAATAATAAAATATATTTTCTGGAATTTTTCCATAATTTTCCCTTGTTTTTAACTATTTTTAACAAATTTTTCAAAGCCAAATCAATATTTTAAATAATCTGCTGTTTTATTTATTTTTATTAAATTTATTTTAAAATTTTTAAAACCCTTTTAATCTGGACCGTTGGATCACGAGATCCAACGGCCCAGAATCGCTGACGGCACCCGCGCGGTGGGGACCACGCGAAAACGTGTGATCCCCACACATGGCTGTGGACGAATCAACGCATGACGCGTGGCAATTGGCGGCGGCTCGTGAGCCGTTGGATGCAGATCCAACGGCTATGAATTAAGGCAGCGAGCGCAATCATTGGCTGAATCATTAGCAATCATTGGCGGCGCAGATTTTGAGGATTTTTAACGAGTTTTTGGATTTTCTTGTTACTTTTTGAACGCTATAAATAGACACCTTCAAACCTAAAATTCTCACACCACCGAACTCCAAAAATTATGAAAAAAATACTGATGCCTTCGTATCGACGACGACGCCGCTACGGCTCCATCCAATCGTTGAGAAAAAATCGGGGCGCAGAGCTATTGAGGATTTTGTACACGCCTACGTTTTCAACCCTTCGGCATCCGACTCAAACACAAGGTAGGATCCGTCTCTCTCCCATTTTCCTGTCACCTTCTCCTATCTCAATAACCTAGTTCCAACTTATAATTATCAACCCTATTTAAAAAGTTGTTATTATTTTTGTGCATACCTATTCCTTGTGCCCTCAATAATGATAATGTTAACCCCCATTTAAAACAGTGTTTAAATTTTCCTCTGTACACAAAATTATATTGCACACCCATAATACCTAGAATCTGATGTAACCCATGAATTGTCATTTTCACCTCTGACATACCCATGCTATAAAAATGATCTCGAAATAGGTTATTTCCACATGATACCCTCATTTAATTTAAATATTATATTTGTTTAAAATACCTATAAGAAATAAGGATATGTAAAATAAATATTTTAAATACAGTATACGTATATTTTACTTACAAATATTTTTAAAACCTCCTCAACTTTTTAAGAAGAAAATATAAAATTTAATTAAACGATATCTTTTTTAAAAAATGGAATATTTAGTATCTTTTAAAGGGTAATTTTAAAATAACACTAATCTAGAACAAAGGAAAGGTTGTAGGTATCGATCGTTTATCTAAACCAGATTTTGTGGTGTCTAGGCAAGTGTGTCTAAGGCGAGTGGTTACCTAATTAGGGCCACTACTTGTAGTGAAGAGCCTCTCACTTACCTGGCACTTACCTGACTGCAATTGACGGTGAAGAGGCGATTTGAGGACCTCATAACTTGTCCTTTGGAATATTAGAAGCAGTCTAGATTTTCAAATAAAAACCTCTTGTAAAAGATTTTCAAATAAACACCACAACCTTTTATCAAAAGGATATTTTCTGTAAGACATTATGCTTTTCCAAAATAATAAATATCCCAAATTTCATGATTTTTCTTAGAAGTAATAAAAGATATTTAAACCTTATTATTTTAACTAAGCTTTCTCTAAAGGACACGGAGTACTTTACAAATTCTAGAAAATAAAACGAGTGGTTGTGGAAGGCCATATTAAACGAGATCAATACACTTTCTAAAATTTCCCGTTTATGACAACCTGACATATACATGACACATGATACGGTTAGAGTTAGAATGCGCGGAGCTAGGTATAGAATACTTTATGAACATGATACGGTTAGGGTTAGAATGTGCGGACCTATGTATAGAATACTTTATGAAGATCCCGATATTCCGGGTGAACAATCCAATATATGGACGACTATATAAATATGAAGATCCCGATATTCCGGGTGAACAGTCCAATATATGGGCGACTATATAAATATGAAGATCCCGATATTCCGGATGAACAGTCTAATATATGGGCGACTATACAATGTGAAAATTCCATGCCTAGAAGTATACACACTAACTCTAATTCGTCCGAACCTTTATACTGAACACGGGGATGGGTAGTTTGATTAGGCAAGGATAATTCGGAACTCGGATTCCCCTACTATTCGATCATGATCCCGGAAAGTGAAACGGTACATTTCACTTCCCCAATTGTTGTTCCGTGACCACAACGGAATAATCACGAGTATCCGGACCCTTATTTAGCAAACTAATACATATTATTACGTTCATCTACATATAACTTACAACATACACATGCTCATATATACCTCTACTCAAAACATCTTAAATTTATGCATTTCAAACATCATACTCTTATATACGCCTGTTCGTTTGTATACCTTTACTATCTTATGAGGCAATCCTACTCGAGTATAACTCGCTGACGGACTTTCCTTTTTCTTCTCTATCTTTGGAATGTCCGTCAGATAAGAATGAGTATTATAGCGAATATCAAGGTGTGAAGCTAGCTTATGAAGATCTTGTAGACTGGACGATGGAAGGTCAGATAGTTTTAATTTTTGTTGTTGCCCACATGTTTAGGGCTTTTTGTTTCTCCTTTGATGTAATTAAACTATTCAGTTTATTTTACTATTTCTTTTGGGATGTAATAAAGTTTGGTTAATGGAAATAAAATGCCTTTCACTTTTATTATTTTTGTTTTGGTACACATCCTGCATATTAAATATTTATACGCTTAACGTAACTATATTGAATAGACCACCTTCAATACAGTTAGGTTGCGGATCTTGCCACGTCTTCCTTCTCTTTTTTTAGGAAGCGGGGCGTGACATTAAGGTTAACGGTAAAGATGACAATTATGACTAAAACCAGCTTGTACAACTTTCATGCAGTTACCAGTACCGGATAACAATTATTTTCGACATGTCTTGACTATTCATTGCTCTAGTCCTAATAGACGAGATCTCTAATTAGAATGCTGAACTACATACCATGACACACTATTATTCACCAGTTTTATTTCCATACAATTACCAGACCACAAGTTCCTGTTTTTTCAGCATTCTTAATTAGTGATTTAGTCTTTACCATAGTAATTATAAATACGCGGGTGTTGGGATAGTTTGAGTGTGCATTCGTACAACAGGATCTCAGGAGTCCCATGCCGACAGCTCGTACCGGGCTATATCGGTCTCATGTTTACAGCTCGTACCGGGCTATATCAGTTTCATGTTCATTCCACAGTTGGGCCAGTGTTTCCTAGCCCCTGGGGCATGACTCTTGGGTTAGGAATACTCCTGCAGAGGTTGACGCACACTCAAGTTTACGATAGGATAATTTACCTTTTAGTGACCAGTTAGATTATGACTTGACCTCTTACATACATGTTTCATACTGTTAATGCATCTAATTATTTTATATATCTGTTTTCTTGTGCACCGGACTTCACTATTTTCATATATTCATATTATTATACTACACATACCTTATACGTTGAGTACTTACCGTGATGTTCTGACACGCCTGAGATTTGCCCTCTCAGGTTTAGAGACATATTTACAGGCTTAGCAGGATCGGGGCGGCTATCAGGACTTTGCTGAAGATCAGAAAACCGTAGGTTTATTTTCCCTTTTCAGTTAGTTTTTAGCATGTGCGTCCTTATAGGACATTAGGACTTATGCATCTCTTTTGGATCTTATTTTATTTCCGAATTTATTGTATTGGATCTTTAATTGCATCAATTATCTAGTGGACCCATTTTTAGGATTTCTTGTGGTTTCATTGCAGCATGATTATCAGTATCATTCTTTTTTGGTATTGGATTTTATCTTTGACAGGTTAATTTAGACAGTTTTATGTGACTATGGAAGGATTTTTCCTTACCGTAGGTAGCACGGCTGGCCTTCGTCGCTTCCGTATTCCGTATTTTGGGAAGCGGGGCGTGACAAAAACAATCAAATTGTCTGACTGATGTCGATCAAGAGCCTTTTATCAAGACACTGCCGTATATATTTTTAGAAAACACCGATAAAGCAGTTTTTTTTACTTTTCTGATTACTCTAAATATAAACATCATATACACAGTATTTCTAATGTTTTAATACCAGATGAGGGGCGTAAAAAACACACGTGAAAAAACAACTCTTTAATCTACTGCCATCTAACCAATGATGTTGCGATGCATCTTTATCTCTACTGTTATAACTAGGATTCTTAGGTAGTTGCAATTGGAATTTCAAATTGCACTATCAGGTAACATATGATGCTATGTGGAATTTTAATTAAAAATATGATAAAAAAAATACAAACAAATAATTTCAATAGAATCAGGAACTATCTAGATTATGCAAAATGGGATCAAAACAAAAAAATAGTCAAAAGGCTGAAAAGATTAATAAAGCATGTAGAATTTTAATAAAATTTGAAAACAAAAAATCTGAGAAAAAATACAAAAGAAAATTTAAATAGAATCAGGAACTATCTAGATTAGGCAAAATAGGATCAAAACAAAAATGGGGAAAAAATTGATAAGATTACTAAATATCTTTATAGATATTTAGTTGAGATAATGAGAATATTCATATAAAAACCTCATTTTAATATATATGTGCATCGCACGCACAAAACATGCTAGCTAATATAGGTTAGAGAGAAAATTAAGAAATATCCGCTTTTAGTTAGGATTATAAAGATTTTAATAAACTTCTTGTTAAAGATAATGAAGAATGTTAAAGGCTTAATATATATATATATATAATAAAACCCAAAATCAATGGAGGTTTATAAGATCTCAAAACAATCTTAACGGCTTTATCTGCGATTTATAGATCATTTAGAGACTTTCGTTTGTATATTTTGACATGAACAAAGACTCGAAAAGTTTTTTCTAAAATTAGCTAAAATGATATAGGTTTTTGAGCAGTCTTTTAATATTTTTTCATTATTTAATAAGCTGGCCATGTTAATTTTTTTTTCAAATATCTTTATTATCTTAACAACTAAAATCATTTATAATTCTGAAACAAAAAAAATTAAAGCGGTTTAACTAAAGAACTAACAGATATCCTTTTATTTTTTATATTTTAATAATTCAATTATGTGCATTGTGTTATAATAAGTTGACACATCATTATTGTTTAGAAGACAGCAAATTAAAGAGTTGCTTTTTCACATGCTTCTTACATCCCTTCTCTGTCATTATAGTAGCAGATAAATATATCTATCTACATCAAACCTGTATTTTAATTTTAGACGTGCATTTATGGATGGTTTAGGAAGAGGAACACGGTGCAAACAAAACACTGTGCTGATGGCATTTTGAAGTTTGCCCAGGATTGTAAGAAGATCAAAATGCAGTAATCCTAACCATGTATATCTTTCAGCATTTGTCCGATGAAATTACTATCCTTCTTTCTAGCTCTGTATATGTTTCGGGTCCCTTTTTCAGAAATCACCCCTCGTCGCCAGATCCATTGCCTGGATAACTATGAAAACGAGGTGTTTATTTAAATCCCAACCCGTTCCCGTCTTTTATCTTTTTTTTAAGGTGCAAGAAAAATTAACAAAAATATATCGATACCCAAAAGGGTTTAAATATAATTTCTTTATTTCAATTAATATTCTGTGATTCTCTCTGATTGATTGCATCTTTCGGCTTTAACCTAACCGGTGTTTAGCATGTGCGATACACATTTGTATATTTTAACAGGCAAAGATTTGAGAATTTTTTTAAAGAATTAGTTAAAATAATATAGAATTTAAAAGTTTTTCGCGGGATTTTTATTTTTAAATATTTATTTAGTTAGCTATTTTAAATATTTTTTTAAAAATCATTACTACCTTGACAAAAAATATTTAAGACATTCCTCAAACAAACAATCAAAGTGATTTAAACTAAAAAACTAACAAATATCTTTTTTCTATATCTTATTGATTTAATTATATGCATTAATCTAGAGGGTTTTATTTTGCACGTGCTGTGTACCACCTCCATTGCCAACAATATTGTAGAGCTGAATATCTTGCAAATCCAAAAAGCTGATTGGATTTATAATTTTGAGATTGCTAGCTTCAATTTTATTTTTTTTTATACAGATTGGCAACTAATGAAAACTAAGTTGTAGCATATAAATAATCAAATCTATTATTATATAAAAAGCGAATTTTGGGATTATGTGATGATGTGGACTGAAAGTTGTTTCTTGATTACATTTGATATAATAAAAGTTTAAAGATGTCAAAAGAACTTCTCTAACGTGTGAAATTATAGGTTTCAGCAATTTTTGGGATTGTTCATTCAAGATAAATATTCTACCATCTCTCCATCATTTAGACTTTCCTGCTCTGTCTCTAATAAAGTCTAAATTATCAATGGAATGATGTTGTCAAAGAATACATTGAGTATAGGTCAAATATTCCATTGATATCGATAATCATTTTGTTTATGATGCTGGAATTTATATATAGACATGGATGCATATCTTTCAATGGAAGGGCATGTTTGTTTGCTATGAAGCAGCATGAAAGTACTGAAAGTAGACTTACTTCCGATACGGCAAGTGTTTGTTTTGACAAGAAATAGCATTTGAAATTGCTTCCATATGTTGATGTGAATCCTATGTGGAGCCACTGCTTCTAGATTTCTCTTCATGAGCCCTTAGACTTTGAAAGTGGTAGTATAAGGAAAGAGGAAGAAAGTAATATTTTATTCATATAATTAGTTGGTTCTTTAAGTTTCTTCCATTCTCTCTCATGTTTTTTAGATAAAAGCTTGTATAAAATAATTGCATTTATTAGTTCAACGGTATTACTTCCATAAGAGATTGTCATGTACTTTATGTTATTAAAAAATCCCCCTCTCTATAATCCTCAAATCAAATCCCACTTATTTTTCCCCAACAAAATAAAAATTCCAAGGATCTATAAATCCAAACACTAGGAATTCAATACCAACCAAACACAAAATTATCTAATCCAGATTTTTTCAATTGTACTATTTGGGAATCCAAATTTCAAAGTCCTGCAACCAAACAGCCCCCAAACAAAACAAAGAAAAGAATTACCAATTCTATGAACTGCCTTTAGAAGTATCTTCAAGATTATTTCGGACACTTTCAGTACTTCCGTTCATTCAGGGCCGAAATCATTTCAGTTAATCTTGTAGCATTAATTTCAACAAAATTTGCAGTTGTAACAAATCTAACAATGACACCCAAACATGGTAAAATCCTTGCTCATAACAATGCTGGTTAGATTGCACAGTAGAAAATTTTGAACAAATTAGGTTCAGTAGAGGTTACAACAGTTGCCCATGTTTTCAATCAAGAGCTAATTCAATCATATTTTTTTTGTAGAGAGAATTTAATCACATCACAAGATAACAAGCTAGGTGACCTGCAAATGCACCAACTGCGTGTTTAGTTATAAATCTTCCAAGCTTTCTGATCTCAGTTCGTCTCCGATATCACTAATCCTTCATCTGAGCATGGAACAAAAATGCAGTTTTTCGAATGCAGCACCAGCCGCCGAACCAAAATCTCCAATCTTGGGCATGCCGCCTCTTAACTTTGTACAATCTCACGATTTAATTCTTTGGAACTCAAACCAAATCTCGTAGTGATTAAACAGCAAGCTATCATGTGTATGTTTCCCTACAAACTCCAACCCAATTTCCGCAAGTCTCCTTGGGCACTCATCCCTTAATCTCGTACAAAACTTCATATTATGCGATGCAAAAATCCTCCCCTTCTCCAAATTTAACCTTGGCACCAATCTCTCCAACCCGAGCCAAACCAGCTTATCGGGAATATGAAGAAACACTGCACTTGCATATATCAAATCATATTCAATACCATAGCCAAACCTACTAAAATCCATATCATCCCCTTTTAAAATTAGGGGTTTTTTGTATAAGAGGCCTTGAGAGGGGAGCTCGTAGCGAAGAGCGGCCACTAGAGAGAGGTCGTCGCGTTCGAGGCAGTGAAAGTGGGCTGGGTCGAGGAAGCGGATGAAGTGGAGCCCAACCCGGAGGGTCCCGCACCCGATCTCAAGGACTTGGGAGGAAGGGGCTAGGTTGGCTGAGGATGCGAGGAACTCGAAGACATCACGGCCGCCGGCCCAGGGCTCGCCATAGTTGCTGTGGTGCTCTTCGACGAGGAGCTCCCCGGGGCAGGAGAGGGGAGTCTGGGACCCGCTTGTGTCATTCTCATAGTGGGAGATTCCTTTGTAGCTGAAGCAAGCAACAAAAAGTAAGTTTGTGTATCAGAAATCATTTTACACTAGCATCAAAGTATGTTTGTGTATCAGAAATCATTTTACACTAGCATCAAAGCAAGCAACAAATGCAGTCAGTGAGAGTTTGTCTTGCAAAAAGTAAGTTTGTGTATTAGAAATCATTTTACACTAGCATCAGTAAACATCGGCATTTGCTGTGTGTTGAGGATTAATTGCACTAAACTAAAATTAACCAATCGTCGTTTTTCACTACCTTCCTTAAAAAATTTCTTATTTCAGTAAGTTCCCTTAAAGTGCTACATTTAAGGGTATTTTACTGGGGGAAAACTCCTTTAAAACCAAAGTTAAGGGAGTTTAATGCAATGAAATTTTTAAGGTAGTTATTTGAAAACAGCTATATTTTAGGGCGTGTCGCCTTAGCTGTTGTGCAGTTGTGGTCATCTTCTACTAGTAGCTCTCCAGGACAAGAGACAGAGAGCGGGGAGTGAGGACACGTATCATTCCTGCAACGATCCTTTGTAACTTCAACAAACAATATAAGGTATGGCTAGTTAGTTGGCACAAGACTTAATGATAGGGCTGCTCAACATATGTGTGCGTGTAAATAACACTTGCAAGCAAGCCACAAAAAAAAAGATTCAAATATGCATGATATTCATGTGAAAAAATCCATAATTATATTCACTAAAACACTAAAACACTAGAACAATGGCAAATATTAAGAAAATAAATAGCGGGTATTATGAGATGGCCCAGGTGTAATTTATTTTTTAGTTATAGGGGTTTCTAATGTTAAAAAAAATTGATGTCTGTCAGACTAAGTGCCAGTTTTTGTATCATGTATTATTTTATATTTTTTATACTCCATTGGTGAAAATTACCCTATGTGCTAATTCAGAAGTCAGAAGATGGATTGTGGTCATTTCATTTGCTAGATGGTAAAATCTTATACGATTGTTATAATCTATTAACATCATTATCACTTTACTCATAAACATAATGCGTATATGCTTTAATTTCCCATATTTTAAAAAAACATCACCATCATCGAGAAGATTTTGTGGATGGGAACTCTATTGGTTTATTTTCAATTATTAGCTGAATAGGATATCTAATAGCTGAATGCAGTATCTACGATTTATTTTCCAAGACTGATAACAGGGAGGATGGGAAGATCAGGGAAACAAATCTTCAACTCTGACCAGCAACATGAATAGAAAGGGATCTCCTTTATTAGTCTTATTTAATTTCAAATACTCTAAAAGAGGATAATTAGAAGCTTAAATTAACAAGTGGACTTTGAGACTGTATCCTGTTGAATCACGTGATCAATTTTAGAGCAATTTTCTTAATATCGACATATCATTTCTAGAACAAAAAAGAATATGGATGGACTAAGTCACTAAAAGGATGGTGAGGCTACCACCATGAATATTTTAGCAGGTACATAACCTCCATCACTATATTCTTTCACCTTAGGTACTTTAAAAAAGGCTCGAAACCTTATGTTAACAAATGGTTTTCATTGTGATGTCTTTTATGGTACAAACAATATATATAATCTCTATAACCTCCGGTTATTTAACAAAATCTGAAATACAGTTAAAATTTTCCTGATGGACTAAATGGATGGTGTGATCTACAGGTGAAATTACAAATGAAAACTTTCAAGCTAATATGATGGAGCATGTGGATCAATTTCTCCATTATTTAATAAAATTATCACTATAATTAGTTGAATCCGTCATCTAATTTCCCACTCTTTTAGTTAAGGATAATGAGGTTTTACTGCAAATACATTTTACCGATCAACAAATTGAATGCAAGATTTTTAATGTAAGATTTAAACCGTCAGATTAGAAAATGGCTTCCAAGTTTGAGTCATTTCAGGTAAACATACACATATTGTATTAAATTTCATTCATGTTTTTTCCAAATTTAATGAACCCAGAAATAGATAATTCATCTTGTATTTCAAATACGTAGTTCTTCGAAAACGTAAATCAGTAAATGAGTCTCAAAATTCAACCTTTTTAAAAAAAAAGGTAACACCATTTCACCTTAAACTCCATAAACCTCTTCACATTTAACAAAATCTTCACAGTTATTATATACTTTTTTATTGTGTGTACACTGGAAAAAGGTTCCAAAGCCCCAAATTATGAAGCGTGTTCCAAACTTTAATTGTCAAAATAGCTATAGTTACCTAATCCTTTATCCCTTAATTGGTACAATATTCAATAATTTTATTTCCTCAAAAAAGAATTAGACATGAGCATATAGAGTGTTGGCTTTAACAATCACAAATCTCAAATTAATTGCCCATCTTCAATTTAATGAAAATATCCTCGATATTGGTTGGTGAGGTTACATTTGATAAAAATCAAATGGTTTTCAAGTTTCAACCTTTTCACATAATGTCCATCACATATCACCTTAAATTCCACAGCCTTCTCTAGAAATAACGAGATCAACACAATGATATAACTTTTATTGTTTCGAAAATCTAAGAATAAAGGCCTCAAACCCTTCATCCGCCGACTGGTCTCCAAGACTTGACCTCTTAAAAACAAGAAATAACATTTCAAAATTCAAATACAGTTCCCCTCTCCAAATTAAAGCAAACAAAGCAATAACATGAATGTGGTAAGTTGGTAACCTAGTGATGACCTTACCTTCTTAACTCCACATATGGGTATCAATGTCAGTCTTTCTTGTACAAGAACAATAAAGGATGGCCGCATTTAACAATCACATATCATATCAAATTCCATATTCACTCCAGTGCGACAAAATTTTCACAATGTTGTGTTGTGGGATTACCCTAACTTATGCAATTGGATTTCAAGCTTCAACCTATAGATATAAGGACCACCACATGTCGCCTTATGCTCTAGATCTTGATCATTTTAGTACCCAAAACTTGAATGTTTTTAAACAAGAACTTCAAATTCCTAAATTCAAGTACATGTCATTGCAAATATCCAAAAATTTACTCCACCAAAACGAGCTGCAATAACCAAGCGGAGAACTTACTTTCTCAGATCCTCGAGCTGCTGCGCGCGAGTCCTGGGGTTGATCCCCTTCCTCAGCTTGTTCCATTCCTCCCACTTGTCCTGCGGATCAGGGAGCGCTATGCGCTCGATTAGGGATTTCAGCCATTGGATGTCCTCCTGCGTCGTCGAGATCTGACGCGAGGTCGAAGAATGGACGGCTGAGATTTGATTTGAGGAGGGTTGAGGGCAGGAGCATGGTGAGGGCGGCGAAGGGGAGAGAGAGGGGAGGAGGAGGAAGACGAGGAGGGCGCCGGAGGAGAACGAGAGGAGGAGGAGTGCGGGAACTGTGATGCCGCCGGTGGGCTTCACCGGCGACAGAGATATCGCCATTGGAGATGGAGCGAGGCTGTGATGAAGTTGAGATCTGCGGGCGATTTTGGAAGAATAACCTTTTATCTTGGGTATTGCCAAAATAAGTACCTCGAACCTGGAGTATTTCAATATTGGCCCCTGAAATTTCTGTATTTACTCTTGGCTCCCTCAGGTTTACAAGGCGTGTTATTACGATTAGCCCCAGAATTAACTGGAATCTTTCGTGTCCAATAAAAAAGGAGTCTTTTGCTTTCAAAACCTCGTCTTTTTCCTCGTGTTTTCTTACATGCCCTTTCCCTTTCCTTCGCCCTCTTCAAAAAACCCATCACAAACCCTAGCAAAAACCCTAACCCAAAACCCAGACCTAGAACCCTAAATCAACACCCGCTTCTCTAAAAATCATCGATTGAATCGAGCAAATGGACGAGACCGCAAGCAATGTCGCTCGAGCGATCGCCACAGCCTTGGATTGGAGCTCCACCCCCGATGCTCGAAAGGCCGCTGTTTCTTACTTGGAATCGGTCTGCATTCTTCAATCTTAAACCCCTTTTTTTGGAGGTTTTGTTTTGGATTCTGTGACAGCGTAGATGATCAAGCTGCAATTGTTTCAATCATAAATGAAATTTCATGCAACAAAACAAGTAGATTTCGTGCGTTTCGCTTGAAACGCCTCTGCCCTCAGAGGATTTGCAATTTTGCAGGAAAAATGAACTTATGTGGACATTTTGTTGCTTAGAATCAGTTGAAACCCCTAGTCAGAACTATAAATTGATTTATGATTTACTTTAAAATTTTAGAGTTAAAGCTGAATGCATATACTGCAAAATATCGGTTACGCCTATCGGTATGTTGTATTTTGTCGGGCATGCTAAGATGTTCACTTTTCAGCAAAGAAATGTATGCTCACATTACCCAAATCCTTGACTTCTATGTGTTGCATAGAGCATACATTCTTGGATAACTCAAAAAGTAGGAGTGTCAATTTGGTAATGTTGACTTCGTGTCAGGTTAAGGTCAGCTTTAATCTGACCTAAAACCTGACCCAATTTTTAAACGGGTAAATTTCACCAATTCGAACATGATAATCAGGTTACCCAGGACCGACACAGTTACTTACAAGGGATCATATCCTGACCCGATTAACTCTATTATTTTTATCAAGAAATATAAACAGCATGAAAACTTATTCAATTTTTAGGAAGTTGACTACTAGATGAATTGGTTTAAGAAAATGGTTTTGGTCATGAGTTTATAAATTTGGCTATGTGATTCTTTTTAGCGTAAGCTCCAAATCTTAAAACTTTGTTTATTCAATTGGTTCAAATTGGATTTTTTTGGTCAAAGCCCTGCATCCTATCCACTTCTATTTATTGATCAGGTTAGACACATTGATCCAGTTATGACACATACATATTTATTTCGCACCAGATTGTCTGGTCGGTTCAAAATTGATGCCCTATCTTAAAGAATACTGGATCCTAGTGATTACTAATTGATATATGCATTGTTGACATTAGATCAGTGAACCTTGACATGTCAAGTCATTAAACCACGATGGTATGATGGATGCCAATTTCGCGGACCATTGTAACTTTGGAGTTGTTGCATGACAAATGCCAGGTCTAATCAACTTCGTGAAGCTGAGAGAGATTATTTTGAAGCATAGATGGTTATTTGTTGCATACTCCATGCCACATTCACCCCCCACCCATGCATGCATGCATGCATACATACTTATATGCATACATATGTACACACATAGATACATACATACATGTATGCATGTACTAGTGTTTGTGTATATAAGCTTGTGATGGGTGCATGTATCTCTGTATGAGCAATTTGGTCCATACACATCGGTTTCCTATATAATTACCTTTCTCCATATATTGAATACAGATAAAAAGTGGAGATATCCGTATCTTAGCAAATACATCACTTCACCTTGTTCGCAAGGATTGGTCTTCTGAGATTCGGCTGCATGGGTTTAAAATGTTGCAGGTATGAACCATCTTTCTTTTTGTTGCATGCCAATTAAATGCATTTAGCGAATTGTTGTTATCAGACTTTCTCTCATATACTATATCATATTTCATGTTTGATGTGGCCCTATTTACATATAAACCATTTAGAATTATATATAGCGCAGGACATTTCTGATATGATGTATGACTGTTGTTATAGGTTAAGGTTTTGGCAGTTGTGAAATTATTTCTGTGATGGATTCATCATCATCTTCTTATGTAGGCCTTTTCCCATCAGAAGGGGTTGGCTGTGAAGCAATGCTTTATGAAACAGTCACTGAGTTTTACATTCGATAGGGCCTAGAAGTGCCTACTACTACACCAACAAGCCTATTTAATAGAATTTGGGATTGGAGAATTTGAAAAGAAAAAAAAACTGATCATGTAGGATTCCCGGCTCTTTTGGAATGTTCTCGAAGGAGGGTAAATATGGAGAAGTCATGGATGGAATAATCTGGTCATATATAGTTTTAATATGAATGAGAAAGAAGAATGATTTGCTTTACGAAATGTAAATGCATGAAATAAAGTGCATAAAATACTTGACAAGATAAATAGAAGGGCTGAAATAGAAAATCGGTTCATCTTCCAACACTGATTACAACTCATGATTACTTTAGGTGACTTTACATGACATTAATGATAAAAATATAGCTGTTCATACTAAAATTTCTTGACCAACTTCAAATTGAATCACTAAACTCCGTTCTTAAAAGTCGTAGCTGTTCACTTGAATGCTCACGTCCTTTTTTTTTAATCTCTTTCCAATTGACTGCAAATCATATTTCAAATATAAACAAACTCCTAATGAATCCAAAATTAAATTGGAAGCACAAATTAAGGCTACAATTAAACCTCCTAAAAACTGAAATCTAAATCATGTTGGCATCACCTTGTACCTCATTCTGTTGCTTTTGTTGTATAAAACTATAAATGTGTTTGGCTGTGATAGTTGATACAAATTGAATGGAAAATGGGCATCATTCAATGTTACCTGGAACGCAGAACGTTTCGGCATGCAAAACGAAAATGGGAATGCGGAACGCCTCTTGTTGAGGAACATGCTACAGTTATGGTAGTCTTCTTTGGAATGGATAACATACCTCTAAAAAAGGATGAGTTTTTAGACCGTTTGTATGCATCTGTTTATTTATGTATAATATACATAAATATAATTCAATTTCTTGTGCTAAAAAATAAATATTTTTTAGTATAATCTTACACAAACCCGATTATATGCCCTATTAAACTTAAGTTTTGATCGGAACGACGATTCTTCCGATCCGGAGCGTTAGTGTTCCCAAATTGGGACAATCGTTCCAAATCACAATTCGCTAGCGGTTTAGCTGTTTATAGTGAACGTTTCGGTACGCGGAAAGAAAACGGGAATACAAAACACTACTTGTCATGGAACATGGTACGATAGGAGTAGTTTTCTTCGATACGTTAAAACAACACGGAAAATGTATCTTTAGAACATGGACTATTTTTTTTTGGATAGTTTACATTTACATATGTATTATTTAAATACAAAAAATTTAATTCTTTGTTATCTATTTAAGTTCGTGAAAATGATATTTATTTTTAGTAGCAAGTGTTAACACAAACCCGACTGTATGCCCATATAACTTAAGTTCCTAATAGGTTAGATCGCAACGATGATTCTTCCAATCCGGATCACTAGTGTTCCCCGATTGGGAACGGCCGTTGCAAATTGCAAATCGCTAATGGTTTAGTAATTTATGGTAACACATTCACCCATACCAGAACGATTTTCTATATTTTGAGAATATGAGAACAATCTTTGCTGGTTAAATACCTTTATCTGTATTTTGAATTTTAAAAATGATATTGGGATTTTCTGCTGACCATCACTTTTTTCATGGTGCCAGCATTTGGTTCGATTCAGATGGGATGAGTTTAGTGTTACGGAACGAAGAGATTTTGCCAATATGACCGTTAATTTGATATCAGAAATGATCAGCCCACAAGAGGAGTGGGCACTGAAGAGCCAAACAGCTGCCCTTGTTGCTGAGGTGTTTATACTGCTGATGCAACAAATATAATTGGATACTCATGAATTTTCTTTCTTTCTTTTTTATGTGCCAGGTAGTAAGGAGAGAAGGAGTAACGTTATGGCAGGAGCTGCTTCCATCTTTAGTTTCTCTATCTAATAAAGGCCCCATAGAGGTACACCGTGTTGCTCGGTTAGAGTTGTTCGTTACTAATATGTTCATGTATTTGCACCTCAAGATGTGGAAAAAATTTGAAACTTTCTCCTTTATAAATGACCAGGCTGAGTTGGTTGCCATGATGCTGAGATGGCTTCCTGAAGATATCACCGTTCATAACGAAGATTTAGAAGGTCTTGATGTGTATTTTATTTGTCACTCGCAGGAATATCTTTTTGTCGCCTTTAAGTATATTTTTTCTCCAGCTATAGAAAGTTCTATATTGTTGTTGCATCCAATCCTGATTATTTTAGTGCATACAAAGGTGATCGTCGTAGGGCATTGTTGCGCGGTCTTACTGAATCTTTGACTGAGATTTTGCCATTGCTATACACTGTAAGCTATCTATTTCCAAATAAATGCATTGGAAGTTTTGCTTTGTATAACATTTTATTTAGTTCTCTCCTTAACTCATCCTACAGTGAATTCTGATGTCTTCTTTCAGTTGCTTGAAAAGCACTTTGGAGCCGCTATAAGTGAATATGGTAAACAACAGCTAGTTGCAGCAAAACAGCATGCAGAAACAGTTACAGCTGTTTTAAATGCTGTTAATGCATATGTGGAATGGGCTCCTGTTCCTGATCTCGCCAAATATGGACTTATTCATGGGTATATTGCCAAAGTTACTGAATTGCGTTCTCTGTTGATATAATGCTGATATTCTTGTGGGCCCAATCAAATATTTTTTGGCCTTTTGTAACAGATGTGGATTCTTGCTTTCTTCACATGAGTTTTGCCTCCATGCTTGTGAATTTTTCAAACATGTTTCCCAAAGGTATGTGTAATCATCTCTCTTTAAATATTTGATATTCAGAGTTTTGTAAAGCATTTTTCTTATTTGCTTTTGCCTGCATGCAGGAAAAGGCCTGTTGATGCTACTTCCACAGAATTTGATTCTGCAATCAGTAGCATCTTCCAGATTTTGATGGGTGTATCTAGAGATTTCTTAAACAAATCTAGCGCCAGTGCTGCTGGTATTGATGAAAGTGAATTTGAATTTATGGAATGTATATGTGAGAGTATGGTGGCTTTAGGTTCTTCTCATGTGCAGTGCATTTCTGGTGCTGGAACCATAATTTCCCAATATCTTCAACTGGTACCTTTAAAATTAATTGTTCAGTTCACAATTCCGCATCATTTGTCACCTTATTTTTATTTTTTAAAAAATATAAGCTAGTTTTCATGCAGTTTATTAGTGAGCAAATAACAGTGCATTGAAATGTGGTCGGAATATTCCTTGAGGTTTACTCCCTTGTCCAAGCAATCTTTACATGTGCTAATTTGGGAACTGGGCTAAAATTCGGTGCTTCGTATACTTAAACATATAATGATGAAAATTGAATTAGTTCATTTTCCTAAATCCGATAGGTGATTGCTATAGGCGGCGGTTGTGGTCTGTTAGATTCATCGTTGTCCTTTTCTCTCTGATTTGTATTTTGGTTGCATTTTGTTATTTTCTGTGCCTATTGGATAGGAGGGATATAGAAAATGCCATGCCAATTGGGCATCTTCGCAGCATAGCGTTTGAATTAGTTAGCTATTTTAAAGTGCACCCTGATGATACACATAATGTCCTGTCATGGTTCCATCAATGAGCTTGTTTGTAGTGAAGGAAGCTCGACATTCTTAAAGCAGTATTAGAACCTATCAGTTCTGCCATATACAGTCGAATTATTTGCTAGGAAGAACACAAACAAGGATGTTCTATTTGATGTTAATACTGAAACTTCATATTCATGTGCCGTTTTTTTCCATGTCAATGTATAATTTATAGATTGGAAGCAGGATACCTTTCTTTTCTATCTACCTTATATTTCATTCCATATGCAAACAAATGACATTTGTGGTTTTCTAGTGCAATTTTCTTGCAGGCTGTATTCTGTTTGATTTAACCATTCTTCGGTTTATCCAACATTTATGCTTGTCTTTCAGATGATGGGCTATTTCCAACATTTTAAGCTTGCACTGCATTTTCACTCTCTGCTTTTTTGGCTGGTACGTCCAAATTCTTGCAGATATACCTCTTCGAAAATCCATTATCTGCCCTCTTTTATTTATAACGGGGGTGACTAAATCCGTATTGAAGGTTTATCATATTGTTCACAGGTTGTCATGAGAGAATCAGTGTCTAAGCAGAAGGCTTCTACACAAACTGCCGGGGACAATAATGCTGCCTTAGCCTCAGCTCAGGGGGAGGAGAAAAAAGGGGTTTCAGATTTCATCAATGATGAGATATGTTCTGTTCTTTTGGATGTTTCTCTCCAGAGAATGCTTAAAAAGAATGTTTCCTCTGGGCCCACTCCATCAGTTGAGGGTCTAGAATTGTGGAGTGACGAGTTTGATGGAAAGAGTGACTTTGGTCAATATCGCTCTAGATTGGTATGGATTTACCTCCCTTTTCTTCTTTTGCATAATTATAGTTTGATATATTGTACATTAGATGTTACCCATACCATTGTCTTTCTATAAAAAACGAAAGAAAGAATGAGAGAGTTAATAAGAATCTTTCAGAAACCTCTAATAAACTGATGCCGATGCTAATCTTATTTACTTTATTTGTAATGCTCTAAGGAAGCTGTTGTCATGCCAATACTTCTATAGTTTGAACTGAAGCAGGGTCCTTGAAAAAAATCGTTCCAAGACTGATTCTAGAACAATTAAACTTAGGCTGCCGGTCTCTTTGTTAGGTACAGCTCAGTCAACACTCAACAGTAAACACCAGAAGCATTTTCTTGATGCAAGTTCCCTCATTTGTACATTACAAAGCCGCTTGGTGCACTATGTTTTCTTTGGCTCTTCGTTTCTCCCGTTTATATGATGCTATTATGGGAAGGGGACCAACTCTGTTTTTTGTCAACTCTAATTTTCCACGTTCTCAAATTCCTAGAACATTAGCGTGAGTGTGCTGAGAGTTATATCTATAGTCTATTAAGGCGACCTTAGCTAACTTGAGGTCAACCTTAGGCTTAAATATAATAATCCATCAATTTATTGGATGGTTTACAATATCCAGATTCCATCTTGAATTCGATGGCCTATCGTATGAGTACACCAATTTTCCATGTGATTTGTATCCCATTTTCCTGCTGTCTAGAGATTAGGACGCTCTATAATGAAGAACTGATAGGTTGCTACCATCTAATGCATGCTAATCACTATTAAACTACTAATCTATATACATAGCTATATATTCAATTCCTTTGTGGTATTGGCAGCACCATAAAAATTTCACAAACAAGAATGTCTAAATCGATATGTACTATATTTTATAGAAATAAAAGCATATCTAAAAATTTTACCGCCTCTATCTAATCAGAGGGATACAATTTATGTAAATTTACATTTTACCATCAGTTCTCCATTTATGTTGTATTGTATGGTCTTCTGAGTTTTGGTTTTCTTTCCTGAACTTTCTATTGCAGTTAGACCTCATTAGGCTGGTTTCTTCTCAAAAGCCAGTAACAGCTGTATCAAGGGTGGCACAGAGAATTAGTGCCATTATCAGTACTTCAGTCATTGTGCCGACACCAGCTCAGGTTTATATGTAGCATGGCTTTGATTTTTATTTTTATTTCATTTTTATTAAGACGCAGTTACTTAGTATAAATGAATTAGGTAACTTGTATGTTATTCCTATGATAAACGGCGGTTTTCAATATCAGGCATAAAATAATATTTTGCTTGTTAATAATATGAAACCAGGATTTAGCTATGCTGGAAAGCCTGCAATTAGGCCTCGAGACAATTGTGAGTGCAATCTTTGACGGATCATCTGATTTCAGCAGTGCTTCTGAAATAAAATTTCAGTTACATAGAATTCTGGAAGGTTGCAATTAGTTCTCTGATGTAATTTTCTAGGTGGTTATGTTTCGTTCTGAAGCATGCTAATTTCTTTAGTAATTCGTATCCTCAGGTTTACTTCAGCAACTTCTTTCATTAACATGGACTGAACCGGCACTTGCTGAGTTACTTGGGCGATTTTTAGATGCCTTAGGCCCCTATCTGAAATACTTCTCTGACACGGTCGCTCTTGTTGTGAATAAACTTTTTGAACTTCTGACAACACTTCCTTTCTCGCTGAAGGTCGTGCTAGAATTCGAATTCCGTTGATTCTTTCACCTACCTTCACCATCCTTTTTTTCTATTAATGCTTTAGAATGCTCATATTACTCTGGATTATTCCATTTATTGCTCAGCAGGACCCTTCTTCACTTGGTGCGCGGCATGCTAGGTTGCAGATTTGTTCATCATTCATTCGTATTGCTCGAGCTGCTGACAAAAGTCTCCTTCCTCACATGAAGGTTAGATTATGTACATTGTCAATTGAGCATTGTTGGAAATAGTTGTGTGCCTATCTAGCATGCAACCCATTCTTGCATTAAATTGTTTAATATGTGTGCCCTTCGAAGCCAATATACATAAAAGCATATATGCAAGCACATACTCTGTTGTTTTTTTTTTTTTTGCACATTGATACACTGCCACACTCTATTGACCATTGATAAGAATGTGGATTTTGAGTCAATGAAACGACTTGCCATGTTTATAAGAGATTTGAAACTTGAATACTTGATGCATTGTGTATGTAATGCTTGTTTTGCATATAGACATCTCTCGATGTCAATATGGATGTGGTGCCTGTGCATAGTGGCCTTCATTCTCTTCACCAAACATAGACATATGAATAGAATTTTGGATTCTGAGCAGATAGGATCTTTAGATTTCAAGTATCCCAATGACATGCTAATGCGTGTTAAGAACCTGAAAAGACATGCTTTGGACAAGGTAAAGTTGCAGCTGTATACTAACAGTACTTAAAGAACCTTAGGATAAATGATCTTTAACTTTGTTGGTGATGCACATTCATAGAACACTTGTTACTTAACAACAATCAAATTGTGTGACTGATGTCGATCAAGAGCGTTTTATCAATGTAAGGCTGCCTTATAATTTTGTCGTCCTTTGAGAGGTTGAAATAGAGCATGACAAGTTGTAAAGTGGACTATCAATATGACTTGATATGTTTTGGCGAGCATTTGACAAGAACATTTTCTAATGTGATCGATAAGGGAAGTTGGACACTTAAACCCAGAGGAAGTAGCTATTTGTCGTAAAAACCTCATGTATCTTGCACCTTAAGGGTGGTTAAGATTGTCGGATTTGGGTTCAAATGAAGAATGAGGTCTACACACAATTGAAAATGCCATGCCACCTGTGCACTCAGGCGACTAAGGTAATTATTACTGGAAAATAAAAATGTGTCCCATGCATTCTACAACTTTGAAGGCTGAGATGCTGTGACACCGAATATTTGTTTCTTGATCTGTAGGGACACCACAGAACGAAGGCAATATTCCCAGAATATATATAGAATAGCTACAGAGAGACACTCTGTTACTATCTCATTACTCCCCTTATTGGCTAACAGCAGATAAAACAATGAAATATAAAACAATTATCTAGTGTTGCTGTATAATCTAGGTACTGATTGACATCAAAATTATTCTTGTCGATTTAATATGCTGATTCTACAGGGTATTGCTGACACCATGGCTTATCTCCAAGGAGAAGGTCGATTGCTTCGTGGTGAGCATAATCTTCTAGGTGAAGCGTTTCTTGTTATGGCCTCTTCTTCTGGGTAATCAAAATCCACTACCTTGTGTTTGTTTATATATGACTGAACAAACATAGAAATTCCAAGACATTTATACTTTTCAACAGACATTCCTTCTAAGGATTTCTATTTTTGTGTGTAAATCTAGGATTCAGCAACAACAAGAAGTACTGGCTTGGTTACTTGAACCGCTGAGCAAACATTGGGTTCAATTAGAATGGCAAAATGTGTATTTGTCTGATCCGTTAGGGTTGGCACGACTATGCGCTGACACCCAGTTCATGTGGAACATATTTCACTCAGTGACCTTCTTTGAGAAGGCACTTAAAAGGAGTGGAAATAAGAAGGCCAACAGCATTAATCCAAATCAGTTATCAGCAAGTGATAGTTCTACTCATTACCATCCTATGTCTTCTCATTTATCATGGATGTTGCCTCCACTCTTAAAGGTAAGTGCAATATCCTAATAAATAGCTTATTTATCTTCAAATTGAGCTGATATTAGTTCCAAGGTTTTAAATCTGGGCTGATTCTATCTGAGATGGCTGGCTAATTCTGATCCGAAAAAATGACCGTCCAAGTACGATACTGAAATTTTAAACCTTGATACTAGGTTCACCAATTGATGAGAGGGATTTTAATATTATGTTTATTTTAATGGGTTAATGGGTTTATTAATGAGTTAATCGGTTTTATTACTGGTTTGTTGGTCTATTTGACGTAGTAGAAAAAATGTCAAATTCATAGTTGTCAATGTATTGAAAAATAAAAGTCAGTAGCTGATACATTCGAAATGGCCTTCTTTTACCAAATATGACCGTCCAATACTGGTACCATTACTAAGATTATGAACTTAACTCAAAGTTTCCTTCTGAAAGAATCAACAATTTTTTGTTACTGTAGCTGCTGGATAGTACCCTTGAGACAGTCTCTAGGCTTGGGTAACAAACTCTTTTTTCATTCACCCGCAGCTGCTTCATCGTGTACATTCTATATGGTCTGAGCCGGTTGCCCAAGCTTTGACCAGTGAGCTAAGAGCAGCAAAGAGTATGAACCAGGTTGAGCAGGCCAGTCTTCTAGGGGAGGGAAATTCAAGAGTGTTGAAAGGTCAAATCACCTTTGGTGATGGATCTCAGGCTGATATGAGCAGGGAAGGCGATTCGAGTGAAAACGACATAAGGAATTGGTTGAAGGGTATAAGAGACAGTGGGTATGCACATGCTTATTTATGCTTTAACATTTTCCGGCGGCAACTTGTTTGTTTGTTTGTGTTATTGCTTTTACAGGTAATCAATCAGGGCTGAATAATTCCGAGCATCTCTCTCTCTCTCTCTCTCTCTCTCTCTCTCTCTCTCTGTGTGTGTGTGTGTGTGTGTGTGTGTGGACCTGACCTGAGATCTACCTAAAATTTTATTTGCACCTAAATATGGCCGATTTTAATTTTTATCCAGTACTTTCATAGATAGTGTCATTTCACTTGTATTTAAGGAGTCCCACCTACACCACCCACCCTCCCCCACCCCGAAAAAAACACCACACACACAAAAGAAGAAGAAGAAAGAAACCCTGCGTGTCCCTGCTTATTGACCTGACCTGAGATGCAACCGAATTTTTATCTGTATGTAAACGTGGCCAATCTTATTTTTATTTCCAATTTTTTTCATGGATACTGCCATTTCGCTTGTATTTATGGATTCCTTTGTAGTTTCTGGTCAATGATATGAATACTTAATGTCCAACTTCAAATTCCCAAAGTTTAGAGGTTTCCTTCTTATTTTGATTATAACTTCCATGATTAATAGCATACTTTCTATGTATCTTTTTCATTTAAGGGGTGTGTGACATGTGTCTCCTTTTATTTTGATCGACTTTACATTTTATACAACTATTAATTTGCGCGTGCGATTCAGCTGAGATTTTAATATAATGGATAGTTATTTTAGGAGAATAACATGGAGTTGTTCCTGTTACCCAGTGCCCGGAATTGTCTAAAATTGATTTAGTTTGGTGACGAGGTGGCAACCTAATCAATTTTCTTCAATTTCCTTGAACCAATTTGATCTATTAGTTGTTAGAATTTTAATGTGCAACTCCCTCCTCTTCTAGTTAACATGGTAGATAATTTTTTCTTAGTTGACTCTCAATTATATTGTTGTAGCCGGGTCAGGCTCAGACCAGGCCCAGCTTTCTTTGTAGAAAATACAACAAGTTATATAGCCAAAAAGTACTGTTTAGGTTGTGTATCGATCAGCTTTTCTCTAATATTAAGTATGATGCTCATTCTCCAAAACCAGTTTATTGGGGTTTGTTTCTTTATACAAGAAGGCGATGACTTCTTTTGTATGACTGCAGGTATAATGTTATTGGCTTGTCAACAACTATAGGGGACTACTTTTTCCGATTCATAGAGAGCCCTTTGGTCACAATTGCTCTAATGGAGAATGTTCAATCGATGGAATTTCGACATATACGCCAACTGATACACCTAGTTATTATTCCGCTTGTCAAATGTTGCCCTTCGGATTTATGGGCATCATGGCTCGAAAATATCTTGTATCCATTATTTCTTCACTGCCAGCAAGCTCTTTCTTGTTCATGGGCTAGTCTTCTATGTGAGGGTAGAGCAAAAGTTCCTGATAATTTTGGCAATCTTGCTGGGTTGGAACTAAAGGTTGAAGTAATGGAAGAAAAGTTACTGCGTGGATTGACCCGTGAGATATGTTACCTCCTCTCCACTTTAGCATCGCCGGCACTAAATAGTGGGCTTGCTTCCTTAGAACAACTTGGGCATGTGAATCGCATGGAAGTGTCGTTGCCCAAAGATTTGAATGCATTTACCTCAATTTCTATGATTGCGTAAATTTCTAAGTTCTGTATTTTGTTTTGATAAATCAAAATTTTCTTTTGTTATTACAACAAATGCCACCACACATAAGTTTCTTCTACCACAACCTTATGATGAAATTGATATATTACAACCCTTCCAGGAAACCTGTCCTTCTATTTCAATTGTTAAAGGTTAGTGTTTGTTCTGGCTATCCCAAGGACAAACATTTTACCTACTACCTTAATCTGTTGGAACAATTTAAAATACAGACACTAATAAGAACTTTAGATTTCTTGAGTTTACTATATATTTTTTATTTTCAATGAAATAAAGTTGCTGTGATTTAGCTTGAAAACATGGTCTTGTTACAGCTTCCTGATGGGACACAAGGGGCTTGCACTTCCTGCATTGAAGATCACTGTTGAATTATTTACTTGGACTGATGGTGAAGCTGTGGCAAAAATTGTCCCCTTCTGTGGATCTCTAATTCTTCTTGCTACATCATCAAATAGCATGGAGCTTGGAGAGTTTGTTGCTAAGGATTTATTCTATGCTATTATTCAAGGTTTGGCCCTCGAGTCAAATGCTGTTATAAGTTCTGATCTTGTTGGTCTCTGTCGGGAAATATATGTGCATCTTTTGAATAGAGACCCTTCTCCAAGACAGGTTAGTTAAAAATAGTAATTATTGACTTATGAAGTGTGGTCTTAAGTAAAAAATGAATTAATAACTCCTCTGTAGTTTACTCCATATAGCACTTATACCCACTCTGGTATATTATCAGCACAAGCACCCCTTTGCTCGATTGACCAATACCCTAATAAAAACTCATATTTTACTCTCTATAACACAAACTAAGTTCTAGAGTCAATAATTAGTGATCATTTGAGTTGTTAAGAGCAGAACGAGTGTCTTTAGGGTATTGGTCGATGAGAAGGGTTTTTTTCTGGGCGGGGCGGGCTGGGGTGTGGGGTTGTACTGATAACTCACATGAGGGGGTATAAGTGCTATACATGGTAAAACTACAGGGCGGTTTTGTTCAATTAACCAAATGAATTTGGATGCTAAGAAGTGAATTTTGTTTTGTGCAGGTTCTACTGTCGCTTCCTTGTATAACTAGGGAAGATTTACTTGCGTTTGAGGATGCTTTGCAAAAAACAAGCAGTCCTAAAGAACAAAAGCAGCACATGAAGAGCTTGCTCCAACTAGCTACTGGAAATAAACTGAAAGCGCTTGCCACTCAAAAAAGCACCAATGTCATAACCAATGTTACAGGTGATTGCCTATCTCATCCCTTGCATGTAGAATATATCTTCTTTGTTGCACTTGCATTCCATGTGTTTTCAAACTCTCTAGTCTTCGGTGGACTGTTCATCACGTTTTACGGTTTTTATTACCACTGTGGATATCGTCCATCATATTTTTGCTCTTGCTTCACATATAGAAGTCCAAAGCAAGAATATAAATTTTATATAAACCTTTTAGTGGTTCGAAGTCAGCAATATTATTATTTCCAAAGATGGTATTAGCTTTAAAGTAGCGGTTCATTTGCTTTGTACTTAGAGGTCAACTGCAATTCTCACCATATTATTAGTCAGTGTAGATACTTCCTAGTGTAAGGAGAATATGAAATTGCCTATTGTTTGCATCTCTATAGTTATCTCGTTATGAATTTGGCGCCAAGAATGATAAATACAAACGTTCTATTCGTTTACAGAGTATATGCTGTATAATCGGGTTACCTGGAATTACATTGAATAAGCTTTAATATGTATAATCTGTTGAAAAACCTGGAAATAAAAATGAGAAAAGAGAAGAAAAATATGATGATTGGGAGGACAAAACTAGGTCTTTATTGAGCTGAGCAGATATTGGATTTTGCAATGTGGGTTCCATATTAGATGGGTTATGCAAATATTAAATGTTCCGGTTCAGTGACCTTTTGTCTGTGTAGTTCGTCTCTGACCAATTATACGTTCATTCGGCCTATAAAAACTACTCGAAGCGGTTGCTACCCGAAAACATTCAATCCCTGATTAAATCATCCTTTAGCCTTGATTTGCAACATTGTATGTTGTCTTTTTATTTGAGAGTTATATGGTATAATATACTAATATAATATTCATGGCACTGCTGATCACAGCTAGAGCTCGGAATACCCCGGAAGTTGCTGGGCCCGGCATAGAAGATGATGGTGCCATCGGATTGGCAGCAATAACATAATCATCAGTGTACATATGCATGTCATGTCCACAGTTACTGTACAGAGACAGGCTCAAAAGCCTAAAGAAAACTGCGAGAGAGAACAAGGAGCCTGCAGCCAGCCTTTTTGTCTGATACATACCGGAAGTGAAGGATAGCAGCAGAGTAAAAAGCCTACTTGTTTGTACTGATCAAATATTTCTAGTGTTGAACTGCATTATTGTTGGAAGATAGATTATTCATTTTGAGATGTTTCCGTTGCTGCTTGAGAAAGCTGTATAATATTTTTATGAAACAATTTGGGGCTTTTTTTCCCCTTATTTCTTTGTTGGCTGATGATAAAACACAGAGAAATGTTCGATATATAGCTCTTTGCCCAAAATAGGATTGAAATTAGGAAGGAGAAAATTTGAAAGTAAAGAAACTTCAAAATGTCTACTACTGCTCTAGCAAAGACGTTTATCTTCTTTTTCATTTCTTTACTTTTACATCTGCAGCAAGGTTTAAAGCCTCAAGGAAAAAGCCTGAACTAGATAAACTGAGTTTTGATTTGATGAGCTATTCAAGAATCTGAAACCTCATGCGAGCTGAAGATGATTTACTCAGCACCAGAACAAGATATTCAACTTAAATACCGTTATCATATAATGCTTAGCGGCATGTTTCAGTGTCAAAAACACCCAACATTAGAATAGTCAAGGAACAACATGAAAACTAGAAAAGTAATGCATGTTAAACTATTACAGGACAGGGGTAGAATTTGGGACAAATTTCTTCCCAAGATTTCACCACCACCACCATACATTCCAACCGAAGTGTGGAAGTTCCAGAAAACTTGAACTCCTTACAAATTCTCAGCTAATAAGGGGAAGTAAAATACCCTCATGTACATAAAATCATAACCAACAAACTAAAGCTAAAATCTAGGTAGTCCTCTAATAATACAACTTGGTCATAAAATTACACAGCCCCCATCATTTTCCTTTATTGACTGTGAACCTCAGACACTCTTCCTAACCTTATACAACACGTTTTATATCTTTCGAAAAAAATTCCATCCCCCGACCCCTGCTCACCATTAGACCGATAAAGTAATTAGCATTCATAATATTTTGGTAGGGAAATAAATCAGTAAGTACGTTTGTTATTACCCCTTACAAAGTACAGACACATTGCGGAGTGTCCGATCTTGGCCCCGCTAGGGTTCTGTATACATAGAGCTTCTCAACATGAAAATCATCGGGAAGCAAATTCCAATCCCTCGAGTTCACTCCTCTCCTTTCATCAATCACCTCAACATTAAGTCCAGGCATCCTCCTTGCCAAAACCCTACACGCACCCAAGCTCAAATCGCATGACGACATCCAAAGGGATCGCATTGTCTCCAACTTCCCTGCATTCTCCAACAAAGCCTTGTCCCCAAACGGACAATCCCTAATCTCCAACTTCCTCAAACTCCTACACCCCGACAAAACATAATGAAGCCCAGCATCACTGTCCCCTGCAAATGCAATGGACAGCATCTCGAGGCAGTCGGCGTGGGCCCCGATGGATCTGAAGACGCGATCGGTTAAAAGGCCAGAAAGGGACAATCGACGAAGATTCTTGCAGGATTTGACGATGGCGCTAAACCCTAAATCAAGGGGCTGTTGTGTGAGGTGGTCAGGGGTTCGGGGCTCGATGATGCAAAGGCGGAAGCGGGTGAGGTTGGGACGGTTTCTGGCGACAGTGAGGAGGGCGGCGTTGGTCATCTGGCGACAGAAGTAGAGGACAGAGTGGAGGTTTGGGCAATTGGAGGAGACAGTCACGAGGCCGTGCTCGGTGAGGGCGACGGGTTGGGCGGCGCCGTAGGGGTCGGAAGGGAAGACGCGGAGCTCTTCAAGGAGCTTGCAGGACGATGCCACAGCTTCCAGACCTGCGTCTTCGATTAGATCAAGCACCTAAGAAGCAAATGTGTTTTTGTATTCATCAGTGCCGTAATAGATAACATTTGATTAATTGTGGGGGGAAAAATGACTGACTGTCGTGGCCGTTGATGTTGTAGAACAATGTTTAAAAGGGTGATAAATGCTTTTGGCTACAAACTGCTTCTAATAGTATTAAAAAGTCACATAACTGCATAAATGGTCAAATGCAAAATATGAACGGGGAACACCACTTAACAGGTTGATTTCTGATCTGCATGACCCCCCAAATTTCCAAAACACGATGTGCAAACTCAATATCCACTTAATAAAGACCTGGTTTTGTCGTTCTCCCTGTCGGCGCATTTATCTTCTCAGTTCTTATAATCTTTTTGGCTTTTCTATACACATGCATATAAAAGTCTATTTTCCTGTAATTCGAATATACATCATAACTGGTCAAAGAGAATGGATAGGTGATTTACAACCAGGGTAAGGTCATTTGTTATTTATGTTTAATAGTTTCTTTAAGAATAACAAAATGGCCATGGGCATGCAATCTCCTTGGAGATTCAGTATCTTTTCCTGAGTTCGGCTCAATCTTAATCTACCGCAATACTCCACACAACCGATAATAGTTGGTTGAACTGTTTGATTGATACCGTAGTCGTGAAGAAATATCCAAGGAGCAAAGCTCTCTCGTGTTCCTAACCGTGATAGACAATTAATAGTTTAAACGAACGCGCACACGCTAGCACGCAAATCTGCATATTTTAAACTTTGACACTTTCTGTCTCCCACACACTTTAGTACCAAATGTGATGTGTGTGTGCACTACCCATGTCATAACAAAGCCTTAGTGTCTTCAAAACTTATGGTTATCTCTTACTATCATATTGAAGAAAATTCAAAAATATATTTATTGATACAAATACCACTATTACATGCCATATGTTATATGATTTTTTTCAGCTGGCTTTGCCCATCACATCTCTATTTTTAAGCTATCATCACTGATTACCTAATAAACAAAGTATAAGATGTTGCTCAGTCAATATCTGGGAACATATTTGTTCATAATTTGCCTCCACAGGATACAAAGAAGAGCAAGCGATTGACATAGTCAAAAGAAAGAAAGAAAAAAGAAAGAAGATAAAATATTACTAAGTTATGCAAACAGTAGACACCTAAATATACAGTATGTACTATTATTAAGTGTTCTATACATGTAAGTAATTTATGCACACAGGTTAGATGTCTCCAAATAAACTGGCATATTCAAGTGTTTGACAGAATCATCTAGATATCATAGCCAAGCGTCATCAGTACACAGGTCGCCCACATCATGATAGAACCTTTTAATCCAAAAACAAGATTATTGGGGGTGGGTTGGGAGGGGAGGGGGGGTTGCTCTCCCATCATATAAAATTCAATCAAACACTAGCAAGGGTGCCCTGAATTATACGGATTTTTTCCAGCTAACTTTGCTCATGCTATCGTAGTATACCTTGAACTAAGTCAGCCGAATTTAACTCCTACTACCCCACCCACGTCTGTTATCTTTCTCCTCTTTATCCCTTTTGAGGCTGGCATGCCCTTAATTTAAAGTCTCCTGAGAAAGGCTAAATTCTTAGTTTTTATATGTTGATCCCTTGTAACGTTCTGTCCAATTTAATCCAATTTTAAGTATACACTATAAATAGTTCTCCTTTAACAGGAAGAAATATTCAACACAAATATAAAATAGAAGATTCAACAACTTATATATTCTAATTCTTTTCATAACTTATCCGCTAGAACAACAAAGTTAAATTCAGTTTGACACTATGACTCGATCACACCATTTCATCTGAGAACTCTTAAAGCTTTACTCCTTACAGACTGACAGACCCACATCTAATGATACTACATTTGTCTGCCGAAAGGGGAAAAAACAAATTACAGCCATACTTTATCATACCGCGATCAAGAGAAATAGGCAGAGCCCGTCCCTCCCTCCCTCCCTCTCGCTCACTCTCTCTCTCTCTTCCCCCAAAAAAACGTAAAATCTGAAGATCGCAAGGGTACCTTTCAGCTATCAAACTTCCCTATCAATATCAAATAAACAGGACCACATAGGAAATTAACTAAATTTAGTAGGTAAGAACAAAAGCATTTAGATAGAAAAGGTAATTTCCAGTCATCAAGTCTTCAATCTAATGGTTCTGTTTAAACTAAGAATATTAGAAAGGTAAAAAATGACGCTAGCATATATAGAAAGGTGATATGTTGCATAAAATGTAGAAAGGATCTTAAAAAGCCTTATCAAGCTAAACTTGAGCAAACCGGCTTGGGAAAGTTTGGCTCTATTTAAGCATTAAAAGTATAGCCTAAGCTAAGCTTCAGGGTTTCGTTGTAGTAATCATTATAGCACCTTTCCCTATATAACCTCAGTTAAATCTTCGAACTACTAGTTGTTCTTCTAGTGGAGGAAAAGAACAAGACTCTTAGGTTGGATCCTAAGAGCAATAGATTATAATACTACTCCATATACAACTTCAGCTCAAGTGAAATCTTAAATTTAGATCCTAAACTCATTTAGATTTTGTTTGATAGATCCCATGGTCGTCCTAATACATATTCTTCGCTTATAATTCATGCACCGTCGTTAACATACTATGATCAAGCGGCCAAAAAGGGAAAGAGGCAACATACTTCTGCTTAAACACGTCGTATCTTGACCTATCTTCCTAGAACTGACGAAAAGAGCAGCAGCATATGGAAATATAATCACAGATGTAGTATGCAAATATATTACCCATAGTCGCTGCAGGTTCCTGCACTGACTGACTAGCTTTACGATCTCTGGGCTCTGTAAGATAGCATAACTCAAATTCAGTGAAGTGAGGCCGTCACAAACTGAATAAATTGTTGACAGATACGAAGGGACCGCTTCCCATATCCCAGACAAACTTCTCAAGTTCTTGCAGCCTGCAAAGGCAGATTGGAGCTTCGCATAAAGCTCGGATCGTGGATCAGCCGCAAACCGTCCAGTGCCAAGATCAACTAGCTGAGGGGCCTGGCAGAGTAAGTTAGCGAGCCAATCAAGGGGCACATGATGATTGAGCTTTAGGGTTTTGAGATTGGGGGATCTGCTCACAAGTCTCTCAAGGACCGCCACATTCACCTCCCCTTCAAGGCATGCAATGTTGAGAGATACGAGAGAGGTGAATGATTCAGGGAAGTGGCTGAGCCAGTGGCAGCAGTTATCCTCCACTTCATTCTCCTGTAAGTCCAGTTCCCTCAAATTCCTGCAAAGCAAAACGTGTTCAGACAGTCAACTTTAAGAAAATTATGATCTTACAAAAGAAGGGACAACAAGTAGAAGGGGGGGGGGGGTTCAACATCATAGGGAAACTAACAAGGATGCAGACTGTCTAGCAAAATTTGGCTGTATAGTGGGGTTCTATTTTTGAAATTTGAAGACTTGCCTAGTGAGCTAGAAGGAATATATAAAATAAGATGTAAATTTGGAAGAATAAATAGATTTTTTCGTTAAAAATGCTAAATTATAAGCTTCAAAGAAATCATTGACGCAAGGATTTCACTCAAATTTCAGGTGATAGTAGAACAAGATTCCACAACTTCAAGATTTTGCCAATAGGAAATCATCAGAGAAGCCAATGTTGAGCATCATTTAATTTGGTTGGTCCCCTTCAGGATACTCTGACATCTCCCTCCCTCCCAATGCTGCCCCCTTTTGCCCCATTTCTCTGCCACATATGGCATGCTGAATTTATAGATAATTTTAATTACTACCAACTTGAGTAAGCATATCAGACACAAGTTGTAAGTCTTATCCCAAGCAGAAGAAAGGTAGCAATCCTTAACATCTATCTCAGTAGGGTATCAAATCATATATTTTAATTTAAATCCCTGTATCTCTCACGAATTATTCACAACTTATACTGAATACCAACAAGTTTCTCCATACTACATATTTTCCCGAATAATTACAATCTTCGTATAACTTTTGTCATCAAATTACTAAAAATCAAGGAAATTTAAGATCCTTTAAGCATTGGTTGTTACAGAGTAGATAACACTGAATCAATACTCTGTCCAACTGTCACTGACTGGCAAGTGATAAGGATTTGAGAGAGCCCAGTTGCTCACTGTGTTTCTGTGGATCATTAGATTCCACCTGAACCATTGAAGCTTTCCTAAATTACCCCCAAAAACATGAACAAATTTGTAAACAATGTGCCACTACATTTCATTTAAAAAAGGAGGAGAAAGTAGATAAATTTTTGGGAAAAGATCCCACAAGACGAGCATAAACGTCTCTAATATTACAATGTTCCAGCTTTAGACCAAAATCTCATCCCTTAACAATATTAGACGTCCACAATCTTAAAAGATCCCATCTTTACTTACTCAGAGACATCCAAACTACTAACTTATCTTCGTCAATTAGCAAAAACACCCACAAGCTCAAGTGCAAAACCTACCAAAAAGTGTCCATTTATGCAGAATCAAATGGAGTAGCTAATAAATCATATCCCTGCCAAAATGCCATCTTTAACCCAACGAAGTCCCAATCTAGGAAGTGCCCTTGTTCAGAGTGGGGGCGGGGGTAAAATCCGAACTTGCACTCAAAAATCACATCTTTGACCCAATAAGCTCAAAAAAACACAAACCCTAGTGGCAAAACCGTAAACACAAAAAAATAAATAAATAAAAAATCACCTGCAATTGGCCGCAATGCTCGCCAGGCCATCGGTACTGAACCCCTCGCAAGCCGCCAGGGACAGCACCCTCAAATTCCGAAACGATCTGGCGATCATCTCCAGCACCTCATCGTCCACCACCATCCTCTTAAACCTGATCTCCTCCATCTCCGGCCACGCCTCCGCCATCGCCGCCACCCACTCCGCCGCGCCACCGCCCCAGTCCTTGGGCACCAGGTTGAAGTCGGCGAAATGGGGCTTCCCCTTGATGGTGATCGCCCTGACCTCGGCGAACCTCTCGACCGCGGTGGAGGGGGAGACGGCGTAGCAGTTTCCGACGAAAAGGCGGTGCCGGGAGCGGCGGTCGAAGCGGTAAAAGGACTTGCAGGCAAGGGCCGCCGCGTTGCGGTCGGCGGCCGACGCGGGGAGGAAGGAGAAGATCAGCTCCCACACCTCGTCCGGGAACACCGAGATCCAGTTCGTCGGCGCCATCATTAGGGTTCCGTCTCCTCTCTCTTTCTCTCTCTCTCTCTCTCTCTCTGTGTAGCGGTGAGCTTACCATGCGGTGACGCGATCCATCTCTTAATTGCTTCGAGGAGAGAGAAAGCAAAGTTTTTTTTTTATTTTAGAGAGAGAGAGAGAGAGGAGGTGATCGGATTTAAGATTAGGGGGAGCTCGGATCTCGAGGAAGGGGTTGCTTTTGAAGGGAGACCGGCACGTGTCATTCCTATAGACGGTGGGGGCCTTAGCCGGTTGCGTATGCTGCGTACATCCTTATTTTTCCCTCCGTGTGGTGTATATTACTTGGATTTGTATTGGGGCCAGTCATGAAAACCAGTCACAAATTTCGTGCTACCGGAATTATTTGGAGAGATTGAAAATTCTCATTCCGTGAGCTATTCGGAAAAATCGGCAGATGTTAGAGAAAAATTCAGTAAGTATTCAGAAAATATTCGGATAGAATTTCGAGTAAGAAATTAATATATGAGGCACTGAGTTTTAATATTGCGAATTACTTGATGTTTATTTGAATTATTCGTGAATTATTCGAAGCTTTCGCCGGTGGCGATTAAATCGGAGAATTAACCGGCCGATCAAAAAATTCGCGTGACTGTGATGAAAAATAGAATTTTTGTTTCTTTTTCTCTTGTTCGAGTGTATCCATTCGACATGAAACAGAACCTGTAAAGCACCTCATGGATCCTATAAAGCCATAAAGATGGGATTATCTGCCTTAATTCTATTGGTTGGTTTATGCTGTCCGGAGTCGAATTTGAGTGTGCCTTTTATGGGTTTTTGATTGACCGAGAAAGAGAGCGTCGTGCTAAAGCTACATCCAATCTGGGATGTTAAGGTTTTGGAAAAAATGTATCATGATGAAGGCATCGGTACCTACAGTGGTGCCTTCGAGACATAAAAGAAAAACAATATAAATAAATAGTTTGGACAGCATGAACAGTGTTCGGATGATTCCAGTCTTTCGTTTTATTATGTGACAGCATGTCTGTTATTTGAATCCAAGATACGTAGCGTAGCCCGTGTCATTCTCTTGCTTACTTTTGTGACAGTTTCAAAATGAAATTGAAATTTGCTTGTTTTGGTTTGATGGACTATAGAATTAGTCATAATTTACAAATTTGAGGGGGGCCAATGTTAAAAAGCAATCGAATGATGGATTTACTTGAGTGAGACATCATGGACAATCAATTTTACGGCCATATTATTAGCGCTTTGAGAAATGAAAATCACATCTAAATAGTTTTTGAAAGTAGAAACTAATATTACTCGAATATTTTGATTTCTCTTTGAAGAGGAAAAAAATTTGATTGATGCTCATCGTCCTATCATGTTTCATTGTCTAGTCTCTAAAATTTGTTGAAGCTCAATCATGTTATTCCAAATGATGTTGCAATGAAAATAGACACGGAGACTTCACCAGCCTTGGGAAAAAAAGAGAGATGAAGATGACTCATGCTAACCCTAGCATTTTCCTATTGATCTTGATCTTTGATCGACTCCTCTATAGCTCAAGTTTGAAATATTGCATCCAAAATAATTAACATGCTGTATAAATTTCAATATGCTTTCTAATTGCATAATCACAAACCTAATTTCAATCATACTTTCAAATATTTTAATCAGCGTTTTAAATTATATTATAACCACAGGCCAAACGTATAAAAGAGTCGGATGTAAATAACCCAATTGATGAATTATATCGCATACATTACAAAGTATAAAAAAATGTGTATTCGTATATCGAAATTTATTTCCCGTCAATCCGTAATTCCTGCCACTTGTCTTTAATTTCATGTTCGATCTTGTAGAATCTGACACATGTCTAAATGAATTGTTAGGATTAAAATGACAACGGTGAGTAAATGCATTTCAATGTCCACGGACATCACTGATGTTTTTTCTCTCACAAATTATATGTACTCTTAGAAATGCAAACTCATTTAAGAACAAATATCATCTTGAAAATGATTAAAAAGAAAAAAGGGAAATGGGCGTTGCTTATCCAATGAGGCAAGCATGAATGTGCGGTGCGGGGACACGTGGCGGTACATTGACCGTAGAAAGGGCGATGGGGATGGGACCGCCTCGGGCCTCGCTGCGCTGATTGGACGGCGGAGATGAGAGGTCATTGGTCCAGGTGGGGGAATCTTGGACCATCCACGCACCCAAGACACTAGGCGGGCCCCACGCACCCTTTGAAAGCACGTGACTGGGGATGGTGGTCCCTCCTCTTCAGCGGCCAGCGACAGGAACGGGTGTATTTTTCCCTGAGATATTCTTTTATTTCTTCTTTTTAATTATAATATTTTATCTTGAAGTTTGTTGTTATATTGTTGGAACTCGACAAGCAATTCAATATTTTGGATTTGTATAAGTTTTGGATAGATGGATGAATGGTCCTTAATTTTATCATTTTGTATCTATATTGGCATTGGAAATTAAGGTCACGTATAGTTGGTGGAGTTGGTTTAGATAATCCGTGTTTCATAAAGTTATCTAAATTTAACTTTAAAATTCAGACTATTCATTTTGGGTTTAAAAAGCTCCGGTTAACTAAACTCCAAAGTCGAGATATCTAGAGTTTAATAAACTCCTTCTTAACTTCAAAGTTTGTGAAGCTGACGTAAACAACATAGAGTTCGGAAAATTAAAACCAAAAACCCATTAAAATTATATTTTATGTGGCCGGTTCTCGCAAACTAAGGTCCAGAGAGGTTCCATCTCTATCTCTATTTAACGATAATGTCCGGTTTTCCCAACCCCATATCTAAACATGGCCAAAGCATTTAATTTGAATATATGTTTGGGTTTCTTGCATTCTAGCTTGTCATCTAAAGGAGTATCATTTAAGGAGAATTCGATAAACTATAGAGTGCATCCAAATAACAAACTTTACCAGCTAACTTTCCCATTTGTTTATATAGAGTGGAACTTATGATGTCTTTTATATCAATATTGAATATAACCAATTAAAAAAGAGAGAGAGAGAAACAAATACATAACAGATTTGTAATTTAGATTTTGAAACGGTTAGAGCTGTCCCATCCACCGGGATGAGTTCTAGCCCCTCACCTCCTAAAAGGGCCCTTCCTTGTTTTTCAGAGCTTTTTTTATGCCGACCGTAACTAATTACCGTCCGCCGAGAGAAGCCGATATGAAACTCTATAATTCAAGTATAAATGTCACAAAAGCAGCTAAATAAATTGGACTATAATATTTTATTAAGGAACTGATTAGGACCATGATTGATTGTTCTTTCAAGATATTTGATTTGATTTGGAAAACATTTTTCGGATGCAACAAATTATGCATTTGATTCGTCTGAAAGAAAATTCTTTGTCAAAACCCAACCTAAAAATTTTAAAAAATCATCATTTTAGCTTGTGATTATTTCCAAACATTGGAAATGTCTCAATAACAATAACATAGGGGTGTATATGCAAAAATAAAACTTGTCCGGCACATGCCAAATTTTGTCGACTTTTGATCGAACAAACCACCCCATTATTATTTAAATTGTTAAGATAACTAGTATTTTGCAGGTGCTGTGCATATGCGTATATGTTAAACAGCATATATACCAAAGGCGTGCGTATTTTTTTTATTCTGGACATTACATGCTCTAAATATATATGTAGTTCTTTCAAATTTAAATTAAATAAATACAGTTAGTGGTATTATTAGAATTGAGAAATTTACGAGCCATACAAAATAAAAAAAACATATTAGGGCTTATGTATAAATCTGTATGGCATATCTTTTTTTGGGGTTTTGAGCATGAGATATAATGCGTAAATTGTAATGAACGTGAGAGAGAGAGAAAGAGTTGTTGGTTTTTCAGTTTTTTATTTTTGTCTTTTATGATGGATGAGGTGCACATTTCCAATGCTCAAACTTGACTATTGAAATTTTATCATTTTTTCCAATTTTTATTTTGTTGATCAATGGCATAATCCGAGGAATTCTAGTTATAACCGGTAAGATGGTTGGGATCCATTCTAGAAGACTTTAGAGGATATGGTGCCAAAGTAAATGCCTTTGTAATTTTTATAATTCAATGTTAGCATGGGTTACATGTAATTCCAAGCATATATAAAACACCAAAAAAAAAGGCACAAACTACATGTGTCGTGCCTTGTTAAAAAGCAACAAGCCAACTTAATCAACTGCATTTTTAATTTGGCCGATGAATGTAGCCTAGGGATGTAAGTGAAAATGGCTTCATTTGTAATTTATTTTTAGAAATAGTTTAATTAATAGGGTACATGAAGCATGAGATGGTTATATTTCAAGCCAGCAAAGATTTCATGAAAGGTTATCGTGATCAATCCAATTTTAATTTTAATTTTAATTTTTATTGATGAAGGGGATCTTAAAAAATTGGATTTTTAATGTCACCGAAGGGCCGATGGACCGCCGGCGTAAACTCAGGGTGGATACCCTCGCTTCATCTTCAGTGGGACCCAATCAATATGTTTTATGCTGTTGTCGACCGCAGCTACGTTGGCGTCTAAAAGGTAAAACAATCGATCCAGTTTCTTTCAGAAAGAATAAAATCGAAAACAATTGCATTCCTTTCTGCTACGTGATTCTTTTTTTTTTTTTTTTTTTTGATCCAAGCAAACACAATAACTAAAACCGTAGAAACCGGGATTTCGGTTTCCCAACACCAAATCAAACAACCCTTGATCAAAAAAAATTTCAAAAATTCAAAATCTAAATGCACTGAAAATGCGTAAATAAAAAAAAATGGAGATAAGAAAAGTGCAAGGACACATGCATGGGTAAACAACTGAACATCCAATGGACCTTCGCAGCAGCAGCTCCTCCCACGCACGCACGTGTTTGTAGTAATTGATTGGGACAATTCTGAGCCGTCCGATCAATCAGTCTCCCATCCAATGAACCGTCAGTTTATTATTCCCTAATTTCCGATATAACTCCGCGTTCCTTCGATTCGGCGGTTTCGATTCGGCGGTTATCGGGTCATCCAAACCCCCACTCCGTACCCGTTTTCCCAAGCGGCCCCGTCACCGGCGGTGAGCTCTTAGGATGAAATGGCTCATTGATCTTTTCATGATGTAGAATGAGAAGTAGATATTTATTTGGCCAAACAAGCTAATTGTATAGATTTTGTAGCTGTAGTTTTGGAAAATGTGAGAATGGGTTAGTTCGAAATTTATTTGCACGAGTTTGACGAATAAACGACACATCAATCTCATACATACACTGGTACGTATAAAACTGCAGCAGGACCATCTTTCCGAGATCGGGAAGGGCGAACGAGAGCAATCATCTATTTTTGTTTCTTGAGATAAATCATCTATGATGAAAGAACAAATAGTTTCCAACCGTCTTAGTTCGAAACGTTGAGGATATCGAGCACAAATGACATATTTCCACTACTTTTTAAAAGGCTTAATTGCAATTCTCGCAACCGCTTTAGCCCAATCGGCACCAAAACCCTCTAAATTTTACGGTTCCTATTCCAAAAGAATTATCCTCCGGTGAATGAATCCATCTCGACTCCTCTTATTTGCAAATCAAAACCGATCTTAATCATCAACTAAGGCAAGATGAGAAGTAAGAAAATTCAAGGAAATCATGATCAAAATCTATTCCGTTAAGAAAAAAACCGGTCTTATAATCCGACGATCACCGGTGTAACGGAATACATGAAAGTAACAGCGACGGTGTTGGAGCAAAGACAGCGGCCACATCTTTTTGGGCTAATCGGGCAAAACCCGAGGGGGGTTTAATGTAAAAAAACTCATTAAGAGTGGCAGAGGAACACCGTACCCGCTTTGGCCACTGTCTCCCTCTGATTGACCGAATTATTTGACGCCTCAAATGACGTTTCTGCCCCTCTGGTGACGTCATCGCTTCAGGCTTTTCAGCCAAGCGCCTGGCTTCCTTTTTGTTGTGGAATGACCGTTTTGCCCTTGATTCGAGCATGTGAGATTTTTTTTTTTTGGGGATAATTGCTAAATAATACTCCAATTTTGCACCAGTGTCATACTTATATACCTTATCGATTTTTTCAGATAACTTGTATACCCCTAAGGTACAAACCGTTGATGCTTTGCTCTCTTCAGTTGACTATCAAATCCATCGCTGTGTTAAACCAAATCCATATGGTTCGTATTTTAGGGTATCTAAATGCAGTGAAAAAATCAATAAGGTATATAGATGCAAAACATGTGAAACATTGGGGTATTATTTAGCAATTAACTCTTTTTTGGGTGTTTCGGACTGCGAATAGGGCTGTGTGTTAGGACCCTGTTGGGAGGGGGAGTCGATCCACGGAACAGTGCTTGCGACAAAACCCAAATCACGCAAAAATACAATCACGCAATTAAACGACGAAAGACAATATAAATTAAAAATGCAGGAATAAGAAAACAATCAATCACAAACAATATAGATTTGTTAACGAGGTTCACCCACCGTATGGCTAGTCCCCGGCAGAGCGGAATCTGCAAACGTCTACTATACTTGAATCAAGTTTACAAGCAAGAACAACCCTAGGAGATTTCTCTCAAATCTCTCTATACAAATCTCTCTTGGCCTTTGCCTCTTGTGATGATACTTGTGATGGATACAAGTTATGGATGGATACAAGTTATGGATAAATACAAATGCCTCTCATAAGATGTGCTTTTATAGCACCCAGGACAATGTCGCTATCTAACAAAGTCACCACCTATCATTGTCATCACCTAACAATATCATAGATGTCAAAAGTAGTACCTAACAAAGTCACCACCTATCATTGTCATCACCTAACAATGTGATGGATGTCAAAAGTAGCACCTAACAAAGTCACCATCTATCATTGTCATTACCTAACAATGTCATGAATGTCAAAAGGTGGCACCTAACCATAGACTTTAATTTGCATCAATTTTCAACAAACTCCACCTTGATGCAAATTCATCACAATCTCGACATTGTCCCACTTGGAGTAATTTTTTGGCTTGATTTTCAGCACTAGTAAACTTCACACGATTCCGCTGCTGCTCTCTCCTCATTAAATTTTCGTGGAGAGATTCACCAATCTGCAACAGCGATTCAGCTTATCTCTGTCTACTATTTTGGTGAACATATCCGCCGGATTCTTTTCTCCCGCGATCTTCTGCAGTGTCAACTCACCATCTTCTAACGCCATGCGTATGAAGTGGTACCGCACCTTGATATGCTTCGTCCGAGAATGATATGCTGCATTCTTTGCCAAATGTATTGCACTTTGGCTGTCGCTCCACAAGGTATTGAAGTCTTGCTTCTTACTCAACTCTTCGAGTAACCCTTGTAGCCATATCATTTCTTTGCTGGCTTCCGTGATTGCCACGTACTCAGCCTCCGTAGTTGACAATGCTACCACTTTTTGCAGTTGAGATATCCAACTTACCGCTGTTCCCCCAACTGTAAACACGTATCCCGTTGTGCTCTTCCCACTATCTCGATCACCCGAGTAGTCCGCATCAACATAACCTTGCACCTTTAGAGAGTCGCCCCCGAAACATAGCAGTGACTAGACGTACCCTTAAGATACCTCAAAATCCACTTCACCGCATTCCAATGCTCCTTCCCCGGGTTTTGCATATACCGGCTCACAACGCCCACTGCATGTGCAATATCTGGTCTCGTACTCACCATTGCATACATTAAACTCCCCACAGCAGAAGCATAAGGCACTCTTGCCATCTCGTCTTTCTGCTCTTGAGTTGCAGGGCAACACTCTTTCATGAGTTTGAAATGTTTTGCTAGAGGCGTACTCACCGGTTTTGACTTGTCCATGTTGAACCGCTTCAAAACCTTCTCGATATAGTCGCTTTGCGATAACCACAGCTTCCGCTGCTTCCTATCTCGAACGATCTTCATGTCCAAAATTTGTTTGGCCGCTCCCAAATTTTTCATGGAAAACTTTTCAGCCATCATCTTCTTCATACTTTGAATTTTCTCGAAATTCGGACCCGCTACCAACATATCATCTACATAGAGTGATAGAATGATATAGTCTCCATCCTCAAAAGTCTGAATATAGACACAGTGATCTGACTCACCACGCACAAATCTCGTCTCTAACATGAACTGATCGAATTTGAGATACCACTGTCTTGGAGCTTGCTTAAGGCCGTACAAACTCTTTCGCAGTCTACACACCATGGTTTCTTTTCCCTTCACCTCGTATCCCGGTGGCTGCATCATATAGATCTCCTCCACCAAATCTCCATGAAGGAACGCAGTCTTCACATCAAGCTGCTCTAAGTGCAGATCCTCCACCGCCACAATACTAAGGATCACCCGAATTGATGTCATTTTCACCACAGGGGAAAATATCTCTTGATAGTCAATTCCTTGCTTTTGTGCATATCCCTTGACTACCAAGCGAGCCTTGTACCGCTTTACACCATCGGCCTCATTTCTTTATCCTGTACACCCATCTATTCAGCAACACTTTTCGACCCTTGGGTAGCTTCACTAGGTCCCACGTGCGGTTCTTTTTCAAAGAATCCATCTCTTCGTCCATAGCTCGCTCCCACTGCTTACAAGCACCGTCTTGCGTTGCCTCTTCAAGGGATTCAGGCTCCCCCGAATCCGTGTACAAAATGAAGTCGGTCACAAGTCTTTCAGGTAGCCTTCTTTCTCTTGTAGATCTCCTCAAAACTGGTACATCTGGTTGCTGAACATGGTGGCCATCATGTTCTTGAACCTGATCCTGCACTGCAGCTTCCTCCATATTTTGATCCCCACTTGAAGACACCTGATTGTTCTCTTGAGTTCCGTCTAACTCCACGAACTCAGATACAACACCATCTTTGACTTGCTTTTCTTCTCTATATAAATGCTGCTCATCAAAGACAACGTTCCGGCTTCGTATTACTTTCTTACTTGTGTAATCCCACAGCCGATATCCGAACTCGTCTCCACCATACCCGATGAAAGCACACTTCTTAGATTTGGAGTCAAGCTTACTCCTTTCTGCCTTATCAATCAAAGAATACGCGATACAGCCAAATACTTTAAGGTGCGAATAGTTGACCGGTTTACCCGACCAACTTCTTCTGGAATGCCTCCATCAAGCGCACTCGCCGGGCTTCTGTTGATCAGATACACAGCAGCATCGACCGCTGCCGCCCATAAGAATTTTGGCAGATTCGCATCCAAGGTCATGCTTCGCACTCGCTCTAGGATCGTTCTGTTCATCCTTTCAGCGATACCATTTTGTTGTGGCGTCCCAGGTACCGTCTTCAACCAACGAATACCCTTTTGCGAGCAAAACTCCTCGAACTCTTGGATGCAGTATTCTCCCCCATTATCGGACTTTAAGCGTTTAACCTTCATCCGCGTTTGGTTCTCCACCTGCGCAATCCAGTGTTTGAAGATGCCAAATACATCGGACTTTTTCTCCATCGCGTACACCCATGTCTTCCGACTTGTATCATCGATGAACGTCACAAAGTACCGATTTCCGCCATAAGACTCCACCGAGGCCGGACCCCACACGTCCGTATGCACCATCTCTAGTTTCTTGGTCTTTTTCGCTACGCCTCCAATTTGAAAACTAAGCGTGTTTTGCTTTCCACAAACGCAGCTCTCGCAAAACCCCAACTCCACCTTTTTCAGCCCCGAAAGAACCCCCTTAGCTTGAAGAATTTTCATGTTCTTCTCGCTGAGGTGCCCTAATCTTTTATGCTACAACGAAGTCTCCGAATCTTTCTCCGAACTGGCCGTCAATGCAGCTGTCACGCCCCGCTTCCCAAAATACGGAATACGAGGGGTAGACAAGGCCAGCCATGCTCCTACGGTCAAGAAAAAGTCCTGCCGTAGTCACACTTCGGCTTCTAGTTTATCATGGTAAACAGTAAACGATGCGCAGGTAATGAGAAATGCAGTAAACGAAAGATACAATAATGTAAACTGACCTGAAGTGGAACAAACGAAAGTAACTCGGAGTATCAAGTCAAGAAGTCTGTGATGTACGTCTAGTTCTGATCCAAGCTAAATCTTCTCTTCCCACTGAGCATGCATACTCAGGTCGTCAGAGCGACACAATAGTAATATAATATGTATGAAATCAAGTGACAATTCTAACAGTGATAATAGGTATGTGAAACAGTAAATAAATGGCATCATGAATATGCATGTGTATCAACGCAGCGGAACAGTAAAGCAGTATAACCATATGTCATGTATGTCAACACAGTATATAAGGAATGTAAATGACAGTAACCCTATCAGTCTCTAAGTCTCACTGCACAGGTCATTAAGCCTATCGTCAGTCCAAGTGTGAAAGTCAACCACTCGCGAGTGTCCTCCACCCAAGGGTAGAACCCAAGGGCAAGGGACCACGGGCCCAACATGTAACGAATGTATCACGGTGTCTATAGCACATACCCTGTAATCTCCATATAACTCCCTAAATATATAAGCCGGCATGGGACTCCCGAGATTCTGTTGAATTCACACTTGAACTACCCCACACCCCGAGGTCTACATCAAACGCTAACCATAACCCTAAATACTAATCGATCCGTGACAAGTCTGCGCGAGAACTGGAGGCAGGACCTCCATCAAGCACGTCCCGACTAATACCTAAGATAAATGGCAGTGTCGGATGCCTTATCTGTGACATCCATGCAAGCGCTTCCATAAGTGTCCCATACCACTTATAGTCACACGTACACGCATCCCACAGACGTCGACAATGCAATAGAATAAAAGGGACACTGATTGTGCACAAGTACGTATCACTTTCACTTAATCACGAATACACGAACACTGACGTACTTGCCACAATCAACACTAAAATCTAACACTGGGTAAATGCACGATGTCACTAGGTTATCAATACAATGACATGGGTATGATATGATGCGTGAACAAGTATATAAACATGGTGAGGATGTTATAAAACCGCATTCTTTCACTTGCACGATTTATCATGAAACATATGTATATATTTTGGCGAAATGACAAACTGGTAGTAATTAGTATGTTCAGTTATCTATCCATATAATTTGGTTTCGAGCCAATCGGGTTTCAGGATCATTAGTTATAACTGTTTCATTTTAAGCGCACGCGGCTGGAAATCCGGTTTCAGAATCAGGAATCCATTTCGCAACGCATTTTAACCCCAGTTGGGATCATAATTTAGCGACGCTACAGTTGGATGGATTCTAGGGTTTTCAGTAAAGTTTTCAACGCAACAACCGGATCTTCAATCGCGTCTGTACGTTAGGAGTTATAATCTGTTTAATATCAACATGCCAATTCTGATTCTGCTGGGACTGTTATGTGTCCCGATCTATTAAATTACATATTAAATATCAAACGGTAACGAAACAGAACGAAACCAAATGCGTTGTCTAGCTAACAGAGTTATCTACAATAAGCAGCGGAGTTCCACAACCTACGAGTTAAGGAATTTCTATGGTATCCAGTATGGAACAGCCCGCAAAGACTGGAGTCACTCTAGACTGCAGTCCAGAGTCGCACTCCGATCCGAACATCATCACAGTTTAAATACAGAAATGTCTGGAAAATGATATAGGATTAAAGTTCGTCGAGTTAGCTTCGATTTGAGCCCTCGAACACACCATTCTAATATGTGTATGATTTATGATGAATTTAACTATTTTCAGGTGCAACAGAATTTCAGTTTTACGATCAAACTTGGGGGTAGTCGTTTTAACTGTTAACAGTCGTATTTTCTAATGAAATTTGCACACGTTAATCATCTCTACAAGGGCCAATATAATATGTCCATTTCCGTCAAATACGATAATGATTTTCTATGGGAACAAGCATCGAACAGTTTTGTGACAATATATAACATCAAGCAAACATGGAATATATCTACAATTCTAATTTGTAATATATACGGAATAGCATGAAAGCAAGTAAGAACTTGCCTGGAGGCATCCCGGGGATGTACGGTGGCTGTGACGTCACGAACGCGCGACGCACGCGCGGCACGGCGCAGCACAATGGACTTTTGGGATCAGACACTCGTATCCATTCCGGTTACTCTCCGCGCGACTGATATTACCACTGCCCGGGTTGCTTTTGGTGTTGATTTGCGAGAGGAAGAGAGAGTAATTTCTGAGAGCAGATGTGCATTTAGGGAACTAGAGAGTTAGAGAGAGAATAAGATGGAGAGAGAGAGAGAGAGAGTTGTAGAGTGTGAGAGAGAGAGAGACAGAGATCAGAGTGTGAGAGAGAGAGAGAGACAGAGATCAGAGTGTGAGAGAGAGAGAGAGACAGAGATCAGAGTGTGTGAGAGGGAGAGAGAGAGAAATGAGGTAGAGAGAGGGAGACAGTAAGAAAGAGGGGGAAAGGAACTGAGAGAGGGAGATGGGGATGAGAGAGGCAGTTAGAGAGAGAAGAAGCAGTGAGCGAGAGAGATCGCAGAGGGGGTGGCCGGATGACGACGAGGAGGTAGGGTGCTCGGATGACGACGAGGAGGTGGGGATGCGTCGACGCCGAGACGAGGATCCCATCGGTCGTCGGGGCAGGGGACGTCGAGCTCGGGTGCGGGGAATCGAGCTCGGCCGTGGATTTGGAGGCTGGGTGAGGGTGGCAGAGAAGGGAGAGGGAAGGTGGTGAGGAAGATGATGCGACGACGTTGAGGCGAGGAGAGGGGCTCGCCGGCGAGAGGCGCAGGGGCTCGGTGGCGGGTGCGTGGGTGCAAGGGAGCGAGTGCAGGTGAGGGCGTTCGGGGCAGTGGAGGAAGAGGGGAGGAGGAGCGATGATCGGGGATGACGACGTTGAGGTCGACGTCGAGAGGTGGCGGGGTGGAGATCGAGAGTAGGGGCTCTGCGAGGAGAGGAGGAAAATGAGAACGGGGAGTGAGCGAGCGAGGAAGAGGGGGTAGAGGGTTGAGGAGAGAGGGTCGTGGGGGAAAACGCGCGCGTCGTGGGGTAACGGCAGCGTGGGCGAGGGCGGAGGCGGCGGCGCGAGAAGCGCGCGCGAACGGGAAAGAGCCGTTGGGGACTTTGAGAGAGATGTACAGGAGTCGGGTCGGGTTGGCGAAGTGGTGCGGGTCGAAGTGTGGACACGGGCTGTAGGGATTGGGCCGGGCCAGAGAAAATTAAGGAATTTAATAAAAATATGTGGGCTGGGGAAATGAGATGCGTGGGCCAAGCTTAGAAGGATTTATTTAAAAGAATTTGAATGGGCTGAGTAATTTAGAAAGAATAAAGCAATCGGGCCGGTGGTTTTGTATTAAGGAATTTATAGAAAATAACGTGTGGGCTGAGGGATAATGCTGAGGAGAAAATAAAGGAATTTGAGAAGAAAAGAGAGGATGGGCCAGGATTTATTAGAAATGAAAGGGAAAAAGAGATTTGGGCTGCAGAATAAAATTTATAAAGGAAACGAGGCTGTGGTTTTGGTGAATAGAAGAATTGTGAGGAAATAAGAGTGAGGCTTGGTGAGCTGCTGGGAAAAATAGGGAAATTTACTGGAAATGGATAAAAGAAGATGGCTGAGGAAAAGTGTGTTGGGCTCGGGGTTTTGTAAGGGGAAAAATATAGTTTAACTAGAAGAGAAGTAGTGTTTGGGGTTTAAAGAAAAAGGTTTTAAGGAATAGATAATTTTTATAAATAAAACACATAAGGTTATAAATAAAAATAAATGGGATTTTAAAGTAACAAAGTACGGACCCTGGTATGGATGGGCCCGGATATTACATCATACCACCCTTACAAAAATTTCGTCCTCGAAATTTAAAACAAACAATAAATAATACGACATAGGCGAAAGCCATTATATTGCAACTAACACATCAGGTTTTTATTTGAAATAGGAGGACGAAGAAATTTGAAAGTTTAAATATATGAGAGAACATCATACAAAATACCAGTTTAAATATGTATAAAACAGAAACAACTACAAAGATAACTTATGAGAATAATAATAATAATAACGAACAATGATATTCAAGACATACTCGAAAAATCGAAACTCAGTCATATGCATATGCAAGTATATCAAAAGTAATACGTCAGAGATAAATAGCGTAAGTCACAAACATTAATAATAGTAACCATTGACACAATACTCGAAAATAAAGTAACGACAAACAAATAGCGAAAATTAGTCGGTAGGTTAAAACAGTTTATGGTAAGGTGTCGATAAAATAGAAAAAAAATAAATTTAGAAAACTGGTATAGTGAAATAAAAAAAAATAGACCAAAAGTATGCGCGGTGTAAGGTTGCGCTACTAAAGTAAGAATAATAATAAGGCATTTAAAATACATAAAACGGGGTAATCAATAACACGTACTCTTTGACAATTACTAAAACTATATTTTAAAATAATTGTGCCCCTAAATATAGTTGGGGTAACAGGAAAAAAACACTAGTATGTTTAGGCCTAGATAGGGTAGGGATTACAATGGGATGTAGCTGATACAAAAGGTCGAAGGGTGACGGCTTTAGGCTGAAGATCAAGAAGACTGGGATCGGGTCAGCACAGAAAGTAATGGTGAGCAACAAAAGGACTACAAGGTCAAAATATAGGGGGAGACTAACGATCGGTAAAACCTATGAATCAAGAATTTGAAAAGCTAATGAACTCGATAATTCCTAAGGAAGGTCCTCCTCCCAGAAGGATCTCAAACAGGGTACAGACGAAGAATGAATAGTGGCTCACTCCAAGGATCAGGTGCGGTACTTTCTAATCGAAATGAGAGTGAAAACTACACAATGAGTAGGGGTGGACAGTCAGGGAACTCAGCATAAAATAAATGGATAGGGGCAATAAACAAGTATCAATCGAACTAAATATCAAAAGGTTTACGAATCCAGAAGATTTACTTTATTCAAGAAATTTGAAACAAGACATTCCCAAAGGCGAAAAGTGGCCTTAAACTATACACATTTCATTTGGCCAGAAGGACAACATCAAAAGAAATCTCATCAGTCGCGGTTGTGGAGATTCAGCAGGTTGCGGTAGTCTCGCGCGCTCAGGTAGGGGCGTCCATTTCCATAGCGTCCCGCAGGGACTGCCAAAGGGAGTTCTTCCACGGCAGGGTCTTGATCTTCTGGTTCTTCATCCTCGGATAAAGCTTCTTCATCGAGATCTGATTCCATGTGATTCTCTTCTCCTGGATTTTCTTCCACGGGATTTTCCTCAAGTGGATTTTCTTCTATCGGGGCTTCATCGGGATCTTCCTCTATAGGGTCCTCTTCAGGATCTCCTTCTTCTTCGTCGGAATCAGCTAACACGTTAAACTCTGGGGCGACTGCTCCTTCGTCCTCTGAATCGTTGTTTCCGAAGTTGACCTGGGGATCATTGACCTCATCATCGGAACTCGTCAGTGTATGATCTAAGGAAACACATGATTGTGCATCCTCGTCTAGATACGGCGCTGCTCCAGGATGAGCCATGGCCTGAAAGAGAAGTCATGATTAGACAGTGGAATAAATAAGGAAATGGCCAAGGGTACAAGGTATGGAAAGATATGCGATGAAAGGAATTGAAAGCTCAGAATTTAAAATACCGTGATAAAGAATGGAATTTGATATAGAGAAAGCATGAGAATGATGCCTATATTAAAATTCAAATTTTATTTCATTCGACTAAAAGTTCAACGGATACAAAGGTTCAAATGGAAAGAAATGTTTATAATAGTACGGCTACAAAATACTGAAATTGGAAAACATAAAATTCTTCTTTGACTGCCAGAGCGCTGCATCATCGTCCTGCGAGTTGATCTTGGGTCGGGTCCTCTTTACCCTCGAAATTTGAACTACGCAGTAATCCTTACTTGGCATCAGTGGAGAGTGTGGATGAGTTTCCTCCTTGTAGTTCTTTTCTTTCTGGGCAACCGTTGATGAGATGTTTGTCGGAACCGCATATCAGACATTTCCCTTGGGCACGGCGACAATCCTTCTAAAGATGTCCTGGTCTCTTACAATATCCACAGCAAGGGTTCTTCTGATGCTTCTGTTGACGCTTCATCTTCTTCCCCTTTCCTCGTCCAATAGGGATCCCTTTATGATAGGAGACTCCCGCTGGGGTCCGACTCACCTGTCTTCTCAGTCCTTCAACTAATAAATCGTTCGTTCGCTCCTGGGCTTCCTTTAAACCTTGCAGTACACTCAGAATCTCGACGGTCCGATTCTGGGGAGCGGAAACAGATGAAGAGTTGTTGGAAGACATGATCCTGGGACAACGATTTTGAGAATGTTATAAGTCACATGCTAAATGAATCAAAATATGATATGGATAGAACAAGGATTCAAGAGTATCAGAGATGATGAATATCATTACAAGTGGGGAGTCAACTATATGATTTTAAGTTATTTGATTAGATTACGGTAGTGCAATTGCAACCACGTAACCTTGTCAAGTCACCCGAAACCATAGCGAATAGATAGCTGAACACATGATGTGAATATGGATCAAGAATGACAAGTTTACAACCTAGACCGAGGGATGTCTTTAGATTGTCAAACTATACATGGAAAACTGCAATCCCAAACGATGCAAAACCTGGGCTCTGATACCATCTAAACCATGTCACGCCCCGCTTCCCAAAATACGGAATACGAGGGGTAGACAAGGCCAGCCATGCTCCTACGGTCAAGAAAAAGTCCTGCCGTAGTCACACTTCGGCTTCTAGTTTATCATGGTAAACAGTAAACGATGCGCAGGTAATGAGAAATGCAGTAAACGAAAGATACAATAATGTAAACTGACCTGAAGTGGAACAAACGAAAGTAACTCGGAGTATCAAGTCAAGAAGTCTGTGATGTACGTCTAGTTCTGATCCAAGCTAAATCTTCTCTTCCCACTGAGCATGCATACTCAGGTCGTCAGAGCGACACAATAGTAATATAATATGTATGAAATCAAGTGACAATTCTAACAGTGATAATAGGTATGTGAAACAGTAAATAAATGGCATCATGAATATGCATGTGTATCAACGCAGCGGAACAGTAAAGCAGTATAACCATATGTCATGTATGTCAACACAGTATATAAGGAATGTAAATGACAGTAACCCTATCAGTCTCTAAGTCTCACTGCACAGGTCATTAAGCCTATCGTCAGTCCAAGTGTGAAAGTCAACCACTCGCGAGTGTCCTCCACCCAAGGGTAGAACCCAAGGGCAAGGGACCACGGGCCCAACATGTAACGAATGTATCACGGTGTCTATAGCACATACCCTGTAATCTCCATATAACTCCCTAAATATATAAGCCGGCATGGGACTCCCGAGATTCTGTTGAATTCACACTTGAACTACCCCACACCCCGAGGTCTACATCAAACGCTAACCATAACCCTAAATACTAATCGATCCGTGACAAGTCTGCGCGAGAACTGGAGGCAGGACCTCCATCAAGCACGTCCCGACTAATACCTAAGATAAATGGCAGTGTCGGATGCCTTATCTGTGACATCCATGCAAGCGCTTCCATAAGTGTCCCATACCACTTATAGTCACACGTACACGCATCCCACAGACGTCGACAATGCAATAGAATAAAAGGGACACTGATTGTGCACAAGTACGTATCACTTTCACTTAATCACGAATACACGAACACTGACGTACTTGCCACAATCAACACTAAAATCTAACACTGGGTAAATGCACGATGTCACTAGGTTATCAATACAATGACATGGGTATGATATGATGCGTGAACAAGTATATAAACATGGTGAGGATGTTATAAAACCGCATTCTTTCACTTGCACGATTTATCATGAAACATATGTATATATTTTGGCGAAATGACAAACTGGTAGTAATTAGTATGTTCAGTTATCTATCCATATAATTTGGTTTCGAGCCAATCGGGTTTCAGGATCATTAGTTATAACTGTTTCATTTTAAGCGCACGCGGCTGGAAATCCGGTTTCAGAATCAGGAATCCATTTCGCAACGCATTTTAACCCCAGTTGGGATCATAATTTAGCGACGCTACAGTTGGATGGATTCTAGGGTTTTCAGTAAAGTTTTCAACGCAACAACCGGATCTTCAATCGCGTCTGTACGTTAGGAGTTATAATCTGTTTAATATCAACATGCCAATTCTGATTCTGCTGGGACTGTTATGTGTCCCGATCTATTAAATTACAGATTAAATATCAAACGGTAACGAAACAGAACGAAACCAAATGCGTTGTCTAGCTAACAGAGTTATCTACAATAAGCAGCGGAGTTCCACAACCTACGAGTTAAGGAATTTCTATGGTATCCAGTATGGAACAGCCCGCAAAGACTGGAGTCACTCTAGACTGCAGTCCAGAGTCGCACTCCGATCCGAACATCATCACAGTTTAAATACAGAAATGTCTGGAAACTGATATAGGATTAAAGTTCGTCGAGTTAGCTTCGATTTGAGCCCTCGAACACACCATTCTAATATGTGTATGATTTATGATGAATTTAACTATTTTCAGGTGCAACAGAATTTCAGTTTTACGATCAAACTTGGGGGTAGTCGTTTTAACTGTTAACAGTCGTATTTTCTAATGAAATTTGCACACGTTAATCATCTCTACAAGGGCCAATATAATATGTCCATTTCCGTCAAATACGATAATGATTTTCTATGGGAACAAGCATCGAACAGTTTTGTGACAATATATAACATCAAGCAAACATGGAATATATCTACAATTCTAATTTGTAATATATACGGAATAGCATGAAAGCAAATAAGAACTTGCCTGGAGGCATCCCGGGGATGTACGGTGGCTGTGACGTCACGAACGCGCGACGCACGCGCGGCACGGCGCAGCACAATGGACTTTTGGGATCAGACACTCGTATCCATTCCGGTTACTCTCCGCGCGACTGATATTACCACTGCCCGGGTTGCTTTTGGTGTTGATTTGCGAGAGGAAGAGAGAGTAATTTCTGAGAGCAGATGTGCATTTAGGGAACTAGAGAGTTAGAGAGAGAATAAGATGGAGAGAGAGAGAGAGAGAGTTGTAGAGTGTGAGAGAGAGAGAGACAGAGATCAGAGTGTGTGAGAGAGAGAGACAGAGATCAGAGTGTGAGAGAGAGAGAGAGACAGAGATCAGAGTGTGTGAGAGGGAGAGAGAGAGAAATGTGGTAGAGAGAGGGAGACAGTAAGAAAGAGGGGGAAAGGAACTGAGAGAGGGAGATGGGGATGAGAGAGGCAGTTAGAGAGAGAAGAAGCAGTGAGCGAGAGAGATCGCAGAGGGGGTGGCCGGATGACGACGAGGAGGTGGGGTGCTCGGATGACGACGAGGAGGTGGGGATGCGTCGACGCCGAGACGAGGATCCCATCGGTCGTCGGGGCAGGGGACGTCGAGCTCGGGTGCGGGGAATCGAGCTCGGCCGTGGATTTGGAGGCTGGGTGAGGGTGGCAGAGAAGGGAGAGGGAAGGTGGTGAGGAAGATGATGCGACGACGTTGAGGCGAGGAGAGGGGCTCGCCGGCGAGAGGCGCAGGGGCTCGGTGGCGGGTGCGTGGGTGCAAGGGAGCGAGTGCAGGTGAGGGCGTTCGGGGCAGTGGAGGAAGAGGGGAGGAGGAGCGATGATCGGGGATGACGACGTTGAGGTCGACGTCGAGAGGTGGCGGGGTGGAGATCGAGAGTAGGGGCTCTGCGAGGAGAGGAGGAAAATGAGAACGGGGAGTGAGCGAGCGAGGAAGAGGGGGTAGAGGGTTGAGGAGAGAGGGTCGTGGGGGAAAACGCGCGCGTCGTGGGGTAACGGCAGCGTGGGCGAGGGCGGAGGCGGCGGCGCGAGAAGCGCGCGCGAACGGGAAAGAGCCGTTGGGGACTTTGAGAGAGATGTACAGGAGTCGGGTCGGGTTGGCGAAGTGGTGCGGGTCGAAGTGTGGACACGGGCTGTAGGGATTGGGCCGGGCCAGAGAAAATTAAGGAATTTAATAAAAATATGTGGGCTGGGGAAATGAGATGCGTGGGCCAAGCTTAGAAGGATTTATTTAAAAGAATTTGAATGGGCTGAGTAATTTAGAAAGAATAAAGCAATCGGGCCGGTGGTTTTGTATTAAGGAATTTATAGAAAATAACGTGTGGGCTGAGGGATAATGCTGAGGAGAAAATAAAGGAATTTGAGAAGAAAAGAGAGGATGGGCCAGGATTTATTAGAAATGAAAGGGAAAAAGAGATTTGGGCTGCAGAATAAAATTTATAAAGGAAACGAGGCTGTGGTTTTGGTGAATAGAAGAATTGTGAGGAAATAAGAGTGAGGCTTGGTGAGCTGCTGGGAAAAATAGGGAAATTTACTGGAAATGGATAAAAGAAGATGGCTGAGGAAAAGTGTGTTGGGCTCGGGGTTTTGTAAGGGGAAAAATATAGTTTAACTAGAAGAGAAGTAGTGTTTGGGGTTTAAAGAAAAAGGTTTTAAGGAATAGATAATTTTTATAAATAAAACACATAAGGTTATAAATAAAAATAAATGGGATTTTAAAGTAACAAAGTACGGACCCTGGTATGGATGGGCCCGGATATTACATCATACCACCCTTACAAAAATTTCGTCCTCGAAATTTAAAACAAACAATAAATAATACGACATAGGCGAAAGCCATTATATTGCAACTAACACATCAGGTTTTTATTTGAAATAGGAGGACGAAGAAATTTGAAAGTTTAAATATATGAGAGAACATCATACAAAATACCAGTTTAAATATGTATAAAACAGAAACAACTACAAAGATAACTTATGAGAATAATAATAATAATAACGAACAATGATATTCAAGACATACTCGAAAAATCGAAACTCAGTCATATGCATATGCAAGTATATCAAAAGTAATACGTCAGAGATAAATAGCGTAAGTCACAAACATTAATAATAGTAACCATTGACACAATACTCGAAAATAAAGTAACGACAAACAAATAGCGAAAATTAGTCGGTAGGTTAAAACAGTTTATGGTAAGGTGTCGATAAAATAGAAAAAAAAAAAATTTAGAAAACTGGTATAGTGAAATAAAAAAACATAGACCAAAAGTATGCGCGGTGTAAGGTTGCGCTACTAAAGTAAGAATAATAATAAGGCATTTAAAATACATAAAACGGGGTAATCAATAACACGTACTCTTTGACAATTACTAAAACTATATTTTAAAATAATTGTGCCCCTAAATATAGTTGGGGTAACAGGAAAAAAACACTAGTATGTTTAGGCCTAGATAGGGTAGGGATTACAATGGGATGTAGCTGATACAAAAGGTCGAAGGGTGACGGCTTTAGGCTGAAGATCAAGAAGACTGGGATCGGGTCAGCACAGAAAGTAATGGTGAGCAACAAAAGGACTACAAGGTCAAAATATAGGGGGAGACTAACGATCGGTAAAACCTATGAATCAAGAATTTGAAAAGCTAATGAACTCGATAATTCCTAAGGAAGGTCCTCCTCCCAGAAGGATCTCAAACAGGGTACAGACGAAGAATGAATAGTGGCTCACTCCAAGGATCAGGTGCGGTACTTTCTAATCGAAATGAGAGTGAAAACTACACAATGAGTAGGGGTGGACAGTCAGGGAACTCAGCATAAAATAAATGGATAGGGGCAATAAACAAGTATCAATCGAACTAAATATCAAAAGGTTTACGAATCCAGAAGATTTACTTTATTCAAGAAATTTGAAACAAGACATTCCCAAAGGCGAAAAGTGGCCTTAAACTATACACATTTCATTTGGCCAGAAGGACAACATCAAAAGAAATCTCATCAGTCGCGGTTGTGGAGATTCAGCAGGTTGCGGTAGTCTCGCGCGCTCAGGTAGGGGCGTCCATTTCCATAGCGTCCCGCAGGGACTGCCAAAGGGAGTTCTTCCACGGCAGGGTCTTGATCTTCTGGTTCTTCATCCTCGGATAAAGCTTCTTCATCGAGATCTGATTCCATGTGATTCTCTTCTCCTGGATTTTCTTCCACGGGATTTTCCTCAAGTGGATTTTCTTCTATCGGGGCTTCATCGGGATCTTCCTCTATAGGGTCCTCTTCAGGATCTCCTTCTTCTTCGTCGGAATCAGCTAACACGTTAAACTCTGGGGCGACTGCTCCTTCGTCCTCTGAATCGTTGTTTCCGAAGTTGACCTGGGGATCATTGACCTCATCATCGGAACTCGTCAGTGTATGATCTAAGGAAACACATGATTGTGCATCCTCGTCTAGATACGGCGCTGCTCCAGGATGAGCCATGGCCTGAAAGAGAAGTCATGATTAGACAGTGGAATAAATAAGGAAATGGCCAAGGGTACAAGGTATGGAAAGATATGCGATGAAAGGAATTGAAAGCTCAGAATTTAAAATACCGTGATAAAGAATGGAATTTGATATAGAGAAAGCATGAGAATGATGCCTATATTAAAATTCAAATTTTATTTCATTCGACTAAAAGTTCAACGGATACAAAGGTTCAAATGGAAAGAAATGTTTATAATAGTACGGCTACAAAATACTGAAATTGGAAAACATAAAATTCTTCTTTGACTGCCAGAGCGCTGCATCATCGTCCTGCGAGTTGATCTTGGGTCGGGTCCTCTTTACCCTCGAAATTTGAACTACGCAGTAATCCTTACTTGGCATCAGTGGAGAGTGTGGATGAGTTTCCTCCTTGTAGTTCTTTTCTTTCTGGGCAACCGTTGATGAGATGTTTGTCGGAACCGCATATCAGACATTTCCCTTGGGCACGGCGACAATCCTTCTAAAGATGTCCTGGTCTCTTACAATATCCACAGCAAGGGTTCTTCTGATGCTTCTGTTGACGCTTCATCTTCTTCCCCTTTCCTCGTCCAATAGGGATCCCTTTATGATAGGAGACTCCCGCTGGGGTCCGACTCACCTGTCTTCTCAGTCCTTCAACTAATAAATCGTTCGTTCGCTCCTGGGCTTCCTTTAAACCTTGCAGTACACTCAGAATCTCGACGGTCCGATTCTGGGGAGCGGAAACAGATGAAGAGTTGTTGGAAGACATGATCCTGGGACAACGATTTTGAGAATGTTATAAGTCACATGCTAAATGAATCAAAATATGATATGGATAGAACAAGGATTCAAGAGTATCAGAGATGATGAATATCATTACAAGTGGGGAGTCAACTATATGATTTTAAGTTATTTGATTAGATTACGGTAGTGCAATTGCAACCACGTAACCTTGTCAAGTCACCCGAAACCATAGCGAATAGATAGCTGAACACATGATGTGAATATGGATCAAGAATGACAAGTTTACAACCTAGACCGAGGGATGTCTTTAGATTGTCAAACTATACATGGAAAACTGCAATCCCAAACGATGCAAAACCTGGGCTCTGATACCATCTAAACCATGTCACGCCCCGCTTCCCAAAATACGGAATACGAGGGGTAGACAAGGCCAGCCATGCTCCTACGGTCAAGAAAAAGTCCTGCCGTAGTCACACTTCGGCTTCTAGTTTATCATGGTAAACAGTAAACGATGCGCAGGTAATGAGAAATGCAGTAAACGAAAGATACAATAATGTAAACTGACCTGAAGTGGAACAAACGAAAGTAACTCGGAGTATCAAGTCAAGAAGTCTGTGATGTACGTCTAGTTCTGATCCAAGCTAAATCTTCTCTTCCCACTGAGCATGCATACTCAGGTCGTCAGAGCGACACAATAGTAATATAATATGTATGAAATCAAGTGACAATTCTAACAGTGATAATAGGTATGTGAAACAGTAAATAAATGGCATCATGAATATGCATGTGTATCAACGCAGCGGAACAGTAAAGCAGTATAACCATATGTCATGTATGTCAACACAGTATATAAGGAATGTAAATGACAGTAACCCTATCAGTCTCTAAGTCTCACTGCACAGGTCATTAAGCCTATCGTCAGTCCAAGTGTGAAAGTCAACCACTCGCGAGTGTCCTCCACCCAAGGGTAGAACCCAAGGGCAAGGGACCACGGGCCCAAAATGTAACGAATGTATCACGGTGTCTATAGCACATACCCTGTAATCTCCATATAACTCCCTAAATATATAAGCCGGCATGGGACTCCCGAGATTCTGTTGAATTCACACTTGAACTACCCCACACCCCGAGGTCTACATCAAACGCTAACCATAACCCTAAATACTAATCGATCCGTGACAAGTCTGCGCGAGAACTGGAGGCAGGACCTCCATCAAGCACGTCCCGACTAATACCTAAGATAAATGGCAGTGTCGGATGCCTTATCTGTGACATCCATGCAAGCGCTTCCATAAGTGTCCCATACCACTTATAGTCACACGTACACGCATCCCACAGACGTCGACAATGCAATAGAATAAAAGGGACACTGATTGTGCACAAGTACGTATCACTTTCACTTAATCACGAATACACGAACACTGACGTACTTGCCACAATCAACACTAAAATCTAACACTGGGTAAATGCACGATGTCACTAGGTTATCAATACAATGACATGGGTATGATATGATGCGTGAACAAGTATATAAACATGGTGAGGATGTTATAAAACCGCATTCTTTCACTTGCACGATTTATCATGAAACATATGTATATATTTTGGCGAAATGACAAACTGGTAGTAATTAGTATGTTCAGTTATCTATCCATATAATTTGGTTTCGAGCCAATCGGGTTTCAGGATCATTAGTTATAACTGTTTCATTTTAAGCGCACGCGGCTGGAAATCCGGTTTCAGAATCAGGAATCCATTTCGCAACGCATTTTAACCCCAGTTGGGATCATAATTTAGCGACGCTACAGTTGGATGGATTCTAGGGTTTTCAGTAAAGTTTTCAACGCAACAACCGGATCTTCAATCGCGTCTGTACGTTAGGAGTTATAATCTGTTTAATATCAACATGCCAATTCTGATTCTGCTGGGACTGTTATGTGTCCCGATCTATTAAATTACAGATTAAATATCAAACGGTAACGAAACAGAACGAAACCAAATGCGTTGTCTAGCTAACAGAGTTATCTACAATAAGCAGCGGAGTTCCACAACCTACGAGTTAAGGAATTTCTATGGTATCCAGTATGGAACAGCCCGCAAAGACTGGAGTCACTCTAGACTGCAGTCCAGAGTCGCACTCCGATCCGAACATCATCACAGTTTAAATACAGAAATGTCTGGAAACTGATATAGGATTAAAGTTCGTCGAGTTAGCTTCGATTTGAGCCCTCGAACACACCATTCTAATATGTGTATGATTTATGATGAATTTAACTATTTTCAGGTGCAACAGAATTTCAGTTTTACGATCAAACTTGGGGGTAGTCGTTTTAACTGTTAACAGTCGTATTTTCTAATGAAATTTGCACACGTTAATCATCTCTACAAGGGCCAATATAATATGTCAATTTCCGTCAAATACGATAATGATTTTCTATGGGAACAAGCATCGAACAGTTTTGTGACAATATATAACATCAAGCAAACATGGAATATATCTACAATTCTAATTTGTAATATATACGGAATAGCATGAAAGCAAGTAAGAACTTGCCTGGAGGCATCCCGGGGATGTACGGTGGCTGTGACGTCACGAACGCGCGACGCACGCGCGGCACGGCGCAGCACAATGGACTTTTGGGATCAGACACTCGTATCCATTCCGGTTACTCTCCGCGCGACTGATATTACCACTGCCCGGGTTGCTTTTGGTGTTGATTTGCGAGAGGAAGAGAGAGTAATTTCTGAGAGCAGATGTGCATTTAGGGAACTAGAGAGTTAGAGAGAGAATAAGATGGAGAGAGAGAGAGAGAGAGTTGTAGAGTGTGAGAGAGAGAGAGACAGAGATCAGAGTGTGAGAGAGAGAGAGAGACAGAGATCAGAGTGTGAGAGAGGGAGAGAGAGAGAAATGAGGTAGAGAGAGGGAGACAGTAAGAAAGAGGGGGAAAGGAACTGAGAGAGGGAGATGGGGACGAGAGAGGCAGTTAGAGAGAGAAGAAGCAGTGAGCGAGAGAGATCGCAGAGGGGGTGGCCGGATGACGACGAGGAGGTGGGGTGCTCGGATGACGACGAGGAGGTGGGGATGCGTCGACGCCGAGATGAGGATCCCATCGGTCGTCGGGGCAGGGGACGTCGAGCTCGGGTGCGGGGAATCGAGCTCGGCCGTGGATTTGGAGGCTGGGTGAGGGTGGCAGAGAAGGGAGAGGGAAGGTGGTGAGGAAGATGATGCGACGACGTTGAGGCGAGGAGAGGGGCTCGCCGGCGAGAGGCGCAGGGGCTCGGTGGCGGGTGCGTGGGTACAAGGGAGCGAGTGCAGGTGAGGGCGTTCGGGGCAGTGGAGGAAGAGGGGAGGAGGAGCGATGATCGGGGATGACGACGTTGAGGTCGACGTCGAGAGGTGGCGGGGTGGAGATCGAGAGTAGGGGCTCTGCGAGGAGAGGAGGAAAATGAGAACGGGGAGTGAGCGAGCGAGGAAGAGGGGGTAGAGGGTTGAGGAGAGAGGGTCGTGGGGGAAAACGCGCGCGTCGTGGGGTAACGGCAGCGTGGGCGAGGGCGGAGGCGGCGGCGCGAGAAGCGCGCGCGAACGGGAAAGAGCCGTTGGGGACTTTGAGAGAGATGTACAGGAGTCGGGTCGGGTTGGCGAAGTGGTGCGGGTCGAAGTGTGGACACGGGCTGTAGGGATTGGGCCGGGCCAGAGAAAATTAAGGAATTTAATAAAAATATGTGGGCTGGGGAAATGAGATGCGTGGGCCAAGCTTAGAAGGATTTATTTAAAAGAATTTGAATGGGCTGAGTAATTTAGAAAGAATAAAGCAATCGGGCCGGTGGTTTTGTATTAAGGAATTTATAGAAAATAACGTGTGGGCTGAGGGATAATGCTGAGGAGAAAATAAAGGAATTTGAGAAGAAAAGAGAGGATGGGCCAGGATTTATTAGAAATGAAAGGGAAAAAGAGATTTGGGCTGCAGAATAAAATTTATAAAGGAAACGAGGCTGTGGTTTTGGTGAATAGAAGAATTGTGAGGAAATAAGAGTGAGGCTTGGTGAGCTGCTGGGAAAAATAGGGAAATTTACTGGAAATGGATAAAAGAAGATGGCTGAGGAAAAGTGTGTTGGGCTCGGGGTTTTGTAAGGGGAAAAATATAGTTTAACTAGAAGAGAAGTAGTGTTTGGGGTTTAAAGAAAAAGGTTTTAAGGAATAGATAATTTTTATAAATAAAACACATAAGGTTATAAATAAAAATAAATGGGATTTTAAAGTAACAAAGTACGGACCCTGGTATGGATGGGCCCGGATATTACATCAGCCGAGCCTCCGCTGCTCCCATTGAAAGAGTACAACGAACCGCTCAGCTTGTCTCTTGCGACTACCAACGATCCTTTGGAAATCTTCCATTGAGAATTCCCAAACGTTGTAATAAATCCTTCGTTGTCTAGCTGACTTGTGGAAATCAAGCTTTTTTTCAAATCAGGAATATGACGAGCATTCTTCAATTTGATTTGACCACCTCCTGACGGTTGCAAGATGGTCGTCCCTTTTCCAACGATCTTACACGATTGACCGTTTCCCACCGTCACATGTCCAAGATCGCCCTAAACATACTCGCTAAAGTGGTGTCTGCCCGAAGTGCAATGAAAAGAAGCCCCTGAATCTAAGAACCAAGTATCCGTCTTTGTGTTCTCGCTCGCCGATAGACAAAGACCTTGTTCCCCTTGTTCTTGTGTAGATACCACATTCGCTTCCTTTTCATCCGTCTTCTCATCTGAGCCTTTCTTCGGAAGCTTGCATTCACTTCTTCTGTGGCCCTTCTTTCCGCAATTCCAACAGGCGCCTTGGATTTTTCCTTGAGATTTACCCCGGCTTTTAGACTTGCCCTTTTTCCACTTTCCCCTTTCCATTGTTCTGCCACGATTCTCCACCGAAAGTGCAGAAGTTCCAGAACTCCCACTCACGGACTTTCTTCGCATCTCATCATTTAATATGCAGCTTACCGCATCATTAAACGTGAGAATCCCTGAGATACAGTTGCTAACCGCCATCACTAGGTTCTCCCAACTCTCTGGCAACGAACATAGGAACAGTAGGGCTCGAATCTCGTCTTCAAAGATGATTGAAACGGACTCAAGTTGGTTTGTCACGCTGTTGAATTCGTTTAGGTGCTCTATCACCGAACCATTCTCCACCATCTTCATGTTGAAAAACTTCTTCATCAAAAATATGTTATTTGATGTCGATGGCTTCTCATACAACTTCGCTAACGTCGTCATTAGCGCCTTAGTTGTTTTCTCTTTTGAGATATTAAAGGCCACCTGCGGAGTCAGCGACAATCTGATCGTTGCCAGGGCTTTCCTATCCAAAAGGTTCCACTCCTCATCGGTCATCTTCTCGGGCTTTTCTCCTAGCAACGGAAGATATAGATCTTTTTGGTATAGACAGTCTTCTAACTGCATGCGCCACCAACCGAAATTGTGAGCATTGAATTTCTCGATTCTTATCTTATCCTCTGCCATCTTTCGTCTGTATCGCAGCAAACCCGACTTCCTCCTAGATCTGAACCAACGCCTTCAAAACTACAATCTAAGAAAGTGGGGAAGAGGACACAAGCGTCGTTACCCACCGTTACCTAGATTATAGAATCGAAGAATCCTAGGTTCTCTTAACCTTGCTCTGATACCGGTTGTTGGGAGGGGGAGTCGATCCACGGAACAGTGCTTGCGACAAAACCCAAATCACGCAAAAATACAATCACGCAATTAAACGACGAAAGACAATATAAATTAAAAATGCAGGAATAAGAAAACAATCAATCACAAACAAGATAGATTTGTTAACGAGGTTCACCCACCGTATGGCTAGTCGCCGGCAGAGCGGAATCTGCAAACGTCTACTATACTTGAATCAAGTTTACAAGCAAGAACAACCCTAGGAGATTTCTCTCAAATCTCTCTATACAAATCTCTCTTGGCCTTTGCCTCTTGTGATGATACTTGTGATGGATACAAGTTATGGATGGATACAAATGCCTCTCATAAGATGTGCTTTTATAGCACCCAGGACAATGTCGCTATCTAACAAAGTCACCACCTATCATTGTCATCACCTAACAATGTCATGGATGTCAAAAGTAGTACCTAACAAAGTCACCACCTATCATTGTCATCACCTAACAATGTCATGAATGTCAAAAGGTGGCACCTAACAAAGTCACCACCTATCATTGTCATTACTTAACAATGTCATGAATGTCAAAAGGTGGCACCTAACCATAAACTTTAATTTGCATCAATTTTCAACAAAAGACCCGGCCCTGCTGTCTATTCTTCGTTAACTCTTTACTTTAAACAATGTTGTATCTGTAATCTACTTCACCATTACTTGTACATTAACTACTCTATTTCACAAGCTGTATTTATCTTTCATTAAACTTTATTATTTTCACTGACTTTGCATATTCAATGCTTGCGGTTAAAGTATATAGCTGATGCCAATTTTGTTATCTGAAAAATAACGGTCTCCTGCTACGAAATAACGAAGATGGTTCGGTCAAGTTTAGCCTCTTATACACGATTGATGCAGATGGCAGATGTTGGTACATATAAAATCTATAGTTGAGCTTAAAAACCAATAATAAACGAAAGCATTTTTACCGACATGGTGAAGAGTATGACGGGAAAGAGTTCAGACAATTGTCCGCCAAATCTAGTTCCAGTTGAGACGATAAGCCTATAAGATGCTGGTATTGGTATGTGCAGACCCAATAACCCAATAAACTCATGGGTTGGGAATTACCGACCATCATTTTATCTTTATTTTTTATTTGAACTTCTCGAGAAGATAATATTAAAATAGAAAGAAAAATAAAATAAAATAAGATTAAAGAAAACAAGAGGGCACTTAAATCAATGGATTTTCTAATTGGGGACTTGTGGTACTCGGTAAACGTGTATGAGACAGATTTTTTTTATTAGGAAAACGGGAAATGAAAATCTTAAATACACATGTACGAGCATCTGCACACGTGCGATGCATGTGTGTCTGATGAGAATTTTAGCAAATGGCAGTTTGTACTATAAACCACAAAGCACTCAATTCGTAGAGCACACGTACAATTATGCAGGGTTAGACTACGGCCCATTTATTTTTTGAGTCATTTCAAATATTTCTCATTGTGTTGGTAATTACCATTTAGAGATTTCAACACAAATATATTTTCTATTCCCGTTTTAGGTGCTAAATTGGAAAGCTGGCAGCTTTGAAATCATATGCAAGATTATGTTGAATTTTGAGAATGGAACTATTGAGTTCTAATTAAGGAAATACAACTCTCCTCTCATTTTCGAAGAATTCGAAATGGGGTTTGGATTCAACGTTAATGTAAATTTAATCTCAAATTATTATTAAACCCATCAGAATTAAGATTCAGTGCCCAAATGCCAGATGTTCTTATGACCAAAATTAATACTGGCATATAATTTTTTTTATTTTCGATTGAAATTAAAAAGTATAAAAATTTATGTTAGAATTTTGCATATAGTCCTCAAACCCCTTTCTTTTTAGTTAGAACTACCGAAAAAAAGAAGGAAAGTTTGAAAATGGAGTCAAAAGATTGAAGAGTCTTTCTCTTTTTATCAACTTCTCAAGGAACGCTGCATCTTCTGTTCGCATATTTATTTCATTTATTTATTATGGGTTTGTAATGACTTTGTTAAGGCTTTAATTTGCTCGTACTTAACATTTCATTTTAAGTTAAGGGTAAGTAACAACAGTTGGTCCACTCTCCGTTCTTCACTCACCATCTCTTAGTCAAATTCTCAATATAACATTTTTGCTTTGTTTCTTGTACATACATAACCTTGTTTTATTCATATATTTATTACCTTTGTCATGCATTCTCGGTCAAAAAAAGTAAAAATAAAAAAATAAGTTTGGCAAAGAAGCTTGGGGGGGGGCAGGGGGGGGGGGGGGATGGACAGATTTTCTAAAGAGATTATTCAAATCTGCCAAAAGAGAGTCCAACAGAACATATTCCCACAATATGATACTAATGAATCACAGATAAAAAAGGTTTTATTTTTTAAAAATAATCAATTAGTGGGTGCTTGTATTCTAATTAACTTTGTTATTGGTCTCCTGGTTTGGTTGAGATTTAAGGTTCCCTTTTGATTGACTGCAGCATTCAATGACTAAAACTGGAGGATTCTGTCAAACCCTTCCAGAAAAATGTGATCAAATGAGAGATCAGTGCAGCATCAGCTTCCATAACTTTTGATAAAATTTATGTGGGCCCTATTCCATTGAATCCAAACCCTTTCTTAGTTTACCAAATTTCTAGCCAAAACAATAAGCGGATCAATAACTTACCACATGTCCGCATATGACAGTTGACGACCTCTAAAGATAGGGTAGCAATTCAAAGACATGAAAATATCAAGACGAAAACAAAGACTTAAAAATAAATTAAATCTGCAAATTTTTAAGGAACAAATATGAAAGCCAAGTATAATAATTATGATATTTTGAAGTATTCGATAGCTACTATAGCAAACGATAAGTAGCAAAAAGACACAATCAATCAATATGAACAGATGCATTGGACATTGGGCTCATTTAAAAAAGCAAAGCTTTCTCATTTCAGAGCAGTTTGCATCCCATTCTCTAGTATAAAAATGCTTAATGATGGCATTTATGAGTTTTCATACCTAGCAGAGAAATACAATTCAGTGCATTGCATTTGAATCCAATGGCTCAAAGAGGGATTGGAAACTGCAATCAAACCATTTGAATGTTGAGAAATGCTTTTTATTGCTTTTTGGCAAACATTCCAAGGTCAGTAATACATCTCATGTAGCTCTCACCTTTTTCCCCAATAGATGGGGTCCAGAGATAAAGGGAAGAGTAGAGCTCATGCAACATATAGGACCATTAATCATGAGCTCCCCATTTGCTTTTCTAATATAGTTCAATTGCTATTTGCTATTAGATCAGATGCAGATAATGTTAACATAAAAGGAGTCGAAATATGATCAAAATTGAGGAAGCATGGAAAACCGAGACAAATCCGCTCTCCTGTTAAAAGATGGGAAATATGCACTAAAGTAATTAAGATAGATAATGCTAATTAATATACACAACAATTTGGTTCAACCACAGTCGAGCAGTACAAACCAATAATTGATTGACAAGTGTCTTTTTCATGTCCAACACCTTACCTTCATTCCTTCAATCAAACAAGGAATATGGATAAAAAGCCAATAATTGAAATTTCAATTCTATAAATAAAAAGCCATTAAATGAAATTTCAATTCTATAAATAAACACGGGGGACCGATGATTGTCCTAATGACCAAAAAATAATAAAACACTTTCGAGGATATCACATTTTTATTCCAAATAAACCATAAATTCGCTAAGATTGATCTCCAAATCGATCGTTACTGCCACTTACAATTTAAAGTAAACTAGCATTTCGTTCTATTATATATATAAAAAATTACTCGAGATTTTTTTGTTAATCATATCATGTCTGATTTCATCCTGGGAAAAGGTGAAGCAAAAATGGGCATTATGGTGTATGAACCTCTTCATACATCTGATTCGTGCAGTTTCAGCACATAGCTCTAATTGGACTATTCTGACCGCTGAAATGAGCTTTGGTGGTTAACTCCTCTAAAGAATCCATCAAGCTGCTGGAAATAAGTAAGATTGACAGTCTTCAATAAATTATGTAACCTAATCTGGCAACTATTCAAGTTCAATTCAATTATGATGGTTGACACAGGAAAAAAAAAGATTACCATTTCGAGTCTCTCACAGTCTCTGGTTTAGCAAAAGAATGGTTACGTTAGCACTTTGATTTTCCTGCATGGTGCCAAGAGCTGTAACTACGAAACATCTGCACAAAAGCAGAACATTAGACACAGATCATCTCTGGCATGACCTAATATCTTACTAATTGTTAGTGATACAGTTAATTAGACGGAAAAGTAAAAGGAGCAAATGAGTGCACTCTGCATTAGTTGAAGATACACCTAAACACAGTTGAGGGATAAGCAATTTAGTTGGTTAGGAATTTAGGGCACGGGCAATAAAGACCAATAAATGCCTTAGTTAAGAGAAGCAACAAACCAGTATTTAACATGAAGGAATGAAGGCTGGAAATTGACCGAAAAACGAACATGAACGGGGACAACTAAAATGGAAATTTTAGCTGATGATTTAGTCAGGGAGATGGCCTGGCATAGCTGAGTGAAAGAAAATGAATCAAGAAGCAGAACCCAAAATACTGGGATTGAAGGCTTCTTATCGTGGTATACACGAAACCGCAAATAACCGAAGAGATTGTAAGAGCCTTAATTTCACTGATTGAGGCCACGCGAGTGTACTCTAAGGCTTTACTACATATGCATGTAGAAGGATAACCTACTGCAGCATGGATTAAGCCTCAAATATGAGTGCTGCTAACTGCCGGTTCTAAGACTATGGTTAAAAGGGTTTAGGGGCAATCAATTGGCCTATCTCCAAGATTCCAACCAACATACAAAATCTTGTTGTATCTTAATTTTTGGCAACGATCATCCGCTCAAGTGTGAAAAGTAGAGTTTTTTCTCTCATAATTTTCGTAGGAGAAGAAATTTCCTCCAACACATCTCACGATACTAAATCTTTCAACGAATAGATTGCTGTCCTAAAGAAACAGTTTATAATCCACTAACAGAAAGCAAGAAACAGTTTACCTGATCTTTCTGTTAAAAAAGAATATACTGCTGAATGATAACTGTTCTACATCGTTCCTGCTGAGAATGACTACAGGAAGTCGAGTTGAAGGGGGAAAAAAGCATTCTCGTGAAATTGACCCGAAAAGCAAAAAGTTAATAGTAATCCTCTTGAGGTCCGCAAAGAAAGTTTAGAGCTGCAAGTCAATGTTTTAACCAGAGTTACTCACAGCAATAAATAAATGACATTAATTTATAAGTAAAACGGAAAATGACTGTCATGCTAAATAGAAAACTTCCAGAAACTACATACATAATTGGAGAGCTTATAATGGGTTGTAAGCTCACAACTTCACAAGGATATAGGATGCATAGACGTGTTTGAGAAACAGGAAGGAGTTGCAGACCTTGGTTTAAGGAGCATCCTCTTTATGAATCTCGTGCAATGGTTTATCGGTATTTGGCACTAGTGAAGACAACAAGGACTTGTCCTGCTTCAGTTCTCTGCATATGGAACCATTGCCATGCTCTTTGACAGATGATTGGTGGTAAAGATGGCCAAGTGCTGTTCTCAAACGATGGCTACCTTGTGAGTAGTAGACCTTGGTTGCAAGTGGACGTGGCATGTCTGACATTAATTAAAATATGAATAAAATGGTAAGCTCACTGATGATACCACAATCTAGAAGTAAAACAGGATGAAATCTAATGATCAAAAGCAGATTTTGAAGTGTCAAGTAAGAATCATGATTAAACCGCATGTAGTATGGGTTAATGCTTGATTGGTTGGTTGTTGGAAACAATTGAGGCTGTTACAATACAAGGTGGAAGTTTGGGCCAAAAATGACATGATACTTCAAACTGTTGGCTGAAGTATTACCAAAACATCAACTTGTCAAGCCTCAGTTTAGGAATTGCAAGAAAATTAATTTTAGTCATAAAAAAAAATATGAACATAATGGAATGGAAGATATAGATATCTTAGTTAAATGAATGATCATCTGTACAAGAAATTAGTAATAAATGAGGATCCAAACGTGAACCCAATCAGTAACAGACCATATCCAAAATGTGAACCCCAAGCAGGCAATTCCAACTTCTCCAGATGCATCAGATTGTTATTGGTTTATACTGAAGGCGCTTGTCCAACAAAAAGGGAAAAAGGAGAGAAGAAAATCTAAGGAAAGGAGAGAGAAAAAGTCACACTGTTATCTTTAACAGATTCTTGCGAGGTGCTAAATCTGTCAATAAGCTAGACTGGACATCAAGGTATGGTGTGATATGTCAATAAGCTAGACTGGCCATCAAGGTATGCATAACACTTTTAGCACTAAATAGATAACAAGGGGGAAAATTCCAAGGCTAAAATAACACTTTGTGCTTGGTGGAGTGAATAAAAATATCCATTGCATGCTTGTTTCCAAGTGCCTAAGCGGATTCAAAATTTAATTATACCGCATAGGTAAACAAAACATATGTATTAGCATCTCTGTTAAAATATATATTGTACCTGAATATTCTGTACCTCCACGGCGAACTGCTGAGGCCTCTGTTATTGTCACATGTTCAACAGACACCGCCACCCCTAAGGAAACTGCACATCATCAATACTACCCTCCCATCAATAGTATTGCGAAATTTAAACCTTTGATGATGTGTATCACAAGATTGTGCTATATAAAGGAAGCGTTTAGCATTCTAGTTCGAAAACTTTTCCAGCCTTCAGTTATATTATAATAAATCAACACCATACTAATGCTCATGGCAATTCTTAGCAAAATTCGAATTTCTAATGAAAGGAGAATAAGAACAGGAAAAGATGGCACCCCACCACTGTAGGATGGATGCGTGATCCATATATCAATATTATCCAGCTGGGTAAATTACTTTGAGTTGAGGAACATGATTAACAAGAACAAAAGTAAATTGCTTCGAGTTGTGGAACATGATTAACAAGGAACAAAACCAATCATATCAACACTTTAAAGGAGGAAATGACATCTTGGAGTGATAATTAACAATAAAAACAAAAAATATATATCATTTTCTACCAGTCCGTTCTGATATTTGCACGGATTTTTTAAAGCAGCCCTTCTGATTAATCTTAATGATATCAGGGTTTTAAAAGAGACCAGGAGAAGAAAATTAAATACCTGCGATACTGAATATTGCGATGCATAGAAAACAAAGAATCCAGCATGTCAAGCAACTTCCTTGAAGTACAAGCATGCTGAAAGCCAGCTAACTACCCACACCCAAGTTTCCAAAGGAAGGCTAAAGTTTCAACATTGTTCTATTATATATCCTTTAAGTTTCAACAAGGTCAAAGCTCAATGAATATCTCAGGGGTTTTATTATAGCATGAAATAAATGTCCCAAAATCACTAGGAAAATTACCTCAAAGCAGGGCCCTAGAAATGCAGAGCTTGTTTAAATGTATTATGTACAATATCAACAATACATATAGGATAATAAGAAACAGAACATTTGAAGTTTCATTAAGAAGAGAACGACAACCTTAAATACGCCATATGCAAACTGGGGCAATGGTGTAAGCAAGAGTTAAAATGTTGTCCAATTACAGCACAAATTTTGCATCAAATCATTTTATTCGAACCAATTTAAAACTAAATCTTAGTATTTGGCTTTACCTTCAAACTTTGTCAATTGAGTCCTCTAATTCTGGTTTACTCTTCTTTAGTGGATCAAGCTGGTTTGAGATTTTAGCCAGTTAGTCTACTGACATTGAGTCATCTACAGTAAATTGAGACTTATAAGTTCTATTTGTAATCTATGTAGAGAGATTTTTGCAACTTGAAAGTTAATTGCACATTTCTTCCACATGTCATGGAGATATTTGGAAATCAGTTAAAGGCCCACATGTGGGCAAATAGGATTTCAATACAAGGCTAAAGGAGTACTGATTGATATGAACAGTAAGAGGTATAAAATGGAGAATCCACATGACTTTGCTGTACCGGCATTGATGTGGGAAGTAAGCCTCTCTAGCTCCCAATTACTACTCTATGCATAAAAGAGTGTTTCTGATGTGCAAACCTCCCTATCAGAGCCTACGGCTATCAAGGCCCCTATGTCATGATGTCCTCCAGGAATCCAAAAAAAAGATTCAGTCCTGGACCGGCACCTGTTATTCAGGATCCACTCCATTCTTGAGATCCAGGAGTCTAATAAGTAACCCTATACAGGATCATATTTTTGACTGGGCTTTATTTGGTTTCATAACAGAAAAATGATGCATGGCGCAAGAACTTCAATGAAGTTCTTATTCTTTTTCATAACCGAGCCTTTACTGTTAATGAAACATTATTTAAACGATAGTTGATTTCCATGCAGTTGCTATCTCACAAGGTTTGCAGACTCCAGGTAGCACTTTTATGAATATTGGTCTTGTACTTAGCTATAGAAGAGTACAATTCATCAACTCCTCTTACAAATAAATTATCTATGATATTCTCATTGTAAAACTTCTCTTTGATTGCTGCACCAAAATCATACTGCTGAACTAATACTGATAAACTATTTAAGTCTTTCATATGTTTGCAGCATCAAAGTTGGGTGAAGATAATTTCTGCAATAAAGGAAGATAAGGTTACAAGATTGGTTTTTATATGAAAGAAAAAGGTAACAAGATTGGTTCCAAAGAATCTAAACATTTTTGTAAATGCAACCAAATTGTATTTTGTGAACCAGATGCACAGTATCTGCAACAAGAGAGATGAACTAATTCAATTTACAACAGCAGTTTCAAAGGACAGATTAGGCAAGGTTTATTGGATGACAGATACAATATGTATCAGATCAAATGGACAATTTCTTAAAGCTGATTCATGAAGAGTTGAATTCAAGTTTTAACGATGCATATCTGATTTGTTACATGACTTTGTGCTCAAATAGTTCCCCACAAACCAAAAAAACCACAATTAGAAAATATGTGGCGATCAACTACCATGTGAAACGTAAAACTGTTCCTAAATCTGGTGAATGCATTATAAATGAACCATCTAGAAAAGATGGTTAAAATGTAACTATCGATGTTGGTTTTGGAAGTTAGTTGGAATATATATAATATAAAACTTACTGTGGGAACTCTTGTAAGTGTCACTAGCTCAACATATAGTGAATATATGTGGCCTGCTTACCATCTTTTTCCAATGTGATACAAGTCCCAGAAACTATTGTAATATCCCACCCCCAAACGGAAAAAAAGAAAGAAAGAAAACCCCAACGTGGTGATCAACTACCATGTGAAAACCATTCCTAAAATATGGTAAATGCATTATAAATTATACAATTAAAGTGTCGATGCTGGTTTTGGAAGTTAGTTGGATTGGAATATATATTATATAAAACTTTCTCTAGGAACTCTTGAAAGTGTCACTCGCTTGACATATAATGAATATGTGGCCTATTATCAATGAAGTCAATCTAAGTAAATACATACATAAGCAGTCATGAATGCATAGGGACAAGTGGCCCTAAGCCAACTCCTTAGGTTACAAACTAGGAAGTCGGTCTGCAATTTTATGCTTGTCAATCAAAATGGATGATCCACATTGTACATCATGATCACAAGCTCTAAACAGATGTGTACAAAAATATATTATGATCTGAATATTTATCCACCATCAATCATATGGTGCTAAATGTTTTACTATCGGTAAACCGTTCATTTTACCATTACTTAATACATACTTGAAAAATATAAAAAATGCATGGATTTTTTACACAATCATTTTAAAGCATGTAGATCATGATAGACGGTGTGGATCCTCCATTTTGATTGTGGATCATAGCATTTTATGCCAACTCTTTTGGTTGCAACTTAAAAAATCACCTTAACCCCCAAATTATGTGACACAAACTTAATGAGGACATGTTTAATAAGAAAACTCCCATGTGCTAAGGACGTTTTTGTAAAATGCAACACTACAATTTCATATCATCTAATTTCCCTTCTCATATTTTCTCTCTTTTTAATTTAAAATGAAATTGTCAAATACAAGCACCAATGTAAATGTGTTTCTATTGATTCAAGCATCACTAAATATAGTATATAGTTGTACAATTAGATTCGAAACCATATAGTCCTGGTTTCCTTCCTCCAATATTTTCGCAACTCCTTGTACCGATAGCAGTTACCTACTAATGCTATTAGCCTGACTATTCTTTTACCCTGCTCTAATATTTTAAATTTTAATTTTGGAGCTCACGATACTATAAATCAAGATAATTATTGATCACGTATTCTTTCTATATAAAACAAACTAAATCCTTCCATCTAAACAATTCATAAATTAAGAAAAGTATACCATTCACTATTTTTTAAGATATAAATCACAACTAATTTCTTTATGTATATCTCTCATCAATCCTATTTGGAATCTTTTTAAAATAAAAATCACCTACTATTTGCTTCACTCAAATTGTTTTTTTTCTTTAATCACTATCTTTTCATCAAGGATATTCAATATTGATATTAGAATATAGCACAACTGGATGAGATCTAATAGAGATGCTTATCAATAAACAATCTCTTAATATATGTTTTACTAATTTTGTTTTTGGACCTTTATTGTTAAAAATTAAATCAATCCGTATTTATATCTTGTTACCGTTTTAATTTACATTGTTTTTTGATTTAAGGATTATATCGTTGAAAGTCATTTGATTAAAAAATGTATTTACACTATTCAAATAGTTTTCTCATGTTTTCCTTCGAGATATTATTCTAGGTTGTACAGACATTTCCGACGAATTGCTTCCTTGTATTATTCTTGGTCACAAGAACACTTCCGAGAGGTCGTAATTGTGTCCGACCACGTATCGAACAACACTTAATATTGCTCATTTAGAGAAAAAAAGACTTAATATTGATCATTTTAATTTGTTTGAATATTTAGGACTCTAAACCAAGTTCTATAAAAAGGAAAAAAATTGATTCGTATGTAATAAAGATTGAAGCTAAAAAGGGCAAGTATGGCATGGCCCCTAAAACTTCCTATTATATATATATATATATATATATATGGTTATTATTTTCAAAGTCAAATCAAGCAAATGGTTGAATTATTTGATTACATTTTAATGAATATTATTATAATAAGATTTTCTTTATTAATCATATACCAAATTTAGTTCTTTCAGAACAAAATAAGGTTATATATATGAGTCTTTCGTTATGTATTGTTTCTAATATGTTAATTTATATTGTTATAGAAAACTCAACAAAAGTTACTTGTTTAAGATGTTAAAATTAATTTAGTAGACATGCATATTTAAAACACTTAATGGACGAACCTCATTTATTATTTTCAAAATTATTAATCATAAAATTAAAGGTCTTTCATTTATGAATTTGTATTTTAATGATTTCTCTATTATTATAATGGAGTTATGATAGATTATTATCGTTTGCATTTTCATGAATGTACTTAATATTTCAAATGAAATTTTTTTGGTTCCATTGCTGATATGGTCACGTACAATTACTATAAAACTTAACAAGACTTCAAAAAAAGGTTATAACCTCATCACCCTATTGCACTATTTGCTTGATTCGAGCTTTTCATTTTCCGATTTTGCCCTTAACATATAATTTGCTTACTAATATATCTAAGCTAATATCTAGTATCCTAAATGCATAGCATTTAATATACCGTCAACTAAAAAACTATAAGTTGACACGTCTTTTTGAAAAGGGTTGAAAATATTTTTTTATATCAAATCACATACTTTAAAAGGAGCGGTCAAAATAGTTTTTACAAGTCGAAGTTTTGCATGAAGACACGTAAGATTATAATGAAAAAGAGCAAATTTAACAACTAATTTTTTCTCTTCAAACTCCAAAGATCTTTGTTTTACATAAAAATTCTTATTTATTTAAAAAAACTTTTGAAAGAATTTTTCTTCAATGTCTTAACCGAATACATGATTAAATAAGTCTTTCCATAATAACTAAAAATGATTTTATTTTATTTTCGTTCTTTTAGAAGGGATCAATCTACAATTTTTATTTTAACACCTCAGGTATTTTAATTATACATATATTTATCAAAAAAAGAATTTTAGGATCTATCATAGATCATAGATCCACTTAATTGATACTTTATGAATTATAATGAATCAATCACTACTTTTAACCAAGGTAATGTATAATTTTCAATTTCAAAATTTCCTTTTAAATCTCTATACTTTCTATAATTAACATATGCTGATAAAAAAAATTCCGAATTTGAACGCAGAAGTTTCTTTTCACTAAACATTTTTTGAAATATTTGAGAAAATGAAGAGAATCAATGAAAGATACGATAAATATGAAGAGAGTAAATGGTTGAACCATGAAATAAAATTTGTTTGATCTTACTGTTGAAACAAAATAATGAAATATGAAATTTTGGTTATTTTCATTCTTTATGAATTTCTTCTTTTGAATAAATTTAATATTTTTCCTTTATAAATTTTCAATACCTACATGTTGATTTAGATATAAAGTTTGTTAAAACATCGCATTATTTAGGCTTCAACTTTGTTCTCTTCTATATTATACTTTTGTATGATGAAAAACGAGAAGTTTTTTGGGTTTCTTGCCATCACGGAAGAAATTTAAAAAAATTAAATATTTTTTTGTATTTTTATTTTGCCTGATGCGAAAAATTAAATGCAATTCTTATGTTTATATTTTAATCATTTTGCATTTTGAAAGTCTTCTTTTTAATATATAATTATAAGTTATTCAACTCTTCATTTTTTTTACTTCTGATCAATTTATTTTCGTGATCCAGATCAATTGAAACATAAACATGGAATTTTTTTATGTTCTCTCGTTATAATGCCCCAAATTACTTTTTATAGATAGTTATTTCATTTTCTAAAAAGTAAATATCAGTTTTTATATGTTTGCTATAATTCTTTTATAATTTATATTCATAAAAACATTCGAGATTTTTCTTTATCCTAAAGATTGGTAAAGATTTCATAATCAATAATTCATGCATTCAATTTCTATTTAAGTTATCTTTTATTGATTGTTTTTATTGGGTTTATGATTTATAAATTTTATAAAATTTGGTTCAATATACAAAAGATATCGTATATAGTAATTTATTAGTTTCAATTATGCCTGAAATTTATAAAAATATATATCTGTTCCTTACTTATTTTTGTTATTTTGAAAGGATATAATGAATTGATGTGTTTTCATTTAGGTAGTTAATTAGAAATGTAAAGTAGAACTACAATTTTAGTGTCAGTCAATTGAAACTAAAATTAGAACTTTAAATTATCGTGTTAATCATGGTTGAAACTGAAACTAGTAGTTTAAAGTTCTAATTCTTAATTCCATATAAAACCTTACATTTTTATCCTAAAAATTACTTATCTGACTAGAAAAAATTAAAAAATTGAAACTACTTTCTCCACTCCCCTACCCAGGTTAGTGCAATTTGTTTTTTTATCATAGTTTTATTCTCTATTTAAGTATAGTTGAAACAAGAAGTTAATCATAATAACATTTAATTTCAAAAATGTGTAATAAAATCTTATTACCAATTTGTTTCATACATTATTAATTATTTATTAAAATCATCATTTAAACTAATTATTTATAATGTTAATTATATATAATACACAGTTTGCAAAATAGGATGGTACATCATCATATGTTCTTTATAAATTTTTTTTTGTTTTGTTCCGTTTTGAAATTTTATAATTTTAGAACCCCACTAAAATGATCTACTTCCACTAAGGTACTCCCTTAACGATTTTAATTCCAAATGCTCTACTTCCATCTAAAAGTTTCAATTGATTAACACGTCCTCGAAAAGATCTTCTGTGATATTTTTCTTCAATTTGTATAAAATTATGATTTTTATTTCTTTTATATTTATATAACTCAACATAGGATATTTTAAAATTAATTGAATGGGTCAACATGCTTCTTTTTGAAGAAATTAAGACATTTCTTTAATGCAAGATTGAAATGGATTTGTAAAACATCAAATTAATTGTCTTTTAATCAAAGTTACCAATTTAAGCTTTGTTTATTAGTTCTGTAAGGACTTATATTTTGCTCTTTGGCATATATAAGTATTGTTCTACATTTTGGCATTTGAACAACCTACAAACCTTATGTGTTCGTTTACTAAATATGACTTAAATGTGTTTGAAGTTGAAACTAGGATATTGTAAATTATTTACTATGCAAATGCATGTCTATTTTAGCAGATAATGCATATCATTTATAATATGATCTTCTCTTCTAATAATAACATTTTGAATAAGGCTATCTCAAAATTAGTCAACCACAATAGTCTTTTGATAAATTCTTGAACAATCATCTTCCATGCACACAATACACGTATTTAAAAGGACTATAGAAGATGGCCATGTTACATTGACTACGGGTCCCTGGCTGTATGGAAGGATTTTCGCTTTAGATTTCTTCCTGTTGAATACAGAGGTAATGAGCTTAATTTTCCAGTTTGCATATATATATATATATATATATATATATATATATATATAATGGAGAGAAGGTGCCATAGGAAGGAATTTCCTCCTATGACGTTAAAAAAGTACTCCCTCCGTAATTTTTTCGACGATCGGCATTCATCGTCTTTATCTATAAGATGTGGATACACCAAATTTTATATGATTCGACTACTTTTTCACCGTTGATTTAGTGAGTACAAAATTAACGGTTTAACGATAAAGGAACATTTTACATTGTTAATTCAACGGTCAAATGTGGTAAAATCATATGAAATTTGGTGTATCCAAATCTTAGATGATAAAAATGATGATGTGTGCCGATCGTCGAATAAAATGGTGGATATAAAATTTTGATGCCACCTAACGAAATTCCTTCGCGGGGCTTCTTTTCTTCATTATTCTTATACACACACACACACACTCCTAGGGAGTAATCAGCTTGGTTATGCCATGTGGATAATTATTTCAATTGCTCTTCATTCATACATAAAGTAAGGGTAGATTTTGTCATTTTCAAGAAGAAAAAGTAAATGATTTTGGAATTAATGAGGCAATTGATTAATACAAGGAGAGAATCTCATAGGATTTTTTCAAGATTCTTCACTTTCTCTCCCTGTAAATGACAAAAACTATCCTTACTTTTTTCATGCATGAAGGGTAAGTGGTGTAATTATCCACATTGCATAACTAAACTAGTTATGTCCTCAGAGTAAATTAGTCTTCCTTATATATATATATATATATATATATATATATATATATATGAGAGAGAGAGAATAATGTAGGAAAGAGGCCATAGGAAGGAATTCTCCTATGGCATCGAAAAAGTACGCCCTCTATGATTTTTTTCAACGATCGGCACCTATCAACATCATCTAAAATGTAGATACACTAAATTTCATTTGATTCTACAACTTTTCACCATTGAATTAGCAATGTAAAAGTTTTATTATCAGTAAACCGTTAATTTTGCAACCACTAAATCAACAGTGAAAAGGTGATAGAATCAAATGAAATTTGGTGTAACCACATCTTAGATGATAAAGAAGATGATGATGGGGGCGATCGGCAAAAAAAATCATGGGAGGTGTGCTTTCTCGACGCCATATGAGGAAATTCCCTCCTATGACATCATTCCTCCATTATTCTCGTATGTATATGTGTGTGTATAAGAGGGACCTCAGTTATGTTTGCATCCAAAAAAGAAAAAATAGTGATTTTAGAAATAAATGACTAAACATATAAATCATATATTATCAATGACAACGGATAAAAGTATTACAAAAGCGCTTATATACTGCATACAAATGCACAATCAAAGTAAAAACTATCAATCTTGGATTCATTTGATGCTACAAATATAATGCCCGGAATATTGAATGGATTCCACAGGATTCTTTTGCATGAAGATGACACATACTCAAGTGGAAATGGTATAAAAGTGCAAAGTGTATCCATCAAAGAAAAGAAAACAATGAAGACCAAACTTTAAACTCTACCTGATCTTCACATCTTTTGGTCTTGAAAGGTCTTGCTATATATAGTTAGTATGCTCTAAATGTTCTTATTGTATATATTAACTCTAAACTGAGGTTGGTCCATCAGCTTTTGTATTATGTTTAACTAAATAATTATAGTTCCATCCTTATTACATCTTTAAATAAAGTATCGACCGTAATATTCTCATGCAATCTTTGCAAAATAAACGTGAGATGATTATTTTGCAAGTTAAGCCTTCATGCTTTTCTTTTGCATAAGGTTCATAAATCTAATATACAGCCTTAAAGCTGAATCATATATCTTGAACCCCCTCACCCGCACATGACACGAGGACTATTGCTAGTTGTATACAAAAATTAGAGATAGATTATATGCAAAATTCTAGGATGAAATTGAACCATGGTTAATGGTGCCAAACAAATTCCTGAACCAAATCACCAAACATATAAATTATCTTTCATGAGGCAAAATGAGAGTAGATGCCGATGCAGGGGATAAAAATGGGTTATAATTATGGGTGTAACCAAGCCGAGATTGAACTAGCTGATCTATGTCCAAAGCTCGGCTCGGATTAATTTGCGTTCAGTTCGTCGGCTTGCCGAGCTTAAAACAACCGGTAATCGAGCCTTCCTCCGTCAGCCCGAAGTTCAAGCGGTGGCAAAGATTTAGTTCTGAAAAGGAAGTAGAATGAGTAGATGACAGAGAAAGGAAAAAATTGACGAAGAGATCTGCTATGTTGCAAAGAGGGGAAGCTTTTTTCCTGTGATCTTGAGCGAGATCGATCAGATGGGATTTGAGAGCTGTAGTAATGGAGGAGAAAGATGAGGGCGGCAGCAGTTTGGGATCTAGATGAAGTGTGGAATAAATCAGGGCTCAGGGGTTAATATACACCCCCCTAAAAAGATAGATATCATCACTATCTAGCTCTTTTACTTTGATTATAAGTGCTTGAAATGAGAGTATAAGCTTTAATACAAGAAAATCTTATATATTAAAATTTTAAATCACGAGCCAGACTCAAGCCGGTATTGAACGAGCCAGACTGAGCTCAAGTTCGGCTCGTTTAATAAATGAAATAAGATTTTTGGCTCGAGTTCAGATCATTTATAAACGAACCGAACTTGAACGAGCCGGTGGCAAGCTGAACCTGAACCGAGTATGAGCCGGCTTGTTTGATTACCACCCCTAGTTATAATACAAAAAGGAAAGGCACTTAGAAATTATCCAAAAGTTTAAAAATAAAAACAAGGATTGAGATGAGTAGCATTTTACCATACCATATGTTCGTAGCTTTGTTATGAAAAAGACTTTGTTATAGAAAAGGATTGTGTAGAATCAAGAAGGCAGACATAAAAAAGAAAAATAACAGAAAGACTTACTTTGAGACTCTCCCGACAATGAATAAAGCATGCCATTTTGATTATCCAACTTTAACCCTGAAGCAGCAGCATTATCTCTACCCGGAAGCTCAGACTTTTGTTTCTCCCTCCCTTGGTTTGACAAGTTAAATCATAATCAATGAGTTTCCATTAGAGTTATGACAAAAAACATTAAACAGAAGCACAAAGCTTATCAACAAAAGGCGCAGTAACTATGACTTTATCTATGCCTGTGTGTGCATTTGTGTGCATGTGCATGCCCATTGCAGTAATTCACTGGATGAAGTAGACAGATTTGAGCCTCCATAAATAATAATAATATTAGACCAGTGAAACAGTCAGTATTATCAGATGTCCATATGTGAAAAAGTGAACGAATATACTCAACAGATCCTCATTTTTTCAACAGTTCCTACATTCGCTGGATGGACCCCCAGAAATTATTAGAAAAACATCCCCAAGTAATCAGAAGCTACAGCCAACATCCATAATTTCTAAATGCATATGCATGCTATCTACAATGGATACAGAAAGCAAGTATTAATATAAAGCAGATGAAATCCAGAGATGACGAGATGGATAATACCCTTAGTTGCATCAATTTTTCTTCTCCCTTTCTTTGGAGGTTTCTTCTGATTACTTTCGCCATCAAGCTCCAGAGCAGCATCACCTTTGGAGTTGACTGATCTACAACGCTCTGCAGAAATAAGATGCTAATTTATATGTAGAAATATGTTTACTGAAATAATAAATGAAATTACACAAAAGAAAACATGAGAAGGCAACATTAACTGCATAGAACAAGAGTGGTCAACTCATTTCGTAAACAATCTGAACAAAGTGCAAGTCGCATGTAACCATAGTATAAGTTTTACGCTGAATGATTTTAGAGAAGCAACAGTACTGTTGCTACGTTATTTCAAAAAGTGAATGGCCAACCAGAAATTATCTCCAGATGTCAAAGAAGATGGAATAAGAATGTTTCTGTGCAGCAGTAGCTGCTCACATCCAGGAGAGAACGACACAGTGCATAATTACACCGAAAAAGATATATCATAAATAAAAGTTTTATGTGGAATGGTCTTAGAGAAGAAGCTATACAGTTACTACATTATTTCAGAAAGTGAATGACCTAACCAAAAATTATCTCCAGATGTCAAAGAAGATGGAATAAGAATGTTTTTGTATGGTAGTAACTGCTCACATCCAGGAGAGAATGACACGGTACATAATTACACTGAAAATGAGATATCAATGAAACAACAAAAACATTTGAACTTGGAACAAGTATAACTTCCTTAATACCTACCTACGCCTCAACTTGACATAGTTTACCAGCAAATATAATGCATTGGAAATAAAATGGTGAAATTAATCCAGCTGTTGGAAAGAGAGGGTTTGAAGGAATCACGGATAACAACCAAAAACCTTGAGAACAGGTTTTGATCAACAAATAATTATTAGATTTGCATCACCAACTTTGATTCCTTGAGGAAGAGCTTCAACCAGCCAATACATATTCCTTAGAAATTATGAACTCGGATTACATTAAAAAGAATCTTTTCTGTCAAATTCTTGGAACTATATAATTGAATACACTAAGATCCAGTCCACTGTCTCTTCAAAATTTTAAAGTTAGCTAATCACCATTCCATCTTTTAAGCATTTGACACAAGGCCCCATGGGATAATGCAAACTTTTCTAATAGGCTGTCAACCAATCTTCATCCCTCTCATAGCAGTTCCAGAATGCTAGCAGAAGGAAATAATGACAAAGCGGGATTGCCACTAGATAGCAGCTGCAACACCAAATTCTTCTAGACTTGAAGAAAAGTCTAGAAACACAGGGAAAATGTTGCATCTGTTGTATGATATCATGTTCAACTCTAAGATAGATAAAAACAAAAGCTAAGCACAACTTCTTTCCCAGTTTACGTTGAATAAACAAGCAGCCAAAAATTAGGTAGTTGAACTTTGAAGCATAATCCGGGAACACTGTTCTCATTTGACTGTTTTTGTAAGGGTTCAAAGAATGCAATACACTTCAAAAACCTTATATTCTCTCTTCTCCATATTTATTAGTCTAAGAAATTAGATGCTGCTTCTTGGTTGCATAAGCTTATACTGCATGGAGAATGAAGCCGGCTCTTTTACCTAGCTTACATCTTATTCATAGTCTCTTAACCAGTATTTTGACTTCTGCATTTACAGGATCAACATCAGTCTGAGAACAATATGTTCTAGCTTACCTCTTATTCATAGTTTCTTAACCAGTATTTTGACTTCTGTATTTACGGGTGTAGGGTGTTTTTCGTCACCCCATTGAGATGGGAATACGCGCGCTTGTCAGGCGTACTACAGATTCCCCCTGCCTAGGGTAGGCTGAGATTTAATGATTGTGGGGATCCGAATCTCCGGCAGCCGCGGACTAAGCTACCGTTAATTACCCCTTACCTTTGGGGCGAGAGAACCTCCGATTAACGGGTTAAACTGGTCATGCGAAATCAATATGCAGTGTACGTGTGTTTTGTTTTGGAGGGGGGTTTAAATATATCGGAAGCCACGCAGAGTTTTTACGGGGGTCCCGCTACCCGGATAGCGGGCTGGGGGTCAAGGGGGCTAGCAGCCTCCTTGCGGGGTGCGGGGCAGCGCCCCGTTAGAAATTTTTTTCTAACATGGATAGTGTCGTGGAGTATGCGTGTATGCAAATATGTATACATATGTACATAAAAAGAGGGGGAAAAAGCATTCAAGGGATGCGTGGGGACAACACCTTGGGCGCTGTGCGTATAGGTGCTGTGCGCTCAGACGCTAGAGTGCCACGTGTCGGCACGTAGGCGCTTGAGCGCTGGGCGCAAACGCGCCACATGGACGCTTTGCGCTTCAGTGCCTGACGCTCGAGCGCAATTACGGCACGGGAGCGACTTGCGCCTGAGCGCAAGCGCGCCACGTGTCGGCACCGGGGCGACTTGCGCCCGAGCGCAAGCGCGCCACGTGTCGGCACGCGGGCGCTGTGCGCTCGACCGCACAGCGCTTGAGCGCAAGCGCGCCACGTGTCTGCACGCGGGCTCTCTGCGCATGAGCACCGGCAAGAAAAGGAGGCTTTTAGCCTAAAAAGAAAGTTTCTCGGAAGAGAAATCAGAGAGGAGTTGAACTCCTGAGTGCTTTTTTTGTTGTTTAGTGAAAGGGGTTCTTCTTCCTCCTTTGTCAGCTGGATCTTGAAGATCAAGAGATGTGAGATCTCAAAATCTCTTCTTTTTGAGATCTGATGACAGATCCAAGTTCCCCTTTGTGGGTTTCGTGGTGAAAAGCTATTTTGTTTTTTGAAAAAGGGAGAGTAAAACTCTTGATTCAATTCACAAAAAGGAAGAAGGTTTGAAACCTTCAGAAAGGGGAAAGAGGCACAAACCCTAAGTTTTTGAGAGAATGAAAAGTGTTCTTTTATTCATCAAAATGTTGCCTTATATAGGCTTACATATTTGCATATAGCCCCTTGGGCTTTACAAAATGGCATTTTGCCTATCCCATGGCTCATGTGCCATTTCATTTTTGCACATAAGCCATGGGCTTACAAAATATTGGCTTTATGCCCATTTTGCATACATTCATGTATAAAAAATTACATAAAAATTATTTATTACATGTTTTGTTGTTGGCATGAGGAGGCTGGCCGCGGGCTCGACTTGGGCATGGGCCCGCTTGACCTGGGCTTGGGCCCACCTGGCTTGGGGTTGACCTTGACTTTGATTCGGTCAACCGGGGTGTAAATCAGGCTGAGAACAATGTGTTTTCATTAGATTTCTGACATTGCGATTGCCATCTCTATATGTTGTTGTGCTTTATTGCCAACCATGCATTGATGGGAAAAGGCGATGCCGGTGATGACCTAATGTGCAAGGAGGAAAAAATGTTACGGCAAAAGCTAGTAGTAGCAACCATTATATGAAGGACAGGGTACATGGAGCAGACCCTAAGCCCATTGACCTACGGGCCTAAGCGCCAAGGATAGGAATCCTGGTAACGCACGAATGGCCTAGATATCCTCTTAGAAATCAGCAGGCACCTAGGGGATGACTGTACTTGACACACAAGAGGGTGTGGGTAAAATAACTAAAGAAGGATTGGAGCCTTGCACCTGAATATGTTTTATAAGCAGTTGTTGGATGTGGTCAACATGCAGTGACTCCAGCAACTAACAGTTACTCTGGTGGCATTTTCAGCTAGAATTGCAGACAATAATTGCATCTGTTCAGTCTTATTTAATTTATACTACCATTTTATATCCATTGGAACTCAATAGTGATCACTTCTCTTCAACCAATGCATCATCTTCCCTTCCCAACTTCTTTTGGTTACCACCGCCACTTGTTTGCCTTTGACAGAGGAACTGGCTTGTAAGAGATCTGAGTGAAAGAAAAAGATTCATGTTGTCGTAATGTCAAATGTTTAGTATAAAGGTGGTAGATTTGGCCATGGGACTAGGCATCACCTAGGTGGCTAGGAGCTAGATGGCACCCCCTTGCTCTCCTCAGCCCTCAACCCCTTGCTAACAGCCTGTGACTTTTAATAACCTTGGTAATAACTGAAACACTCACATTAATTGGAAATGACAATAAGTTTCGGATTCATATTGGTAAGTAGGGTTTGGTGAAAACCTTTTTTCATCAGCTTTCAAATATCTAAAGTAGCAAATGCCAGGAACTAAGATATTTCAGAAACCCTGCAACAAATGAGATATGCTAGCAAAATTAGAGGGAAGTAAATGGTGAGAGGAACCTGCATGAGCTGCAAAGTGGCTAGCTTTGACTGGTTTCTTGCAAGAATTACAACAAACCTTCAATACAAATGTAAACAATATGAAATACTTCAAGAAAACATGAACCGGCATGAAAAAGTAAGATTAAAATAAGAAACATTTTTATGTGTTTAATATAATTTCATACTATGTTGAAGATGAGATGAACCTAGCATCTTCTTTAAATATAGAATAGAACTTTTTACATTGTTAATTCAACGGTGAAAAAATGGTGGAATCACATGAAATTTGGTGTATGCACATCTTAGATGATAACGATGATGATGATGGATGCCGATCGTCGGAAAAAATGGAGGTTGTATTTTTTCGACGCCTTAGGAGGAAATCCCCTCCTATGGCCTCTTTCCTCCATTATTCTCACACACACACACACACACACACATAGAGGAGTGATCCATTGCAAACCGGTCCGCGTTTTTTAGAAACAAGAACTCTCGATCTACGACATATTTGAACGATCCGATCCGTTCAAGTTAATCACCCTATCCTCAAATGTACGTGTATGAAAAATCAAAGGATTTAAAAACCTCTAATATATGCATCGGATTAAGTTTATGTTGCATTATCGAAAGAGGTTCATTTTTGCACCCATCGATATATATGTTAGAGATCTTTAAATCTTTTGATTTTTCATACACGTACATTTGAGGGTAGAGTAATCAACTTGAACGGATCGGATCGTTCAAATATGTCGCAGACAGAGAGTTCCCGTTTTTAAAAAACTTGAACCGGTTTGCATATATATATATATATATATATATATATATATATATATATATATAGGAGGGAACTTTCTCCTATGACGTCGAAAAAATACATTCTCCATGATTTCTTTTGACAATCGGCATACATCATCATCATCTAAGATGTGGACACACCAAATTTCAAGGGATTCTACCACTTTTTCACCGTTGATTTAGTAGGTGCAAAATTAACGGTTTAGAAATTTTTACATTACTAAATCAACGGTGAAAAAGTAGTAGAATCACCAGAAATTTGGTGTATTCACATCTTAGATGATGATGATGGTTGCCGATCATCGGAAAAAATCATGGTGTTTTTTCGACGCCATAGGAGGAAATTTCCTCCTATGGCCCCTTTCCTCCATTATCCTCATATATATACGTATGTATATACATACGTATGTATACATACGTATATATATAGGAGAGCACACTATTGCAAACCGGTCCGCGTTTTTTTAAAAACGGGGACTTCGATCCATGACATATTTGAACGATCCGAACCGTTCAAGTCGATCACTCGGGCTAGAGGTCTTCAAACCCTTTGATTTTTCATACACATACATTTGAGGATAGGGTGATCAACTTGAACGGTTCTGATCGGTCAAATATGTTGTCGATCGAGATTTCCTGTTTTTAAAAAAACGCGGACCGGTTTGCAATAGAGTGCTCTCCTACACACACACGTACGTATGTATATACATACGTATATATATGAGGATAATGGAGGAAAGGGACCATAGAGGAAATTTCCTCCTATGGCATCGAAAAAATACACTCTCCATGATTTTTTTCGACAATCGGCATCTATCACTTCCATCTTTATCATCTAAGATGCGGATACACCAAATTTCATGTGGTTCTATCATTTCTCACCGTTGGTTTAGTGGGTGCAAAATTAACGGTTTTCCGACAATAGAACTTTTTATATTGCTAATTCAACGGTGAAAAGTGGTAGAATCATATGAAATTTGGTGTATCCACAGCTTAGATGGTAAAGATGTAAGTAATGGATGCTGATTGTCGGAAAAAATTATGGAGGATCTCGATTTTTGATGCCACCTAACGAAAAAGCCTCATAGGGCCTCTTTTCTTCATTATATATATATATATATATATATATATATATAGGGAGCTGATCCTACGAGGTCCGGTCTTATTTCTTATTTTGAGGTCCACTTTTTAAACACACAATACGTCGTGTTTTTCACTGATCCGTACCGATTATCATGATCTATATATATGTATATAGGATCATTATATACATAGGGAGTTGATCCTATAAGACCCGGCCTTATTTCTTATTTTGTAGTCCACTTTTTAAGCACACAATACGTCGTGTTTTTTTATCGATCATCATGATCTACATATGTTAGGTTATGTATCAAATTTTGTAACTTGGAGACCTTTAACTAATCTATCAAATACACTAAAAAATCGACGCCTTTACGATGCATGAAAAACAAAATCACTTGATGGATGTGTTAGAGATCTTCAAATCTAATGAAACTGTATCGATGGGTGCAAAAATGAATGTCTTTCGATAATGTAACATAAACTTCATCCGATGCATAAGTTAGAAGTCTTCAAATCCTTTGATTTTTCATACATATATATTTGAGGGTAGGGTGATCAACATGAACGGATCGGATCGTTAAAATATGTCGTAGACCGAGAGCTCCCGCTTTTTTAAAAAAACACGAACATGATTGCAATGGAGCACTATATATATATGAGAATAATGAAGAAAAGAGGCCACAGAAGGCATTTTCGTTAGGTGGCGTCAAATATTTACACCCTCCACAATTTTTTTCGACGATCAGCACCTATCATCTTCATCTTTATCATGTAAGATGTGGATACACTAAATTTCATATGATTCCACCACTATTTCACTGTTGAATTATCAAAATAAAAAGTTATGTTGTCGGTAAACCGTTAATTTTGCACCCACTAAATCGACGGTGAAAAAATGATGGAATCACATGAAATTTGGTATATCCACGTCTTAGATGATAAAGATGAGTGCGATAGGTGTCGAACGTCGAAAAAAATTCATGGAAGGTGTATTTTTTCGACGCCGTAGGCGGAAATTCCCTCCTATGTCACCTTTTCTCCATTATCATATATATATATATATATATATATATATATATATATGGTGATAAGACGGTGGGAAATCCCCCGCGTTCCATTAAAATAACTTAAAGAAACAGTACAAACAAAAAGAGAAGAAAACAAACAAAATAAAGAGATACAAATAAAATCAATGCCGATCGTCGAAAAAATTAGTGGAAGGTATATATTTTTGATGGCACCTAACGAAAAAGCCTCCTAGGACATCTTTTCTTCATTATTCTTATATATATATATAAAGAGAGAGAGCTGATCCTATGAGATCCAGTCTTATTTCTTATTTTGAGGTCCACTTTTTAAACACAATATGTCGTGTTTTTCATCGATCCGCACATATCATCATGATCTACATGTGTATATAGGATCATTATATACATAGGGAGTTGATCCTATGAGGTCCGGCCTCATTTCTTATTTTGAGGTCCATTTTTTAAACACACAATACGTCGTGTTTTCACCGATCATCATGATCTACATAGGTTATGTATCAAATTTTATGTGACTTGGAGATCTCTAACTAATCCATCAAATACACTAAAAAATCGACGCCTTTACGATGCACGAAAAACAAGATCGCTTGATGGATGTGTTAGAGGTCTTCAAATCTAATGAAACACTATATATAACCTATCTAATACAAGTAGATCAAAGTGACCGATATGGATCGGTGAAAAACACGAGAGGTTGTGTTTAAAAGTTTGGCATCAAAATAAGAAATGAAAACCGGCCTCATAGGATGTATGTATGTATGTATATAGGGGAGTGATCTATTGCAAACAGATCAACGTTTTGAAAAAAAGGGAACTCTCGGTCTACGTCATATTTTAACGATCCAATCCGTTCAAATTGATCACCCTACTCTCAAATGTATGTATATGAAAAATCAAAGGATTTAAATACCTCTAACCTATGCATTGATGGGTGCAAAAATGAACGTCTTTCGATAATACAACATAAACTCCATCCGATAAGAAGAAGAGAAGAAAACAAACAAAACAAAGAGAAATACAAATAGAATCAAAAGAATAATAGATATAAATTTATTATTTTAAAAAAAGGAATTGTAATTACAGCATGACATACTGCTAATAAAGGCTAGGCTATTGCGAGAATATTCACTACAAGAATCTCAGTGTTAATTGCCAACATCCCTATAGAGTAGAAGTGATCCTTAATACAGCCTGAAAATTTACGTGGCAAGGCCAAAGAATTGTGGCACTTTTGGTTTTGTCTATCACATGCATTCTGTCAACATGGAAACATCTTACATGAATAAAGTTACCATGTTAAACACTTTGTAGAACAGCTAAGAATGGTCTGGCCAAGAACTACAATACAAAGTCCTGAAAAATAGCCTTAGATTGTGGAACCAATCCTGTCCGCCTTAGGGTTCAAAGTAATTTGATATCCCGTTTACACCAAATTACTAAGGAATGAAATGTTTGCATTGAAGTGTATGACCAGCGGAAGGAAAAATCTACAGGGTCTAAAATGCCATTGCACAATGGAGCTGTAATTCCCATTGCTCTGAATTTCATATGAATGAACTTAAACATATTAAAACTTGCTAATTATTTGTTCATGGAAAACCAGGAAGTTGCTCCATGTGGTAATCCACATATGCAACTCACAGTCTGTTTCCTAAGAAACTGTTCCCTCATAGTGTTAATTCTTATACGTGCTTCGTGATTTTTTGGTACTCAGGTCTTAATAAATTTCACGTCTTTGTTATTTACTGCTTAACATCCATTTTTTCCCGTACTCCTAGGCAACATCCGGTCCCGACATTCAGATTTCCAAAACATCAAGCATTTTCTAGAGCTCTATGTGAGGTGAGAATTGCTTGCATTCCTGAATATGATTTCTAACAATTCATCCCTTGTAGCAAGTAGGGGTGGTAATTGAACGAGCCAGCTCGGTTTTGATTCGAGTTCGGTTTGGTAACGGCTCGTTCAAGTTTGGCTCGTTTATAAATGAGCCGAACTTGGGCCAAGAAGTCCAGCTCGTTTATTAAACGAGCCGAACACGAGCTCAGACCGGCTTGTTCAATACCGGCCCGAGTACGGATCATTACACATACTTACGAAGAAAAAAAAGCCAAATATATGTTATACCCACACCTAGCTATCATATTCTGTACCTTTACTCTGATGGACGTTTATTAAAACGAGAGTGGATATGGAATTTTATTAGGAAGGTGAAAATCAAACAATTAATCCCATTTCATACTCGTGCTTTATCATCTTCCCAAAATGTTCAAATCCCTAGCACAAACTCTTTGCTGTGCCTCCTCATTCTTCTCTCCAAATCTTTCGATTCTTCTCAAACCCATTCTTCAATCATGGATCTTCGCCGCCGTTGATCTCCAACCGCCGTCCCTCTTCATGTATTACATGGATACCTCTCGGTGTTGTTCCCTCTTCATGGATGCCTCAGTCAAGACTCGACCGAGCTCGACATGGGCTCGACAAGTTTTCCGAACTGAACATGGACCAAAGCTAGCTGGCTCGAGACAAACTCGATCCGAGCTCAAGCCAGCCTAAAATAAGCTGAGCCGAGCTCGTACGGAGGTCAGCTCGCTCAAGCTCTGCTCGATTACACCCCTAGCAGCAAGGAACGGTTCTAATGTCCCCTCTTTAATGCAAACCAAGAGGTAAGTATAATTCTTCTACTTAAAAGTATCAACCGAAGTTAACCTCGGTATCAATATAGGTATTGGACGTCCCTTTTAGGATCGTAATCTGCCATCGCGGCCGTATGGTTTGTCTCGGATCAGAAATATCGGATTTTATATCATTCGACAGAAAGAATGTTTAAAAATTAGTACATAGTTTAAATAAATAAATAAAAAGCAACTACAACTAATTTGGCAAGTTCTTTAGCAATTAATAGGTCTAGGATGGTTATTTTGTAAAAATTACTATAATATTCAGAATCTAATGATGTCAAATAAACGTAACCAAATAACCTATTACTCAACCCACTAACCCATAACTAAACTTAACACTAAAACCCTACTAACCAAATGTTAAAATCAAATATAACTCGGTTTCGAATAGGTATCAGACAGTATCAGGATACGAACTTAAATGCTCATTTTTTAACTCGGCCATCTCGGATCAAGATCGGCTAAGTTTTCAAACCATGGTCTCAACAACAACAACAGAAAAGGAAAGAAGAAGAAGAAGATATCGAGGAAATAATCACAGGACAGGATCATTTTGTGGAAAAAAGAAACCATGATAGCTTTTATTGAAAAACATAGCAAGAAACAGCATTTGATTGATACACATTTTAAGGATTAGAACTACCACACAGAATTAGGTCAAAGTATACAGCTACAAATGCAGCAATAATTTCAATATAGTGGATATACCACCGGAAATAATTAACAGGTTCATTTATCATTGTAAATTGCAGCTATATTCCAGTTTCATTGATAATTACCAGATGCAAGGGATCTGTCAATGGCCTAGAATCAAATACATCCCTATCTGCAAAATGAAAACCAATGAACAAAAATGGCAGCATAACAAGGTGAGCTTTACGTATAATTAGGGTAATGAGCATAATTTATAATCAAATTACTGATATGATATACAAGACATTGAGTGACAACTGCTAACTAGAAGGCATTGAAAAATAATATCCTGATTTTACATATAGCTGGCTAGTTCAAACTTTCAAGTTATGTCTACTCAACCAAGAAAACCTTTCTCAAACTTATATCAATATTACTAGATGTGAATTGTATTAAAGGCATCCCCATATATTAGATTCAGTTTTAGACGAGTATTTCTTATTCAACAATTATCCATAACAAACTTGATATACCAGTATAAGCCATAATTCGCTTGACACTGTTGTTCTTTTAGTATGATACTTCCTTCCATGGGAAGAACTGACTTACAATTAATTTTCATATATAACCATCATAAACATATAAATAATTTCTTTAGTGGTGGAACATCATAAACGCTTGTTGACTGGTAAGATGACAATAAACTTGAAAATTTCCAAATAAATGTCCATGCTCTCTCTCTCTCTCTCTCTCTCTCATGCACGCACGTGAGAGATTGCGCAAACACACATCAGCCACCAAAAAATAAAAAAATAATAAGAGGAGAAAATTCAGAAGATCTAGGTGTATAAATCTAAATCTGCACCAACTCTGTGTCCAAAAGAGTAAACCAGGATTAAATTTAAAACTTAACAAAGAACATAATTGATGTCAGCATATGCGCCTAAATGAAGTCCTTAACAGCAATACTAGGGCCGTTTATTCATTGGAAACGGCTTGATCTGATTAATGACCCAACTCTCCTAAAGACAGAAATTATTAAATTATTTACTTGCAAGTTGATAAATCATTTTTGTAATCTAAAAACTACACCAACAACTTGCAATTTATACTACTACCTGGTCTAAGCTATTATAATTGAGCATGCCTACAGCAGCAAACCTATTGGAAACAAAAAGAAAAATGCATAACAAAATATGCATTGCTCTTACGCTGTAAATATGAATTGGTAAAACTAACCTTTCTCTTCAAGTAAATTAGGCTCATCAGCATCACGGAATTGCCTATAAATTGACTGGATAGCTCTTCTCTCATTCTTCGTCTCTTCTGCCAAAAAAAATGATGGAAAGCATTCCTTTCAAATCATCTAGTCATATACATACTTCTCCAGATGGATTTACAATGCATGAATGGGTGATTCAAACAATATCAATATGAGAAGGATTAAGACAACCAATGGAAATGAATATAAATGATAGATAATGAATAATAAGAAGCTCCAAACTGGGTTCATCACCATGTAAATATTCTTCTAGAGTAGTGACTACAAATTGAATAGGTATCAAATCACTCAATGAGTAAAGCAGAGAAAGCGCCAAGAGTTAGACAGTATCTTAGACTGTATATACCACAATACATGATCATGCAGACGGATGTGCCCAAGTACTATCATTTTAAAGCATTTAGTTGCTTGGATTTGGTTTTCCAACAAACTAAATATTAGAATAGACGAGGTTTTGAGTTCAACTAGATGGAAAGTGATGGCTTAGGATTAAGGGATTAAATAAGATTATCTTTCTACCGTTAAATTTGGACAAGGGTAATATAACTTGTAGAATGCTTCTTCACAGCTTTACAATTTAGCTAGTTCATGTTTATGGGTGGCCTTTGGCTACAAAAAAAATCATATTGTGTTATTTATTAACTTATGGTGCAATTTGCTTATCTAACTATTATTTGTAGATTTTCTTTCCTTTTATTTTAATAGTTTGATAACATATAACTTAACAAAATATTACAATATATTATGAGCTAGAAACATATGTTAATATAAAAGCCAATCTCTACATATATGATTTAATTTGCATGGAGCATTTTTTAATCTATAAAGCCCATTTTTTGGTCTAACTTCTTTGTTTTACACCTAGTAACTTACAATGAATATTATTTGCACAAAATCATAAGTTAGTCATCAAGCCGGCAACCGGCCATTAAATATCCCATTATGCTTTTAGTCATAGTTTGATATTGGGTTTCTTATCTACCTCTTATTGATGACAAGGAGTATACACAAACCAACAGCGAGTATCTGATTGAAAGGTGAACTTTATGATCCTCCCCCTCTTCCTTAATATAAAGTTAGACACATGCGGGGCCCACCACCTCCCTTAAATCAAGAAGACTATTATCCTACGTCGGTTTATGCCTTGAACTTGTGACCTTATCACAGCGGTTATTCTTTATTCCCTTAGTTTGTTTACCCATTATAGAGTTTGGTAATTCACCGCGCAATGGTTTCTACTTTGTAGCATGCCTCTCCCCTGATACCTTGATTCATTAAATGTTGAGATTTGCTTCTTATCTTCCTCCTATTCATGAGACCAGGTTGGTTGCTACTTGCTAATGGATGGATTTATAGAGACCAGCAAAACATATCTCGTATTGTATGATAATCTCCTGTTAGTTGTCCGAGTGGCTTGTTTACTGAGACATAATCTGACTTCTTCATTGAGTAATGGCCTTAGCAAGATCTCCCCCTCCCTCCCTCCCTCCCTCCCTATAGCGCTCATAGCTTCCTAACCAAATTGTCATATGACATTTCATGGCTTCTATATAACCTACATTGACAGTGTGATAGTAATTGGGTGTTCTCCTCTATAAAGTACATCTACCTCAATACAGTAAACAAGATATATGTTTCCAAAAAACACCGAATTTGCACCATATAGAATCGTCAAGATTAACTCTCTCTTTTTATATCCTTGCACAAAATTCAGCATTCAAGTACCTGAGGAATCTTCCGGGAAATCTCCAGCATCAAGAAGCCTCGCAATGCAAGCTATCCTCCCAAATGTACACACCATTGATACTAAAATCAGCAACCTGCATTCACATCGTTGCGCTTAAAAACATTTCACGCAAACAAATCCAAATTTGCCATCAACTGTCCAATCAAATTACACAGAATCTAATACCTGCAACAGATTCGTTGTCGCGCCGTGGATTCAAGAACCGGCGGTGATCTAATTAGGGTTTTTTTCCTGTCCTTTTCACCGCTGGTTCCCGTCTTCACGCGAGACTCACATGACGCCTGTCCGGCGATCTCCGATGATCTTCAGCGGCGGAGGAGGCGGCGGCGATCGGTGGCGATTTAGAGGGAAAATGTTGCGATTTGTTGAGAAAAATTGGTGGGATTTAGGGGAAGGGGAAACGCCGGGATGTGAAAGGATCGATGTTTCCGTTTTAAGTATTTTCTTTGTTTTCCAATAATGAATTAATTGAGAAATATTATTAGCCGTTGGATGATAACAAATCATGATTTCCTGAGGATTTGGATTAATGAGTGACGGGATTAGTAGACCAAATCTTTTCTTTTCTTTTCTTATTTTCTTCAAAATTGACTTTCTTAAAGCATGTAATAATTTTGCATTTTTACCAGAAAAATAATATTTAGAAAAAGTTCACACTAAAGTTCAACTCAAACTTAACCGTTACCAATTAACAAAAGAGTTATTTGGTCTATGTTGGGATGAGATGAGGAGCGACAAGAAAAAATTAAGGGGGGTATGGTCTTGCGTTTATGTTGGGATGAGATCGGTTCTTTAAATGAAAAATTAAATTTACCGAGTCCAAAAATAATTGTGTACTTTAAATTGTATATTGAACCAAAAATCCGCTATTGAACAAAACAATATATAGTATTTTTTGGATTAATGAGCGATGGGATTAGGAGACCAAATCTTTTCTTTTCTTATTTTCTTCAAAATTGACTTTCTTAAAAATAAGGGGGTGTGGTCTCGGTTTATATTAGGATGAGACCTGTCCTCTAAATGAAAATCTAAATTTACTGAGTCCAAAAATAATTGTGTATTTTAAATTGTATATTGAACCAAAATTCCGCTATTGAACAAAACAATATATAGTATTTTTGATATATGATTAATATGGTTTGTTGACATATACAAGTTTTGGAGAGACTGATTGGTATGATTTCCAATAGTATATCAAGCTTTAAGAAGCATTTAACAAAAAATAAACAATAAAAAAAATCCTATCATCAAGATTAAAAAAAAGGAAAAACCTAATGCATTTGTATGTTTTAGTTGAGAGTCTTGTTTGAGTAGGAAAATTATTAAAATCGAGATATTAAAAAAAGAACAACCTACAAAAAAACGTCAATATGACGAATTATCTTCAAATTTTGTAATCACAAAATTTCTAATGAAAAGACAGCGTAGAAAGCAAATGTGTAAAAAATTAATTTAAGTGGAAACAGATTCTCTAATGTTATAAGTCAATCCAAAAAGATCCATATGTCTTCCTATTCATTTTTCCCAAGAATTTTTCTTTAAAATAATTGAAAATTTTCGCATTGGCGACAAGGTTAAAAAACTTAAGGGCGACCAATGTTTTTCCTTTCTCTAAATATATCTTTTCTTGACCTCTTACCATATATCCCGGTCCAATTTGGGAATATATATTTTTTACATGTTTATTCACTGGTACATGAATGACATGCAACTAATGCACAAAAAGATGCTTTTACAATTTTGCTTTCTTCTGTTAGACCCTTTTGTTTTTGTTTGGTTTATAATGGAACCAAAATTAAACAAAACACATAAAGAGTAACATAGAGATAAAGAAGATGAAGTCGTCCACTGAGGTACAATACATGCATCTCATTTTATTTAAAACACTTCGTACCTTCACGGACCGAGATGCTAGTGGCCTCTAACTGATGCAGCGGTCTTCGACGCGTCGATTCAAAATACAACCATCATGATCATCAATGTTTGCTCTTTGCTTCTATATAAAGAGTCCAAGCCACACCTTTTCTCTACCCATCTAATGAATAAAAATATTATTAAAAAAATTTGTTGTATAAAATACCATATAATCAAATGTTTATATATATAGGGGGTTAGAGCTGTACCATAAAAGGGTCAATAGGAAAATTATGAGGAATGAATATGGCAATCAACATATGTTTTAGACTCCTTGTAACCCCAATGCTGCAAGTTATTTTTATAGGTTGTTACGATCTTGATGAAAAAGCATGAGGAAATAAATATTCACATGAAATGATCATCTTATATATAGCCTGAAATATATAATTAAGAGAGCAACAATAGATGAAGCAGTTGATGCAAATCATTATATAAAAACTTCAGCAAATCTTTATGGAGCTTTGTTTCATAAGAAATCATGTTTTCACAATAAAAAGTATAAATAGTAAACAAACTAAACTGCGGCAAAAAAAGGAGGCGGCAAAAAAGGAAAAAGAAGAACCATGCATCCCCAAAAGAAGAGGCATCTCCACCAACATGATATCTTTCTCTTCCTCTCAGAAAGACCTCATGTCCTATAATCAACCAAAAGATAAGGATATTATTATAAAATGTTAGACCAGTAATCTTAATCTCTTTTCTTCACTAAAACTGGGGATTTTTTTTTATAATGCAACTATAACTGCCATCATTGATATCAATCCTTGAACAACCATCTTCAGCCATCAATTATTATGGCCTAGTTTGGCAACAAGCTTTCTTAAACCCCGGCTTTGTTTAAGTTAAAGCGAAACCGTTGTTTGCATGCACGCAAACCATGGTTATGTAAAAACGGGGTTTTGGCAAAGTTTAGGGTTGTTTGACAAATTAGCCTTCTAGCCAAGGTTTTGTTTAAAAATAGGTTTAAAAAAGAGCGTCTTGAAATTTTGAGAAACTTTAGTCTTTCGTGGAGTTCGAAAAAGAAAAAAGAAAAGAAAAAAAAGGGTTTCCAGCCCTCAAAACGTTTTAAAATCCTGGTTAGAAAAACTCTATTTTTGATGCCAAACAATTCCTGGTTACAATTTTTTGAATTTAATTAATTAGTCTCGAAAACTCACGAAACCATGATTTGAGAAACCGTAACTCCATATCCAAATGAGGACCAAGGCTTGAAGATATTATATGGCACCCGTAATAAGGATAGATGAATAAATAGATAAGAGAAAACAAACTCTTTACCTTTACCTTCACTAGCCAGTCACAGATAATTAGCCAAGTCAAAAGGAGTATATATGAAAGAGCAAGCAATATATGTAACTTTTCCCTAGCTGTCGCTGTTAAAGGGCTTATGGGGGGTTATCAGTTGAGAGACAAAATTGTGATATATATGTAATAAAAACAAGTCTCATTTCATCGTAAAAAAGGAAAATAAAAAATCAAAGATAAATATACGCAGCAATGGATTTACTTGTAATGGAGCTTCAGATCTCCTTCAGATGATGTCCTCCGTCGGTCTTGAACGATCGTTGATGAATGGCTGAGATTTGAACTGGAGGTTGTCTTCTCGAGCGTGTGGATCTCAATGGGCTTATGTTTGTGCAAAGCCGAGCTACTTGCAAAGAATTCCCGGGGTGGTTGTACCACCATATACCCTCCGACGATCAAGTTAGCCGAAATATTTGGTAGAGCAGCGACTTATGGAATGAAATTGGCTTACCTGAGTCGTTTGGGAGAGGGGTCTTTATAGTGGTTGCATGGAGCGAGCGGGTGCGAGATTCTCGTCATCAGTTACGCTCCCGACGTTATGGCCGCGTGGTCGACGGGATCTTCCCATTAATGGCGAGATACGCTCATTAATGGGAAGATATAGCGGCGTGGAACGTTGGATTGTTGGGTGGCGGATATCTCGCTAATTGCGAGATTCACGGAGCCATTACGAGATACTCGGAACCATGTCGGATGCGCAGAACCGGGGAGGCTTAGCTCGGCGAATGGCTCGGGGACCGAAGAAGCTAGGTTCTGCGATAGCTCGAGGCGAGCTGGGAGGCTGAGGAAACTCAGTGTGTAGGAAGGCTCGGCGGCGAGCTGATGGTTACTTGTGGGGCGAAGGCAGGAGTATTCTGGGAGACCATCGAGGTCGGTTCAATTCTCGGGGCGGAGGCCCGAGGGATATCTCCAAAGTATCTTGTTTGCTCTCGTACCGTAAGCCCCGGGACACGTCATCTGCCACTTGTCATGATCTGAAGAGTTCTCACTTATGAGCCCCATCATTATCCCCCCACTCTCGTACCGACCTATTTATGGGTAGGGTCAAGAGTGGTCTGATCGGTCTCCCGGGCTTATCCTGTAGCCAAGATCTCGCCAGCGCGGGTTTCCGAGGCTGTTAGGCGTAATTCCGGTGACGTCAACGGGTCAGAGAGGAGATCGTGTATTAAAGAGGGAGCGCCAATTCGCTTGTTCGTACGATGCAGTGCAGGCCACGTGTCCGACGCAGGTTGGCGGACGTGACGGGCTGTCGTTGTCTTCTGCGCCCGAAGGGGCGCTCCCAATGGTCGCGCGACACGTGGAGCATCGACGGCTGGCGATCGTAAGGCTTCGTTTTGGCGGGAAACGATTTGAACCGTTGGATGCATGGCCTAAGCACTATAAATAGGGGCGTGGTCCCCGAGGGTCCACACTTCTACCCTCATTTCCTCATTGTTGTGAAAGATAGCTCGGCGCTCCGTCCTTTAGATCGGATTTCTCTTGCTCGTTTCCTCGAAGGACTCATTTTTTGAATCAGGTTAGATGTCTTCCTCTGAGGAGTCTGTAGAGGTTGTTAGGGTAGAGTCGGGCGATAAGGTTCCAGTCGTTGGAACCGAGTCCAGGATGTCTTCTATTGCTTCTTCCTTTGCCCCAACCGAGTCGGATTCCCCTCACAGAGCTAAGGCTACCCACGCTGCTCGTCGTCCAGCGACGGGAAGGGTCCCCAAAGCGCGCATCGGGAACGCCCGCGATGCGCCTTCCCTTCTAAGGAATGTGGACGAGCTCGCCACGATCTAGGCTCGTTTCCACATTCCCCCTAGCTGTTCGCTACGTTTGGCTAGGGAGGACGAAAGGGCGGACCAGGTGCAGGGCAAGGAGATTGCCTTGTACTTGGATGCTTTCTGGGCTGGAATGCGTCTGCCTTTTCCCCCCGAAGTATGCAAGGTACTACGTTGCTTCCACCTCGTCCCGGGCCAGCTAGTGCCGAACTCATGGAGACTTCTCCTCTGGTTTTTAGTCCGGTTGAGACTTGAAGAAATCCCATTCAGCCTAACCCTTCTCCTTTCTTTCCTTTGCTATAAAAATCATCCCGGCATCCGTAAGGCCGAGCCGAGCTGGGTGTACATATCCTTCAAAAAATGCAAAGGACGGGTGGGCGGCTCGGGGGTAGTTTCTGTTCCTTTTTCCATTCACGAAAGGAAGTAGAAGTTTGTTTTTGTTGGGCCACCAGGGGGCGAGGATTGGCCCATGCTTACAGTGTCATAGGGCTGACTTCCCATGGGTGAAGCAGTCGTCTTCCCCCAAGAAGGGGGTTGTGTCCCTGTGGGAGCCGATCCGTCGGGCTGATGTGTTGCTTTCTGAGCAGGCCCTTAGCTGGGCTGGGCTCAGCCCCGCTCGATTCGTCGGTAAGCCAGGAGCATAGACGCTCTGTCGAGACTTACATCAGTTTTCCCTTGTTCTTTTCAGCGTCACTGACTCCCTTTGTGTATTTTTCTTTTTGCAGAACCAATCGACTGTTCCAAGTTCTTGGCTTCCATAGAGGCGAAGAAGGGGAGGAAGGCCGGGGATGCTAGCTTGTCCCGCCCCGGTCCAAGCTCGGCCCCGAGGCCTGCAGCCTCGGCCCAGCCTCCCGCCGTACCCCGAGCTTTGGAGGCCAACCGCAGGAAGAGTCATCAGCGTGCTCGGGAAGCGGAAGCCCGGGCGGTCGAGGTTGAGAATGAACCCCTCCGAGATCCCTCTTAGGAGGCGCAAGAGGACGGTCTCTCGTTCTCCGGCCTCCCCAATCGTCGTGGAAGAGGGAGACGTTTGCTTCGAGCTCCGGGCTTTCTGTTGCCGATAGATTGCTTTCAGATATGGAGCAATCGGCCGGGTGCAAAATACCCCGAGGGACCCTCAAGGCCCAGGTGGTCGCTGTCGCCCAGGAAGCTGTTCAGGTCAGTATTCGCTTTCTGTTGAGTATATTTTTCATCAAGTATTTTTAGGTCGGACACTTCTAATCTCATCCTTAATTTTCCTCAGGTCCTCCAGCACTGCGCCCTCATCGTCAATATGGAGTCCGAGGAGATTGCCCCGGCAATGCAGAAGGCGGGAGAGTCTTCTTCGCGGGAGGAGGCCTGTGCCTGGAGTTGCACTAGGCGAAGGAGCGGATAGCCGCCCTCGAAGCCCGGGTGACCGCCGAGGAGTTGACGAACTCCAAATGCAAGTAGTCCATCCGACTCCTAAAGGAATCCAACAAGGTCATCGAGGCTAAGTTGGAGGATGCCAATATGCTCAGTGCCACGATGAAGAAATCGTGGGGTGCCAGCAAGAGGGAAACCCAGGCGGCGAAGGAAGCAGTGAGGGCCTCCAAGCCACGGGCCGCAAAGTCGGTGGAGAGGTATAAAATATTGGATCAGTTTTACGACGACCTCGCCGACGCTTCGGCCATCGTTTAGCACCAGACTCTCGACGCAGTCAAGGCGTTGATTCCCGGGTTTGCCAATGGCGAGCTTCGGCTCCAGTACCCCCTCTCAGAGGAAGGGCCGGTAGGAGAGCCTGCCGGGGGGGGCGACTGCCGGCGGGATTGCTGGAGGTAAGGCTCTTGGAGGGAGCGCCGACCCGACGGCCGCTACCCCGGTTCCCGACGCTGGCACTGGGAACGTAGAGGTCCTTCCCGGTCCCGAGGCCTGAGCCTTCCAGCCTTTTTTTTCCTTTTTTCTTTTTGAACTTTGTAAGCCTTCGGGCAATTTTGTAAGGCTGAGGAGCCTATAGTACCTTGTAAATACTTTCAGATTATGAATATAGCTGTTTTTCTTTATTTTTCTCCGTGGCAGTGATTTCTTGTGTGAGCATATGAGTTCGTTAGTGCTTTCCTCGTCCTAAGAGCTAGGCCGTAGGTCGACGACCGATCTCTTAGGTGGCGATCGCGGGTCGAGTGAAATTTAATTAGTTGCCAAGTATAGAAAGGTCGGTATCTTTGTGCCCCCGAAGTCGAGGTGACGATCGTTCACATAAAACCCGTCGGGAGACTCGTTTGAGTAGGAAGGTTAGGATTTACCCATTCCTTTGAGTTGGACCGGCGACCACTTCTATTAGCGTAAGTTAAACAATTGCCAAGTTTGAATAGGTCGGCATCGGCCCTTAGCGCGGGTGGGCAAGGAGTTGCTTGCTAAGGATAGACCGAGCAGGATAGCTGCTCGGCTGCCTCTTGGTGAGGGCTTCGATCCTTAGCGCGGGTGGGCAAGGAGTTGCCTGCTAAGGATAGACCGAGCAGGGTAGCTGCTCGGCTGGATCTTGGTGAGGGCTTTGATACTTAGCACGGGTGGACAAGGAGTTGACTGCTAAGGATAGACCGAGCAGGGTAGCTGCTCGGCTGCCTCTTGGTGAGGGCTTCGATCCTTAGTGCGGGTGGGCAAGGAGTTGCCTGTTTAGGATAGACCGAGCAGGGTAGCTGCTCGGCTGCCTCTTGGTGAGGGCTTCAATCTTTAGCATGGGTTAGCAAGGAGTTGCCTGCTAAGGATAGACTGAGCAGAGTAGCTGCTCGGTTGCCTCTTGGTGAGGGCTTCGATCCTTAGCGTGGGTAGGCAAGAAGTTGCCTGCTAAGGATAGACCAAGCAGGATAGCTGCTCGGTTGCCTCTTGGTGAGGGCTTCGATCCTTGGTGTTGGTGGGCGGTAAACTACTAGCCAGGGATAGGCCGAGCAGAGAAGCTGATCAGTAGGTGTTCTCTCATGGGAACTGAATAAAACATATGAATAAAGCAACGAGGAAAGCCCCCAAGTGGAGTATCACGTGCCCACACGTGATCGGGCCTCACGTGCAGACACGTGACTTTTTATGGGCAAAGTCTATAGGCGCTGAATGAAATAAACAATTAGAGATGCTTAATTGGTGAGGTCACGTGCCAACACGTGATGGGCTCCTGAGTCCTCTGAACTAATAGAATTAAATTCTAATTAGAAGTTTTTATGTTTAATTGGTGAGGTCACGTGCCAACACGTGATGGGCTCCTGAGCCCTATGAATTAATAGAATTAAATTCTAATTAAAAGAAATCAAAATCCCTAATTGGAAAAATATTTCCCTAGATCTTTCCAAAGAAGAAAGATTGCACTCTGTAAAGTAGAGCATTATTGGATTAAAAATCCAACGACGATTAAAAATCACCAATTTATAGGAAGATTCTGTGCAAGGAAATATTTTCCCAAAATTTGCCAGGAACAACAAATGAAACATCTTATGTGAAATAGAAGTCTTTGGATTAAAAATCCAACGGTGAATAAAATTCACCGAGTGATCTAAAAGATCATGTTGGTTATAAAATCAATCAAAATCTCTCAATGAGAGATTGACTGAACAAACTGATTCTTTTATTTATCCTATAAATAGGAGCTGAAAGAAAAAAGAGAAAAAAAACCCTCCTTGAAAGCAAAAAAAAGAAGAGAATTTAATTCTCCAGAGAGAAGAAGATCTCTTCAAAGAAGAAAGAAACTCTAGGTAAGAGAAGGAAGGAGATCATTTCATAAGCTCCCACAAAATGAAAGAGAATTTAATTCTCAAAACTAAAAGTTCAACTCTTCTAAAAAGAACTTAGTTCTTTCTCTGGTTGAAGATCTCCAGAAGCAGATCTGCACACAAGTTGAGAATTTAATTCTCATCGGGGAGGTCCGTCATGTAGATTCAAAACTTAAGGGGGAGAATTGAGTTTAAAGAATTTAATTCTTTCAACGTAATATATAGGAATTTAATTCCTTTAAATAAAACCGGGGTTTAACCCTACAAAAGAATTTAATTCTTAAATAAAGGATTTAACTCTCCATGCACGTAAAAGAGATCAGTATCCAACATGATAAATGTCAGATCACGTGCATCCACGTAAGCCCCCTCAATGATCAAAAAAGAACAATTGATATCAGGTCACGTGCTCCCACGTGACCCCTGAACAAGCCCTTCAAAAGAAAAAGGGGAATAAAACCTAAAACAGATCTCAACTTGAGACGCCTCACGTGACCCCACGTGACCCCCTTAACGAGTGCTCAGAACTTTCAAAAGAAAAAGGTGAATAAATCCAAGGCAGTTGATGCTTTTAGGGCGCCTCACGCGATCCCACGCGACCCAATAGTGCTCAGCATTCAGAAAAGAATAAGGGAATTAATCCAAAGAAACTGCCAACTTTCAGGTGCCTCATGTGACCCTACATGAGCGTTTCATTCTTAGTGTTTAACACCACTTTAAGCGCCTCACGTGGGAACACGTGAGCGCAGAGTATACTCTAGTGTTTAACACTATATTCAAGCTAATTTTAGCCCAAATTAGCTAAGTCTTCCAGAGGCAAGATCCCTTTTAACCGAGCCCCATTACACTCAGATCTTCAAAAATTGATCATCTCAGATGGCGTTGAAAATAATGTTTATCCTATTTCTCCCCAATATGACTTTTGGTCCAATGGTACATCTCTTCACACCTCTGATACATGTCGTTGTAATTCTTTAACGTCTTCAGAGAGGTGGTGAGTCCCTACGATCAATAACTATCTGATGCATTTCCAAACACATGGTTACATCCAAACTTTGGACCGTAATGTCCTTAAACTAACTTTGGACCGTAACGACCTTAAACTAACCACGGACCATAACGTCCTTAAACTATGGACCGCAACGTCCCTAAACTAAAACTATAGAGCCCAAATGCTCTTTCGCTGGATCCAAATGATCCTAAAACCCTGTTAAGTATATCTTAGTCTAAAATTAGATTAACGTATCCTTAACAATCATTTAAGTTGATCTTAATCTCAAACGAGATTAACGGTCCTTAAATTAATCCAATTGCAAATCCCTCAATTGACATTGGTTCAAGGGTATATCTCCTCACACCTCTGATATATACCGTTGTAACTCTTCAATGTCTTCAAAGAGGTGGCGGGTCCCGACAATCAATAAATCCAATGGACCGCAACGTTCATAAACTAAACCCTATAGACTATGATGTCTCTAAACTAGACTATGATGTCCTTAAATTTCATGGACTATGACGTCCTTAAACTTATGAACCGCAATGTCTCTAAACTAAAATAATAGAACCCAAATGCTCTTTTGTTAGATCTAAATGATCCTGTTGAGTAGATCGTAGTCTAAAATTAGACTAACATATCCTCAATAAACGTTTAAGTTGATCTTAGTCTCAAATGAGATTAACGGTCCTTAAACTCAACCCAAAACCAAATCTAAGAAAATAAGGATTTGGACTAATCCACGCCCTACGGGCGACAACATAAATTAGTCTCCGTATACAATCCACGGGCAACTAAAAAAATAAAACAAACACACCTGACACGAAATGACCATCTGGAGAAGGAGAAAGTGGTTACCGTGATGCGGTAGCGTAATTAACTGCAGGGGCTTGCGCCTGTAGGGAAGAGCGTCCCCACAATCAAAACCCCATCACAATGAGGGGGAATCTGACGAAGTCTGCTACATCGGCCGCATCCGTCTAATCCTTCGATACATGGTGCCATAAATCAACTTGGCATCTTCGAAGAGGTGGACGGATAAAACCAAATAGTATCTGCTCCCAAATTCAGGCAAGACGACCTACGCGGTTTCGTCTATGTTTTCGGCGGTAAACAGATTCTGGCACGCCCGGTGGGACCTTTTCCTCTTTCCACTCCACACTTTGTGTGTCGTGTTTCGCGAACGAATCGCGGTTTGCTATGATTGCCCCTGAATTCGAGATACTAAGATTTGGTGCCTTGTGTTCATATTAGAATTTTGCACTATTATATTCCCCATTCTTAATCATATTACAAATAAATGGTGCTTTTGATCCATGTCTGCTAAATAGTTGCAGCTTACAGGTTCTCAGAACAATTCAGTGAAATTCATGAAAAGATGTTACAAAAGTGAGACTACAACCAACAATAGATGAATCCATATGATGCCTAACAGTTCAAGGAACAAATGAAGATCGGCAAACAGTTCAATTGCACAAAGCACAAGGGCAGCACAAGATTCAAGACTTCAACGCGAAGCTTACGGTAAAAGTCCATAAATTCTGCACTGTTGGAAATCTGGAAGAGAATTGAAGAAATTCTGAGAGACCAAGTGAAGAAAACAGAAGATAAAAGCAACTTGAAGAAACCCTAAAGAATTGGGCCCATGAGCCCACCAAATGGCCACGGATCCGCGACCAAACAGGCTATTCTGCCGCAGTTCCGCGGCCGTGCAATGCACGTGTCTGTGGGTGTCGGTGCTTTGACTCGGTCTTTGGGGTTGTTTTGTAATTTCATGTATGAATCAGAATGTAAACCTAGGGTTTTTCCTATCTATAAATAGGAGGGCTCAAAACCAAATAAAGTATGTCTCTTTTGAGTGCCTCTTTTAAGATGGCTTTCTTTAGTTCTTAATCTCTTTTCAATTTCTAGATTTAATTCCCATTTTGTAATGAATCGTTGAGAGGTCATCAATAAAGGTATTTTTTTATTTTTATCTTGCATTCTTTTTATCTGCAATTTTAATTCCTGCAATTTTTATCTGTTCTTTTATTATCTGCAATTTAGTTTTCTAATATTAAAAATTATAAAAATGAATTTGATTGTCACCTTACTAATGAGTGAGTAATTCCTCACTTGTTAGGGTTAGGATAGGGAAGGTTTGAGAGAAGAAAATCCCTCTCCCTTCTTTCTTTGCCCAAATAATTTTATTTAAAGGACTCTCTTTAAATTAACCGTAATCCGCTCACTACGGCATCCTATCCTAAATGATAGCGGTGATTCCCTAGTTCGACCGGTTGTGGTTGAATTAACTGGAGGTTAGGGCTAAGAACCAAGAACGGACGGACAAGGACCAAAGGGAAGAAACTTAGTTTCTTCCTAGTCGTGCTAATCCCCGTTGTTGACTATTACCTTAACACCTTTATTCATAACTAAGGCACTGATTGAAGCGAGAAGATCCCTATCTCGAACTAATCTAATCCTAACCCTAGCAAGCTTTTTATCAACTTTTATCTCATTCTTAGATCTTAAAACAAAACCATCAATTTTTTGGACTTAACTTGTTAAAACATAAAGAAAAGAAATTCTTCTCCCTGTGGATCGACCAGTACTCAACCGGCTGGCTACCAAGTGACACCGTTATTGATTGCGGCATATTCTTAATTTTGATTTTAAAACGAACGCAAAATCTCTTACAATCAAATGGCGCCATTGCCGGATAGACGGTAGTCTCTTTCTTTGTGTAATTTCGGGTTAAAAAAATATATAAAAAATAAAAAATTTAAAAATTATAAAAATTGGAAAATTTTAAAACAAAAAAAATAAAATAAAATAAAATATAAAACATTCATCTTGTTCTTTTTGAGAGGTATTGTGTGAATTGTGCAGGAAAAGAAGATGGACAGATTCAGATCTGGAAAAAATTCAGTGAACAAATCAATAAACAGAAGATCTGAACAGACAGAGGAGAATCATAACAATAAACAGAAAATGTTTGGAAATCCAAACTAACAGAACCACCGCAGAACCGCGGCGGATATATGCAGTTGATCGCGGAATCGCGGTCAACCAGTGACGTCAGCATCCTAAAATTTGTTGTAAGTATTTTTGTCCTCTCTTCTATCCTCTGAACTCTACTAAAAAGTTTTCCTGTAGGGTTCTTTACGCAAAATTCTTCTCCCTCTCCAATAAATTGTTTTTGTGCAGGATTCTTTGCGCTGCCAAATAAAAAAAAATTGCAAGTGTTTTAGATTTTTTTGGTGTGTTAACTGCTTTGCATAATTAATACGGACTCTAAGGGGCTATAACACCAATCAAGATTGGATGGGGATTTCATTACTCTTCCTAAGACCCCAAAAATCACTAAAAAGCATATGCATCACGCTTGAGTTAATTAAAAAATATTTAGACTCAGCCAACTAAGGACTGTCGTGCTCAATAGGACAGAGGAAGGTTGTGGGCATTCAATCGTTTATCTAAACCTGACTTTGTGGTGCCTAGGCTAGACAAGTGAGAAAGGTAACTTTAAAAGGCCCGTCTTACGGTGATTCGTGAGCGGAACCCTCCTTTCTTCATTTGTGCTTACCTGGCCACAATTGGCGGTGAAGAGGCGATTTGAGGGATATCTCACAACTTGCCCTTTGGAACAGTTAGGAGCAGTCTAGTTGACTTAGGAGACCCTAGCTCTAGGCTTGATTGTGCATGAATAAATTGTGATTGTTTGAAATTGTGTCGTAGTTCCGTACAAATTTTTGCAAAACTCTTTCTAAAAAAACACTTTCAAAAATTTCAAAACTAAAAAAACAAACAATTTTTTAAATAAAAAAAACAAAATTTAAAAAAAAAAATAATAATAAAAAAAATCATCACATTCTTTTTCTTCTCCTTTCTCACATCATAGGTACCCCACCTCGCAAAACTCTTGCCGAATTTTGGTACTCTCAACCAGACATTACTTCCTACGCGCATTGTTTTGGTCGAATTTCGGACGACCCCTCCATGCCCAAAATTTCTTTGAAAGATCGAATAGACGCGTCTAGGAGAAACAGTTAGACTCCGCAATCCACTTTGTATCAACGTTTCAACCTTCACCACATTCTTACGTTGATACCCCTTTTGAGAGTCTGGTGCTAACTCTGAAACCAATGTCTATTGCTGAACATATTGAACAATCTTGTAACCGACCTTTCACTCCTTTCAACACTTCCAGTTCTTGGGATCAACAATTTCATTCATTTTTTTATCCAAATGTTGATCCTAATACTGTCCAACCATTCAATTCCTATCCATCCTACCCAACTGTTGCACCTTCCTTAAACATTGCTTCTACACAGCCATTTGGGAATTTCCAGTATCTAAACAACTTTGAATTTTTTACTGAAACCCCTTCACAACCCATGTCTAGTCTGAAACAGTCGTTGGAAGATTTTTTGGTAGCATCAAGGCAACAGATGATGGATTTGAATGCGTTCATGGCCGCTCTTATACAACCTAGTGACCCGGTAGCTAGTTTCCAACTAGCTTCAAATTTTCCAATGTATGATGAGACGGTTGGACAGATTAAGAATTTGAGTGGTGAGAGTGAGCTGTACATCTTTCCAAATCAAACCTACCCATTCCCAATTGAATCCCACAATTCTGGTTTTGAATGTCTATCAAGTGTTCCAAATGATTCACCAGTTGAAGATAAAATATTTAATGAGTTGTGTGACTTTGTAGTGTTTGATTTGCCAGATTGTGAAGGGCCCCTTTCGAGTGAAACCGTCACCAATCCTTTTAACCTATACACCTCCACTCTAGAACCTGAATTGATAAATATCCATATTTTTGATGAGGTGTCTAAAAAAATTGATCTTCACTTGATTGAGGATATCGACGCTGGGAATATTTTGGATGATGAATCCGCAGATTTGACTGAATTTTTCTCTCCAATCCATCATCCCGAATCATTAAATGTTTCTCCCGAACCCCATATGCGTCTAAATTTTGATGATAAATGCATGGATGAGATAACTTTTAAGGGGAATTTTGAGGATAGTATTGAGAATGAACCTGTTTTGCTTGATGAGTCGGATTTTCCAATTCATCCCGTCCCTTCCACTGACTGTGTACATCCTCCTGAATCTTTAACCGATACCCTTCCTCAATCACTTCCCTCCATCCTCGTTCCGACCTTGCAAGAAATCGTTACACTTTCATTTTCAATGTCTGGTTTACCAAGTTCGACGTACCCATGTTTTCTCATGAATCTTGAGGTATTTGACCTCATTTCTCAGTGGGTTGATAGATTAGCACAATTGCTTTTTACACATCGGTCATTGCAAATTGTGCTAATTTATACACTCCATTTCCAAACTCAAGTTCGTATTCCACCGCTTTCTCCCACTTTCTCTGGTTCTTCTTCTAATCTTCCTTTAATGATAGCGAGTATTAATGAATCATAATCCGATAATTCAAGTTTGATCATTTCAGGAATCCAACTTGATTTGGATACTTTTGAAAATGAGGTAGATGAGTTTTTCTAGTCTCTTACCTCCATAATTTTTGACAAATCAAGTATGATAAATTCTGGCACAAAACTTACTGACAGCAAAATGTTCAATTACATCGATGAGAGTTTTGAAGAACTTTTTGCTGACGAACTCGCATTCCTAAATGACACGGATTTTGTGATTAATCAATCTCTACCTGAAGAAGTCGAACCACTACCATTTCTTTTTCCCTTCCGCCATTCTTCTCCTCCACCGAGACCGTATACTGCTTCTATCTCCATACGGTCTCATGTGTTTCTCATTTCTTTTCTCTACACTCCATTCTTTCACCAACCACACCATTATAACGATAAAATTTTTGAATGGTTGGTGCTAACCTTTGGCCTGTGTAAGGCCTTGTATAGCTTGGTACTGTGTTTTTCTCCTCCCTAACTCTAAACTTTAATGCTTCAACAGTGGAAACACTGTTTCACTTAAGTTTGGGGAGACCTTTTTGTATATATATTTTGTTTTCTTTTTCCGTTAATAAAAAAACAAACAGGGAAGTGTCGACAATTTTGACCCTCTTGATGTTTGACAGTGAGGGCACTGTCAAGTTTAAGTTTGTGGGTGTGCTCGGTAAGCTTTCTTCCTTCGCATTCATATGTATATTTTTGCATTTGCATACTTATTTTAAAACCATAAAAATTGAAAAAAAAATTAAAAATCATAAAAATTGAAAAGTTCAATTTTGGCCATATTTGACTTAAGTTTAACATCTTGCTCCGTGCAGAAAACAGAAGATCAATGGCTTTCAACTGCACAAACTGTAACAATTGCAATAACTCTCACTTTGTCCTCGCTGGAAGAGTGACTTATGGGCCTCAGGCGGCCTCCGTTTTGAAGATGCCAGTGGAATAGGTGACACAAGCCACCACTGGGCGGTTCTTTAGGACCATGCTCCCACCTATGAGTTTCAACGCCCCATTGTCGTCGCAAGAAACTCCGAAGAAGTCGGTTTTTGATCGACTTACGACCATCGCCGCCCCTCTCAACGGGTCGCCCAAATCCAACGTCTCAGTCTTTAACAGACTGGGCCAAAACTCCAATGGGCCCGTGAAGAAGCCCGCGATACCTGAAGGGGTTATCCCGAAATGGATAGCCATCCCTGCTCAAGTGGACGAAGTCATCAAAGAGGCTTCTCCTACTAAGAGATCAGTATTCATTAGACTGTCCGCTCCAACTCCCGCTTCAGGAGAAGTCACCAAGGCTGCTACCCTTGCTCGGAAGTTTGCCTTCGACAGGTTAACCATCCCCTCTCAGCAGACGTCGGTCTTCGATAGACTAACGACGACGACAGCCCCTCATCAAAGCAGGGGGCATGAAGAAGCCACCCCCATAGATGAGCCAGTACCGTCTGCTCGACATGCTCAACGTCGCCACTGGCGCCGAGTGAGGAAAGCTGGGAGCAGTTCCCCTTCTGGACTTACCCCGCCGGCTCCAACGGTGGAAGTCGACGCTGCTGTTCCAACCGGGAACAACTTTGAGCCACTGAGGAGGGTCCGTAAGAACTCTCCGACCGCCGTGCTGAAAAGATCTCCTCCATCTGTGGAGAATGCTACAAAGACAAAGCTGGATCAACCCCCTCAACGGCTGTCCTCCAAAATTCACAAGGTCTGGCAAAGGGTTCAAGATTCTGTGGTTAACCAAGACTACTCCCGCCAACCAAAGAAAATGAAGGTTCGGCAGGAAAAGGACCAACCTGTCAAGCCACAGAAGGTATCGTCTACTTGGGTGCCCGCTACAACGGCCCCCTCAACTTTGACCGCTCACAAAAGAAGAAGGCTGGAGAAAATCCCCGTGTCTGCGACGAATTTCAAGGGCACTGAACCTAAACGCCCCAAGTCTGGGGGCATGGTGGTGTACACTGTTTATATGGCCGTTCTCCGTCGAATACAGAGACGAAACCGCGTAGGTCGTCTTGCCTGAATTTGGGGGCATATGCTATTTGGTTTTATCCACCCACCTCTCCGAAGATTCCAAGTCGATTTATAGCACCATGTATCGAAAGTTTAGACGGATGCGGCCGATGTAGCAGACTTCGTCAGATTCGCCCTCATTGTAACGGGTTTTTGATTGTGGGGACGCTCTTCCCTGCAGGCGCAAGCCCCTGCAGTTAATTACGCTACCGCATCCAGATGGTAACTTCGTATCATGTATGTTTGTTTTGTTTTTGGTTACCCGTGGATTGTATACGGGGACTAATTTGTGTTGTCACCTGTAGGGCGTGAATTAGTTCAAATCCGTATTTTCTTAGATTTGGGTTTGGGGTTGGGTTTAAGGATGCGTTAGTCTCATTTGAGACTAAGATTAGCTTAAACATTTGTTAAGGATACGCTAGTCTAATTTTAGACTAAGATCTACTCAACATGATCATTTAGATCCAACAAAAGAGCATTTGGGCTCTATTGTTTTAGTTTAGGGACATTACGGTCCAGTTTAAAGACGTCATAGTCTGTAAAGTTTAAAGACATCATAGTCTATATGTTTAAGGACCTCACAGTCCATGGAATGTCTGGTGTCAGGACCCGTCACCTCTCTGAAGACGTTGAAGGATTACAACGACAAATATCAGAGGAGTGAATAAATGTACCCTTGAACCAATATTGGTTGGGAGATCCGTAGTCCAATTTGGGACTGAGATCAAAGATTTATGAGCATATGGGCTTAATTAATCTGACTGAGGGATTTATGGCCAATTTGGGCTCGGTCCGCTTAGTCAAAATGTTAAACATTTAATTGGGCCCAGTCTTTTTCATTTAACAATGCTGAGCATTGGTTTGGGCTCTGACAATCTTTGTGTCTGTTATTGAGTGCTGAGCACTCATTATGGCTCTGGGCTTTATCATTTAAAGAACAATTTATGTTCTCTCAGCGCAAACGTGAGGAGCACGTGGCGCGCTTGGCGCTGAGCGCTAGTCAATGAGCGTAGAGCACTTCTTGTGATGTAGCGCACATGTGAGGAGCACGTGGCATGCTTGGCGCTGAGCGTCAGTCAATGAGCACAGAGCGCTTCTAGTGAAGTAGCGCACACGTGAGGAGTACGTGGCGCTGAGCGCCAGTCAATGAGCGCAGAGCGCTTCTTTAAATTTGGAGCACTAAGGCTCTACAGTGTTGTGCGCTAAATTTTGAGCGCTGAAGCGCTTCTTTTAATTTGGAGTGCTAGGGCTCTTTTTAGGCAGCTCTGTTCTCTGAGAATTAAATTCTCTCTTATAAAAGACTTTGTCTCATGGATCTAAGAACAAAGTTCTTATCTTATAGGAGATATTTCAATCTCTTATGTTTTTGGTGAAAGGTTTTGCCTTTAGGGATCTGTGATCCTAAGAGAATTGAATTATTCTCCTCCCTTTTATAATGAGATGTTATCATCTCTTTTGTGAAAGACAATTTGTCTTATAGATCTATGATCTGGCAAAGGAACTAAGTTCTTTTTCTGATGAGATGATTTGATTTCTCTGTTTTTACCTTGAAGAAAAGTTATTCTTCTGCCGAGAGCTTGCTGTTCTCTCTGAAACTTCTCAAAGTTTGTGGAGGAGGGTTCCTCTGTATGAGACTTGAAGTCTTGGGGCTTTTATATAGGGTAGGATGATTCGTTGAATCGGTTGAAGAGATCTTTTCTCTAATTGATTTGGGGATTTGCCCACCGTTGGATCTTTAATCCAAGGGCTTCTGATTTACAGAAGGCAATCTTCTTGTTTTTAACAAGATTGGGAAATTTTTCCCATACAGAATTTATTCTGTATTTTGGTGATTTTTAATCACCATTGGATCATTGATCCAACGGTGCTCTGATTTTCAGAGCACAATCTTTCCTGTTTGGAAACATTCTGAGGAATGTTTCCTCAAAAGAATTTTACTCTGGTTAATTGATGATTTTTAATCATGTTCGTTAGATCTTTGATCCAAGGGCTGAGAATATTTTGTTCTATCACTAGCGCTCACGTGCTTTGCACGTGATGCGCTGCTTAGAGTGCAGCGTTCTTAGCGCTAGAGCTTACGTGCTTTGCACGTGATGCGCTGCTTAGAGTGCATCGCTCTTAGCGCTAGCGCTTACGTGCTTTGCACGTGGTGCGCTGCTTAGAGTGCAGCGCACTTGGCGCTAGCGCTCATGTGCTTTGCACGTGAGTGCTGCCTCAGAGTCTTTGACTCTCAGCGCTGACATTGCTATGAAACACTGCTTCATTTCAAATTTTGAAATTTAAACAGAGCTTTGCTCTGATTGGAGGAAACAAATGCCCCCCATCGTTGCGCTTACGTGGTTTACACGTGAGTGCAGCGGTGGCAGCATCTGCACCATTAGATCAACTTAGAAGTTGAAACGGCTCTCAGTGCCTATAAATAGGACTCTTGGCCCTTAATATGACCTCTGTTCATCTTCTTTCTTTATTTTCTGAGAATTAATTCTCCTTCAGAGCCAAGCTCTTTCCCTTAAGAAATTTCTTAAGATCAAAACTCTGCCCAACTTAGGTAGGAATTGGTCTTTTTAACAGAGCTTTGCTCTCCTTAGATCATAGATCTAAAAAAAATATTTTTAGGGTTTTACCCATTAACAGAGCCATGCTCATCTTTAGATCATAGATCTAAAAACCTTTAGGGTTTTTAACCAGAGCCATGCTCATCTTTTAGATCAGAAATCTTCAAGATATAATCTTTTTATTTTAGGGTGATTTTAACCTATGAACTGGAACATTGTTCATGAAGAACTCTGAGAGTTCACAGATCTTGAAGATCTTGGAATTTTTTATTCATTAAAATCTTTGCTTTAAGTTTTCTGATGGGTTATTCCATCATTTTACAGAGCATGGCTCTTCAGGATTTTCATGCGGAATTTTTATTCCTTTCATCATCAGAGCTGACAGATGTTACTCTGTTGTAGAGCGCTGCTCTTAATGGGAGATTTACTCCTTGGCCCGAGGGGCCCTCATTAAATGAGAATTCTATGAGAATTTCCTCATTTAATGACAGTCTCATCAATGATGAGACTGTTTTATTAATGATGAACTGTCATCTAGATTGTGTGGGTCCCCTTTGGTCCCTTTCCACTGCATTGCAGTGCGGTACGAATTTAAAGTACCTAGTGACATAACTTAAATTGTAGCACCAACGGCTAATTTTCTTGCTCTTTTTCATACAGGTACTATGTCTTTCGACATTTGTTTCTCGTTCGTTCGTTCGGAAAGCGGATTCCCTGAAGTACTTGTCGATAGGGAAGTGTTTGCATTGATCAAAGATCATGATCCAGAACAAAAGAACCTTCATTTATGAGGAATATGGTACAACCAGATCATCAGGGGGCAGCATAGCTTCTCTTGCACAGCACCTTCGGAACCTATTTCGGCGATCTACTACGCCGACCCACCCGTGGTGAACTATACCGTGGAGGAGGTACACTGGACTTCAAAGGGTCTCCTTCAGCCCTCTATGGCTGCGATTCCCGTACAGCCTCCAATGGCTTTGGATACCTTGGGGCGACGTATCTGTCAAGGCGGGTTGCGCCCTTGGGAACAACCATATATGATAGGCCTAACTCCTCGTCATCCAGCTGGATATTTGCAATGGGCCCGCTATACTTTGTCAGCGAAGAAGTTACAATTGTTGAGGCTTGGATTGTATCCCGCAATTTACGCTTCTCTTTTTCAGAATTCTACGCCTCCTGCCTGGTGGGTCAAGGCTTTTCTGGAGGTTTCTGTCTTACCGGTTAGGGGAGAACACTACGAGGAGTTGCTTCCTCCGGACGAGTACGTCTTTGCTGCCAAGTCAGTGATGACAGGCCTTACTCCGGAGAACGCCATTCAACATCAATTCCCCAGTTTGATTAAAGTGTTGAATATCTATGAGAGCCTTTTTCTCGAATACGGAAGCCGTGGGGTTAATTTCATAGATTTTATCGCCCGTTTTCTCCGCTCAGAAGTCCTGTCGAAGGAAGCCGCGAAATTTGCCAAACTTGACGATCCTTTTGGTTTTGGTTTGAACAATCAGCCGGCAGCGAAAGCGGATCAGAGGGATTTCTTTCTCCCTAACACCCCGGTCGTCTCTTTCACAGAGCTTGCAGCTCTTGGGATCGACGAAGAAGCGTTCTTTTTTGGGGTTCCTCGGGCTATGGCTAAGCTAGTTTGCGCTTCCAATGCACCCTCGCTATATTAGGCCGTCTGTTTTTTATCCAGCTCACCGAATGGTTGTTGGGATGCAAATGGCCGTCGGGGTCGCTGGGTTAGCCCATTTGTATCACGGACTCAGCTTAGCGGCAGACACTACTGAACCAGGGGTGCAGCACGTGAACTTCTTGATGCATTATTTTATGTCATGGATCGAGCTACATGTAGTTGGAGTTTTCGGTATCCACAAAAGGCCTTGCTTCAATGACAAGTTTAAGTTCCCTCGGATCACGCGGCTAGTTGATGCATCCATTGTAAATCCGACACCGTGGGAAGCTAGGGGTTTGCTCCTTCGTCCGCGCATGGTTGGAGATGGCATGACCTTTATCGATAAGATTCTAACCATCGTCCAAGAATCCGCAAAAACGGTGCATCCATTGCGGGACATTTTTAAAGACGGGGACTATATCTTGAAAGCTCGGGATATTATTCATTTATACTCTATCAGGCCGGGTTTTCTTGTGTTTAGGCAGAATGATTCGGCATTGTTCATGAGGTACAACCCGCATCGTTTTACCCAGCAATTAAGCTACAATCAGGGCATCCCACTTGAGGCCTTCTTGGCAGAACCGATAGCTACTGAAGAGGGTATCCAGAGCGCGTTGCACCATTTTATGCGATTGAACACCGGCTCTAATTTCTTTATTAGTGAGCCGAGTTGCGTTCCAAAAGCCCTGAACGTATATGTGGCGTGGTACCAATATTCGATGGGCGCCGTTATTAGAGAAGAAAAGCGATTATTGCTCGATCGCAAGGGCACCGCCTCAGCGGGTAATCCAAACGTTCCTCTAAAGCGACAGACTATCGTCTATCCTCTCTTGAGAGAAGTCGCTGTGGCTGTGGTACCACGTGTTACACGTGAATTGCCCCTACCCTGTGTGCCTGAAAAAGCGGTAGCTGCGGCGTCTCCCGAGTCTGGTGTGGGTGCGGAGATTGGAACTCGTCATCCAAAGGTGCCCACCAAGCACAAGCTTGCGTTATCGGCTGCCGGCACTCGTCGACAGAAGAAAAAGAAGTCAATACTTTCTGTGGACGTTGTAATTGGCCAAGAGCCTCATGCTTCTTACAGTGAGGGCCTAAGCAAATACGGGACTAACGCGGGTTTATTTATGGCACCGGATGATACCGATCTGGAGGCTGCCCTCGCAGCTTCTAAGCAATTAGTTAGCAACAAAGCAGGAATGATCACCCTCGCTCAGTCAATTAGATGTCACGCCCCGCTTTCCAGAGTACGCTAAAATGGGCACGTGACATAACCAACCATGCTAACTGTGGGTAGGAAGTATCCATCCACAGTCACATTATGGCTGTAGAGATATCAAGAACAAAAATAAAACTATCTAAAACATGTCCATGAACCAAATAACATGAGTCAAGAATAATAAAGGTGCGGAAGCAAAAGATCCAATACAAAATAACTGGAATGTATGTCCCATAATGCGGGCTCACATCAGGAATAAAATGCAGGAAATAAAAGAACTAACTACTGCTGACACCTCATAGTTCAACCTGCTGGATGAAGTACTCCTGCTCGGACTGCAACAGCGGTATAGAATCTGGGCCATGCAAAACCCAGAAGTCAGCGCGTCGTGTCATCAAGTAATAAAATATAAACAGAGTAATAGGCAATGCAAATATAAACATGATGAAAAGCAGGTGTAACAGTAATGTAAGTCAGGGCAGTGCATGGTAGTGTGCATTGAGTAAACTAAACTGTTCTATCAGGTTTTCTGTTCTAAAGTCTTTGAAATCAAATTGATGAATCATCGATGTAACTCAAAGTATCCCGTGCATACCCAGGACCACGGTCCAGATTTTCGGGCTGAAACCGAGACATGCCGCTAGGTACTAAAACAGGAATATGTACAGATGAATGATGTCAGCAGCATCATCACAAGGCTGGCCTAGCCTCTAAAACCGATCAGAACAAGCATCGAACTGTTGAGTTACAAGTCAGGTTTCACCATTGATTTCCCCATACCCCCAAGTTATATGTGTATGTCAAGTCAGGTATTCAGTAATCAAGAACTAATGCCAACACAGGATCAGGTAAGCAGGTTTGTCTGGATAGACAATAAGAACGGTCCGTGAGGACTACATGTCAGGTTTGTTGGCATTAGACACAAGATCATGTAACGGGTCAATCCATGGTACAACAAGTCGAGTCAGGTAGTGTACGGTACCATGTCAGTCAAACGATATGTATGTAGCAAGTCATGTCAAGGTGTAAACGATATCATGGGTGTGCTCATAATCAGTTATCATAATCAGGGTTGAATAATCAAGCATGGTTATCAACAACATGATCTAATCAATGAGTTAAGCAATACGCAGATTTGTTTATTTATCTGTACAGTTATCGATTGTGTTAAACAGACAGTGTCAACATAATGTGAATACAGAATGATAGTTGTAACTGCTAGAAATAGGTTAATAAATATTGAGTGTACTAAGGGTGCGACGACATGTATAATCTGTTCAATGAATGCAGTTGTAATTAGACCGGTTAAAGTCGCACATGAATGTCTGATAGGCTAAACTGGATAAAAGGGTACCATAGCAGTAGACAATGCGATCTATCATGTACAGGTGATTGTTAGATATGAATAATCAGATGCAAGCTTAAGTTTCACGTGCGGAATCATAAAATGTATAACGTAACTTTATACGGTTAACTTGAAATCCATTTCTATCAATTCTAATAAGGAATTTAACAGGAAATAATTAATTTAGCATATTAATAGTTTAAAATAGCATGTAGCAAGTTTCACTTGCCTCGACGGGTCGCAAATCGGGAAAACGGAATGTTATACGTCGGCGGGGAAATCTCGCGACGTGCGCACGGTTCACGGAAAGAACCCAAACGACGAATAGTGGAGCCACACCGTCAGGGTTCCTCGCTGGATCATCGGGAAACGTCGTCGGCACGGTTGGAATCCGGCCAACACAAAAACAGTGAACATCCAAGATGCATACAAGAAAATATAAAAAAATGAAGAAGAAGAGAAGATTAAGAAGGAAGAAGAGAAGGAAGATTGAGGAAGGGTGCTCATGTTGCTCTGTAGATGGGCTGCGATCGTCGACTGCGTCGACGGAGTTCTAGTGCACGGCCTGCAGAGAAACCATCGGCAGATCAAGACTTGATCTGAAAGAAAAGAAGGAAGGAGAAAAAGAAGAAGAAGAAGAAGAAGATATAGGTAAAGCTCACTGGGGTTTGTACGACGGCTGGAGTACGGAGATGAGGCCACTGGCGGTGATTCCCGGTAGTGCAGACGTGCAGGGGGCCACGGTTGCCGGTGCAGGGTGCACGGAAAAAGAAGAAGTGGATGTGGATGTGACGAGGGCGAGGAGGCAACGAGTTCTGTGATGACAGCGTCGGCGCTGGGGCTACGGCGGTGGAAGACGAGGCGGCTAGGGTCTCGGGGAGTTGGGTTCTTGGTTCTGTGAAAGAAAAAAAATGGAGGAAGAGAAGATTTATATGAAGAAGGAGAGAGAGAGAGAGAGGAGAGAGAGAGAAGAGGAGAGAGATAGAGAGGTAGAGAGAGATCGAGAGGAGAGAGAAACGGGGAGGAGAAAGAAAGTTGTCTCGTAGTGTCAGAGAGAGAGAGAGAAGAGAGAGAAAGAGAAGGAGAAAGGGAGAGAGAAAGAGCGCGATTGGCTGGAGGGATTCGTGTGGGGCCCAGGGGAGAAAAATAAAGGGTTTTGATTGGCTCGTGGTTTAAAATGGCTAGGGAAAAAATAGATTTCCCAGTTTCCTTAGCTGGAACAGTAGGGAAAATTTTAAAAGATTTTAGGGGAAAAAATGGAAAAATATATTCTGGGGTTTACTTTTATATTCGTTGGTTAAAGAATAATATTAGAAAATAGGATTTGGCGCAAATGCAAAATATTTCCAAATTGCGCCCGGGTCGGGTCCAAAAATTTGAAATTGAAATAAGAAAATTATAGGCGGGATCCATAAATTAAAATGAAGTATTTTACAATCAAAAAGCATACCCCCAAAACGGACACACGTACGTGCGCGTAGCCGTCCAAACACGTCCGTTTCACTGAACGGGACGAGAACACGATGCAAGAACGCTACCACAGGGTTAGGGGTGTCAAGCATGCCATGTCAAATATTTTTAATTTATTTTAGATGACTTAAATTGTTATATGCAACATTAGAATTGTCGGGATAAATTTCAACAAGCAACAGTCAAGTAGGATCAATGAAATAAATACCATACACCATTCATACGGTAACATAAACTAGTAGCATTGGGCTCGGTTGTTACAGTAGACCTTAGTCGTATCCTTCCGCGGTTGCTTTAATTATTATACTTTGGCTAACGCTTTCTTCTTCAACATGTATCTCTACTGAAAAGGCTCTCGCAGCTTCCCTCAAGACTTTTGAAGAGGAGGAAAGGCTTCGCGCTTCCTTGGGCATTGGTACATTTCGGCTAACTGCGCCTTCATTCCCCTTTTTATGGGTAAACTAACTCTTCTTTTTCATCTTATTGCAGGGACCACCTCGACTCAGGTTATCCCGAGTGCAGTGCCAATCCTTCAAGGTGGAGCTGCAACGCTTCCAGGGTCGACTGTCGAAGTCCCAATTCTCTCAGTATCACCAAAAGAAGCTTCGCTTAAACAGCCGATGACAGACGCCATAAGGGTTTCAGAGGAAGAACTTGGTTCGGACGATGACGTCTCCTTGACGGAGGTCTTGAGGAGGTCAGCTCTGGCGGCCCAGGCTGAAAAGATGCGCAAGAGGCGTGCAGCGAAAGAACGTGATGCCACCTTGGCTGTAGGTGCAGGCTCGAGCACTGTTTCCCCTGTCCCTATTTCTCTAGAGGGTGCTCCGGTTGCCCTGTCTACCGCTCATTGACATGCAGTACGCGCGGTTCGAGAGGCAATTGAAAATCCATCTCAAGGTAACGTAACACTGGGTCCTTTTATTAGAGTTTGATCTTCAGTTTCTCATATATCATACCCTGCAGGGCCAAGTCCTGATGAGGAGGTGGTAAGTGAGATGACAACAACTACCGAGCTTGAAGTGGCCACTCTCTCCCAGGAGTCCAGGACTGCTCCAACTGCTGCTCTTTCCACCTGCGGTTCCTTGCCATCGCCTGGCATTGCAAATGTCACGACGGCTCTCGTGGAATCAGGGGACGAAGCCACGGGCGGCGAGACCATCCCCCCAAATGAAATCGAAGAAGTCGCGACGCTTGGTGATGCTTCCGTCCCAGTTTTGGCTGATGACCTGTCTGGTAGGTCTCGGGTCGCTGCATTCTTTTCGTTTTGCAATCCCTTTGGGTCCCTTTTGATGACATTTCTTTTGTTTCTAATGCAGATGTGGTGAGCGTTGAGGTCGTGCCACCCGAAGAAGCGTCGCCGATTGCTGCTCTGACGGTCGCCAACCCTTCGCCTCCTCTTATATCCTCTCAAATGCTGGAAGGTATGGGTTTGCGATTAATTCAAATCGGGGATGGAATCTTTCGCGTACTGACCATGTATCAATGTCACCTTGCAGGAGTTCTCTTCGATCATTTGTATCAGGTGCTGAACCCACACTTCTCCTTCCAGTTAGAAGCCGCTTTACCTATTGGTGCCGGTGAGTATCTTCTCTAACCGCCGTCTTTTCTTTTCTTTAATGGGCGATCCTGCCGTTGTTAACTTTAAGTTGATTGCAGCACTACAAATTGAAGGAGGGGACAAGAGAATTGTCGCGCCACCAGTACTCCCAGCTCTGCCACCTGCCGTAGCCGGTATAGTAGCCTTTATCGCTATTGCATCTTCTTTATCTCTTAAGCCGATATCTGACTATGATTTGTTTTGCAGCAATCACACCGACTCCAGCTCCCTTCGAGTCTCAGATTCCCATACCGGCTTGGCCTTTTGCTAAACGCCCTTCGTCCAGGGGTGCTGCGAATAGTCTGCGAATGTTAATCGAGTTCGTTGAGGACCTTGACACCGAGGCCTTTGCATCTGCTACAGATTTTGCTGCTGAAGTTAATCTCATGTTGGCGATGCTTGTGAACTTCCATAGCAAGGGCGTCGTTGAATCTTGGGTTAACTATTGCAGGAAGATTGAGGCCTGTCTGTATGAGATTGAGCTCAGGTGTCCTGCTCCGGAGGTGTTGGCTTCGAACTCCCAGCGAGCTGCATGGGTTGAGCAGAGCGTTCCGTTCCCTCGCCATTTCGAACGAGGGGCGACCCTTAAGCGAAAGGAACGTGAGGTGACTTCCGCTGAATCTGTCCAACTGCGCGCCGAGGTCGCAGCGAATGCTGCACAGCTGAACTCCATCTTTGAAAACCTTCAACGACATATTTCTGATGGGCTGGTGCTGAGAAAGAAGCTTGATCTTACTGAGCAGGTTGCGCAGAGTTAGGAGACTGCCCAGTAGGAGATTAATGAGAAACTTTCATCCTATCTGCAGCAACGGGCCCAAGTCAAAGCAGAGCTGGCCGCGGCGGCTGATCGTGAAAAGGAGTTGAGAGGAGTGCGCGAGCAACTGACTGATTTATTGAAAACGCCTCCTTCTCAGTAGCTGCTTTTGTATCAATTAAACATTTGTACTTTTTAAATAACATGTATCCATTTTTTATTCTTTTATATGATTCATCTTGTACTCCATTGAATTTATGAATAAAAGATACACATTTCTTGTCTCCCACTGTTGCTTTCTTCTCTTTGCTGTGTTGTCACCATGTGATTTTAGCAAATGTGGTCTGTAGATAGTAGGTAGCTGTCCATGTTGGACTCTTTGCAGGGTAGCGATGGCTTAGGAAACATGTTCAGATATGCTGCCTAAGGCTTTTCAATTTTATGAGCTATGAGGGTCTCATAAAGATTTTTCTCGCTACGAGTCAAGAGGATCTCGTAGGTGCATTTTCTCCTTAGCGTGAGGATTCCTAAGTGTGTTTTCTCTTAAGAGTCGTAAGGATCTCACAAGAGAATTTTCTTCCTTACAAGTCAAGAGGACTCGTAAGTGATTGATGAGTTGACCTGCTCCCGAGTCAAAGCATTGCTTTGACGGGGAGGTCGAGGGTTGACTTTGGCCGTTTTCCACGGGTCAAGATTGACTTTGGCCATACGGGGTCAAGATTGACTTTAGCCATACGGGGTCAGGATTGACTTTAGCCATACGGGGTCAGGATTGATTTTAGCCATACGGGGTCAGGATTGACTTTAGCCATACAAGTCAGGATCGACTTTAGCCATACGGGGTCAGGATCGACTTTAGCCATACGGGGTCAGGATCGACTTTAGCCATACGGGGTCAGGAGTTGACTCTCGGTTGTCTGTGCACCGCCGAGTCATGGAACTGTGAACTTTGCCGCGGCTCCGAGATAGTCTCTAGGCTTTCTGTGGACCTTCGAGATTTGGAACTAGGGGCTTTTCCATGGCTCCGCTTTGCTGACATTGCGTCTGCTGTAATGAGACGAATGTCGAGGTGGTATCTAGGTTGTCTGTGAACCGTCGAGATTCAGAACTAGGGACTTTGCCATGGCCCCGAGGTTGATTGTCGCGTCTGAATCCTGCTGGAATGAGTAGGAACGCTGTTGTGGGTCTCCAGGCTGTAGATATGACCGTCGAAACTTAGAACTAGGGACTCTGCCGTGGCTCCGAGATAGTCTCTAGGCTGTCTGTGACCCTTCGAGATTTGGAACGAGGGAACTTTGCCATGGCTCCGTTTGTTGACGTCATATCTGCTTCTGATTGGAATGAGAAGGAACGCCGTTGTTGATATCTAGGTTGTAGATGTTGCCATTGAGACTTGGCTCTCTTTCTGATGGAGCCTGGTGGGATGATATGATTCCCTCTTTGTTTGTGCCTCTGGATTGTATACATGGATCGATGTAATCTCATCTGTAGGGCAAAAAAGTTTCATTTCATTTTTTTTATTTCTTTCCATGATGCCCTATCATTTCAGCTTTTTATATCGCGAAAGTCGCGATTGCCCAATCATTTCGGCTATTTTTCGCGGTGCCCAATCATTTCGGCTATATTTTTTTTACTCGTTGTTTTTTTATTGCGAGTTGCCCAATCATTTCGGCTATTTTTGTATGCATATTTTTTTACTTGCTGATTTTGTTGCAAGTTGCCCCATCATTTCGGCTATTTCATATGCATTTTTGGCTCTCCGATTATTTATCGCGAGTATGGAATTTGGAATCTGATGCCAGTCTTAGCATCAGCATCGCTGCGACTGGAATATTGCCAGGAGCGAATCACCATTTGCCGTGAACGGACTTGGAATTTGATTCCGATTCAGGCAACGGCATCGCTACAACTGGGACATTACCAGGAGAGAATCATCATTTGCCTTTATCGATTTAAACAAAGATGGCTTAAAAACAGGGTTAGAATCCTGTCGACTAAGGCTTTTGACTTCATGAGCCGTAAGGGTCTCATAAAGGTGTTTCTCCCTGCGAGTCGTGAGGATCTCGTAAGTGCGTTTTCTCCTTAAAAATCATGAGGATTCTTAAGTGTATGTTCTCTTATAAGTCATAAGGATCTTACTGTTTTCTCCTTATAAGTCGAGAGGATTTACAAGGGTCGTTCACCATGTGAGTATATCCCTAGTCGCTGGTGGGACTCTGTTAGGGAAATGTTTATTCGTGCCCGTGGATTATATACAAGAGTCAGCATTGAACCGCTTGTAGGGCAAAATTGGAGTGTATGACGGCTTAAGAACAGATTCAGATCTCTGTAGTTTAAGGCTTTTAAATCCTATGAGTCGTGAGGGTCTCAAAGGGGAATTCTCCTTACGAGTCATGAGGATCTCGTAAGTGTGTTTTCTCCTCAGAAATCGTGGGGATTCCTAAGTGTGTTGCTCCCTTGTGAGTCATAAGGATCTCACGCAGGTATTTTCTCTTTACAGGGTCTAGAGGATCTTGCAAGTGCCTTTTAACGAGATTGCGCCCTTTCGGGTTTTCACGAACTCACCGGTAGTCCTGCTGTTTTTACTCATGGAGCCTTTTCGGGTTTTCATCCGTGCCCATCTCGCTTATGGACGTACCGTTTTTTCTCTTTTTTTTTTAAATTTTTTTTTGCGTCAGCCTTGGGATACTGCGGTCCGTAGTAGTTTATAGACGTCTCGGCCAGTTGCTAGTTTTAGGACATTGCCGTCCATCATTAGTTTAGGGATGTTTTGGTCCGTCGCACGTTTTCGAGGCGAGGTTTCATTGGATACTACTTATAGAGTTCAGGCTTGGGAAGATAGCGAGCGGACATAGGCGTCGTCATCTATCGTTGACCTAGGCCGTGACTCATCAGGCGTAGTATTTTTTCAAGAACCGGCCGTTTATTGGCCTGAAGGGTCTTTCGCCATGCATATCCATGAGAAAATAATCCCCACCTTGGTAGACTTTGTCTATGATGTACGGGCCCTCATAGTTCGTCTCGAATTTCCCCCGTTTGGCACGATTGGGGATTATAGGTCTTTTGACCATTAGCACGAGTTCTCTTTGGCGGAATGTTCTCATCCTAGTCAATCTCTCGTATGAGTGCGTCATCTTTGCTTTGTTATCCTCCAAGTTTTGTTGCGCCATGAGACGAGTTTCATCGAGGGCGTCGAGCTCCTCAAGCCGAAGATGAGCATTCTCCTCGTCTGTTAGCTCGTAATGAACCGCCACTCATAAGGAGGGTAACTCTATCTCCAAGGGGAGCATTGCTTCAATGCCGAATACCAATGCATATGGCATTGTGTTTGTGGCCGTTTTGAACGTGGTCCGATACACCCAGAGAGCTTCGTGTAGTCTCTCGTGCCAGTCCTTCTTATTTTTGGACACCGTCTTTTTCACGATCTTCGTCAAGGTCTTGTTGAAAGCCTCAGCCAGACCGTTAGCTCGGGGATTATAGGTCGAAGAGTATCTTCAGTCTATATTATGTTGTTGTGCGAAGCGGCTGATCTTGTGGCTTCTGTAGGCCGGCCTGTTATCGGAGATAATCCGTCGCGGAGTGCCGAACCGATAAATGACATGTGTCTTGAAGAAATCGAGGATATTATCCGTCTTCACTTCTCTTAACGTCACTGCTTCTGCCCACTTAGAGAAGTAATCGGTTTTTTCTAATATGAACCGATGTCCCCTGGACGATGCTGGCTCGATGGGCCCGATTATATCGGTTCCCCACAATTCGAACGGCCAGCTAGCTACCGTCGGGTGTAGCGGATTTGGATGCTGATGGATGAAGTCTCGATGAATTTGGCACGAGTGGCACTGCTTCGCGTATTCGAGGCAGTCCTGAATTATCGTCGGCCAATAGTAGCCCATTTTTTAATCTTCAGCTTCATCTTTGGCCCGGCTTAATGAGATCCGCAGAGTCCATCGTGAGTTTCTTGGATGACTTTCCTTGCTTCTTCTGGTCCCAGGCATCTTAGCCATAGAGAGTCGAACGATCTCTTATACAGAGTATCATTGACAAAGGCAAAAGAAAGAGCTCTTTTCATGAGCTGATGTCTTGAGGACGCACCTTCAGGTGTATGACAGGATTTGAAGTAGTCTATAAAAACTTCTCTCCAATTCTTGACCTTTTCCTGGTCTTCTATCTGTAGGGCCACTTGCTTGGTCACTTCCTTTTCTTCAAACGACTCCAGAGATATTTCTGCCGGTGTGAGAACCTGACGACTTTGCACAACGATCCTTACGTCATCGAGGTTCTCGTCAGCCAGTTCTTTAGCGAGCTTGGCTAATGCATCCGCCTTGCTATTTTCCGCACGCGGTATGTTTTCCAAGGCATAGGCAGGGATTTGAATAAGCAATTATTGCACTCTCTTGCCGTACTTCACCAACTCTGGTTTGCATGTTTGATAGTCGCCATTTATTGGACTAACGACCAGCTGGGAGTCTCTGTATATGAGGAGGTTTTCAATTCCCATATCGACAACGATCTCGAGACCTGCTATCAATGCTTCATATTTGGCTTCATTGTTCGTCCTCGGCTCTGTTAGGAAGAAAGCAAAGCGCATTATCCCTCCTTGTGGAGTCACGAAGATGAGGCCTACCCCCATTTTGATTATAGGGGTGTTGTGCTTTCATTTCTTCATGGAAGACGCTCCATCGAAGTAGAGTTCCCATCGGGTATCACTCTCTCCTCTCTCTCCTGTCGATCGTGTCAAACGTGTACTCGTCTGGCAATTCACAATTTAAAGGTGAGTCGGCAGGTATCGGATGCTCAGCGAGGAAGTCGGCGATGGCCTGGCCTTTCACTTCCTTGAGAGGTCGATAAGTTATCGAGAATTCCATTAAGAGTAGGGCCCATTTAGCGAGCCGCCCTGTTAGGATGGCTCTTGACATCAAATATTTGAGAGGATCCACCTTTGATATGAGATGGACCTCATGCGCCAACTCATAGTGCCTGAGCTTCGTTATCGCGAAGATCAACGCCGGGCAGTGTTTTTCAATGGGGGAGTAATTGTTTTCTGCCCCCAGGAGCACTCGACTCAAATAGTAGAGGGCTCTCTCCTTCCCTTGGTCATTTTACTATGCCCATAATGCGCTAGAGAACCCTCAAGGGTGGTTGTATACAGAATGCGAGGCTTTCCCTTGACCGGAGTGGTCAGTACCAGCGGATTCTGCAGGTATTGCTTGATTTCGTCCAGTGCGCTTTGGCATTTGCGATCCCAAACGAACGGGGTTCCCTTCTTCATTAAGTTACTGTAGGGACGACATTTGCCGGAAAGATTAGCTATGAACCGCCGAATATACGCGAGCTTCTCTTGGAGAGACCGCAGTTGTTTCAGAGTCCTTGGCGGAGGCATTTCCATGATCGCCTTGATCTTTGATGGGTATATTTCGATGCCCCGGTGTCATACGATGACTCCTAGGAATTTGCCTGAGGAGACTCCGAACACACATTTCAGAGGGTTTATCTTCAAGTTGTATTTCCGAAGGCGTTGAAACACGATCTTCAGATATTCCCAATGTTCTTCGTACGATTTGCTTTTAACCACAAGGTCGTCGATATAGCATTCGACAACTTCATGTATGAGGTTATCGAAAATCTTCGTCATGGCCATCCGATAGGCGGCACCTGCGTTCTTCAGACCGAAAGGCATCACTTTGTAGCAGAATATGCCCAGAGGAGTCTGGAAAGCAGTATGTCTCTGGTCTTCGGGATGCATCTTTATTTGATTGTATCCTGATGAGCCGTCCATGAAGGAGAAGATTTCGTGAGTGGATGTGTTGCTTATCATCACTCGGTAACTGGTACGAGAAAATCTTCTTTAGGACAGGCTTTGTTAAGGTCCCGAAAGTCTACGTAGATGCGTACTGTCCCATTTTTCTTCATCACTGGGACGATGTTGGTGATCCAGTCAGGATACTGAACCTCTTGGATGAAGCCGGAGTCGATTAGCTTCTTGACCTCGGTGTTTATGCTCATTTCAAATTCGAGCCGCATTCTTCTCGGTGCTTGTTTGATTGGCTTGATGTCCGGAGATATCGCCAATATATGCACAGCTACTTTTGGATCTAGTCCCGGCATTTCGGAGTAGTTCTATGCGAAACAGTCTTTATATTGCATTAGCACGTCTCTGAGCGTAGCCATCTTTTCTTCAGACAACAGCTCACTGACGAACGTCGGCCATGGGTCATTTACCGTTCCCAAGTCGATTTTTCTGAGGTTATCTGCAGTAGTATGTATCCCATCTTCCAGTTCTTTTGGCACCGGTGGAAACTCTGAGATCAACTCGTCATCATCGTTTTCGAAGCACCAGGGGAGGTCAGCCATATCCTCGCGTACTCCTTCTCCTGACAGCGTTATCAAGTGATAGGTACGAGATCGTTTTCAAGATCGATGTTGATCTAGTCCTACTCTCGCTATGTACGTTGCTTTTGGAACATGCTTCTGTGGTGGGGTTACCCTCCAACTGCTGGATAGAGCGAACTTGCCTTACTGATATTGGTCTTCGATCCAGTTTTTGAATGTGAAGCAGTCTTCGAGAGGATGTCCTATCGCTCGGTGATAGGAGCAATAATCCGGGTGATGACCTTCATTTACTTTTTCGGGGTGCTTAGACTCCGGGAGCGTAATCATTTGATGTTTTATGACAAGACTGAATATCTTCCTTGTCTTGTCTTGGGAAAAAGAATATGCTCGACCCATCTTCTTTATAAGAGACGGATCTCGGCTGCTCAATTCTCGATCGCGTGGCTTCTTGGAATCGCTTTGCCGCTGTCGAGCATTTTCTCCGTTCTTTAGCTTATTTTTGCCTCCGCGTCGAGTCTTCCGTATGACGAGCTGGCGATGAAGAGCATCGTCATTCTCCGCAGCCTGCTGAAGGAGGCGCTGCGTCCTGGCTTTCTTGTAAATGACCATTTCACGGTTGTAGTCATCCCGGACCTTTTGTCCCGCTTCCCTTATTAGCTTGTCCATATGTTCTTCGAACGATAGACTTTGCACTTTCATGGCGGGACCTCGTTTTGGTTCAGGGTTAGCGTCTTCTAACAGAGCATCTCCTTCTTCATTGAAGTCATGTATGACGTAGCAGCCATGGAATCGTTCCCGTTTCTTGGATTGAACATATCCAAACCCGATCGTTTCCATTCTCCTGTTGGGCAATTTTTGCTGAGTTCCAGGGACGTTCCAGATCCTGTTGTAGAACTTAGTCTGTCGAGCAGTCTGTTTGAAGGGTACGCCTTGGTGCCTTAACAACCTTTTTAATCCTTTCATGTAGTATGTGGGCAGACGGATGGGCTGGAGTCTGTTAAGTGCAGAATCAGCACCATGCCAGATTTCCTTCTTCGCCTTGGTTTCCGAGGATTGATAAAAGAGGATTGCCTTTTCATCTCTTCGCCTGGGTGGGACGTAGAATGTCTGCAGTTCTTGCACACTATAGGTACCAAGTGCGTTAAGCTCTTTGTAATGCTGTCGCGGGACCATAGCGATTTGCAAACTTTGATCTTCTCCGATGAAGGCTCGTATCTGTAGCATTCTGAAAATTTAGAAATAAATAAAATTAATTTAATTTAATAATAATATGATAAATCACAAAGTTGTTAAAAACAAATAAGTCAATTTTCATTAGTTCTATGTAAAACAATTTAAATTAAAATTTTAGTATGCAACATAAATAAGTTATAAGGGTTTTAGTGACAAATTTAGCTTCATTTTAATAAAATGTGTGTTTTATAATAAACTAAGTTGTGAGGGGTTTTTAGGTAAAGTTTGGGATTATTGTGTAAATGGAAAATTGTTAAGGGTGTAAATGAAAATGGGATGGAAAATCATTTAGTTTAGAATTTAATTTCAAATTAAAACAAATTATGAAGATAAGGCTAGCACACCTCATACTTGCATGCATACACACATCCACCACCTCCTCCTTGCATGAAACCAACACATCTAGCTTGATGGCACCTCCTCCTTCACCTTATCCCTTTCATTTGCCATATATAAACCTGATTCAGATCAATAATTAATTAAAATTCTGAAAATTTCTGAAAGAAAAACAACATTAAAAGAGAAAAAGAAAGAACAAGAGGAAGAAGAAGATGAAGGAAGCTATGTTCTTGGTTTTCATCACCATCAAGCTAGGACAAGGGGCTTAGTATCTTGGAGGGGTTGTTCCAACAACTTTTAGTGGGTAAAATTCTTAACCATAGTAGAGATTTAAATTCTGTAGCTAATTTAGTTCGAATTGAAAAGGGTTCCATAATATCGTATTCTAGTTAATTATAGGCTCTGTTGAAATCTGCTATTGTTTGGAAGATAATAAATTTAACAAAACAGTGCTAAAATGATGTATGTAACACCTAGAGCAAACTATAAGATCATGAACCAGAGGGCTCGGATTTATGATGGCGACCAAAAGAGGAAATCCGGCGTCGCCGGTTTTGGGGGTAGCTAGAGTGTTTTGGGTGGTTGTGTAGGTTTCTTTAGGTCATTTTGGCCATTTTGGTATTGTTTAAATAAATTAGTTTCACTACAGATAGAATCTGGAAGCGTATATCGGAAAGGATATCTAAAAACACCAAATACGACATGGTTAAAGCGTATCGCGAACTGTTTTCTGTCACGATACAGATTTGAGTTAAAAATCCAGTAAGGTTAAGTGGTTAATAACTCGATATAGTCGTGTACAATATAACTAGTACGTGGGAACGAGTGTTTTTCATTTCCGTCATGTCGGAGTAGCCGTTTCCTTATATAAATTAAATTGTGATATTAGATTCAAATACGGGATTTACGGAGGCAGCGAGGAAAGGGAAAGGATTGTCAATTCCTGAATAGATTCGATGTTTCCGGTGAGTAGACTAAATATCTACCGGAGAATTGTGTAAAGATGGCGTGATACGCCCGTAGTTTTATTTAACTTAATGCATTATTTTGTTATTCCAAATTGACCATATGCATTCATCATTCACATATACTTGTTTAGTTGCTAGAACACTACACAAGTATCGACGAGTCATGCCACGTGCACATCTTATATGTTACACACACCTCGTCGATATTACCATATCACTTTTACACTTAGCAAATTTATTGTTAAAATGATTCATATCGTATCTTACACCCCAATAATAGTAGTAAATTGCATCATTAATATCATGTTTAATATCTGAGTATTCTATGTTGATGTAAGAGGTAATGGTATTATTGAGAATTTATGGTTTGAGTTTTGAATACTATTACATAAATCCAGTGATTTTCATGATTGATGTGACATGTACACCCTGAGATGTTTTTATAATTTGGTTTTATTCCGAACCGAGTCGGTGGATATACGGTTACGGATTTATAGTATTATTCCAGACCGAGTTGGTGGATATACGGTTACAGATTTACAGTTTATCCAGACTGAGTCGGTGGGGAATACAGTCAGATACATAGTGGACTTTGTTGATTTCAGGATCATTCGAGGAATGATGCCTTGAGAAATGGAAGTTTTGTGTCGATGATGGATACGGGGAAATGAATTTTATTAGGGATAAATGATGAAATTTCAGTTTTGACTATGAGATTCGTAGTATAGATTCATTATTTCCACATATAATCATACATCATACTTGTTCACATTTCTGTTGGTATGATCGTCATATTTACATTATTAACCGTTATATGTTAGTTATATTCATTGAGTTGGCAACTCACCCCCGTTGTGCCACAGTTCCTTGCAGGGATAGAGTGGACGGTTAGCGGCGGTGCTGCAGATCTACGTTTGCAGCTTTATCACATCTTTTGCTAGGTGGGTTACATATGTAGTAACCTTCTTTTTTGGGTATTGTATTTTGTATCTAGAAGTTCTCCATCAGACCTGTATATGACTTAGAGTGAGAAATGATATGTATATTATTTGACAGTTGAGATCGTTTAGTTTTATAAATTGTATCTCTTTTCTTTATGTCTGGGATTCGTATTGATGTCCTATATTTGAGATTTTATTTTCCGCTATTGATATTGTTGATCCCAACTAGGGATGCAACCAAACTCAACACCCTATACTTTTTTAATATTTTAATTTCATAACATGTGATTTTTACTTAAAAACTAAATTTTCTATATAAAGAATTCCGCAAAAAGGATTTTGATCTTGGTTTTCAGCTTACTTGGACTGTGTGCATATCTTTAAATATGATACAATCTAAGTGCCGGTCACATCCAAACCTGGGTCGTGACAAAGTTGGTATCAGAGCTTAGAAACAACTTTACGGAATCGAGTAGGGAATTAAAATAGGTTGACATGAGTCCGTGATTTAGGATGACCTTTGGTTTGATTGAGTAGGTGAATTAGAATGAGTGCAGTACCGTACGTATGTTCCGCGGCATATTTACGTTACCATACTCAGCCTAACTAACTTTAGGAGGTATATCTTGATCTATTCTTCCGTTGATTCATCGTTATTGATTGTTCCTATTCATACGCCTTATCAACTCTCGTTTCTTGTTCCAGTTGCTATGACTACGCGGGCTAGGCGAGCCGCGGCCAGAGATGCAGCTAGGGCGAGTCCGCCTGTTGCGACGACTGGTACACCGGACGTTCCGGCAGTGCATGAGCATGTTGATCCTCCTCCTCCAGATCGCATGACTAGGATTGAGGAGGGCATGTTGGGGTTGCAGCGAGTGGTAGGACAGTTAGCTGAGGCCACTCGAGTACTGAGGCAGGATCCGGCACCGACCGTAGCAGAGTCCGAGGTACGCCTACGCAGACAGTGGCACTGGTAGATACGAGGGTGATGGAGGTATCGCTTGCGGAGTTTATGAGATTGAGACCTCCGGTATTTACGGGGACCGATGTAGCGGAAGATCCTCAGTCCTTTCTTGATAGGATAGCGAGGATTAGCAGATCATTGCGATGTTCTGATGCGAGGTCAGTTGAGCTGATTAGTTTTCGTTTGGAGGGACTTGCACAGGAGTGGTGTGAGTCGATGGAGAAAGGGCGAGCCACGAGTCTTCCTCCGATGTCATGGACCGAGTTTTCCACGGTCTTTCTTGCCAGATTTCTTTCCCAGAGTGTGAGGGATGCTAGAGCTAGCAGTTTTGAAGCCTTGCGAAAATCGGCAAGGATGTCGGTGGTAGATTATGATTTACGATTCACCCAACTGTCGCGCTATGCTCCATACTTAGTACCTACGGAGGAGCTTAGGGTGAAGAGGTTCCTAACGAGTCTGGACACGCAGTTGTATCTGGCTATAGGCTCCCAGCATTTTGATACGTATGCACAGGCTATGGATGCAGCAATACGAGTAGAGAAGCTGTTGAGAGAGGCAGTGGTTATTCCGGAGCCAAAGAGGAGTAAGCCGACCGGGCCATTGGCTAGACAGTTTGGTGGAGGTAGAGAAAGATATACTCCAAGCCGCAGTTTCGGGTGAGGTTGGACTCAGGGCCAGATGTTCAGTTCATACCCCGATGATCAGGGGACCCCACTTACATATTATAATTGCGGGCGTCCAGGGCATAAGGCTAGAGGGTGTACACATTATAGTGGGACTGTTACTCCACAGGTTGCTTTACCCCTTCCACCTTCTACGCCGATGGCTTTACTTCCTTCCCCAGTTGGCGCTACACGCCAGGCAGTTGCACCACGAGGTCGAGCCTTTGCGGGACGTTCTTAGTGAGGTCGAGGAGATAGAGGTAGAGGACGACAGGATGCGGGCAGGGGCCAGGCACGGGTATTTGTGCTGACTCTACAGGATGCCCAGACATCAAATGCAGTCGTGAGAGGTACTCTTACAGTATGCTTGTTAGAGGCACATATTTTATTTGATCCCGGTTCTACACATTCTTATGTATCTTCACAATTTGCACTTTTTTTGGGGAAAGAGTCATCGTTGTTAGAGTTACCATTAGTAGTGATTACCCCGGTGGGAGACTTTTTTATAGCTCGGCACGTATTCAGGTCATGTTCTGTGCGTATTGGTGATATAGATTCGCTAGTTGATTTGATTCTCTTGGATATGCTAAATTTTGATATACTCCTTAGTATGGATTGGTTGGCCGCCTGTCATGCCTATGTAGATTGTTGGGGAAAGGCGGTTAGATTTTGTTTCCAGGTGAACTGGTGTTTGTTGTGCAGGGGGATTGTAAAATAACTCCTGCCAACATGATTTCTGCTCTTTGTGCGGGACGACTCTTGAAGAAGGGTTGTCATGGGTTCTTGACTTTTGTTCAGGACTTAGGGGTCGCTGAGATTCCATTGGACTAGGTTCTGATCGCACGAGAATTTCCTGAGGTATTTCCTGCTGAGTTACCAAGATTACCGCCTGATCGCGACGTTGAATTTTGCATCGACTTGATTCCGGGTGCGGAGCCTATTTCTATACTACCCTATCGAATGGCACCGACGGAATTGAAGGAACTCAAAAGCCAGTTGCAGGAGTTGTTAGATAGAGGGCTTGTTCGTCCCAGTGTATCACCGTGGGGAGCTCCTGTCTTATTTGTAAAGAAGAAGGACGGTAGTATGAGACTGTATATCGACTACCGACAGATGAATCGTGTCACTGTGCGAAACAGGCATCCATTACCACGTATAGATGACTTATTCGATCAGTTGCAGGGAGCTGGTTACTTCTCAAAGATCGATTTACGGTCAGGGTATCACCAGTTGAAGGTTCGGAAAGACGATATTCCGAAGACTGCGTTTCGCACGAGATACGGGCACTACGAATTTCTGGTGATGTCGTTAGGACTCACTATCGCTCCAGCAGCTTTTATGGATATGATGAACCGTATATTCAGACCCTTTATTGATCAATTTATTATAGTGTTCATATATGACATTCTTATTTATTCTCGGAGTCGGACGGAGCACGAGCAGCATTTGCGTATTACATTGCAGTCCTTGAAAGAGCATCAGCTATTTGCAAAATTCTCTAAGTGTGCTTTTTGGCTTGATAGTGTGGAGTTCTTGGGTCACGTGGTTACGAGAGAGGATATATGTGTGGACCCAAAGAAGATTGAAGCGGTACAGCACTGGCCCAGACCTGTGCCAGTTATAGAGGTTCGGAGTTTCTTAGGTCTGGCAGGTTATTACCGACGCTTCGTGCAGGATTTTTCACGGATAGCTGCACCTTTGACCGGATTGACTAGGAAGGAGGTTCCATTTCAGTGGATAGATGCATGTGAGCAGAGTTTCCAGCAGTTGAAGACGCGCTTGACGACTGCACCTGTCTTATCTTTACCTTTCGGGTCAGGTGGTTTTGTTGTGTATTGTGATGCTTCTAGAGTGGGTTTAGGTTGTGTGTTGATGCAGCACGGCAGAGTAGTAGCTTATGCTTCTTGACAATTGAAGAGGCACGAACAAAACTACCCTACTCATGATCTAGAGATGGCTGCTGTGGTATTCGCATTGAAGATTTGGAGACATTACTTGTATGGAGAGTCGTGTCAAATCTTCACAGATCATAAGAGGTTAAAGTATATTTTTCAGCAGAGAGATCTGAACCTAAGGCAGCGTAGATGGATGGAACTGGTGAAAGATTACGATTGTGAGATCTTGTATCATCCAGGAAAAGCGAATGTTGTAGCAGATAATTTGAGTCGGAGACCTGGAGGTAGCTTATCTTATTTGCGCATCTTGTAGAGACAGTTTTCTACAGACTGGCAGATCTTATGTGATAGTCGTATACAGTTTGAGTTCACATCAGCAGGAGGCCAGCTAGCACATGTTCGCACCCGACCTCAGTTATTGAATCGCATTCGAGAGGCACAGCCCGCAGATACTCATATGATGGAGATTATGGATCAGGTTAGGCAGGGCAGGGAGATGGAGTTTGTGATTGATGATCACGGAGTACTACGTTTTAGGACTCGTCTCTGTGTACCAGATTCTGACGGATTGAGGCGTGAGATTTTATAGGAGGCCCATAAGTCAGCAAACAGTATTCATCCTGGTTCAACCAAGATGTATTATGATCTGAAGGATGTTTACTGGTGGGAAGGAATGAAGAGGGATGTTGCGGAATATGTTTCGAGATGCTTGACTTGTCAGTAAGTCAAAGCAGAACACCAGAGACCAGCCGGAGAGTTGCAGCCATTACCCATTCCAGAGTGGAAATGGAAACAGATTTCCATGGATTTCATGGTGGGTCTACCCAGGACTAGCAGAGGGTATGATTCCATTTGAGTGATTGTTGATAGATTGACAAAGGCAGCTCATTTTCTCCCAGTGAAGACGACATATGGTTTTACACAGTATGCCCAGATTTATATCGAGGAGATTGTACGTCTGCATGGAGTTCCGACGTACATAGTTTCAGATAGGGGTACCCAGTTTACTAGCAGGCTATGGCAGTAACTTCAAGAAGTTATGGGTACACGGTTGAGTTTTAGTACAGCTTTTCACCCATAGACATATGGTCAGTCGGAGCGGACCATTCAAATACTAGAGGATATGCTTCGGGCTTGTAGCCTTGATTTCGGTGGTAGTTGGTATCGTCACCTAACTTTGATAGAATTCTCGTACAACAACAGTTTTCAGGAGACGATCCAGATGTCACCCTTTGAAGCTTTATATAGGAGGAAATGTCGATCACCCGTTTGCTGGACGGAACTGAGCGAGGGTTGCATCTTGGGACCGCAGATAGTACAGGAGACTACAGAGAGGATTCAATTGATACGGGATAGAATGAAGGCGGCCCAATGCAGAAAAAAATTGTATGCAGATCGACAGTGTCGTAGACTCGAGTTTGGAGTGTGAGATCATGTGTTCCTTCGGGTATCTCTAATGAAAGGCGTGATGCGTTTCGGGGAAAAGGGGAAGCTCAGCCCTAGATATGTCGGACCTTATGAGATTCTGGAGAGAGTGGGTGCTGTAGCTTATCGTTTAGCACTTCCACCGAGTTTTCCCGATGTGCATCCGATGTTCCACGTTTCGATACTTCGCAGCTATCTTCACGATCCATCTCACGCGATCCAACATCAGACCTTACAGCTTGAGCCGGATTTTTCCTACATAGTGCAGCCAGTCGCTATTCTTGACAGGAAGGAAAAGAAACTACGATCAAGGGTACTTCCGTCTGTAAAGGTTCTTTGGTAAGGAAAGAATCGCGAGGAGATTATTTGGGAGACCGAAGAGGCGATGCGCAAGAAATTTCCACATCTTTTTGAAGGTATGTCTAGTTAATTTTTAAATTCGGAGACCGAATTTTCTTAAGAGGGGAATATTGTAGCATTCTGAAAATTTAGAAATAAATAAATTTAATTTAATTTAATAATAATATGATAAATCACAAAGTTGTTAAAAACAAATAAGTCAATTTTCATAAGTTCTATGTAAAACAATTTAAATTAAAATTTTAGTATGCAACATAAATAAGTTATAAGGGTTTTAGTGACAAATTTAGCTTCATTTTAATAAAATATGTGTTTTATAATAAACTAAGTTGTGAGGGGTTTTTAGGTAAAGTTTGGGATTATTGTGCAAATGAAAAATTGTTAAGGGTGTAAATGAAAATGGGATGGAAAATCATTTAGTTCAGAATTTAATTTCAAATTAAAACAAATTATGAAGATAAGGCTAGCGCACCTCATACTTGCATGTATACACACATCCACCACCTCCTTCTTGCATGAAACCAACACATCTAGCTTGATGGCACCTCCTCCTTCACCTTATCCCTTTCATTTGCCATTTATAAACCTGATTCAGATCAATAATTAATTAAAATTCTGAAAATTTCTACAAGAAAAACAACATTAAAAGAGAAAAAGAAAGAACAAGAGGAAGAAGAAGATGAAGGAAGCTATGTTCTTGGTTTTCATCACCATCAAGCTAGGACAAGAGGTTTAGTATCTTGGAGGGGTTATTCCAACAACTTTTAGTGGGTAAAATTCTTAACCACATTAGAGATTTAAATTCTGTAGCTAATTTAGTTCGAATTGAAAAGGGTTCCATAATATCGTATTCTAGTTAATTATAGGCTCTGTTGAAATCTGCTATTCTTTGGAAGATAATAAACTTAACAAAACAGTGCTAAAATGATGTATGTAACACCTAGAGCAAACCATAAGATCACGAACCAGAGGGCTCGGATTTGGGATGGCGACCAAAAGAGGAAATCCGGCGTCGCCGGTTTTGGGGGTAGCTAGGGTGTTTTGGGTGGTTGTGTAGGTTTCTGTAGGTCATTTTGGCCATTTTGGTATTGTTTAAATAAATTAGTTTCCCTACAGATAGAATCTGGAAGCGTATATCGGAAAGGATATCTAAAAACACCAAATACGACATGGTTAAAGCGTATCGCGAACTGTTTTCTGTCGCGATACAGATTTGAGTTAAAAATCCAGTAAGGTTAAGTGGTTAATAACTCGATATAGTCGTGTACAATATAACTAGTACGTGGGAACGGGTGTTTTTCATTTCCGTCATGTCGGAGTAGCCGTTTCCTTATATAAATTAAATTGTGATATTAGATTCGAATACGGGATTTACGGAGGCAGCGAGGAAAGGGAAAGGATTGTCAATTCCTGAATAGATTCGACGTTTCCGGTGAGTAGACTAAATATCTACCGGGGAATTGTGTAAAGATGGCGTAATACACCCATAGTTTTATTTAACTTAATGCATTATTTTGTTATTCCAAATTGACCATATGCATTCATCATTCACATATACTTGTTTAGTTGCTAGAACACTACACAAGTATCGATGAGCCATGCCACATGCACATCTTATATGTTACACACACCTCGTCGATATTACCATGTCACTTTTACACTTAGCAAATTTATTGTTAAAATGATTCATATCGTATCTTACACCCCAATAATAGTAGTAAATTGCATCATTAATATCATGTTTAATATCTGAGTATTCTATATTGATGTAAGAGGTAATGGTATTATTGAGGATTTATGGTTTTGAGTTTTGAATACTATTACATAAATCCAGTGATTTTCATGATTGATGTGACATGTACACCCTGAGATGTTTTTATAATTTGGTTTTATTCCGAACCGAGTCGGTGGATATACGGTTACGGATTTATAGTATTATTCCGAACCGAGTCGGTGGATATACGGTTACGGATTTACAGTTTTATCCAGACTGAGTCGGTGGGGAATACAGTCGGATACATAGTGGACTTTGTTGATTTCAGGATCATTCGAGGAATGATGCCTTGAGAAATGGAAGTTTTGTGTCGATGATGGACACGGGGAAATGAATTTTATTGTGGATAAATGATGAGATTTCAGTTTTGACTATGAGATTCGTAGTATAGATTCATGATTTCCACATATAATCATACGTCATACTTGTTCACATTTCTGTTGGTATGATCGTCATATTTACATTATTAACCGTTATATGTTAGTTATATTCATTGAGTTAGCAACTCACCCCCGTTGTGCCACAGTTCCTTGCAGAGGTAGAGTGGACAGTTAGCTGCGGTGCTGCAGATCTACGTTTGCTGCTTTATCACACCTTTTGCTAGGTGGGTTACATATGTAGTGTATATAGAAGTTCTCCATCAGACCTGTATATGATTTAGAGTGAGAAATGATATGTATATTATTTGACAGTTGAGATCGTTTAGTTCTATAAATTGTATCTCTTTTCTTTATGTCTGGGATTCGTATTGATGTCTTATATACTGAGATTTTATTTTCCGTTGTTGATATTGTTGATCCCAACTAGGATACAACCAAACTCAACACCCTATACTTATTTAATATTTTAATTTCATAACATGTGATTTTTACTTAAAATCTAAATTTTCTATATAAAGAATTCTGCAAAAAGGATTTTGATCTTGGTTTTCGGCTTACTTGGACTGTGTGCATATCTTTAGATATGATACAATCTAATTGCCGGTCACATCCAAACCTGGGTCATGACAGTATTGATGGCCGAACAGAAAATACTGCATTGACCTCATCTTCAGAGTCGCTGCCGAAGACCAACATAAGGGTAGACGGTCCAGGCTTGTTGCATTGGGGCAGTCCCGAATAGACCATCTCTTCTTCCTCATCGGTATCGCTCCCGAAGCCTGGAATAGTGGTGATAGCTTTTTGCTTATTCTCCGGCTTATGGCACCTTTCCGTGTCTTCGAAGTCTGGCAAGAAGTATTTTGCATATTCGTACTTTCGGACTTCATTCACGGAGAATGGGTTCAGTTCTCCTGTCACGGTGTACTCAAGACCATCCTTGAAATACTTCATACACTGATGTTGTGTAGAAGGGATGATGTTGTACTCGTGCAACCAAGGCCTGCCGAGTAAAGCGTTGTAGCAAGTCTTGGCGTCTATGACGTGAAATTTGATGTTAGTGACGAGCAACCCAAAGCGTAACGTCAGTATCATAGACCCGAGCATTCGTGATGACTGGGAGTCGAATCCGGAGATAGTGATTTTATCTCGAGCGAGGTGTTGAACGCTCATGCAAATCTCCTTCAATACTCTCACATTGAGAAGGTTGACGGAGAATCCATTGTCGACCAGGATCTTCCCTATCTTGACGTCATGGCAGTATCCGGTGACATACAAGGGACGGTTGTGCTCACACGTTCCGAGGAGGAGATCTTCGTTGCCAAAAGAGATGTCAGCGGTGTGCACTTCTTTCAGCTCATCCTTCATCTTTTCTTCGGCAAGGAAAGCTTGAAACTGGTCAGGTTCTTCTAGTGCCTTGATCAGAGAATTTCTCGCCTCTTTGGATAGCAGAAGGGCATCGAGAATGCTTAGCTGTGAGGGTATCTTCCTCAGGTGTGCCAGAACGTTGTAATCCACCTTGTTTTTCTTGGGCGGATCTTTGGCTGCAAGCTCTTCGACGATTCGATCATCGAGGGCGATATCCTCATGGACTTTTTCCTTCCCCTTATCTTTTCTATCCGATCCCCTGTTTGCGGGTCCGAGATTCTTTTCGGGTAACGTGCGATTGCGCAGCTGAATGTTCTCACAGGTCTTCATCTCTTCTGCTTCGGAGATGGATTTCTTGAAGAGTAGGCCAAGGGCTATTTATTCATCCGAATCACTCCTAAAGGTAAGAACTTGCGATCCCTTGCTATCAACCATGTGACAGTTGCCAGCAATTTCTTTTCGCTCATCTGTCGTGCTCTTCTGCTTGTGACGCGTCTTGCGCTTTATCCGCTTGAAATGCTGTCGGTGGGCAACATATCCCTGCCGCCAGTTTTTAAAGGCGTTGTACTCTTCAGTAGGGTGTGCAATCTTTTGATGGTATAAACAGTAGCTAGGATGTGCATCCGCTTCGTCAGGGTGTATCCTGCCGGGAGTGTTTCCTTCGGAGGGTGGCAGCTTCTTCCCCATCGACATGGCTTCGGCGAATCGTTTCCTCGCTTTAAGCCTGCTTTTACTGGAGGCGGATGTGGTTTGATCTGGTGGGAGTGTTTTTACCCTTTCGTCCAGTCGTCGGCGTTTGACTTTTTCGAATATGGCCAATTCGCGCTCTCGATCAGCTTTGCTTTTCTGACGGGCTTCATTCAGGAATACGTCGATCATCTCGTCAGACGGTTCTAAGGGTCTTGGCTTCGACCCTGCCCCCAGCTCCGTTATACTTTCTTCTAACGCCGAGTGAGCTTCTTTGTTAGTTAATGCCGAATGAAAGATCACGTGGCAACTTGCCACATAATCCTCAGATTCTTCTGGCGAGTCATCTCCGTCATTATTGTCATTATCTCCACTCTCAAGGATATTAGTAAGAAATTCTTGGAGTGTGACCGGGGTTTGATCCTTTTGGTTATATTCATCCAACGCGTCAATATATTTTTGCAGGTCCGTACGCTTATCATCAGGCTTCATAGGCTTTTGGTCTTCTTCTTCTTCTTCGAAAACTTTGACGGCTGGGCATGGACGTTTTGACTATCACTGCCAATTCTTGGCGTCAGGCGTGGCTTTAGCATTCCCTTGATGACCTCGGGTTCTAGCGGACTTTTCCACCTGATCGCCGGACAAGTTTAGAGATCCTTCAGCATTCTTTTCGTTTTGGCTGAAAGAGCGACTTCCCATGGAGTTTCTTCTATAAAAGAGCACGATGCCCCCGGCGTGTCCCCCTTTTTAAGAGCGTGCGGTTGAGGCGGGCTTACTTTCCAATTCTCAGACAATGCAAATTTGCCCTGTTGGTATTGGTCCTCAATCCAGCCTTTGAAGACAAAGAAATCTTCGATTGGATGGCATACCATTTGGTGATAGGGGCAATAATTGGGATTATTGGCCTTACCTGGTTGCAATGGGCGTTTTAGATCCGGCAAGGTGATGAGCCTGTTGCACACCGCCAGTTCGAACAGTCTCCTCATTTTATCCTGAGGAAACGAATAAGGGCGCTTCAGTTTCTTATTTAAGAATCGCCGTCTCTCGTCTTGGCGATCAGTTAGTTTTGGACCACTGGGCTGCTGCTGAGCATTGGCGACGAAGGTCACTTTCCCTTTCCCTTTTTTGTTTCGAGATTCCAACTTCGAAGAAGATGGTCTATGATCCATCTGATCCATTTGGGCCAGCTTGTCAATCAAGGTCTGGAAGGTAGTTGGCTTGAAGAACATCATGAACTGGGATATGGTCATCTGCGGATCAAGAGTACCCATGAACATGCATACTGCCGGCGCTTCTTCGATGCGCTGTTCGCACTTCGACCATAAATTCCACCACCGTATCACATACTGAACGCATGTTTCGCCTGACTTCACTCTGGCGTTAATTAGTGTGGTGATCGGGGTGCGCTCGCTAGCGCTTGCGAACCTTTGCGTGAATAGTAACTCCATTTCTACAAATGTCTTGACGGAGTCGTTCGGGAGCTCGGAATACCATTCAAACGCTATCTCCGACAAGCTGCCAACAAACTGGCGAAGCAGCAGTTTGTCGTCACCCCCAGTATTGCCTCACAGGGCTCTGAATTGAGCAACGTGCTGGTGTGGATTTCCCGTCCCCTTATACATGGAATTTAGGGATCGTATATCCCGACGGGTACTTTATTTGGTCGTACTAACCCGAATAGGGTCGTCCAGTCTTAGCAATTTGATCGGCCACTTCGCTTGCCTGATGAGCTCGTATCTGTTGAGTGATATAGTCATCCAGGGCGGCTTTAGAAATGGTCTCTTCCTTGGCTGCTGAACAAGTCGGAAGAGGGTTTGATGTCTCCCCTCCGTCGTCTTCAAGGACAATCGGAGGGTCTTCAGCTGGAGGATCCGGCTGTAACATCATCCCGACCATATCTTGGAATAAAAGCGCCATTCATTTTATGTTGGCAGCTTATTCCGCTGCTTCTTTGTCCTTCTTCTCGAGGATTCTGCGGAGGAACTCAGTATCGGTTTCTTGTTCATGACGCTGCTCTGACGACGTCTCCGGGCTTTCTTTTGGCCCAGTGAGTGCGGTCATCTGTGTTAAAATTCCCTAAAGCTTCGGTTGTTGCTCCTGGGCCTTTATCACTGATCGGGTGAGCGGTCGATGGCCCAAAGAGATACGACTATCCTCTTTTTCGGATGCCATATAAACAGTGTGAACCACCCTGCCCCCAGACTTGAGGCGTTTAGATTTAGTGCCTTTGAGATTCATTACGGACACAGGAACTTTCTCTGGCCTCCTTTTGTGGGCGATCGAAGTTGAGGGAACCTTTGCAGTGAGCACCCAAATAGATGACATCTCCTGTGGTATGACAAGGTGGTCCTTCTCTTGCCGAACTTTCATCTTCTTCGGTTGGCGAGAGTAGTTTTGGTTAATCACAGAGTTTTGGACCTGTTGCCAGACCCTGCGAATTTTGGAGGACATCCGCTGAGGGGGTTGTTCTGGCTCTACCTTTGTAACATTTTCCATAGGTGGAGGAGATCTTTTCAGCATGGCAGTCGGAGAGTTCTTGCGGACCCTCCTGAGTGGTTCAAAGCTGTTTCCAGTTGGAACAGCAACATCAATTTCCACTATTGGATCTGGCGGAGTCATTCTAGAAGGAGAGCTGCCTCTAGCCTTCCTTACTCGGCGCTAGTGATGACGACGAGCATGCCGAGCGGCCGAGACCACTTTTGCTGTTGGGTGTGCTTCTTCATGCCCCCCGCTCTGATGAGGGGCTGTTATTATGGTTAGCCTATCAAATACCGACGTCCGCTGAGAATGGATGGCCAATCTGTCGAAGGCATACTTTCGCGTAAGGGAAGCAGTTTTGATGGCTTTGCCTGGAGTGGGAGCTGAAATGGCCAGTCTTGCAAAGACCGACCCTTCAGCAGGAGAAGCCGCTTTGATGACTTCAGGAGCATGAATGATTATCTGCTTTGGGATGTCCGCTTCAGGTATCGCGGGCTTCTTCACGGGCCCACTTGAGCTTCGGCCCAGTCTGTTGAAAACTGAGTCATTGGATTTGGGTGACCCGTTGAGAGGGGCCACAGTAGTTGTAAGCCGATCAAATACCGACTTCTTTGGAGCTTCTTGCGATGGTAGTGGGGCGTTGAAGCTCATGGGTAGGAGCATGGCTCCAAAGAACAGCTCAGTGGTGGCTTATGTCACCTGTTCCACTGGCATCGTAAAAAGGGAGGCCGCTTGAGGCCCGTAGGTCACTCCTCCGGCGAGGACGGAGTGGGAGTTGTTGCAATTAGTGCAGTTTGAAGCCATTGATCTTCTGTTTTTCTGCACGGAGCAAGATACCAAATCTTAGTACTTCACATCCAAAGACAAACATGTCAAACCGCGACTTGTTCGCGAAACACGACACACGAAGTGTGGAGTGGAAAGAGAAAGAGGTCCCACCGGGCGTGCCGGAATCTGTTCTCCGCCGAATACAGAGACGAAACCGCGCAGGTCATCTTGCCTGAATTTGGGGGCGGATGCTATTTGGTTTTATCCGTCCACCTTTCCGAAGATGCCAAGTTGATTTATGGCACCATGTATCGAAGGTTTAGACGGATGTGACCGATGTAGCAGACTTCGTCAGATTCCCACTCATTGTGAGGGGTTTTTGATTGTGGGGACGCTCTTCCCTACAGGCGCAAGCCCCTGCAGTTAATTACGCTACCGCATCGCGGTAACCATTTTCTCCTTCTCCAGATGGTCACTTCGTGTCGTGTATGTTTGTTTTGTTTTTGGTTGCCCGTGGATTGTATACGGAGACTAATTTGTGTTGTCACCCGTAGGGCGTGGATTAGTCCAAATCCGTATTTTCTTAGATTTGGGTTTGGGGTTGGGTTTAAGGACGCGTTAGTCTCATTTGAGACTAAGATCAATTTAAACATTTGTTAAGGATACGTTAGTCTAATTTTAGACTAAGTTCTACTCAACACGATCATTTAGATTCAACAAAAGAGCATTTGGACTCTATTATTTTATTTTAGGGACATTGCGGTCCAGTTTAAAGACGTCATAGTCTGTAAAGTTTAAAGACATCATAGTCTATGAGTTTAAGGACCTCACAGTCCATGAAATGTCTGGTTGTCGGGACCCGTCACCTCTCTGAAGACGTTGAAGGATTACAACGACAAATATCAGAGGAGTGAATAGATGTACCCTTGAACCAATATTGGTTGGGAGATCTGTAGTCCAATTTGGGACTGAGATCAAAGATTTATGAGCATACGGGCTCAATTAATCTGACTGAGGGATTTATGGCCAATTTGGGCTCGGTGCGCTTAGTCAAAATGTTAAACATTTAATTGGGCCCAGTCTTTTATATTTAACAATGCTGAGCATTGGTTTGGGCTCTGACAATCTTTGTGTCTTTTATTGAGTGCTGAGCACTCATTATAGCTCTAGGATTTATCATTTAAAGAACAATTTATGTTCTCTCAGCGCACACGTGAGGAGCACGTGGCGTGATTGGCGTTGAGCGCCAGTCAATGAGCGTTGAGCGCTTCTTGTGATGTAGTGCACATGTGAGGAGCATGTGGCGCGCTTGGCGCTGAGCGCCAGTCAATAAGCGCAGAGCGCTTCTGGTGAAATAGCGCACATGTGAGGAGCACGTGGCGCGCTTGGCGCTGAGCACCAGTCAATGAGCGCAGAGCGCTTCTTTAAATTTGGAGCACTAAGGCTCTGCAGCGCTGTGCGCTAAATTTTGAGTGCTGAAGCGCTTCTTGTAATTTGGAGCACTAGGGCTCTTTTTAGGCAGTTCTGTTCTCTGAGAATTAAATTCTTTCTTATAAGAGACTCTGTCTCATGGATCTACGAACAAAGTTCTTATCTTATAGGAGATATTTCAATCTCTTATGTTTTTGGTGAAAAGCTTTGCCTTTAGGTATCTGTGATCCTAAGAGAATTGAATTATTCTCTCCCCATTTTATAATGAGATGTTATCATCTCTTTTGTGAAAGACAATTTGTCTTATAGATCTATGATCTGGCAAAGGAACTAAGTTCTTTTTCTGATGAGATGCTTTGATCTCTCTATTTTTACCTTGAAGAAAAGTTCTTCTTCTGCCGAGAGCTTGCTGTTCTCTCTGAAACTTCTCAAAAATTGGGGGGGGGGGGTTCCTCTGTATGAGACTTGAAGTCTTAGGGCCTTTATATAGGGTAGGCTAATTCGTTGAATCGGTTGAAGAGATTTTTTCTCTAATTGATTTGGGGATTTCCCCACCATTGGATCTTTGATCCAAGAGCTTCTGATTTACAGAAGGCAATCTTCTTATTTTTAACAAGATCGGGAAATTTTCCCCATACAAAATTTATTCTGTATTTTAGTGATTTTTAATCACCATTGGATTATTGATCCAACGGTGCTCTGATTTTCAGAGTATAATCTTTCCTGTTTGGAAAGATTGTGAGAAATGTTTCCTCAACAAAATTTTACTCTGGTTAATTGATGATTTTTAATCATGTTCGTTGGATCTTTGATCCAAGGGCCGAGAACATTTTGTTCTATTACTAGCGCTCACGTTCTTTGCACGTGGTGCGCTGCTTAGAGTGCAGCGTTCACGTGCTTTGCACGTGATGCGCTGCTTAGAATGCAGCACTCTTAGCGCTAGCGCTCACGTGCTTTGCACGTGAGCGCTGCCTCAGAGTCTTTGACTCTCAGTGCTAGCGCTGTTATGTAGCGCTGCTTCATTTCAAATTTTGAAATTTGAACAGAGCTTTACTCTGGTTGGGGGGAACAATGGCTTTCGGAAAAGAGGAAAGCCGTGTTTCTACGGGTCACTGACCGCTCACCCAATCAGTGACAAAGGCTCAGGAGCAACAACAGCAAAAGCTCCAGGAGATGCTGACAACTATGGACGCACTCACTAGGCCAAAAGAAAGCCCGAAGGCGTCGTCGGAGTAGCGTCAAGAACAAGAAATCGATGCTGAGTTCCTTCTCAGAATCCTTGAAAAGAAAGGCAGAGAGGCCGCGGAATAAGCGACCAACATAAAACGAATGGCGCTTTTAATCCAAGATATGGTCGGGATGATGATAAACCCGGATCCTCCAGCTGAAGACCCTCCGATTATCCTTGAAGATGACCGAGGGGAGACATCGAACTCTCTTCCGGCTCTATCAGCAGCCAAAGAGGAGACCATCTCCAAAGCCGCCCTGGATTGCTATATCGCTCAACAGATACGAGCCCATCAGGCGAACGAAGCGGCCGGCCAAATTGTTAAGACTGGACGACCATATCCGGGCTGGTACGACCAAATAAAGTACCCGCCGGGGTATACGATCCCTAAATTCCATGTATATAAAGGGACCGGGAATCCACACCAGCACGTTGCTCAATTCAGGGCTCTGCGCGGCAACATCGAAGGTGACGATAAGCTATTGCTTCGCCAATTCGTTGGCAGCTTTTCGGAGACAGCATTCGAGTAGTATTCCGAACTCCCGAATGACTTTGTCAAGACGTTTGCAGAAATGGAGCTACTGTTTACACAGAGATTCTCAAGCGCTAGTGAGCGCACTCCGATCACCGCATTAATTAACTCCAGGGTGAACCCAGGTGAAACATGGGTTCAGTACGTGATACGGTGGCTGAATCTATGGTCGAAGTGTGAACAACGCATCGAAGAAGGCCTGCAGTAGGCATGTTCGTGGGTACTCTGGATCCGCAGGCGACCATATCCCAGTTCATGATGTTTTTCAAGCCGACTACCTTTCAGACTTTGATTAATAAGCTGGCCCAAATGGACCAGATGGGTTATAAGCCTTCCTTTTCAAAGAAAGAACCGCGGAATGAAAAAGGTAAAGGGAAAGCGACCTTTGTCGCCAATACTCAACAACAGCCGAGCAACTTAAAACTGGTTGTTCGCCAAAGCAACGTGCGTCCACGCTAATCCCTCGAGGAGAGACTAGGATGTCCATACTCGTTTCACATGGATAAAACGAGGAGACTGTTCGAGCTGGCAGTGTGCAACAGACTCATCAATCTTCCAGATCCAAGACGTCCGTTGCAGCCAGGCGATGCCAACAATCCTAATTACTGCCCTTACCATCGAGCAGTAAGCCATTCAATCGAAGATTGCTTCGTTTTCAAAGGCTGGATTGAAGACCAATACCAGCAGGGCAGATTCGCGCTGTCTTAGAATTGGAAAGTAAGCACGCCCCAGCTACACGCTACTAAAAAGGCGGACACGCCGGGGGCATCATGCACTTTTGCAGAAGAAGCTCCATAGGAAGTAGTTCTTTCAGCGAAAACTAAAAAAATGCTGAAAGATCTCCAAGCATGTTCGGCGATTAAGTGGAAGAGCCTGCTGGAGCCCGAGATCATTGAGGGAATGTTGAAGCCGCGCCCGACACCAAGAATTGGTAGCGATAGTCAAAACGCCTATGCCCAGCCGTCAAATTCTTCAAAGAAGAAGAACAAGACCAAAAAGCCCATGAAGCTTGATGATAAGCGCACGGACCTGCAGAAACATATTGACGCACTGGAGGAATACAACCAAAATGTGCGAATCTCGGTCACACTCTAAGGATTTCTCAACAATATCCTTGAGAGTGGAGATAACGACCATAACGACGAAGATGACTCGTCAGAAAAATCTGAGGATTATATGGCAAGCTGCCACATGATCTCTCATTCGGCGTTAATTAACGAAGAAGCTCACTCGGCGTTAGAAGACAACATAAAGGAGCTGGGGGCAGGGTCGAAGCCAAAACCCTTGGAACCGCCTGACGAGATGATTGACCTGCTGCTGAACGAAGCCCGTCAGAAGAGCAAGGATGATCAAGAACGCGAAATGGTCATATTTGAAAAAGCCAAACGCCGGCGACTGGACGAAAGGGTTAAAACACTCCCACCAGATCAAAGCACATCCACCGCAGACAAAAGCTGGCTTAAAACGAGGAAACGATTCGCTAAAGCCCTGTCAATGGGGATGAAGCTGCCGGCCTCCAAAGGAAACACTCCTGGTGGGATACACTTTGACAAAACGGATGTACATCCTAATTACTGCTTGTACCATCAAAGGATTGCACATCCTACCGAAGAATGCAATGCCTTTAAAAACTGGTGGCAAGGATATGTTGCCCACCGGCAGCATTTCAAGCGGATGTAACGCAAGGCGCGTCGAGAGCAGAAGAGCACGATAGATGAGTGCAAAAGAACTACCGGCAACTGTCACATAGTTGATAGCAAGGGATCATAAGTTCTCACCTTCGGGAGCTATTCGGATGAAGAAATAGCCCTCGACACTCTCTTCAAGGAATCCATATCTGAAATAGAAGAGATAAAATCACCATAGTGAGAGTGCTAAAGGAAATTTGTATGAGCATGCAGCACCTCGCTCAGGATAAAATCACCATCTCCGGTTTCGACTCCCAGTCATCACGGACGCTCGGGTCTGTGATATTGATGTTACGCTTTGGGTTGCTCGTCACTGACATCAAGTTTCACGTCATTGACGCCAAGACTTGCTACAACGCTTTGCTCGACAGGCATTGGTTACACGAGTACAACATTATCCCTTCTACACAACATCAGTGTATGAAGTATTTCAAAGATGGTCTTGAGTATACCGTGACAGGGGAGCTGAACCCATTCTCCGTAAATGAAATCCGCAAATATGAAGACGCCAAGAACTTCTTACCAGACTTCGAAGACATAGAAAGATGTCATAAGCCAGAGAATAAGCAAAAAGCTATCACCACTATTCCAGTCTTCGGGAGTGATACCGAGGAAGAAGAAGAGATAGTATATTCGGGACCGTCCCAATGCAACAAGCCGGGACCGTCTACCCCAATGTTGATCTTCGGCAGCGACTCCGAAGATAAAGTCAATGCAGTATTTTCTGTTCGGCCATCAATACAAGCCTTCACTGGCGATGAACGGAGTTTGCAAATTGCCATGGTTTCTCAAGAGCATTACAAAGAGCTCGACACACTTGATACCTATAGTGTGCAAGAACTGCAGACGTTCTATATCCCTCCCAGGAGAAAAGATGAAAAGGCGATCCTCTTTTATCGATCCGCGGAAACCAAAGTGGAGAAAGAAATCTGGCATGGTACCGATCCTGCACTTGACAGGCTCCATCCCATCCGTTTTCCTAGATACTACACAGAAAGATTAGAAAGGCTGTTAAGGCGCTAAGGAGTACCCTTTAAGCAGACCGCACGACAAGCTCAGTTCTACAACAAGATCTGAAACGTTCCCGGTACTCAGCGAAAATTGCCCAACGGAAAAATGGAAGCGATTGGGTTTGGATATATCCGATCCAAGAAACGGGAGCGATTCTATGGCTACTACGTTATACATGATTTCGATGAAGAAGGAGATGCTCTGTTAGAAGACGCTAACCCTGAACTAAAACGAAGCCCCGCCATGAAAGTGCCAAGTCCGTCGTTCGAAGAACAGATGGACAAGCTAATAAGTGAAGCAGGTCAAAAGGTCCGGGATGATCATAGCCGTGAAATGGCCATCTACGAGAAAGCCAGGACGCAGTGCCTCCTTCAGCAGGCCACAGAGAATGACGATGCCCTTCGTCGCCAGCCCATCATACAGAAGACCCGGCGCGGAGGCAAAAACAAACTAAAGATCGGAAAAAACATTTGACAGTGGCAAAGCGGGTCCAAGAAGCCACGCGATTGAGAATTGGGTAGCTGGGATCCGTTTCTTATAAAGAAGATGGGTCGAACATATTCTTTTCCCCAAGACAAGACAAGGAAAATATTCGATATTGTCATGAAACATCAAATGATGACACTCCCAGAGTCTCGGCACCCCGAACAAGCAAGTGAGGTTCATCACCTAGACTATTGCTCTTATCACCAAGTGATAAGACATCCTCTTGAAGACTGCTTCACCTTCAAAAACTGGGTCGAGGACCAGTATCAACTCGGTAGGTTTTCTTTATCCGACAGTTGGAGGGTAACCCCACCGCAAAAGCATGTGCCAAAAGTAACGAATATAGTGAGAGTAGAACCAGATCAACATCGGTCTTGGAAACGGTCTCGTACCTGCCACGTGATAACGCTGTCAGAAGAAGGAGAGCACGACAATGTGGATGACCTCTCCTGGTGCTTCGAAAATGAGGAAGAAGATGAGTTGATCTCAGAATGTCCACCAGCGCCAAAAGAGCTGGAAGATGGAATACATACTACTGCGGACAACCTAAAAAAAAATCTACTTGGGGATGGCAAATGACCCACGGCCGACATTCATCAGTGAGATGTTGTCTGAAGAAAAGGTGGTTACGCTCAAAGACGTGCTCATGCAGTAGAAATACTGCTTCGAATAGAACTATTCCGAGATGCCGGGATTAGATCTAGAAATAACCGTCCACAAATTGGCGATATCTCCGGATATCAAGCCAATCAAACAAGCACCGAGAAGAATGCGGGTCGAACTTGAAATGAACATCAACACTGAAGTCAAGAAAATAATCGACTCCGGATTCATCCAAGAAGTTCAATACCCTGATTAGATTGCCAATATTGTCCCAGTGATGAAGAAAAATAGGACGGTACGCATCTGCGTAGACTTTCGGGACCTCAATAAAGCTTGTCCGAAAGATGACTTCCCAATACCTGTCACTGAGCGGATGATAGACAACACATCCAATCACGAAGTCTTCTCCTTCATGGACGGCTCATCAGGATACATCAGATAAAGATGCATCCTGAATACCAGAAGCATACCGCTTTTTGGACTCCTCTGGGCATATTCTACTATAAAGTGATGCCTTTCGGTCTGAGGAACGTTGGCGCCACCTATCACAGGGCCATAACGAAGATTTTCAATGACCTCATTCATGAAATCGTCGAGTGTTATATCGATGACCTCGTAGTGAAAAGCAAATCACACGAAGAGCATTGGGAGCATCTGAAGATAGTTTTCCAACGTCTTCGGAAATACAATCTGAAGATGAATGTTCTCCGCCGAAATACGCGACCGGGACGTTGGGACGTCCGGCCTGAATTTTGGGGCAGATGCTATTTGGTGCTATCCATCCACCTCTCCGAAGATACCAAGTTGATTTATGGTACTATGCATCGGAGGTTTGGATGGATGCGGCCGATGTAGCAGACTTCGTCAGATTCCCTCTTGTTTGAGGGGTTTTTTGATTGTGGGGACGCTCTTTCCTGCAGGCGAAAGCCCCTACATTTAATTACGCTACCGTATCGCGGTAACCACTTTTTCCTTCTCTAGATGGTCACTTCGTGTCGTGCGTGTTTGTTTTGTTTTTGGTTGCCCATGGATTGTATGTGGAAACTAATTTATGTGGTCGCCCGTAGGGCATGGATTAGTCCAAATCTGTATTTTCTTAGATTTGGGTTTTGGATTGGGTTTAAGGATCGTTAATCTCATTTGAAACTAAGATCAACTTAAGTATTTGTTAAGGATATATTAGTCTAATTTTAGACTAAGATCTACTTAACAGGATCATTTAGATCCAACAAAAGAGCATTTGGGCTCTACAGGTTTAAGGACGTCATAGTCTGTGGAGTTTAAAGACATCATAATCTAGTTTAGAGACATCATAGTCTGTAAAGTTTAAGGACATCATAGCCCATGAGTTTAAGGACCCCACGGTCCGTGGAATGTCTGGTTGTCGGGACCCGTCACCTCTCTGAAGACGTTGAAGGATTGCAACGACAAATATCAGAGGAGTGAAGAGATATAACCTTGAACCAATATTGGTTGGGAGATCTGTAGTCCAATTTGGGATAAGATCAAAGATTTGTGAGCATATGGGCTCAATTGATCCGAGGTAGCGTTCTGTGGCCACTTTGGGCTCGGCCCATTTAGTTAAAATGTTAAACATTTAACAATGCTGAGCATTGGTTTAGGCTCTGACAATCTTTTTGTCTTTTATTGAATGCTGAGCACTCATCATAGCTCTGGGCTTTATTTATATAATAGTTTATGTTCTCTCAGCGCACACGTGAAGAGCACGTGGTGCGCTTGGCGATGTGCGCCAGTCAATGAACGCAGAGTGCTTCTATTAAGTAGTGCACCGTGAGGAGCACATGGCGTGCTTGGCGCTATGCACCAGACAATGAGCCCAGAGCGCTTTTGTTAAGTAACGCACACGGAGGAGCACGTGGCGCGCTTGGCGCTATGCGCCAGACAATGAGCGCAGAGTGCTTCTTGTTAAGTAGCGCACACGCGAGGAGCACGTAGCGCGCTTGGCGCTATGCGCCAGACAATGAGCGCAGAGCGCTTCTTGTGAAATTTTGAGCACTAAGGCTCTGCAACGCTATGCGTTAGTTTTGGAATGCTGAAGCGCTTCTTTTGATTGGAGCGCTATGGCTCTTTTTAGCCAGCTTTGCGTCTTGAGAATTGAATTCTCTCTCTTATAAGAGACTTTGTCTCACGGATCTAAGAACAGAGTTCTTATTTTTTATAGGAGATGTTTCAATCTTTTATATTTTTGGTGAAAAGCTCAGCCTTTATGGATCTATGATCATAAGAGAATTGAATTATTCTCCCCCTTTTTATAATGAGATATTATGATCTCTTTTGTGAAAGACAATTTGTCTTATGGATCTATGATCTGAAGAAGATTAAGTTCTTCCTCTTATTTTTTATGATGAGATACTTTGATCTTTTTTTGTGAAAGACCTTGGTCTTATAGATCTATGATCTTAGAAAAAGAAGTAAATTCTTCTTTTTATATGGGATGCTTTCATCTTTCTGTTCTTTTTTTACCTTGAAGAAAATCATCTTCTTCTGAGAACTTGCTCTTTGTCTTTGAAATTTCTCAAAGTTTAGGAGGGGGTTCCTCTATATGAGACTTGAAGTCTTGGGGCTTTTATATAGGGTAGGCTGATTTGTTGAATTGGTTGAAGAGATCTTTTCTCTAATTGATTTGAGGATGTTTCCCCCGTTGGATCTTTGATCCAAGGGCTTCTGATTTACAGAAGGCAATCTTCTTATTTTTAACAATATTGGGAAATCTTTTCCCATACAGAATTTATTCTGTATTTTGGTGATTTTTAATCACCATTGGATCATTGATCCAACGGTGCTCTGATTTTCAGAGCATAATCTTTCCTGTTTAGAAAGATTCTGAGGAATATTTCCTTAACAGAATTTTATTCTGGTCAATTGATGATTTTTAATCATGTTCGTTGGATCTTTGATCCAAGAGCCAAGAACATTTTGTTTTATCACTAGCGCTCACGTGCTTTGCACGTGGTGCGCTGCTTAGAGTGCGGCACTCTTAGCGCTAGCGCTCACGTGCTTTGCACGTGGTGCGCTGCTTCAGAGTCTTTGACTCTTAGCGTCGGGGCTCTTGGCGCTATCGCTCTTATGAGGCGTTGCCTCATTACTGACGGTGTCTTTTCACCTTCTTTCTCTGCTTTTCCTGAGTCAAACTTCTCTTTCCCAGATCTTGGAAATAGTTCCATCATGCACAGCATTTTCTGTGCTTAGAGTTAAATGTCTCAATTTATAATCTGAAGTAGTGCTTCTCTCCTCTCTTACTTTTTAGAGAATCATTTTGACAGAGAAGAGTTATGGCTTGCAATCGCCCACATGCTCACCGGCAGCCATGGGAGGTGCCTATTGAGGAAATTGTTCCTCATTTTGCTGCGCGCTTGGTGAACCCTGCTCTTACGGATGACCAATGCGACGCAGCGCTGTACGAGCTCTTGACTCGTATAGGATCTCCTCTCCCCATCGGCTCCATTTGGCTCCGAATGGTCTTCTTGTCCGTGATCGATGATATTCCCCCTCCTCCAGTGGAGATGACTCCGGCAATACTCGACGCCGTGGAAGACAAGATCGAGTGCTTCCACGAGGCACTTTTGATCACCAAAGCTCTGAGGGATCGCTCCGTTCGGCTGCTAAGCCAGATACGGGCTCAGCGGGTCGTCATGTCTGCCTTTGCTGATGGGTGCGGCGCTGACCGATGGGTAGCTACTCCTCGTGAAGATCGCCGTTTTGCCATAGTGGAGAAGGCAGAGAGGGAGTTAGATAATTTTATCCATAGTTTTGTAAATCCCTGTACTTTCGATCCCATGTTTGGTTATCTATTTCCTGTAGAATAAAATGTTCAATTAAATGCTTTGTTCTTGTCGTTGAACACCTGTTCTTCTTTTGATGTGTGCATGTGTGTATACGAATGAGCCTGGTTTCATACATATTTGTAAACGAAATTTAAGCCAGCATAAACAAGAACAAATAGCTCTTGGCCAAAGATTTTAGCGGGAACAAATGCCCCCACTTCTTTGCCCACGTAAGTATGTATGTGGGTGAAGTAGTGCAGAGTGCTTCATAGCGTATGACCTTCAGAATCTTGATCTGAAAAGATAACGAGCGGATACAAGCGTCGTCATTTATCATTGACTCAAATCTTAACTTTTAAGGGATATAGTTCCAAACCCTCAGCCCCCGTGAGTTTCACCCTTCGATTTTTGTATCTTAATCTAGCGTGAAGTAATTTATATGTTCATGAGTAATTCCTCCATTTCAATGGCATGTAACTTTGGTAAGTGTGGCCTGTAGATGGTAGATCACAGTCCATCTTGAACTCTTTGTAGGGTAGTGATGGCTTAAGAAACAGGTTAAGGTCTGTCACCTAAGACTTTTCAACTTTATGAGCCGTGAGGGTCTCATAAAGACTTCTCCCTATGAATCGAGAGGATCTCATAGGTGTATTTTCTCCTTAGGAGTCGTGAGGATTCCTAAGTGTGTTTTCTCTTGAGAGTCGTAAGGATCTCACAAGAGAATTTTCTCTCTTACAATTCGAGAGGACTCGTAAATGATTGTTTCCCTCCTTGTCGATGGTCGACTTTGGAGAGTGTGGCCCGTGAATAGTATGCAATACTCCATCTTGGACCGACTTGCAGGGCCCCAGTGCTTAGGAAACAGGTCATTATCTCTATTGCCTAAGATTTTCCCTACGAGTCGAAACGAGTCAAGAAGTTCTCACAGGAACATTATTTTCTCCACGAGTCGAGATGAATCGAGAAGTTCTCGCAAGGATTTCCTAACGTTACAGTTAACTCTTGCTAATAGAAGTTCATTAGGGTCTGCGGTATTAGGGTTTTTTACCCGTCGCACCGTCGCGTTGGCTGGTGTATTCCTCGACGCACGATCTTGCTGTTCGAGTAGCCCTGTGACTGTCGTGTCTCTGATCCCTGTTGGGGTCAAAATTTGCACCCCGGTTGACCAAGTCAAAGTCAAGGTCAACCCCAAACCAGGTGGGCCCAAGCCCAGGTCAAGCAGGCCCATGCCCAAGTCAAGCCCGCGGCCAGCCTCCCCATGCCAACATAAAAAATCATGTAACAAATAATTTTGATGTAATTTTTTTTGTACATGAATGTAAGCAAAATGGGTATAAAGCATATTTTTTGTAAGCCCATGGCTTATGTGCAAAAAGAAATGGCACATGAACCATGGGATAGGCAAAGTGTCATTTTGAAAAGCCCAAGGGGCTATATGTAAATATATAAGCCTATATAAGGCAACATGATGATGAATAAAATATACACTTTTCATTCTCTGAAAAACCTAGGGTCTGTGCCTCTTTCCCTTTTCTGAAGGTTCCAAGCCTTCTTCTTTCTTTTGAATTAAATCAAGAGTTTTACTCTTCCTTTTTCAAAACTAAATAGTTTTTCACCACAAAACCCACAAAGGGGAACTTGGATGTCATTAGATATCAAAAAGAAGAGATTTTTAGATTTCACATCTCTTGATCCAGCCAACATAGGAGGAAGAAGAAGAACCCATTTCCTCAACCAAAGCATTTTTAAGAGTTTAACTCCACTCTAAACCCTATTTCTGGGACTAAAAGCCTCTTTTTCTCGCCAGCGCCCTGCGCTCAAGCGCAAAGCGCCCACGTGCCGACACGTGGTGCGCTTGCACCCAAGCGCACTGCGCTCGAGCGCAAAGTGCCCTCGTGCCGACACGTGGCGTGCTTGTGCCCAAGCGCACTGCGCTCGAGCGCAAAGTGCCCACGTGCCGACACGTGGCGCCCTTGCGCCCAAGCACACTGCGCTCGAGCGCAAAGCGCCCTCGTGCCGACACGTGGCGCCCTTGCGCCCAAGTGCACTGCGCTTGAGCGCAAAGCGCCCACGTGCCGACACGTGGGGCGCTTGCGCCCAAGCGCCCCGCGCTCGAGCGCAAAGCGCCCACGTGCCGACATGTGGCGTGCTTGCGCTCCAGCGCCCAGCGCTCGAGCGCAAAGCGCCTACGTGCCGACACGTGGCGCGCTTGCGCTCCAGCGCCCAGCGCTCGAGCGCAAAGCTCACACGTGCCGACACGTGGCGCGGTTGCGCCGAAGCGCACAGCGCTCAAGGCGCTGGCCCCACACATCCTTTGGATGCCTTTCCTCCCTCTTTTTTTATATATATATACATACACACACACACACACATATGCATACATATGTACATACGCACATACTCCACAATACTGCCCCTGTTAGAAAAATTTTTTTAACGGGCGCTGCCCCGCACCCCGCAAGGGGGCTGCTAGCCCCCTTGACCCCGGACCCCCGTAAAAACTCTGCATGGCTCCCGATATATCCAAACCCCCCTCCAAAACAACACACACGTATATTGCACATTGAGTTCGCATGACCAGTTTAACCCGTTAATCGGAGGTTCCCTCGCCCCAAAAGCGAGGGGTAATTAACGGCAGCTTAGTCCGTGGCTGCCGGAAATTCGGATCCCCACAATCAATAAACCCCCACCTATCCTAGGCAGGGGGAATCTGTAGCACGCCTGATAAGCGCGCGCATATTCCCATCTCAATGGGGTGACGAAAAACACCCTACAGATTCTGGCACGCCCGGTGGGACGAATCTCTCCTCCCATATTTCGGGTTAAACGTTCATGCGAACTCAATTAATATACATTGATTGCCTATACTGAAATCATGCTTCTTTGTGCAGGTTAACAACTCTCAATTGCCATCTTCGAACGCAAGTCGGTATTTGAACGATTTTCTTTGGCCCGAGTTGGGGGCAAAGCTATCAACACTGACAAAATAATAAGGCGTCTTGGGCAAGCTCCAGCGGTGCCCCTGACAACTGCTTAATCGGGTTTCTTCTCTAAGCTTCCCGTCAATAGATGACCACCATGTCGTTAAACTGGGCACAGATGACCACCACGTCGTTAAACTGGAAACCATATACCTCCAAGTCGTTAAACTGGAAACAATAGACTTCTAAGTCGTTAAACTGGAAACAGATGACCTCCAAGTCGTTAAACTGGAAACAGATGACCTCTACGTCGTTAAACTGGAAACAGATGACCACCATGTCGTTAAACTGGGAACAGTTGATCTCTACGTCATTAAACTGGAAACAGAGGACCACCACGTCGTTAAACTGGGAACAATCGACCACCACGTTATTAAACTGGGAACAATAGACTGCTAAGTCTTTAAACTGTGAACAGTCGACCTCTAAGTCGTTAAACTGGGAATGTAAATATATATATATATATATATATATATATATATATATATATATATATATATATATAAACAAAAACTATGTAAATAAAAGAAAAATAAAGAAAAGCCGAAATGATGGGGCAACTCGCAATAAAAATCAGCGAGTAAAATAAAGATGAAAATAAAGCCGAAATGATTGGGTAAAGGCGAATAAAAACCGAAATGATAGGGCAATCGCGATCTTCGCGATAAGAAAAGCTGAAATGATAGAGCAATCGCGGTAAAACAAAAAATGCAAAAACAAAAAAAAACAAAAAAAAATGGCGAATGATGAGTCGCTCCTGGTACCATATTCCAGTGCAGCGATACAGACGCCAACCAAAATCCAGTTTCCTAAAATTCTTCCGGCCCTACGGTCAATCCCCAAATTGACTACCGTATACAATCCACGGGATCAAATAAATCTCATCATACCCATGCCCCACCGTAATCACCAGTTACGCGGTTGGTCTCCGTCCTTGGAATTATACTCCATTGGAAAGACCCACTCATGTGTCCTCACGATGCATGAGGAGAACAAACCTTTGTGGGATCCTTATGAATCACGAAGGAAAAACACACTTAGGAGTCCCCACGACTCCTAAGAAGAAAATACACCTGCGAGATCCTTACGGCTCGTAGGGAGAAAATGCTTTTATGGGACCCTCACGGCCCATAAAATTGAAAAGTCTTAAGAGGTAGGGATTTAAACTTGTCTCCTAAGCCATCGCTCCCTAACCCCCAAGTGGCGAATGATGAGTCGCTCCTGGTACCATATTCCAGTGCAGCGATGCAGATGCCAACCAAATTCCAAATCCCATATCCCAATGGCGAATGATGAGTCGCTCCTGGTACCATATTCCAGTGCAGCGATGCAGACGCCAGCCAAATTCCAAATCCAAATCCCCAAGTGGCGAATGATGAGTCGCTCCTGGTACCATATTCCAGTGCAGCGATGCAGACGCCAAAAAAGTCCCAAAATTTTAATGGCCCTACGGTCTGGATCATACATCCTGCAAAACCGTATACAATCCACGGGCGTAAAACGATCCCAATCTCTCCCAAGTCCTACCAGCGAGACCACATTCAAAGTCCCACCCGCAGGGAAGATTCAAAAAAATGAAAAAAGAAAAAAAAAGAAGAAAAAAGGGAAGGTATGTCCACAAGAAAAATGGGCACGGATGAAAACCCGAAAGGGTTCTGTGAGTAAAAACAGCAGGACTGCCGGCGAGTTTGTGAAAATCCGAAAGGGCGCAAACTCGTAAAAAAAGAAATGAAATGCACTCATAAAGTCCTCTCAATTTTGCGAGGAGAAAATTCCCGCATTAGATCCTTACGACTCACAAAGGAGCAACACACTTAGGGGTCCCCACGACTCCTAAGGAGAAAATACATTTACGGGATCCTTACGACCCGCAGGGAGAAAATGCTTTGTGAGACCCTTACGGCTCACAAAATTGAAAAGTCTTAGGTCATAGGGATCTAAACCTGTCTCCTAAGCCATCGCTTCGTGATAAGCAAGCGCAAATGATGATTCGCTCCTGGTACCATATTCCAGTATCGCGATACTGATGCCAAGCAAAAACCAATTCCTAAATCCTCTCATGACAGATGATGATTCGCTCTTGGTACCATATTCCAGTGTAGTGATGCTGATGTCAACCCAAATCAAATCAAACCAACAACCTCTGCGGCGGAATCATGCTTCGTCCCAGAATTTACCCAGTGCCGAAATTATGCTTCGCCTCGGTGTACCTACTTTCCCTGCCGGAATTATGCTCCGCCTCGGAATCAAGTCAACCGGCAAGCTCTACGTCGGAATCATGCTTCGTCTCAGAATGTGCACCTCGTGTCGAAATCATGCTTCGCCTCGGTGTACCTGCCTTCCCTGTCGGAATTATGCTTCGGCTCGGAATCAACCAACGACCCCCTTATCGGAATGATGCTCCGGTTCGGAATCAAGTCAACCTGTAAGCTCTACGTCAGAATCACGCTTTGTCTCAGAGTGTACCCCGTGTCGAAATCATGCTTCACCTCGGAGTATTTGCCTTCCCTGTCGGAATTGTGCTTCGCCTGGGAATCAACCTCTGCATCGAAATTATGCTTCGGTCAGAATGTCTGCCGCTCTTCGGAATGACGCTCTGATCCTTGGAATCATGCTCCGCTCATCGGAATGCTGATCCGATCCCTGGAATCATGCTCCGTTCATCGGAATGATGCTTCGATCCCCTGGAATCATGCTCCGCCCTTCGGAATGATGCTCCGATCTCTGGAATCATGCTCCGCTCTTCGGAATGATGCTCTGACTCCCTGGAATTATGCTCCACCCTTCGGAATGATACTCCGATCCCTGGAATTATGCTCCGCAAATCGGAATGATGCTCCGATCCTTCGGAATGATGCTCCGACCCTGGAATGATGCTCCGCCCTAAGGAAAGATGCTCTGATCCCTGGAATCATGCTCCGCTCTTCGGAATGATGCTCCGATCCTCTGGAATCATGCTCCGCTCTTCGGAATGATGCTCCGATCCCCTGGAATCATGCTCCGCTCTCCGGAATGATGCTCTGATCCCCTGGAATTATGCTCTGTCCTTCGAAATGATGCTTCGACCCTGGAATGATGCTCCACCCTTCGGAATGATGCTCCTATCCCTGGAATCATGCTCCGCTCTTCGAAATGATGCTCCGATCCCTGGAATCATGCTCCGCTCTTCGAAATGATGCTCCGATCCCTGGAATCATGCTCCGCTCTTCGGAATGATGCTCCGATCCCCTGGAATCATGCTCCGCCCTTCGGAATGATACTTCGATCCCTGGAATTATGCTCTGCAAATCGGAATGATGCTCCAACCCTGGAATGATGCTCCGCCTTTCGGAATGATGCTTCGATCCCTGGAATCATGCTCCGCTCTTCGGAATGATGCTCCGATCCCCTGGAATCATGCTCTACTCTTCGGAATGATGCTCCGATCCCCCTGGAATGATGCTCCGTTCTTCGGAATGATGCTCCGATCCCCCTGGAATCATACTTCGCTCTTCGGAATGATGCTCCGCTCTTCGGAATGATGCTCCGATCCTTGGAATCATGCTCTGTGCTTCAGAATGATGCTCCGATCCTTGGAATCATGCTCCGTGCTTCGGAATGATGCTTCGATCCTTGGAATTATGCTCCGCGCTTCGGAATGATGCTCCGATCCTTGGAATTATGCTCCGTGCTTCGGAATGATGCTCCGATCCCTGGAATCATGCTCCGCTCTTCGGAATGATGCTCCGATCTCTGGAATCATGCTCCGCTCTTCGGAATGATGCTCCGATCCTTGGAATCATGCTTCTACTCTTCGGAATTATGCTTCGACTCTTCGGAATGATGCTCCGACCTCGGAATTATGCTCCGCAAATCAGAATGATGCTCAGATCCCCGGGAATCATACTCCCCGGGATGGTGCTCCGCCCCTGGAATGATGTTCCACCTCGAAGTCCAGCTTCAAGATCCATCAATTTCATGCACACCAACTCGTATGCGTGGTGTGCATTCATTGATGGGGGGCACTTTGTTGGGGTCAAAATTTGCACCCCGGTTGACCAAGTCAAAGTCAAGGTCAACCCCAAACCAGGTGGGTCTAAACCCAGGTCAAGCGGGCCCATGCCCAAGTCAAGCCCGCGGCCAGCCTCCCCATGCCAACATAAAAAATCTTGTAACAAATAATTTTGATGTAATTTTTTTTTGTATATGAATGTAAGAAAAATGGGCATAAAGCAAATTTTTTGTAAGCCCATGGCTTATGTGCAAAAAGAAATGGCACATGAACCATGGGATAGGCAAAATGCCATTTTTAAAAGCCCAAGGGGCTATATGTAAATATGTAAGTCTATATAAGGCAACATGATAATGAATAAAATATACACTTTTCATTCTCTTAAAAACCTAGGGTATGTGCCTTTTTCCCTTTCCTGAAGGTTCCAAGCCTTCTTCTTTCTTTTGAATTAAATTAAGAGTTTTACTCTTCCTTTTTCAAAACTAAATAGTTTTTCACCACAAAACCCATAAAGGGAAACTTGGATCTGCCATTAGATCTCAAAAAGAAGAGATTTTTAGATCTCACATCTCTTGATCCAGCCAACAGAGGAGGAGGAGGAAGAACCCATTTCCTCAACCAAAGATTTTTTTGGGGGTTTAACTCTACTCTAAACCCTATTTCTGGGACTAAAAGCCCCTTTTTCTCGCCAGCGCCCTGCGCTCGAGCGCAAAGCGCCCACGTGCCGACACGTGGCGCGCTTGCACCCAAGCACACTACGCTCGAGCGCAAAACGCCCTCGTGCCGACACATGGCGCCCTTGCGCCTAGCGCTCGAGCGCAAAGCGCCCACGTGCCGACACGTGGCGCGCTTGCGCTCCAGCGCACTGCGCTCGAGCGCAAAGCGCCCACGTGCCGACACGTGGCGCGCTTGCGCCTAAGCGCCCAGCGCTCGAGCGCAAAGCGCCCACGTGCCGACACGTGGCGCGCTTGCGCCTAAGCACCCAGCTCTCGAGCGCTGGCCCCACGCATCCTTTGGATGCCTTTCCCCCTTCTTTATATATATATATACATATATACATATATATACATATATATATATACATACATATACACACACACACACATATGCATACATATGTACATACGCACATACTCCACGATACTGTCCCTGTTAGAAAAAATTTTCGCACCTCGCAAGGGGCTGCTAGCCCCCTTGACCCCCAGCCCGCTATCCGGATAGCGGGACCCCCGTAAAAACTCTGCGTGGCTCCCGATATATCCAAACCCCCTCCAAAACAACACACACGTACACTGCATATTGAGTTCGCATGACCAGTTTAACTCTTTAATCGGAGGTTCGTCCCAAAAACGAGGGGTAATTAACGGCAGCTTAGTCCGCGGCTGCCGGAGATTCGGATCCCCACAATCAATAAACCCCCACCTACCCTAGGCAGGGAGAATCTGTAGCATGCCTGATAAGCGCGCGCGTATTCCCATCTCAATGGGGTGACGAAAAACACCCTACAATCCCTTCGGGGGCTGGACAAGACGTCTTCAAGTAATCTTCCAGGTGATATTATTAACGAAAGAGCAAGCGTTAGGGATATTCCATGTCGCTTTTTACTTGAGGTTAGGCTCAGTTTGGGAGCCCGATGAGTCATGACCACTCTGCACTGGTGTGGGATGATCTCCAATAGTCTTTTCAGGTCTCATTTGAGTTGCCGTCAAGACCCTGAAGCGAGGGACTTTCCTTGGCTTCGTTGGTTGACATTGTGTCTGCAATATTGCGTTGAATTTCGAGGTTATCTCTGGGTTGTCTGTGAACCGTCAAGATTTAAAACTAGGGGATTTTGCCGTGGCTCCGATTGGTAGTGTCGCGTCCTTGTCCTGCTGGAGGGAGGAAGAACGCTGTTGTTGATCTCTAGGCTGTTTGTGAACCGCCGAGATTTGGAACTAGGGGACTTTGCCATGGTTTCGGTGTAGTCTCTAGGCTGTCTGTGAACCATCGAGATTTGGAACTAGGGACTTTGCCATGGCTCCGTTATTTTGACCCTGGGGTCGTTTGTTGACGTCGCATTTGCATCCTGCTGGAGTGAGGAGAAGCACCGTTGGTGATCTCTAGGCTGTCTATGAACCGTCGAGATTTGGAACTAGGGACTTTGCCATGGCTCCGTTTGTTGATGTCGCGTCTGCCTCCTGCTGGGGGAGAGGAAGAATGCTGGGGTGACATCGCGTCTGCTGTATCGAGACTAACGTCGAGATGGTTTCTAGGTTGTTGGTGAACCGTCAGGACTTGGAACTAGGGACTTTTCCATGGCTCCGTTGTTGATTGTCGCGTCTGAATCCTGCTGGAATGAGGAAGAACGCTGTTGTGGGTCTCCAGGCTATAGATGTGGCCGTCGAGACTTGGAACTAGGGACTCTGCCATGGTTCCGTTTTGCTGACGTCATATATTCCTGCAGAGACACTGTTTTCTCTGCGGGTCTATGTAAATCGAGATGCTCTCGTCAAGGACGCTGATTTTCCTGAATCGAGGTTTTTGCCAAGGACACTGATTTCCTCAGAGTTGAGATGAATCGAGAGATTCCTGCAAAGACACTGATTTCCTTGCAGGTCGACACGAATCGAGATGCTCTCGTCAAGGATGCTGATTTCCCTAAATCGAGGTTTTTTTGCCAAGGACACTGGTTTCCTCGGAGTTGGAGGTCATTGGCTGATTTGCTCCGCTTTTGTGGTGTCAGAGTTGGCGTACTTCCGAGACGGGGTCATTAGATGACTCTAGGTTGTCTGTGAACCATAAAGTCTTGGAACTGGGGACTTTGCCATGGCTCCGATTGGTGGTGTTGCATCTGTGTCCTGCTGAAGTGAGGAGAAGCACCGTTGGTGATCTCTAGGCTGTCTGTGAACCGTCGAGATTTGGAACTAGGGACTCTGCCATGGCTCCGAGATAGTCTCTAGGCTTTCTGTGAACCTCCGAGATTTGGAACTAGGGGCTTTGCCATGGTTCCGCTTGATTGTCGCGTTCGAACACTGCTGGAATGAGGAGGAACGCTATTGTGGGTCTCCAGGCTGTAGATGCGGCCGTCGAGATTTGGCTCTCTTTCTGATGGAGCCTGGAGTGATGATATGGTTCCCTCTTTATTTGTGCCTCTGGATTGTATACAGGGGTCGGTATGGACTTACCTGCGGGGCAAAAATTTTATCTCATATGTATTTTTGTTTTCTTTCCGCGATACTCTATCATTTCAGCTTTTATATCGCGAAGTTTGCGATTGCCCAATCATTTCGGCTATTTTTTGCGGTGCCCAATCATTTCGGCTATTTTTTCTTTTTACTCGCTGCTTTTTATTGCGAGTTGCCCAATCATTTCGGCTGTTTTTGTATGCATATATTTTACTTGCTGATTTTGTTGCAAGTTGCCCTATCATTTCGGCTATTTCATATGCATTTGTGGCTTGCTGACTTTTCGCCGTGAGTTTGGGATTTGGGATCTGATACCGATTTAAGCATCGGCATCGCTGCAACTGGGACATGGCCAGGAGCGAATCATCATTTGCCTTTGTTGGTTCGAACAAAAGTGGCTCAGAAAACATGGTTAAGGTCCTGTCGACTAAGGCTTTTGACTTCATGAGCTGTAAAGGTCACATAAAGGTATTTCTCCTTACGAGTCGTGGGGATCTCGTAGGTGCATTTTCTCCTTAGGAATCGTGAGGATTCCTAAGTGTGTGTTCTCTTATAAGTCGTAAGGATCTTACAAGAGTGTTTTCTCCTTATAGGTCCAGAGGACTTACAATGGTCGTTTGCCATGTGAAGATATCCCTCATCAGTAGTGGGACTCTGTTGGGGAAACGTTTATTTGTGCCAATGGATTGTATACAAGGGTCAATATTGAACCGCTTGTAGGGCAATCTAGGAGGCGTGATGGTTTAAGAACAGGTTCAGATCCCTATAGCTTAAGGCTTTTGAATCCTATGAGCCATGAGGGTCTCATAAGAAGGTTCTCCTTACGAGTCGTGAGGATCTCGTAAGTGTAATTTCTCCTTAGGAATCATGGGGATTCTTAAGTGTGTTGCTCCTTTGTGAGTCATAAGGATCTCACGCAGGTATTTTCTCCTTACAGGGTCGAGAGGATCTTACAAGTGTCTTTTAACGAGATTGCGCCCTTTCGAGTTTTCTCAAACTCGCCGGTAGCCCTGCTGTTTTTACTCATGGAGCCTTTTCGGGTTTTCATCCATGCCCATCTTGCTTGTGGACGTACCGTTTTTTTTACTACGTCAGCCTGGGGGCGTCGCGGGTTTGTAGTAGTTTAACAACGTTTCGGTCAGTTGCTCGTCGGTCCAGGATTTTCTCCGGGCAACGTATGATTACGCAGCTAGATGTCCTCGCAAGTATTCATATCTTTTGTGTCGGAGGGGGATTTCTTGAAGAGAGGGCTGAGGGCTATTTCTTCGTCAGAGTCGCTTCCAAAGGTGATAACTTGAAATCCCTTGGTGTCAACTATGTGACAGTTGCCGGCAGTTCTTTTGCGCTCATCTGTCGTGCTTCTCTATTCCCGACGAGCCTTGCGCTTCACTCGTTGAACGTGTTGTCGGTGGGCAGCATATCCCTGCCACCAGTTTTTAAAGGCTATGCACTCTTCAGTAGGGTATGCAATCCTCTGATGGTATAAGCAGAAGTTAGGATGTACATCCGCTTCATCAAGATTTATACCACCAAGAGAATTTCCTTTGAAAGAGGGCAACTTCATTCCTATTGACAGGGCCCTAGCAAATCGTTTCCTTGCTTTAAGCTTGCTTTTGCTGGCGATCGGGATGCTTTGATCCGGTTGGGGTATTCTATGGTTTCCCGTCACCAGAGCTTCTTTAACTTGACGCCGACGTCTGGCCCTTTCATATATGGCTGTTTCCCGCTCTCTGTCAGCTTTGCTTTTCCGAAGAGCTTCGTTCAGGAATACGTCAATCATCTCGTCTGATGGTTCTAGGAGTTCCGGTTCGAGATCTGCCCCCTGTTTCTCTCCATCAGGAGCTTCTTTATCATCTATTGATGAGTGAGAGATCATGTGACAACCTGCCACGTAATCTTCGGGTTCTTTTGACGTGTCGTCTCCCTCGTCATTGTTATTTCCTCTGTTCTCAAGGATATGGTTGAGAAATTCCTGAAGTGTGACTGGGGTCCGTGCCTTTTGGTTATATTCCTCTAGCGCGTCAATATACTTTTGCAGATCCGTGCGCTTATCATCAAATTGCGCGGGCCTTTTAGTCTTCTTCTTTTTCTTCGAAGACTTTGACAGCTGGGCTTGGGTGTTTTGCCCATCGCTATTAACTCTCGGCGTCGGGCATGATTTCAGCATTCCCTCAATGACTTTGGGTTCCAGCGGACTTTTCCACCTAATCGCCGGGCATGTTTGGAGATCTTTCAGAATTCTTTTAGTTTTTGCCGAAAGAACAATTTCCCATGGAGCTTCCCCTATAAAAGAGCATGATGCCCCCGGCGTGTCCATCTTTTTCTGAGCATGTGGTTGTGGCGGGTTCACCTTCCAATTCTCAGACAAAGCGAATTTGCCCTGTTGGTACTGGTCCTTAATCCAGCCTTTGAAGTCGTAGCAATCTTCGAGTGGGTGACCCATTACTCTGTGGTAGGGACAATAGTTAGGATGGTTAACGTCACCCGGTTGCTATGGATGTTTTGGATCTGGCAGAGTGATGAGCCGTTGTGCACTGCCAGTTCGAACAGTCTCCTTATTTTATTCTGGGGAAATGAGTAAGGACGTTTCAACTTCTCATCTAGGGATCGCGGATTGTTGCTTTGACGAATAACCGGTCTCGGGTTACTCAGCTGTTGCTGAGCGTTGGCGATAAAGGTCGCTTTCCTTTTGCCTTTTCATTCCGAAAATCCACTTTTGAAGGGAAATGCCTATAGCCCATCTGGTCCATTTGGGCCAGCTTGTCAATCAAGGCCTGGAAGGAGGTCGGCTTGAAGAACATCATGAATTGGGAGATAGTCGACTGAGGGTCAAGAGTCTACATGAACATGCCCACGGCAGGAGCTTCTTCTATGCGTTGTTCACATCTCGACCATAGGTTCCGCCACCGGATTGCATACTGCACCCAGGTGTCTCTCGGCTTCACTCTGGCGTTGATCAATGCCGTGATAGGGGTGTGTTCGCTGGCGCTTGCGAACCGCTGAGTGAATAGCAACTCCATTTCTGTATACGTTTTGATGGAGTCATCGGGATACTTCGAGTACCATTCAAAAGCTATCTCCGACAAGCTGCCAACAAACTGGCGAAGCAGCAGTTTGTCGTCACCTCCGGTGTTGCCGCACAGAGCCCGGAACTGAGCGACGTGCTGGTGTGGATTACCCGTCCCCTTATATATATGGAATTTAGGGATCGTGTATCCCGGTGGGTACTTTATTTGATCGTACCAACCCGGATAGGGTCGCCCAGTCTTAACGATTTGGCCGGCTGCTCCGCTCGCCTGATGAGCTCATATCTGTTGAGATATATAATCATCGAGCGTGGCTTTGGAGATGGTCTCCTCTTTGGCTGCTGAACAAGCCGGAAGAGGGTTCGATGTCTCCCCTCTATCGTCTTCAAGGATAATTTGAGGGTCTTCAGCCGGGGGATCCGGCTGTATTATCATGCCGACCATGTCTTAGAATAGTAGAGTCATTTGTTTTATGTTGGCAGCATGTTCCGCTGCCTCTTTGTCCTTCTTCTCGAGGATTCCGTGGAGGAACTCAGCATCGGTTTCTTGATCATTACGCTGCTTTGACGACGTCTCCGGGCTTTCTTTTGGCCTAGTGAGTGCAACTATAGTTGTCAGCATCTCCTGGAGCTTTTGTTGCTGCTGCTCCTGAGTCTTTGTCACTGATCGTGTGAGCGGTCGATGACTCGTAGATATACGGCTATCCTCTTTCCCGGATGCTATATAAACAGTGTGCACCACCATGCCCCCAGACTTGGGGTGTTTAGATTCAGTGTTCTTAAGATTCGTGGCGGACATGGGGACTTTCTCCGGCCTCCTTCTTTTGTGGGCGGTCGAAGTTGAGGGAGCCGTTGCAGTGAGCACCCAAATAGATGACATCTCCTGTGACATGACAGGGCGATCCTTCTCTTACCAAACTCTTGTCTTCTTCGGTTGGCGGGAGTAGTCTTGGTTGATCACTGAATCTTGGACCTGTCGCCAAGCTTTATAATTTTAGAGGACAACCGCTGAGGGGGCTGCTTTGGTTTTACCTTTGCAACATTCTTGATAGGTGGAGGAGATCTTTTCAGCACGGCCGTCAGAGAGTTTTTGCGCACCCTTCTAAGTGGTTCAAAGCTGTTCCTAGTTGGAACAGCAGCATCGCCTTCCACCGTTGGAGCTGGCGGCGTAAATCCAGAGGGGGAACCGCCCTCAGCTTTTCTCACTCGGCACCAGTGGCGATGTCGAGCATGTCGTGCGGCCGGGATCACCTCCGCTGTTGGATGAGCTTCCTCATGACCCCCGCTCTGATGAAGGGTTGTTGTCGTCGTTAGCCTGTCGAAGATCGACGCCCGTTGAGAGGGGATGGCCAATCTTGAAAAGGCCGACTTTCGAACAGGGGAAGCAGCCTTTGTGACTTCGTGTGGAGTAGGAGCTGAAATGGCCAGTCTTATGAAGACCGACCCCTTAGCAGGGGAAGCCGCTCTGACGACTTCAGGGGCAGGAATGGCTATCCGCTTTAGGATAACCCCTTCAGGAATTGTGGGCTTCTTGACGGGTCCATCTGAACTTCGGCCCAGTCTGTTGAAAACTGAGGCATTGGACTTGGGCGACCCATTGAGAGAGGCCGCGGTAGTGGTAAGCCGATGAAAGACCGACTTTTTCGAAACTTCCTGTGACGGCATTTGAACGTTGAAGCTTGTTGGTGGGATCATGGTCCCGAAGAATAGCCCAGTGGTGGCTTGCGTGACCTGTTCCACCGGCATTATAAAAAGGGAGGCCGCTTGGGGCCCGTAAGTCACTCCGCCGGACAGGATGGAGTGAGAGTTGCAGTTGCAGTTAGTGCAGTTTCAAGCCATTGATCTTCTGTTTCTTCTGCGCGGAGCAAGATACCAAATCTTAGTACTTCACATCTAAAGGCAACCATGTCAAACCGTGATTTGTTCGCGAAACACGACACACGAAGTGTGGAGTGGAAAGAAAAAAAGGTCCCACCCGGCGTGCCAGAATATGTTCTCCACCGAAAGACGCGACCGGGACGTTGGGACGTCCGGCCTGAATTTTGGGGGCAGATACTATTTGGTGATATCCATCCACCTTTTCGAAGATGCCAAGTTGATTTATGACACCATGCATCGGAAGTTTGGACAGATGCGGCCGATATAGCAGACTTCATCAGATTCCCCTTCGTTTGAGGGGTTTTTTGATTGTGGAGACGCTCTTCCCTGCAGGCGTAAGCCGCTGCAGTTAATTATGCTAGTGCATCGCGGTAACCACTTTCTCCTTCTCCACATGGTCACTTCGTGTCGTGTGTGTTTGTTTTGTTTTTGGTTGCCCGTGGATTGTATACGGAGACTAATTTATGTGGTCACCCGTAGGGCGTGGATTAGTCCAAATCCGTATTTTCTTAGATTTGGGTTTTGGGTTGGGTTTAAGGATCGTTAATCTCATTTGAGACTAAGATCAACTTAAACGTTTGTTAAGGATACGTTAGTCTAATTTTAGACTAAGATCAACTTAACCATTTGTTAATGATACATTAGTCTAATTTTATACTAAGATCTACTTAACAGGATTATTTAGATCCTACAAAAGAGTATTTGGGCTCTACAAGTTTAAGGACGTCATAGTCCGTGGAGTTTAAAGACATCATAGTCTAGTTTAGAGACATCATAGTCTGTAAAGTTTAAGGACATCATAGTCTATGAGTTTAAGGACCCCACAGTCCGTGGAATGTCTGGTTGTCAAGACCCGTCACATCTCTGAAGACGTTGAAGGACTACAACGATAAATATCAGAAGAGTGAAGAGATGTACCCTTGAACCAATATTGGTTGGGAGATCTGTAGTCCAATTTGGGAGTAAGATCAAAGATTTGTGAGCATATGAGCTCAATTGATCTGAAGTAGGGTTCTGTGGCCACTCTGGGCTCGGCCCATTTAGTTAAAATGTTAAACATTTAACAATGCTGAGCATTGGTTTGGGCTCTGACAATCTTTTTGTCTTTTATTGAATGCTGAGTACTCATCATAGCTCTGGGCTTTATTTATAGAATAGTTTATGTTCTCTTAGCGCACACGTGAGGAGAACATGGTGCGCTTGGCGCTGTACGCCAGTCAATGAGCTCAGAGCGCTTCTGTTAAGTAGCGCACACGTGAAGAGCACGTGGCGCGCTTGGCGTTATGTGCCAGACAATGAGCGCAGAGCGCTTCTGTTAAGTAGCGTACACGTGAGGAGCACATGGCGGTATGCGCCAGACAATGAGCGCAGAGCGCTTCTTGTGAAATTTGGAACGCTAAGGCTCTACAACGCTATGCGTTAGTTTTGGAGCGCTGAAGCGCTTCTTTTGATTGGAGCGCTAGGGCTCTTTTTAGGCTACTTTCCGCCCTGAGAATTAAATTCTCTCTCTTATAAGAGACCTTGTCTCATAGATCTAAAAACAAAGTTCTTATTTTTTATAGGAGATGTTTCAATCTCTTATATTTCTGCGTGAGATCCTTACGACTCATAAGGGAGCAACACATTTAGGGATCCTCACGATTCCTAAGGAGAACATACACTTATGGGATCCTCATGACTCGTAAGGAGAATTCCCCTATGAGACCCTCACGGCTTATAGGATTCAAAAAGCCTTAAGATACAGGGATCTGTACCTGTTCTTAAGCCGTCATACACCCTAATTTGCCCTACAAGCGTTTCAATATTGACCCTTGTATATAATCCACGGGCACGAATAAACATTTCCCCAATAGAGTCCCACCAGCGACGAGGGATATCCTCACATGGTGAACGACCTTCGTAAGTCCTTTCGACTTATAAGGAGAAAACACTCTTGTAAGATCTTTACGACTTGTAAGAGAACATACACTTAAGAACCCTTACGATTCTTAAGAAGAAAACGTACTTACGAGATCCTCACGACTCGTAAGGAGAAACATCTTTATGAGACCCTTACGGCTCATAAAATCAAAAGCTTTAGCCTACAGGACCTTAACCCTGTTTGCTAAGCCACCTTTGTTCAAACCGACAAAGGCAAATGATAATTCGCTCCTGGCTATATCCCAGCTGTAGCGATGCCGATGCCTAAATCGGTATCAAATTCCAAGTTTAAACTCGCGGCAAAAAGTCAGCAAGCCATAAATGCATACAAAAACAGCCGAAATGATGGGGCAACTCACAATAAAATCAGCGAGTAAAATATATGCATACAAAAATAGCTGAAATGATTGGGCAACTTGCAATAAAAAGCAGCGAGTAAAGAGAAAAAATAGCCGAAATGATTGGGCACCGCGAAAAATAGCCGAAAGGATTGGGCAATCGCGACTTTCGCGATAAAAAAAAGCTGAAATGATATAGCATCGCGGAAAGAAATTAAAAAAAAATAAATATATATATATATATATATATATATATATATATATATATATAAAATGATGAAACTTTTGCCCTACAGGCGAGTCTATACTGACTCCTTTATACAATCCATGGGTATAAACAAAATGGGAATCATATGTCCCAATCGAACTCTGTCAAAGGGAAAGTCAAGTCTCAACGGCAACATCTACAGCCTAGAGATCACTAACAACGTTCTTCCTCCAGCAGGATGCAGACGCGACATCAACAAATGGAGCCACGGCATATCCCTAGCTCCAAATCTCGACAGTTCACAGACAACCTAGAGACTACCTCGGAGCCATGACAGAGTCCTTAGTTCCAAGTCTCGATGGCAACATCTACAGCCTAGAGATTACCAACAATGTTCTTTCTCCAGCAGAATGCAGACGCGATATCAACAAATGGAGCCACGGCAAAGTCCCCTGGTTCCAAATCTCGACGGTTCACAAGCAACCTAGATATCAACAGCGGCGTTCCTTCTCAACTCTAGCAGGATGCAGATGCAACGTCAACAATTGACCACAGGGTTAAAATAACGGAGCCATGGCAGAGTCCCTAGCTCCAAATCTCTATGGTTCACAGACAACCTAAAGACTACCTTGGAGCCATGGCAGAGTCCCTAGTTCTAAGTCTTGACAGCAACATCTACAGCCTAGAGATCACCAACAGCGTTCTTCCTCCAGTAGGATGCAGACGCGACATCAACAAGTGGAGCCACGGCAAGGTCCCCTAGTTCCAAATCTCGACGGTTCACAGGCAACCTAGAGATCAACAGCGGCGTTCCTTCTCAACTCCAGCAGGATGCAGATGCAACGTCAACAATTGACCCCAGTGTCAAAACAACAGAGCCATGGCAGAGTCCTTAGTTCCATGCCACGACGGTTCACAGGAAACCTAGAGACAACCGCGACATTCGTCTCGTTACAGTAGACGCAATGCCAGCAAACGAAGCAAAGGAAAATCCCTAGCTTCAGGGTCTTGATAGCAACTCAAATAAAACCTGAAAGACTATCGGAGATCATCCCACACCGGCGCGGAGTGGTTATGATTCATCGCGGCTCCCAAGCTGAGCCTAATCTCAAGTAAAAAGCGACATAGAATATCCCTAACACTTGCTCTTTCGACGGTAATACTACCTAGAAGATTGCTTGAAGACGTCTTGTCCAGCTCTCGAAGGGATCAGAGACATGACAGTCGCAAGGCTATTCGAACAGCCAGATTGCCTATCGAGAAATATATCAGCCAACGCGACGGTACCACGGGTAAAAAAACCCTAGTACCACAAACCCTAACGGACCTCTCTCGTAAAGAGCAGAGGTTAACTGTGACGTTAGGACATTCTTGCGAGAACTTCTCGGTTCGTCTTGACTCGTGAGGAAATTAGTGTCCTTGCGAGAACTTCTCGATTCGTCTTGACTCGTACGGAAAAGCCTTAGGCAATGGGGATTAAAAAACCTATTTCCTAAGCACTGGGGCCCTGCAAGTCAGTCTAAGATGGACGCTTGCATATTATTCACGGGCCACACTCTCCGAAGCCGAACATCGACAAGGAGGGAAACAACCACTTACGAGTCCTCTCGACTTGTAAGCGGGAAAATTCTCTTGTGAGATCCTTATGACTCTCAAGAGAAAGCACACTTAGGAATCCTCATGATTCCAAAGGAGAAAATACAACTACAAGATCCTCTTGACTCGTAGGGAGAAAAATCTTTATGAGACCCTCACGGCTCATAAAGTTGGAAAGTCTTAGGTGGAAGATCTGAACCTGACTCCTAAGCCATCGCTGTCCTGCAAGGAGATCAAGATAGATTATCTACAAAATGCATTTGCTAAAAGGGACATGCCACCATGAAACAAAATATGTCTTTTATTCATGAATCAAAATGAATACAAAATACAATCCTTAAAAGAATAAAAAAATACTCTCATTCAGGAGTAAGTACAAAAGTAGAATAAAAAGAAACATATATATTTTTTTAAGCCGGCGGACGATTTAATAAATTCGTCAGTCATCTTTCTTTCGCTGGGTCTCGGCTTCATGTTTTGTTATTACTATGAGACGGGTCTCAACCTGAGATTGTTGAGCCTGATACGAGGCGAGGCGACTTTCAAGCTCCTTTTCAGCAACTTTGTGAGCTTCAACCATTTCGTGAGTAAAATTAATGGCTTTATCAATGGCTACCACCTCCTTGATAGCTTCTTGAAGCACCCGCCAAAGTTCATACGCATGAGTGGTCTTAGACGTGAGTTCGGCTTAAAGTTCCCCCAAAGCATTTGAAGCTAGCTCCCTTTTCGAAAATTTTCGGTTGAGTCTTTTCTCACATGACTGCAGATTTGTGGCGCACCGTTCAATCAGCCCCCGCAAGCTCGTCTTTATGGCCACGACCTCTGAGGGAAGGCGTGTGCACTCGAGACCATGTAAGCAAGCCTCCACTAGACAACAAAACTCAACCCAGACATGCACCAATGTTTCATCATGGTAAGTGGCGAGAAAGGGCAGAGAAATGTTGACTTCAGTAGCAAATTCTTCAGCTGTGATCGAATTACCAGCACGAAGATCGTCGATAAGATCCGATAAGGAGTGAAGGTTTTGCTTTGCCATCCGTTCAGATGCGCGCCGGGCATAAGGGCCGGGTGGCATAATGATGCGAGATTCCAGCGGGATAAGAACGGGCAAAGTTGTCAAGATTCATAGACAATCAGCGAGATTTGCAAACAAAGAATAGATGGAACAACGTCAAAACATTACTTACCCACAGTCATGTAAGGAGGGTTTAAAAGATCCCTAGGCCCGTCGAGGATCTCAACTTCGTTGTCAGCTTCCATAACTACAGAAGGCATTAGCATCGTTATACGAATTAATGATAATGCAATGAGGGGGTCAAATAACACTGACCTTGCCTAGAAGAGAGGACGATGCGTTGTGGGGATATTGCCTGTGGAGCCGCCATCTCGAGCAGACGCTGGAAAGACTTTCTGGGGGATAGATCCACGATGGACGTCGCCAACCCTCGTAATTCTGAAAACAAAGAAAGATTCAGATAATGAAGAGATCATTAAAACAAATATAGAAGAATACCTTCGATGCTCCTCCTGCTTTGAACTGGAGGGATAGCAGCTTCGGCAGCCTCCTCCATACCCTCAGGCACATCATCGGGGATGTGGACTGGTGTAACAGCTTCCAGTTGAGGGTCAGCGGCCACCGCTTCAGGCTCTAATGAAGGGACGGCGGTTTTGACTACCTGTTCCACAATCTCCAGGCCGTCACCAGAAAGATCCATTAAATCGGCGGCTAATGAGGAGGCCTCTTCTGGGAGAGCAAGCACCGGGAGAACAGAAGCCACCAATGGAAGCTCTGCAGTAGGAATAGCAGCCATAATGACCTCCTCCGTACCTACTAGTGCCTCATCGGGGATATTTACAGAGTTCACGGTCAGGACGCGACTTGAGCTCAAATTCTCTGCCATTGCCGAAGTCCCTGCAAAGTTTTACGAAGATAAGAAGACATAAAAAGCGAAACAAATTACTTGCCGAAGGAAAAATACAGAAAACATGCATACAAATACGCCAAGATGCCTCTAGTATGACTTTTTCAAGCCGACATTCCTTCCTGAGGAGGTATGCTCGCCGGGGTTCAAGTGTAGATTCATGGCCGCCGGTCCATAACGACAACTCATCTTCAGAAGCGACTGAGATAGGCTGTTTGAGAGCTATTTCGCCTCCCTGTTCCAAAGGACCTATAAATATTCGCCGTATTGATAGAGGATCTTCGTAGAATATGACGGCAGGATAAGAACTCTTCGGGACGCGCACGTTCTCGGTCTCATCCTGGGAACGCCTTATAGCCTCAGCCAATTGTGTGGCTTCCTTGGCAGATGAACCCGGAAAGATAAGAGCATCATCCGGCTCTTGCATAGATATTGGTTCGTCTTGAACAATAGGCTCGGACTCCACCAAGAGGTCAAGTAGACCGGTGACCGTCTTCTTTCTCCTCTTCGACCCAGAACTAGCGCTGGTAGAAGATCGCTTCCTTCCCTTCAGTACTTTGGCGCAACGTTGGCCCACTTCACCCCCGCTATCCTCTTTCGGCGACACCACTGCTGATAACGGCATTGTCGCTGGCACTTCGGCGGAAGCCTTTGCTCGAGCTCTAGTACGCATTGGCATCCCTACAGTGGGAGGAATCGACTCGGTTTCTGCGGCCTGCGAGATGAGGACCGCACCACCATCCCTCAAAAGAGGGCGAACGAATGACCGCGGTTGCAACGGAACGCTAGCAGCTTGGGTTGGGGCAGGAGTCTTATATTCGAAGAGTACTCGCCTTTCCTCAGCAATGATAGGACCAACCGGTGGCGATACTAGCCTATAAAGGACCCTACAGATCGTGGGAGATAGTCAGGTTTTGGAATCATGAATACAGAGCCAGTGTTCAGCCACATGAAGTGATGCATGACGTCGCGAATAACTCCCAAAGATGAGGAAGGCTCAACCAAAAATGCTTCAAAAGGGACGCCCTGATTATAGCCCAATTGCCGGGCAAAGCGGTGCGGATTATACCGCATAAGGAGAGCCGTATCATTCTGGCGGAACACTAAATAGCCCGGCCTGATCGATTACAGATGCATGATCTTCCTAGGCTTTAAAGAGGGTGCTCCCCCTTTCGACAAGTCGAATAGCTATTGAACAGGCCCCACTGGAGCAGAAAGAACGCGATCAATAAACAACATTCCTCCCTCATGGGTATATGTATTGAGCAGAACACGGAGGGCCCCTAATTGAGTCGGATCGGGAGAGGAGGCATCCACCAATCTCATAACTCGAGGGAAGGTGTAGGAATCATAGAAGTTTGGCCGTTGATGTGCCACGAATGTCCCCAGCACATGCATTTCGATCCAAGATGTGAAGTAATGAAGGGGGAGATTCACAACATCTACACCTGGAGTCGAAGTGTTGGCCGCAACACTTTACCCGTGATAAAGATGCGATAATCCCGTGATGTCGATGGACAACTTTGCCCCTTCAGCTACACAATGGGCAGGATAGAAGACGGAAGCTCTCATAAAGCGTTGGTGAGACGGTATCACAAACCAGCTAAGCCAAAGGCTGATAAAACCGACAAAGAAGGTCTCTTCATCCATGTCGGGAGCCGCAATCGAACCAATAGGAACGACTGACAAGATTGAGATGTAAAACTGTGGTAGATCTTCTGCTTTAACCGGCAGTCTATCCAAACCAAACCCAAAAGGTTCATCGATACTCGCAAACTTTGAGGCCTCCTTGGATAAAATATCCCCCCGAATGAAGCAGGCGATGAAGCTATCGAAAGTGATACCCTGCCCTTCTGACTTCGCAAACAATCTGTCAAAAATACCCAGAGCCTTGATCAGACTGAGGTACTTATGACGGACGGCGGTTTCGGCTGTCAGACCATCAAGCACAGCCGTCATTGTGGAGAAAACATATTCATCAGGAGGCAGCAGTTCCTCGTAATGCTCCCCCTAATGGGTAGTTCTGAAATCTCACGAAATTCATCCAATGAGATAGACACCTCTCGATCCCCTAGCAGGAAGGTATTGGTGGGCAGATTCCACTAGTTTAAGAAGGCTTTGATCCACCAGACGTGAGGAGCATGGTAATGAAAGAGTGATGCATATACTGCCTGATATAGTCCGACCTTCTGCAGTCTTGCGCGGTGGGCAGAAAGAATTTAGAGAGCCTAAATAAGGTAGCCCACCGGGTGCCGGGAGGTGATACCCACTTTATAGACTTGTCCCCAAGGTCGATATTCACCTTGACAAATCCAACGCCCCCAGATGTCTATAGCAGGCAGGGGCTGGCTAGGTATCCCAGAGGTAGAGGGCTCCAGCCGGCCCGAAAGAGTCCAATTGGTCACTTCCACTGCATAAGCAGTCTGTGGGCGTTCCATCGGCAGTATAGGACCAAGAGGTTCCACCGGCTCCCCGCAAATGAAACTTCGGCGACCCCAGATGATGTGGCCGTACCAAGTGCCCCATAAGAGTAGATTTTTCTGATCTTTATCATGAGGTCTGATCATCGCCATTACCTCCTCGTCCGAGGGCGATTGTGGAAAAGCAGCGTCCGAGCGGGTGTAAGGGAAATAGGGAAGAGACGCCATTGTGCCTGAAATAAGGAAAAAAGGAAGCTATTAATAAAACCCATGCACATATATATATATATATATATATATAATAATAATAATAATAATAATAATAATAATAATAATAATAATAATAATAATAATAAAGCAGGATGTCTGTTTTGCGGGGCCACTGCCTACGAAACACATGGACCCTACAAAATCAATATGGCGGCTCACTAATGATGAGACAGGGTAATCATTATGAGAACAAACAGGAGATTCTCAATAAATGAACAGTGGAGTTTAAACACCTCTGCACATTCCCCCAAGAAAAAACCCATTGCAAACTCTGTGCAAATCAAAGAAGAATCTTTCTTAAAAAATTTTCAAGAACAGCTGAGAGTAAAAATCCTAAGAGGTCTTCTTGATCGATAGAGCTAAGTTCTCTGGGGGGAATTAAATTCCCTTTTAACAGAGCAATTAAATTCCAGGAAATTTTTTTAGAGCTGGGCTCTTTGGAGTGGAATTAAATTCCAGAGAAAAAAAAGAAAAAACATGTACCATCATCAATCCCCTAAGATCAGAAAAAATGCCTAACATTGGGGGCTTACTACTTAAAGATTGTGCAGTTTTAGAGCTCGGAAAGATGAGTTTCATTAAAGGGAAAAACCCTTGGTGTGGATTTAAAATCCAAAGAGAATTTTATAAAATGAGAGGAAAAAGTTCCTCGGCTGTTCAGGATCCTTACCCGAAAAAAGATTCTTTTTGGACAGAGTTAAACTATGGAATTTTTTGATCAGAGAACTGAGCTCTGAGGAAGAGAATTAAATTCTCAAAGCAAAAACAAGGAAGGAAGAAGATGAAGGAACGGAGGCGCTGCTGAGATGAGACCTATGCATTTATAAGACATGATAGGAAACGGTTCATCTTCCCCGTTCCTTAGGCAAATCCAACGGCCATAAAGGAGACAGCATTGCACTCACGTGCAAACACGTGAGAACAACGCTGTGGAGGCATTTGTTCCCTCATGGGAACTGAATAAAACATATGAATAAAGCAACGAGGAAAGCCCTCAAGTGGAGCATCACGTGCCCATACGTGATCGGGCCTCACGTGCATACACGTGACTTTTTATGGGCAAAGTCTATAGGCGTTGAATGAAATAAACAATTGGAGATGCTTAATTGGTGATGTCATGTGCCAACACGTGATGGGCTCCTGAGCCCTCTGAACTAATAGAATTAAATTCTAATTAGAAGCTTTATGCTTAATTGGTGAGGTCACGTGCCAACACGTGATGGGCTCCTGAGCCCTCTAAATTAATAGAATTAAATTCTAATTAAAAGGAATCAAAAGCCCTAATTGGAAAATATTTCCCTAGATCTTTCCAAACAAGAAAGATTGCACTCTGTAAAGTAGAGCACCGTTGGATTAAAAATTTAATGGCGATTAAAAATCACCAATTTATAGGAAGATTCTGTGCAAGGAAATATTTTCCCAAAATTTTCCAGGAACAACAAATGAAACATCTTATGTGAAATATAAGTCTTTGGATTAAAAATCCAACGATGAATAAATTCACTTAGTGATCTAAAAGATCATGTTGGTTATAAAATCAATCAAAATCTCTCAATGAGAGATTGACTGAACAAATTGATTCTTTTCTTTCTCTTATAAATAGGAGCCGAAAGAAAAAAGAGATAAAAACCCCTCCTTGAAAGCCAAAAAAAAGAGAATTTAATTCTCCAGATAGAAAAAGATCTCTTCAAAGAAAAAAGAAACTCTAGGTAAGAAAAGGAAGGAGATCATTTCATAAGCTCCTACAAAACGAAAGAGAATTTAATTCTCAAAACCAAGAGTTTAATTCTTCTAAAAAGAACTTAGTTCTTCCTCTGGTTGAAGATCTGCAGAAGCAGATCTCCCCACAAGTTGAGAATTTAATTCTCATCGGGAAGATATGTCGTGCAGATTCAAAACTTAAGGGGGAGAATTGAGTTTAAAGAATTTAAGTCTTTCAACGTAACATATAGGAATTTAATTCCTCTAAATAAAACTGGGGTTTAACTCTACAAAAGAATTTAATTTTTAAACAAAGGATTTAACTCTCCATGCACGTAAAAGAGATCAATACCTAACATGATAAATGTCAGATCACGTGCACCCACGTGAGCCCCCCTCAATGATCAAAAGAGAACAATTGATATCAGGTCACGTGCTCCGACGTGACCCCTGAACAAGCCCTTCAAAAGAAAAAGGGGAATAAAACCTAAAACAAATCCCAACTTGGGACGCCTCACGTGACCCCACGTGACCCCTTAACGAGTGCTCAGAACTTTCAAAAGAAAAAGGGGAATGAATCTAAGGCAGTTGATGCTTTTAGGGCGCCTTACATGATCCCACGTGACCCAATAGTTCTCAGCATTCAGAAAAGAATAAGAGAATTAATCTAAAGAAATTGCCAACTTTCAGGTGCCTCATGCGACCCTACGTGAGCGTTTCATTCTTAGTGTTTAACACCACTTTAACCGCCTCACGTGGGAACACGTGAGCGCCGAGTATACTCTAGTGTTTAACACTATATTCAAGCTAATCTTAGCCCAAATTAGCTAAGTCTTCTAGAGGCAAGACCCCTTTTAACCGAGCCCCATTACACTCAGATCTTCAAAAATTGATCATCTCAGATGGCGTTGAAAATAATGTTTATCCCATTGCTCCCTAATATGGCTTTTGTTCCAATGGTACATCTCTTCACACATCTGATACATGTCGTTGTAATTCTTCAACGTCTTCAGAGAAGTGGTGGGTCCCGACGACCAATAACTATCTGATGCATTTCTAAACACTGGTTACATCCAAACTTTGGACTGTAATATCCTTAAACTAACTTTGGACCGTAATGTTCTTAAACTAATCACGGACCGTAACGTCCTTAAACTAACTACGGACCGCAACGTCCTTAAACTAAAACGATAGAGCCCAAATGCTCTTTCGCTGGATCTAAATGATCCTAAAACCATGTTAACTAGATCTTAGTCTAAAATTAGATTAACGTATCCTTAACAACCATTTAAGTTGATCTTAATCTCAAACGAGATTAACGGTCCTTAAATCAATCCAATTGCAAATACCTCAATTCACATTGGTTCAAGGGTACATCCTCTCACACCTATGATATATGTCGTTGTAACTCTTCAACGTCTTCAGAGAGTTGGCGGGTCCTGACAATCAATAAATCCAATGGACCGCAACGTCCATAAACTAAACCCTACAGACTATGATATCTCTAAACTAGACTATGATGTCTTTAAACTTCATGGACTGTGACGTCCTTAAACTTATGGACCGCAATGTCCCTAAACTAAAACAATAGAGCCCAAATGCTCTTTTGTTGGATCTAAATGATCCTGTTGAGTAGATCTTAGTCTAAAATTAGATTAACATATCCTCAACAAACGTTTAAGTTGATCTTAGTCTCAAATGAGATTAACGATCTTTAAACCCAACCCAAAACCAAATCTAAGAAAATACGAATTTGGACTAATCCACGCCCTATGGGCGACAACGTAAATTAGTCTCCGTATACAATCCACGGGCAACCAAAAAAATAAAACAAACACACCCGACACGAAGTGACCATCTGGAGAAGGAGAAAATGGTTACCGCAATACGGTAGCGTAATTAACTGCAGGAGCTTGCACCTGCAGGGAAGAGCGTCCCCACAATAAAAAACCCCTCATAATGAGGGGGGAATCTGACGAAGTCTGCTACATCGGCTGCATCCGTCTAAACCTTCGATACATGGTGCCATAAATCAACTTAGCATCTTCGGAGAGGTGGACGGATAAAACCAAATAGCATCTGCCCCCAAATTCAGGAAAGACGACCTACGCGGTTTCATCTCTGTTTTCGGCGGTAAACAGTGGGCTTTTTCGGCATCGGTCAGTCTTCTTTGGCCCGTAAAACCTGGGGGAGTTGGACCGTCGTGGTCATGCATGACTGGATTGTATGGGGAGGCGTACCATTCCATAGTGCGCGTCGTTCCGACTTTAGTTCACCGCGAGATACAGGATGACCACCACGCGGCATCCCTATATTGGAAAAAATGAAAATATCCCAAGATTCGCGCCCATGCGCGCACAAATTTCGTCCCCTAGAGATTCTATTGGGGGTTATAAATAGTGAGGGTGGGTCAATCCCTTCATTCTTGCATTTCTGGAAAAAAATGGCGGGACTCATCTACACCATCGGAGAGATCGTTACCCCTGACGACGTATACTTGTACAATCAGTCTCTTTCCGAGAAGACGTTTCAGGGGGTGGTCCAACGCATTGAGGGCCACATCGGCCGCTTGCTTCCCCGTCGGTCGTCTCTTCTTCAATTGCACATGTATGCAATTTGGAGGAGGTCTCCGGTGTTGTATAACCCCCTCTCAGAGGAACTGCAGGATGAGGTTTACGATAAGCTGCATACGCTCTACGTCCTCGGCCTCGTCTCGAAGAGTTGTCATGATCGATCGGCGGCCCTTCTTTTAGAGTGTTTCCGGCTAAGACAGATCGCCAATTCTTGCCCAACGGGTGTGGTCGCCGAGCCGTTCGTGGCTTCTCGAATCCGCGGGCAGCATCAGCGGGACCGGGCCGGAGAGGCTAGAGCTTGGTTGGTGGAGGTCTCTTCGGAGTTCCACTAAAGTGCTTCTTTCACCCCTTTCCCCCTCTGTTGTAGTTTTTTTTAATCCTTTTATGTAAGGCTGGGGAGCCCATAATACCCTTGATGAATAAAATTCTCCTTTTGCGACGTGTTTTTTGTCCTCTTTACGTGTTTGAGTATGTTCATAAAAACGAAATCAAAACCGAGGAAGAGATAAACATATTGAAGAAGTTTCCTCTAATTCAGAAGACTTAAAAACTAAAATTCACATCGCTTCGTTAAAGGAAAAATATATATTCACAGACACAAATTTATTATTCACTTGTACAATTTGAGCTTTTCGGCGTTGTAAGGCCGCAGAAACTTGTGTCCCCCGGAGTCTTGTAAGCGATAGGCTCCGCCGGGCAATACTTCGGAGACGAGGAATGAGCCATCCCAGTTTGGAGAAAACTTGTTCAGCTTGTTCTGGTCTACGAATTCATTGCGTCTTAGGACCAAATCCCCTGTTTTGAAGGCACGGTGCTTAATTCGCGCGTTGTAGTAGCGAGCAGTTTGTTGTTGGTAAGCGGCCACTTTGATCTGTGCTCGGTCCCTTTTCTCTAGCAAGGTGTCTAGATTTTTCCGGAGTGCCGAGGTGTTTGCTTCGTCATTGAAGTGCTCAACTCTGTAACTGGGCAATCCTATCTCCGCTGGGACTAAAGCTTCCGTACCGTAGTAGAGGCTGAAGGGGGTCTCTCCCGTGGGTGTTTTCTTCGACGTGCGTAAGGCCCATAAAACCCGGGGTAGTTTCTCGACCCAGCTGCCCTGTCTTCCTTCTAAGCGAGTTCGAAGACCTCGAATGACATCTCGGTTGGCGACCTCGGCCTGCCCGTTGCATTGTGGGTATGTGACCACAGCAAACTTCATCGGCACATGATATTCGCTGCAGAATCCCTTGACTTTGTCATTTTCAATGTTTATATCGTGGTCGGTAATAATACACCTCGGGATCTCGAACCGGGATATTATGTTGTTCTGCAAGAATTTGATGGTCGTGGCGGCGTCAGGTTTTCTGATAGGGACAGCTTCGATCCACTTCGTAAAATAGTCTACCGCGACAAGAATGTATTTGTGTCCACCGGTGCCATTCGGGAGTTGTCCTACCATGTCCATTCCCCATTGAGCAAATGGCCAGGGGGAGGTTAGGGCCGTTAGCTCGGTCGCCGGAAGACGGGGTATGCTGCCATGAAGTTGACAGCTCTTACATTTCCTAACAAGCTTTTAGGCGTCCTGATGAATGGTCGGCCAGTAGTACCCTTGGAGCATCGTTTTCTGGACTAAGGTGCGGGCCTCTTGATGAGCTCCGCCGACGCCTTCATGTATCTCATGCAGGACGTAGTCGGTTTCGTGGGAGTCGACGCACCGAAGCAGGGGTTGCGTGTACGACTTCTTATAGAGATTTCCCTTGCTCTAGACGAAGTAGCGGGCTTTGGCTCGGAGGCGGCGTGCATCCCCTCGATCCTTAGGGAGTGTACCCTCATTCAGGAACTCTACGAGGGGCTTCCTCCAATCCTGACCTTCCCCCTGAGCAGTGTAGACTTGAAGCGCTGTCTTTCTGTCTTCCACGCTGGGCCGTGGCAAGACTTCTAAGCGGATATTCCTCTTATTGTTGGCCGTATAGGAGGAGGCCAGCTTGCTCAGGGCATCGGCCTGGGCGTTTAGATGCCGAGGAATCTGCTCCACTTGAACTTCGTCGAAGTCTTTTCGTAGCTTTTTCACCTCGACTAAGTACTTCACCATCAGCGGCTCCTGGGCCTCGAAACGGCCGGTCACTTGGCCAACAACTTGTAACATTTTAGAAAATATAAAATATTATTTTTGGAATTTAATATTAAAATAATATTTTTCACGAAAACTACCCGATTTGCAAAATTAGGGTTTTCGTAAAATGGTATAAATATATACCAATAATTGTAAAATAATTGGAGATTAAAATGATTTATTCATTTAAAAATATATTTATTGGATTTGACATTTTTACAATTAATTATATGCAGTTTAAAATTAAACCCAATTAGTGCACTGCTAATCGCGATTAGGCCAAATCCGTGTTTCTACAGTTTTCCATGGTTAGTGCACCATGTTATGTTGCATTTTGGTTATATGTTGTTTTCTTGTGTTGTTTTGGGGTATTATGTGATTTGGTTCTAAAAATAAAGAGAAGGTTAAAAAGAGATTGATTGGAGAGAGAAAGAGAGTGAGAATAAGTGAGAATAAGTGAGAGAGGGGGGGCTGCCTCATTCATTTCTTCCCCTTTGTTTATTCATCTCCTTCAACCTCATCTCCCTCAACCTTCACCTCCACATATCATCTTCAATCCTTCATCAAAACCCTACGCCCTCTTCATTAAAATTGATCCCCACCTCATCCTCAACACTTTAGACTAATCAAAGTTAGATTTTGATGACCTTGGGCATCTAGGGTTTTTCTTGAGTTGCCCAGAAAAGGTATTTCCTACACCATTAGCTTAATAATTTAGTTGCTTTAGTTTCTATTTTAGTTTAGAATTGGTTTAGTAATGATTAGTGATGTTGGAAATTCTTAGAGAAGGGATGAGTGATTGTGTGGACATGTAGTGATGTAGTGGCTGTTTACAAGACTTTAGAGATGATTCTTGACCTGGAACAGAGTAAAGAACCCAAAATACGAACTTAGGAAATTAACCATGTCGGTTTTGTGACATTTAGTGGCCTACAGGGAATCTGGAGCAACCTGGGGTAATTATGAGAAAAACAAACAATACCAGGGACCTATTTAAGACACTAGGAGGCCACCCTGCGAAGACGAATCCCAACGGAGCAGATTGGATCGAAGTGGCCGGTTTTGAGGGCAATATGGCCGGCCTCAGTGTAGGCATTTAGGTCTAGGTTTGTTCTGTAGCTCAGTTACTTCATATACAACCCCACTGCATTGTTTGTTTAGGCTCTTTTCACCAGACTAAAAATCTGGGAGTGATTTCTTGAGTTGCTGCTTTGGTGTCGAGTTTTGTTTTTCGATATTGGATTTCTTGGTTTTAGTATTTGATATTGTGTTTGGTTGTTGGGCGTTTGTACGTCAACAACAAGGGTTGTTTGATTGTTTTGCATTCGTAGGCTATAGGTTCTAATCTATGAGCGCACCGTGCGTCGTATTGGTTTTCCGAACTTGATGTTAATAGCGATTGCGATTATATATTATTGTAGGTACCTTCGTATGGATTCCGAGGAGACAGAGCATGGCATCATCGACTTCGGCAAGCAAAGATCAAGGTGAGTAGATCTATATCTATGGGGGAAGTCGGGTGGATGGCGTATAACACCCCCGCAATTTTGATGGAAACCGATATTTAGGATATAGTTAGTGAAACCTATTCAAGGAACATATGGATGTGATTAAAGGTTTAGTGTGACATGATATGAAAGAAATGATGTCTCGGAGTGATACATATATAAGGATATAATAGGTAAACATGAATCACGATATATATATAGGTAGTGCACGAGAATAAGTATGAGTTTTAGAGTAGCATGACATGAGATTTATAAGATAGGATATATATATATATATATATATATATATATATATATATATATATATATATGACTTGATGTGGGAGATAGGTGTGATGAAAAGAATATACGATGTGATACGATAACTTGAGTGATATGTCGGTATATGGATGCTAGTCGATATGAGAGGATTGCCTTTGTCGGTCCCCTGATATGAGATGGTTATGGATGCGACCTAGAATATAGGTATATAGATATATAATGTTGTGAATCATAAGCGATATGTCGTACGAGACGTTAGGTCTGTACCCTCATTGTCATATAGGTTAATAGGATCCCTAATGGTTTAATACCGTCGTACGATGATTTACCGTACGTGATGAGTTTTATGATGATTGATCCATACCCTTGACTAGAGGATGCCATACGATGGATTATACTGTACATGATGTTGTGAGGCTAGATGCTGATGGATAGATGCACCGACTTGGTCATGTTAGATACGTATACCTGTCAGCATTCGCATACGATTTACTTTATGCTACGTTCATTTCACTCTCATTGCATTTCATATACCTATGCTTGTACACCTACACCATTATTGATGGTGCGTATGTTACACTTACGCAGATTGGCCGGCTCACACACTTCATCATCGATAATTGCTATGTCTCTATACAGTAGAATTGCTGCATCATGTTATGACTCCTTGCATGATTTACTTGCTATGTTCACATCACTGTTTCATGTTGCATGAGATACAGATATGCTTACATTACTGTTATATGTTGCATACATCATGCTTTATGATTATACGCATTGAGATATGCTGTTTTCATGAGATTTCTGGATTTGAGAACTATGGTTATTTCAAAAGAAAGTATGTATTGTTTTAAAAACCCGGTTTCTCTTGATATGATATTTCCATCATGCGTTTTCTCGATTCTGAGACATGTGGTATGTGAAACTCGATTCGAGGAGTTAGATAATCCGTTTGCGGGTTCATGGTGGATCCGGTATGGTACCCCAGGGCGAAAATGGATGGTTGTGCAGTAGACGATGAGCCTGACAGAGTGATTACTACCTACCGGTGATTGGTTGGACCTGACAGTTATTCGGAGGATACCAACCGGAGTCGAGAGATGGATATGGGCCGACCCGTTCTGCCGGAGCCCACGGGCCGATCTCGTAGATGGAGCCCGCGGGACGATCCGGACTGACGGAGCCCGAGATATATGAGGATTTACATGTCGATATTGGACAAAAGTTTCATGATGTTTCAAGTGTCGATGTTGGACACTCAGGTTCCATGATTTTGATGTGTCACGAGGGACACACGTTGATTTATATCCTCATATTTTCATGCATATGTTTTTATGATATTTACATGCGTGATGTTGTTGTGTCATTGGTTGACACGTGGATGAGATCCACATGCATACAGGTATTGATTACATGGTTGGATGATACCCACATGCATATATGCTTTGAGTATATTATTGGCACATATGCAGACATGGTCACCCTAGATATCATAGTATTACCTTTATGATATAGTTGTGTAGGGTTCCTAGGCACACTAATGAGGTCTCACAAGTGATCAAACGTGGCCAATTCAAATTTTTTCATGTGCCTACAAACCCTAATACGGATCGTTAACTAGATGTATAGACGATGCAAGCAAGTAAGCGACTTTATTGCTAAATGAAAGTGACTACAACCTTTGTAGATCCGGTTCTCCACTTCCTTGGCTCCGTGATGACGTCCCTCCGCTGCACATATCGAAATCCTGACTCTGGCGAAGGTTTCGTCGGAGAAATGATCGGGCTAGGTCGTCGACTTCGATGCCGAAGATGATCTATGTCGAGGCAACTCAAGATCAAACTCCAATTTCACCAAGTCATGAAACTTATGAAGAAAACACCCTATACTACTTGGCAAGTGGTAGAGGATGAAGAAATAGGAAGTGGGTTCACTTTAGAATTGGATTTCTCACTTTTTTTCTCAAGTTGCCATTGATGGAAGCGAGGTTTTCTTCTTCGTTGAAGAAGAAGAAGAAGAAATTATGATAAGTTATTTTTAAAATAGAAAACAAAATGATCCTTATCATAATTTCAACCATGGTTTAGTGTAGAGAACTTACTAGGGTTAAGTTGAATGGTTAGGGTTAGGAGAAGAAGACAAGAATGGTTACTTTAGTCAAAGATGCATGAAGCATCAAGAAGTTTCTTGAATGAAAGCAACCATTTTTGTTTTCCTTTTCCTTATTTAACCAAAATAAATAGATAAATGAATAAGTGAGTAAATAAAAACCCTAACCATTAACATAATCATGGTTTAAGTCTTTACTGTTAGTTATATGTATGCCCTAGAGGCCATTACTGTACATAGGATGTATATTGTAGTGGATGCTGGGACATATATAGGGAGGACTTTCTTGCTCGACATGATAGTATGCTATCTGGTTACCCTTTACCTTAACGTGTACACTGATTGTCTCTCTGTTACATGTTGGTAAAGCCCTTAAGATGTGTACTTAACTACCTGGACTATGATGCGGATCATACAAGTGGGAACATGATAGTCTATAAGTACATCCTTCAAAGTCCCTAGTCGTGGGTGTATCGAGACAGGGCATCGATATACCAGAGTAGACTAGCGTATACCTTCTCGACCCGTACAGATGGGCGATGGATGATCCCATATCCATCGTTGTTTGACATCAGAGATGATATACGGGTGCTCAGTAGAGACTGGGTACACTGGACGGACTCGCCGAGAACTCTCAGATGGTATTATACCTTACGTCAGATGGCAGTTCTCTGGTGACATTGGTACAGAGTAGTCTGTTGACCCGAGATCGTTATAGAGTCTTGTGTGGTTCCCACTGTGCTTTGATTTCTATCTTACCACGTCCAAGAGGGCGTGCAAAACGGTGGTTTTTGGGTACAGTCCCGAGTCACATGGAGGCAATGAGCGATAGGAGGGGATTCGTCTCTCCCGGTATAGGGAGTTGATGTTGCGCTGTGTTCGATTGGCTATAACAGGAAATCCCTGGCCAGGGTTGCTGAGATTTACTGGTAAGTGTTACCAGTAGTTTCTCAAATTGTTATAGACCACATATCGACACGACTTATCGAGCTATTGGGGTCTGACGTTTACCACCCCTAGGCAAGATATGCGACATATCAGACGACGAGACCGGACTGTACGGTAGTGTTACTGGTTGGATTCACTGGAGTGTGAGCGGGCTTGCTCGTCGATCTTCTGATCGCTCAATATCCGGGTGGCCGTTACGTTTAGCAGACCGCTTGCGGCTTGTGGGTGTTTGATATGATCATCACCTGCTGCCGGCGTATTGACGAGTCTTTAGAGTCCTACACAGAGGTTTCCTGGCTCAAGCGAAACGAAATAGGAGCGCATATGAGATATGTGCGGGACCGAGAATAATGCGTGTATGTGATACCGTATTTCATTCTCGCGATGAATGTATCGAATGGTTGTATGCGATATAACCTAGTTATCGATTCAAGCGTTGATTCGATAAGCCGATACATTGTATACTAGTCGGTTGTGTGCGACATGACCGGATCATTGAATCAAGTGTTGATTTAATGATTTAATGCATATTTATATATTTGATATATTACTTTGCATCAACTAGTATCGGTTTACTTAAGATGGATTTTCTCACTCGGATGTGCACATTGTATATTCGATATAGTTTTGTGCACTTGATTGTATCATGTTTGATGATACATGTTTACTTGTGTTTGTGTGAAGATTGAACCATGGTTATATGAATGGTTAGGGTTATGATTATTTATTCATTCATTTATTTATTTATTAGTTTTGGAAAATAATTAGCATAATGAGAAAATGGTGGCTTTCTTTGTATGTATTATGAAGCTTCATAAAGACTTTGACCAAGTGACCATTTTGTCTCATGCTTAACCTTGACCATTCCATTCAACCATGATTAACTCTCTACACATTACCATGGTTACATTATGATAAGTATTCTTATTATTTCCTTTTTAAAAAGAACTTATCATAATATTCATCTTCTTCTTCTTCATCTTCTTCAAAGAAGAAAACCTTGGACCATCAATGGTGATTGATGAAAATGAGTGAGAAATCCAATTCTAAAGTCTACCCACTTCCTATTTCTTCATCCTCTACCTCTTGCCAAGTAGTAGAGTGTGTTTTCTTCACAAGTTTTCAAGACTTGGTGAAGTGAGAGCTTGATCTTGCGATGCTTCGACGTAGATCATCTTCGGCATGGACATCGACGACCTAGCTCGCCTATTCTCCGACGAAGCCGACGCTAGAGCCCGGGAATTCATTTAGACAGCGAGGGGACTTCGTTGCGGAGCTATGGAGGTGGAGCACCGGATCTACAAAGGTTGTATTTCCGTATTCCCTTAGTTAAGTTGTTAACTAGTTTTCTTTTTCGCCTAGAAATCTAGCCAACGATCCGTATTAGGGTTTCTCGGCACCTCTAATTTTTGAAATTGGCATGGTTGATGCCTTGTGAGACCTCACTAGAGTGCCTAGGAACCCTACAGTGGTATCAGAGCCTAGCTAGAGCCTTAGGCGAAGTTTAGACGGAGTTTGAAGTCCGAACGAACCGAAACAGCAAAATTTCCATGCTCTCTGGACTTTTTCTAAAAACTGGGTTTTTTCCAGATTAAAAATTTCTAAAAAATTCAGCAGGGTGCTATTAGAATTACTGTGAAATTCGAAGGGGTAATTCGTTAAAAGGGCAGCGGAACCGCGGCAGAAGCATGCCTTCTGCGGCGGTTCCGCGGCCAATAGATGACATCATCATCCTCTGTTTGCACAGTAACTCCTATTATGTAATGCTGGATTTTATGGGAATTTTTAATATTTATTCAAGAGTTGAATTTTCTGGGGTGATTTTGGGGTTTCGGTGTTTCGATCGAAGTATCAAATTTTGTCTGTGTGGCTTTCCGGGTATTTTTGAATATGTTAAAAAGTTCGACCGGATATAAATACCCAACTTTTCCCCTGTCGGGAAATTTCCAAGTGTTGGATCTTTCCGTAGTTTAATGACGTTCTAAGTAGTGCAAGTAATGCAATGGACCCTCTAGAAGACAACAAACCTTAACTCGATTATGTGACCGTCTTGAACTGCCCTTTGAACCTTCGGGTTTGGGGCAGTACGGCGTGCCACATGTGAGGCGTTGGCTTGACCCTTCTACGGCTGGACCGTTGGTACTGAGGCACGAATTGAATGTCGTTAGACTTATTTCATGTGTTGAGCTGTATCGGGAAAACTTGGGTGTTCGATTGTTCGATCGGAAAGTTTAACATTTTCTATTTATCCGGAATGGGATACAATAATTGGAATTCACAAGGAGTTATGAGATAACTGAATGAATGTTATAAACGTAGCACTTTAGTCTCACTTGATCGGTTGCCACGGAATTTTGATGTGATCAAAAGTCCGTCGCAATCACGTAGCGTACGCGGATACTCGCCGGATAAACTTAATAGACAGCCTCACTCCATAGCCCCGACCAAGTGACTGTAGGAGAACCCCGTCGCCGAAAGCATCCGTTCGGGTGCTCGCGGCAGCGGTGTTCCGCCTTGGTGCACTTCGTCGACGGTATCGGGGGTGCGGCCGTCTACTAAAGTTTGCGACGAGCATTCGATCAGGATGTCGGGAATCTTGTTGAATTACCCGACTTGATATTGAAAAGTGTTTTCGATAATGAGACTAAAATGCGGGGTTTATAATTGTTAGGCATGCGATGTCTAAGTAATTCATTTGGTTAGGCATGCGATGTCTATGCAGATTGCGGATTCCAACTGTTGTAGTTTTACACTTTCTTTTCTGTGACCGTAAGTGTAATATGTGATATCGCCGGTTTCGTTGCTATATGTCAACGACAATTGGGATGCGCATATTTACTTACGTTGATGACATGTGATGTTATGTGTTGCTGGATATGTTATATTGGATCGTCGTGTATGAATAGCCGGGGTTTTTTATGTGAGATGAGTGTTTTTCATTTTCATTCATGTAAAAAACTTGTATGTAATATTCTTTTATTGGGGCGCTTCCAGGTTGCGGAAGTTGTCACCTTTTGTATATTATTTACTTTTCCGCACTAGGATAGACCCAAGGAGGAGGGCACAAGTAACCGGGTTCTGTTTTTTTATGTGAGATGAGTGTTTTTCATTTTCATTCATGTAAAAAACTTGTATGTAATATTCTTTTATTGGGGCGCTTCCAGGCTGCGGAAGTTGTCACCTTTTGTATATTATTTACTTTTCCGCACTAGGATAGACCCAAGGAGGAGGGCACAAGTAACCGGGTTCTGGAGTCCAGTGGGAGACCAACTCGAGGAGTCGAGGCCGGGTCTCCTAACTCCAGAATTGGTAGGGTTGCTTGCCGCTCTCGTAGGGGTCTAGGGGTGTGGGTTTGGCTATTCATCACGACCGTGGAATCCGTGTTTTATACTGGCTCGTATTGAAAACACGGACGTCCTAGTATATCCAATATTTCATATGTTTCTTCTGCTGGGATATCTGTGATGTGATCATGTGATGTTCTGCGATAGATACAGTATATAGTATATATGATATATTATATAGACGTTACTTATGTTTTACACCCGCGCTAGCCCTGCCCCGCTCTGCCGGTAGTTACCTAACCTAACGGTGCACGAGGGGACATCGAGGCGAATGCGGATGGCATAAGTGTACGTCGTATTTATCTGTGATATTTAGGTATTTAAATGATGGGACTTCATTAATGAGATTAATGAAATAAAAGAAACCTAAGATGTTGTAGAATCGAATTTCAAAAAAATAAAACAGGTAGCTACAGTTCTTGCTTTGCACAGCGGTATATATGATATATCCTGCACCTTATTCGATAGGGAAAGGACCAAGATCCCTTCACCGGGAGTGATTCCTTTAGCAATAACTGGCAGATGCTACACATTCGGTTTGTCTTTTGATTGCTTTTAAGAGTTTTTGCTTTGCACAGTGATATATATGATATATCCCGCACCTCATTCGACGAGGAAAGGACCGACGATCCCTTCACCGGGAGTGACTTCTTTAGCAAAACTAGAAAAGCCTCAAAAGCACTCCATTTTTAAAATCATTTGATTCTACAACGATATCAAGTTCATTACGCAATAGGTTTTCAGAAAAACCTGACGTAGCCCTCCGTCATTTCAGATATGTACTGGTTAGTATTCGTGCTGCGTTTGTTGACCTCTGTCAAGGCGTAGTGTGCGGTAGCTGATTAGCGCTTATCTGCATAAGCATATGATGTGATTGATTTAGGGTAGTCGTGCGACCTTGTTGACCTCTGTCAAGGGTCGTGCGGGTGGGTTTACTTCAATCAAGAAATGACGGGTTGAACTTGACTAGCAGCCTATGGTTTGTTGACCTCTGTCAAGGTCATAGGACGCTAGGGGCAAAATATTATCGGGAATTTCAAGTGTTGAAATTTGCAATGAGATTGCATACCTTTTATGAGATAGTTGGATCCCGATACCCGCTGCGAGTAATTGTTACTCCTGGGAGAGTTTTACACATTACAATTAGCCGATCAAGTAGGTGTCTAGAAAGGTGTTAACGAGGTTACGCCTCTGGGAAAATGAGGTTTACATTAATTAGGTTCGTGCGAAAGCACGGGGGACCTCCCTCAAAGTACCGACACTGGCCTGGCTGAAAGATTGGCGAACTTGTAGTGTGTAATTAATCCCGGCTAGTCTTTCCTTTTAGGGTTTGAAGGAAGATTTGATAAAAAGCAGTGGGAGCCATCCTGATTAGATAAAATAATAACCAATCTATTCTTGCAAGAGCGCACGCCGAGTGTTTTCTTCTCTCTCTCCTGGTAGCGACCATATCACGCCTTAATCAAGATAATAATACGGATTATTGACCGAACCCGCTTGTTATACTGAGCTGGGGAACGTTGGTCCCGCTCCAACTTATAATTGTTATAAGACAGAGCAGGAAATTGGGGAATACCAGATTTCCCGTGCCGCCCAAACGAAGAAAGTGCATGCTGATGCATCATCTTCGGGTGTGTTCATTACAAAGAACTGTTTCTCAGTATCCTCCGCATCCTGGGTATTTGATACCGGATCAGGATCCCAGATATGTAATCTGCTACATAGGGCTACAAAAGGGTAGAAAAACTGAGAACGGGTGATAAGTTTCATGAGGCAGAAAACGGGGCAAGTGTTGCAGCCAAGTCTGTTGGTCACTGTCACCCTGTATTATCTATACATTGATTCTGAACGAATGTTATTAGATACCGAACCTGATATACAAAATCATATCAGTCTCTTTATTAGTAAAGAAAGGATATAATTTTGTAATGTTGGATAATGTTTTGAACATTTCCTATATCAAAAGTTGATCGGTTCAGGCACGTTATCTAAAAGCATTGATATTCTAAATCAAACTACAGTTCTCAGTATATGGAACACACACAAGAGGAAGAGTTCAGAAATGAACGGATCCTTCTTGAGGTATTGTAGACTAGGTCATATCAATGCGACCCGACTAGCTGGAGTTACATTTAGATGCATATTTAAATCAGTTTGAATTTACATCTTGTGAAACTCGCCAGTCATGTCACAAAGATAAAATGACCATAGCTCTGTTTATTGGAAACAGAGAAAGAGTTAGTGAACTCTTGGGATGATACATGTTGATGTATAAAGGTCCCCTGTCTACACATACCTGGTAAGGTTCTTTGTACTTCATTACATTCTCTGATAATCTCTCGAGATTCAGACATATGTTCCTGTTGAAACACAAGTCTGAACCTTTTGAGATATTGACAGAATAAAAGATAGAAGTAGAGAACCAATACGGGTATAAGTATTATGTCCTATGATGAGATCAAGGAGGAGAATACTTGAGCACGGAAATTCTGGACTATTTTAAAGGAGAATGAGATTCTCTCTCAGAATTACTCCTCTGTATACACCATAGCACGATGGTATATCGAGGCGGAGCAGATACACCCTATTTGATATGGTGTGCTCTATGATGAGTACTACTGAGTTACTTATTTCCTTTTGGGTGTTATGCACTTGAGAAGTTGCATACCTATTGAAAAGGGTTCCAATCAAATCAGTTGCCTACCACTTCATATGTGATATGGAAAGGGAAGAGCCCATATCTTAAGTTAGTTGAGATTTGGGGTTGACCGGCCTATGTCTAAAAGCATAATCCGGATAAGCTCGAGGCAAATACTGTTATGTAGAACTGGAAATGTTCCAGCTATACAGATTGCAGCTGATGATTTGATAGAACCAAAGGATTCAGTGGATTCCAACGAACCTCAACCTCTCCGCCGATCTAGTAGGGTTCCTCACCCACCTGAGAGTTGCTTCGGTTTCTCGATGACAGTGGGAGCGAGGAATGCATCATGAGATGATGACCCAACTAGTTTCGAGCTGGCCATCAGGAGTGAGACTCTGTAAGAATGGCTGGATGCTTAGCGATCTGAGATGGAATCCTTATACACCAACAAAGTATGGACTTTGGTTGCTATATCTGAAGGGTTAAATCCCCATCAGGAGCAAGTATATCTTGAGAAGATTACTTGGTGTAAATGGAAAAGTTGAGACTTTCAAAGCTAGACTTGTTAAAGGTTTTCGTCATTGACCAGGTGTGGATAATGATAAAACCTTTTCCAGTACATATGCTTAAGTCCATCCAGATCCTACTTGTCACGGCTACATACCATGACTACGATATCTGGTGGTTGGGTGTCATGACTGCTTTTCTAAATCATGTTTTAGAAGAGTGCGTCTATAAGTACACAGCCAGAGGGCCTCGTAGACAGTTGGAGCAGCGGAAACATGAGCAAGATGCTTTATCTGATAAAGCAGGCATCGCGGAGTTGGAACATCTGTTTTGATGGATTAGTCAAAGAAGTTGACATCATCAAAATGGTAGATGAACCTTGTATATACAAAAAGGTAGTAGGGAGTATGGTGGTGATCCTCGTAGAGTACGTGGATGACATACTCTTGATAAGAAAGGAGTTTCCTATGCTACGCTCGGTCAATCTCCGCTTATCACAATGATTCTCCATACAGGATCAAAGTGATACCTCCTAAATCCTGAGTTTTGGATCTATGAGATAGATTTAATTGGATGTTAGGATTCTCACTAGTTATAGTGAGATGGTATCAATCGATCCTGGGGAGAATCACTGGAAGTGTTCCAGGGTGATAAAGACGACTGAATGTCAGTCGCAGGCATTGTCTTTACCCTCAGTAAAGGGACGGTATGTTGGAAGAGTTCCAAGATAGATACCGTGACATACTAGACGATAAAGGCTGGATACATCGCTACTAAAAATGCTACCAAAGAGGCTGTTTGGGTGTATATTGGTTCATGAGATGAACTATGTTCCTACCATTGTGAGACAATGGAGTTGTGGCTTATGCCAAGGAACGCAGGTCCCATCAGTGTTCCAGACATATTCTAAGGCAGTATCACCTGATCATGGAGATGGTTGATCTCCAGGGGATCGAGGTCAGGAGAGTAGACTCAGAGGACAACACGGCGGATCCACTCATGAAGGCCTATTCCCAGAGAGAGACTTTTATGGGATAGTTGAGTATGAGATACTACAACCACTGCTACAGATAGCCCTAGTGCAAGTGGGAGATTGTTAGTTATATGTATGCCCTAGAGGCCATTACTGTACATAGGATGTATATTGTAGTGGATGCTGGGACATATATAGGGAGGACTTTCTTGCTCGACATGATAGTATGCTATCTGGTTACCCTTTACCTTAACGTGTACACTGATTGTCTCTCTGTTACATGTTGGTAAAGCCCTTAGGATGTGTACTTGACTACCTGGACTATGATGCGGATCATACAAGTGGGAACATGGTAGTCTATAAGTACATCCTTCAAAGTCCCTAGTCGTGGGTGTATCGAGACAGGGCATCGATATACCAGAGTAGACTAGCGTATACCTTCTCAACCCGTACAGATGGGCGATGGATGATCCCATATCCATCGGTGTTTGACATCAGAGATGATATACGGGTGCTCAGTAGAGACTGGGTACACTGGACGGACTCGCCGAGAACTCTCAGATGGTATTATACCTTACGTCAGATGGCAGTTCTCTGGTGACACTGGTACAGAGTAGTCTGTTGACCCGAGATCGTCATAGAGTCTTGTGTGGTTCCCACTGTGCTTTGATTTCTATCTTACCACGTCCAAGAGGGCGTGCAAAACGGTGGTTTTTGGGTACAGTCCCGAGTCACATGGAGGCAATGAGCGATAGGAGGGGATTCGTCTCTCCCGGTATAGGGAGTTGATGTTGCGCTGTGTTCGATTGGCTATAACAGGAAATCCCTGGCCAGGGTTGCTGAGATTTACTGGTAAGTGTTACCAGTAGTTTCTCGAATTGTTATAGACCTCATATCGACATGACTTATCGAGCTATTGGGGTCTGACGTTTACCACCCCTAGGCAAGATATGCGACATATCAGACGACGAGACCGGACTGTACGGTAGTGTTACTGGTTGGATTCACTGGAGTGTGAGCGGGCTTGCTCGTCGATCTTCTGATCGCTCAATACCCGGGTGGCCGTTACGTTTAGCAGACCGCTTGCGGCTTGTGGGTGTTTGATATGATCATCACCTGCTGCCGGCGTATTGACGAGTCTTTAGAGTCCTACACAGAGGTTTCCTGGCTCAAGCGAAACGAAATAGGAGCGCATATGAGATATGTGCGGGACCGAGAATAATGCGTGTATGTGATACCGTATTTCATTCTCGCGATGAATGTATCGAATGGTTGTATGCGATATAACCTAGTTATCGATTCAAGCGTTGATTCGATAAGCCGATACATTGTATACTAGTCGGTTGTGTGCGACATGACCGGATCATTGAATCAAGTGTTGATTTAATGATTTAATGCATATTTATATATTTGATATATTACTTTGCATCAACTAGTATCGGTTTACTTAAGATGGATTTTCTCACTCGGATGTGCACATTGTATATTCGATATAGTTTTGTGCACTTGATTGTATCATGTTTGATGATACATGTTTACTTGTGTTTGTGTGAAGATTGAACCATGGTTATATGAATGGTTAGGGTTATGATTATTTATTCATTCATTTATTTATTTATTAGTTTTGGAAAATAATTAGCATAATGAGAAAATGGTGGCTTTCTTTGTATGTATTATGAAGCTTCATAAAGACTTTGACCAAGTGACCATTTTGTCTCATGCTTAACCTTGACCATTCCATTCAACCATGATTAACTCTCTACACATTACCATGGTTACATTATGATAAGTATTCTTATTATTTCCTTTTTAAAAAGAACTTATCATAATATTCATCTTCTTCTTCTTCATCTTCTTCAAAGAAGAAAACCTTGGACCATCAATGGTGATTGATGAAAATGAGTGAGAAATCCAATTCTAAAGTCTACCCACTTCCTATTTCTTCATCCTCTACCTCTTGCCAAGTAGTAGAGTGTGTTTTCTTCACAAGTTTTCAAGACTTGGTGAAGTGAGAGCTTGATCTTGCGATGCTTCGACGTAGATCATCTTCGGCATGGACATCGACGACCTAGCTCGCCTATTCTCCGACGAAGCCGACGCTAGAGCCCGGGAATTCATTTAGACAGCGAGGGGACTTCGTTGCGGAGCTATGGAGGTGGAGCACCGGATCTACAAAGGTTGTATTTCCGTATTCCCTTAGTTAAGTTGTTAACTAGTTTTCTTTTTCGCCTAGAAATCTAGCCAACGATCCGTATTAGGGTTTCTCGGCACCTCTAATTTTTGAAATTGGCATGGTTGATGCCTTGTGAGACCTCACTAGAGTGCCTAGGAACCCTACAGTGGTATCAGAGCCTAGCTAGAGCCTTAGGCGAAGTTTAGACGGAGTTTGAAGTCCGAACGAACCGAAACAGCAAAATTTCCATGCTCTCTGGACTTTTTCTAAAAACTGGGTTTTTTCCAGATTAAAAATTTCTAAAAAATTCAGCAGGGTGCTATTAGAATTACTGTGAAATTCGAAGGGGTAATTCGTTAAAAGGGCAGCGGAACCGCGGCAGAAGCATGCCTTCTGCGGCGGTTCCGCGGCCAATAGATGACATCATCATCCTCTGTTTGCACAGTAACTCCTATTATGTAATGCTGGATTTTATGGGAATTTTTAATATTTATTCAAGAGTTGAATTTTCTGGGGTGATTTTGGGGTTTCGGTGTTTCGATCGAAGTATCAAATTTTGTCTGTGTGGCTTTCCGGGTATTTTTGAATATGTTAAAAAGTTCGACCGGATATAAATACCCAACTTTTCCCCTGTCGGGAAATTTCCAAGTGTTGGATCTTTCCGTAGTTTAATGACGTTCTAAGTAGTGCAAGTAATGCAATGGACCCTCTAGAAGACAACAAACCTTAACTCGATTATGTGACCGTCTTGAACTGCCCTTTGAACCTTCGGGTTTGGGGCAGTACGGCGTGCCACATGTGAGGCGTTGGCTTGACCCTTCTACGGCTGGACCGTTGGTACTGAGGCACGAATTGAATGTCGTTAGACTTATTTCATGTGTTGAGCTGTATCGGGAAAACTTGGGTGTTCGATTGTTCGATCGGAAAGTTTAACATTTTCTATTTATCCGGAATGGGATACAATAATTGGAATTCACAAGGAGTTATGAGATAACTGAATGAATGTTATAAACGTAGCACTTTAGTCTCACTTGATCGGTTGCCACGGAATTTTGATGTGATCAAAAGTCCGTCGCAATCACGTAGCGTACGCGGATACTCGCCGGATAAACTTAATAGACAGCCTCACTCCATAGCCCCGACCAAGTGACTGTAGGAGAACCCCGTCGCCGAAAGCATCCGTTCGGGTGCTCGCGGCAGCGGTGTTCCGCCTTGGTGCACTTCGTCGACGGTATCGGGGGTGCGGCCGTCTACTAAAGTTTGCGACGAGCATTCGATCAGGATGTCGGGAATCTTGTTGAATTACCCGACTTGATATTGAAAAGTGTTTTCGATAATGAGACTAAAATGCGGGGTTTATAATTGTTAGGCATGCGATGTCTAAGTAATTCATTTGGTTAGGCATGCGATGTCTATGCAGATTGCGGATTCCAACTGTTGTAGTTTTACACTTTCTTTTCTGTGACCGTAAGTGTAATATGTGATATCGCCGGTTTCGTTGCTATATGTCAACGACAATTGGGATGCGCATATTTACTTACGTTGATGACATGTGATGTTATGTGTTGCTGGATATGTTATATTGGATCGTCGTGTATGAATAGCCGGGGTTTTTTATGTGAGATGAGTGTTTTTCATTTTCATTCATGTAAAAAACTTGTATGTAATATTCTTTTATTGGGGCGCTTCCAGGTTGCGGAAGTTGTCACCTTTTGTATATTATTTACTTTTCCGCACTAGGATAGACCCAAGGAGGAGGGCACAAGTAACCGGGTTCTGTTTTTTTATGTGAGATGAGTGTTTTTCATTTTCATTCATGTAAAAAACTTGTATGTAATATTCTTTTATTGGGGCGCTTCCAGGCTGCGGAAGTTGTCACCTTTTGTATATTATTTACTTTTCCGCACTAGGATAGACCCAAGGAGGAGGGCACAAGTAACCGGGTTCTGGAGTCCAGTGGGAGACCAACTCGAGGAGTCGAGGCCGGGTCTCCTAACTCCAGAATTGGTAGGGTTGCTTGCCGCTCTCGTAGGGGTCTAGGGGTGTGGGTTTGGCTATTCATCACGACCGTGGAATCCGTGTTTTATACTGGCTCGTATTGAAAACACGGACGTCCTAGTATATCCAATATTTCATATGTTTCTTCTGCTGGGATATCTGTGATGTGATCATGTGATGTTCTGCGATAGATACAGTATATAGTATATATGATATATTATATAGACGTTACTTATGTTTTACACCCGCGCTAGCCCTGCCCCGCTCTGCCGGTAGTTACCTAACCTAACGGTGCACGAGGGGACATCGAGGCGAATGCGGATGGCATAAGTGTACGTCGTATTTATCTGTGATATTTAGGTATTTAAATGATGGGACTTCATTAATGAGATTAATGAAATAAAAGAAACCTAAGATGTTGTAGAATCGAATTTCAAAAAAATAAAACAGGTAGCTACAGTTCTTGCTTTGCACAGCGGTATATATGATATATCCTGCACCTTATTCGATAGGGAAAGGACCAAGATCCCTTCACCGGGAGTGATTCCTTTAGCAATAACTGGCAGATGCTACACATTCGGTTTGTCTTTTGATTGCTTTTAAGAGTTTTTGCTTTGCACAGTGATATATATGATATATCCCGCACCTCATTCGACGAGGAAAGGACCGACGATCCCTTCACCGGGAGTGACTTCTTTAGCAAAACTAGAAAAGCCTCAAAAGCACTCCATTTTTAAAATCATTTGATTCTACAACGATATCAAGTTCATTACGCAATAGGTTTTCAGAAAAACCTGACGTAGCCCTCCGTCATTTCAGATATGTACTGGTTAGTATTCGTGCTGCGTTTGTTGACCTCTGTCAAGGCGTAGTGTGCGGTAGCTGATTAGCGCTTATCTGCATAAGCATATGATGTGATTGATTTAGGGTAGTCGTGCGACCTTGTTGACCTCTGTCAAGGGTCGTGCGGGTGGGTTTACTTCAATCAAGAAATGACGGGTTGAACTTGACTAGCAGCCTATGGTTTGTTGACCTCTGTCAAGGTCATAGGACGCTAGGGGCAAAATATTATCGGGAATTTCAAGTGTTGAAATTTGCAATGAGATTGCATACCTTTTATGAGATAGTTGGATCCCGATACCCGCTGCGAGTAATTGTTACTCCTGGGAGAGTTTTACACATTACAATTAGCCGATCAAGTAGGTGTCTAGAAAGGTGTTAACGAGGTTACGCCTCTGGGAAAATGAGGTTTACATTAATTAGGTTCGTGCGAAAGCACGGGGGACCTCCCTCAAAGTACCGACACTGGCCTGGCTGAAAGATTGGCGAACTTGTAGTGTGTAATTAATCCCGGCTAGTCTTTCCTTTTAGGGTTTGAAGGAAGATTTGATAAAAAGCAGTGGGAGCCATCCTGATTAGATAAAATAATAACCAATCTATTCTTGCAAGAGCGCACGCCGAGTGTTTTCTTCTCTCTCTCCTGGTAGCGACCATATCACGCCTTAATCAAGATAATAATATGGATTATTGACCGAACCCGCTTGTTATACTGAGCTGGGGAACGTTGGTCCCGCTCCAACTTATAATTGTTATAAGACAGAGCAGGAAATTGGGGAATACCAGATTTCCCGTGCCGCCCAAACGAAGAAAGTGCATGCTGATGCATCATCTTCGGGTGTGTTCATTACAAAGAACTGTTTCTCAGTATCCTCCGCATCCTGGGTATTTGATACCGGATCAGGATCCCAGATATGTAATCTGCTACATAGGGCTACAAAAGGGTAGAAAAACTGAGAACGGGTGATAAGTTTCATGAGGCAGAAAACGGGGCAAGTGTTGCAGCCAAGTCTGTTGGTCACTGTCACCCTGTATTATCTATACATTGATTCTGAACGAATGTTATTAGATACCGAACCTGATATACAAAATCATATCAGTCTCTTTATTAGTAAAGAAAGGATATAATTTTGTAATGTTGGATAATGTTTTGAACATTTCCTATATCAAAAGTTGATCGGTTCAGGCACGTTATCTAAAAGCATTGATATTCTAAATCAAACTACAGTTCTCAGTATATGGAACACACACAAGAGGAAGAGTTCAGAAATGAACGGATCCTTCTTGAGGTATTGTAGACTAGGTCATATCAATGCGACCCGACTAGCTGGAGTTACATTTAGATGCATATTTAAATCAGTTTGAATTTACATCTTGTGAAACTCGCCAGTCATGTCACAAAGATAAAATGACCATAGCTCTGTTTATTGGAAACAGAGAAAGAGTTAGTGAACTCTTGGGATGATACATGTTGATGTATAAAGGTCCCCTGTCTACACATACCTGGTAAGGTTCTTTGTACTTCATTACATTCTCTGATAATCTCTCGAGATTCAGACATATGTTCCTGTTGAAACACAAGTCTGAACCTTTTGAGATATTGACAGAATAAAAGATAGAAGTAGAGAACCAATACGGGTATAAGTATTATGTCCTATGATGAGATCAAGGAGGAGAATACTTGAGCACGGAAATTCTGGACTATTTTAAAGGAGAATGAGATTCTCTCTCAGAATTACTCCTCTGTATACACCATAGCACGATGGTATATCGGGGCGGAGCAGATACACCCTATTTGATATGGTGTGCTCTATGATGAGTACTACTGAGTTACTTATTTCCTTTTGGGTGTTATGCACTTGAGAAGTTGCATACCTATTGAAAAGGGTTCCAATCAAATCAGTTGCCTACCACTTCATATGTGATATGGAAAGGGAAGAGCCCATATCTTAAGTTAGTTGAGATTTGGGGTTGACCGGCCTATGTCTAAAAGCATAATCCGGATAAGCTCGAGGCAAATACTGTTATGTAGAACTGGAAATGTTCCAGCTATACAGATTGCAGCTGATGATTTGATAGAACCAAAGGATTCAGTGGATTCCAACGAACCTCAACCTCTCCGCCGATCTAGTAGGGTTCCTCACCCACCTGAGAGTTGCTTCGGTTTCTCGATGACAGTGGGAGCGAGGAATGCATCATGAGATGATGACCCAACTAGTTTCGAGCTGGCCATCAGGAGTGAGACTCTGTAAGAATGGCTGGATGCTTAGCGATCTGAGATGGAATCCTTATACACCAACAAAGTATGGACTTTGGTTGCTATATCTGAAGGGTTAAATCCCCATCAGGAGCAAGTATATCTTGAGAAGATTACTTGGTGTAAATGGAAAAGTTGAGACTTTCAAAGCTAGACTTGTTAAAGGTTTTCGTCATTGACCAGGTGTGGATAATGATAAAACCTTTTCCAGTACATATGCTTAAGTCCATCCAGATCCTACTTGTCACGGCTACATACCATGACTACGATATCTGGTGGTTGGGTGTCATGACTGCTTTTCTAAATCATGTTTTAGAAGAGTGCGTCTATAAGTACACAGCCAGAGGGCCTCGTAGACAGTTGGAGCAGCGGAAACATGAGCAAGATGCTTTATCTGATAAAGCAGGCATCGCGGAGTTGGAACATCTGTTTTGATGGATTAGTCAAAGAAGTTGACATCATCAAAATGGTAGATGAACCTTGTATATACAAAAAGGTAGTAGGGAGTATGGTGGTGATCCTCGTAGAGTACGTGGATGACATACTCTTGATAAGAAAGGAGTTTCCTATGCTACGCTCGGTCAATCTCCGCTTATCACAATGATTCTCCATACAGGATCAAAGTGATACCTCCTAAATCCTGAGTTTTGGATCTATGAGATAGATTTAATTGGATGTTAGGATTCTCACTAGTTATAGTGAGATGGTATCAATCGATCCTGGGGAGAATCACTGGAAGTGTTCCAGGGTGATAAAGACGACTGAATGTCAGTCGCAGGCATTGTCTTTACCCTCAGTAAAGGGACGGTATGTTGGAAGAGTTCCAAGATAGATACCGTGACATACTAGACGATAAAGGCTGGATACATCGCTACTAAAAATGCTACCAAAGAGGCTGTTTGGGTGTATATTGGTTCATGAGATGAACTATGTTCCTACCATTGTGAGACAATGGAGTTGTGGCTTATGCCAAGGAACGCAGGTCCCATCAGTGTTCCAGACATATTCTAAGGCAGTATCACCTGATCATGGAGATGGTTGATCTCCAGGGGATCGAGGTCAGGAGAGTAGACTCAGAGGACAACACGGCGGATCCACTCATGAAGGCCTATTCCCAGAGAGAGACTTTTATGGGATAGTTGAGTATGAGATACTACAACCACTGCTACAGATAGCCCTAGTGCAAGTGGGAGATTGTTAGTTATATGTATGCCCTAGAGGCCATTACTGTACATAGGATGTATATTGTAGTGGATGCTGGGACATATATAGGGAGGACTTTCTTGCTCGACATGATAGTATGCTATCTGGTTACCCTTTACCTTAACGTGTACACTGATTGTCTCTCTGTTACATGTTGGTAAAGCCCTTAGGATGTGTACTTGACTACCTGGACTATGATGCGGATCATACAAGTGGGAACATGGTAGTCTATAAGTACATCCTTCAAAGTCCCTAGTCGTGGGTGTATCGAGACAGGGCATCGATATACCAGAGTAGACTAGCGTATACCTTCTCAACCCGTACAGATGGGCGATGGATGATCCCATATCCATCGGTGTTTGACATCAGAGATGATATACGGGTGCTCAGTAGAGACTGGGTACACTGGACGGACTCGCCGAGAACTCTCAGATGGTATTATACCTTACGTCAGATGGCAGTTCTCTGGTGACACTGGTACAGAGTAGTCTGTTGACCCGAGATCGTCATAGAGTCTTGTGTGGTTCCCACTGTGCTTTGATTTCTATCTTACCACGTCCAAGAGGGCGTGCAAAACGGTGGTTTTTGGGTACAGTCCCGAGTCACATGGAGGCAATGAGCGATAGGAGGGGATTCGTCTCTCCCGGTATAGGGAGTTGATGTTGCGCTGTGTTCGATTGGCTATAACAGGAAATCCCTGGCCAGGGTTGCTGAGATTTACTGGTAAGTGTTACCAGTAGTTTCTCGAATTGTTATAGACCTCATATCGACATGACTTATCGAGCTATTGGGGTCTGACGTTTACCACCCCTAGGCAAGATATGCGACATATCAGACGACGAGACCGGACTGTACGGTAGTGTTACTGGTTGGATTCACTGGAGTGTGAGCGGGCTTGCTCGTCGATCTTCTGATCGCTCAATACCCGGGTGGCCGTTACGTTTAGCAGACCGCTTGCGGCTTGTGGGTGTTTGATATGATCATCACCTGCTGCCGGCGTATTGACGAGTCTTTAGAGTCCTACACAGAGGTTTCCTGGCTCAAGCGAAACGAAATAGGAGCGCATATGAGATATGTGCGGGACCGAGAATAATGCGTGTATGTGATACCGTATTTCATTCTCGCGATGAATGTATCGAATGGTTGTATGCGATATAACCTAGTTATCGATTCAAGCGTTGATTCGATAAGCCGATACATTGTATACTAGTCGGTTGTGTGCGACATGACCGGATCATTGAATCAAGTGTTGATTTAATGATTTAATGCATATTTATATATTTGATATATTACTTTGCATCAACTAGTATCGGTTTACTTAAGATGGATTTTCTCACTCGGATGTGCACATTGTATATTCGATATAGTTTTGTGCACTTGATTGTATCATGTTTGATGATACATGTTTACTTGTGTTTGTGTGAAGATTGAACCATGGTTATATGAATGGTTAGGGTTATGATTATTTATTCATTCATTTATTTATTTATTAGTTTTGGAAAATAATTAGCATAATGAGAAAATGGTGGCTTTCTTTGTATGTATTATGAAGCTTCATAAAGACTTTGACCAAGTGACCATTTTGTCTCATGCTTAACCTTGACCATTCCATTCAACCATGATTAACTCTCTACACATTACCATGGTTACATTATGATAAGTATTCTTATTATTTCCTTTTTAAAAAGAACTTATCATAATATTCATCTTCTTCTTCTTCATCTTCTTCAAAGAAGAAAACCTTGGACCATCAATGGTGATTGATGAAAATGAGTGAGAAATCCAATTCTAAAGTCTACCCACTTCCTATTTCTTCATCCTCTACCTCTTGCCAAGTAGTAGAGTGTGTTTCCTTCACAAGTTTTCAAGACTTGGTGAAGTGAGAGCTTGATCTTGCGATGCTTCGATGTAGATCATCTTCGGCATGGACATCGACGACCTAGCTCGCCTATTCTCCGACGAAGCCGACGCTAGAGCCCGGGAATTCATTTAGACAGCGAGGGGACTTCGTTGCGGAGCTATGGAGGTGGAGCACCGGATCTACAAAGGTTGTATTTCCGTATTCCCTTAGTTAAGTTGTTAACTAGTTTTCCTTTTCGCCTAGAAATCTAGCCAACGATCCGTATTAGGGTTTCTCGGCACCTCTAATTTTTGAAATTGGCATGGTTGATGCCTTGTGAGACCTCACTAGAGTGCCTAGGAACCCTACATTTACACAAACCCAAGTTTGCATGTATCATCAAACATGATACAAACAAGTGCACAAAAGTATATCACATATACAACTTGTGTATTTCAAGTGAGAAAATCCATTTAAAGTGAACAATACTAGTTAATGCAAAGTAATATATCAAATATATAATTATGCATTAAATCATTAAATCAATAATTGATTTAACGATCCGGTCATATCGCATATAACCGACTAATATCCAATGTATCGGCTTATCGAATCAATTCTTGATTCGATAACTAGGTTATATCGCATACAGCCAATCGATACATTCATCGCGAGAATAGAATACGGTATCACATACACGCATTATTCTCGGTCCCGCACATATCTCTTATGCACTCCTATTTCGTTTCGCTTGAGCCAGGAAACCTCTGTGTAGGACTCTAAAGACTCGTCAATACGCCGGAAGCAGGTGATGATCATATCAAACACCCATAAGCCGCAAGCGGTCTGCTAAACGTAACGGCCACCCGGGTATTGAACGATCAGAAGATCGACGAGCAAGCCCGCTCACACTCCTGTGAATCCAACCAGTAACACTTACCGTACAGTCCGGTCTGTTCGTCTGATATGTCGCATATCTCACATAGGGGTGGTAAACGTCAGACCCCAATAGCTTGATAAGTCATGCTGACGTGAGGTCCATAACATGTGTGAAACTACTGATAACACTTACCAGTAGATCACTGCAACCCTGGCCAGGGATTTCCAGTTATGGACAGTCGAGCATAGCGCAACATCAACCCCCAATACCGGAAAAGACGAATCCCCTCCTATCGCTCATTGCCTCCATGTGAATCAGGACTGTACCCAAAAATCACCTGTTTGTACGACTCAGTAGAGCCGTGGTAGAGTGGAAATCAAAGCACAGTGGGAGACACACAAGACTCTATGACGATCTTGGGTCGACAGACTAAGCTGTACCAGTGTCACCAGAGAACTGCCATCTGACGTGAGGTATAATACCATCTGGGAGTTCTCGGCGAGTCCGTTCAGTGTACCCAGTCTCCACTGAGCACCCGCATACCATCTCTGATGTCAAACACCAATGGATATGGGATCATCCATCGCCCATCACATGGGTCGAGAAGATATGCGCTAGTCTACTCTGGAATATCGATGCTCCATCTCGATATTCCCACGACTAGGAACTTTGAAGGATGTACTCATGGACTACCCAGCCCCCACTAGTATGATCTGCATCACAGTCCTGGAAGTCGAGTACACATCCTAAGGGCTTTATCAACATGTAACAGAGAGACAGAAAATATACATGTTAAGATAAAGAGCAACCAGATAGCGTACTATCATGTTGAGCAAGAAAGTCCTACCTATATATGTCCCAGCATCCACTACAATATACATCCAATGTACAGTAATGGCCTCTTGGGCATACATATAACTAACAAGTTGACCTAGGAAATCGTTATTTTATTCGATTTCTACCTGTTGATGTTCTCTACTTACGAGTTGGCAACTCACCCCCATTGTGCCACAGTTCTTGCAGGTTGACCGCAGGATCAGTAGCGGCATCGCTGGCACACATGCATTCGGGTGATTACTTTGGTAGGTGGTACATGTTGGATCGTACCACTCTATCATTTATTATTCATATTGTATTTAGTCAACTCCATCAATCAAAACTAGTATTTGTATAATTAGTAAGACTTAGTGAGACTTGTAGTTGTGAGACTTGAGCGATGGGTTTTATGTTCACTTTTGGGTTGATATCTTGCTTTATTCATTATCTTTTGTGTGGATCTTCGCCGTTGGGTGTCGTATACTTATTTTATGACTTGCGTGGTTGCGATTCCGCTGATTGGCGAAGAGCTAGCTCCCGCTTGGGGATGTCTTTTTTATTATCATGTATTTGTGGTTTTGGATCAAAATATACAAAGGAGGTGTTGCCCAAATTTTTAAAAGACGAAACATGTTTTTCAACTAGCGTAACCCATTTGCATTTTTCATGTTCCATTATCTATGCATTAAGAAAACACTTGATTTCATTATACCTTTATTTCAAAACTTCACCTCTTTTATTTTATTTAAAAAGGTTTAGATTTCTGGGCTTCGGCTTACTTGATTTACGTTACGCCTTTAGAAGTGGCGTGATTTAAGTGCCGGTCATGAACTAAATTTTGGGTCGTGAGCGGAATCGCTGTGAATTCGGATTGCCTTCAGCCCCACACCAGAGGCTATTTGTAGTCCAGCTAGCAGAGCCTCGTATTCTGCGGCATTGTTTGAAGCTCTGAATCCGAACTTCAAAGAGTACTCCATTTCTACCTCGTTCGGGCCTCGAATGACAAGGCCAGCGTTGCTCCCCTCCTCGGTAGAGGATCCGTCAATGTAGAGGACCCAGTCCGGGATGGAGTCAAGCCTTTCCTCGGCCGAGGGTTGAGGCCCAGGGAAGGGCGCCGACACTGCCTCCTTGTTGGGGATAGTACATTCGACAACGAAATCTGTGAAGACTTTGTAAGTCGGTGTACAACACCCCAATACTTGTGGGGAGGCGGAATTTTCAAAAACGAACTTGTTTAGTGAACAAATATCGACTAACCGCTTAAATCGAAGCTAAACGATAACTAACCATACACAAAGATGTTCTAAACTACTATGCTTAGGGATTATACCTAATGAACCAAGTCCTTCGTCTTTACGATCTCCACGTCCTCCTCGGCCTTCTCGATGTAGTAGACGATCCACCCGAGAGCAAAACTCCAAGCTTAGCCTCTAACCTTGAGGCAACTAAACTTCTTTAATTGCTAATCAAAGAAGATAGATGATATAGAGTGAGGGTTATGGATAGATTAGTCTATCTAATCCTTGTACTCAACACATGAGAGGGTAGGATTAGGGTTTGAAGAGAGAGAGCTTGAGGAGAGAGAATGTGAAGATAATAATTGAAATGAGAAAATGAGTTATCATAATATATATGAAGCATTTCTTTTTATCAAGAAAAGAAAAACAAATGATGAATAATCATGCTTCATAAATATCAAATGGTGATTCATGACCATGAGTCATTAAGCATTTATGATGCATTAATGATATGGATGAATCACTCATATGACTCACTAAACTCATTCAATGTATATGCCACCATAACCTCCTTAGTCACCATCTTCTAGAAGCTTCTCGCACAATTACGAGAACGCCCCTCCTATCCATGAAAACACGGAAAAACTTTAGACTGTATAAATCCAATAACCGAATACCAGTAACTGGCTTAAACCAAAGCCGACCGGTAAAAACTGTCCGAACGACGTACGTGTGTAAACACACGTATGCGTCCGAACCCTTTGTCGTAAAACCATACGACCTCTATATCGTTTCGCCTGGAGTAGAAAACTCTCTGTGTGGGACTCTAGAGACTTGACTACTACGCTGGCAGTGGGTTTAACCACAGACCGTAAGCGGCACTAGCTGTACGTAACGGTCTCCAGGTAGATGTCGATAAGAAGGCCGATGAGGAAACCCATCCGAACTCCTACTGAGCCTGCTGTGACAATCTCCGTACAGTCCGGTCTGTTCGTCTAAGACTATCGCATATCCGGCCTAGGGGGCGGCAAGCGTCAGTCCCCTAAAAGCGGAATAAGTCGTATCGGAGTGAAGCCCATTACACCCTGAGAAACTACTGGAACCTACCAGCAAATCTCGCTTGCCCTGGCCAGGGACTTTGCGTAATGGCTCTCTGACACAGCGCGATATCAACTCCCAATACCGGGAGAGACGAATCCTGTCTAACCGCCACTGCTTCCAAGTGCTTCGGGACTGCACCCAACTGCTACCTGTTTGCACGACTCCTTTGAGCCGTGGTAGGGTCAATCTAAGAACAGTGGGAACACACTCGAGGAGAAGCAGCAGTGTCAAGTCTGCGGACTATGCTGTACTCATGTCATCTGGAAACTGTTAACTGACGACGAGTATAATACCAACCAACAGTTCCCCGTGAGTCCTGTCCGGTGTACCCGTAACCCAACGAGCACCTGTATACTATCTCCAGTAAGACGTACCGACGGCTGTGGGACAGACCATCTCTCCAACTGGGATGAGAAGCGTACACACTAGTCTACTCCGGAGTATCGATGCCCTGTCTCGATAATCCTACGACTAGGGACCTGAATAAGGATGTGCCTGTAGACTACCCAGCCCCCACTAGTGTGACTGCCATCACAACGCTGGTAGTCAAGCAAGATCCTAAGAGCTCTATCAATACGTATACTCACATATTAAGATAGAAAAACCAAGTAGCATACTACCATGTTTAGCAAGACTGTTATATACATGTGAATATCCCAAGCTTCCATTAAGTAATATACAAACTAGTATGATACAATAATGGCCCCTAGGGTATATACACTAACAGACTTATGCTTTGATGGCTTGTCTCAGGCGGTATTTGATGTCAAACTGAGATAATTCCCACCTCAGCTTCTCCAGGTGACCGGATGACTCGAGGGAGGTGAGGATAGCCCCTAGGGGACGCTCGGTGAGGACGAGGATTGTGTGTTCCTGGAAGTAGTGTCGTAGCTTCCTTGAGGCCACGACAAGCGCCAAGACAATTTTTTCTATGGCGGGATACCTCATCATTGCGTCTTTAAAGATGTGGCTTACGTAGTAGACCGACTTCTGGACTCTTTCGGCTTCTCGGATGAGCACTGAACCTGCAGCATGATCGGATACCGCTAGGTATAGTGATAGTTCGTCCCCTTCAATTGGCCGAGTGAACAGTGGGGGAGTTGCCATGTGCACTTTTAGTTGCTCGAAAGCGATCTGATACTTTTCCGACCATTCGAACCTTTGGATTTTTCTCAGGACTTTGAAGAATGGGAGGCACTTTTCTCCAGACCTCGACATGAAGCGACTTAGAGCGGCAACCCTTCCCGTGAGTCGCATGATTTCGACGTTGCTCTTTGGCGCAACCATGTTGAGGATGGCACTGATCTTCTCCGGATTAGCTTCGATTCCTCGATGGGTAACCATGAACCCGAGGAATTTTCCACTAGTGACCCCGAACGCACACTTGGCGAGATTCAGCTTCATTTTGTACTTGCGGAGGATGTCGAAAGTCTCGCCGAGATCTTTGGTGTGTTCGTCCGACGAGGTCGATTTAACGAGCATATCGTCGACATAAACTTCTATATTCCTCCCGATCTGTGGTTTGAACATTTTGTTGACCAGGCGCTGGTATGTAGCTCCGGCATTTTTTAGGCCGAAAGGCATCACTTTGTAGCAATATACCACCCGGTCCGTTGTGAACACGGTAAGCTCTTCATCTGCCAGGTTCATATAGATCTGGTTGTAACCGGAGAAAGCATCTGCTGAGCAATTCGTGTCCTGCCGAGCTGTTGACAAGTTAATCTATCCGAGGGAGGGGATAGTTGTTGTAGGATGTTTTTCATCACCCCATTGAGATGGGAATGTGTACGCGCTTTTCAGGCGCATTACAGATTCCCCCTGCCTAGGGTAGGCTGGGGTTTATTGATTGTGGGGATCCGAATCTCTGGCAGCTGCGGACTAAGCTGCCGTTAATTACCCCTCGCCTATGGGGCGAGAGAACCTCCGATTGACGGGTCAAACAGGTCATGCGAACTCAATGTGCAGCGTATGTGTGTTGTGTTTCAAAGGGGTTTGGGATATATCGGGGGCCCCGCAGAGTTTTTACGGGGGTCCCGCTACCTGGATAGCGGGCTGGGGGTCAAAGGGGCTAGCAGCCCCCTTACGGGGTGTGGGGCAGCGCCCCGTTAGAAAATTTTTCTAACGGGGGACAATGTTGTAGAGTTTGTGTGTGTGTATGAATATATATATATATATATATATATATATATATATATAAGAGAAAGGGCATCCAAATGATGCGTTGGAGAAAGCGCCAGCGCCTCACGTGCGCGACACGCGGGCGCTCGGGCGCTGGCGTTATCGCCTTGGGTGCTAGCGCTTTAGGTGCTAGGGCGCCAGCGCACCACGTGCCTAGCACACGGGCGCTGTGCGCCAGAGCGCCAGCGCCCCATGTGCCTGGCACGCGGGCGCTATGCGTCAGCAGCAAAAGGGACTTGGTCCCTGCACTGGGAGCTGTGCTCCCGATTTGACTTATGGAGTTGAACTCCTGACAGAGATTAATTTAGGGAGTTAAACTCCAATGTATCTTGAATGGAGTTAGACTCCTAAAAATATTTAGAAATGGTCAAAGGGGGCTGCTTTGTTTCTCACTTTGGCTCTGGATCTTCCCAAGATGGGATTTCTGGAGATGGGTCTTCTTCTTCTTCCTGTCGGCTGGCCAGATCTTGGAGAAAGAGGGTGAGATTTAAAAATCTCCCCTTTTGAGATCTAATGGAAGATCTGAGCTCCCCTTTGTGGGTTTTGTGGTGAAAAACTATTTAGTTTTGGGAAAGGAAGAGTAAAACTCTTGATTTAATTGAAGAAGGGAAAGAAGGTTTAGAACCTTGAGGAAGGAGAAGGAGGCACAAAGAACCCTAGATTTTTTAGGGAATGAAAAATGGATATTTTATTTATCATCATGTTGCCTTTTATAGGCTTACACATTTACATATAGCCCCTTGGGCTTTACAAAATGGCATTTTGCCCATCCCATGCCTCATGTGCTATTTCTTTTTGCACACTTTACAAAAATTTGGTTTTATGCCCATTTTTCTTACATTCATGCACAAAAAATTACATCAAAATTATTTGTTACATGATTTTTATTTTGGCATTGGGAGACCGGCCGCGGAATCGACTTCGGCATGGGCCCGCTTACCTGGACTTGGGCCCTCTTACTTGGGGTTGACCTTGACTTTGACCCGGTCAACTGGGGTGCAAATTTTGACCCCAACAGTTGTCTTTTGGGCAGGCCTTGTTGAGATCTGTAAAGTTGACGCACATGCGCCACTTCCTGTTTGTCTTTTTAACCATAACTACATTCGCTAGCCATGTCGAGTAAGCTATATTTCGAATGCAGTTGGCTGCAAGCAACCTGTCTATATCGTCCTCGATTGCCTTCTGTTTGATCGGGACGAAGCTTCGTTTCTTTTGCCTGACGGGTCGGGCCGTTGGGTCGACCCCGAGCTTATAAGAAATTACCTTTGGGTCGATCCCCGGCATGTCGGCAGGAACCCATGCGAACACATCCGAGTTTCCTCGAAGAAAGTGGATCAACTCATCACGCCGGGCCCCTGTTAAGAGTAACTGATCTGGACAGTTCGGTCATTGTTGCCTTTGACGAGGCGGACCTCTGTTAGCGCCTCTACTGGGGCTCCTCGGATTTCCTTGTGCTCGTCGCGAGTATCTAAGGACCCCTGGAAATCACTCGCGCTTCCAAGATCATCGCTTTGCTCTTCGGAGGTGGATGTCACTGTGAAGAAAATCTTGGCGATCTGCTGATTTCCGTAGACCCGGCCTATTCCGCCTTGATCTAGTGGAAACTTGATCGCGAGGTGGTATGTCGATATTTGGGCCCGAAAGGAGTTTAGCGTCAGGCGTCCCAGGAGGATATTGTAAGATGAGGGAATCCTGGCGACGATGAACTCCACCGGTACTGTTCTCGTACGGCCCGCCTCCTTGATGTTAAGGAGGATGGTAACCACTCCCTCCGCTGGGATGGAGTGGTTAGTAAACCCCGACAGAATGTGGGCGGTTGGCCACAGATCAGATGGGCTGAGTCCCATACGCATAAAACAGTCATAGAAGAGGATGTCCGTCGAACTTCCTGAGTCGACCAGTATCCTTTGTACCTCATAGCGGTGGACCCGCGCCGTAATCACGAGAGGGTCATTATGAGGCAAGGATATTTCGTGGAGGTCTTCATCAGTGAAGGTGATGGGCTCGGATGTTTTGCTTTTCTTCCGGGGATGGCTACTGGTTCCTTCGACTGGTAGAAGGCGGCGAATCTCGCCGGCTCCATGCACCCCCCGAATAGACGACCATGACCTGGCCGATCGTTAATTCGCCAGGAGGGGGGTGATTCTCTTGCTCCCGGTATGTCCGTCGCTTTTCCCGCAGGTGCTTCACAAGGTGTCCAGAGCGGATCAACTCTTCGATATAGTCGTGGAGTTGTTTGCAGTTTTCGGTCGGGTGGTCTTGCGACCTGTGGAAGGCGCAGTACAGGCCCCGGGTCCGTTTGACCACTTTGTGGGTGACCGGTGGGATCTTGAAGAACCGCTTGCCTTTAGCCTCCTCTAATAACACGGCTTGGAAGATGTTGAGCGGTGTATACTCCTGGAACTTCGGGGAGTACGGTTTTGGCCAGTCGGCCTTCTTCTTATCTTCCCTACCCCTCTTCTTTTGGTCGGCATGGTCGTCCCGGGGTATGTTCACGTTTACCTCGGAATCGAGTTGGATTTCTCGCTCGGTCCAAGCCTTTACCTTGGCCATGGTCTTAGGTTGCGCTAATGCAAAGGAGTGAAGCCACTCCTTGTACCTAAGACCCGACCTCAAAGCTGTGATGACAGTCTCGTCCCGGTGCTTGGGATCCTCAAGAAGAGCATTCTAGAAGCGAGTGGCGTATCCTTTAAAAGATTCCTTGTCCCCACTCTTTATTGTGAAGAGGTAATCAACGGTCCGCTTCTGCCGTCTGTTCCCAACGAAATGTCCGAGGAACTGGGTGGCCAGCTCATCAAAGGTAGAGATGGAGTGTGGCGTGAGTCCTCGGAACCAGTATCATCTAGCCCGGAGGAGAGTGGCGGGGAACGCTCGGCATTGGGCGGCGTCGGAGTTGTCCTGGAAGCTCATGCCTGTTGTGAACGCGTCTAGATGATCTTTCAGGTCGGATTTCCCGTCAAAGAGTGCCACTTTTGGAGGCTTATTTCTGGACGAGACATGTACAGCGAGCAATTCCTCGGTGAAAAGCCTCGTGAGTGAGTCGGCGGTGTATTTGGCTCCTTCACCTGAGGACTGACCCTCTCGATGCATACCCTCGATTCTCTTTACGAGGGCATCGAGGCGGTCGTGGTACCTCGAGGACTCGGCGTATTCGGAATGGTGGTCCCTCTCAGTCGCGGCCTGTGCCCAGTTGCGACTCCGGTTTCGTTTTATCAGATTTCTTAGATCCCCGGGTGAAGTCCTTCTTGAGTTGTCCCGATGAGTGTCGTTCATGAGATCCTGTCGAGGGAGAGGGCGTCGTTCATGCCTGGGAGCGGGCGAGCTGACCGACGCCTCCTTGGGAGGGACAGGAGCGTGATGGGCCTCGGAACGATGGGCTCTTTCGCGGGACCGGGGCGTGGGGCCGGGCGGTGCCCAGCGAGTCATCAAATCGACTGCTGCGGGGGAGCCGCGGTCGCCGGATTTAGCACGGTGTTGCTCGGCGGCGCCAGGGTGAGTGGCGTCATCCGCCCCCCGACGGAGGTCATGATCCCCAGGAGGGGAACAACGACTTGGGGGGCTGGTCTCGCCGTTTAGACATCGACAAGGGCGTCCACGATTGAAACGAGCTTGTCGATACTTGCTGGGAGGGTGTGGATGGCGTTCGGAGGGGGTGGCAATCCGCCCATGCCTCCGTTGTGGGGGAGGCGGCGGCTGGTGCTTGGATCGTCACGGTTTTCGCTCGTCATAGAGTCGAGAGCGGAAGATCAACTTGTGATGGGTGGAAAAAGCTATCGTTTTCCCACAGATGGCGCTAACTGATGGAGCTTCAGATCTCTTTTAGATGTTGTCCTCCGTCGATCTTGAGCGAGCGTTGATGAATGGTTGAGATTTGAACTGGAGGTTGTCTTCTCGAGCGTGTGGATCTCAATGGGCTTATGTTTGTGCAAAGCCGAGCTACATGCAAAAAAGTCCTGGGGTGGTTGTACAACCGTGGACCCTCCAAGGATCAAGTTAGCCGAAGTATTTAGCAGAGTAGCGACTTATAGAATGAAATTGGCTTACCTGAGTTATCTGGGAGAGGGGTCTTTATAGTGGTAGCATGGAGCGAGCGGGTGCGAGATTCTCACCGTCAGTTACGCTCCCGACGTTACGGCCACGTGGTCGATGAGATCTTCCCATTAATGGCGAGATACGCTCGTTAATGGGAAGATATAGCGGTATGGAACGTAGGATCGTCGGGTGGCGGATATATCGCTAATCGTGAGATTCGCGGAGCCATTACGAGATACTCGGAGCCGTGGCGGATGCGCAGAACCGGGGAGGCTTAGCTCGGCGGGTGTCTCGGGGATGAGCGAGGGCCGAGGAAGCTAGGTTCTGCGATAGCTAGAGGCGAGCTGGGAGGCTGAGGAAACTCAGTGTGTAGGAAGGCTCGGAGGCGAGCTAATGGTTACTTGTGGGGGAAGGCAGGAGTATTCTGGGAGGCCATCGAGGTCGGTTCAATCCTCGGGGCAGAGGCCCGAGGGATATCTCCGAAGTATCTTGTTTGCTCTCGTACCGTAAGCCCCGGGACACGTCATCTGCCACGTGTCATGATCTTAGGAGTTCTCACTTATGAGCCCCATCAACTAGAAATAAGAAGAAAGCAACAGAAAGTATACTAGTCATCATTTACTGGTGCAAGTGAAATGTGCAAACAGAAAGCAACACATAGTAGCTATAATCTGACCTTCATCCTTGCCTTTTCAGCCATTCTATTTCATCCCTGCTTCTTCCTCCTCTGCGCATCTCCGGATGAGAGAAAGGTGCTTCATCCAACTTCGGGCACTGTACAACATTGACGCATTTCAAGGAAGGGAATGCAACAACACAAGTAGTAGAGAAGGAACTTAAGTTTGGTAATGAGTCAAGAATCAGGCGATTGAGGTGAGAGAATATTAATGGCAAATTCTGCTGTTTTTCATTCCTCTATGTTCCTGTGGTTTGATCACCGTCACTAGTTCCCACATTACCAATCACACGCTTCATTCCGAAGCAAACTTTAATCGTTAAATATTCAAGGTATGGAAGATGCATAATCCATGTAGCACTTCATAACTTCTGACAGCCAGTAATCATCAAGGAATGGATGTTTTGAAGCAGAGATCCAGGCACCACGCCCGTGAAGTTGATTTTCTTCAAAGCAGGCAAATGCCATAGAGTGAACCACTCAAGTTGAAGTAATTAAAGATTGCAATGGGAAGGTGTCACCCTTTTCAGTTCTTTTATTTTGAGATGCCATAGGGAGATGAGATGATTTTTTGAGAGCCGTTTGGCGGTTTCAAATCTCTTAAAGTCAAGTGATAGAGTTGTAATCCTTGAGCACACTAATTCCTCAATGCCAGCTTCATCTTTCTTATCCCATCCATCGTATGAAGAATCATAGATCTCCAAACACTCTAATTTCTCCAATCTCTATATCAACCCTTTAGGAATGCTTTCTAGATAATCTATGCTCCTCAAATTAAGGGCTCTTAGTTCTTCCAGATTTCCCAACTCCAAGGATAGGGATCTTATACGGCCATTGCCACTTAGATTTAGATGTCGTAACTGACTTATCCTACGAATGGCCGGAGGATGCTCATCGATCCTGTTAAATGACAGATCAAGGAATGTGAGGGCGTCCATGTTTTGGAAGAACATAGCCTATTTGATTTGATTCAATTAATATTACAATTTATCCTAGCAAGGATTTTATCCTTGTAAACTTCTTAAGTTTAGGAATAATCGGGTAACCCCTGCATATGGATGACAGTATTTATGACTTTTTCAAAAACGATTGTCAACGATAATTCCACCCTAAGGTTACGATCTACATTTAGGGAGAGTAAAGTGGTGCATTATTGTCTACGGCAACCCCGATGTACTGACAAGAGAAGATACCATTCAAACCAATCTGCAAACTAAACACGTAAGTTAAACCAGTCTTTTGATTTCTAAGGTGATTATGTGTAAGATGTCATTTAAAAAGTTCTTGAGGGGTTTTAATTCATCCTAAAATCTCAATGGTGTTTTTGATAAAAATATGTTAATTAAGACGTCAAGATTTTCATAAAAACATATTTTATATTTTATGGTATTTTAGTATCAAAACCAAACTTTCAAAGGTTTATGGTATTTTAATGGAAAAAATCTATCTTTTGGAAACTTAAGGGTATTTTCTTAAAAACTTTAATTTACAAACTTGCTTTAATTGATATTTTAGAAAATAATGATAACCCAAATTAACATAACTTGTTATATTTTCTTTTATGCTAAATTTTATAAAAATTGTTTATTTTCTTTTTTAAAAACTTATTTTTTCCATTTCGAGTTCGTATTCTCCATAAGAAGTTTTGCATTTCACTCCACTAGTCTTAGAATGTGCGATAATATGCACCAACCATAAACGGGCCTCAAAAGAGGGCTGCAGAGACGTATTTGCAAGCGAAAAGAGTATCAATGTAAAAACTGTATTTTGAAACTTGAGGGTATTTTATTGAATTCGATTCTTTCGAAAAATGCTACAATATGGTATCATACCATGTTTTCCATGTGAGGGGTAGGTCGATACCCGTGCTTATCTACATTAACATGTTTAAACAAAATACTACAATATAATTTCAAGGGAATTCATATTAAAGCATGTGTGTTGCCATAGAAGTTGCATAAAACTCTATGTTGTATACCTATGGCTAAAGTCTATCAAACATACGATTATATGTTTTAACACACTAGATTTAAGAGAACTCTAGATACTTGGTTAACGAGATAAGCTCAAGTGTTTTCGGTTCATGAAATTGTTTATAATAGCATGTGTGAATTTTGATATAAAATAATTTATTTGCGCGTAGGTTTTAGTGTCATAGCGAAGTAAACCGATTCAAGAGAAGAATGAGAAATGGGTGGGACTTACGGTTTGCGAATCTTAAAGAGATTGAAGAAAAGGAAGGAAGGACTTACTCATGGTGTGAATCGGTCTAACAATCGATTCACCATTAATTCTTCTAAAAGATTTGGTGCGTTGTTGTTATGGTGTCTACGACGGTGATTGTAAATCCCCGTTTCCATCAAAAAAAATTCTATATTTCCCAAGTCTCCCGATTGTTTTCCTATTTTTTCCTCGTAATTTTACGTAAAATTGGTTGCTTAAGATTTAGTATTTAATTTTTTTTTCTAAACCTTTAAAATCAAAGCTTAAAACAAATTCCCTAAAACCAAGCCCAAACAAATTAAAACCAAAGATGTATAAATAATTCCTCTTAAGCCCAGCCCAGGGAAATTAAAAGAACATAAATTAAACTAAAATCCCCTCTCCCGACCTAGGCCCTTGCCTGCGCCCGCAAACCCGACCCGACCATTAACTCCTCTTCTTCCCCACTAAGTTTTCCCACTCCTTTTTCCTTTACGCCTCCCCACGTCGCCAACGCCCCCGCGCACGAACCCACGACCCCTGCCCATGTTCGCGCGCGCCCACGCACCCTCCTCAAGCACCACCTCGTCTCTAACTCTCTTCTCCTCACTCTCGTTCTCCCTCCTCTCCTCTCCTCTCTCCAAACCCCCTATCTCACACCCGCCGCCGCCGACGACGATGAGGACGACCACCTAAATCACCTCGTCTCTCCTCCCTCGCTCTTCTCTCCAGAACCCAAGCTCCACTTCACCCCCTCGCCTGCACACCCTCCTCACCACCTTCAACCACCGAGCCGGAACCCATCCTCGCCGAGCTCGAGCCTCCCCTGCACCTTCCTCGCCGACGAGCTCCCTACTGCCCCGTCAACCTCTACATCCTCTGTACCACCATCTCCTACCAACCCGAGCACACCCGCTGCCTCCTCTCTCTCCTTGGCCACCAAGCCACGAGCCTCGAACCCCTCCTGCACCATCGCCGGAGTGACCACCGCTGACCATCGTTGACCCCAGCACACTCATAAGAGATCTACAGAACCCCACTCCGCTTCCAGCGATCACGAGCCATCCCCCGAGCAACTCTGACGAAGAACCCGAACCCGAGCCGAGGCCGTGAATCCAAACCGTGTCGATCGTCGCGCGTTCGTGTCGTTGCCGCTGCTGTGCATCGTCAACGCGTCTCCAAGTAAGTACCCTACTTGCTACATGCTAGATTATACTGTTACAATTCAAAATCATATAAATTCCGTGTTTATAATTCGTGAAAACTTATAAGACACAAGTGCTTGATGCAAAAGTCGAACGAAAACCTTCCATTAAACTGACGGAACTTGATCACATATGCTGGCCCGTGGGGTAACGAACATCATGTTAAAATTTGACTGTAAATTATGATCGTTACTGGCTTGAACGATCACCCCCAATTACACCCGTTAAAACTGAAAATTTCCCGCGCCTGAAACTTGTTAAAATCATAATTAATTGTTTACAAATTGAAATGATGTGTTCGAGGGCTCAAATCAAAGCTGACTCGACGACTTGGAACCACATACAAGCTTTAAATTGTTTCTACACTGAAAATATAACGGAAACTAGTTCAGAGAGCGGTTCTGGACTGCAGTCCAGAGCAGCTCTGGCTGTTGATTTCTATCTCGTAATGCTTACCACTTTGCTTCCTGAACTTGTATGTTGCGGAACCCTATACTTTAGTGAATAGGAAATAGTTAGCAATATAAAGGAAATGATTTCACCCCTTTTTACCGTCGTTTACTATTTAAACTGCAATTTAAAAGAACAGGACGTATAGCAGTCCCAAACAGAAACAGAACTGATACTCTAGTGTTGAACAGTGCATAACTTCTGACGTAGAGGCGCGATTGAGAATCTGTCTGGTGCGTTGAAAACCCTATTAAAAAACCTAAATTCCATTCAACTGTAGCATCGCTAAATTCTGATCCCAACTGGGTGAAAATCGTGTCGCGAAACGGACATTCAGTTCAGAAATTGAATTTCCTGCAGCGAGCACTTAAAAAGAAACGGCTATAACTTGCAAACCCAAAATCCGATTGCACTGAAATAAATTTTTTTCAACTTCTGGCTGAGTCTACTTGTTACCGTCTTTGTATTGTTTCACTGAATTCTGAACGTATGATTTACTGCAATTTTTATAAGCTCATGAGGTGCATAATAGTTCATATTACACATGACTTGTTAACTGCATAAATGGACATATCTTACATGATTGCCATACACCTAGTGATAGTGCGCGTTATTATTTAGTATACAATACATTATCATGCGTGAATGGTATTGGTTTAGGAGTGTCGAGTACGCCAATGAAAAAGTGAATGATTCGTGACAGTAATTAATACAGTGAACAGCGACAAAACCGTGTTATTGGTGCATACTTGTACACGACTAGACCATACTTATCAATAGCGTAAACCTGGAGAGAAAGGGGAAATCGAAGTGGAAAGAGTATCGTATTTAGCGAGGACAGTGATTTAGAGGATGATCATTCGAACAACGACTTATATATATTAGGTAGGATCTAGCGATCCGGCTGACAGAGTTATGTCTCGGGCATGTGGGCCGTAGTCTCGGATATGTATGAGACCCTTATTAAACATGATCCTCCTTTCCACAACTCGATTTCAAACATGACTTAGAGACTGATAGGGACACAGATCATACTTTGTATCATTTAGTGACATAGTGATTATCTGCATTTTAATTCCACTGTTATTACCTTATTTGCCTGTTTCATGTCAATATTATTATATTGCAATTACGTCGCTCTGACGATCTGAGTATGCATGCTCAGACCTCGAGGAAGAACCAGCGTAGGAGTCGGACTTACCCTTCGAGCTAGCGGAGATTCAGTCAGGAGTACCTCTTTCATCTTTTCTGCTTTCCCTAAGAGATATAGTATTCGAACTTGATTAGTAGTTCTTTTCTTACTTATTTGTAAATTATAAACATGAAAGTTGATGTAATAATTTAGTGATATATTTCCTTTACTTCTGTGTTTTGTTTACTGATTACCATGTAATGCTAGAAGCCGAAGTGTGACTACGGCGGGATTATTCCTTAACCGTAGGAGCATGGCTGGCCTAGTCATCCCTCGTTTTCCATATTTGGGAAGCGGGGCGTGACAGTGATAGTGTAGAGTGGCAGCGACTTCGTTGATGATGACGAGGCGAAGCGAGGGGATGCTTGGCTTAGGTAGTTTGCCGCCGCGGTAGTTTTTGAACGGAACTTCGACGTTCCCTTGTCGAGTTGTGCGGCAATGAAAAAAAAGAAGGTTGGGATGATTTTCAAGAGTTTTGGAAGGAGTTTTATGATAATTTTCAAAATAAAAATGGGTTGGGACAGCCATGGATATTTATAGAAGAATGAAGAGAGTGTATGGTGATTGGGTATTAAAAATAATTTTAATGAGAAAAAATTAGTGGGGCGGTTCTCTGGTTGAATGCAGAAGTTTTAAAGTATGAAAACGAAGAGACGGAAGGCAAAGGGGCACACGTGCACGAGACGGGCTCAAATGAGCGTAGCCAGGCCGCCGGTTTTGGCATCTGGGCGGCCCCAAGTCGGCCAATGGCCTCGGGGTTCAAGCTAGGGTTTTAATTGGGTTTAAGAGTAGCGGTTACATACTTCTTTTCTTCTGAGGCTTTTCGTAACTCCGTGTGATACTCGTACAAACTTTTAGGCTTCTGAAACATCTAAAAATATAAAAAATAAAATATAAAAGATGATAAGATTCGAACATGCAAGCTATAAGACAATAGTAGCAAGTCTTAACAACTAAGCTATAAAGAGTTTATTGCTTTTATTTCACAAGAATTACTTATAACTCGATTCAAGATAAAAAAAAAATATCTTTTATGAATTAAAATGAAAGGGATGGTATATAAAATTTATGGTCGTTATATTCTACCCTCCTTAAAAATAATTCCGTTCTCGAAATTACTCAAGAAGGATAGTGCAACCGAACAAGAAAACAAGATGGTCACAAGAAAGATCGAGATGCTGATTGTAACACCCGAGTTCATTTATGCCAATTCCAGTCCTCGTATTTCTTTATTCGTGGTATTTTTTTGATTTATCGTATTTTGGGTGCGAATGGTATTTTACATTGTACATTGCATTCGACCCGACCCGCTTGCTTGAAACTTGTTTGATTCATATTTATGAATCACCTTGACTTGTTATGTAAACTTGTGCATTTTCAACTTTATCGCATACTGGCATTTTATCTGGCATGGCATCTTTTACCATATAACATTTTAAGTCACGTAAAATATTTTAAAAATACATTTCATAGCCTGCATGATACCCCTAACCCCGTGGTAGCATCCGCGCATCTTGTTCTCGTCCCGTTCAGTGAAACGGACGTGTTTGGATGGCTACGCGCACGTACGTGCATCCGTTCTTGGGGGTATGCTTTTTCGTTATCCGAGCATTCATTTTGAAATTTGGTCATCACATATATTTTTCGTATTTTAAAACTGAAATTTTAAACCCAACCCGGGCACATTTTGGAATATTTTTGTACCCTGCCAAGGTTCAAATTCTATTTCATTTAATATCTTTATTCTTAAATCAGCTTTTAAATTTAATTAACTAACAAAAAATCTTTTAAAATATAAAATCCCAACTCTTTAACAAACCCAGCGCTATCTCTCTCTCTCTCTCTTCTTCTTTCCACTATGAGACAATTTCTTCTCTCCTCCCCCTCTCTCTCCTCTCTCTGTCTCTCTCCACTCTTTTTCTCTCGTTCTTTCTCTCTCTCCCTCTCTATTTATATTTTTAAACCCATACACGTTCTCTCTCGCTCTCCTTCTTCTCAAAATTTCCTTCCTTTCCCGCCTCCGCCGCTCGCGAACCCACGCCCGCTGCCTCGCCGTTGCCGCCACCGACGATGACTTCACTCATCTCAACCTCTCCTCATCCTCACTTTCTTCCCTTCTCCTCTTTTCTCCTCCCCTCGACGAGCTCTGATCACTGCACCCATCATCGCCTGTCGTTGTGCCTCGTCTCCTCGTCGACCACCTCCTCTGTCTCCGTCTCACCACCTCCCTCTTCACCTCCACAACCATCTCCTCTTCCCTCTCCATTCCCTGCACAGAACCCAGATCTTAACCTCAAGAACCTATAAACCCACTCCATTATCATCTGCACCTCGCCGGATTTCCGACCACCTCACCGTCGGACTTGCCTCATCATCATCACCTTCTCCCCATCTTCCTCCACTCTCTTCTCCTCAACACCAGAGTTTTCCCTTCAATCCAGAAACCCTACACCTCGCTGCCTTTGCCGAGCACCCTCACAACACCTTGCCGGAACTCCAATCATCTCCTCGACACCAACACTCGTCTCCTGACCCCTGTAAACCACAACCACAGTAAGCTAATCCCCTCTTCTTCTTCTTCTTCTTCTTCTTCCTTCTCTTCTTACTTTTCCTTTTCTTCAGTTCTTGATTTTATGAAATTCCAACGATCGCCGGAGCCGTGACGTCGCCGACGATCCAGACGACCCAGAGGACGTACCTTACCTGCGTGATCACCCTCTTGCGTTGCTTGGACCCGTCCCGTGTGTCGTGCGTGCGTTGCGACATCTTTCCGACGTCGGACGTACCGTATATATCCGTTTCGTGATCCGTTGAGGCAAGTTAATCTTGCTACATGCTATTTAAATTATTTTATACCTATTTAAATATAGATTATACCTGTAGTGTAAATCTAGTACCACATGTTTCATTTTTATAACACTTCGGTGTTCCGTTGCCTTCGTTTATACCATTTTAGATCTAGGTCATGGAAAACATATCTTGTTGCATATTAGATTACATTAAACTGCATCCATACCAATATTTATATCACATAGTGTTTATTTACATAGCCTATAGTACCCTTTTATAGTTTCTACCCTATCGGACACCCGTTTGCATCCTTTTAACCTATTTTAATACATTTGCATCCCTAGATCTTTTAACCCATTATAACGCGATTTTAACAATCCATATTTATTAAAGTGTATTTTGTAATGTTGAAACTATCCCTTAAACCCAAACTGATAACTGTGCATCTACATACCTTAATCTGTACCTGATTGCATTTCATGTTACAAGTTACAGCTTGTTGATTCTATTAGTACACATGCTTGTTCCGTATACCCATGATTATGCTAGTTTGATTATGAGCACACACATGATATCTTGTACACCCTGACATGACTTGTTACACCTACTACCTGACCCGACATGGTACCGTGCACCTCTTGACATGACATGACACCTTTATACATTACCTGGCTTGACCTGATGTACCATGGTCTTACCTGTTATCTGATCTTGTGTCTAATGCCAACAAACTTGACCTGTTTTCCTTACGGACCGTTCCTGTTGTCTATCCAGACAAACTTGTACCTACCTGATCCTGTGTTGGCATTAGTTCTGGATTATTTAATACTTGACTTGAACACTTATGACTTGGGGGTATGGGGAAATCAATGATGAAACCTGACTTGTAACTCGACAGTTCGACACCTTTCTGATCAGTCTTACGGGCTAGGCCAGCCCCGGGGTGATGATGCTGACATCACTCATCTTTACATACTACACTTTTACTGCCTAGCGATACGTCTCGGATTCAGCCCGAGAATCTTGACCGTGGTCCCGGGCACGCACAGGATATTATTAAGTTATATCGATGATTCATCAAATTGATTTCAAAGACTTAAGAGTAGTTAACCCAATAGACCAGTTTAGATTACTCACTGCACACTACCCTTCACTGCCCTAATTTATATTGTTGTTACACTTGCTTTACCTTTTATGATCATACTTGCATGACTTGCTACCCTGTTTATATATTATTGCTTGATGTTATGACGCGCTGATGTATGGATTTTGCATGGCCCAGATCCTCCACCTTTGTTGCAGACTGATCAGGAGTTTTGCCGCTGTTAGACCGAGAGGTAAGGATCCTGTTGGTATCCAGCCTTACTTTCTAGGTGTTTGTTTGATTCTTTGCTTCCGCATACGATATTATTTCTTGATTCATTTATTCTAGCTCATGGACATGTACTAGATAGTTTAGTTTACTTTCCTATTCTTGATATCTCTACAGCCGTAATGTGACTATGGAGGGATTTTTCCTATCCACAGGTAGCATGGTTGGCTATGTCACGTGTCCATCTTAACGTACTCTGGGAAGCGGGGCGTGGCATCGATGAAAAGTTTGCATCCGTTTCCGTCGCGTCGAGACATGCTCATTGGGGAAACAAGAGGTTCAAGGAGATAGAATTCGAGCATGCAATAGTGTTTCGTCGTCACTCCACCAGTCGGTACTCAAATCGGCAAGAAGATATGTAACAACCTAGTTCATTTATACCAATTCAGTTTACGTATTTATTATATCTGTGGTATTTTATTGATTTATCGTGTGTGGGTGTGAATGGTATTTTACATTTTACATTGCATTCAACCCGACCCACTTGGTTGAACTTGTTTGATTCATATTTATATATTACCCTGGCTTATTACTTAGACACGTGCATCTAATGTAAACTGCATATTGGCATTTCATCTGACATCACATATTTTACATATAACATTTTAAGTCACGGAAAATAAATTAAAATTGCATTCCATAGCCTGCATGATACCCCTAACCCCGTGGTAGCATCCGCGCATCTTATTCTCGTCCCGTTCAGTGAAACGGACGTATTTGGATGGCTGCGTGCACGTACGTGCATCCGTTCTTGGAGGTATGCATTTTCATTACCTGAGTATTCATTTTGAAATTTGGAAGTCGCATAGATTTTTCGTATTTTAAATCTGAATTTTTAGACCCGACCTGGACGCATTTTGGAATATTTTTGTATTTCGCCTAAATTCAAATTTATTTAATATTTTTATTTTAATTTTCCTTTAAAAATCTCGTTAACAAACGAATCCTTTCAGATTTTAAATATAAAATCTTTTTAAATTTTGTTATCTTTTCCCTAACCAATCCCAGATCTCCTCTTACTGTCGTGGCCCCGCATTCTCTCTCCCTTCCTTTCTCGTTCTCTCTCCTTTTCTTTATCTCTCTCTCTCTTCCCCTCTTCCTTTCTCTCTCTCCCATATAAAACAAATTCATCTCTCCTCACTGTTCACCTCTCTCTTTCTCTCACCTCTCGATCTCTCTTCTCTCTCTCTCAGAATCTCTCTCTCTCTCTCCTCTCGCATATATCCCCCTCTCTCTTACCTATAGATATATTCATTCTTCTTCCTCTCTTTTCTTTTCAAAAAAAAACCCACGAAACCCTACCTCCGCTGCCTCTCCCTCGCTCACCCATCACCGACCCTCCTCTCGACCTCCACCATCATCTCAACCCTCGCAGCACCCTCTCCTTCCTCGACCACCTCCTCTTCCAAGAACCGACCGGTAGCTTCACCATCTTTCCTCACCGACCTCATCACCGCCCATCACCGACGACCTCGTCGTCGTGTTCTCCTCAGTCCACTCACCTCTCTCTCAACTCCTAACGCCGCCACCACTATTCTAGCCTACCCCGAGCATCTTCCCTGCACCCAAACTCAACCTCGGCACCCTCATTGCACCGTCGCCGCCGGAGCTCCGACGACCTCGTCACTGTCTCCACAACCCTCTTCTCCCTCTCCATTTCCTCTCCTCCTCTGCCAACAACCCCAGCCACCAAGAATCTCGCACACACGCACACCAGAACCCAAACCGAGCCCCTGCACACCTTTACATCGCTGGAGTTGATCGACGCCGTTGGTCTCGTTCTCGTTTCCCGACTCTAGTGCACCCAGTGAGCATTTCTCTTCTTCCCAATCTCATTCTCCTCTTCCCTTTCCTCTCTTTCTTCTTTCTTTTCTTTTGTGTTTCTTTATTTATACTCTCTGTTTTTGTAGTTCGCCGGAAACCGGGCGTGCCGTCGATGATCCCGATGACCCAGCGAGCGTACCTGGCCCGTGTGATCACCTTGTGCATTGTTTGGATCCGTTCCGTATACCGTGCGCGCGTCGCGACTTTTTCCGCCGACGTGAGACGTTCCGTATACCCGTTTCTTGATCCGTTTAGGCAAGTAAAACTTGCTACATGCTATTTAAATTATTATATACTTATTTAAATACATATTATACCTGTTATTTAAATCTAGTGCCCTATATTTCATTTTAACGTTTCGATGTTCCGTTTATATCCTTTTAAATCTAGGTGATGGAAAATATATCTTGTTGCATACTAGATTACAATACACTATACCCATATCCATAATGATTTCACATAGTGCTTATTGTATATCCCATAGTACCATTTTATAGTTTGTGACTTTCGAATACCTGTTTGCATCTATTTCATTTAGAATATATAAGTTGCATCCATTTCATTTAGAATATACAAATTGCATCCATAGATCACTTGAATATATAACACTGCAACATTGACACCTCATGTTTAATAAATTTGCATCCTAATTAATATTGGAACTATAATCTTAACCCTAATCGATAACTGTGCATCCATGTGTTTAAATTTATACCCATTTGCATGCCACATCACACTTTTCCATTTTATTGTTACATTGGTACCCATACTTATTTTTGTGTACCTATGCTTAGTATAATTTGATTATAAGTACCCACGTGATACTTGTGCACCCCCTGACATGACTTGATATACTATTACTTGACACGACTTGATACCATGCACTACTGGACATGATTAAATCCATATACACTACCTGACTTGACCTGATCTTATTATTAATGCCAACAACCTTGACATGTTGTCCCTACGAACTCTTCCTGTTGTCTATCCAGACAAACCTGTACATGCTTAATCCTATGTTGGCATTAGCTCCAGATTTATCAATACCTGACTTGAATACATAACTTGGGGGTATGGGGAAATCAATAATGAAACCTGACTTGTAACTCGACAGTTCGATACCTTTACTGATCAGTCCTACGGGCTAGGCCAGCCCCGGGGTGATGATGCTAATATCACTCATCGTTACATACCACCTTTTACTGCCTAGCGGCACCTCTCAGATTCAGCCCGAGAATCTTCACCGTGGTCCCGGGCACGCACGGGATACTATTGAGTTATATCGATGATTCATCAAATTGATTTCAAAGACTTGAGAGTAGTTAACCCAATAGACCAGTCCAGATTACTTACTACACATTACCCTCACTGTCCTCACTTATATTACTGTTATACATGTTTTACTGTTTATACACATACATGTATGTCTTGCTACCCCTGTTTGTATTATTGCTTGATATTATGACGCACTGATGTCTGGGTTTTGCATGGCCTAGATTATTTACCTTTGCTGCAGGCTGAGCAGGAGTATTTCAGTCAGCAGGCTGAGCAGTGAAGACTTATTAGTAGTTAGTTTATTTTTCCCTTCAGTATTTTCATTCCTGATGTGAGCCCGCATTATGGGACGTACATTCCAGTTTATTTCTTGTATTGGATCTTTTGCTTCTGCATTATTTTATTCTTGACTCGTTTTATTTTGGCTTATGGACATGTGTTAGATAGTTTATTGTTGTTCTTGATATCACTACAGCCGTAATGTAACTGTGGAAGGATATTTCCTATCCACAGGTAGCATGGTTGGCTATGTCACGTGCCTATCTTAGCGTACTCTAGGAAGCGGGGCATGACATGGTTTGTTTGGTATCAGAGACATAGGTTCTAGGTTAATCGGGTTTGATTCTTTTTGTAGTTGGGTATTGCACCCAATACACGAATCAGAATACTCAAGATTATGAACATGTCCTGCCACTTTACCATCTTGCCATTCTTGAATCTTAACTCTCTCCTGATCCTTACCTTGACGATATGCAAACTTCTTTTGCATCTCAACTTGAAACTTTTGGTTTCCTATTGTTTATCTCTAGAACTTAGGCGACTTGAGTGGAGTTATGTGATTGTAATTATGAACTGTAGCATGGCTACAATGCGGTACTCTATTTAAGTAACTTGGAGTTCTAGTTTTGATTCATATCCTTGATCTATATTTTGAATCTGTTATCATGCTAATCCTTTTGGTGCTTTGATTTCGGGAACATGGCAGGAAAGAATCTGAAATCGTACCTGAGATGTATGGATGACGCCACTTTGCTTGGAGTAATTTATGACTTACTAGAGGACCACAAGCAGCAGACCGAGCTGAAGCCGGCGTTTGCACCAAACCAAACGCCCGTACGTAGAAGTTTTCCGGTGAACCGACGTGGCGTAGCACCAATGAAGAAAACAGTCGTTGCTGATCGGAAAAGGAACATGATTTGTGACTTTTGCCGTTTTCCTGGACATGTGCAAAGGGAGTGTCGAAGGAAGCATGGACTCTGTTTAAATTGTAGATCGGCGGATCATACTATCCATGCTTGTCCGTCGAAGCTTCATAAGAAAGAGAATGTTCGGAGGCCAGTTTTGCCCAAGCAAAAAGGAAGGGTGTTGTGCGATTACTGTCAACGACCGGGTCATTTCTGGAGAGATTATTAAAGGAGACTTGGACTTTGTCTGATTTATGGATCAACTAATCATACCATTGATACTTGTCCGTCAAAACTAAGATTGAAGGAAGATACTCGGGAGCCACCGCAAAAGCAGTTTCCGGATCAGGAGCAGTTAACTCGGGGAGCTAATCAGGCTCAAGCTTTTACCCTGACGGCTGAAGAGACTAAAGCCTCAGACGAAGTCGTTTCAGGTACCCTACTTGTTCATGGTTTTCTCGCATTAAAGTTATTCAATTCTGGTGCACCCCATTGTTTATGTCGTCCAAGTTTATTGCTACGCACTCGATTGCTTGCACAACCCTGTCTAGTTTTGGGGACATACACACTGGGAATGGGAAAATCATAACTAATAGAGGGTGTAAGGATTGTCTGTTGTTGTTGGCGGACGGGAGCTATTTGTAGATTTCTTGGTGATTGTTACCGGCAGCTATGAAGTTATCTTGGGAATGGATTTTCTTGGCACTTTCCACGCTCACATTGGCTGTAGAGCATAGAAAGCGAATTTCTAGATCCCTGGATATCCAGAGGTTGTTTGGAGTTAGTAGTTCTGTCGGACCAGTCGAGTGTAGGGCTAGGCCAACAAAACAATGTTCTTTCGTCGATCGAAGTTGAAGTACCAGCTGTAGTCCGATTTCATGGACGTGTTCGAGGACATCTCGGGTTTACCGCCAAAAAGAGATGTGGAGTTCGTGATCGATCTTATTCTTGGTGCAACGCCAATTTCTAAGGCGTACCATCCAATGGCACCAGTGGAGTTAGAAGAAGTTAATTACTTGAGAAGGGATGGGTTTCGCAGTAGCGATTCACCTTGGGAAGCTCCAGTTCTTCTAGTCAAGAAGAAAGATGGCACAAGGAGGATGTGTGAGTTTTGGCATGACGAAGTGAAGTTTTGGGGCATGTCGTGTCCGGAGATGGAATCACCGTTGATCCCGAGAAGGTTGCAGCAGTTCGAGATTGGCCGATTCCGAAGAACGTTGCTGGGGTCAGAAGCTTTCTTGGACTTGCCGGGTATTACAGAAGGTTCGTGGAAAATTTTGCTCGTCTGGCTGATACTTTAACCCAAGCTTACGCGCAAGGAAGTACCATTAGTATGGACGGATAAGTGTGCGTCAGTTTTTGAGGCGTTGAAGCAAAGATTGATAACCACTCCTATTTTGACCATGCCAGACAGTTCCGGAGGATTGGTGATTCACAGCGACGCATCAGGGAAAGGATTGAGATGTGTTTTGATGCAGCCTGGGAAGATTGTAGCTTCGCATCGAGACAGTTGAAGACCCATGAGAAGAATTACCCAACTCATGATTTGGAGCTAGCAGCTGTGATTTTCGTTTTGAAGATTTGGAGACACTACTTATAGGGCGAAAGGGTCGAAGTATTCACCGATCACAAAAGCTTAAAGTACGTGTTCACACAGAAGGAGCTTAATATGCGGCAGCGTAGATGGTTGGAGCTGATGGCTGACTACGATCTTGAACTTAAATACCATCCGGGGAAAGTTAATATTGTACCGGATGCGCTTAGTCGGTTGCCAGCAATTCAAATGTTGATTGCACAGAAGGAACTCATTGAAGACTTTCGAAGATTCGATTTGGAGGTTGTGCTACCGCATTCTTCGGGACAGTTGATGCAGCTTCAAGTACAATCGTCGTTGATCGAAAGTATTAAAGCAGCGCAGTTGCAGGACCCTAGATTGCAAAAGTTTCGAGAACAGGTTGGAGCTGGACTTCGAACAGACTTACTGATCCATGAAGATGGTTCGTTGCGATATGGTAGCCGTTTGTGTGGGCCAAAGGGAGATATTGGCGAAGAACTTATGAAGGAGGTGCAAAGTTCAGTATATTCCGTACATTCAGGAGGCACAAAGATGTACCGAGATATACAACAGCATTTCTGGTGGGAAGGCATGAAACGGGAGATTGCCCGCTTTATAGCGTAGTGCTTGGTGTGTCAGCAAGTTAAGGCTGAACGTCAAAGGGTTGCTGGTTTATTGCAACCACTTCCGATTCCTCAATAGAAGTGGGAACATATAACCATGGATTTCGTGACGGCGTTGCCGCGGAGTCCAAAAGGCAACAATGCAGTTTGGGTGATTGTTGATCGATTGACCAAGGCAGCTCATTTCATACCATTTCGAGTTGGTCAATCAACAGAAGCTTTGGCAGAACGGTACATGCAGGAGATTATAAGATTACATGGAGTACCGGTGAGCATCATGTCCGACCGTGACACTCGTTTCTTATCACACTTTTGGAGGAGTTTACAGGAAGGTTTGGGGACTCGATTGAAGTTTAGTACAGCCTATCATCCTCAGACAGATGGTCAGTCGGAGAGAACAATCCAAACTCTTGAAGACATGTTAAGAGCTTGCATGTTAGACTTCAAGGGTTCATGGGAGAATCATCTACATTTGGTGGAGTTTTCTTACAATAACAGTTTCCAGGCGACTATTCAGATGGCTCCATTCGAAACTTTATATAGTCGCAAGTGTCGTTCACCTGCTTGTTGGGACGATATTGGAGAATGAAGATTGTTGGGACCGGATTTGATCGTGCAAACAGTTGAGAAGGTTAACACTATTCAGAGTCATATGAAAGCAGCATAAGGCCGACAAAAGAGTTGGGCATATACATCGAGAAGACCTCTAGAGTTCGCCGTTCGTGATTTGGTATTCTTGAAGTTATCACCGACTAGAGGGGTGATTCGTTTCGGAAGTCGAGGGAAGCTTAGTCATCGATTCGTTGGACCTTTCGAGATTTTGAAGAGTGTTGGAGAAGTGGCGTATCGTTTGGTTTTACCGCAATCCTTGGCGAATGTTCATGACGTGTTTCACATACCTCAACTCCGTAAATATGTTCGAGATGAAACACATGTATTGGATCATTCAGAGTTGATTGTACGTGAAGATTTGACTTTTAAGGAGCGATCGATGTCGATTATGGATCGAAGGGAAAAGGTTATTAAGAACAAGGTTATCCCTCTTGTACTTGTTTCTTGGGGAAATCGCTCACATGGAGAATCAACTTGGGAACGAGAAGATGAAATCCGGCAGAAGTTTCCACATCTATTCCTGTAGTTGTTGATTGTTTACCCTTTCTTGTTCTTGGAATTTTGAGGACGAAATTCTTTTGTAGTTCGGTATAATGTAACAATCTAGTTCATTTATACCAATTCAGTTTCCGTATTTATTATATCTGTGGTATTTTATTGATTTATCGTGTATGGGTGCGAATGGTATTTTACATTTTACATTGCATTCGACCCGACCTGCTTGCTTAAACTTGTTTGATTCATATTTATAGATTACCCTGTCTTGTTACTTAGACACGTGCATCTAATGTAAACTGCATATTGGCATTTTATCTGACATCGCATATTTTACTTATAACATTTTAGGTCACGGAAAATAAATTAAAATTGCATTCCATAGCCTGCATGATACCACTAATCCCGTGGTAGCATCCGCGCATCTTGTTCTCGTCCCGTTCAGTGAAACGGACGTATTTGGATGGCTACGTGCACGTACGTGCATCCGTTCTTGGGGGTATGTATTTTCATTACCTGAGCATTCATTTTGAAATTTGGAAGTCGCATAGATTTTTCGTATTTTAAATCTGAATTTTTAGACCCGACCCGGGCGCATTTTGGAATATTTTTGTATTCCGCCTAAATTCAAATTTATTTAATAATTTTATTTTAATTTTCCTTTAAAAATCTCGTTAACAAACGAATCCTTTCAGATTTTAAATATAAAATCTTTTTAAATTTTTTTATCTTTTCCCTAACCAATCCCAGATCTCCTATCACTGTCGTGGCCCCATATTCTCTCTCCCTTCCTTTCTCGTTCTCTCTCCTTTTCTTTATCTCTATCTCTCCTCCTCTCTTCCTTTCTCTCTCTCCCATATCAAACAAATTCATCTCTCCTTACTGTTCACCTCTCTCTTTCTCTCACCTCTCGATCTTTCCTCTCTCTCTCTCTCAGAATATCTCTCTATCCTCTCGCATATATCCCCCCCTCTCTCCTATATATATATATATATATATATATATATATATATATATATATATATATTCCTTCTTCTTCCTCTCTTTTCTTTTCAGAAAAAAACCCACGATACCCTGCCGCCGCTGCCTCCCCCTCGCTCACCCATCGTCGACCCTCCTCTCGACCTCCACCATCATCTCAACCCTCGCAGCCACCCTCTCCTTCCTCGACCACCTCCTCTTCCAAGAACCGACCCGTCCCTTCACCATCTTTCCTCACCGACCTCGTCGCCGCCCATCACCGACGACCTCATCATCGTGTTCCCCTCCGTCCACTCACCTCTCTCTCAACTCCCAACGCTGCCACCACTATTCTAGCCTACCCCGAGCACCTTACCTGCACCCAAACTCAACCTCGGCACCCTCATTGCACCGTCGCCGCCGGAGCTCCGATGACCTCGTTGCTGTCTCCACAACCCTCTTCTCCCTCTCCCTCTCCCTTTCCTCTCCTCCTCTGCCAACGACCCCAGCCACCAAGAATCTCGCATACACGCACAACAAAACCTAAACCGAACCCCTGCACACCTTTACATCGCCGGAGTTGATCGCCGCCGTCGGTCTCATTCTCGTTTCCCGACTCCAGTGCACCCAGTGAGCATTTCTCTTCTTCCCAATCTCATTCTCCTCTTCCCTTTCCTCCCTTTCTTCTTTCTTTTCTTTTGTGTTTCTTTATTTATACTCTCTGTCTTTGTAGTTCACCGGAAACCGGGCGTGCTGTCGACAATCCCGACGACCCAGCGAGCGTACCTGACCCATGTGATCACCTTGTGCGTTGTTTGGATCCGTTCCGTTTACCGTGCGCGCGTCGCGACTTTTTTCTCACAACATGAGACGTTCTGTATACCCGTTTCTTGATCCGTTTAGGCAAGTAAAACTTGCTACCTGCTATTTAATTTATTATATACTTATTTAAATACATATTATACCTGTTATTTAAATCTAGTGCCCTATATTTCATTTTAACGTTTCGATATTCCGTTTATATCGTTTTAAATCTAGGTCATGGAAAATATATCTTGTTGAATACTAGATTACAATACACTGTACCCATATCCATAATGATTTCACATAGTCCTTATTGTACATCCCATAGTACCATTTTATAGTTTGTGACTTTCGAATACCTGTTTGCATCTATTTCATTTAGAATATATAAGTTGCATTCATTTCATTTAGAATTTACAAATTGCATCCATAGATCACTTGAATATATAACACTGTAACATTAACACCCCAGGTTTAATAAATTGCATCCTAATTAATATTGAAACTATAATCTTAACCCTAATCGATAACTGTGCATCTATGTATTTGAATTTATACCTATTTGCATGCCACATCACACTTTTCCATTTTATTGTTACATTGGTATCCATACTTATTTTTGTGTACCCATGCTTAGTATAGTTTGATTATAAGTACCTACGTGATACTTGTGCACCCCCTGACATGACTTGATATACTATTACTTGACACGACTTGATACCGTGCACTACTTGACATGATTAAATCCATATACACTACCTGACTTGACCTGATGTACCATATCTTGACCTATTACCTGATCTTATTACTAATGCCAACAACCTTGATATGTTGTCCCTACGGACTCTTCCTGTTGTCTATCCAGACAAACCTGTACCTGCTTAATCCTGTGTTGGGATTAGCTCCAGATTTATCAATACCTGACTTGAATACATAACTTGGGGGTATGGGAAAATCAATGATGAAACCTGACTTGTAACTCGACAGTTCGATACCTTTACTGATCAGGCATACAAGCTAGGCCAGCCCCGGGGTGACGATGCTGACATCACTCATCGTTACATACCACCTTTTACTGCTTAGCAGCACGTCACGGATTCAGCCCGAGAATCTTCACCGTGGTCCCGGGCACGCACGGGATACTATTGAGTTATATCGATGATTCATCAAATTTATTTCAAAGACTTGAGAGTAGTTAACCCAATAGACCAGTCCAGATTACTCACTACACATTACCCTCACTGTCCTCACTTATATTACCGTTATACCTGTTTTACTGTTTATACACATACATGTATGTCTTGCTACCCCTGTTTGTATTATTGCTTGATATTATGACGCACTGACTTCTGGGTTTTGCATGACCCAGATTCTTTTTCTTTGCTGCAGGCCGAGCAGGAGTATTTCAGTCAGCAGGCTGAGCAGTGAAGATTTATTAGTAGCTAGTTTATTTTTCCCTTCAGTATTTTCATTCCTGATGTGAGCCCGCATTATGGGACGTACATTCCAGTTTATTTCTTGTATTAGATCTTTTGCTTCCGCATTATTTTATTCTTGACTCGTTTTATTCTGGCTTATGGACATGTGTTAGATAGTTTATTATTGTTCTTGATATCTCTACAGCCGTAATGTGACCATGGAAGGATATTTCCTATCCACAGGTAGCATGGTTGGCTATGTCACGTGCCTATCTTAGCGTACTCTGGGAAGCGGGGCGTGACAAGATAATATTGGATGTAAAAGATGACCAAAAAGATGCAAGGAGAAACATACATTGGTTTTAGGAATTCGAGAAATCGAGAAATGATCTAATGAAGAAAGTAAGATAGATTCAAGAATGATGAGTCGTTACAGATTTATGGTAATCCAGAGTTGGAGAGAAACGGTACTCCAAGAACATACCAAAAAGTGTACAACTCTATCGTACTAAGTTACTTCAAAATAAGGTTTCTATTTCTCCTTGTATCCACTCCAATCTACTACCCATTGTTTCCTGATTTAAAATCAGGAAAAATTACGAAGGAGGCATCATGTGCTAGCACGTGACCATCAGTCACGTGTTGGCACGTGACATTTAAAAGCAGCGGCAAAAGCAGACTCATTCTCTGATTAAATCAAGAAAAAGGCTCCAGATGAGGGTCACGTGCTCACACGTGACCAGGGGTTGATTAATCCAAAAATACTTGTTAACCGTAATCAGAAACGGCGTCGCTTTGCAGCTAGCCGGTGAGTACGGGTCGATCCACAGAGATGGGTAATTTTCTTAATGTGTTTTTACGAGTTGATTCCAAATGTTGTTTTGATTGATTTATTAAATCTATAAAACCTAGATCTATCAATAAACTAAATTAATCTAAGTTAATATCTTGCTAGGGTTAGGCTTAGGGGAAGTTGGGAGATTAAAGGTTTCCTCACCGCTTTCAATGCCTTTATTTTAGATCTATTAGATGTTGTGGTAATTATCAATAAAGTGGATTAGAATCTTTTGGGAGGATGTTTCTTCCTTTAGATTCTTGTCCTTCCTTTATCGATCCTTACCCTAACCTCTATGGAAAATGCGCGCAACCGGGCCTTTATACTACGGTTCACCGTTACCTCGAGGAGTAAGGTGCCGTAGGGAGCGGCTGTGCGTGTATGCATAGAGTTCTAATTCTTAGGTGTGAATGGCATGAAAGGGGTGAGAGATCTCATCTCTCAAACCTTTCCCTAAGGCTAATCCTAACAAGCGAGGAGATTACTCGCTCATTAAGGGATTAAAAGACATTCTAATTAAAAGAGAACTAAAACAAAGAATTAAAAATAACTCACTGATTTTTATTGATGGCTCTCTCCAAGCAATAATACAGAACAGATCTGAATTTATGAAATGAAAAGAGGCATAGTTTTTGTACAGATTTGTGAGTACAATTTATAAGTAAACAGGGAAGCTAGGGTTACAGATTCTCGCACACATGATTTTACAGATATGCCCACTGAAAATCCCAACACCTGCACCGACACACCGACAGAGAAAAATTCCACCGACACGGGCACCATACGGCCGCAGAACCGCGGCGCCAGCCTAGGTTTGGCCGCGGTTCCTCAGCCAAAGAGGGGAATTGGGCCTTCATCTTTCTGGGCTTGGTTCAGGGCTTCTTGGGCTTTCTACTTTTATACTTCTTTTCTTCAATTGACTTCTGAGTCATCGCCAGATCTTCAGTGACAAATTGTAATGATCTTTTGACCGCTCACTTTGACATTTCGGACTGCATTGCCTTATACAATTGTGACTTGTTCTTCGTCACTAGAATTCTTCAACTTGTGGGTCAAAAGTCTCTCTTTTGTATCATCTTTTGTCTTTTCTCACTGTCTTTGCTCCAAGAGCTTGTATCCTGTAATATGCAACAAACATGCGTCAAGAGTACCTGTTTACTTATAGAACAGATAAGAATAGGGGAATAAAGAATGCAATATTATGGTCTGAACAAATACCCCCAAACTTATCTTTTGCTCATCCTCGAGCAAACTTATTATTTTATTCACTAAAATCCTAACCACACTTTCGCAGGGAAACGCGATTGCACTGAGCACGTGCAACAAGCCGTTAAACCTCTAGGTGTCCCTAGTAGGAGGAGTGTTGTCTCCTGAGGGTTTTCAGCGGATTACACCCACAAAATCCTATCAATTTGGCTCTTCCGACAATAATTCTCTAATTAGGAATTATAGACAAGAGCATTTCAAGGTCTCCTCTACTATTCCAAGCTTTAAGGTGTGTGATTGTGCAATTTTGTAGGGTATACATTTTCAGAATCCATACTTAAGCCATGAATTATTTTTCAAACTTATACTCTAATAAGAATATCAATATTTTTCCTTTATTTCAACTTAGCCCAAAAGGTGAACTCAAAATTTGCCTATTTCTAAATAAACTACAAAGACATATACTTTCTATCGTTAATTTTTAAAGAAGGTTATTTTTAGGGTTTTTAATTTACCAAGTCTAAGATCTAGTTGTTCGAAGTCAGTTAACCTATTTGTCAAACTTAAGTTAGAAAATGCCAGAATTGAATACAATAATTTTTTGAAATTTTGAATTTTTTTCAATTTTTATAGGTTTTCAAATAAATATGCAAATGCAAAGTATGTACAAATGAATGCGAAGGAAGAAGACGTACCGAGCATACCCCCAAACTTGAACTTGACAGTGTCCTCACTGTCATACTAAACCAAGAGGGTCAAGATGTCGGCATTCCCTGTTTATTCACATTATTACAAATGATACACACCCCCAAACTTATTCGAAATAAAGTTTTGGAAAATTGATTGGAAATTCGGGGGTGAAAGTGGAGGAAGATCAATCAGTGTAAATCGGCTCCTGCAAAAACAGGAGCTCCTCCGATGGGTCCGCTGTGAAGAACGGTTTCAGTCGATGCCCATTCACCTTGAATAAGGTACCGTCTTCAGGATTTTCAAGATCAACCGCACCGTGCGGATAAACGGTGCGGACTACAAAGGGTCCTCTCCATCTAGAACGGAGCTTGCCGGGGTGAAAATGTAACCGAGTGTCATAGAGTAAAACCTGTTGACCAGGTTCAAAAGTTTTTCGCAAAAGGTGTTTATCGTGGAACACCTTAGCTCGGTTTTTAGCAGTTATGGCATTATCATATGCATCATCCCGCAGCTCTTCTAGTTCATTCAATTGCAGCTTTCGATTGTTGCCCGCATCTCCTAAAGATAAATTCAGCTCTTTGATAGCCCAAAATGCTTTATGCTCAATCTCCACTGGGAGGTGGCAAGCCTTCCCATAAACAAGCTGGTATGCAGACATACCAAGATCGGTTTTATATGCAGTACGGAAAGCCCATAATGCATCTATCAGTTTAAGTGACCAATCTTTACAGTTTTTAGAAGCCGTTTTCTCCAGGATTTGCTTGATTTGCCGATTTGAAACCTCGGGTTGCCCACATGTTTGGGGGTGATATGGTGTTGACAGCTTGTGGGTGATAGAGTATTTGCGCATTAAGGACTCGAAAGTCCTATTGCAGAAATGAGAACCATTATCACTTATTATCGCCCGAGGGTGCCCAAATCGAGAAAATATGTGTTCTTTAAGAAACCGAACGGCAACCTTATAATCGTTCGTTCGGCTGGGCATAGTCTCGACCCACTTTGAAACATAGTCAACCGCCAAAAGAATATACACATTTCCAAAAGAGTTAGGAAATGGTCCCATGAAATCTATACCCCAAACATCAAAAATGTCCACAACCAAAATTGGTTGGAGCGGCATTTCGTTTCTCCGCGATATCCGGCCCAAGTGTTAGCACCGAGAGCAGGTTTTGCAGTATTCGTAAGCATCCTTGAAGAGTCGTGGCCAATAGAAACCACACTGCAAAACTTTCTCGGCTGTCTTCTTTGGGCCAAAGTGCCCGCCACATGCTTGATCATGGCAAAAAGACAGCACACTCTTGACCTCACTTTCAGGTACACACCGACGAATGATTTGCTCGGAATAGTATTTAAAAAGATAGGGTTCATCCCAGTAAAAATGCTTTACTTGGGAAAAAAATCGAAGTTTATCCTGTTTCGACCAATCATTAGGTATCAGGCCGGTGGCTAAGTAGTTTACAATATCGGCGAACCATAGTTCGCAAGAAACGGTCAAGAGTTGCTCGTCGGGAAAAACATCAGTGATTGGAAGATCGAGCGTGGGCGAAGAAGGAAGTCGTGATAGGTGATCAGCTACTACGTTTTCACATCCTTTTTTGTCCTTAATGACAAGGTCAAACTCTTGTAATAAAAGGATCCAATGTATTAGCCTTGACTTAGCATCCTTCTTCGCAAAAAGGTGGCGGATTAAATAAGGCCAAAATTTTTCGAGTGCAAACACAACAGCTAAAAACTCTTTCTCTGTTGTTGTGTAGTTTAGTTGGGCCTCATTTAGCGTTCGGCTAGCATAATAAATCACGTGCGGCATCTTATTAATATGCTGTCCAAGAACAGCGCCAATTGCAAAATCTGATGCGTCGCACATGATTTCGAAAGGGTGCGTCCAGTCGGAAGATGAGAGGATGGGCGCAGAGATGAGGGAATGTTTCAGAGACTCGAATGCTTCAATGCAAGTGGAGTCGAAAACAAAAGTTGTGTCCTTGGCCAGTAAGAGAGTCAAGGGTCTAGCGATCTTGCTAAAGTCCTTGATGAACCGTATGTAAAACTGGCGTGGCCAAGGAAGGCTCTGATATCTTTGACGCATTTAGGGGGAGGGAGGTTAGAAATCACTTCGATTTTAGCTCTGTTAACCTCGATGTCGTTTTGCGAGATGACATGTCCTAAGACAATGCCCTCTCGTACCATGAAATGGCACTTCTCCCAATTCAATGTTAGGTTCTTATCCCTACAGCGGGTAAGAACAGCGTCAAGATGTCGTAAACACTCGTCGAAGGAGTCGCCAAAGATGGAGAAATCATCCATAAAGATCTCCAAGAACTTTTCGACCGTGTCTGAAAAGATCCCCATCATACACCGCTGAAATGTCGCGGGTGCATTGCATAACCCAAAGGGCATGCGACGATAAGCAAAAGTGCCAAGGGGACAGGTGAATGTTGTCTTATCTTGATCCTCTTTGGCGATGGGGACTTGGTCGTAACCGGAATAGCCATCTAGAAAGCAATAGAACTCGTGCCCTGCCAATCGCTCGAGCATTTGGTCAATGAAAGGTAAAGGAAAGTGGTCTTTCCTTGTTGCGGCATTGAGTTTCCTATAGTCTATGCAGACTCGCCACCCAGTTTGGGTGCGAGTGGGAATCAACTCATTTGCCTCATTGGTAATGACCGTGATGCCCGATTTCTTTAGCACGACGTGGATTGGGCTCACCCATTGGCTATCCGAGATAGGGTAAATGATACCACCATCCAGACACTTGACAATCTCCTTCTTAACAGCCTCTTTCATGATGGGGTTGAGGCGTCTTTGTGGATCCCTTGCCGGCTTGGCATCATCCATCAAGTGTATATGATGTTCGACTATGAGGGGACTAATCCCCTTAATGTCCGCCATAGACCAGCCGAAAGCTTGCCGATTATTATGTAAGACCATCAAAAGAGCATTCTCTTGCTCAAGAGCTAGAGAGGACGATATAATGACTGGTAAGGTCTCACCATCACCTAGATAAGCATATTTTAGGTGCGACGGCAAAAGCTTCAATTCGAGTTTAGGAGGTGAAACAATAGATGGTAACAATGGGGTAACTGTTTCAAACTCGAAGGATTCCATCAAAGGTTCGAATCGAGTGTACGCAACAGAGTCGGATGGTTCAATTAACTCATCCGAAAAAGCAAAAGACTCCAAGTCAGGTGATGAGTCTTCAAAGTTGTCAACGAATGTAAAACACTCAAAATCGTTATCTGCCGTGAAAGCTGTGTCGGATTCTAGGAGGAACGCACTAGTGGCGTTAACATTGCTGTGATCGAACAAAAAATTCTCGAACTCACAGTCCTCCTCCGCGATCTCATTGATCGAGCAAATATCGAGTACGCTAGCATTAGGCTCAGCCGGCTGACTTCCCAACTTGAAAATATTGAGCTCATTTGTCATATTGCCGAAAGATAGGCTCATTGAACCATTACGACAATTGATTACTGCGTTGGAAGTTGCCAGAAATGGTCGACCAAGTATTACCGGAATTTGATTCCGGGGGTTAGCGACAGATTGTGTATCCATCACAATAAAGTCAACGGGGAAAATGAAATCCCCTACTCTAATTAACACATCCTCCAGCTCTCCCCTAGGATGGGTGATTGACCGATCGGCCATTTGGAGAGTACAGTGAGTGGGCTTAAGCTCTCCAACGCCCAATTGCTCGTACACAGAATAGGGTAACAAATTGACACTCGCACCAAGATCTAATAGTGCTCTATTGATGTTCTTGTCCCCAATTGTTATCGAAATGGTCGGACACCCGGGGTCCTTTTGCTTTGGGGGTAAGGAATTTACAAGAGCATCACTAATAGCACTAGCCACAAAAACTTTCTTTGGCACTTGCGACTTCCTCTTTTTGGTGCATAAGTCCTTTAAAATTTTTGCATATGAAGGAACTTGTTGGATTGCATCCAAAAGAGGGATATTTATGCTAACCTGTTTGAACAACTCAACAATCTTCTCCATCTGTGGAGTTGGTTTATTGGATCTCAACCGATTAGGAAAAGGAACATTTTGAAAGGTGGTTGAATCCAATTTTTGCGGATCAGATTGTCTAGTTGGAACGGCACCCCGTGTAGATGTGTTCGTGTTGTGAGAATTGAGTCCGTTCGAGCTAGAAGAAATAGAGCCGTGTGAAGGGTGGAGAATAGGCTCTGAAGAAGAAGTAGATGGTGAAGAAGATGAAGAAGGGCCACCGGCAGGGGTGTCATTGTTAATACCCACATTGTTTTGCAACACTTTTCCCGATCTCAACGTGATCACAGCATTTACGTTATGATTCTGCTGTTGATATGCAGCATGTGCGTGACCGGGGTTGGGCAGTGGTTGAGACGGGAGTTTTCCTTTTTCGCGCTCGCTCAAAGCTGCATTGAGTTGTGCAATTTGTGCCTCAATAAATTTGATGCTTTGATCGTGTGAGGCACTATTTTGCACTTAAGATTGAATAGAAGTCTCAAGTCTTGCTGTAGACTGTGTAGATTGCTTAAGGAACGCATCTAGACTTCTTTCGAGCGAGCTAACCTTATCATTATTAGGTTGAATATAATTGTTTGGCTGGTAAGCATTGTTAGGCACAAAATTGTTCACTTGATTAGGGTAAGGTTGTTGTTGAAATTGTTGCTGTTGAAATTGAGTTTGTGAAGGTGCTTGTTGTTGTTGTGTAGGAGGAGGTCTTTGAAAATTGTTATTTCCTTGGAATTGTTGATTTTGGTTCCAAGCGAAATTTGGGTGACTCCTCCACCCCGGATTATATGTCGAAGAGTACGGATCGTTTCTTTGTCGTTGCTGAAATGCAGCATTGACTTGATCATGTCCTTGAGTAGATGCATTATAAAGACACTCTTCGGTTAGGTGCGATGGATCCGCACAACAAGCACAGACAGTTCGTGGAGGCATAACAGGGGCAGGAGAAGGCGATGAAATTTTGGTCTCGATCGCTTCTAGCTTTTTCGTAAGAGCGGCCATCTCGGCCTTCATAGCGATCGACATCTCCACTTGATGTATGCCTGCCCTAGATTGACCACTAGAAGAAGATGATGCAGTCTTGGTACTCACCCACTGAATTGTTTGCTCACTAAGATCCTCAAGAAACTGCCACGCTTCGTCACTAGACTTGGAGAGAAAATGACCTTGACATATGGTTTCTAGCAACTGCTTCGTTGCCGAGTTCAATCCCTCGTATAATGTTTGGCAAAGTTGCCAACTTTCGATCCCATGATGAGGGCATTGAACGAGTAGGTCCTTAAATCTCTTGAAGCACTTCCAAAATGGTTCGGAAAGAAGTTGTGAGAATTGAATTATTTCATTGCGGATTCTGGCAGTTTTGTGATGAGGATAGAACTTTTTCAGAAAAGTTTTCACAAACTCGTCCCAATTTCTAATGGAATGTGATGCGGTGCTGTATAGCCATTTCTCTGCTAGGTCACATAAGGTGAAAGGAATGACCCTTAACCTTATAGCGCCATCACTTAATTGGGTTGTTTTCATCATAGCGCACACATTTTGGAATTTATTGATAAAGATATATGCATCTTCAGATTCCAAACCATGAAATTTTGGCAGCATATTGATGAAATGTGGTTTTATTTCAAAATTGTCCCCATTTGCCGGTGGGGGTGAAAGACAGGTAGGTAAAGAAGTGCGGATGGGGTAAAAGAGATCCTGGAGCGCAACTCGTGCGGGCGCTTCAACAGATGGCTGATTCGGGTTATTCGCACCTAACGGAGGTGGAATCCTTCCCGTCGGTAAGGTATTGTTGGGGTTGAATCCCAACATGCCTTCGGTGAAAGAATTTGAAGGTGAGGGTAAGAAAGTGGACGGAATGTCGACTTCAGTGTTGAAAGGTTCGTCGGTCGGTACCAACGAAACACGGACTAATCGGGCGTTAGTATCCCTAGTCCAAAGTGACATACACTAAAGGGTAGTGTAGTCAGAAAAAAAAAAGAAAGACAGAATGTGGAGGTAAGATAACGTCAGTGAGGGAAAGTGGTGGAAGTGAGTTGCAAGTTTTCTTAGCGACAAGTTGCAAGTTTTGAAAAGATTTTTCTTTTTTTTTTTATGTGAGAGTTTTGCAAGAGGTTTTTGAAAAGGGACTCGTGACACAAATGTATCAACCATACATGCACGATCAGGCCTAGATCTAGGGTCACCTAGGTCTGCTAGACAGCTCCTAACTAGGGCTAGAAATAGGACCTCAAACCGCCTCTTCACCGAAAAGTACGGCCAGGTAAGTGCCAGGTAAGTGGGAAGGAACCACAACAGTGGGCCTAATTAATAACCACTAGCCTAGACACACTTTCCTAGACACCGCAAAATCAGTTAGGATAAACGGTCGATGCCTATACTAGTCCTTTTCCTATTGAGCTCGATGTCCTTAGGTCTGAGTCTAATATTTTTTAATTAATTGTGGTCAATGCACATGCTTTAGGTGTTTTCTGGGGTCCTGAGAAGGGTGATGAAATCCCCACCCAATCTGAGTTTGGTCAATTAGCTCCTTAAAGTCCGATTAAATTATGCAAAACAATAAAATTCACTTGCAATCAATTTTTAGCACGGCGCAAAGAAACCTGCAGAAAATCTGTTATTTAGAAGGGGGAGAAAGACTTTTTAGCGCAAAGAATTCCTGCAGAGAGTTTTTACAGAGAGATATATAGGGGTTGTAGAGGGGAGAAGGAGAGATCAAACCGTGCAAAATTGACGGGCTGACGTGTCAAAAAGGCGGCGGAACCGCGGTCTTGGGGCCACCTTTGCCGCGGAACCGCGGTGGAAGGTAGGGATCTGAAAAAAATTGTACAGCTCCTGTTCTCCAATTCTCCTCTGTTCTGATGTGATTTTTTCTGATTTGCCCTCTGTAAAATTCCAGATCCGCGATAGTTCGCTGCTCCTGCAAGATTCAAACGAGGAACCCTTCAAACAGATAAAAATAATGAAAAAAATTTGTACTTTTTATATTTTCAGATTTTTATGATTTTTAAGATTTATATCAACCCGAAATTACACAAAAGAAATTTTACGCCATCCCCGGCAACGGCGCCATTTGATTAATCCAAAAATACTTGTTAACCGTAATCAGAAACGGCGTCGCTTTGCAGCTAGCCGGTGAGTACGGGTCGATCCACAGAGATGGGTAATTTTCTTAATGTGTTTTTACGAGTTGATTCCAAATGTTGTTTTGATTGATTTATTAAATCTATAAAAACCTAGATCTATCAATAAACTAAATTAATCTAAATTAAAGTCTTGCTAGGGTTAGGCTTAGGGGAAGTTGGGAGATTAAAGATTTCATCACCGCTTTCAATGCCTTTATTTTAGATCTATTAGATATTGTGGTAATTATCAATAAAGTGGATTAGAATCTTTTGGGAGGATGTTTCTTCCTCTAGATTTTTGTCCGTCCTTTATCGATCCTTACCCTAACCTCTATGGAAAACGCGCGCAATCGGGCCTTTATACTACAGTTCACCGTTACCTCGAGGGGTAAGGTGCCGTAGGGAGCGGCTGTGCGTGTATGCATAGAGTTCTAATTCTTAGGTGTGAATGGCATGAAAGGGGTGAGAGATCCCATCTCTCAAACATTTCCCTAAGGCTAACCCTAACAAGCGAGGAGATTACTCGCTCATTAGGGGATTAAAAGACATTCTAATTAAAAGAGAACTAAAACAAAGAATTAAAAATAACTCACTGATTTTTATTGATGGCTCTCTCCAAGCAATAATACAGAACAGATCTGAATTTGTGAAATGAAAAGAGGCATAGATTTTTTACAGATTTGTGAGTATAATTTATAAGTAAACAGGGAAGCTAGGCTTACAGATTCTCGCACACGTGATTTTACAGATATGCCCACTGAAAATCCCAAGACCTGCACCGACACACCGATAGAGAAAAATTCCACCGACACGGGCACCATACGGCCGCGGAACCGCGGCGCCAGCCTAGGTTTGGCCGCGGTTCCGCGGCCAAAGAGGGGAATTGGGCCTTCATCTTTCTGGGCTTGGTTCAGGGCTTCTTGGGCTTTCTACTTTTATACTTCTTTTCTTCAATTGACTTCTGAGTCATCGCCAGATCTTCAAGTGACAAATTGTAATGATCTTTTGACCGCTCACTTTGACATTTCGGACTGCATTGCCTTATACAATTGTGACTTGTTCATCGTCACTAGAATTCTTCTACTTGTGGGTCAAAAGTCTCTCTTTTGTATCATCTTTTGTCTTTTCTCACTGTCTTCGCTCCAAGAGCCTGTATCCTGTAATATGCAACAAACGTGCGTCAAGAGTACCTGTTTACTTATAGAACGGATAAGAATAGGGGAATAAAGAATGCAATATTATGGTCTGAACAGGGGTCACGGGGTGGCACGTGACGGCTAAGCAGCGGCCAGAAGACAGAGCGCAAAAATAAGAAGAAAGCTCGTTCCAGGGGATCACGTGCTTACACGTGACCAAGGGTCACGTGCCTACACGTGACCATGGGTCACGTGGTCGCACATGACCGGATTTCAAAGTCTATCTATTTAACAGAATTAAATTCTGAACGGCATTCAAATCTTTCCAAAGGAAAATGATTATTTGGAACCGATTGGACTAAAGATTTAAAGGTGATTAAATATCATCTATTTGTGGAAAAATCCTGAACTTGGAAAGATTTACCCTTAAAATCTAACCGAAATAACAAAGGAAAATCTCTGGATTTAAAATCCAATGGTGAATAAAATTCACCTAATAATCCAAAGGATCAGATGAATGATGAATGCAAATCAAATCTCTCAATGAAAGATTCACCAAAACTAATTGATTCTGCTCCTTCTCCTATAAATAGGAGCCAAAGGAGAGAGTTAAGAAAAAAGGAAAAAAAGAAGGAGAGGGATAGACAGAAAAAGAGAGAGATAGAAGAAGTTGATCTTCTGCAGAAGAAAATTCTAGGTAAGAAAGGGAAGGCCTTTAAAAGAGAATTTAATTCTCAAAAGAGTTTAACTCTTAAAAAGAAGAACATAGTTCTCTCTTTAGTGGAGGATCTGTAAAGTGCACATCTCCCCTTGAATTGAGAATTTAATTCTCATTGGGTTGAGATCCTGCCATGCAGATCCAAAGCATAGAGAGGGAATAGAAGTTTGAGAATTTAATTCTCACAGAACTATAGGAATTTAATTCCTTTAAAATAAAATTAGGGTTTAACCCTATGTTATGGGAATTTAATTCCTTCAGAATGAACAGAACCAGGGTTTAATCCCAATTAAGAACTCAAATCCGTCAAAATAACAGGAATTTAATTCCTTTAAGAAAGAAGAAATTAGGGTTTCACCCTATGACAGAATCACATTCCTCAGAATAATTCTCTAAAAAAGAGCGGGAATTTAATTCCTTTAAAGCTTTTATTAGGGTTTAACCCTATGATAGATTTCAGTTCTTCACATATATGAGGAATTTAATTCCTACAGAAAATTCAGAGTTTAACTCAATCTCAGAATATAAATCTTCAGAAGGAAATAGGAATTTAATTCCTCTAAAATTTATCGTTAGGGTTCAACCCTACGAAGAATTTAATTCTTAAAATGATTAACAGATCTTCTAAAAAACATACAAAGAGGCAGGGTCACGTGCCACCACGTGACCTCCGAAAAGATCCACAGAGAAGGGCCTTTGAGGCAGTGCCTCACGTGACCCACGTGACCCTTGGCGGAAGTTTTAACCTACAGGCATTTAAATGCCCATCACGTGATGGCACGTGATACTCCAAAATATGCAACATTCTCAGCAGAACGAGTAAAGGGAGGGCGCCCTCACGTGCTACCACGTGACCCCTCTTGCCTTAGTGTTTAACACTAAATTGGAACCTCTGAACCCGGTGTCTAACACTGTTTGGCCTTAATGTTCAACACTAATTAAAGAATTCTAGTGTCAAACACTGAATTTCTTAGTGTTTAACACAAAATTAAACCCCTGTTAACAGAGCTTAAGACTAACTCCCTTAGCGTTCAACACTAAATTAAAATCTCTGTCACCAGTGTTTAACACTGATTATTCTTAGTGTTTAACACTAATTTGAAATCTCTGCTGCTAGTGTTTGACACTGATTTGCTCTAGTGTTTAACACTAATTTAAACCCCCTGTTGCTGGTGTTTAACACCAACTATTTTTAGTGTTAAACACTGACTTGTCAATCTCATTTTCAGTATTTAACACTGCTGGTCTTTAGTGTTTAACACTAACTTTAGCCCAATTGGCTAAATGGATAGAGGCAAAGCCTATCCTTTAATGGACCAACAGGAAGCCAATATTCCAAACATGATGGGACTTAGCCCAAGATGGCCATAAGTCCTCAATTCAAACTTAACTGGGCTAATGGGCTCATAACATAATTAATTGGTCTTGATCCCAAATTGGGCCAGAGACTATTTAATCCACCTTGGTTCAAGGGTACATCTCTTCACTCCTTTGATACTTGGCGTTGTAATTTCTCAACGTCTTCAAAGAGGTGACGGGTCCCGATGACCATACATTGATACGGACTGTGGGGTCCTTAAACTCATGGACTATGAGGTCCTTAACCTTGACCGGAATGTCTTAAAACTAACAACGGACTATGAGGTCCTTAACCTTGACCGAGATGTCATAAAACTAACATCGGACTGTGAGGTCCTTAAACCCATGGACTACGACGTCCTTAACCTTGACCGTGATGTCTTAAAACTAACATCGGACTGTGGAGTCCTTAAACCCACGGACTATGACGTCCTTAACCTTGACCGAGATGTCTTAAAACTAACTTTGGACTATGGAGTCCTTAAAATCCACGGACTATGACGTCCTTAACCTTGACCGCAACGTCTTAAAACTAACATTGGACCGCAATGTCCTTAAACTACCTATGGACCGCAATGTCCTTAAACTACCTATTGACCGCAACGTCACTAAACTAAACAACAGGGCTCCCTTAATTGCTCTATTGTTGGATCTAAACGATCCCGTTAAGTCGATCTTAGTCTAAAAACTAGACTAACGTGTCCTTAACAAATGTTTAAGTCGATCTTAGTCTCAAACGAGGCTAACGCATCCTTAAACCCAAACCCCCAAACCCAAATATAAGATAGTACGAATTTGGACTAGTCCACGCCCTACGGGCGACGACATAACTCAGTCTCCGTATACAATCCACGGGCAACTAAACACAAAATAAACACACACGACACAAAGTGACCATCTGAAGAAGGAGAAAGTGGTTACCGCAGTGCGGTAGCGTAATTAACTGCAGGGGCTTGCGCCTGCAGGGAAGAGCGTCCCCACAATCAAAAACCCCTCATGCGATGGGGAATCTAACGAAGTCTGCTACATCGGACGCATTCGTTTAAACCTTCGATACACGGTGCCATAAATCAACTTGGCATCATCGGAGAGGTAGACGGATAGCACCAATTAGCATCTGCCCCGAATCTCAGGCAAGACGTCTCCGCCATCGCACCGTCATTCGGAGGGGAACAGATTCTGGCACGGCCGGTGGGACCTTTTCCTCTTTCCACTCCACACTTCGTGTGTCGTGTTCGCGAACTAAACACGGTTTGCTAATAGTTGCCCTGGGGTTTCAAGGTACTAAGATTCAGCGTCTTGCTTAATGCAGAAAGCAAAGAATCAATGGCTTCCACTTGTGCGATATGCTCCGACTGCAATTGCAATCAACGCTCTGCCTCGCCAGGAGGTATAGCCTACGGACCCCAAGCTTCTTCGCTGTTCACGATGCCCGTGGAACAGGTCACTCGAGCCACCACAGGGTTGTTTTTCGGGACCATGCTCCCGCCAACGAGCTTCACAGCTCCTGTGCTGACAACGGAAGCTCCCAAGAAGTCGGTCTTTGATCGGCTTACCCCTGCCGCGGCCCCTCTCAACGGGTCGCTCAACACCAGCGCTTCGGTCTTCTCCAGAATGGGCCAGAGCTCCTGTGGACCCGCAAAAGGGCCTACAATCTCAGAGAAGGCTGCTCCTAAGAAAATAACCAGTCTCGCTCCTGAAGTCGTCAAGGCGGCTCCCCTGCCAAAAAGTCGGTCTTTACAAGATTGACTGTTCCTGCTCCCGCTCCTGCTACCCAGACGACATCGGTCTTTAATAGGCTGACACCAGTAGCGACCCCTCACATACACAGGGGGAAAGACGAGACTATCGCCATCACCGAGCCTATGCCATCAGCATGACACGCTTGACGTCATTACTGGCGCCGAGTGAGAAAGGCCGGAGGCAACTCCTCTTCTGGGCTGACTCCTCCAGCCCCAACGACAGAAGTTAATGCTGCTGTTCCAACTGGGGACAGCTTTGAGATGCTAAATAAGGTGCGTAGGAATTCTCCTACTGCAGTGCTAAAGAGGTCTCTCCCTCCGCTGAAAAGGGCTATAGAAGTGAAGTCAGAACAGCTCCAACCTCCTCAACGGCTGTCCTCCCGAATCTATAAAGTCTGGCGGCAGACCCGAGACTCGGTGATCGATCCAAATTTCTCCCGCCAGCACAAGAAGCTGAAAATCCAACAGGAAGTTAGTCACCAGGCTAAGCCACGAAAAGCCATTTGGATGCCCACCTCAATGGCCCCTTCAACTTCCACTGCTCATAAAAAGAGGAAGCCAGAGAAGATCCCCAAGCCTGCAATGAGAGCTAAAGGCGCTAAGCCCAGACGCCCTAAGTCTGGGGACATGATGGTCCATACCGTATACATGGCGTCAGGAAAGGAAGACAGCCGTGCGTCTACAGGCCATAAACCGCTTACACGGTCAGTGACCAAGGCGCAGGAGCAGCAACAGAAGCTCCAAGAGATGATGAATGCTATGGCCGCACTTACTGGGCCAAAAGAAAACCCAGAAACGTCCTCAGATGATGCCAGGAGGAAGAAACCGACGCCGAATTCCTTCGCCAAATATTGGAGAAGAAGGACAAAGAGGCTGCTGAACAAGCAGCCAATATACAGCGTATGGGCCTCCTCTTCCAAGATATGATAGGGATGATGATACAACAAGATCCTCCGGATGAAGAGCCCCTGATCGTCCTCGGAGACGATAGGGGAGAGACATTAAATCCCCCGCCGGCTTTGCCAACAGCTAAAGAGGATGCAATCTCTAAACTGATTTGGACGAGTACATAGCCCAGCAGATACGGGTTTATCATGCGACCGAAGCAGCCGGCCAGGTCGTAAAAATGGGGTGGCCATATCCAAACTGGTACGACCAAATCAAGTACCCGTCGGGTTACACAATTCCCAAGTTCCATGTTTACAAGGGAACGGGCAATCCTCACCAGTATGTTACCCAGTTCAGGGCACTCTGCGGCAACACCGACGGTGATGACAAGCTTTTGCTTCGCCAGTTTGTTGGAAGTTTATCAGATACGGTATTCGAGTGGTACTCTGAGCTCCCAAACGACTCTATCAAGACCTTCGCAGAGATGGAATTGTTGTTTACCCAACGCTTCGCGATTGCCAGCGAGCGTACCCCGATAACGGCATTGATCAACGTCAGGGTAAAGTCGGGCGAAACATGGGTCCAATATACTATACGGTGGCGTAATTTATGGTCAAAATGCGAGCAGCGTATAGAAGAAGCTCCTGCGGTGGGAATGTTTGTGGGAACTCTAGACCCTCATGCAACTATCTCCCAGTTCATGATGTTCTTTAAGCCGACCACGTTTCAGGCTTTAATCGACAAGTTGGCCCAGATGGACCAGATGGGTCACAGACCGTCTCCCCCGAAGCCAGAACCCCGGAATGACAAGGGTAAAGGGAAGGCAACCTTCGTCGCGAACGCTCAGCAGCAAACCAGTGCCTCGAAGTTGGCGGATCAGCTGGAGGAAAGACGGCGGTATTATAATGAGAAAATGAAGCGTCCCTACTCGTTCCCACGGGACAAGACAAAACGATTATTCGAGCTAGCCGTACGCAACAGGCTTATCAACCTGCCAAACCCGAGGCGACCGCCACAACCCACTGAGGTGAATAACCCCAATTATTGCCCTTACCATCAAACGGTAAGCCATCCGATTGAGGATTGCTATGTCTCAAAGGATGGATTGAGGATCAATACCTCCAGGGAAAGTTTGCGCTGTTCGAAAAGTGGAGGGTGAACCCGCCACAGCCGCATGCTCCCAAGAAAGTGGATACACCGGGGGCAACCTGTTCCTTCATTGAAGAAGCTCCATGGGAGGTCGTGCTATCAGCTAAAACCAAAAGGATGCTGAGTGATCTTCATGCGTGTCCGGCGGTCGAATGGAAGAACCCGCTTGAACCTCAAATTATCGAAGGGATGCTGAAGTCACGCCCAACTACAAGGATCGGTGGTGATGGCCTAAGTACTCACACCCAATCGTCAAAATCTTCGAAGAAAAAGAAAAAGAAGTCCAAGATGCCCGTGAAGCCTGGAGACAAACGCATGGATTTGCAGAAACAGATTGACGCGCTGAAGGAGTACAATCAAAAGGCGCGAACTATTGTCACACTGCAAGAGTTCTTCAACCACATCTTTCAGGGGGAAGATGATAGAGAGAGCTCGTCAGATGAATCCGAGGGATATGTGGCAAGTTGTCATATGATTTCCCACTCGGAAGATGAGAAAACTCCTGGCACTGAGAAACTGGGGGCACAGCCTGAGCCAGAACTTGTATGGCCAACAGATGACATAATCGACGCCTTTCTAGATGAGATTTTTTTGAAGAGTAAAGCCGATCAGGAGCGTGAAATGGCCGCATTGGAAGGAGCCAAGCGCAGGCGACTAAACGAAAGATTCGGAGCACTCCCGCCAGATCGAAAGACATCCGATACGGATAAAAATAGATTCAAGACGAGGAAAAGGTTTGCCAAAGCCATGTCAATGGGAATGAAGCTACCACTCTCGGAAGAAAGCACGCTCAATTGGGCGGAAAGGCACCCTAATTACTGCTCGTATTATCGGAAAATTTCGCACCCTACAGAGGAATGCGACGCTTTCAGGGTATGGTGGCAGGGATATGTTGCTCACCGGCAACATTTTAAGCGCATGAAACGCAAAGCTTGTCAGGAACGAAGAAGTACGGCCGAAGAACACGAAAGAACTACCGGCAATTGTTACACGGCCAACGCCGAAGGATCACAGGTTCTCACCTTTGGGAGCGACTCTGATGAGGAAATGGCTTTGGGCCCTCTCTTTAAAGAGTCCATCCTAGGGAAAGAAGAAGAATCCGAGGCCTGTGAGAACATTCAGCTGCGCAATCGCACACTCCCGGAAAAGAATCTCGGACCCGCAAATAGAAAAGATAAGGGAAAAGAAAAGGTCACTGAGGATATCGCCTTAGATGACCAATTTATGAAAGAGTTGGCTGCCAAAGATCCTCCCAGGAAGGGTAAGGTAGACTACAACATCCTAGCGCACCTGAGGAAGCTACCTTCGCAGCTCAGCATTCTCGACGCCCTCTTATTATCAAAAGAAGCGAGAGATTCATTGATCAAGGCGTTACAAGAACCCGAGCAATTCCAAGCCTTCCTCGCCACAGAAAGGATGAAGGACAAACTGGAAGAAGTGCACACGGCCGACATCACTTTCGGTGACGAAGACCTTCTCCTCGGGACGTGCGATCACAACCGTCCCCTATACGTCTCTGGATATTGCCACGATATCAAGATAGGCAAAATCCTGGTTGATAATGGATCCTCCGTCAATCTCCTTAATGTTCGGGTGTTGAAGGAAATCTGCATGAGCGTGCAGCACCTCGCTCATGACAAAATTACCATCTCAGGTTTCAACTCCCAGTCATCACGGACTCTCGGATCTGTGATATTAACACTATGCTTCGGACTACTCGTCACGGACATCAAATTCCACGTCATTGACGCCAAGACCTGCTACAACGCCTTGCTCGGTCGTCCTTGGTTACACGAGTACAACATTATCCCTTCTACACAGCATCAGTGTATGAAGTACTTTAAGGATGGTTTCGAATATACCGTAACAGGCGAGCTGAACCCATTCTCCGTGAACGAAGTCCGCAAGTATGAAGATGCGAAGTACTTTTTTCCAGACTTCGAGGATACAGAAAAGTGTCGCAAGCCAGAGAACAAAGCCGCCGCCACCATCCCTGTTTTCGGGAGCGATACCGAAGAAGAAGAAGAGATAGTCTACGCTGGTCCGTCCCGACGCAACAACCCGGGACCGTCCGCCCCCATGTTGGTCTTCGGAAGTGACTCGGAAGATGAGGTTAATTCCGTGTTCTCCAGTCGGCCGTCAATACAAGCATCCTCTGGCGATGATCAAAGTTTGCAAATCACCATGGTTCCGCAAGAACACTACAAGGATCTCGACACACTTCAAGCTTACAATGTGTAGGACCTGCAGACGTTTTACGTCCCTCCCAGGCGAAGGGGTGAGAAGGTAATCCTATTCTACCGATCCTCTGAGACGAAAGTAGAGAAAGAGATCTGGCATGGCGCGGATTCTACACTCGACAGGCTCCAACCCATCCGTTTGCCTAGATATTACACAAACGGACTAAAAAGGCTATTGAAGCACCAAGGAGTACCCTTAAGACAGACTATTCGGCAAGCTCGATTCTACAACAGGATTTGGGATGTCCCTGGAACTCAGCGCAAATTGCCCAACGGGAAAATGGAGACGCTTGGGCTTGGATATGTGAGATCCGGAAAATGGGAACAAGTCCACGGTAGCTACGCCATATATAACTTTGATGAGGAGGAGGACGCCCTGTCAAGCAATGCCAACCCCTCATCAAAACTGGATTCCGCAAGCGAAGTGCCGAGTCCGTCATTTGAAGAACGAACGGGCAGGCTTATCAGGAAAGCGGGTCAAACGGCTCGGGAAAGTCACAACCGCGAGATGGCCATCTACGAGAAGGCCAGGACGCGACGTTTATTTCAATAGGCTGCAAAAGATAAAGGTACTCATCCCTGTCAACCCGTTGTACAAAAGGCCCGACGCAGAGGCAGAAGTAAGTCAAGAGGCGGAAAAAGGAGTCGACAACAGCGATGCAGGTTTAGAGAGTCGTGTGATCAGGTATTGCGCGGTCCGGACTTGTCCCTCATGAAGAAGATGAGTCGAGTGTATTCCTTCCCTCAAGACAAGACGAAGAGAATACTCGATCTCGCTATAAAATATCAAATGATCGCACTTCCGAAGTCTAAGCACCCTGAACAAGTTAACGAGATTTCTCATCCGGGCTATTGCTCTTATCACTGAGCCGTAGGACACCCTATCGAAGACTGCTTCACGTTCAAGAACTGGGTCGAAGACCAGTACCAGCAAGGCAGATTTGCTTTATCCAGCAGCTGGAGGGTAACGCCGCCACAAAAGCACGAACCCAAAACCGCAAGAGCAGAGCCAGATCCACATCGGTCTTGGAAGCGGATTCACACTTGTCACATGACTACAATGTTAAAAGAAGAGCCCAAGAACATGGATGACCTTCCCTGGTGCTTTGAGAACAGCAATGATGAGGTCATCTCAGAATTTCCACCAGCTCCGAAAGAACTGGAAGATGGCATACATATGACTGCAGATAACCTCAAGAAGATCGAGTTAGGATCGGAAGATGATCCACGACCAACATTCGTCAGCGAGCTGCTATCTGAGGAAAAGATGGCGGTGCTAAAAGACGTGCTTCTACAGAATAGAGATTGCTTCGCATGGAACTATTCTGAAATGCCGGGATTGGATCCAGAAGTTGCTGTACACAAATTGTCAATATCATCGGATATCAAGCCAGTCAAACAGGCGCCGAGACGGATGCGGCTCGAACTTGAAATGAGCATTAACGCTGAAGTAAAGAAGCTAATTGATTCCGGGTTTATCCAGGAGGTACAGTATCCTGATTGGGTCGCCAACATCGTCCCGGTGATGAAGAAGAATGGGACAGTGCGCATATGTGTGGACTTCCGGGATCTCAATAAAGCCTGCCCGAAAGACGATTTCCCAGTGCCGGTCACCGAGCTGATGATAGACAATATGTCCACTCATGAGATTTTCTCCTTTATGGACGGTTCATCAGGGTACAATTAGATAAAGATGCATCCCGACGACCGGAAGCACGCCGCTTTCCGGACTCCTTTGGGTATATTATGCTACAAAGTCATGCCCTTCGGTCTAAAGAACGCCAGTGCTACCTATCAAAGGGCTATGACAAAGATCTTCGATGATCTCATACATGAAATCATCGAGTGTTATATTGATGACCTCGTAGTGAAGAGCATGTCATACGAAGAACATTTAGAGCATCTGAAAACCGTATTTCAACGCCTTCGGCAATATAATTTGAAGATGAACCCCCTCAAATGCGCGTTCGGAGTCTCCTCGGGTAAATTCCTGGGATTCATCATTCAACATCGAGGTATCGAAATAGATCCGTCAAAGATCAAGGCGATCATGGAAATGCCACCGCCAAGGACTCTCAAACAATTGCGGTCTCTCCAAGGGAAGCTCGCGTACATCCGGCGGTTTATCGCCAACCTGTCAGGTAAGTGCCGTCCTTACAGCCACCTGATGAAGAAGGGAACTCCGTTCGTCTGGGATCAAAAATGCCAAGGCGCGCTACACGAAATCAAGCAGTACTTGCAAAATCTGCCGGTGTTAGCTGCTCCAGTCAAGGGAAAGCCCCTTATTCTTTATACTACAGCCCTTGAGGGTTCTTTAGGCGCATTATGGGCACAAGAAAATGACCAAGGGAAGGAGAGAGCACTCTACTATTTAAGTCGAGTTCTCCTGGGGGCAGAAAGCAATTACTCCCCTATCGAAAAGCACTGCCTGGCGTTGATCTTCGCGATAACGAAACTCCGGCACTACGCGTTGGCGCATGAAGTCCGTCTTATATCAAAGGTGGGCCCTCTGAAATATCTAATGCCAAAGGCCATATTGACGGGAAGACTCGCTAAATGGGCCTTGCTTTTGATGGAGTTTTCAATAACATATCAGCCTCTCAAGGCGGTGAAAGGCCAAGCCATCGCCGATTTCCTTGCTGAGCACCCGGTACCTGCCGGTTCACCTCTAAACTGCGATTTGCCGGACGAACATGCATTTGACGCGATCGACGGTGGTGATACCCGATGGGAACTTTATTTCGATGGAGCGTCCTCCGTAAAGAAGCGCAAACAAAGTGCCCCAGTGATCAAATCAGGGGTAGGCCTCATCTTCGTAACTCCACAAGGAGGGATAATGCGCTTCGCTTTCTCCTTAACAGAACCGAAGACGAACAATGAAGCCGAATACGAAGCTTTGATAGCAGGCCTCGAGATCGCCATTGACATGGGAATTGAAAACCTCCTCATATACAGGGATTCTCATCTGGTCGTTAGTCAAATAAACGGCGACTACCAAACGTGCAAACCGGAGTTGGTGAAGTACGGTGAAAAGGTGCAACAACTATTGACCCAAATCCCCTCCTACACTTTAGAAAGCATACCACGCGTGGAAAATAGCAACGCGGACGTGCTAGCTAAGCTCGCCAAAGAACTGGCTGACGAGAACCTCGATGACGTCAGAATCGTGGTACAAAGCCGTCGAGTGCTCGCCCCAGCAGAAATATCTCTGGAATCATCCGAAGAAAAGGGAGCGATCGAGCAGACGACCCTACAAATAAAAGACCATGAGAAGGCTGAGGACTGGAGGGAAGTCTTCATAGACTACTTTAAGTCCCACCGAATGCCCGAAGAAGCGTCCTCAAGACATCAGCTCATGAAACGAGCTCTATCTTTCGCCTTCGTCAACGATACTCTATACAAGAGATCGTTTGATTCTCTGTGGCTGAGATGCTTAGGACCTGACAAAGCAGAAAGAGTCGTTCAGGAAGTTCATGACGGAATCTGTGGTTCTCATCAAGCAGGCCCGAAGATGAAGTTAAAAATTAAACGGATGGGTTACTACTGGCCCACGATGATCTAGGACTGCCTCGAATATGCGAAGCAATACCACCCATGCCAAATCCATGGGGATTTCATCCACCAGCATCCGAATCCACTACATCCGACGGTGGTTAGCTGGCCATTCAAAATGTGGGGAACTGACGTAGTTGGCCCCATCGAACCGGCATCGTCTAAGGAACATCGTTTCATACTGGCGACGACTGATTACTTCTCCAAATGGGCAGAAGCAATACCGTTGAGAGAAGTGAAGACGGAGAATATCCTCCATTTCTTCAAAACACACGTCATTTATCGGTTTAGAACTCCACGGCGGATTATCTCCGATAACGGGCCAGCCTATAGAAGCCATAAGATTAGCCGCTTCGCACAACAGCATAATATAGACTGGAGATACTCCTCAGTTTATAACCCACGAGCTAACGGTCTGGCCGAGGCCTTCAATAAGACCTTGACAAAGATCATAAAAAAGACGGCGTCCCGAAATAAAAAGGACTGGCATGAGAGACTACAAGAGGCTCTTTGGGCGTATCGAACTACGTTCAAGACGGCCACGAACACGACGCCATACGCATTGGTATTCGGTACGAAAGCAGTACTCCCCCTCGAGATAGAGTTACCTTCTCTACGAGTGACAGTCCACCACGAGTTGACCGACAAAGAAAATGCTCGCCTTCGGCTTGAGGAGCTTAATGCCCTTGATGAAACCCGGCTCATAGCGCAACAAAATCTGGAAGCTTATAAAGCAAAGATGACGCGCTCATATCAAAGATTGACCCGACCAAGGACATTCCGCCAAGGCGAACTCGTACTAGTGGTCAAGAGGCCTATGATTCCCAATCGCGCCAAGCGAGGAAAATTCGAGCCAAACTACGAAGACCCGTATATCATAGACAAGTTCTATCAAGGTGGAGCCTATCTACTCATGGATATGCATCGTGAAAGGCCTTTCAGGCCAATAAACGGCCGCTTCCTAAAGAAATATTACGCTTAATGAGCCACAGCCCAGGTCAATGGTAGATGACGATGACTATGTCCGCTCGCTATCTTCATAAGCTCAAGCTCTATAAGTAGTAGACGGCCCTCTCAACGACGGACCGAAACGTCCTTAAACTAACGACGGACCGAAACGTCCTTAAACTAACGACGGACCGAAATGTCCTTAAAACTACTACCGCGGCATCCTTAGGCTGACGAGATAAATAAAAAAAAAAAAACGGTATGTCCATAAGCAAGAAGGGCACGGATGAAAACCCGAAAGGGCTCCGTGAGTAAAAACAGCAGGGCTGCCGGCGAGTATTCGTGAAAACCCGAAAGGGCGCGACCTCGTAAAAAAAATAATAATAAAATGAATAAAAAACGGTATGTCCATAAGCAAGAAGGGCACAGATGAAAACCCGAAAGGGCTCCGTGAGTAAAAACAGCAGGGCTACCGGCGAGTGTTTGTGAAAACCCGAAAGGGCGCAACCTCGTTAAAAGACACTTGCAGGGTCCTCACGACCTTGTAAGGAAAACCTACCCACGTGAGATCCTTACGACTCACAGGGGCGCAACATACTTAGGGATCCCCATGATTCCTAAGGAGAAAATACACTTGCGAGATCCTCACGACTCGTAAGAAGAACTCTCTTATAGGACCCTCACGGCTCATAAGACTTGAAAGTCTTAAGTCACATAGACCTAAACCTGTGCTTAAGCAAAATCCCCCACAAGCTTCGACAATGCCCTACAAGCGGCTCATACTGGCCCTTGTATAAAATCCACGGGCACGAATAAACATTTCCCCAGCAAAGTCCCACCCGTGACTAGGGATACGTCCATATGATGAGTAACCCTTATAAGTCCTCTCGACTTATAAGGAGAAAGCCCTCTTGTAGGATCCTTACGACTTACAGAGGAACATACACTTAGGAATCCTCACGATTCCTAGGAAGAAAATACACCTACAAGATCCTCACGACTTGCAGGGAGAACTACCTTTGTGGGACCCTTACGGCTCATGAAGTCGAAAGCCTTAGTCGACAGGACCTTAACCCTGTTTGCTAAGCCACCTTTGTTCGACATCAACAGAGGCAAATGATGATTCGCTCCTGGCAATATCCCAGTTGTAGCGGTGCTGATGCCGAAATTGGTATCTACTTTCAGATTTATGGAAAAAAGCCAGCAAGCCACACATGTATATGAAATGGCCGAAATGATTGGGCAACTTGCAATAAAAAGCAGCAAGTAAAAATATATGCATGAAAAATAGCCGAAATGATGGGGCAACTCGCAATAAAAAGCAGCGAGTAAAAATGAAATAAATAGCCGAAATGATTGGGCACCGCGAAAAATAGCTGAAATGATAGGGCAATCGCGACCTTCGCGATATAAAAGCTGAAATGATAGAGCATCGCGGAAAAAGAAATAAAAATAAATTAAAAAAAAGTTTTTAATTTATGCCCTACAGGTTATGTTCCATCACACCCTGTATACAATCTAAGGGCATAAACAAAGAAGTGATCATATTTCCCCCAGGTTTCATCAAAGAAAGGAGTTAAATCTTGACGGGCCACAAGCGACCTAGAGATCATCCCAACACTCGTCTCGCAACGACGGACGCAACTTCAAGCAAAGCGGAACAGTGGCAACCCCCCAGTTCCATGGCTCGGCGATACACATATCACCAATAGTCAAACTCCTGTTCCGTAAAAGGCAGATATAATCAGCAAAATTCCTGGTTACATGGAACGCGGATAACGTCACTCTTTGACCCCGTGGAAAACGTCCAGTGCGGATCCTGGTCCTCGCAGAGCACGGCAATGAACCCGTGTGAAGTATCAAGAGCGGAGCATAGTCCTCACCGAGCACGGCAGTGAACCCGTGTGAAGCATCTAGTGCAAAATTCCTGGTTACGTGGAACGCGGATAACGTCACTCTTTGACCCCATAGAAAACGTCCAGAGCGGATCCTGGTCCTTGCAGAGCACGGCAATGAACCCGTGTGAAGCATCCAGAGCGGAGCCCGGTCCTCGCCGAGCACGGCAGTGAACCCGTGTGAAGCATCTAGAGCAAAATTCCTGGTTACATGGAACGCGGATAACGTCACTCTTTGACCCCGTGGAAAGCGTCCAGAGTGGATCCTGGTCCTCGAAGAGCACGGCAGTGAACCCGTGTGAAGCATCCAGAGCGGAGCCTAGTCCTCGCCGAGTACGGCAGTGAACCCGTGTGAAGCATCTAGAGCAAAATTCCTGGTTACGTGGAACGCGGATAACGTCACTCTTTGACCCCGTGGAAAACGTCCAGAGCGGATCCTAGTCCTCGTAGAGCACGGCAGTGAACCCGTGTGAAGCATCCAGAGCGGAGCCTAGTCCTCGCCGAGCACGGCAGTGAACCCGTATGAAGCATCTAGTGCAAAATTCCTGGTTACGTGGAACGCGGATAACGTCACTCTTTGACCCCGTGGAAAACGTCCAGAGCGGATCCTGGTCCTCGCAGAGCACGGCGGTGAACCCGTGTGAAGCATCCAGAGTGGAGCCTAGTCCTCGCCGAGCACGGCAGTGAACCCGTGTGAAGCATCTAGTGCAAAATTCCTGGTTACGTGGAATGCGGATAACGTCACTCTTTGACCCCGTGGAAAATGTCCAGAGCGGATCCTGGTCCTCGCAGAGCACGGCAGTGAACCCGTGTAAAGCATCCAGAGCGGAGCCCAGTCCTCGCCGAGCACGGCAGTGAACACGTGTGAAGCATCTAGTGCAAAATTCCTGGTTACGTGGAACACGGATAACGTCACTCTTTGACCCCGTGGAAAGCGTCCAGAGCGGAGCCTAGTCCTCGCCGAGCACGGCAGTGAACCCGTGTGAAGCATCTAGTGCAAAATTCCTGGTTACGTGGAACGCAGATAACGTCACTCTTTGACCCCGTGGAAAACGTCCAGAGCGGATCCTGGTCCTCGCAGAGCACAGCAGTGAACCCGTGTGAAGCATCCAGAGTGGAGCCTAGTCCTCGCCGAGCACGACAGTGAACCCGTGTGAAGCATCTAGTACAAAATTCCTGGTTAAGTGGAACGCGAATAACGTCACTCTTTGACCCCGTGGAAAGCGTCCAGAGCGGAGCCTAGTCCTCGCCGAGCACGGCAGTGAACCCGTGTGAAGCATCTAGTGCCAAATTCCTGGTTACGTGGAACGCGGATAACGTCACTCTTTGACCCCGTGGAAAACGTCCAGAGCGGATCTTGGTCCTTGCAGAGCACGGCAGTGAGCCCGTATGAAGCATCCAGAGCGGAGCCTAGTCCTCGCCGAACACGGAAGTGAACCCGTGTGAAGCATCTAGTGCAAAATTCCTGGTTACGTGGAACACGAATAACGTCACTCTTTAACCCCGCAGAAAACGCCCAGAGCGGAGCCTGGTCCTCGCCAAGCACGGCAGTGAACCCGTGTGAAGCATCCAGAGCAAACACCAGACTGTGGAGTCCTTAAAATCCACGGACTATGATGTCCTTAACCTTGACCGTGATGTCTTAAAACTAACAATCAACCAACCTGATTATATATTGATTCCACCTCGGTTTAGGGGTACATCTCTTCACTCTTTTGATACCTGGCGTTGTAATTCCTCAACGTTTTCAAAGAGGTGACGGGTCCCCGCAACCAGACATCGGACTGTGGAGTCCTTAAATCCTCGGACTATGACGTCCTTAACCTTGACCGTGATGTCTTAAAAATAACATCGGACTGTGGAGTCCTTAAATCCTCGGACTATGACGTCCTTAACCTTGACCGTGATGTCTTAAAACTAACATCGGACTGTGGAGTCCTTAAATCCTCGGACTATGACGTCCTTAACCTTGATCGTGATGTCTTAAAACTAACATCGGACTGTGGAGTCCTTAAATCCTCGGACTATGATGTCCTTAACCTTGACCGTGATGTCTTAAAACTAACATCGGACTGTGGAGTCCTTAAACCCATGGACTATGACGTCCTTAATCTTGACCGTGATGTCTTAAAACTAACATCGGGCTGTGGAGTCCTTAAATCCATGGACTATGAGGTCCTTAACCTTGACCGTGATGTCATTAAACTATGATACCTTGAGCGACCCCTGATGTAATACCCAGTTCCTTTTATACCAAAGGCTGCATTTTGTTACTCTAGAATCCTATTTACTCTCATTTAAAATTTTATTGATTTTATTTATAATTTTATCTATTCTTATATAATTAATTATTTTTGTTAAAGTCCCCTTTTAATTTTATTGGAAAATTGTTCCCTTCCAACCATTTCCTTTATCTACTTAAAACTAAACCCTAAAACCAAAAGAAAATTCCCTAAGCCTACTCCTTTTTATTTTTCTTTAATTCCCATAGCCCAAACCCGCCTCAGGCCCATTTCTTGTCTGTCCCCAAAATTTATTTCCTTTGTCTCTTTAAATAACCCAAGCCCAGCCCTTCTTTTCCTCTTCTCTATTTAATTTTCTCCTATGGCCCACTTCCAAAATTGTTCACCAAATTCCCTTTTTATACCATCATGCCCGGCCTTTATTTTTCCTCTTCTCTAATTTTTGCTGCCCTTATTTGTCTCAGCCCAATCTAATTCCTGGTATAATAAACTGTTTTATCCCAGGCCGTTCCCATTCCTTTCCTTTAATCCTTTAAACTTTTAATTCAGGCCCAGAAGCCCACCATCTTAATCCTCCAGTTTATTATTTTTTCTTTCTTGTTTCGGCCGACCCACATCCCTTACCAATTGTCATTTATTTTCCTCAGCCCGCAGTTCCCCATTCATTTTAACTTAATTCTTATTTCTTTTTGGCCCGGCCTGCTCCGTTTTCCCCATTTAATTCTTTTATTTTGTTTTCTTGGCCCAGCCCAGGCCCGCTACAGCTCCTTCACGCTTCAGCCCTCAGTCCCGCGCCCGCTTCCCCACTCACCCGACCCGACTCCTCACTACTGTGCATCTTCTTTAAATCCCCAACGGCTCTCTCCCCATTCTCGCGCGCTTCTCGCCTTCGCCGTCGCCCCCGCTCTCGCGACATTACACCCACGACTCGCGCCCGCTCCATCATGGCTCACCTCTCTCTTCGCCCTCTCTTCCATCCCACTCTCTTCCACTTTCTCCCTCTCTCCTTCCCTTCCTGTTCTCTCTCGAACTCGCGCCACCACCATTTCCCGAGCTGCACCCCTCACCTGAAACCGTCACCTCACACTGCCGACCACCGTCACTACCCTCCATCCTCCACTCCCGCTCACTCCTCCTCCCCTCTTCCTCCACTGCCCGAGTGCCTTCCCCTGCACCCACTCACCCACACCCGAGCTCGACCTCCCCTGCACCCACTCACCCGCACACCGAACCCCTGCGCTGACGATCAGTGAGCATCTCATCGTCGTCGACGTCGTCGTCGTAACCACCCCTCTCTGCTTCTCTCTCTCACTCGACCCCTCTCCTTCACTCTCTTTCCCTCTGAGCTCTCTCTCTCTTTCCCTTACTGTCCCTCTCTCTCCCTCTCTCTCACAGTTTCCCCTCCCTCTCTCCTCACTCACGATCTCTCTCTCTCTCTCTGCCTAATCTCTCTCTCTCTCAAGTTCTTTCTCTCTCTAACTCCTTCTCTCTCTCTTTCTCTAACACACTCACCATCGTCATCATCACCCATCGTCGAACCCCTTGACGCACAAGAGCCAAGCTTCACAGCCGAGCCCCGACCACCAAACTGCGAGCCGTCGTTGCCGAGACTCGTGTTCAAGCCAAGTCAAGTGCCGAGCCGCGCGTGTGTCGCGATCGTGCCGTTATCACTACCGAGCATCGCCAAGACGCCTCCAGGCAAGTATTCTACTTGCTTACATGCTATTTACCTAAGTTACAATCGTTACATACATGGATTATGAAGTTACAAGTTTAAAACTATTATGTGCCGTATCTGTTCGATACTTGTTCCCTTAGGAAAACATTATCAAATTTGACGGAACTGGATAAATTACATTGGCTCTTGTAGAGATGGTTAATGTGTGCAAATTTCATTAGCAAAATACGATTGTTAAAGATTAAAACGACCACCCCCAAGTTTGACCGTAAAACTGTAATTCTGTTGCATCTGAAAACCGTTAAATTCACCATAAATCATAAACATAGTATAATGGTGCGTTCGAGAGCCCAAATCGAAGCCGACTCGATGAACTTTAACCCTATACCAATTTTCAGACATTTCTGTATTTAAACTGTGATGATTTTCGGATCGGAGTACGACTCTGGACTGACTCTGGACTGCAGTCCAGAGTGACTCCAGTCTTTTCTTGCTGTTCCGTATTGGGTACCACAGGATTTTCTTAACTTGTAAGTTGCGGAAATCCACTGTTTATTATAGATAAATCTGTTATCTAGACAACACAATTGATTTCATTCTGTTTCGTTACCGTTTGATATTTAATTTGTAATTTAGAAGATCGGGACGCATAAGAGTCCCAACAGAATCAGAACTGGCATATTATTCTTAAACATTGTATAACTCCTGACGTGCAGATGCGACTGACAATCCGTCTGTTGCGTTGAAAACCTTACTGAAAACCCTAGAATTCATTCAACTGTAGCGTCGCTAAAATCTGATCCCAACTGGGGTTAAAATGCGTTGCAAAACGGACATCTGATTTTGAAACCGGATTTCCAGCCGCGAGCGCTTAAAATGAAATAGTTATAACTAATAATCCTGGAACCCGATTGGCTTGAAACAAAATTCTATGGATAGCTAACTGAACATACTAATTACTACCTGTTTATCATTTTGCTAAATTATATACGTACGTTTTATGATAAATCGTGCAAGTGACAGACTATTGTTTTATGACACCTTAATTGTGCTTTTTATACTGTTCATGCATCATATCATACCTATATCATTGTAGTGATAACCTAGTGATATCGTGCATTCACCTAGTGTTAGATTTTAGTGATGATTGTGGCAAGTACGTCATTGTTCGTGTATCCGTGATTTAGTGAAAGTGATACGTACTTGTACACAATCAGTGACCTATTATTCTATTGTATTGTCGACGTCTGTGGGATGCGTGCACGTGTGACTATAAGTGGAATGGGACATTTATGGAAGCGTTGCACGGGTGTCACAGATAAGACACCAGACACTGCCGTTTATCTTAGGTATTAGTCGGGACGTGCTTGATGGAGGTCCTGCCTCCAGTTCTCGCGCAGACTTGTCACGGATCGATTAGTATTTAGGTTGATGGTTAGCGTTTGATGTAGACCACGGGGTGTGGGGTAGTTTAAGTGTGAGTTCAACAGAATCTCGGGAGTCCCATGCCGGCTTATATATTTAGGGAGTTATATGGAGATTTACAGGGTACGTGATATATACACCGTGATATTCTTGTTACATGTTGGGCCCGTGGTCCCTTGCCCTTGGGTTCTACCCTTGGGTGGAGGACACTCGCGAGTGGTTGACTCTCACACTTGGACTGACGATAGGCTTAGTGACCTGTACAGTGAGACTTAGAGACTGATAGAGATACTGGCATTTTATTCCTTATATACTGTGTGGCATACGTGACATATTGTTATACTGATTTACTGTTCCGCTGCATTGATTACTGCACATTCATATTCATGCTGTCGTTGATTTACTGTTATTCATATCCAATACCACTGTTAGAACTGTCACTTGATTTTTATATATATTATATTGCTATTATGTCGCTCTGACGACCTGAGTATGCATGCTCAGTGTGAGGTGAAGATTTAGCCTGGATCAGAACTAGACGTGCTTCACAGACTTCTTGACTTGCCATTCCGAGTTACATTCGTTTGTTCCACTTCAGGTCAGTCTTTATATTGTTCCTTTCAGTTACTGCATTTCTCATTACCTGAGCATCATTTACTGTTTACCATGATAAACTAGAAGCCGAAGTGTGACTACGGCAGGACTTTTCCTTGTCCGTAGGAGCATGGCTGGCCTTGTCTACCCCTCGTATTCCGTATTTTGGAAAGCGGGGCGTGACACCTGATCCCGTGAAACACGGATAAGGGCGACCACATCCAGCACTTGCAGGTCCTTATGACCCGTAAGGAAGAAAACTCTCTTATGAGATCCTTACGACTCTCAAGGGAAAAACCCGCTTAGGAATCCTCATGATTCTTAAGGAGGACGTACACCTATGGGATCCTCTTGACCTGTAGAGAGAAAAACTCTTTATGAGATCCTCATGGCTCATAAAGTATAAAAGATTTAGGAAGCATATCTTAACCCTGAATCCTAAGCCATCGCTGCCCTGCAAGGAGATCAAGATAAATTTTCCGCAAATGCATTCAATGAAAAGAGACACGCCATTGAGAAGAAAAGTGTATTCATAAGCCAAAATGGATACAAGGTACAATTCATGAAGCAATAAAAAGAAGATACTCTCATCCATGAGTATGTACAAAAAAAAAAGAAAGGAAAAGATACAAGTCCTCAAGCCGGCGGGCGGTGTAGCAATTTTACCAGCTCATCGTTTTGTTGCTGAGCCACGACTTCATGATGCAAGATCTCCAGAAGACGAGCCTCCGCCTGAGCTTGCTGAGCCTGATACGAAGCAAGTCGAGCTTCAAGCTCTTTCTTGGTGGCCTTATGGGCCTCGACCCTTTCACGAGTAAACATGACAGCTTTATCGATGGCCACCACCTCCTTGATGGACTCTTGAAGCACTCGCCAGAGTTCATACGCTTTGTTGGCCTTGGCGGTAAGATTGGCTTGAAGCTCACTCAGCGCCTTGGAAGCTAGCTCTCTCTCCGAGAACTTGCGACCGATCCTCTTCTCGCACGACGTCATGTTTGCCGCGCACCGTGCTATTAGCCCCCGTAACTCCGCCTTTGCAGCCACAGCTTCCGAGGAATGGTGGGAACATTCAAGGGCATGCAAACAAGCATCCACCTTCCTACAGAACTCCACCCAGACCCGCACCACCTCCTCACTATGATAGGTTGCAAGAAAAGGGAGAGAGCCGTTAGCTTCGGCGGCAAACGCTTCGGCTGTAGTCGCGCTACCAGCACGGAGCTCCTCAATAAAAGACGAGAGGGGGACAAGGCTTAATTAGGCTAGGCGTTCTGAAGCCCGCAGAACAGAAGGGCCGGGTGGCATCACGATGCGTGATTCCAACGCCATAGAGACTGGCAGGGCTATTCAAATTTGAAAGATATCAATAAAATCCTTAAGCACAGAACGAATGGGATTATAATAAAATGTCGCTTACTGAAAGTCATACAAGTAGGAGCTGAAGGTTCCCCTGGCCCTTCAACGACCTCGACCTTGTCGTCAGCTTCCAAAACTACAAGAGACATCAACGTCATTTCGCAAGATGGTAACAATGCCATGGTAAAAAAAAAGGGGTGATGATGACGAATGACGCTAACTTTGCCCAGAGGAAAGGACAATGCGCTGAGGGGAGATCGCCTGTGGAGCTGCCATCTCCAACAAACGCCGAAATGACTGTTGAGGCGACAGATCAGCGATAGTGGCCGCCAAACCATGCAGTTCTGGGAAAGATAAAAGAGTTCAGACCATGGAAGGGTTGCTAATTTAAAATGCAGAGGATTACCTTCAACACTTCTCCCGTTTTGAGTCGGGGGGATAGCGGCTTCGACAGCCTCTGCCAGAACCGCGAGCCCTGACAAAGGGAGAGTAGTCCCGACTACCCCCATCTCAGCCTCTGGGCCGCCTTCGGGAAGAGCCGTTGGAACGGTAACCTCCAAAGGAGCCTCCCCCAAAGGGGCGATTACTCCCTGATCAAGAACCATCTCTAGAGGCTCTACCATGAGAGGAGCAGCCTCATCAGCCCCCTCCGCATCGAGCAATGCTTCATCGGGAATTTTGGCAGGCGTTAGCTTCAATGAGCCCGTAGGGAGCTCCCCCAGCGTCGAAGATTCTGCACAATTCAAATAAGAATAAGGATACATGTGTACAGGCATAAATAATCTAAAAAAAACTACAGAAAAGAACCACAACGTACCGATGCGCAAGGAAGCCTTCAGTATGGCTTCTTCAAGCCGCTGCTCCTTCTCAAGGAGACGTGCTCGCCGGGGCTCAAGGGTAGACTCATGACCGCCGGTCCACAAAGAAAGTTGCGTACGCTGCGTCTTCTGAAACGGCCTGCTTCAGGGCCCTTTCCCCTCATTCCTCCAAAGGACCGATAAACCGCCGCCGAATCCACGAGGGGTCTTCGTAGAAGATTACAGCAGGATAGGGCTTCTTCGGAACTCTGGCATTATGAGACTCGTCTTTAGAGCGCCGTATGGCCTCAGCCAACTGTGCGGCCTCCTCATCAGCCGAACAAAGAAAAAGAAGTCCAGCATCTGGCTCTGGCAAGGCCAATGGTTCGTCTTCAAGAATAGGCTCAGACTCCGCCAAAGAATCGAGCAAATTGGTGGCCACTTTCTTCTGCCGCTTGGACCCAGAGCTGGCCGCCGAGGATGACCGCTTCCTCCCTCGCGGAGCCTTAGGGCGACGCCGACCCACATCGCCCTCGACACCCTCATCCCTATTACCCTCGACCGGTACCACGACCGAGGATGACACCGCCATTGTCGATGCCACGGGGGGCGGTGCTGCCACAAGCGGTGGTGCTACTACTGGGGCCCTTCTACCCGCGATCGGGAACCCAGGGGCATACCAGCAGTTGGGGTAAGGTCTACCTCCGATTCTCCTGGGATGAGCGCAGTGCCGGTATCCCTTAGAGGGAAGCGAACCGAAGCCCTCGGTCACAGCTTAGCTCCTGGAACCAGAGGAGGGGCGTCGTGACCAAGAAGCACCCTCCTTTCCTCAAGAATAATTGGTTTGATCCGATGAAGATACCAACACGTAAACGCGCCCACGCACCGGGGCATGTACTCAGCTTCGGGGACCACGAAGTGGGAGCCGGTGTTTAGCCTCATGAAATGATGAGCGGCATCACGAACGGCATCGAGCGAAGGGATTGGGGCGACTATAAAAGCCTCGAAAGGAACACCCTGGTCGTATCCAAGCTGTCGGGCGAATCAATGCGGATTGTATCGCATGAAAAGAGCTGCACTATCCTGGCGAAACACCAAGTAGCCCGGTCTAATAGTATACAGGTGCGCGGCCTCCCGAGGCTTCAAAGAAGGTGCGTTGTCTTTTGACAGGTCCCAGAGTTGTTGAAATGGACCTGAGGGAGTAGACAAGACCCGATCATTAAAAACCATCCCGCCAGTGGCAGCATAAGGAGAAATCAGCACCCGAATAGCCCCAAATTGGGTTGGGTCGGCGGCAGAAGCATCCACTAATCGCATAAGTCGCGGGAAGAGGTAGGCATCGTAAAATGTGGGCCTCTGATGCATAGCGAAAGCCCCGAACACGTGCATTTCAATCCAATATGTGAAGTAATGGAGCGAAAAATTCACCACGTCTACGCCAGGGCTGGAAGTGTTAGCCGCAGCGCCCAGCCCGTGGTAAAGATGCGCCAGCGCCGGGATGCTAATAGCCAACCGCGTCCCCTCAGCGATACGATGAGCCGGGTAGATAACCGAGGCTCTCATGAAGCGGCGATGCATGGGAATAACGAACCAACTGAGCCAAACACTGACAAACCCCACGAAGAATGTTTCATCATCCATACCGGGTGCTGCAATGGACTCAAAAGACATCGGCTAGTATAGTGGCAGGTCCAATTCAGTGGTCGGTAGCTTCTTCGGACCAAACCCAAAGGGGTCTTTGATGTTAGCAAACTTCAGAGCAGTCTTCGATACGACGTCCTCACGAAGGAAGTGGGCGATGAAGCTTTTAAAGGTAACACCCTGCTCCTCAGATTCAGTGAACAATCGATCAAAAATACCTAGCACCTTGATCAAGCTGGGGCGCTTGTGGCGAACGGCGTTCTCAGCAGACAAGCCGTCTACCGGTGCGGACTCGGGCTCAAAGACATACTCGTTTCGAGGCAACAACTCCTCGTACAGTGCACCCCTAATTGGCAATCCCGATATTTCATAAAATTCCGCCAGAGAAATCGAGACCTCACGATCTCCTAGAATAAAAGTGTTGGTGGGAAGATTCCATTGATTCAAGAACGCCCTAACCCACCAAACATGAGGGGACTGATAATAAAAGAGCGACGCGTATATTACCTGGTAAAGCTCGATCTTCTGCAGCCGCGCACGATGGGTGGCAAGGATATAGCGTGCCCAGAGGAGATAGCCCATGGGGTGTCGAGGAGTGAGCCCTATCTTGTAAATCTATCCCCATGGGTGGGCCTTACCCTGACAAATGCGACGTCCCAGAATATCTATAGCAGGGACCGGATGGTGAGGGATACCTGTGGTTGAAGGCTCAAGTCGTCCCGTTGGAGTCCAATTGGGCATTTCCACAGCAAAAACCGTTCTTGGAGGGTCCATCGGTAAGAATGGGAAAGTGGGCTCTGTCGGTACCGCGCAAAGGAAACTCCGGCGACCCTGGATAATATGACTGTACCAAGATCCCCATTGAAGTAGGTTGGTGCAGTTCGGGTCATGGGCCCGAATCATCGCCATCGCTTCCTCATCAGATGGTGACTGAGGAAAAGCAGCCTCCGAGCGAGTGAAGAGAAAGCATGGAACAGAAGCCATCGTACCTGAAATCCAATAAAAGAAGACTGTCAAAAACAAAGCTATCAATATATATACATGCATGAACATGAAGACTAGCTGAAGAAAGCAACAGCAGACTCTTTTATGGGGCTATTGGCTACAAAACATATGGGCCCCACAGAATCAGGATGACGGCTCATTAATAATGAGACCAAGCAGTTATAATAAGACAAAGGGAATATCCTCATTAAATAAAGAGTTGGTTTCAAGTAACCCTGCACATCCCCCTAGAGGACAAATCTGTCTCGGGCTCTACAACAGATCCAACAGGATCAAAGGAATTAAATTCCCACAGAAGACATCATTACAAAGCTCATGTTTCATTAATTACATAATGACAACCTAGGGTAAGGGACCATAAGGAGCCTCCATGGGAAGAAACCGAGTTCTTCACAGGAATTAAATTCCTTATTAAGAAAAGAGAATTAAATTCCCAAAAGCCTTTTTCTGTTAACGGAGTTAAACTCCATGGATCATCATATGAACCCTAAGTGATCTACTGTTGAAGGTTAAAATGGTTTCACATTTTGATTAAGAAACTCGAAGGAAAATGGGTTCTTTGTTAAAAAAGGGTAAAAACCCTTGTTTTGGATTTAAAATCCAGAAGAATGTAAGAGTTCAGCATTCATTCGAGAGCATTACCTAAAGAGAAAGGTCTTTTCGAACAGAGTTAAACTCTGAGGGTGGTTTCAAGGCAGAGAACTGAGCTCTGGGAAAAGAGAATTAAATTCTCAAAAGAAGAAAGTTTGCAAGGAGGAAGATGAGCAAAGTGGAGGCCCTTCTGAAGGGACATGAACATTTATAGGATGTGATGGAGACGCTTCATCTCCCTAAATCCCTAGAGGAATCCAACGGTCACAAAAAGTGACAGCGTTGCACTCACGTACAAACACGTGAGAACAACGTTGTGGGGGCAATTGTTTCCTGATTTAAAATCAGGAAAAGTTACGAAGGAGGCATCACGTGCTAGAACGTGACCATCAGTCACGTGTTGGCACGTGACATTTAAAAGCAGCAGCAAAAGCAGACTCATTCTCTGATTAAATCAAGAAAAAAGCTCCAGATGAGGGTCACATGCTCACACGTGATCAGGGGTCACGTGGTGACACATGACGGCTAAGCAGCGGCCAGAAGACAGAGCGCAAAAAGAAGAAGAAAGCTCGTTCCAAGGGGTCACGTGCCTACACGTGACCATGGGTCACGTGGTCACACGTGACCGGCTTTCAAAGCCTATCTATTTAACAGAATTAAATTCTGAACGGCATTCAAATCTTTCCAAAGGAAAATGATTATTTGGAACCGATTGGACTAAAGATTTAAAGGTGATTAAATATCATCTATTTGTGGAAAAATCCTGAACTTGGAAAGATTTCCTCTTAAAATCTAACCGAAATAACAAAGGAAAATCTCTGGATTTAAAATCCAACGGTGAATAAAATTTACCTAATAATCCAAAAGATCAGATGAATGATGAATGCAAATCAAATTTCTCAATGAAAGATTCACCAAAACTAATTGATTCTGCTCCTTCTCCTATAAATAGGAGCCAAAGGAGAGAGTTAAGAAAAAAAGAAAAAAAGAAGGAGAGGGATAGACAGAAAAAGAGAGAGATAGAAGAAGTTGATCTTCTGCAGAAGAAAATCCTAGGTAAGAAAGGGAAGGCCTTTAAAAGAGAATTTAATTCTCAAAAGAGTTTAACTCTTAAAAAGAAGAACATAGTTCTCTCTTTAGTGGAGGATCTGTAAAGTGCACATCTCCCCTTGAATTGAGAATTTAATTCTCATTGGGTTGAGATCCTGCCATGCAGATCCAAAGCATAGAGAGGGAATAGAAGTTTGAGAATTTAATTCTCACAGAACTATAGGAATTTAATTCCTTTAAAATAAAATTAAGGTTTAACCCTATGTTATGGGAATTTAATTCCTTCATAATGAACAGAACCAGGGTTTAATCCCAATTAAGAACTCAAATCTGTCAAAATAACAGGAATTTAATTCCTTTAAGAAAGAAGAAATAAGGGTTTCATCCTATGACAGAATCTCATTCCTCAGAATAATTCTCTAAAAAAGAGCGGGAATTTAATTCCTTTAAAGCTTTTATTAGGGTTTAACCCTATGATAGAATTCAGTTCTTCACATATATGAGGAATTTAATTCCTACAGAAAATTCAGAGTTTAACTCTATCTTAGAATATAAATCTTCAGAAGGAAATAGGAATTTAATTGCTCTAAAATTTATCGTTAGGGTTCAACCCTGCGAAGAATTTAATTCTTAAAAGGATTAACAGATCTTCTAAAAAACATACAAAGAGGCAGGGTCACGTGCCACCACGTGACCTCCGAAAAGATCCACAGAGAAGGGCCTTTGAGGCAGTGCCTCACGTGACCCACGTGACCCTTGGCAGAAGCTTTAACCTACAGGCATTTAAATGCCTGTCACATGATGGCATATGATGCTCCAAAATATGCAACATTCTCAGCAGAATGAGTAAAAGGAAGGCACCCTCACGTGCTACCACGTGACCCCTCTTGCCTTAGTGTTTAACACTAAATTAGAACCTCTGAACCCGGTGTCTAACACTGTTTGGCCTTAATGTTCAACACTGATTAAAGAATTCTATTTGCAGTGTCAAACACTGAATTTCTTAGTGTTTAACACTAAATTAAACCCCTGTTAACAGAGCTTAAGACTAACTCCCTTAGTGTTCAACACTAAATTAAAATCTCTGTCACCAGTGTTTAACACTGATTATTCTTAGTGTTTAACACTAATTTGAAATCTCTGCTGCTAGTGTTTGACACTGATTTGCTCTAGTGTTTAACACTAATTTGAACCCCCTGTTGCTGGTGTTTAACACCAACTATATTTAGTGTTAAACACTAACTTGTCAATCTCATTTTCAGTATTTAACACTGCTGGTCTTTAGTGTTTAACACTAACTTTAGCCCAATTAGCTAAATGGATAGAGGCAAAGCCTCTCCTTCAATGGACCAACAGGAAGCCAATATTCCAAACATGATGGGACTTAGCCCAAGATGGCCATAAGTCCTCAATTCAAACTTAACTGGGCTAATGGGCTCATAACATAATTAATTGGTCTTGATTCCAAATTGGGCCAGAAACTATTTAATCCACCTTGGTTCAAGGGTACATCTCTTCACTCCTTTGATACTTGGCGTTGTAATTCCTCAACGTCTTCAAAGAGGTGATGGGTCCCGATGACCATACATTGATACGGACTGTGGGGTCCTTAAACTCATGGACTATGAGGTCCTTAACCTTGACCGGAATGTCTTAAAACTAACAACGGACTATGAGGTCCTTAACCTTGACCGAGATGTCTTAAAACTAACATCGGACCGTGAGGTCCTTAAACCCATGGACTACGACGTCCTTAACCTTGACCGTGATGTCTTAAAACTAACATCGGACTGTGGAGTCCTTAAACCCACGGACTATGACGTCCTTAACCTTGACCGAGATGTCTTAAAACTAACTTTGGACTGTGGAGTCCTTAAAATCCACGGACTATGACGTCATTAACCTTGACCACAACGTCTTAAAACTAACATTGGACCGCAATGTCCTTAAACTACCTATGGACCGCAATGTCCTTAAACTACCTATTGACCGCAACGTCACTAAACTAAACAACAGGGCTCCCTTAATTGCTCTATTGTTGGATCTAAACGATCCCGTTAAGTCGATCTTAGTCTAAAAACTAGACTAACGTGTCCTTAACAAACGTTTAAGTCGATCTTAGTCTCAAACGAGGCTAACGCATCCTTAAACCCAAACCCCCAACCCCAAATCTAAGATAGTACGGATTTGGACTAGTCCACGCCCTACGGGCGACGACATAACTCAGTCTCCGTATACAATCCACGAGCAACTAAACACAAAATAAACACACACGACACAAAGTGACCATCTGGAGAAGGAGAAAGTGGTTACCGCAGTACGGTAGCGTAATTAACTGCAGGGCTTGCGCTTGCAGGGAAGAGCGTCCCCACAATCAAAAACCCCTCATGCGAGGGGGAATCTGACGAAGTCTGCTACATCGGACGCATCCGTTTAAACCTTCGATACACGGTGCCATAAATCAACTTGGCATCATCGGAGAGGTAGACGGATAGCACCAATTAGCATCTGTCCCGAATCTCAGGCAAGACGTCTCCGCCGTCGCGCCGTCATTCGGAGGGGAACACCCATCTTTCTATCAGTGGTACTTGCTAATACACATTTGTTGGAAGGATAGAACTTGTGTTGCCAATCTTAACTAGTACTGAGTGCAATCAGAGGATAGTCATCCCTTGCAATTCTAGTATTCGGAGGAGTGAGGACCCATATTGAAACGAACATATTCTTGAAGATCTGCTCTGCGGTCTCATGTCTCATCAAGCCAATGTACTATTCACTATTTTGACATTGCACACAATCTAAATAATTAGCGCACATGATTAGATTTTAGGGAAAATGGTTCTAGGCCCTTAGGGGAAAAGACTGTAGCCTTAGGTCGCAGAGGTATAAGAAGTTAGGCAAAAGTTCCTAATACAAACTTTTCATGTTTGAAGGTTTTTAGCCTTTGGCTGATTTATTAAATACTCGTAATATTGTTCTTTGTTAATTGCTACGGATATCCTGTTAACAACTATGCATACTATGTGTAGTAGTAAACAATTATCTATAGCAGTCAACAATTATCTATAGTAGTAAACAAGTAGTCTGAAAATACCAGTGTGGCCTTTTGACACATAGGTGCATATGGGGAGCAAAGAAGGGGATTATGAGTATTTAATAAATCGGTCAAACTGTCACGCCCCGCTTCCCAGAGTGCGCTAAGATAGGCACGTGACAGAGCCAACCATGCTATCTGTGGATAAGAAATATCCTTCCACAGTCACATTACGGCTGTAGAGATATCAAGAACAATAATAAACTATCTAACACATGTCCATAAGTCAAAATAACCAAGTCAAGAATAAAATAATATGCGGAAGCAAAAGATCCAATAAATAAAACACCTGGAAGTAAAACTGGATAGCAACAGGATCCTTACTGCTCGGTCTAACAGTAGCAGTACTCCTGATCAGCCTGCGACAAAGGTAGAGGATCTGGGCCATGCAAAACCCAGACGTCAGTGCGTCATAACATCAATAATAATATAATCAGGGGGTAAAGAGTCATACAGGCATGAGTATGAACGGTAAAACAGGTATGACAGTAACGTAAATAGGACAGTGAAAGGTAAGGCATAGGTGATGTGCAGTGAGTAATCTAGACTGGTCTACTGAGTTAACTACTCTAAAGTCTTTGAAATCAATTTGATGAATCATCGATGTAACTCAATAGTATCCCGTGCATGTCCGGGACCACGGTCTAAGACTCTCAGGCTGAATCCAAGACATGCCGCAAGGCAGTAAAGGGTAGTAGGTAACGACGAATGATGTCAGCAGTATCATCCCGGGGCTGGCCTAGCCCGTAAAACTGATCAGTAAAGGTATCGAACTGTCGAGTTACAAGTCAGGTTTCATCATTGATTTCCCCATACCCCCAGGTTATGTGTTCAAGTCAGGTATTGATAAATCTGGAGCTAATGCCAACACATGATCAAGCAGGTACAGGTTTGTCTGAATAGACAACAGGAAATGTCCGTAGGGACAACATGTCAAGATTATTGACATTAGTAACAAAATCAGGTAACAGGTCAAGCTGTGGTACATCAGGTTATGTTAGATAGTGTATATCGATCCAATCATGTCAAGAAGTGCACGGTATCAAGTCATGTCAAGTAGTGGTGTATCAAGTCATGTCAGGGGGTGCACAAATATCACGTGGGTGCTCATAATCAAACTATAATAAGCGTGGGTACACAAAAACAAGTATGGGGTACCAATGTAACAGTAAAATGGAGTAGTGTGATGTGGTATGCAAATAGGTATAAATTCAAACATATGGATGCACAGGTATCGATTAGGGTTAAAGTTATAGTTCCAACACTAAATAGGATGCGATTTATTAAACATGGGGTGTCAATTTTACAATGTTATATATTCAAGTGATTTATGGATGCAATTATATATATTCTAAATGAAATGGATGCAACCGGGTATTCGAAAAGTTACAAACTATAAAATGGTACTATAGGATATATAGTAAGCATTATGTGAAATAAATATTGGATATGGGTACAGCGTATTATAATCTAATATGCAACAAGATATGTTTCCATGTTCTATATCTAAAATGATATAAACGGAACATCGAAATGTTAAAATGAAATATGGGCACTAGATTTAAACAACAGGTTTAATATATATTTAAATAAGTATGAAATAATTTAAATAGCATGTAGCAACATTAACTTGTCTGATGGATCGCAATACGGATACGCGCTGCAATGTCCAATGTCGATAAAAGCTGTGATGCACACACGCATGCACGGAACGGAACCAGCCAATGCAAGAAGTGATCACGCTGCACGAGAACATCTTCTGGGTCGTCCGGATCGTCGGCGACGGTACGGCTCCAGTGATCACCGGAAACGAGAATTCAGGAATTCAAGAAAGAAAATAAAAGAGAAGAAGAAGAAGAAAAGAAGAAGAAGAGAAGGCTGTGGTTTGATGTGGCTCTGGGGTTAGAGAAGGGTGCGAAAAGGTGATGACGAGGTTGCTTGGGTTTTCCGGCGATGGGGTTTGCCGGCAAGGCAGGTCTAGGATTTCAAGAAGTCGGGTGAGGGTTTCTCTTTATTTTATGTTCAGAAGAAAGCTAGGGTTCATGCAGGGGAGAAGGTGGTGAGGAAGTGATGATGTGGTCGATGGCGTGGAGACAACGATGAGGTGGTCGGAGCTCCAGCAAGGCAGTGGGTTTGGTTAGGGTCAAGAGGGGTGCAGGTTCTTGCTTGGGGTGATCAGGTTCATTAGGGAAAGGATAGAGGAGAACGAGGTGGCTGCGAGGGAGTGGAGGCGAGAGGGAAGGTCATTGTGACGGGGATCGGCGGCGTGAGGCGGCGACGAGGTGGTGCAGGCACGGGTAAGGTTTGCAGGGGTTCATGGGTTGGTAGGTTTTGGAGCTTGGAAGAAGAAGGCAAGGAGAAGAGATCGGGGAGCGGTGTTCGGCTAAGGCGTGAGGGAGGTCGTCGGCGATGAAGGCGAGCAAGGGAGAGTGCGGTGACATGGGTTTCCTTGGGTCGGGATCTTGGGGAAAAAGGAAGTGAGGAAGTGGTGAGGTCGCGGGGATGAGAGTGTTGGCAGCGACGGGCTGAGGCGATGTTGGAGGCAGCGACGGCGGTGAGCGCGATGCGCGGGTGTGGATTCTCGCAACGACGAGGCGGCGTTGAAGGAGGTGAGGCGATGACGGGGAAAAAGAAATGAGAAAGAAGAAGAGAGAGGGGGGGACGTGAGATTAAAGGGTTTAAAATTAATATATATAAAAAAATTATATTATATATATATATATATAGAGAGAGAGAGAGAGAGAGAGAATTGTGAGAGAGTGACAGAGAAAGAATGAGAGGAGAGAGATAGAGAGAGAGCAAGATCAAGAGGTGGGAGAGAGAGAGAGGAAGGAACAGTAAAGAGAAAGAAATTTGGAGGTTTGTGGGGGGAGAGAAAGAGATAACGGCGAGAGACGGAGAGAGAGAAAGAGAAGGAGAAAAGAAAGAGAAAAAGAAGGAGAGAGGGAGAGTGGGGCCACGGGTGAGCTGTATATTAGTTAGAAAAAAGATTTTAAAAATTTTAAAAGGATTTTAGTTAGGTATCAAAATTTTTAAACGTAGTATTATTTTTAATTAAAAATTGGATTTTCAGGTAAATACAAATATAGTCTAAAATACGCCCGGGTCGGGTCTAAAAATTCAGATTTAAAATACGAAAAAAATATGCAACTTCCAAATTTCAAAATGAATACTCACGTAACGAAAATGCATACCCCTAAGAATGGATGCACGTACGTGTGCGTAGTCATTCAAACACATCCGTTTCACTGAACGGGACGAGAACAAGATGCGCGGATGCTACCACGGGGTTAGGGGTATCCAGCAAGCCATGAAATGAAATTTTAAATTATTTTCTGTGAGTTAAAATGTTATATGGTAAAAGATGTCATGCTAGATGAAATGTCAGTATGTACTAAAACATGAAAATGCACAATCTAAGTAACAAGTCAGGGTAATACATAAATATGAATCAACAGGTTCAAGCAAGCGGGTCGGGTCGAATGCAATGTAAAATGTAAAATACCATTCGCACACAAAACATGATAAATCAAGAAAATACCACAGATAAGTAAATACGGGAACTGGAATGAACTAGGTTGTTACAGGTCAAAGGCTATGAAGCACGAATACGGATACGGATACAGGACACGACAAATTTATAATAAAGAGGATACAGAGACATACTTATATTCTCTCTCTCTCTCTCTCTCTCTATATATATATATATATATATATATATATATATATATATATTGAACAAAATATAAAAAACTACGACAAGCAATATGTACTAGCATATTTGTAAAACATAATAAAAAAATTTAGGGTTATAACTTTATCCAAAAACTTAAGTTTTTTTAGCACAAACGGTTATAAAACTTTTGGAGCCCGATAGATTCGACTTCATCAAAGTTGTCGACAAATGTTGCACATTTTTATTTCTAAGTCTCCTACACTATCTAAAAGCATGGATAGAAGTGTCAGATAAAATACAATATAGGCGGACACAGCCCAGGTGTGTGGAACAAGTGTCGGATGGAGTGTCCGAGTGCCTGCTACATGTAGGACACAGAAACAGAAAGCAAATAGAAGTGTTCATGCTTCCTAGGTCAAAGGGTTAAAAAAGCGTAGGGACCTAAAAACAAGAGAAATATGTGTCATAGAGTTTTGCCCAACCTTTAAACCCCGCGAACCTAAACCTCCTGTCTTTCTCAGGGGCCTAGAACCATTTTCCCTCGATTTTAAATATTTTTTTCATTTATATATAATTATTTTGAAGTTTTCAACTTAAAAAAATACATATCCCATGAGCGACTCATAATACGCATATGCACCATGTGTTCCTCAACCGCATGAAAATCGCATGCCGTATTCTATAATATTGCTGCCAACCTTTAATCAGAGCTTATGATAGATCTAATGTTCTACCAATCTTGTGCAAGAACAATTGCCATGCTTCTTCGGTTCTTCTGATAGAAAGCGAACTACCTTTTCTTGCACTTTTTCATCTTTTAAGGTTACATTGCACGAAACCTCTAACATTTGGAAACATGCAAATGCGCCCCATAATGAATCATAATGAAGGGCCATTAATGTTCCATCAAAAGCCCCAATATTCTTCAACCTCTTGCGATAAAAAACGTGTGTATGAATCCTAGCTTCTTCGGTTCTTCGTTTCTTTTTTTCTTTATTTTTTTAAAAAAAAAGTGCGGGGCATAAAAATCCCATCTCATAAAAATTAATTAAAGAAGAAAGCAACATTATCCATGAGTTTACAATCCAAGGAGAAAAAGATTCGGAATATTTACAAAAAAATTACAAAAGAAGAATTAGAGAGAGGCAACATTAGAGAAAAAACAAATGTCAGGGAGAAAATCATCATCAGCTGCTATCACCGGCGGACCCAACCGAGGGCCGAGGGGCCCCCCTTGGATGTTGGGGAAAAAAGCACCACTCTGCTTTAATTATTTCTCTAAATCCCTATCTAAGCCCATTTGGCCCAGACCTAAGTCCCCCTCTCTATCTCTCTATCAACATCTTTTTTTCCGGTCCGTTATTCAAAGCCGTGAGCCCTCTCGCCTTTCACCTCCGAATTCTCACTTGTCTCTCGCAGCTCCGACAACTTTTAAACCTCTTTCCCGCGGTCTCGAGACAGTCGACGACAATTGATCATCCAAGATTATGGTAAATTTATAATTAAATCATGCAATTATTTTGGAGTTTCACTTTCATCTATGAATCTCTTAGGTCGATGTGTTCGCAGACTTGATAAACAATGGTTTATTAAGGATTTCACTTTAAGCAATTGGATATCTAGAATTGCCATGGTTTCTTTTTAGCTTTTGAATTCAATGAAGTGAAATTGAATGAGATTTCTTGAAATCGATGGCTATATTTATAGACGAATTATGAAATTAGGGATATCATTTTGTTAATTTCAAAGCATTGGTTGTTCAGAAATTTATAAATATTTAATGAAAAATCTGTAGAAATATTAGAAGTGTTTAGATCATTTTAGAAGAGGATTTGGGGTGGTGGGGTTGGGGGCCGTCAATGAAGTGAAATTGAATGAGATTTCTTTTGTCCATGGTTGCAGAGTTATTTTCCCACCATTTAATCTTTTCTTAAAACCCTTTTTATAAATTCAAATCATAATAAAACAAATAAGTATGGTGGTTAGGTGAAGGGTGGACTTTTGACCCATTTTTTTCTTCCCTTCTCTCTCTTTTGTCCCCACTTCAAAAATTCTGCAGAAATTTCCAGCAGCAAACCCTCCATTTCCTCTATATTCTCATCTCTTTTCACTTCTCCATGATTCCCAAACAAAACCATACCCAAATCAATACTTTTTCCATCACACAACCATGAAAGATTGAGGTTTTTGAGGTGTTTGAAGGCTAATCTGCAAAACTGAGAGTGAAGCTGAAACTTTGGTGTTTTTAGGGTCTTTTAGAAGGTATAAATTCTTGACTTAACCTCTTTTTCCTTAACTTGTTGTATTCTTAAGTAAAGATCTCATTTTGTGCATTGTTTTGTGATATTAGAGGATATTTGTGAAGTATATGTTAGAGTGGGATTTTGTTGGCTTGGTTAACTCTTTTAGGTGTTTTTAGAGCTATTTAAACCAAGAGTTCAATCAGTTTGCACTAAAATACCCTTTAGTACCAAAATTAGTGTTTTAATGACTTTTTAAGTGTGATATTAGGGTTCGGTGATCTGCTTTTATTGCAAGTGTTTTCTGGAGTTGAAAACAACTCCAGAATGGTGTGCAGGGTTTTTGGGGTATGTGATTGAAGTTCGAGCCCATCTCACCGGAGTTTTACCGGCGGCTTCCCTTTGTCGTCCCTGCGACGCCGGCCTCCCCTCCCCTGTTGTGTTGGGTGTTGTGCAGGATGGTTTCTGTGTGTGTTTTGCATTGTCTGGTCTTGTTTACTTTTTGGGATTTCTTCCAGCTAAAAATCTGGGAGCTGTTCCCTTAGGTTGGGGTGTGTGTTTAGTGCGACATGCACGCTTCTTTTGGTCTGGTGCGTGCTATGCATCGCAGCGCATCGGGGTAGTTCTTGGTTCAGCACACACATGTTTTAGCGTATCGCGCGCACGCGCGCTTGGTTCACGACACGAGTTACTAGTTCGGCTTTATTGTCTTGTTTGTGTGACTTCAAGCTTACGTATGATATATTGTGTAATTCTAGGTTCGCAGGCGAGTACAGCGGACGCAGCGCAGAAAGGGAAGCAGGTTGTTGGCTATACCTAGCGAGAGACTACGGTGAGTAGATTTCACATCTACGGGGATATCGCCCGCATGGCGTTCTACGTCAGGGCTGATAGGACCTTATAGTGTCCCTTGTATATATTGCATGTTCATGATTACTATCTAGTGCATTGCATTCCCTGCTACACGGATATAAATTAGAATTGATAGAACACCGCACCATTACTAACGGTCCATGTGCACGAGCACTATCCTCCATGTTACACACACACCGCTAGTAATTGCCATGGCACTCACACTGTAGTATATCACATCGGATCATTGCATTGTAGCTCATCTATATATGACATGACTTGATATTCATATTTGATGCCTATATCACATCAGATCATTGCATTATAGCTCATCTATATATGACATGACTTGATATTCATATTTGATGTCTATATCACATCGGATCATTGCATTGTAGCTCATCTATATATGACATGACTTGATATTCATATTTGATGCCTATATCACATCGGATCATTGCATTGTAGCTCATCTATATGTGACATGACTTTATATTCATACTTGATGCCTATATCAGATCGGATCATTCTATTGTAGCTCATTATATGTGACATGACTTGATATTCATACCTGATACATATATCACATCGGATTATATTTGACGCACATATCATATCGGATCATTGACTTGCATTTTGTTTGGATTATATGTGATTTCTGGATTTGGGAACCGTGGCTATTTCAAATATGTAATCATTTAAAAAACCCGGTTCCCTTGATATGATATTTCGGTGCGTCCACCATGTGTTTTCTCGGGGCTAGAGTGATATATGTGAACCCGAATCGAGGAGCTGGTTGAGGCCGATTACGGGTACATGGTGGACCCGGTATGGTACTTCGGGACGAGAACGGTTTCGCTGTGTAGTAAACGGTGAGCCTGGCAGAGGGACTACTACCTACCGGTGATTGGTTGGACCTGACAGTCATCCGGAGGATACTGATCAGAGTCGATAGATGGATGTGGGGCGATCCGTACTGCCGGGGCCTAGGGCCGATACCGCAGACGGAGCCCGTGGGCTGACCCGGACTGACGGGGCCCGATGGATGAGGATTTGCGTGTCGATGCTGGACACGAGTATTTATGATATTTGGGTGCCGATGTTGGGCACTCGGGATTCTCAGAGATGTACAGGATTTGAGGGTCGATGAGAGTGCCGGCGCCTGAGCTATTTGGGAGATCTGGGTGCATTGAGGGGCACCGATTATATATTCCACGTTGACATTCCGTGTAGATATTATATTTGACCCTGCTCAGCATTTACATTTGTACCTCATCCTGTAGATGCATTACCTAATAGAGCATTTGTACCTCCGGTAGTACAGTACCTGATAGAGCACTTGCATGATTATTACACATACTGCTTATCACATATTGATATCATCTGTTGGCATATGATAGAGTAGCGTAGTACGTGCATGCTCGCGATTACCTTTATATGTTATCTCTATTCACGAGTTGGCAACTCACCCCCGTTGTGCCACAGTATTTGCAGGTTGCCCTGGGGTGTAGTCGCGGCTGGCTGTTTACCGCATCTTTTGGCGCAGATACCCTTTCTGAGGCGAGTTAGCCTTTTTGCGGATAGGTGGGTTTTTGTTTGGTATCTGTTATCCTTCAGTTGTATATTGATGTATCTAGTATTCTCCATCTACCTTTCTGCATTGACTTAGAGACAGTTGTGAGGACGATATGTATGATTTATACTCTGGTGTCGAGCTCGCATGTGAGCCGACTTTATTTTATGCAGTTTTATCTTTGTGATATTTGTCCTTGTTTTACTGTGTACTCTTCGCTACAGCGTCGTATATCATGTTATGATACTTTATTCATTTCACCTGTTATTTTCTGCTACACCTTGCTTTTAACCGACTTGCAGGACAAATGTTTTAAAAAGGAAATGTTGCCAAAATTATAAAAGTTATAACTCTTGAACTTAAAAGAACTTCTATTAAATTAATTAAAGCTTCCTAGACTTGTATGGCTGTTTTACAAAATGTTTTAATCACTCTTTATTTATTGGTTTTGATTTCTGGGTTCGGCTTACTTAGCCGCGTTACGCCTGTAGACGTTGCGTGGTTAAGTATCGGTCACGAGTCGAAACTCTCGGGTCGTGACAAAGTTGGTATCAGAGCGTAGGTTTTACCTTTCGGAGTGCAGGATGACCCTGGTATGATGGAGTAGGTAGCTGCAGCAGGGTAGCGTAGCGTGTGTATGTTCCGCGGCATACTCACGACACGGTACTCCGCCTACGCGACCTTAGGACTTGTTAATTTAAATTCCTTCTTGAGTAATATACATTCTTGCGATTCGATTTCTGTATTCTTATCGAATCCTACTGTTCCCTTCAGCCATTATGCCGCCAAAGACTACGAGGGCGCAGAGAGCGGCCGCGAGGGCCGAGATTCGAGTTGACTCATCGGAGACGAGGACTGATCCGGGTACTACACCGGCTGTGCCCGAGCAGGCTGTGCCCGAGCAGGCTGTTCCTGCCGTGACAGATCAGATTGCTATGTTAGGGGCTGGTATGCAGGAGATACGCCAGACGATGGGATCCAGTATGCAGGAGATATGCCAGATGATGGGATCTCTAGTTGAGACACTTCGAGCGCAGCGACCAGAGGTAGTTCCACCCGTTGCAGAGACCGCGGTGGTACCCACAGTTCAGGCAGTTGCACCTGCGACTACAGAGGTTATTACAGTATCGCTGTCAGAATTTATGAGGCTGAAACCTCCGGTCTTCACAGGCACCGATACTGCCGAGGACCCCCAGTCCTTCATTAATAAGATGGCCCGTATATGCCGTTCCCTCAGATGCGCGGATACGAGATGGGTTGAGTTCGCGAGCTTTCGCCTAGAAGGTCTTGCGCAGAAGTGGTGTGATTCAGTTGAGAAGGGCAGAGCAGCAGGTCTTCCTCCTATGACCTGGACCGAGTTTGTGGCGCTATTCCTTGCCCGTTTTCTTCCCCAGAGTGTTAGGGATGCCCGAGCACGCAGATTTGAGTCCTTGCGCCAGACGCCAGGGATGTCAGTGGCAGAGTACGACGTGCTGTTCACAGAGTTAGCTATCTATGCCCCGTACTTAGTGGCTACCGAGGAGTTGCGAGTCAAGAGATTTGTTCGAGGCTTGCTTACCCCGCTATTCCTTGCTATCAGCGCGCAGCATTACGAGACATACGCAGCAGCAGTTAACGCAGCATTATTAGTTGAGGAGCGCCTTGCTGAGACTTCGGCAGTTCCAGGGCCGAAGAGAGTTCGTGCGGATACGTCAGTGCAGAGACGGCCGTTCCGGCGTCGTGACAGGCATCTTGCAGGTGGCAGAGATTCGAGGTGAGGCCGATTGTTTAGCTCCTATCCCCGGGAGGGTCAGCGACCGTCATCGGGATGTTACCGTTGCGGGAGTTCTTATCATCGTGTGCGAGATTGTCCTGAGATACCCCGGAGTGGGGCGGCAGCACCGCATGTTACATTACCACCTTCACCACCCCAGACGGTATTGCCGATAGTACCTACGGTTACTCCGCGTCAGACGCATGCACAGAGAGGTCAGGGTCGCGGAGGATTTGTTTATAGAGGACGAGGTGGCCGAGGTAGAGGACAGCCAGCGGCCGGCAGGGGACAGTTAGTTGCAGGTGGAGGATAGGCGCGAGTCTTTGCTTTGACGCATCAGGACGTGCAGGCGTCCAATGCGGTGGTTTCAGGTATCCTTCCTGTATGTTCGGTTGAGGCACACGTATTATTCGATCCCGGATCCACGCACTCGTACGTATCCACACACTTTATGCCGAGTTTAGGTAGAGAGTCCGGTTTGCTTGGCCAGCCGCTTGTTGTGACTACTCCTGTGGGAGAGTCGTTTGTTGCTAGGCACGTGTTCCGATCCTGTACCGTCCGTATTGGCGAGAGAGAGTTGCCGGTCGATTTGATCCTTCTTGAGATGCTGGACTTCGACGTTCTTTTGGGCATGGATTGGTTAGCCACGTGCTATGCTTCTGTAGACTGCCGCGAGAAGACTGTTCGATTTTGTTTTCCCGGCGAGTCGGTTGTTGTTGTGTTGGGGGACCGTGGTGCCACCCCTCACAGTGTGATTTCTTCTGTTCGCGTTGGACAGCAGTTGCGGAAGGGATGTCAGGATTTCTCGCATATGTTTGAGATACTAGGGCTATAGAGGTTCCTTTGGATCAGGTTCCGGTTGTTTGCGAGTTCCCTGATGTGTTCCCCGACAAGCTTCCTGGGCTACCGCCCGAGCGTGATATTTCTTTCTACATTGATTTGGTTCCTGGCACGGGGCCTATTTCAGTACCGCCTTATAGGATGGCCCCGGCGGAACTTAGAGAGTTGAAGGGTCAGTTGCAGGACTTGCTGGATAAGGGACTTATTCGACCCAGTGTTTCTCCTTGGGGTGCTCCAATCTTGTTTGTCAAGAAGAAGGACGGTAGTATGCGTTTGTGTATCGACTACCGCCAGCTGAACAGGGTGACAGTGCGGAACAGATATCCTTTGCCACGCATCGACGATTTGTTCGACCAGCTTCAGGGGGCAGGATACTTTTCGAGGATCGATTTGCGATCAGGCTACCATCAGCTGCGGGTTCGACAGGAGGACATTCCTAGGACAGCCTTCCACACACGTTACGGCCATTATGAGTTCTTGGTGATGTCGTTCGGACTCACCAACGCGCCAGCAGCATTTATGGACATGATGAACCGTATTTTCCGGCCGTATCTTGATCTGTTCATTATAGTGTTTATTGACGATATTTTAGTGTATTCGCGGAGTAGAGAGGAGCACGAGCAGCACCTGCGGATTACACTGCAGACTTTGAGGGAGCATCAGCTTTTCGCCAAATTCTCCAAGTGTGCCTTCTGGCTAGACAGCGTAGACTTCTTGGGGCACGTGATTACACGAGATGGTATATGTGTTGACCCGAAAAAGATAGAGGCAGTTCGGAGTTGGCCTAGACCCACGTCAGTGATGGAGGTTCGCAGCTTTCTAGGGCTGGCAGGTTATTACAGGCGATTTGTGCAGGACTTCTCTCGCATTGCTACACCTTTGACCGGGTTGACCTGGAAGGGAGTTCATTTCGATTGGACAGAGGAGTGTGAGCACAGTTTCCAGCAGCTACGGGCTCTACTGACTACGACACCAGTGCTATCGTTGCCTTCAGGATCAGGCGGATTTGTGGTCTACTGCGATGCTTCACGAGTGGGACTAGGGTGCGTTTTGATGCAGCATGATAGGGTGATTGCGTATGCTTCACGGCAATTGAAGAAACACGAACAGAATTACCCTACTCATGATCTGGAGATGGCTGCAGTGGTCTTTGCACTCAAGATCTGGCGACATTATCTGTATGGGGAGTCGTGCCATATATTTACCGACCACAAGAGCTTAAAGTACATATTTCAGCAGCGAGATCTGAACCTTAGACAGCGCCGATGGATGGAGTTAGTGAAGGACTACGATTGTGAGATCTTGTATCACCCGGGCAGGGCGAATGTAGTGGCAGATGCTTTGAGCAGGAGGCCCGGGGGTAGTCTATCTTGTTTGAGCGCAGTGCAGAGGCAGTCGTCGGCAGATTGGCAGATCTTATGCGACAGCCGGGTACAGTTCGAGTTTACGCCGATCGGGGGACAGATTGCGCATGTTCGTGCACGCCCACAGTTGCTTGACCATATACGTAAGGCACAGCACAGTGATGACCGCTGTTCAGAGATCAGGACACAGATGGGACAGGGCAGATTTTCCGAGTTCGTGATCGATGATCAGGGGTTACTACGATTTGGAGCTAGACTGTGCGTACCTGATGCTGAGGGATTGCGGCGCGAGATTCTTGAGGATGCACATCGATCGGTATATAGTGTTCATCCCGGTTCCACCAAGATGTACCATGACTTAAGAGATGTTTACTGGTGGGACGGTATGAAGAGGGACATTGCAGATTTTGTGTCGAGATGCCTGACTTGTCAGGAAGTCAAGGCTGAGCACCAGAGGCCCGTGGGAGAGCTACAGCCGTTACCCATTCCGGAGTGGAAATGGGAACAGATATCTATGGACTTCATTGTGGGTCTACCCAGGACTAGTCGAGGGTATGACTCCATCTGGGTGATCGTGGATCGTTTGACGAAGGCGGCTCACTTCTTACCGGTGAAGACGACTTTCGGATTTACTCAGTATGCCCAGGTTTACATTGATCAGATTATACGACTGCATGGAGTTCCGACATGCATCGTGTCCGATAGAGGCACCCAGTTTACCAGCCGGTTATGGCAGAGGCTTCAGGAGGCTTTGGGCACTCGCTTGAGTTTCAGTACAGCATTCCACCCGTAGACCGACGGACAGTCAGAGCCGACTATTCAGACTCTCGAGGACATGCTCAGAGCATGCGTATTAGACTTCGGAGGTAGCTAGGATCATCATTTGCCCTTAGTAGAGTTCTCCTACAACAACAGCTACCAGGAGACCATTCAGATGGCACCGTTTGAGGCTCTTTATGGGAGGAGGTGCAGGTCGCCCACTTGTTGGACGGAGCTCAGTGAGAGCAGTATCTTAGGGCCACAGATTGTGGAGGAGACGACAGCGAAGATCCAGTTGATTCGCGATAGGATGAGAGCAGCCCACAGTAGGCAGAGATCTTATGCGGACCGTCGTCGGTGCAGACTTGAGTTTTCTGTTGGTGATCATGTTTTCTTGAGGGTCTCCCCAATGAAAGGTGTGATGAGGTTTGGGAAGAAGGGGAAGCTTAGTCCCAGATACGTGGGCCCCTTCGAGATCCTTGAGCGTATTGGTGCGGTTGCGTATCGATTAGCCCTTCCGCCCAGTTTTCCAGATGTGCACCCCGTATTTCACGTTTCGATGCTCCGCAGATATCTTCATGATCCTTCGCATGCGATTCAGCACCCGACGATCCAGCTTGAGCGCGACCTTTCCTATGCAGAGCAGCCGGTGATGATCTTGGATCGACAAGTGAAGAAACTGAGGTCGAAAGAGATACCGTCCGTCAAGGTACTTTGGCGTGGCCAGAGCAGAAAGGAGGTCACTTGGGAGACTGAGAGTGAGATGAGGAAGAGGTATCCCCATCTTTTTGAAGGTGCGTATAGTTATATTTTTAAATTCGGGGACCGAATTTCTTTAAGGAGGGTAGATTGTAACACTTTGAAATTTCTGTTTGATTGTTTTGGTGATAATTAGTAGTCGTACATGTTTTTATATAGGTGTTCATAGGATTAATAGTTATTATTGGTAGTGTTAGCATTTTGGAAATTTTTCCTTTGTAGTGTGCACCATGCATGCTTAGGCATTTTTGTGACTTGTTAACCTATTCTTTTGTCCATGGTTGCAAAGTTATTTTCCCACCATTTAATCTTTTCTTAAAACCCTTTTTATAAATTCAAATCATAATAAAATAAATAAGTATGGTGGTTAGGTGAAGGGTGGACTTTTGACCCATTTTTTTCTTCCCTTCTCTCTCTTTTGACCCCACTTCAAAAATTCTGCAGAAATTTCCAGCAGCAAACCCTCCATTTCCTCTATATTCTCATCTCTTTTCACTTCTCCATGATTCCCAAACAAAACCCTACCCAAATCAATACTTTTTCCATCACACAACCATGAAAGATTGAGGTTTTTGAGGTGTTTGAAGGCTAATCTGCAAAACTGAGAGTGAAGCTGAAACTTTGGTGTTTTTAGGGTCTTTTAGAAGGTATAAATTCTTGACTTAACCTCTTTTTTCCTTAACTTGTTGTATTCTTAAGTAAAGATCTCATTTTGTGCATTGTTTTGTGATATTAGAGGATATTTGTGAAGTATATGTTAGAGTGGGATTTTGTTGGCTTGGTTAACTCTTTTAGGTGTTTTTAGAGCTATTTAAACCAAGAGTTCAATCAGTTTGCACTAAAATACCCTTTAGTACCAAAATTAGTGTTTTAATGACTTTTTAAGTGTGATATTAGGGTTCGGTGATCTGCTTTTACTGCAAGTGTTTTCTGGAGTTGAAAACAACTCCAGAATGGTGTGCAGGGTTTTTGGGGTATGTGATTGAAGTTCGAGCCCATCTCACCGGAGTTTTACCGGCGGCTTCCCTTTGTCGTCCCGGCGACGCCGGCCTCCCCTCCCCTGTTGTGTTGGGTGTTGTGCAGGATGGTTTCTGTGTGTGTTTTGCATTGTCTGGTCTTGTTTACTTTTTGGGATTTCTTCCAGCTAAAAATCTGGGAGCTGTTCCCTTAGGTTGGGGTGTGTGTTTAGTGCGACATGCACGCTTCTTTTGGTCTGGTGCGTGCTATGCATCGCAGCGCATCGGGGTAGTTCTTGGTTCAGCACACACATGTTTTAGCGTATCGCGCGCGCACGCGCTTGGTTCACGACACGAGTTACTAGTTCGGCTTTATTGTCGTGTTTGTGTGACTTCAAGCTTACGTATGATATATTGTGTAATTCTAGGTTCGTAGGCGAGTACAGCAGATGCAGCGCAGAAAGGGAAGCAGATTGTTGGCTATACCTAGCGAGAGACTACGGTGAGTAGATTTCACATCTACGGGGATATCGCCTGCATGGCGTTCTACGTCAGGGCTGATAGGACCTTATAGTGTCCCATGTATATATTGCATGTTCATGATTACTATCTAGTGCATTGCATTCCCTGCTACACGGATATAAATTAGAATTGATAGAACACCGCACCATTACTAACGGTCCATGTGCACGAGCACTATCCTGCATGTTACACACACACCGCTAGTAATTGCCATGGCACTCACACTGTAGTATATCACATCGGATCATTGCATTGTAGCTCAACTATATATGACATGACTTGATATTCATATTTGATGCCTATATCACATCGGATCATTGCATTGTAGCTCATCTATATATGACATGACTTGATATTCATATTTGATGCCTATATCATATCGGATCATTGCATTGTAGCTCATCTATATGTGACATGACTTTATATTCATACTTGATGCCTATATCAGATCGGATCATTCTATTGTAGCTCATTATATGTGACATGACTTGATATTCATACCTGATACATATATCACATCGGATTATATTTGACGCACATATCATATCGGATCATTGACTTGCATTTTGTTTGGATTATATGTGATTTCTGGATTTGGGAACCGTGGCTATTTCAAATATGTAATCATTTAAAAAACCCGGTTCCCTTGATATGATATTTCGGTGCGTCCACCATGTGTTTTCTCGGGGCTAGAGTGATATATGTGAACCCGAATTGAGGAGCTGGTTGAGGCCGATTACGGGTACATGGTGGACCCGGTATGGTACCCTGGGGCGAGAACGGTTTCGCTGTGTAGTAGACGGTGAGCCTGGCAGAGGGACTACTACCTACCGGTGATTGGTTGGACCTGACAGTCATCCGGAGGATACTGATCAGAGTCGATAGATGGATGTGGGGTGATCCGTACTGCCGGGGCCGAGGGCCGATACCGCAGACGGAGCCCGTGGGCTGACCCGGACTGACGGGGCCCGATGGATGAGGATTTTCGTGTCGATGCTGGACACGAGTATTTATGATATTTGGGTGCCGATGTTGGGCACTCGGGATTCTCAGAGATGTACAGGATTTGAGGGCCGATGAGAGTGCCGGCGTCTGAGCTATTTGGGAGATCTGGGTGCATTGAGGGGCACCGATTATATATTCCACGTTGACATTCCGTGTAGATATTATATTTGACCCTGCTCAGCATTTACATTTGTACCTCATCCTGTAGATGCATTACCTAATAGAGCATTTGTACCTCCGGTAGTACAGTACCTGATAGAGCACTTGCATGATTATTGCACATACTGCTTATCACATATTGATATCATCTGTTGGCATATGATAGAGTAGCGTAGTACGTGCATGCTCGCGATTACCTTTATATGTTATTTCTATTCACGAGTTGGCAACTCACCCCCGTTGTGCCACAGTATTTGCAGGTTGCCCTGGGGTGTAGTCGCGGCTGGCTGTTTACCGCATCTTTTGGCGCAGATACCCTTTCTGAGGCGAGTTAGCCTTTTTGCGGATAGGTGGGTTTTTGTTTGGTATCTTTATCCTTCAGTTGTATATTGATGTATCTAGTATTCTCCATCTACCTTTCTGTATTGACTTAGAGACAGTTGTGAGGACGATATGTATGATTTATACTCTGGTGTCGAGCTCGCATGTGAGCCGACTTTATTTTATGCAGTTTTATCTTTGTGATATTTGTCCTTGTTTTACTGTGTACTCTTCGCTACGGCGTCGTATATCATGTTATGATACTTTATTCATTTCACCTGTTATTTTCTGCTACACCTTGCTTTTAACCGACTTGCGGGACAAATGTTTTAAAAAGGAAATGTAGCCAAAATTATAAAAGTTATAACTCTTGAACTTAAAAGAACTTCTATTAAATTAATTAAAGCTTCCTAGACTTGTATGGCTGTTTTACAAAATGTTTTAATCACTCTTTATTTATTGGTTTTGATTTCTGGGTTCGGCTTACTTAGCCGTGTTACGCCTGTAGACGTTGCGTGGTTAAGTGCCGGTCACGAGTCGAAACTCTCGGGTCGTGACAGGTTTGCAGGGGTTCATGGGTTGGTAGGTTTTGGAGCTTGGAAGAAGAAGGCGAGGAGAAGAGATCGGGGAGCGGTGTTCGGCGACGGCGTGAGGGAGGTCGTCGGCGATGAGGGCGAGCGAGAGGGAGTGCGGTGACATGGGTTTCCTTGGGTCGGGATCTTGGGGAAAAAGAAAGTGAGGAAGTGGTGAGGTCGCGGGGATGAGAGTGTTGGAAGCGAGGGGCTGAGGCGAGGTTGGAGGCAGTGACGGCGGTGAGCGCGACGCGCGGGTGTGGGTTTTAGCGACGACGATGCGGCGTTGAAGGAGGGGAGGCGATGACGGGGAAAAAGAAATGAGAAAGAAGAAGGGAGAAAGAGAGAGAGGGACGTGAGATTAAAGGGTTTAAAATTAATATATATATATATAATTATATTATATATATAAAGAAAGAGAGAGTGTCATGCCCCGCTTCCCAGTATACGGCGAAGGGGACGCGACGAGGCCCGCTACGTATATACTCAGAAGTACATACGCTAAGCGTATCTAAGCAATATAAAAGTAAATCACAAGAGACAAGAGATATAGAAATAACAACAACTTTATTAATAACATTCTTTTGTACAATGCATGAAAAGTAAATACAACTGGAATGAAAAGTGATGCCTACACAATGGCATAACAGGAAATGAAAATACTGAATAGAACAAGGTACAATGTCTAGAGCTTGGGGTCTTCATGAAACTACTCCAAGTCTTACACCGATGGGCTCGATCTTTGACGGGTCCAAAACACCTGACGACATTCAAAGAAGAAAGAAATAGAATGTCGTCAGCGAACAGGTCACTCGGTAAGTCCCAAAGATAAGTAAGAATTAGAAAAGGCAGAATAAGAGGTATCTTCTAAAGAATAATATTGTAGAGTATTGTGTTCACGCTGTTGTTTGTAGCTTAGTACGGAAGGATGCCAGTGTATACGAGAGGGGTCTCGGTATGCTAGAGACCAGGGCAAATGGAAGTACAAGGCTCCGTTATACAACCCGGAACAACGGCAATTGGATTCATGTTAGATGTCTTAATCTTACCGCCCCGTGCCACCTTTAACACCTTCCGTACCAATCTACCCCTTAAACCCCGTAGTGTTTTGATTGTATTGTTGTATTGTATTGTATAAGTTGGATGACTGATCAAAACTATGATATCAGTAAACAGATAGTAACTGCATAATCAAGTAAATGGAATAACGGAATAATGGATGAATATCCATAGTTTGATTCAGTCAAGTTACATAGATTGTTAACTGGATTCTAAGATTCATTTGTTATATTGAGTTGTAATATTAAAGAATGTAGATTGACTTGAATCATATTCAAGTCAGAAATAATCAGACTCAAACCCGAGACAGACAAAAAGAAATGTAAGTCGAAGTTCTATAATTGTTAGGGTCTTTATTGTAATTTATAAAACTTGAGGGGGTTTTATGTAAAAATACTTTTGTATAGTTTTCAAGATACACCCCAAGTATTTATTATTCGTCTTTATAGTTATAATGAGTGTGATTTTATTTTGTCTTATTTCTAGTGAAAATATCCTAATTACATAAATAAAGGTATTAATTTATAATATTGATTTATTTGAAATTCATGGTATTATAATGTAAAATTTAGTGTTGTGATCTTTAGGAAAAGGTGGAAAATTTATTTTATAATAAAATAGATGCTTAAATGATAAATAGACATATGTTTATACAAGAATAATTTTTAATAAATATTTTATTTTCCAAAAATCTCATTTTTTTTAAATGTCGTATTTTAAACCTTTCGAGACCGAATGCTCCTTACGGAGGTCTGAATCTCGCACTACTAAGTCCGAGGGTGCACGATAAACCGTACTATCCCTAACGAGTTCCCCAAAGGTGGGTTGTAGTGGTGCTTTGCAAAGATTTAATAAATACTAATCATTTAGAAAACGGTTTTATAAAGATAAGGTATTTATTTGTAAAAGGTGTAAATTTCCGTATTTTAGATTCTAGGATTTTCTAAGCCAACTAGCCTATTTCTAAATAGTCTAAACGACAAGTCATTAGAACCCTCAAATCGCCTCTTCACCGTCAATTGTGGTCAGGTAAGTGCCAGGTGAGTGGAAGGCTCTCCACTACAAGTAGTGGCCCTAATTAAGTAACCACCCGCCTTAGACACACTTGCCTGACACCACAAAGTCAGGTTTAGATAAACGATCGATGTCCACAATTTATCGTATTTTCCTATTAAAGATATTGTTTTAAAATTGTATAAAACTTAGAACTTTTAGAAAAGGTTTTATTAAGAAAATGGTATTTTAATGTAAAATCTTATTTTATCGTATTCTACGTTTTCAAGGTAGCGTGTTATGATTGCATATGAGTGTGTGAGGAGGTAGGTCATTACCTCGTGATCTATTTTAAGGTATAGTAATGTTAAGAGGTTAAATGTGAAAACTAAACATTATGATATTTAAGTGAAAGAATACGATATATTGCAAAAACTACCATTTCATGTGTGAAAACTTGTTCAAATTAATTGTTAAGTGATTAGTAATCAACATGAAGATGTTTAAGCACTACGGAATTGGTGATAAGTGAGATTTTATAGAAAACCAAATCGAAAATCGGTTTGTTCCGATTTCCGTCGGATTTGTAAAGTCGTATTTTTATGAAAGAAAAGAAAGGTAGAAAAGTGGGAATTACGGGTTGGGACAACACTAGAGTGAGGGGAAAGTAGAGGGTTTGCCGGTGCGTCGAACCGTCGTTGAGAGGTCCTAGTATGATCACCGGGATTTCACCTTCGATTTCGTCAGCGCTTCGCCTTTCGCTCGTTTTCTAACGTACCAAGCTCTCTTGGAATTTTGGGAGAGTGGACTTAGAGATTTAGGATGAGAGGGTAGAGGGTATGGGGGGTTTATATAGGGTTAGGCTAGGGATAGGGTTTTTAATAAAAAAAATATAAAAATATATAAAAATCATTAAAAATCATTAAACCTTGGAGTAAAATGGATTTATTGGGCATTTGGTAACCGATCCAGGCATTTAGAGTGTGCAGGAGGGCTGACCACGAAAAGATGCTCGTCTTCTATGTTGACGACTCGGTCGTCCGGCAGAGTCCGACCGGCGGCGCCGGACCGAGTCGGCCGGTTCGCCGGCCGACTCGGCCGAGTCAGGGTGTCGGGGGCCGGGGATTTTCCAGAGGAATATTTTGGTATATTTACTTCTTTATGTTCAGTACAAATTTTGTGAGTTATGGCGTTTTGACTGTTGACTTCCAAAAGAATTTAAAACAAAATAAATACAAAAATAATGTGGGGTATAGGATTTGAACTCTGGTGACTTGGTTCAGCAGTGTAAGGTATTACCCATGAGCTACAAGCTCCTTCTTGTAGTTATTGTGGAAAAATAAATACTTAAAGTGGTAACAGCAACATTAAATACCCCAAGTATACTTTAATTTTAAAACAATTTTATGTACACTAAAAATGGAGTTATTTAAAAACAAAATAATTACTTATATATATATTGTGCTCAGGTTAAAATACTCCTTTATGGATTTTTTTAAAAAATTAAAAAAAATTGTATAGAAAAGTGTATAGGAAAATTAGGGTTGTTACAGAGAGAGAGAGAGAATTGTGAAAGAGAGAGAGAAAGAACGAGAGGAGAGAGAGAGCGAGATCGAGAGGTGAGAGAGAGAGAGGAAGGAACAGTATGGAGAAAGAAATTTGGAGGTTTGTGGGGGGGAGAGAAAGAGATAGCGGGGAAAGACGGAGAGAGAGAAAGAGAAGGAGAAAAGAAAGAGAAAAAAAAGGAGAGAGGGAGAGTGGGACACGGGTGAGCTGTATATTAGTTAGGAAAAAGATTTTAAAAACTTTAAAAGGATTTAGTTAGGTATCAAAATTTTTAAACGTAGTATTATTTTTAATTAAAAATTGGATTTTCAGGTAAATACAAATCTAGTCCAAAATACGCCTGGGTCGGGTCTAAAAATTCAGATTTAAAATACGAAAAAAATATGCGACTTCCAAACTTCAAAATGAATGCTCAGGTAACGAAATTGCATACTCCCAAGAACGGATGCACGTACGTGCGTGTAGCCATCCAAACACGTCCGTTTCACTGAACGGGACGAGAACAAGATGCGCGGATGCTACCATAGGGTTAGGGGTATCAAGCAAGCCATGAAATGAAATTTTAAATTATTTTCTGTGATTTAAAATGTTATATGGTAAAAGATGTAATGCTAGATGAAATGTCAGTATGTACTAAAACATGAAAATGCACAATTTACGTAACAAGTCAGGGTAATCCATAAATATGAATCAATAGGTTCAAGCAAGCGGGTCGGGTCGAATGCAATGTAAAATGTAAAATACCATTCGCACCCAAAACACGATAAATCAAGAAAATATCACAGATAAGTAAATACGGGAACTGGAATAAACTAGGTTGTTACAGGTCAAAGGCTATGAAGCATGAATATGGATACGAATACAGGACACGACAAATTTATAATAAGGATACAGAGATAGGGTTATATTCTCTCTCTCTCTCTCTCTATCTCTCTCTCTCTCTCTCTCTCTATATATATATATATATATATATATATATATATATATTGAACAAAATATAAAAAAAAAACTACGACAAGACAAGCAATATGTACTAGTATATTTGTAAAACATAATAAAAAAAATTAGGGTTATAACTTTATCCAAAATCTTAAGTTTTTTTTAGCACAAACAGTTATAAAACTTTTGGAGCCCGAAAGATTCGACTTCATCAAAGTTGTCCACAAATATTGCACATTTTTATTTCTAAGTCTCATACACTATCTAAAAGCATGGATAGAAGTGTTAGATAAAAGACAACATAGGCGGACACGGCCCAGGTGTGTGGAACAAGTGTTGGACGGAGTGTCCGAGTGCCTACTACATGTAGGACACAGAAACAAAAAGCAAATAGAAGTGTTCATGCTTCCTAGGTCAAAGGGTTAAAAAAGCGTAGAGACATAAAAACAAGAGAAATATGTGTCATGGAGTTTTGCCCAACCTTTAAACCTCGCGAACCTAAACCTCCTGTCTTTCTCTGGGGCCTAGAACCATTTTCCCTCGGTTTAAAATATTTTTTTCATTTATATATAATTATTTTGAAGTTTTCAACTTAAAAAAATTCATATCCCATGAGCGACACATAATACGCATATGCACCATATGTTCCTCAACCGCATGAAAATTGCATGCCATATTCTATAATATTGCTATCAACCTTTAATCAGAGCTTATGATAGATCTAATGTTCTACCAATCTTGTGCAAGAACAATTGCCATGCTTCTTCGGTTCTTCTGATAGAAAGCGAACTACCTTTTCTCGCACTTTTTCCTCTTTTAAGGTTACATTGCAGGAAATACCTCTAACATTTGGAAACATGCAGTTTGCGCCCTATAATGAATCATAATGAAGGGCCATTAATGTTCCATCAAAAGCCCCAATATTCTTCAACCTCTTGAGATAAAAAACATATGAATGAATCCTAGCTTCTTCGTTTCTTTTTTTCTTTATTTTTTAAAAAAAAGAGCGGGGCATAAAAATCCCATCTCATAAACATTAATTAAAGAAGAAAGCAACATTATCCATGAGTTTACAATCCAAGGAGAAAAAGATTCGGAATATTTACAAAAAAATACAAATGAGGAATTAGAGAGAGGCAACATTAGAGAAAAACAAATGTCAGGGAGAAAATCATCATCAGCTGCTATCACCGGCGGACCCAACCGAGGGCCGAGGGGCCCCCCTTGGATGTTGGGGAAAAAAGCACCACTCTGCTGTAATTATTTCTCTAAATCCCTATCTAAGCCCATTTGGCCCAGACCTAAGCACCCCCTCTCTATTTCTCTATCAACATCTTTTTTTCCGGTCCGTTATTCAAAGCCGTGAGCCCTCTCCCCTTTCACCTCCGAATTCTCACTTGTCTCTCGCAACTCCGACAACTTCTAAACCTCTTTCCCGCGGTCTCGAGACAGTCGACGACAATTGATCATCCAAAGTTATGGTAAATTTATAATTAAATCATGCAATTATTTTGGGGTTTCACTTTCATCTATGAATCTCTTGGGTCGATGTGTTCGCAGACTTGATAAACAATAGTTTATTAAGGATTTCTTTTTAAGCAATTGGATATTTAGAATTGCCATGGTTTCTTTTTAGCTTTTAAATTCAGTGAAGTGAAATTGAATGAGATTTCTTGAAATCGATGGCTATATTTATAGACGAATTATGAAATTAGGGATATCATTTTGTTAATTTCATCCCATTGGTTGTTCAGAAGTTTATAAATATTTAATGAAAAATCTGTAGAAATATTAGAAGTGTTTAGATCATTTTAGAAGAGGATTTGGGGTGGTAGGGTGGGGGGCCGTGTTTTGCTGCGGGGTTGCTTATTAAATTAAGAAAAATAAAAAACTTTGCTTTTTAGATAGAGAATGAGAGAGAGAATAATTTTATTCACATTTAGTTCAACTAGTATTTTGCATGTGTGCGATGCGTGCTTGTAGTGTTGTGAGTCTAAAAAAATTTCTAAAGCTCATGTATAAATATAAAATCGGGGCTCTTGGTTTAAAATTATTTTGAATGTTAATAAGTAAATAAAATAGTCAATTTAGTAATTTGGATCAAGAGTATTCAAGAAGATATTATAATATATTATTTACCATATTTAAGTAAAAGAATGCAGTTATAAGTAAATGAAAGAAGAATTTGAAAATGATAAGATTAAAATAAATTCTAAAATGTTCTTTTTTGTCTTCAGTTTGAATGTAATGTGGATTGAATTTGAAATTCAATCTAATTTCTACAAAGATTTTTTTTGTCTTAAGTTCTAGAAAGTCCTATTTTCTTTGGTTTTCAAAAAATGGAAAAATTTACTTATTTTTGTTTTTTTTTCTTCGATGGTGTGGAGGCTCTAAGATTAGTTTTTATTTTAATATAACAATTAATTATTTTTGTCTCTCTGTATGATGATGTGGATGCCTTAAGAATGGAGGATTTTTTTCTATTTTTCTTTGTTTTTTAAAAAAAAGGAGAGGATGACTTCTAACCAAGTCCATTTGCATTATATAGTAGCATAGATTTATGAGATATTTTTATATATTAATTTTTTGGCAAAATTGCAGAAACCCTTCTCACTTTTGCCCTAATAGCAGAAAACCCTCTTAAATTCAAAAACCCGTCCCGCCCCGCCCCCCCCCCCCCCCGCCCCTCTCAAACAAATCTCTCCGTCTCTCTTTTCCAAAAGGAAAAAATCTCTCTCTCGCTCTCACCCCTCTTTCGATCTCATCCATCTCTCTCTCGCACACATCAAAATCAGATTCAACTGTAAATCCATTCAATTATCCGATATATTAAGGTTTCGGAATTGAGATTGGAGATGGAGGCAACATATATAGAGATGGTGGTCAACTAGCTCTATGGAGATTGTGGCTGCTTTGTAATTGCATTTCGGTGATTTAGGGTTCAACTGCAAAAGCTTTGAATTTAAGGGGGGTTTTCTTACTACTGGGGTAAAAGTGAGAGGGGATTTCCTGCAATTTAACCTAATTTTTTTGGTTTATGTTTGTGTTTATGTGGTATGCAGTAATGTCACAGGTTATGCGTACAGCTTGATAAAATTGTAAATTATTTTCCCAACTTATTGCGTAAAGGCGGGTGGGCTTCTTCCGTAACAATTTATCTACTGAATTTTGAGAGAATTCATATATAGTGAAATTATTATAAGCATTTGCATAAAATATCTATATGTGATGCCCGTTGATTTTCTTTTTGAGTGTTTTGATAACCACAAAGACAGGTCACCCAAACATATAACTTAATATCCAAAATTTATATAATAGTGCATACACACATGCACTTCATGTGATCCTGTCTTGAGGGGCATCCTGAATTTTCCGGTGCAACTTTGTCTTCTTCTTCTTCAGAGGATCGCAAGAAAATTTTCCAGCAGAGATTTCGAGGGCCTGAATCTAATTTTCCACAAAGAAAACAACCTGCCCACTTCCAATAGTGGAATTATGTAATATGAAAAATATCAAAAGAAGAGTATATGATGGGTGAAGATAGCCATCTAGCAAAGGAGAATGGGGTCGAGAGTAATCAATGATAATGGTTTGAAGATTTTGGAGAAAGTCTTTTAAAATTTCAAATGGAGTTAGTGGTGGCGGCATGAATTTTCGAATGCAGTTTATCATCCGTTGAATATGTGCAATATGTAAAAATATGTAAAGACAGATATTGGAATATTTTGAAAGAAAATAAAGAAATTTTCTAAATTGTTTCGAATGTGACTCGATTTATGTTAGGCTTAAAAGAATTCACTGCAATAAAGTTCGGTTAAGATCGGGCCATTTATACGATAGCATATTATTTGGGCATGACTTCTCGAACCCGTGCATGGCACGAAGGCACTTGCTAGTATTATTCAAACACTACACCCCTATAGTAGCAAATGCTTTTCCTCCTTACCACGCTATTTTGGAATGACATTATTATAATTAAAAGATATGTCTATGTGTATGGTCAATCTATAAAATCAAATTTTTACTATGAAAGACCGTGCATATGTTTTTTAGAAACCGTAACTATGAAAGACATACATGATGATAATCAGGAGTTATTTTTACAATGTTGATTCAATAACAAAATGTTGAAAACGACATCAATTTTAAAATACAAAGTAGGACATACATAGTAAACAAACTAAACCAACAAAAAAGAAAAGGAAAAAAGAATAAAAAGGAAAAAGAACATCCATACGCACCCCTAAAAGCAGAAGCATCCACAATCAATACCAACATAATATTTGCGACAAACAACAATCACGCAATAACAACAATCAACACCAACAGAAAGGAGAGAGGAGAACGAGGTGGCTGCGAGGGAGTGGAGGCGAGAGGGAAGGTCGTGGTGACGGGGATCGGCGGCGTGAGGCGGGGACGAGGTGGTGCAGGCACGGGTAAGGTTTGCAGGGGTTCATGGTTTGGTAGGTTTTGGAGCTTGGAAGAAGAAGGCGAGGAGAAGAGATCGGGGAGCGGTGTTCGGCGAGGGTGTAAGGGAGGTCGTCGGCGATGAGGGCGAGCGAGGGGGAGTGCGGTGACATGGGTTTCCTTGGGTCGGGATCTTGGGGAAAAAGAAAGTGAGGAAGTGGTGAGGTCGCGGGGATAAGGGTGTTGGCAGCGAGGGGCTGAGGCGAGGTTGGAGGCAGTGACGGCGGTGAGCGCGACGCGCGGGTGTGGGTTCTAGCGACGACGAGACGGCGTTGAAGGAGGGGAGGCGATGACGGGGAAAAAGAAATGAGAAAGAAGAAGGGAGAAAGAGAAAGAGGGACGTGAGATTAAAGAGTTTAAAATTAATATATATAAAAAATTATATTATATATATAAAGAAAGAGAGTGTGTCATGCCCCGCTTCCCAGTATACGGTGAAAGGGACGCGACGAGGCCCGCTACGTATATACTCAGAAGTACATACGCTAAGCGTATCTAAGCAATATAAAAGTAAATCACAAGAGACAAGAGATATAGAAATAACAACAACTTTATTAATAACATTCTATTGTACAATGCATGAAAAGTAAATACAACTGGAATGAAAAGTGATGCCTATACAATGGCATAACAGGAAATGAAAATACTGAATAGAACAAGGTACAATATCTAGAGCTTGGGGTGTTCGTGAAACTACTCCAAGTCTTACACCGATGGGCTCGATCTCTGACGGGTCCAAAACACCTGACGACATTCAAAGAAGAAAGAAATAGAATGTCGTCAGCGAACAGGTCGCTCGGTAAGTCCCAAAGATAAGTAAGAATTAGAAAAGGCAGAATAAGAGGTATCTTCTAAAGAATAATATTGTAGAGTATTGTGTTCACGCTGTTGTTTGTAGCTTGGTACGGAAGGATGCCAGTGTATACGAGAGGGGTCTCGATATGCTAGAGACCAGGGCAAATGGAAGTACAAGGCTCCGTTATACAACCCGGAACAACGGCAATTGGATTCATGTTAGATGTCTTAATCTTACCGCCCCGTGCCACTTTTAACACCTTCCGTACCAATCTACCCCTTAAACCCCTAGTGTTTTGATTGTATTGTTGTATTGTATTGTATAAGTTGGATGACTGACCAAAACTATGATATCAGTAAACAGATTGTAACTGCATAATCAAGTAAATGGAATAACGGAATAATGGATGTATATCCATAGTTTGATTCAGTCAAGTTGCATAGATTGTTAACTGGATTCTGAGATTCATGTGTTATATTGAGTTGTAATATTAAAGAATGTAGATTGACTTGAATCATATTCAAGTCAGAAATAATCAGACTCAAACCCGAGTCAGACAAAAAGAAATGTAAGTCGAAGTTCTATAATTGTTAGGGTCTTTATTGTAATTTATAAAACTTGAGGGGGTTTTATGTAAAAATACTTTTGTATAGTTTTCAAGATACACCCCAAGTATTTATTATTCGTCTTTATAGTTATAATGAGTGTGATTTTATTTTGTCTTATTTCTAGTGAAAATATCCTAATTACATAAATAAAAGTATTAATTTGTAATATTGATTTATTTGAAATTCATGGTATTATAATGTAAAATTTAGTGTTGTGATCTTTAGGAAAAGGTGGAAAATTTATTTTATAATAAAATAGGTGTTTAAATGATAAATAGACATATGTTTATACCGGAATAATTTTTAATAAATATTTTATTTTCCAAAAATCTCATTTTTTTTAAATGTCGTATTTTAAACCTTTCGAGATCGAATGCTCCTTGCGGAGGTCTGAATCTCGCACTACTAAGCCCAAGGGTGCACGATAAACCGTACTATCCCTAACGAGTTCCCCAAAGGTGGGTTGTAGTGGCGCTTTGCAAAGATTTAATAAATACTAATCATTTAGAAAACGGTTTTATAAAGATAAGGTATTTATTTGTAAAAGGTGTAAATTTCCGTATTTTAGATTCTAGGGTTTTCTAAGCCAACTAGCCTATTTCTAAATAGTCTAAACGACAAGTCATTAGAACCCTCAAATCGCCTCTTCACCGTCAATTGTGGCCAGGTAAGTGCCAGGTGAGTGGAAGGCTCTCCACTATAAGTAGTGGCCCTAATTAAGTAACCACCCGCCTTAGACACACTTGCCTGACACCACAAAGTCAGGTTTAGATAAACGATCGATGTCCACAATTTATCGTATTTTCCTATTAAAGATATTGTTTTAAAATTGTATAAAACTTAGAACTTTTAGAAAAGGTTTTATTAAGAAAATGGTATTTTAATGTAAAATCTTATTTTATCGTATTCTACGTTTTCAAGGTAGCGTGTTATGATTGCATATGAGTGTGTGAGAATGTAGGTCATTACCTCGTGATCTATTTTAAGGTATAGCAATGTTAAGAGGTTAAATGTGAAAACTAAACATTATGGTATTTAAGTGAAAGAATTCGATATATTGCAAAAACTATCATTTCATGTGTGAAAACTTGTTCAAATTAATTGTTAAGTGATTAGTAATCAACATGAAGATGTTTAAGCACTATGGAATTGGTGATAAGTGAGATTTTATAGAAAACCGAATCGAAAATCGGTTTGTTCCGATTTCCGTCGGATTTGTAAAGTCGTATTTTTATAAAAGAAAAGAAAGGTAGAAAAGTGGGACTTACGGGTTGGGACAACACTAGAGTGAGGGGAAAGTAGAGGGTTTGCCGGTGCGTCGAACCGTCGTTGAGAGGTCCTAGTATGATCACCGGGATTTCACCGTCGATTTCGTCAGCGCTCCGCCTTTCGCTCGTTTTCTAACGTACCAAGCTCTCTTGGAATTTTGGGAGAGTGGACTTAAAGATTTAGGATGAGAGGGTAGAGGGTATGGGGGGTTTATATAGGGTTAGGCTAGGGATAGGGTTTTTAATAAAAAAATATATAAAAATATATAAAAATTATATAAAAATCATTAAAAATCATTAAACCTTGGAGTAAAAGGGATTTATTGGGCATTTGGTAACCGATCCAGGCATTTAGAGTGTGCAGGAGGGCTGACCACGAAAAGATGCTCGTCTTCTATGTTGACGACTCGGTCGTCCGGCCGAGTCCGACCGGCGGCGCAGGACCGAGTCGGCCGAGTCAGGGTGTCGGGGGCCGGGGATTTTCCAGAGGAATATTTTGGTATATTTAATTCTTTATGTTCAGTACAAATTTTGTGAGTTATGGCGTTTTGACTGTTGACTTCCAAAAGAATTTAAAACAAAATAAATATAAAAATAATGTGGGGTATAGGATTTGAACTCTGGTGACTTGGTTCAGCAGTGTAAGGTATTACCCATGAGCTACAAGCTCCTTCTTGTAATTATTGTGGAAAAATAAATACTTAAAGTGGTAACAGCAACATTAAATACCCCAAGTATACTTTAATTTTAAAACAATTTTATGTACACTAAAAATGGAGTTATTTAAAAACAAAATAATTACTTATATATATATTGTGCTCAGGTTAAAATACTCCTTTATGGATTTTTTATAAAAATTTAAAAAAAAATTGTATAGAAAAGTGTATAGGAAAATTAGGGTTGTTACAGAGAGAGAGAATTGTGAAAGAGAGAGAGAAAGAACGAGAGGAGAGAGAGAGCGAGATAGAGAGGTGAGAGAGAGAGAGGAAGGAACAGTAAGGAGAAAGAAATTTGGAGGTTTGTGGGGGGGAGAGAAAGAGATAGCGGGGAAAGACGGAGAGAGAGAAAGAGAAGGAGAAAAGAAAGAGAAAAAAAAGGAGAGAGGGAGAGTGGGACACGGGTGAGCTGTATATTAGTTAGGAAAAAGATTTTAAAAACTTTAAAAGGATTTAGTTAGGTATCAAAATTTTTAAACGTAGTATTATTTTTAATTAAAAATTGGATTTTCAGGTAAATACAAATCTAGTCCAAAATACGTCTGGGTCGGGTCTAAAAATTCAGATTTAAAATACGAAAAAAATATGCGACTTCTAAACTTCAAAATGAATGCTCAGGTAACGAAATTGCATACTCCCAAGAACGGATGCACGTACGTGCGTGTAGCCATCCAAACACGTTCGTTTCACTGAACGGGACGAGAACAAGATGCGCGGATGCTACCATAGGGTTAGGGGTATCAAGCAAGCCATGAAATGAAATTTTAAATTATTTTCTGTGATTTAAAATGTTATATGGTAAAAGATGTAATGCTAGATGAAATGTCAGTATGTACTAAAACATGAAAATGCACAATTTACGTAACAAGTCAGGGTAATCCATAAATATGAATCAATAGGTTCAAGCAAGCGGGTCGGGTCGAATGCAATGTAAAATACCATTCGCACCCAAAACACGATAAATCAAGAAAATATCACAGATAAGTAAATACGGGAACTGGAATAAACTAGGTTGTTACAGGTCAAAGGCTATGAAGCATGAATATGGATACGAATACAGGACACGACAAATTTATAATAAAGAGGATACAGAGATATGGTTATATTCTCTCTCTCTCTCTCTCTCTCTCTATATATATATATATATATATATATTGAACAAAATATAAAAAAAACTACGACAAGCAATATGTACTAGTATATTTGTAAAACATAATAAAAAAAGTTAGGGTTATAACTTTATCCAAAATCTTAAGTTTTTTTTAGCACAAACAGTTATAAAACTTTTGGAGCCCGAAAGATTCGACTTCATCAAAGTTGTCCACAAATGTTGCACATTTTTATTTCTAAGTCTCCTACACTATCTAAAAGCATGGATAGAAGTGTTAGATAAAAGACAACATAGGCGGACACGGCCCAGGTGTGTGGAACAAGTGTCGGACGGAGTGTCCGAGTGCCTGCTACATGTAGGACACAGAAACAAAAAGCAAATAGAAGTGTTCATGCTTCCTAGGTCAAAGGGTTAAAAAAGCGTAGAGACCTAAAAACAAGAGAAATATGTGTCATGGAGTTTTGCCCAACCTTTAAACCTCGCGAACCTAAACCTCCTGTCTTTCTCTGGGGCCTAGAACCATTTTCCCTCGGTTTTAAATATTTTTTTCATTTATATATAATTATTTTGAAGTTTTCAACTTAAAAAAATACATATCCCATGAGCGACACATAATACGCATATGCACCATATGTTCCTCAACCGCATGAAAATTGCATGCCATATTCTATAATATTGCTGTCAACCTCTAATCAGAGCTTATGATAGATCTAATGTTCTACTAATCTTGTGCAAGAACAATTGCCATGCTTCTTCGGTTCTTCTGATAGAAAGCGAACTACCTTTTCTCGCACTTTTTCCTCTTTTAAGGTTACATTGCAGGAAATACCTCTAACATTTGGAAACATGCAGTTTGCGCCCCATAATGAATCATAATGAAGGGCCATTAATGTTCCATCAAAAGCCCCAATATTCTTCAACCTCTTGAGATAAAAAACATATGTATGAATCCTAGCTTCTTCGTTTCTTTTTTTCTTTATTTTTAAAAAAAAAGAGCGGGGCATAAAAATCCCATCTCATAAACATTAATTAAAGAAGAAAGCAACATTATCCATGAGTTTACAATCCAAGGAGAAAAAGATTCGGAATATTTACAAAAAAATACAAAAGAGGAATTAGAGAGAGGCAACATTAGAGAAAAAAACAAATGTCAGGGAGAAAATCTGTCATCAGCTGCTATCACTGGCGGACCCAACCAAGGGGCCCCCCTTGGATGTTGGGGAAAAAAGCACCACTCTGCTGTAATTATTTCTCTAAATCCCTATCTAAGCCCATTTGGCCCAGACCTAAGCACCCCCTCTCTCTTTCTCTATCAACATCTTTTTTTGCCGGTCCATTATTCAAAGCCGTGACCCCTTTCACCTCCGAATTCTCACTTGTCTCTTGCAACTCCGACAACTTCTAAACCTCTTTCCCGCAGTCTCGAGACAGTCGACGACAATTGATCATCCAAAGTTATGGTAAATTTATAATTAAATCATGCAATTATTTTGGGGTTTCACTTTCATCTATGAATCTCTTGGGTCGATGTGTTCGCAGACTTGATAAACAATGGTTTATTAAGGATTTCTCTTTAAGCAATTGGATATTTAGAATTGCCATGGTTCCTTTTTAGATTTTGAATTCAGTGAAGTGAAATTGAATGAGATTTCTTGAAATCGATAGCTATATTTATAGACGAGTTATGAAATTAGGGATATCATTTTGTTAATTTCATCCCATTGGTTGTTCAGAAGTTTATAAATATTTAATGAAAAATCTGTAGAAATATTAGAAGTGTTTAGATCATTTTAGAAGAGGATTTGGGGTGGTGGGGTGGGGGGCCGTGTTTTGCTGCGGGGTTGCTTATTAAATTAAGAAAAATAAAAAACTTTGCTTTTTAGATAGAGAATGAGACAGAATAATTTTATTCACATTTAGTTCAACTAGTATTTTGCACGTGTGCAATGCGTGCTTGTAGTGTTGTCCTATTTAGAGTCTAAAAAAATTTCTAAAGCTTATGTATAAATATAAAATCGGTTTGCAGGCGAGAAAAAGGAGCTTCATCCAACTTTGGGCAGTCAATGATACGAAGATCTTTCAAGGAAGGGAATGCAACAGCACAAGCAGTAGAGAAGGAACTCAAGTTTGGTAATAAGATAAGCACCAGGACATTGAGGCGAGAGAATATTAATGGCAAATTCTCTGTTTCCATGGTTTGATCACCGTCACCAGTTCCCTCAGTACCAATCACATGCTCCATTTCTATGCAGCCGGCAATTGATAAAGCTTCAAGATATGGGAGATGCATAATCCATGTGGTGTCTTTTAACTTCGGACACCAATGAATTGTCAAGAAACGGGTGTTTCGAAGCACAGATCCATGCACCGCACCCGTGAAGTTGATTTTCATCAAAGCAGGCAGGTCATCCAGGTAGAAGAACTCAAAGTTGTCAAATGACTCTTCACACTTGCTATCTATCAATATCTCCTCCAAGCTCTTACAGTTTATAAAATGCAATTCCAAAAGGGCAAAGCTTGTATTGCCAATCTGAAGTAAAGACCGCAATGGGAGGGTTGTCACCTCTTCCAGTTTTCTTATATTGACAGACTACAGGGAGATGAGATGACTCTTTGAGAGTTGTTCCACGGTTTCAAGTCTCATAACGTCGAGCGATAGAGTTGTAATCCTTGAGCATACTAAATCCTCAATGCTAGCTTCACCTTCCTTATCCCATCCATCGTATGGAGTATTCAAGATGATAATGGTTGGAAGATTCCGGAGAAAGTATTTTAAAATTTCAAATGGAGTTAATGATGACGGCATGAATTTTCGAATGCAGTTTATCATCCGTTGAATACATGCAATATGTAAAAATATGTAAAAAACGAATATTTTAAATTTTCAAATGGAGTTACCATGTTCTTTGGGCATGACTTCTCGGGCCCGTGCATAGCACGAGGGCATTTGCTAGTATTATTCAAATACTACACCCCTGTAATAGCAAATGTGTTTCATTTCCTCCTTACCTCGTATTTTGGAATGACAATATTAATAATCAAAAGATATGTCATGTATAGTCAATCAATAAAAACATGCTTATGTCTTCATGTATAGTCAATCAATAAAAACATGCATTTATCGTGAAAGACGTACAAACTATAAAAGACATACATGAAGATAATGAAGAGTTATTTATACAATGTTGATTTAATAACAAAATGTTCAAAATTGCGTCAATTTTAAAATAAAAAGCAGGACATACATAGTAAACAAACTAAACCAACAAAAAAGAAAAGGACAAAAAATAGAAAGAGAAAGAAAAAGAATATCCATATGCATCCCTAAAAGCAGAAGCATCTACAATCAACACCAACATAATATTTGTTGGGGGGAAATCGATTCACGGAACCATACTTGGGACAAACCAAATTATGCAGTAACAACAATCACGCAGTAACAACAATCAACACCAACATAATATCTTTCAGCAGAACATCATGGCTTCCTCCTCTTTATATATCTCAAAATCTTGAGAGAAACAAATGTGTGTTGTTCCTTTTTTAATCTCAGAAATCTTGAGAGAAACACATCATCTAAATGAGCTCCTGTCCAATAATCAACGAGGCCAGGGTTAGAATTATAACGAAATAATGTTTAAGACAATAATCACGTTTCTTAACCAAAATTAAGATAAAAGAAATCCTATCATGTTCTTATAAACGCCATCATGCATAATCCCATAGAGCACCTGAATATATTTAGCTGGTCGCTACTATTTTCAATCACCATTTAAACCACCAACCAGGCCTTTTTACTTTAAGATATTATCATATAGCACCTCCACGGAAAAAAGAAATTAAAGGAAAAAGAAAGAAAATTCTTTACCTTTGATTTTCAGACAAGTCAATACACATCTTTTGAATATATATATATATATATATATATATATATATCAGCAATGACAAACCTGTGGTATTTATATGTAATATAAAGGGCTTATATATATTGGGGGGTTATCAGTAAGAGACAAAATTGCTATATACTTATGTAATACAAACGAGTCTCATGACCTTGGAAGAGAAATTATAAGCAATCAGACATAAATAAGCAGCAAAAGATGCTAGCAGAAAAGCTGTTGAAAGTAGGCTAGGCTAGGCTAGGCTAGGCTAGTCTAGTCAATAGTACTCACCGATGCATGCAAGTGAGAAATGTGTGTAGGTGGGAACAGATCGAAAGCAATATATCTTCAGCACGTCTGAGCACTACTACTACTACTACTACAACTTTCATCCATCCATGTTTAACGTTTATTTGCCATATCCATCCTCTGCCTCTTGCTGGTTACTCTCGTTCGATTTGCAGGTGAGAAAAAGGAGCTTCATCCAACTTTGGGCAGTCTATGATACGAAGATCTTTCAAGAAAGGGAATGCAACAGCACAAGTAGTAGAGAAGGAACTCAAGTTTGCTAATGAGATAAGCCACAGGACATTGAGGCGAGAGAATATTAATGGCAAATTCTCTGTTTCCATGGTTTGATCACCGTCACCAGTTCCCTCATTACCAATCACATGCTCCATTTCTATGCAGCCGGTAATTGATAAACTTTCAAGATATGGGAGATGCATAATCCATGTGGCGCCTTGTAACTTCGGACACTCCAGAATTGTCAAGAAACGGGTGTTTCGAAGCACAGATCCATGCACCGCACCCGTGAAGTTGATTTTCATCAAAGCAGGCAAACTCCATAGGAAGAAGCGCTCAAAGTTGTCAAATGACTCTTCACACTTGCTATCTATCAATATCTCCTCCAAGCTTTCACACATCTCAATTGTCAATTGTGAAAGGGTGGAGCTTGTATTGCCAATCTGAAGTAAAGACTGCAGTGGGAGGGTTGTCACCCCTTCCAGTTTTGTTATATTGACGGACCACAGGGAGATGAGATGACTCTTTGAGAGTTGTTCCATGGTTTCAAGTCTCCTAACGTCGAGCGATAGAGTTGTAATCCTTGAGCATACTAATTCCTCAATGCTAGCTTCACCTTCCTTATCCCATCCATCGTATGGAGTATTCAAGGTGTCCAAATACTCTAATTTCTCTAAGCTCGATATCATCCCTTTAGGAATGCTTTTTAGACCAAACATGCTCCTCAAATTAAGGGCTCTTAGTTCTTCCAGATTTCCCAACTCCAAGGGTAGGGATCTTATAAAGCGATTGTAACTTAGATTTAGATGTCGTAACTGGCTTAGCCTACAAATGGCCAGAGGAACCTCATCGATCTCGTTATATGACAGATCGAGGAATGTGAGGACGTTCATGTTTTGGAAGAAACCCTCTGGAATCACATCGATCCGGTTCCTTTCTAGCATCAAAGATGTAAGATTGGGGCAATGAGGATTTTGTGGAAGTATCCCTGACCGTTCATGCGATAATGAAATTATTTCGGCTGCTGTCCACTCTGTTGCGTATGGACTAGCTCGATTTGTAACCATCCATTTCTTCTTATGTTCTGAGGATGCTATCCATAGAGCCATTCCGCGCATGATATCATGCATTTTGAAGCCATCTTCATGATGAACAGCTTGCTCGAGCAGGCAAGCTCGTTTAAGGCGTTGAAGTATGGTATATGCCCTCCTGTAGGTTGCACTAATATCTTCACAGTAATCTATTACATTCATGCCCAACCAACTAAATAGTAGACTATGATCTGGCCAAAAATTAAAATCTTCCGGCCATAGGGCACAAGATAAAAACAACTTCTTTGCGCCATCATTTGGCAGACGGTCATAACTGACTTTTAAGAGCGGAAAAGGATCGTCGCCTTTCCTCCACATCTCCTGAATCCCGATCGTATTAAGAGAATGGATGGCGTCCTTCCATTCCGGCAAAGTCTTGTTATCCGACATGGCCCGAGCAATGACAACCAATGCTAGTGGCAGACCACCGCACTTGTCGACAACCTTATCCACACATTGGCCAATCCTTTCGTCGGAGCTTATGACGATTCTCATGCCCTCACCAATACTTTGCAGGAACAACCGCCGCGCTTCATCGAATCGCAAGCACTGAACTTTAATATTTCGGCATCTCCCTTGAGGGAGATCCGAACGTGCCATCATCCCACCGCACACGTCCTCGGAACGAGTTGTGAACACCACCTTGCCTTTGTGGAAGACTCCATGGATCCCGACCGTTGCAAGATCGAGAGGCTCCCAGATGTCATCCAACAAAAGAAGACACCTTTTCTCTTTCAAGTATCTGTGAAGCTTTAAAGCTTGATCCCCCTCGGTTAACTTATTAGGCCCATCAAGTTCCAATCCGATCCTTTTCGCCGTGTCTCTTTGAAGCCTGTCGATGTTGAGATCCTGAGAAGCGACGAGCCAGATGACATAGTCGAATCCCGAAGGTTCAAGAGACGGATGGTTGTTGATTCTTTTAAGCAGGGTGGTCTTGCCCACCCCTCCCATACCCCATATCCCTATCATCCTCACCTCATCATCTTGTATGTAACCAGTGGCCTGACTCAGGTACATCTCAGTCGACGACGGCGTTGCATCTGGCAGGGTGATCATCCTTCGGATAGCCGGAACAGACCTCTTCGTCACGACGTCGAATTTCTCCTTCTTACCGATGAGCTCCTTGGCTTGGAGAGCCGCCTTGGCAGCCCGCTTGCTGATTCTATAGCTGGACCAACAGTTCATCGGGCACGTCGTCTCGCTGTGAATTATATTGTAGTCGGCATCAATCTTCGGCATCACATCTTCTTGTATGGTCCGGACGTCGTTCAACCACTCCTTCACCCGTTCTGTGGGCACCATTTCGTCCGATGCAGATGTATCGGTCACGATCTTCTCTTGCACTTCGTCTCTTGTCAGGCCCAGCTCTTGTGAGAGCTTCTTGAGATTTCTAATGTTCGATCCAGATTTGAAAAGGTAACCGAATTGCCGGACCAAAGGGGTGACGATGGCGTCGACGATGGGAGAGACGATGGCACCGACGATGGAATCTGCCATGGCTGCATGTGAAATCACAAGCATACGCTAACTAAGTAAAGGTCTAAATATATGTTTTTGAACATGCATGAAGCTAGCTAGGTAGCTATTAAATTTAATTATAATTAGTGGCGGGGTTTTTACGTACCTTCACAGCTTCTGCAAGTATAAATTATTTGCCTCTTTTCAATTCTGTGCTTCACTGCTTTGGGGTATCTGCTCCAATGCTGATATGTTTCTTAGATCAGAGAGAGAGAGAGAGAGAGAAGACCATGACTTTTGCTTCAGACACTGGGACCCACAAGCACGTTGCTGCATACCCCAATTATTGATGAGACCAACAATTTAGAGTCATCAAATGGGCCAGCTGTATAAACAGCGACAAATACCAGCCAGGGCAAGCAATTAAGAATAAATTTTTAAAAAGATATTTGAACACTAAACTAAGTTAGCAAACTCCCCCTTATTATAAATAAAATTTATTTAATATTAAACATTTGAGTTCTATTACAATTTAAGCAACATCGATCTATATAACAAGTTGCTGAAAAGATCAAAATAAATGATGGCTTAAAGGCTAGAAAGACACAACATTTATATATAACAAGTCACTAAAAAGATGAAAATAAATACGCCCTCCACCATTTTATTCGATGATCGGTACCGACTATCTTAATCTTCATCGTCTAATTAATATGCCGATACACCAAATCTAATGCGATTCTAACACGTTTTCACCGTTGATTTAGCAATGTAAAAAGTTCTTTTGTAGGCAAATTGTTAATTTTGCATCCACTAAAAATGTTAGAATCACATGAAATTTTGTATATCGATATATTAGACGATAAAGATTATTTCTAACGATGTTATGCATCATTTAAGGTTGGTTAGATAACATGTAAAACTATTAAGAATGCTATGCATCAATTAAGGTTGAACTGCAGGTCTTATATAGGTATTTTATAATAAAAAAATTTTAAAAAATACATATTTATGACTCACAGTTCAACCTCGATTGGTTAGATAACATGTAAAACTATTACGGATCCTATGCACCAGTTAAGATTGAAATGTGAATCCTATATAGGTATTTTTAAAAAAAAAATTAACCGCACCGATTTGATATATGGTGATAAAATAGCCTAAATTAATAAATTCAAATTTTTTGAAGTTCATCTGGGACTCAATCAAAAGATTCTAAGATTGTTTTTTCTAAATGCATTAGTTTTATGAGTTTATGATCAAAATTTTCATCCATGCCTTTTGCACATGCAAAACACTTCTATTCGAAACGATCTTGCATCCATATACTATTTACGACGTGTAGAACATGTTGAACGGAGCGGATCGTTGAAAAGAAGGCCGCACGAAAAGTTATACGAACCCACCCTAACGGATCCGCGCTATATATATAGGAGCTCTCCATTGCAAATCGCTCCGCGTTTTTTAAAAACAGGAATTCTCGGTCTACGACATACTTGAACGATCCGATCCATTCAAGTTGATCACCTTACCCTCAAATGTACGTGTATAAAAAATCAATGGATTTAAAGATTTTTAACATATACACATATGAACGTTTACGTTTTTCGATAAGGCAACATAAACTGCATCCAATCCTTGCTTTGGGTGGAAACAAAAGGTGATAAAGAGAAGGATGGATATTGAATATTGATCCATGGAAGCTACAAGAGAAAGTATCAAGAATAGTACCAACATTCCTCCACCAAGCCCAATAATTATTTCTGAAATATTTAAGAATCTTTGGTTCATGAACCGACAATTAGCATTGCAACTTTAAGAGGTGGGAATGAATAATTGATTGCGGAAACACTCCCCACGCACCCCCCCTCCCACCCACACACACGCATATATATATATATATATATATATATATACACTGAGAGAAAGAGTGTGTGTTAATGGAGGAAAGGTAACAAATGAGGGAATTTACTCCTATGGCGTCGGAAAAATACATGTTCCATGATTTTTTTCGACGATCGGCATACATCACTTCTATCTTTATCATCTAAGATGAGGATATACCAAATTTGATGTGATTATACCATTTTTTCACCGTTGATTTAGTTGGTGCAAAATTAATGGTTTACAGATAATAGAACTTTTTACATTGCTAATTCAACGGTGAAAAAGTGGTGGAATCACATGAAATTTGGTGTATGTACATCTTAGATAATAACGATGATGATGATGGGTTCCGATCGTCGGAAAAAATGGTGGAGCTTGTATTTTTTCGATGCCATAGGACGAAATCCCCTCCCGGCCTATTTCCTCCGTTATTCTCATATATATAATAGAATAAAATCTGATTTAACTAGCTAATTAGCGCTTGTGTGTGTGGTGTGTGTGGGGGTGGGGTGGGGTGGGGTTTGCACGATCATGCAATTTTTACCCTTGCCGTTAAAGGGCTTATGGGGGTTACCAGTAAGTAGCAAACTTGTGATAATATGAGCAGGTCTAACCTAAAAATAGAAAAAGAAAAAAAAACAATCAAAATAGCAAAGGATTTAGTAGCAAGAAATATATAGAAAGCACGGTAGTCATTACTGGTGCATGTGAAACGTGAACCAGGTACCAATTATAATTTTATCTCAAAAAAAAGATGGCAACTAAAACTTGACATTCAGCAAGTGTGAGCACGTTCATCCTTCGTTTACGTTTATCTGTATGTGTAGAGAAGAGATACGCCTTCCTCTGTCTAGTTGTAAATGGCGGGTTTCCGAATGTGAGAAAGGAGCATCATCCAACTCCGGACACCGCGAATGTCGTCATGTTCCAAGGAAGGGACTGCAACCGCACAAGTAGAGAAGGAACTTAGGTTTGGTAATGAGAAAAACGCCGGGAGACTTTTCCTTTTTTCTTTCTATTTATTTATTTATTTATTCTGCAATAGCCCTAAGCATCTGGGAAGAGGGATTGGACCCTAGCTCCGTTGGAAATTGCTCCACATATTTAGCCTTGATACTGCAAGTGCGAGTGAGGGATTCGAATACATGACCTCCCGTCTAGCAGGGGCCGTCTAGCAGGGGAAAGTAGCCTTCGCTAAGGCTCTTTGGCAGATTGTGTCATTGCTTATTATTCTCAGTCGGGATATGATCACGGTAAACGGTTTCCTCATTACCAATCGCATGCTCCACTTCTATGCAGAAGATAATCGTCAAACGTTCAAGGTGTGGAAGATGATGAAAACCTCATATTTATTAGATAAATAAATACTTGAGATAAATCCTTATTTAAATTAGAGATAAATATGAATTTAAACTAGAAATTAGATTGAAATCTAAACTAAAGAGATTAGATTTAAACACTAACTAATCCTGAATTTAAATCAAATGCAACAGTCAAATGTATCTTCACGCATGTAATCTATAAATATCTCCTCCAAGATCTTACACGCGTTGTGCTCATCACCCAGCTCTTGTTGTCATTTAATAAAGGATAAGCATTTAATATAAGGATGATCATTTATTACAAAGACGTATTAAATGACAACAACTTAATTATTAATTGAGGGACAAAATAGGTCATTATGCATGGCAGCATAAGTAAGTTGAGTAAAATAGCCTTCCCTATATAAGCAAAGTGGAACAAAGCAATGGCTGATTCTGATATGAACAATCACAAGGTTTGTTTGTTTGTTTGTTTTCCCTTCCATTTGATTTTTGTGTTTCTGAACATAAATAACCGTCAAAATTAAAATCAGACATCTCCAAGATTTATGATATCGGTTTTTGTTAATTATTATGCAATAATTCTAATTGGGTACTTAACAAATTAAAATTCCAAATCTTTTCACCAAAATAATATTGACAAATCGAGCAAAGTTAGAGAGCGATAAGATTTATACAAAATTTAAATTAGAAAAAAAAGACCTCATAAGGATCAAAGATCAGTCTCGGCCTCTGTCACGTCCCGCTTCCCAAAATACGGGATACGAGGAGTTGACAAGGCCAGCCATACTCCTACGGTCGAGGAACATCCTGCCGTAGTCACACTTCGGGTTCTAGCTTTACGTGGTAATCAGTAATCAATACGCAGGTAATGAGAAATACAGTCACTAAATCAAAACAGATACAAAAACTAACTAGATAGAGATTAAGAAAGTATAGCGCTGAGTTGCTGATCTAGATATCCGCAATGTCCTTGAGGTACGTCAGGCCCTGGTCCGAGCTAAATCCACTTCTCACTCTGAGCATGCATACTCAGGTCGTCAAAACGACACAATAGCAATAAATAGAAATACATATGTAGCATGTGCAATAATGATGAATATGAAACAGTAAGCATTAAGTGATGATATGAACATGAAGGAGCCAGTACAAATAAACAGTAAAGCGGATAAACAGTAAGGCAGGTGTATCAATCACTAATCAATGCATGTCACTAAACCTATCAGTCCCTAAGTTTCACTGTCCAGGTCGCTAAACATATCGTCAGTCCAAGTGTGAGAGTCAACCAACCCGTGAGTATCCCTCGCTCAAGGATAGGGCCCCAGGGGTAAGGGAACATGGGCCTGAGTCACTAATAATCAGTAATGTCACCCATATAACTCTCAGAATCGCTGTGTATGCCGGCAACGGGACTCCCGAGATTCCGTTGAACTTACACTCAAACTACCCCACACCCCGTAGTCTACATCAAACACCAATCATAAACTCATATACTAATCGGTCCATGACAAGTCTACGCAAGAACTAAAGACATGATCACCATCAAGCATGTCTCGACTGGTACCCAAGATAAATGGACAGTATTTGGTGCCTTACCTATAACACTAATAGAAGTGCTTCCATAATCGTCACATACCAATTATAGTCATACTTATACATGTCCTATAGACGTCGATAATGTAATGATTTAACTGGGTCCGTTGATTGTATACAAATACGTGTCACTTTCACTTATCCATTCACGCTTTAACACTAACGTACTTGCCACAATCAAAACATTAATATTTAACACTGGATAATGTACACGATCATTAGATTATCAATGTATATGAGCTCTACATGATATGACGAGGATGCAATAATTATGATATGGACAAAATATCATCAGCCAGTGTCCCACCACTTGCATAATTCACTATAAATTATACATGCTGAATCGAGCAAAACAATGTAAAAGAAGTAAACAGTATACTTAATTATCTATCCATCAAAATTGGTTTCACGTCAATCGGGTTTCAGGTTTGCTTGTTATGGCCATTTCATTTTAAGCGTTCACTGCTGAAAATCCAATTTCTGAATTGGAAGTCCATTTTGTAACACGCTTTAGTCACAGTTGGGATCATAATTAGGCGACACTATAGTTGAACAATATTTAGGGTCATCAAATTATCAACAGCTCATTACCCAAAAAATTGTTGCTACCTGAGACTGGCCGGCTGTATAAACCAGCAACGGAAACGGCTGCAAATACCTGACAGGGCAAACAATTAAGAATAAATTTTTAAAAAGATATTTGAACACTAAACTAAGTTAGCAAACTCCCCCTTATTATAAATAAAATTGATTTAATATTAAACAGCTGAGTTCTATTACAATTTAAGCAACATCGATCTATATAACAGTTGCTGAAACGGTCAAAATAAATGATGGCTTAAAGGCTTGAAAGACACAACATCTATATATAACAAGTTACTAAAAAGATGAAAATAAATGATGGCTTATAGGCTTGATGAACATGGGTTTTTCGCCACAAAACCTCAGACATCCACCACTCACAGATAATAGCTCCACCTTTTTGAGACTTGCAAATATATATATTAGGAAGCAAAAAGGCACCGGGAGGTTTTTTTTCATTATGTGGCGTCAAAAAATACACCGTCCACCATTTTATTCGATGATCGGCACCGACTATCTTAATCTTCATCGTCTAATTAATATGCCGATACACCAAATCTAATGCTATTCTAACACGTTTTCACCGTTGATTCAGCAATGCAAAAAGTTCTTTTGTCGGTAAACTGTTAATTTTGCACCCACTAAATCAACGGTGAAAAGATGTAAGAATCACATGAAATTTTGTATATCGATATGTTAGACGATAAAGTTCAAGATGGCTGGTGCCGATCGTCGAATAAAATGGTAGAGGATATATTTTTTTACGTTACATAACAAAAAATACCTCCTGGGACATGCCCCCCCTCTATTGTAAACCGGTCCACATTTTTTAAAAACGGAAACTCTCAGTCTGCAGCATATTTGAACGTCCAATCCGTTCAAGTTGATCCCCTTACCCTCAAATGTACCTTTATAAAATAAATGATTTTAAAGACCTTTAACATATGCATCGATGGATGCAAAAATGAACTTCTTTCGATAATACAATATAAACTTCATCCGATTCTTGTTTTCAGTGGAAACACAGGGTGATTAGAAAAGGATGAATATTGATCCATGGAAGCTACAAGAGAAAGCACAAAACATTCCTCCACCAAGCCCAATAATTATTCAAGAGATAGTTAAGATCTTTGGTTCATGAACCGACAATTAGTATTCCAACTTTAAGTAGTGGGATGAATAATTGATTAAGTTGATGAACCTGTCAGCAAATGAATAATTATTGGGCTACGTCACTAAGAGCTACAGGAATATATTATCAAGTTCCACGCAAAAAATTGATATGTTTCTTAGATCGGAGAGAGAAGACCATGACTTTTGCTGCACACCCCAATTATTGATGAAGACCAATAATTTAGAGGGGGCAGTAGGACACTGAGACCCACAAGCACGTTGCAAGCATATACCCCAATTATTGATGAGACCAATAATTTAGAGGGGGCAATTGGACACTGAGACCCACAAGCACGTTGCTCCATACCCCAATTATTGATGAGACCAATACCCAAAAATCAACAAATAACATCATGTATGATGAGATTGATCCCACAGACATGACCACACTTTTATCTCATCACAAAAGTCGAAAACAATCTCCCAAAATTAACAGAACCACAACACAGATCACCACTTTTCCTAGCTTATAAAGTTACCGCTGATACAACAATAAAACAATGGCTAATCATGAAGTATTACATCAATTATCCAATGTTTTAGCAATACAGCCTCCTGATACCACACGGTAGCTACAAGCTGCACTGCACTGGATTCAAAACAAAGAATGATAAGAAGATATATTGCGGCCTTCGAGTGCTTAGCTGAGCCTACAAACAGGAAAATAAGCCCGTTTTTTTTTCTACTGGTACAAAGTAAGAGAAGAAACAATTAATATCAAAGCACGTATGGCCAAGATATCAACATGCATTTCCGCTAAAACACTTGAAAACCTTTTTAAGCAGCAGCTGCCCCCTAAAATCATCTCCGCTTCCTTCCGCCCTGAAACAAGTAAATAACATATATAATTAGGAACAAGCAGATAGAAGCGGTGTTAATCGATAGAAATCAGCAGTTTCAGAATTTTTGTCGCTTTTCCATCAATTATTAGTCCCAATAGATTGATATGCAAAGCTAGAGCATCTCTTCCACATTGAGCCCAACACCAAATATAAAATCAGGTCTAAGAAAAAGAATAATACCTAGAAAGATGCTGACAAAGTTTCTTTTCTATCAGAGTGCTCGGATTTTTTATTATAAAAACATCAAACTTTCCAGGGATAAATAATGGGACAATCAAGCCCTCCACATTTCATAGAAAAGGATTTTGGAGATGTTGCATATTTCTAGATTGTATCATGCAAAGCTTCTCATTTCATATTTTCACTGAAATGATTTATTTGTTTAGGGTGGTACTGACACCTATACACTTTTAAAAGACTGACACGATTTCATGGGTGTATGATGGTTGTAAATTCTCCAGAAGCTGCTCGAGGTGATGACAAAAGTGTTAATTTGTGGCTAAGGCTCCTTTTTCTTTTTTCTCCCCCCCCCCCCCCCCCCCGCCCAACCTTTTTAACAGAGTCAAGAGATTGTTGGATGCCTCCCCAGTTGAATTTAAATGCTCAAATGGAGCAGTAGATAAATGAAGTGGGATGCAACAGTAAAAATTCAAAAAAGAATGTAATACAAGAATATGGAAGGAAAAAATTCAATAATAGGTTTCGTATAATGGATTTCTCCTAAGATAAAATTGACAACAAGAGAACTTACAGAGCTTAGATAATCGTCCATGGAAGACTGCTTCCTCCTCTTGAAAGAAGGGGAATTCGTAGCATTGGACTTTGTAATGGGCCGTTTTGTTGGTGTCATATTCTGCGATCAGCAACAATGGAGTTGTGGTGGGTGGGGTGGGGGGGGGGGAGATCTTCATAATGTTTCAATAACAAAATATGAGAAAAAACACAGGCATAATATTCCATAACGTAAAGGATAATACCAAAATGGTAAAGATTACTCTCTAAAGCAGAAAATTTTTAAAGCGATCAATAAAAAGTGGATTTGTTAACACTAACAGCGATTAGTGTTTTGTAGCCAAATCTATATATTTAGTTCCACATCAATTAGCATCAGATATTCAAATGCAGATGACAGTTAATTTAAGAAATATTAGTAACACAAATGTGCCGATTCCAGCAAGTATGGGATAAAGGCATTGTAATTTTTTTGTGTGTAGGAATTAAAGGCTTTGTTATTGCTGTTCTTGAACAGCACAAAATGGTGTATATCACATTCAGCGAATGGAAGAGTTGGCTGAAATGAAAGTTGTAACAAGATGGTTACAAGCACATGACATGCAACCAACACAAGAGGAGAACAACCCTATTTAGTTAGAGATAGTGGATCCCACATCAGGACCAACCATCATACTCCATAGAAGGACTCAATAAAAATCAACACGACAATCAGGCAGTTCATGCAAGGCGAATACAGAGGGAAGTTGGTTTTGATTTAATGATGAAAGGTTAGATTTGATCAGTGTATACAATGCACCTAGCTTATCAATGCAGAATTTCCTGATTCCTAAAAAAGCAGAAAATCAACCGAATATTCAAACATAACCAACCGCAAGCCAAGGTAACTAGATGCATCTAAAAGAAGAGTAAAAATATAATCAGTATAAATAACAAACCTTGGCATGTTTTTTATCTTTCCGAGCTTGTCTTGCACACTCATCATATTCTTGATTTTCTTTCTCCACCAACCGAATAAGCGTGTCGCAACGCCTAGCCAATTCTTGTGTCGTACGAGACTTCACAAACCAATCGAAGCGAAACAAAGGCGACATACGGAAAGCTGCTTTCAACTCATCCCCTAATGAATGTGTTGAAATCTTTTCTCGTCCATGATGAGAAACCCTGAGAATGACAGTCAAATCAGAAAGTTTTCTTAGGTTGAAGAGATCGATCAATTTCGTCAATCAATAACCTCACCTCTTCTAACAACTGTTCCTTTTCTTCTTGTTCCTCCGCTGTTAAGGGATCCCCCAAGTCTAAATAAAAATTAGAACTATTAAAACATACCGAAATGATATTATTAATCACAAAAATATCACTGAATTGATACCTTCAGACTCATCTCCACCAATTGTATCTTTTGATTGATTCTTGTGATGGGTTTGCTGAAAAAAGAAAGAAAAATGACAATCACAGTTCACTAACTATAATTAATCAAACAATAACAGGAGAACTAACAGATGGGACCAATAACTTTTCTAGCTGTTGGAGTTAAAAATTTAACTCAGCCTAAAAAAATTTTTACATTGTATTTAAAACCTTTGATCAAAACATGATCAAAGCTGATTGTGAACAAGCCAAAGGCATTGTTCATCTCTGGTGGGACCCCTATCCAGGGTAGTCCCCTTGGCACAACTCAAAATGGGTTGTCGGAAGGCATCCTAGCTTTATCATGATGCCCCCCTCTCGATATCAGGAGGCCTCTAAATGGGGTGTCCCGACACAAAGTAGTGTCGGGATCCTTCTTTTACTGTTAGCAAAATAGGCTTTGACCTATTCTTCAGGACATAGTGAGAGGATTTCCAATCACCCATTTCTTATGATATCTACGGAGTAGTTATGCACTTCTTCCCGCTCACAGAAAGACATAAATACTCCCATGTGAGCATCAGATAGGAGGATCGAAAACCTCTGGCTCGAAACCCTAAAACTTTGACAAGTTCTGAGAAGAAGCAGAGGAAAAAGAAAATAAGAATGTGAGATATAGAAATGGGATACCCCTATTCCTTCTCTCTTCTCTCTCCCTCTCCCTCATCTCTCCAATTAAAAAAAGGGAATTATGAAAACTCATACGAGTTTTCAACCCCAATAGAAGAGCTTGGAAGTCATGGTCATAGCTTCCTTCAAGAAGAAGAAAGACTTGGAACACAAATGTGTTAACCAATATGAACAGAACCTAGAACATGGACCACCCTATATTTTTATTCTAGAAATAAACTATTCTATTTCTCATACATTAACAGAAACAGATAAGCTATTTCTTGAAGAACATAGAACAAAACCCTATGTTCTTCTATATAAACTTATGTGAATAGAAAATCCTATTCACCCTGAGACAAAATATGTCTCTACATGAAAACATTCATGAATAGGAAAACTCTATTCATCTTTTAGACATGAAAAACCATGTCTCTATGAACATGAAAACTATGTTCATGCTTAGGACATGAAAACATGTCTATTCGTGACCTAGGACATAGAAAACTGTGTCACACCCCGCTTCTCAAAATACGAAAAACGAGGGATGACTAAACCAGCCATACTCCTACGATCAAGGAATAATCCCGTCATAGTCACACTTTGGCTTCTAGCATTACATGGTAATCAGTAAACAAAACACAGAAGTAAAGGAGATACATCACTAAATTATTACATCCACTTTCATTGTTCACAATTTACAATAAAATAAGGAAAAGAACTACTAACCAAGTGCGAATACAATGTTTCTTTAGGGAAAGCAGTAAAAGTAATGGAGATACTCCCGACTAAATCTCTGCAAGCTCGAAGGGCAAGTCTGACTCCTGTACTGGTTTTTCCTCGAGGTCTGAGCATGCATACTCAGGTCGTCAGAGCGACATAATAGCAATATTATAATAGTAACAAGAAACAAGAAAATAAGGTAATAACAGTGGGGATAAAATGCAGGTAGTCAATATGTCACTAACTGATGCAATATATGATATGTGTACCTATCAGTCTTTAAGTCATCTTTAAAATCGAGTTGTGGAAAAGAGGATCATGTTTAACGAGGGTCTCGTAAATATCCGAGACTACGGCCCACTATCGTCCGGAACATAACCCTATCAGCCGGACCGCTAGGCCCAACCTAATATATATAAGAGTCGCTGTTCGAACGATCATCCTCTAAATCACTGTCCTCGCTAAATACAATTCTCTTTCCATTTCGATTTCCCCCTTTTTCCCAGGTTTACACTATTTATGAGTATGGTCTAGTCATGTACAAGTACGCACCAATAACACGGTTTTAGTCACTGTTCACTGTATTGTTCATTATCACGAATCATTCACTTTTCACTGGAGTACTTGACACTCCTAAACCGATACCATTCACACGACAATGCATTGTACACTGAATAATAACGCGCACTATCACTAGAAGTATGGCAGTCAGGTAAAATATGTGCATTTATGCAGTTAACAAATCATGTGTAATACAAGCTATCATGCATCTTATGAACTTATAAAAATTGCCTTAAATCATACATTCAAAATTCAGTAAAATGATACAAAGGCGGTAGCAAGTAAACTCAGTCGGAAGTTCAACAAAATTAATTTCAGGGCAATCGGATTTCGGATTTACATGTTACAGCCGTTTCATTTTAAGTGTTCGCTGCTGGAAATTCAGTTCCTGAACTGAATATCCATTTCGCAACACAATTTTCACCATGTTGGGATCAAAATTAGGCAACTCTATAGTTGAACGAAATTTAGGTTTATCAATTAGGTTTCCATCTCACCAGACGGATTCTCAATCACGCCTCTACGTCAGAAGTTATGTACTGTACAACAATGGGGTATAAGTTCTGTCCCTGTTTGGGACTGCTATACATCTTGTTAATCTAAAATACAGTTTAAATAGTAAACGACAGTGGAAAGAGATGAAATCACTTTAGTTAGTTAGCTAACTGTTTCATCTTCTCTATGGTATAGGGTTCCGCAATATAACATGTTCAAACAGCAGAGGGCAAGCGTTACAAGATGAGAATCAACAGCCAGTGCTGCTTTGGACTGCAGTCCAGAGCCTCACTCCGAACCATTTTCCGTCATCTTTTTAGCATAGAAATAAATTAAAACTCTTATGGGGTTCTAGGTCATCGAGTTTTCGTTGATTTGAGCCCTCGAACGTAACATTCCAATCTATAATCAATTAGTTGTGATTTTTACAAGTTTCAGACGTGGAAAATTTCAGTTTTAACGGGCTTAATTGGGGATGATCGATCACGTCAGTAACGACTGTATTTTTTCAGCCAAACTATAACACGATGTTCATTACTATACGGGCCAACCTATGTGATCAATTTACGTCAATTTAACGGGGGTTTTTCTCTCGGGTTTGGCATCGAACACGTACACATTATTGATTCGCAAGTAAAGTATATACTGTATTTATTGTCATCTAGAAGTGTAATAGATAGAATTAGCATGGAGCAAGCAGGGTACTTGCCTGATGACGCGTTGATGACGCACGGCAACGGCAACGGCATTAACGCGACCCGAACATGACACGGCAGCGACTAAGCTCGAGCCTCAGCTGCGACTGCATCGAGGAGGTGTCGATGGTGGCGGGGTCGATTGCTGTGTGGTGGCCGGAAGATGAGGTGAAGGCGAGGTGGACGGCGGTGGCTTTGGTGGTCGCCGGAGTTTCTCAAGGGGAGGGCTCTGTTGGCGTGTCGTCGTTGAGGGGAGCTTAGCGGGTGCACGGAGGTGGTGGGTTGAGGAGCACGGTTGTTGGTTTTGGAGAGGGAGGAGAGTAGCTGGCGTCGTTATGTTGGTGTTGAGGTGATGATGGTGGCGCTCATGGTTGGATAGGGTCGGCGGTGCAGGAAGGAGATGAGGGCGAAGTAGGCGTAGGTTCGAGCGAGTGGGAGCGGGAGAAAATGGGGGGAGAGAGAGAGAGAGAGAACTAGAGTGAGGGGGAGGAGAGAGTTAGAGAGACGAGGTCGAGATGGGTGAGCAGCACGCGCGATATCGTGGGTAGAGGCGTGGGGATGTGGGGCGACGAATGGGGGCACGACGTGGGCACGTAGGAAAGGAGAAGCGGGAAAATGAAAAAGGAGTGGGGAGGAAGAGAAGACGGGTCGGTTTTTGGGCACGAGCCGGGTCGGGCGAGGTAAGAGCATGGGCCTGAGTTTGGGCCGAGGGTTTAGGGAATTAAGATTGTAAAAAAATAGAAGTGGGCTGGGCAAGGAAAGTTAGGCCGGGAATTTGTTTTTTGTTTATTAATAAATTCAGAATTAAGAAAATGTGTATCTAAATTCCTACAGACAAAAGTAAATATGGAGATAATAGAAAAACGTTCATGGGGACTTGGAAAAATATTATGGAAAAATTTATAGAAATTTTATTGACGGAACCGGGAATTTACATCATACCCTCCTAACAAAAATTTCGTCCTCGAAATTTAAAAAGAAACAACGATACCACGACACTACACAAACAGATGTGGAAAACGTGCACGGATATCCTCCTCACACTCCCAGGTGGATTTTCCTGGGGAACGACCGTCCCAAGACACTCGGACTAACGGAATGACTTTATTCTTGAGCACTTTTTCTCTGCGGCCGAGGATGGTGGTAGGCTGCTCCTCGTAAGATAGGTCGGTACCCAAAGCTAACTCCGAATAGTCCAGAACATGGCTGTCATCCCGAACATAACGCCGCAACTGAGACACGTGGAAGTTATTGTGCACACCGGCTAGTGACGGAGGCAAGGCAAGTCGATAGGCCACCTCTTCTACTCGCTCTAGCACCTCAAAAGGTCCGATGAAACGGGGAATGAGTTTTCCGCGACCTCCAAACCTGATAACTCCACGGGTAGGGTAAATCTTCAGGAATACGTGATCTCCAACTTCAAATTCTAGTGCTCTCCTGCTGGCATCCGCCCAACTCTTCTATCGATCCTGAGCCGTCTTAATGCACTGTCTGATCATTTGGACCTTGTCGACTGTCTGAACAATGAGCTCGGCACCCAGTAATCTTCGTTTGCCCACATCATCCTAACAAACTGGGGATCGACACTTACGCCCGTAAAGTGCTTCGAAAGGAGCCATCTGGATGCTAGCCTGGTAACTGTTGTTATAAGAAAACTCGACTAGATGCAAATGATATTCCCAGGAACCCTGGAAGTCCAGCATGCAAGCTCTCAACATATCCTTGAGTGTCTGAATCGTACGCTTAGATTGTCCGTCTGTCTGCGGGTGATAAGCGGTGCTGAACTTGAGACGGGTGTCCAAACTCTCCTGTAAGCTTCTCCAAAAGTGCGAAACAAATCTAGTGTCTCGATCTGACACAATGCTGACCGGAACGCCGTGAAGTTGCACTATCTCTTGCATGTATCTCTCCGCAAGTGACTCTGTCGACTGTCCCACCCAGAAAGGTAAAAAGTGTGCAGCTTTCGTGAGGCGTTCGAAGATAACCCAAATGGCGTTGTTGCCCCTAAGGCTCCGTGGTAAGGCCGTCACGAAATCCATAGTAATGTGCTCCCACTTCCATTCTGGTATCGGAAGCAGTTGTAACAATCCCGCTATCCTCTGATGTTCCGACTTCACTTGCTGGCATACCAAGCACCTGGATACAAACCACACAATTTCTCGCTTCATCCCATTCCACCAAAAGTGCTGCTTTAGATCTCGATACATCTTCGTGCCTCCCGGATGCACAGAATAAGCTGAACTATGAGCCTCAGCCAGTACCTCTTCTCGAACATCCCCTTTGGGTACGCAGGGTCTGCTACCGAATCTCAGAGAACCGTTTTCATGTATGAGTAAGTCCATTCTCAGCTCGGCTTCTACCTGCGCTATGAACTTTTGCAATCGAGGATCATCCGCTTGCGCAGCCTTGATGCGATCCACAAGAGAAGACTGCACCTGTAGTTGCCAAAACTGCTTGATTGCGCTCGGTGTAACGATCTCAATCTCGAGTCTCTGAAAATCCTCAATGATGCTCCTCTGACTGGTCAACATCGTGACCACTGGCTTGCGACTGAGAGCATCTGGTACAATATTTACTTTTCCCGGATGATGCTGAAGGTCCAAGTCGTAATCCGCCATTAGTTCTAGTCATCGGCGCTGCCTCATATCTAGTTCTTTCTGAGTGAAGACGTACTTCAGACTCTTGTGATCCGTGTACACCTCCACCTTCTCGCCCAACAGGTAATGCCTCCAGATCTTCAATGTAAAAACCACCGCGGCTAACTCCAAGTCATGCGTAGGGTAGTTCCTCTCGTGATTTCTCAGATGTCGTGAGGCGTAAGCAACCACCCGACCGTGCTACATCAGAACACAGCCTAAGCCCTTCCCTGAGGCATCACTATGTATCACCAAACCACCAGAATCATCTGGCACTGTAAGAATGGACACCATGGTTAACTTCTGCTTCAGGGTCTCAAATGCTTAAGTACACTCCTCTGTCCACACAAACGGTACATCCTTCTGTGTCAGCCTCGTCAAAGGTTCAGCGATTCTTGAAAAGTCTTGGACGAACCGCCGATAATACATTGCCAGTCCCAGAAAGCTTCTGATCTCGGCCACTGACATCGGTGTTGGCCAATCTCTGACAGATTCTATCTTTGCTGGGTCCACTGACATGCCTTCGCCCGAAACAATGTGTCCTAAGAACTGAACCTTGTCGATCCAGAATTCACACTTGCTCAATTTTGCGTACAGCTTCTCTTCCCGAAGAATGTGTAGAACCGTGCGCAAGTGCTCGACGTGCTCCTACCGGGCTTTGAGTAGACTAGTATGTCGTCGATAAATACAACGACAAACGTGTCCAAGTACTTCGCAAACACCCTGTTCATCAAATCCATAAATATCGCTGGAGCATTGGTAACACCGAACGGCATCACAAGAAACTCATAGTTTCCGTATCGGGTCCTGAAAGCCGTCTTGCATGTATCCTCGGCCGCTACTCTGATATGATGATAGCCCGAATAGAGATCCAACTTCGAAAATACCTTGGCCCCACTTAACTGATCAAATAAGTCGTCGATGCGTGGAATTGGGTATTTGTTCTTTATCGTGACTTTGTTCAGCTCCCGATAATCTATGCACATCCGCAGCGATCCATCCTTTTTCTTCATCAACAGAATTGGTGCACCCCACGGTGAAGCGCTTGGTCGGATAAATCCCTTCTTCAGGTGTTCTTCAATTTGCTTCTTCAATTCTGCCAACTCAACCGGTTCTATTATGTACGGGGCCTTGGAAACTGGTGCTCTACCTGGAGTCAAATCAATCGAGAATTCCAAGACGCGTGGAGGTGGTAAACCTGGTAAATCTTCAGGAAACACATCCAGGAAATCCCGAACAATCTCTGGGGCTGGGTTTTCATCAATCTCCATAGCTGTCAACTCTTTTGGCTTGGCTCTATACTTGGCTACTCCAAAGATTCGCTCCCGCCTTCGAAAATAAACTCTGGATGATTGGGAATGCGGAAAGTCACATTCCTTGCTCGGCAATCAATAACTGTATGGAAGGTACTCATCCAATCCATCCCGAGAATTGCGTCATAGCTGCCTGTTCCGATCAAAAGGAAATTCGCATAGAATTCCCTGCTACACACTACAACCGAACAGGATCTACATTCTCGACTAGACACTATAACACCATTACCCGTATGTATTTCCCAACCCTTGGTTAATGGTTCATGTGGTATGGAGTGTGTATCAACGAAATGCGCAGATATGAAACAGTGCGATGCTCCAGAATCAAACAGTACTCTAGCTGGCATGGAATGTACGAGTAGAATATCTGTGACAACTTTGTCTGAAGCCTCTGCCTGCTCGGCGGTCAAGGTGAAAGCCTGTCCCTGACCGCGGCCTGTGTAGGGTTGCCTCTGCTCCTGTGACCTCTGCCTGCTCGGCGGTCAAGCGGAAAGTCATATTCCTTGCTCGGTACATCCTTCCGTGTCAGCCTCGTCAAAGGTTCAGCGATTCTTGAAAAGTCTTGGATGAACCGCCGATAATACCTTGCCAGTCCCAGAAAGCTTCTGATCTCGACCACTGAAATCGGTGTTGGCCAATCTCTGACAGATTCTATCTTTGCTGGGTCCACTGACATGCCTTCGCCCGAAACAATGTGTCCTAAGAACTGAACCTTGTCGATCCAGAATTCACACTTGCTCAATTTTGGGTACAGCTTCTCTTCCCGAAGAATGTGTAGAACCGTGCGCAAGTGCTCGACGTGCTCCTACCGGGTCTTCGAGTAGACTAGTATGTCGTCGATAAATACAACGACAAACGTGTCCAAGTACTTCGCAAACACCCTGTTCATCAAATCCATAAATATCGCTGGAGCATTGGTAACACCGAATGACATCACAAGAAACTCATAGTGTCCGTATCGGGTCCTGAAAGCCGTCTTGCATGTATCCTCGGCCGCTACTCTGATCTGATGATAGCCCGAACGGAGATCCAACTTCGAAAATACCTTGGCCCCACTTAACTGATCAAATAAGTCGTCGATGCGTGGAATTGGGTATTTGTTCTTTATCGTGACTTTGTTCAGCTCCCGATAGTCTATGCACATCCGCAACGATCCATCCTTTTTCTTCATCAATAGAACTGGTGCACCCCACGGTGAAGCGCTTGGTCGGATAAATCCCTTCTCCAGGAATTCTTCAATTCTGCCAACTCAACCGGTTCTATTATGTACGGGGCCTTGGAAACTGGTGCTCTACCTGGAGTAAAATCAATCGAGAATTCCAAGATGCGTGGAGGTGGTAGACCTGATAAATCTTCAGGAAACACATCCAGGAAATCCCGAACAATTTCTGGGGCTGGGCTTTCATCAATCTCCATAACTGTCAACTCTTTTGGCTTGGCTCTATACTTGGCTGGCTCCAAAGATTCGCTCCCGCCTTCGAAAATAAACTCTGGGTGATTGGGAATGCGGAAAGTCACATTCCTTGCTCGACAATCAATAACTGCATGGAAGGTACTCATCCAATCCATCCCGAGAATTGCGTCATAGCTGCCTGTTCCGATCAAAAGGAAATTCATATAGAATTCCCTGCCGCACACTACAACCGGACAGGATCTACATTCTCGACTAGACACTATAACACCATTACCCGTATGTATTTCCTAACCCTTGGTTAATGGCTCATGTGGTATGGAGTGTGTATCAACGAAATGCGCAGATATGAAACAGTGCGATTCTCCAGAATCAAACAGTACTCTAGCTGGTATGGAATGTACGAGTAGAATACCTGTGACAACTTCGCCTGAAGCCTCTGCCTGCTCGGCGGTCAAGGTGAAAGCCTGTCTCGGACCGCGGCCTGTGTAGGGTTTCCTCTGCTCCTGTGATCTCTGCTGCTGTGGTCCAGACCCTCCCTGTAACTCTGTCTGCTCGGGGTAACCACTAACTCGGTGCTGGCTGGATCCGCAAATCAAACATTGTCCCTTGGCGCGTCGACTGTCCTTCTGGGTGTGCCCATCCCTGTTGCAGTAGATGCAAACTAAGTTCTTACTCTGGGGCGATGCTGGGGCACGAATGGACGCTTCATCTGTGTCGTTCCTGGCCTGTGAACTGGTATGACTCCTCAAGACGGTGTGTGAGTACGCCTTGGAACAGCTGGGGGCTTTCTAAATTTATTGATCAGCTTCTCCTGAATTCATGCCGCGTTGAGTACCTGCGCAAAAGTCTGCAACTCGAGTGACGCGATCAACTGCTGTAGTTCAAAATCAAGTCCCTGTAAGAAGCGTCTGGCCCTGGTGGCCTCTGAAGCGACCATATACGGAGCAAATCGGCTCAGACGGTTGAATTCTGCCGCATATACGTCCACGGGACGGCCATTCTGCTTTAGCAAGATGAATATTTCTTCCATCTCTGCCTTGGCGGTGGAAAGGAAATAGTGGTCCAAGAAGCACTCCTTGAATTTGCTCCATTCGATTGGCCCTTCTAGTCCGCTTTATTCAACTGACTACCAAGTACGTGCTTCGTCCTCCAACTGGATCTTTATCACATTCACTTTCTCTTCATCGGGTATCTTTGCGGCCGTCAGTAGGTTCTCCATATTGACCAGCCATTGCTCGGCTTCGAGTGGTTCGGCTAGACCCGTAAATGCAGCTGGATGTAACCTGTTCCCCGCCGAAAGACGCGTCCGGGACATTGGGATGTCAGGGCCTGAACTTCGAGGGCAGATGCTAATTGGTGCTATCCGTCCACCTCTCCGAAAATACCAAGTTGATTTATGACACCGTGTATCTAAGGTTTAAACGGATGCGGCCGATGTAGCAGACTTCGTCAGATTCCCCCTCATTTGAAGGGTTTTTGATTGTGGGGACGCTCTTCCCTGCAGGCGCAAGCCCCTGCAGTTAATTACACTACCGCATCGCGGTAACCACTTTCTCCTTCTCCAGATGGTTATTTCGTGTTGTGTGTGTTTGTTTTGTTTTTGGTTGCCCGTGGATTGTATACGGAGACTAATTTATGTTGTCGCCCATAGGGCGTGAATTAGTCTAAATCCGTATTTTCTTAGATTTGGGTTTGGGGTTTGGGTTTAAGGATACGTTAGTCTCATTTGAGACTAAGATCAACTTAAACGTTTGTTAAGGATACGCTAGTCTAATTTTAGACTAAGATCTACTCAACGGGATCGTTTAGATCCAACAAAAGAGCATTTGAGCTCTATTGTTTAATTTAGGGACACTGCGGTCGATTACCAGTTTAAGGATATGGTGGTCCAATGTTAGTTTAAGGACATTACGGTCCAATGTTAGTTTAAATACATTGCGGTCGAGGTTAAGGACATCATAGTCCGTGAGTTTAAAGACCTCACAGTCAAGGTTAAGGACATCATAGTCCATGGGCTTAAGGACCCCACAGTCCAGTTTAAAGACGTCATAGTCTGTGAAATGTGTGGTTGTCGGGACCGGTCATCTCTCTGAAGACGTTGAAGGATTATAACGACATATATCAGAGGGGTTCAGAGATGTACCCTTGAACTAATTTTGATTGGTAGATCTGTAGTCCAATTTGGAACTGAGATCTGTTAAAAGATTTATGAGTATGTAGGCTCAATTAATCTGAATTTGACGACTTATGGCCAATCTTGGGCTAAGTCCAATCAAGTTAAAATGTTTTAACATTTATTTTGGGCTGTTAGAGCCTTTGTTTGGGCTAAGCCCTTTTAACAATGCTTGAATTCTGACAATATTTTGTCTTTTATTGAATGCTAGGCATTCATCGGAGCTCTGGGCTTATTAAAGAACAATTTATGTTCTATCAGCACAACACGTGGTGCACTAGGAGCTTTACGCCAGTCAAAGAGCGCAGTGCGCTTCTGCCAAGTTGTCACGCCCCGCTTCCCGGAATATGGAATACGGAGAGCGACGAAGGCCAGCCGTGTTACCTACGGTAAGGAAAGATCCTTCCATAGTCACATAAGGCTGTCTAGATTAACCTGTCAAAAATGAAATCCAATACCAAAAGGAATAATACTGATAATCATGATGCAACGAAACCATAAAGAATACTAAAAATAGGTCCACTAGATAATTGATGTAAATAAAAATCTGATACAAAAGATTCGAAATAAAAACAAGATCCAAAAGAGATAAAAAAGTCCTAATGTCCCATAAGGGCGCACATGCTCAAAACTAACTGAAAAAGAAAAAAATCTATGGGTTACTGATCTTCAGCAAAGTCCTGGTAGTCGCTGCGGTCCTGCTCAGCTTGAAAATTTGTCTCTAAACCTGAGATGGCAAATCCCAGGGATGTCAGAACATCCCAGCAAGTACTCAACGTAAAAGGCGTGTGTAGTATAATAACATGAATATATGAAGGTAGTGAAGCCCGGTGCGCAAGAAAAACAGATATATAAATAAATACATGGATACAATGAAACAAACATGTAAGAGGTCAAGTCATAACCTAACTGGTCACTAAAAGGGTAAACTACTCTATCGTAAGCTTGAGTATGTGCGTCGACCTCTGCAAGAGTATTCCTAACCCAAGAGTGGTGCCCCAGGGGCTAGGAAACACGGGCCCAACTGTGGAATGAATAAGAGACCGATATAGCCCGGTACGAGCTGTAAACATGAGACCGATATAGCCCGGTACGAGCTGTAAACATGAGACCGATATAGCCCGGTACGAGCTGTAAACATGAGACCGATATAGCCCGGTACGAGCCGCCTGCATTTGACTCCTGAGATCCTGCTGTACGAACGCACACTCAAACTACCCCAACACCCGCGTATTTATAGCTACTATGGTAATGACTAAATCACTAATTAAGAATGCTGAAAAGACATGAAATTTATCATGTTAATTGTATAAAAAGAAACTTGTAAACAGTATAGATTGTGTCATGTCATGTAATTCAACATTCAAATTAGAAAACTCATTTTAATATGAGTAGTCTGGAACAATGAGTAGTCATGGCATGTTAAGTACAATAGTTATAAAATAATAGTGTCCATAAACAAGAATAACATGTTAAGCTTTCTCAAGTATGCCGACAATGATAGTCTCAAGTAAAATGTTAAATATAGACCATAGGATATGATAAGGTCAAAAATGTAAACAAGAATTAATATAAATATACAAGCATCTGTATTTAACATCCGGGTTTATTTATTGAAAAGAATAATAAACTGAAATATGGTTTTAAAGGGTTAATATAGTTAAATAGGAATGACAAATTACAGATGCATAAACCGGATAGTGGTAATAGTATAATTACGGGATAATAGTAAGTAAGATAAAATAAATGACAGATTGACTAGTCATCATGTAAGTGCTAATAATAAGTTTTATAATCATGTGATAATAGAAAATATTAATACAAATTATAGTATCAAAATAATTTATATGATTAGGGCACATAGAGTGCAGCGATATTATAAGGAGTGATAGTGTAGAAAGTTTAATATATATATATATATATATATATATATATATATATATATATATATAAAATATTAAGCCTAAAGCGTTTATTGAATAACAGTAATAATGGTATATTTTTATGTTTTAAATTAGGATATAAGTGTTGACATTTTGCATGCTAGTGTATACTAATATTGTTGCAACATAAACATATAATTACTTATAAAGCTTTTTATATATTAAACCACATTTACATGTTAATAGTTATTTTATTACGCTTGCACTTTTACAGTTGTTCACTTGATGAAAAGATTAATAGGTATTCTAGATCCTAGGGTTTTCATCATATGTACAAGTATTATAAGATATATTAATAAAACGGCAAAATATTACAATTTTATTTAAATATTGTAAGTTAATAATTTATTTAGAGAATTGCCGATGTTGCATCGACTAAAAAAAATAAAAGAGTAAGAGTACTTGCCTCGAAGATAGATAAACACGACGACACGAAGAACAACTCCATGGTTTGATTGCTCGGCTAGTTTTGAAGAAGAAGAAAATATTGTGATGGGAAAAAGAGAAGGTTGATTTATATGAGAAGGGGAGAGATGATAATAATTATGTTGTTATTTATAGGGAAGAGAGATATTGTTAAAAATTGGAGAGAGAAATATTCTGATGAGATGAGATTTGGATTTGATTTTATAAAAGAGAGATATGATGGGTTGTTATATACTTTTATAAGATATTAGAAAAGTTGTATATATACATATTAGTTTGTATATAGTTAGAATAATAGAAAAGTACACACACACACACACACACACACACACATACATATTAGTATATAGTGAAAATATATGTAGATATGTATATGGTTATGGGTTAATGAAAATAAATATAATTAGTTATATATCTACAGGATTTTATGATATCAAACAACTAAAATATATTTTCAGTTAAACTATCATAACAAAATATCTTCAATTATATATATGTATGTATGTTTATAGGTTTGTAGAAAAATAATTAAAGAGAGAGTAGATTTGAGAAAGAAAATCTGCTGAGAGAGATTAGATTAGATTGGAGAGAGAGGGATTTTGTTAGGGAATATATATAGAAAAAGAGCGGGGATTTGGTGAAATATAGTTAGTGATATAGAAAAATATATGTAGATAGAATAGAATATGGGGAGAGAAAAAACTGTTGGAAAAGATATTTGTTTGGAGAGAGAATAGTATTTGTTTTAAAAGAATAAATTTATCAGGTGAGACATATATGATGATTAGAGAGAGAAAATTGAGTTAGTTTAGAAAAAATATTTATATGGTTAAAAGATTTAACAGGGGCTCTCATGACTTTTCAAAATTAAATATTTTAACCAAATAAATATCGTAAGACAAAATATCTTATAAATAGAATTTAAAAAGGGGTAAAATCTTATGTATATGTATTGTTTAAAGAAATACCAAATAAAATATCTTTTTTTAAAACTATGATACTAAAATATAAATATGGTTATAAAATAATGTTAGACAAATAAATATTTAAATACTAATAATATGCATATTTAACAAACTTGAAAAACCAAAATTATATGTATATATCTTGATTAAAAGTATTAAACTCCAAGTTATAATAATAAAAATAAAACAAAACCCAATATATCCAAATGAAAAAGAAAAAGAAATGTATGATCGAACTAGGATGTTACACAAGTAGCGCACATATAAGGGACACGTGTCGCGCTCAGCGCTAGGCGCCAGATGATGAGCGCATGATACCAATTTATAAGCGCAGAGCGCTAGTTTATAAGCGCATTGCGCTTTCAGTTTAGTGGTGCATACGTGAGTGACACGTGGCGCGCTTGGCGCTGAGCGCCAGCTCATGAGCGCAGTGCGTTAGCAGTGCGCTATATCAAGAGCGCAAAGCGCTAGTAGTTAATTGGCGCATATGTGTTTGACACGTGGCGTATTTGGCGCTGAGCGCTAGTCCAGAGAGCGCAGAAGCGTAGTTCAAGAGCGCAAAACGCATTTGATCAATTTTATGATCTGAGCTTTTTAAAAGAGACTTTGTCTCAAGATCCAAGAACAACTGTTTTTATTTTGTTTCAATCTCTTATATGGATGAAAGGCTTTGCCTTTATGGATCTATGATCCTTAAGAGAATTGAATCATTCTCCTCTCCTTTTTATAATGGGATGTTTATCATCTCTTTGAGAAAGACTTTAGTCTTATAGATCTATGATCTGTGAGAAGTAAGATCATCTTTTATTTTATGATGAGATCTTTTGATATTTTTTTGTGAAAGACTTTTTGTCTTTGTAGATCTATGATATTTTTAAAGAAATGAATTCTTCTTTTTTATGAGATGATTTCATTTCATATGTTCATCACCATCATTTTTACCTTGAAGAAAGATCTTCTTGCAAGAGCTTACTCTTTATCTTTGATTTTCTCAAAGTTTAGGGGGGGGGTTTTCTCTTTTTAAAACTTGAAGTCTTAGGGCCTTTATATAGGGCAAGCTGATTTGTTGAATCAGTTAAAGAGATCTTTCTCTGATTGATTTGGGGATATTTCCTTACCATTGGATCTTTGATCTTAGGGTTTCTGTTTTACGGAAGGCAATCTTCTTGTCCTTTTAACTAGATTGATAAATCTTTTCACACAGAATTTATTCTGTCTTTTGGTAATTTTTATTTACCATTGGATCATTGATCCAACGATGCTCTGATTTACAGAGCACAATCTTGTTATTTGGAAAGATTTTGAGGAATATTTCATTAACAGAATTTAATTCTGATTAATTAATGATTTATCATTATTATTAGATCTTTGATCTAACGGTTGGGAGCTTTTAGTTCCAGCGCTAGCGCACTCATGCTTTGCACGTGGTGCGCTGCTTAGAGCGCAGCGCACCCAGCGCTTGCGCACCCAGCGCTTGCGCACCCGTGTTTGACACGTGGTGCGCCGCTCAGAGCGCAGCGCACCCAGCGCTTGCGCACCCGTGTTTGACACGTGGTGCGCCGCTCAGAGCTCAGCGCACCTAGCGGTTGGCGCAGCGCACTTGGCGCTGCATCTAAAGCGTTGCTTCATTTTGAAATTTAAATTTCAAACAGAGCTTTGCTCTGATTGGGGGAAACAAATGCTCCCCACCGTTGCGCTCACGTGGCCCACATATGAGTGCCGCGGTGGCAGCATCTGCGCCCTCGGATCAACTGTGAAGTTGAAACAGCACTCAGTGCCTATAAATAGGACCTTTGGACCTTAGGATGATTCTGCTCATCCTCTTCTTGTTTTTCTGAGAATTTATATTCTCTCACAGAGTATAGCTCTCCATCTTAAGAATTTTCTTAAGGACAAAAACTTTGTCAAAATTTAGGTAAAGATTAAATCTTTTAATAATCTAGGGTTTTACCCATTAACAAAGCCTTGCTCTTCATAGATCTTTGATCTAAAGAAAACTCTTTTAGGGTTTCATTAACAAAGCTTTGCTCTCATGGAATCATTGATCTAAAGAGATCTCCTTCGGGGTTTCTTAACCCATCAATAGAGCTTTGCTCTTATGAAAACAAGTAGATTTGTTAATCTCTTATGAAGAACTCTTAGGAGTTCGTTCATGGATCTTGAAGATCCCGGAATTTTAATTCATAAAGATTGATTTCAATTTTTCTGATGGATTATTCCATCATCATTTTTTCCAGAGCAAGGCTCTTGAGGAATTTTTATTCCTTCATGATTAGAGTTTGACAAGTGTCACTCTGTCACAGAGCACTGTTCTCAAAGGGAGATTTACTCCTTATGCCGAGGGATTTCTTATTAAATGAGAATCAATTGAGGATTTCCTCACTTAATTAACAGTCTCATCAAATGATGAGGCTGTTTCATTAATTGATGAACTGTCATCTAGATTTTGTGGGCCCTCTTTGGTCCCTTTCTACTGCATTGCAGTATGGTACGAATTTTAAAGTACCAAGTGTCAGAATTTAAACTATAGCACTGAAAATTGACTTTTGTTCTTTTTTTCACGCAGGTGACATGTCTTTCGACACTTATTTTCCGTTCGTTCGCTCCGAAGGCGGATTTCCTAAAGCGCCCGTAGACCGGGAGGTTATTGCGCTGATCAGGGACCATGACCCGGAACACAAGAATCTTCATTTGTGGGGAACATGGTACAACCAGATCATTATGGGTCGACTCAGCTTCTCTTGTGCAACACCTTCAGAGGACATCTCGGCGATCCACTAAGCTGACGCACCCCCGGTGAACTATACTGTGGAGGTGGTTAATTGGACTTCAGAGGGTTGTCTCCGGCCCTCTATGGCTGCAATACCTGTACAACCGCCAATGGCTTTGGACATTCTAGGGTGGCGTATATGTCAAGGCGAGTCGCGCCCTTGGGGACAGCCCTTCAATATAGGTCTGACTTCCCGTCACTCGGCTGGGTATCTGCAGTGGGCCCGATATATCCTATCGGCAAAGAAGTCAGAACTACTGAAGCTTGGGTTGTATCCTGCGATTTATGCTTCTCTATTCCAGTACTCCACACCTCCCGCATGGTGGGTTAAAGCCTTCTTGGAACAATGGAACGTTCCAACTCATACTTTCCTTATGCTAGATCGGGAAGTTTCCATCTCTCTAGAAGAGTTTGCGGACATCTCCGGCTTGCCTGTCAGAGGGGAGCATTATGAGGAAATCTTTCCCCCTGATGAATATGTTTTCACTACCTGACTGGTGATGACGGGTTTAAAAGCAGAGAATTCCATTCAACACCAATTCCCTAGCTTAATCAAAGTGCTAAACATTTACGAAGGCCTATTTCTTGAATCTGGAAGCCATGAGGTCAGGTTTGCGGATTTTATCGCCCATTTCCTTCGCCCAGAAGTTCTATCGAGACAAGGTGAAAAGTTTGCCACACTCGATGATCCCTTCAGCTTTGGATTGGATCGCCGACCAGTACTGGAAGCTGATAAAAAAGGATTCTTTCTTCCAAACGTCGCGATCGTCCCCTTTTCAGAAATTGCTGCTCCGGACATTGATGAGGAAGCATTATTTTTAGGGTTCCTTGGTTTGTGGTTAAGCTGGTTCGCGCTTCCCATGCATCCTCGCTACATGAGGCCGTCAGTCTTCTACCCAGCTCATCGGATAGTTGAAGGGAGACAAGTTGCCGTTGGTATCGCCGGGCTGGCTCATTTGTATCACGGCCTTAGTTTGGCGGCTGATACCGCTCAGCCTGAGGTGCAGCCCGTGAACTTCTCGATGCATTATTTTACCTCATGGCTTGAATTGCATGTGCTTGGTGCCTTTGGAATACACAACCGGCCTCATTTCTATGAAACTTGCAATTTTCCACGGATCATGCAGCTGGTCAATGCTTTCATTGTGGAGCCAAGCCAGCGATAGGCTCGGGGTGTAATCCTTCGTCCACATACCGTCGGGGACGGCATGACCTTTGTTGATAAGGTTATGACTATCGGTAAGGAGTCTGCTAAGACGACGCAGCCATTGCGGGACACCTTTAAGGATGGAGCTTCCACCCTGAAAGCTCGGGAAATTCTCCATCTATATTCCATCAGGCCAGGATATTTGGTGTTCAGGCAGAACGATTCGGCTATGTTCATGAGATTTAATCCCTACCGTTTTGCCCAGCAATCAAGTTATAATCAGGGTGTCCCGCTCGAGGCATTCCTGGCAGAACCGGTTTATACTGAGGAAGGTATCCGGAGCGCTTTGCATCACTTCATGTGCCTAAACACAGGGTCCAATTTCTTCATTAGTGAACCAAGTTGTATTCCTAGGGCCCTAAACGTATACATGGCGTGGTATCAACACGGAGTGGGTGCATTTATCAGGGAGGAAAAGAAATTATTGCTCGACCGCAAGGGTGCACCCCCTGCCGATGATCGAAACGTCTCTCTGAAGCGACGGACTATTGTCCGTCCTTCCTTAAGAGAAGCTGCCGTGATCGAAGTCCCACACGACAGGCCCGAGCTACCGATACCCCGGGCTCCTGTAGAAGCGGCGACTGTAGTTTCCCCCGATTCTGGCGTGGGTTCAGATATCGGGACTCATCGTCTTAAAGTGCCTACCAAGCGTAAGCTTGTGTTAGCTGCGACCGGAGTTCGCTCGCAGAAGAGGAAGAAAAAGTCGATCCTTTCTGCCGACGTTGTACTCGGCCAAGAACCTCATGCTCTTTATGGCGAGGGCCTGAGCGAATATGGGACAAACGAGGGTCTATTCATGCCGCTAGATGATACTGATCTGGCGGCTGCCATTGCAGCTTCTGAGCAATTGGCAAGCCACGAAGCGGGACTGGCCATCCTCGCACAATCAGGTAACCATCAGCTGTATCTTTCGTCATTGCATCATATTTTAATCATCCTGTTTTGACCGACACTTTTCCTCTTTTATTTTTAACAGACCGAAGAAGCTCTCTCAGCTTCTCTCAAGACTTTTGAGGAAGAGGAAAGACTTCGAGCATCCTTAGGCATCGGTACATTTCGGTTCACCGCGTCTCCGCTCCCGTTTCTTATGGGTAATCTGACCCTTCCTTTTCATCTTATTACAGGAACTACCTCTACTCAGGTTATTCCAGGCGTGGCACCGACTTCACAGGGCGGTGCGGATATGCTTCCCGGGTCGGCTATCGAAGTTCCAGTTCCGCCGGTATTGCCGAAAGAAGCTTCACTTAAGCAACCGATGACGGATGCCATAACGGTTCCAGAGGTAACTATTAGCGTGGACGATGACGTCCCGTTGAAGGAGATCTTTAGAAGATCTGCCCTCACGGCCCCGGAGGAAAGGAAGCGTAGGATGCGCGCGGCAAGGGAGCGTACCGCCGCTTTGGATGCGGGTGCAGGTCCAAGAACTGTTACCCCTGCCCCTACTCATTCAGAATATGCTTCGGCTGCCTTGTCTACCGCCCATAGACAGGCAGCACGTGCGGCTTGGGAGGCAATAGAAAAACCGACCCAAGGTAACGTGACATTGGATTCTTTTGTCAAAGTTTTAATTTTCAGGTTCTCATATATCCTATCCTGTAGGGCCGAGTCTTACAGAGGAAGTGGTAGGTGACGTGGCGGCAACCACCGAGCCTGAGGTAGCGGCAGGTGAGACAGCTACAATCGCCGAGCCCGAGGTAGTAGTAGGTGAGATGGCTACAATCGCCGAGCACGAGATAGCTACTCTTTCTCAAGAGTCGGGCACTGCTCTAATCGTCGCTTTTTTCCTTTGTGGTTCTCTGCCATCTCCTGGCGTTGCGAGCGTTACGACGGCTCTCGTAGAGTCAGGGGATGAGGCGACGGGAGGCAAGACCATTCCGTTAGAGGAGGGTGAGGTAGTCGTTGCATCCAGTGACGCCCTTGTTGCGGTCTCGACCGGCGACTTACCAGGTAAATTTCAGGTCATTGCTTTCTATTTCATTCTACAATCCCTTTTAGACCCTTTTCTGACAGTACTTCTATTTTGAATGCTGTTGCGGTGAGCGTTAGGGTTGTGCCACCTGAAGAAGCACCACCAGTTGCTGCTTTGACGGTGACTGCCCCTTTGCCTTCTCTCGTACCCTCTCAAACGCTGGAAGGTACAGATTTGTGACCCATCAGCTTCATTGTAGGCAGTATACTTCATATACTAACGTTGCATTATTATATTCTTGAAGGAGTCCTTTTTGATCACCTGTATCAGGTGCTACACCCACACTTCTCCTTTCAGTCAGAGATTGCCTCTTCTAGTAGAGCTGGTGAGTACAGCCTTTAGCTAACGTCTCTTCTTTTCTTTGACGGGTAGTCAAATCGTTTCTAATTCTTCTTTGTTCTAGTTACAGCTCTACAGCTTTAAGGAGGAGACGAAAGAATAGTTGCACCTCCGGTACTCCCGGTCTTGCCACCTGTTGCAGCCGGTATAGTAAACTCCGTTGTTCCTGAATCTCCTTTATTTCTTGAACCGTTATTTGACTGTGATTTGCTTTGTAGTTGTGAAACCGACTTCAGCCCCGTTTGAGTCTCAAGTCATAATGCCAGCAGGCCCCTTCTCTCGACGCCCCTCCTCCAAAGGTGCTGTGAATAGCCTGCGCACGTTGATCGATCATCTCGAGGAGCTTGATGCGGAAACTCCTGCCCTTGCTGCAGATTTCGCTGCTGAGGTTAATCCCATGCTGGCGATGCTCGTGCACTTTCATAATGAAGGCGTCGTGGAGTCCTGGGTTAATCACTGCAGAAAAATTAAGGCCTGTCTGCATGAGCTTGAGTTCAGATGTCCTGTCCCCGAGGTCTTGGCTGTGAACTCCCTGCATGCTGCATGGATCGAGGAGAGCACTCCCTACTTCCACCATCTTGAATAGGAAGTGGCCTTAAAGCGTGAGGAGTGCGAAGAGACTTCAAGCGACTCTGCTCGATTGCATACTCAAGTTGATGCAAATGCTGCACAGTTGAAAGTTATCTTCGAAAGCCTCCTACGATGTATTTCTGATGGGCTCTCGTTGAGGCAAAAACTCGACCTCATCGAGCGAGATGCACAAACTCGTAGGGCAGCTCATCGAGTTGTCAAAGAGCAACTTTCATCCTACTTGCAGCAATGAGCCCAACTCGAAGCAGAGTTGGCCGCGGCAGATGACCAAGAAGAGGGGCTGAGGGAAGTGCGTGAGCGACTGGTTGGTCTATTGAAAGCGCTTCCCTCTCAATAATTGATTTTGCATCACTTGTAATTTTTGAATAAAATGTATCCCCTATTTTTTCTTTCATATGATGTAAATTGTACTCAATTGAATTTATGAATAAAAGATACATTTCTTTCGTACTATCTTGTGTCATTTCTTGCTTTCTTCTTTTCTTTGTTATCGGCATGTCCCTTTAGTAAGCGTAGCCAGCAGATGATAGAGAGAGCATTCCGTTTTGAATTCTTCGAGAGGTAGCGATGGCTTAGGAAGCAGGTTCAGATCTGCTGCCTAAGGCTTTTCAACTTCATGAGCCATGAGGGTCTCATAAAGACTTTGCTCCCTACGAGTCGAAGGGATCTCGTAGGTATATTTTCTCCTTAAGAACCGTGAGGATTCTTAAGTGTGTTTTCTCTTATAAGTCGTAAGGATCTTACAAGAGAGTTTTCTTTCTTACGGGTTGAGAGGACCCGTAAGTGTTTGATAAGATCGACATCATCCGCGTTTCACGGAATCAGGAGTTGCTCTGGGCGTTTCCCATGGGGTCAGGATTGACATAGGCCGTGTCCCACGTGACCAGGAATTTGCTCTGGATGCTTCCCACGGGGTCAGGATTGACATGGGCCATGTTCTGCGAGGACCAAGCTCTGCTCTGGACGTTTCCCACGGGGTCAAGATTGACATAGGCCGTGTTCCACATGACCAGGAATTTGCTCTGGATGCTTCCCACGGGGTTGGTTTGACATAGCCGTGTTCTGCGAGGACCAGGATCCACTCTGGACGTTTCCCACGGGGCCAGGATTGACATAGGCCGTTTTCTACGTGACCAGGAATTTGCTCTGGATGCTTCCCATGGGGTCAGTTTGATATAGCCGGGTTCTGTGAGGACCAGGCTCCTCTCTGGACATTTCCCACGAGGTCAGGATTGACATAGGCCGCGTTCCACGAAACCAGGAATTTGCTCTGGATGCTTCCCACGGGGTCGGTTTGATATAGCCGTGTTCTGCGAGGACTAGGCTCCGCTCTGGACGTTTTCCACGGGTCAGGATTGACATAGGCCGTGTTCCACGTGACCAGGAATTTGCTCTGGATGCTTCCCATGGGGTCGGTTTGACATAGCCATGTTCTGCGAGGACCAGGCTCCGCTCTGGACGTTTTCTACGAGGTCAGGATTGACATAGGCCGTGTTCTACGTGACCAGGAATTTTGCTCTGAATGCTTCCCACGGGGTCGGTTTGATCTAGCCGTGTTCTGTGAGGACCAGGCTCCGCTTTGGACGTTTCCCACGGGGTCAGGATTGACATAGGCCGCGTTCCACGAAATCAAGAATTTGCTTTAGATGCTTCCCACGGGGTCAGTTTGACATAGCCGTGTTCTGCGAGGACTAGGATCCGCTCTGGACGTTTCCCACGGGATCAGGATTGACATAGGCCGCATTCCACGAAACCAGGAATTTGCTCTGGATGCTTCCCACGGGGTTGGTTTGACATGGCCGTTTTCTGCGAGGACCAGGATCCGCTCTGGACGTTTCCCACGGGGTCAGGATTGACATAGGCCATGTTCCACGAAACCAGGAATTTCCTCTGGATGCTTCCGACGGGGTCTGATTGATATAGCCGTGATCTGCGAGGACCAGGCTTCGCTCTGGACGTTTCCCACAGGGTCAGGATTGATATAAGCCGATTTCTACGTGACCAGAAATTTGCTCTGGATGCTTCCCATGGGGTCTGATTGACATAGCCATGTTCTGCAAGGACCAGGCTCTGCTCTGGACGTTTCCCACGGGGTCGGGATTGACATAAGCCGCGTTCCACGTGACCAGGAATTTGCTCTGGATGCTTCCCACAGGGTCTGATTGACATAGCCGTGTTCTGCAAGGACCAGGCTCCACTCTGGACGTTTCCCACGGGGTCAGGATTGACATAAGCCGCGTTCCACGTGACCAGGAATTTGCTCTGGATGCTTCCCACGGGGTCTGATTAATATAGCCATGTTCTGCGAGGACCAGGCTTTGCTCTTGACGTTTCCCACGGGGTTAGGATTGATATAGGCTGTGTTCTACGTGACCAGGAAGGGTTGACTTTATCCGTATTTCACGGAGTCGGGGGTTGACTCTCGGTCATCTGTGCACCGTCGAGTCATGAAACTGGGAATTGCCGCGGTTCTGCTTTGCTTGATCTTGCGTCTGTTGTAATGAGACGCATGTTGAGATGATCTCCAGGCTGTCTGTGAACCGTTGAGATTTGGCTTCTTCTTCTGATGGAGCCTTGGGGGGATGTGCGATTCCTTCTTTGTTTGCACCCCTAGATTGTATACAGGGATTGGTGTGATATCACCTGTAGGGCAAAAGATTTCATTTTATATATTTTTCTTTCCGCGATGCTCTATCATTTCAGCTTTTAAATCGCGAAGGTCGCGATTGCCCAATCATTTCGACTATTTTTCGCGGTGCCCAATCATTTCGGCTATTTATTTTATTTTTACTCGCTGCTTTTTATTGCGAGTTGCCCTATCATTTCGGCTATTTTGCATGCATATATATTTTTTTACTTGCTGATTTGCAAGTTGTCCAATCATTTCGGCTATTTCATATGCATGTGTGGCTCACTGGCTTTTCGTTGCAAGCTTAGAATTAGACACCGATTTCGGCATCAGCACCGCTACAACTGGGATATTGCCAGGATCGAATCATCATTTGCTTCTGTCGATGTCAAACAAAGGTGGCTTAGCGATCAGGGTTAGGATTCTGTCGACTAAGTTTTTTAACTTTACGAGTCGTAAGGGTCTCATAAAGGTATTTTTCCCTACGAGTCGTGAGGATCTTGTAGATGCTCTTTCTCCTTAGGAATCGTGAAGATTCCTAAGTGTATGTTCTCTCATAAGTCGTAAGGATTTTACAAGAGTATTTTCTCCTTATAATCGAGAGGACTTACAAGTGTTGTTTGCTGCACGAGCATATCCCTAGTCACGGATGGGACTTTGTTAATGTTTATTCATGCCCGTGGATTGTATACAAGGGTCAGCATTGAACCGCTCGTAGGGCAAAATTGGAGGTTGTGATGGCTTAAGAACAGGTTCAGATCCCTGTAGCTTAAGGCTTTTGAATCCTATGAGCCGTGAGGGTCTCATAGGAGGGTTCTCCTTACGAGTCATGAGGATCTCGCAAGTGTAATTTCTCCTTAGGAACGTGGGGATCCCTAAGTGTGTTGTTCTCTTGAGAATCGTAAGGATCTCACGCAGGTGGTTTCTCCTCAAAAGGTTGAGAGGACCTTGCAGGTGTCTTTTAACGAGATTGCGCCCCTTCAGGTTTTCACAAAACTCGCCGGTAGCCCTGCCGTTTTTACTCACGGAGCCCTTTCGGGTTTTCATCCGTGCCCATTTTGCTTATGAACATACCTTTTTCTTGTGTCAGCCTTAGGATGCTGCGGTCCATAGTAGTTTATCGATGTCTCGGTCAACAGCCAGTTTTAGGATATAGTGGTCCATTGTTAGTTTAAGGACGTTTCGTTCCAACGCCAGTTTTAGGACATAGTGGTCCATCGTTAATTTAAGGACATTTCGGTCCGAGAAAAGGAAGCCGGCTACTACTTACAGAGTTTAGGCTTAGGAAGATAGCGAGCGGACATAGGCGTCATCATCTATTGTTGACCTAGGCCGTGACTCGTCAGGCATAGTATTTCTTTAGGAAGCAACCGTTTATTGGCCTGAAAGGTCTTTCACCTTGCATGTCCATGAGTAAATAGGCTCCACCCTGGTAAACTTTGTCTATGATATACGGGCCTTCATAGTTTGGCTCGAATTTCCCCCTCTTGGCACGATTGGGGATCATAGGTCTTTTGACCACTAGCACGAGTTCGCTTTGGCAGAATGTTCTCGGCCTAGTCAATCTTTCATATGAGCGCGTCATTTTCGCTTTAGAAGCCTCCAAGTTTTGTTGCGCCACGAGCCGGGTTTCATCAAGGGCGTCGAGCTCCTCAAGCTGAAGGTGAGCATTTTCCTCGTCTGTTAGCTTGTAGTGAACTGCCATTCGTAGAGAGGGTAACTCTATCTCAAGGAGGAGTACCGCTTCTGTGCCGAATACCAATGCATACGGCGTTATATTTGTGGCCGTTTTGAACGTAGTTCGATACGCCTAGAGAGCTTCATGCAGTCTCTCATTCCAGTCCTTTTTATTTTGAGACACCGTCTTTTTCACGATCTTTGTCAAGGTCTTGTTGAAACCCTCAGCTAGACCGTTAGCTCGGGGATTGTAGACCGATGAATATCTCCAGTCTATGTTATGTTGTTGTGCGAAGCGGCTGATTTTGTGGCTTCTGTAAGCTGGCCCGTTATCGGAGATGATCCGTCGTGGAGTTCCAAATCGATAAATGACGTGTGTCTTGAAGAAATGGAGTATATTCTCCGTTTTCACTTCCCTCAGCGGTACTACTTCTGCCCACTTGGAGAAGTAATCGGTTGTTGCCAGTATGAACCGATGTCCTCTGGATGATACCGGTTCGATGGGGCCAATTATGTTAGTCCCCCACATTTCGAACTGCCAGCTAGCGATTGTCGGATGTAGCGGATTTGGATGATGATGGATAAAGTCTCTGTGAATCTGGCACGAGTGGCACTGCTTCGCATATTCTAAGCAGTCTTGGATCATCGTGGGCCAATAATAACCCATCTGTTTGATCTTTAGCTTCATCTTCGGCCCGGCTTGGTGAGAACCACAGAGTTCGTCGTGAGTTTCTTGGACGACTCTCTTTTCCTCTTCAGGTTCTAGGCATCTTAGCCATAGAGAATCAAATGATCTCTTATACAGAGTATCATTGACGAAGGCGAAAGACAGCTCGTTTCATAAGCTGATGTCTTGAGGACGTATCTTCAGGTGTTCAACGGGATTTGAAGTAGTCTATAAAAACTTCTCTCCAATCCTCAACCTTTTCCTGGTTTTTTATTTGCAGAGCCATTTGCTCTTTCGCTCCTTTTTCTTCGGACGACTCCGGAGATATTTCTGCCGGTGCAAGAACCCAACGGCTTTGCACAATGATCCTCACATCATCGAGATTCTCGTCAGCGAGTTCTTTAGTGAGCTTGGCTAACGCATCCGCTTTGCTATTTTCCGCACGCGGTATACTTTCCAGGGCGTAGGAAGGAATTTGAGTCAGCAGTTGCTGTACTCTCTCGCCGTACTTCACTAACTCTGTCTTGCACGTTTGATAGTCGCCGTTTACTTGACTAACGACCAGCTGGGAGTCTCCGTATATGAGGAGGTTTTCAATTCCCTTGTCGATAGTAATCTCGAGACATGCTATCAAAGCTTCGTATTCAGCTTCATTATTCGTCCTCGGGTCTGTTAAGGAAAGCCAAAGCGCATTATCTCTCCTTGCGGAGTCACGAAGATGAGGCCTACCCCTAATTTGATTATAGGGGTGCTTTGTTTGTGCTTCTTCATAGAAGATGCCCTATCAAAATAGAGTTCCCATCGGGTATCATCTTCCTTTCTCTCCCCGGCGATCGTGTCAAACGCGTGTTTGTCTGGAAATTCGTAGTTCAAGGGAGAGTCAGCAGGGATCGGATGCTCAGCGAGGAAGTCGGCGATGGCCTGGCCTTTCACTACCTTAAGAGGCCGATTAGTTATCGAGAACTCCATCAAGAGCAGGGCCCATTTAGCGAGACGTCCTGTTAATATGGCTTTCGACATCAAATACTTGAGAGGATCCACTTTTGATATGAGATGGACCTCATGCGCCAACGTGTAGTGTCTGAGCTTCGTTACCGCGAAGATCAACGTTAGGCAGTGTTTTTCGATGGGGGAGTAGTTGCTTTCTGCCCCCAGAAGAACTCGACTCAGATAGTAAAGAGCTCTTTCTTTCCCTTGATCGTTCTCTTGTACCCACAGCGCGTCTAAAGAACCTTCGAGGGCTGTCGTATACAGGATGAAAGATTTTCCTTTAAAGGGAGCGGCCAGCACTGACGGATTCTGCAGGTATTGCTTGATTTCGTCTAGTGCACTTTGGCATTAGCGATCCCAGACGAACGAGGTTCCCTTTTTCATCAAGTGGCTGTAGGGGCGGCACTTGCCGGAAAGATTGGCTATGAATCGCCGGATATATGCGAGCTTTCCTTGGAGAGATCGCAGCTGCTTGAGAGTCTTTGGCGGGGGCATTTCCGTGATCGCCTTGATCTTCGATGGGTCTATCTCGATGCCTCGATGTCGTACGATGAATCTTAGGAATTTTCCCGAGGAAACTCCAAATGCTCATTTGAGAGGGTTCATCTTCAAGTTGTATTTCCGAAGGCGCTGAAACACGATCTTCAGATGCTCTAAATGTTCCTCGTATGATTTGCTTTTAATTACGAGGTCGTCAATATAGCATTCGACGATTTCATGTATGAGGTCATCGAAAATCTTCGTCATGGCCCTCTGATAGGTGGCACCGGCGTTCTTTAGACCGAAGGGCATCACCTTGTAGCAGAATATGCCCAAAGGGGTTCGGAAAGCGGTATGCTTCTGGTCTTCGGGATGCATCTTTATCTGATTATATCCTGATGAGCCGTCCATGAAGGAAAAGATTTTGTGAATGGACGTATTATCTATCATCAGCTCAGTGACTGGTACTGGAAAGTCGTCCTTCGGGCAGGCTTTATTGAGATCCCGAAAGTCCACACATATGCGCACTGTCCCATTTTTCTTCATCGCTGGGACGAAGTTGGTGATCCAGTCAGGATACTGAATTTCTTGGATGAAGCCGGAGTCGATTAGCTTCTTGACCTCGGCGTTGATGCTCATCTCAAGCTCAAGCCGCATTCTTCTCGGTGCTTGTTTGATCGGCTTGACGTCCCGGGATATTGCCAATTTGTGTACAACAATCTCTGGATCTAGTCTTGGCATCTTGTAATAGTTCAATGCGAAGCAATCTTTATGCTACATGAGCACGTCCTTTAGTGTAGCCACCCTTTCTTCAGACAACAGCTCGCTGACAAACGTTGGCCATGGGTCGTTTGCCGTTCCCAAGTCAATTTTTCTGAGATCATTTGCAGTAGTATGTATCCTATCTTCCAGCTCTTTTGGCGCCGGTGGAATCTCGGAGATCACTTCGTCATCATCGTTTGTGAAGCACCAGGGGAGATCAACTGTATCTTCGCATATTCTTTCTCCTGACATCGTTATCATGTGACAGGTGCGAGATCGCTTCCAAGACCGATATTGGTCTGGTTCTACTCTCGTGGCTTTCGGTTCATGCTTCTGCTTCGGGGTTACCCTCCAGCTGCTGGATAAAGCGAACTTGCCAAGTTGGTACTGGTCTTCGACCCAGTTCTTGAAGGTGAAGCAGTCTTCAAAAGGGTGTCCTATTGCTCGGTGATAGGAACAATAGTCTGGGTGATTAACTTCACGTACCTTCTCGGGGTGCTTGGATTCCGGGAGTGTTATCATCTGATGTTTTATGAGAAGATCGAATATCTTTCTTGTCTTGTCTTGGGGAAAAGAGTACGCTCGACCCATCTTCTTTATAAGAGATGAATCCTGGTTGCTCGATTCCCGATCACGTGGTTTCTTAGACCCGTCTTGTCACTGTTGAACGATCTTTCCATTCCTGGGTTTATTTTTTCCTCTGCGCCGGGTCTTCTTTGTGACGGGTTGGCGACGAAGGGCATCATCATTCTCCGCAACCTGCTGAAGGAGGCGCTGCTTCCTGGATTTCTCGTAGATGACCATTTCACGATTATGATCGTCTCGAACCTTTTGACCCGCTTCCCTTATAAGCTTGTCCATTTGTTCTTCAAACGACGAGCTTAGTATTTTCACGACGAGAGCTTGTTTTGGTTCAGGGTTAGCATCTTCCCACAAAGCATCTCTTTCTTCGTCGAAGTCATGTATGGCGTAGCAGCCACGGAATCGCTCCCATTTCTTGGATTGAACATACCCAAGCCCGGTCGTTTCCATTCTCCCGTTGGGCAACTTTCGTTGAGTTCCGGGGACGTTCCAGATCTTCTTATAGAACCGGGCTTGTCATGCAGTCTGTTTCAAAGGTATACCTTAGCGCCTCAAGAGCCTTTTCAATCCTTCTGTCTAGTATCCAGGCAGACGGATGGGCTGGAGCCTGTCAAGTGTAGAATCGACATTATGCCAAATTTCTTTCTCCACCTTGGTTTCCCCAGATCGGTAGAATAGGATCGCCTTTTCACCCTTTCGCCTGGGAGGGACATAGAACGTCTGCAGTTCCTGCACACTATAAGTTCCAAGTGCATCGAGCTCTTTGTAATGCTCTTGCGGAACCATGGCAACTTACAAACTTTGATCTTCATCAGTGAAGGCTTGTATCGATGGCCGAGCAGAAAATACGGCATTGACCTCATCTTCCGAGTCACTGCCGAAGATCAACATAAGGGTGGACGATCCCGGCTTGTTGCATTGAGACGGCCTTGAATAAACTATTTCTTCTTCCTCCTCGGTATCACTCCCGAAGACCGGAATAATGGTGATAGCTTTGTTTTCGTTCTCCGGTTTGCGACATCTTTCTGTGTCTTCAAAATCTGGTAGGAAGTATTTGGCATCCTCATATTTGCGGACTTCGTTCATGGAAAATGGGTTTAGTTCCTCTGTCACAGTATACTCGAGACCATCCTTGAAATACTTCATACACTGGTGTTGTGTAGAAGGGATGATGTTGTACTCGTGTAACCAAGGCCGGCCGAGCAAAGCGTTATAGCAGGTCTTAGTGTCAATGACGTGAAACTTGATGTCAGTAACTAGTAGCCAAAGCGTAACGTCAGTATCACAGACCCGAGCGTCCGTAATGACTGGCAGTCAAACCCGGAGATGGTGATTTTATCACGAGCGAGATACTGAACGCTCATGCAGATTTCTTTTAGCACTCTCACGTTGAGGAGATTGACTGAGGACCCATTGTCAACAGGATTTTTCCTATCTTAATATCATGATAGTATCCGAAGACATAAAGGGGACGGTTCTGCTCGCACGTCCCGAGGAGGAGATCTTCATCGCTGAAGGTGATATCGGCTGTGTGCACTTCTTCCAGTTCGTCCTTCATCTTTTCTTCGGCGAGGAAAGCTTGGAATTTCTCGGGCTCTAGTAGTGCCTTGATCAAAGAATCTCTTGCTTCTTTTGATAACAAGAGGGCATCGAGAATGCTTAGCTGCGAAGATAACTTCCTCAAGTGTGCCAAAACGTTGTAATCCACCTTGCTTTTCTTTGGCAGGTCCTTGGCTGTAAGTTCTTTAAAGACTTGGTCATCTAGGGCAATATCCTCAAGGAACTTTTCTTTCCTCTTATCTTTTCTATTCGACCCACTGTTCGCGGGCCCGAGATTCTTTTCGGGCAGCGTGCGATTGCGCAGCTGAATGTTCTCGCAGCTCTTCGGTTCTTCCTCTTTTCCTGAGGTGGATTCTTTAAAGAGAGGGCCGAGAGTCATTTCTTCGTCAGAGTCGCTCCCGAAGGTGAGAACTTGCGATCCCCTAGCGTCAACCATGTGACGGTTTCCGGTAGTTCTTTTACGCTCCTCGGTCGTATTTCTTTTCTCCTGACGAGTTTTGCGTTTCATCCGCATGAAATGTTGCCGGTGAGCAACATATCCCTACCACCATCTTTTAAAAGCGTTGCACTCTTCGGTGGGGTGCACAATCTTTTGATGATATAAGCAGTAGCTAGGATGTATTTCCGCTTCACCAAGAGTGTTTCCTTCAGAGGGTGGCAGCTTCATTCCCATCGATATGGCTTTGGCGAACCTCTTCCTCGTCTTGAACCTACTTTTATTTGCGGCGGATGTACCTTGATCTGGCAGGGGTGTTTCAAACCTTTCGTCCAGTCGCCGACGTTTGGCTTTTTCAAATATGGCCATCTCACGCTCTCGAGCAGCTTTGCTTTTAAGAAGAGCTTCGTCCAGGAATGCGTCAATCATTTCGTCTGATGGCCCTAGAAGTTCCGGCTTAGGATCTGCCCCCAGTTTCTCTGCATAAGGAGCTTCTTCATCATTTATTGACGAGTGAGAGATCACATGGCAACTTGTCACGTAATCCTCAGATTCGTCCGACGAGTCTTCTCCATTGTCATCATCTCCGTCCTTAAGGACATGGCTGAGAAACTCTTGAAGTGTGACTGGAGTCCACGCTTTCTGATTATATTCTTCCAGCGCGTCGATATATTTTTGCAGGTCCATGTGCTTATAACCAGGCTTCACGGGCTTTTTGGTCTTCTTCTTCGAAGACTTTGACGGCTGGGTGTGAGCGTTTTGGCAATCACCACCAATTTTTGGAGTTGGGCGTGGTTTCAGCATTCCCTCAATGATCTCGGGTTTCAGTGGATTCTTCCACCTGATCGCCGGGAATGTGTGGAGATCCTTCAGCATTCTTTTAGTCTTGGCTGAAAGAACGACCTCCCATGGAGCTTCTTCTACGAAAGAACATGATGCCCCCGGTGTGTCCGTCTTCTTGGGAGCGTGTAGCTGTGGTGGGTTCACATTCCAATTCTCGGACAGCGCAAACTTGTCCTGTTGGTATTGATCTTCGATCTAACCTTTAAAGACGAAGCAATCTTCAATTGGGTGGCTTACCATTTAATGGTATGGACAATAATTGGGACTATTAGCCTCGCCGGGCTGCAACGGTCGTTTTGGATTCGGCAGATTGATGAGCCTGTTGCACACCGCTAGCTCGAACAATCTTTTCGTCTTGTCCCGGGGAAATGAATAAGGGCGCTTCATTTTCTCATTATAGAATTGCCGCCTCTCGTCTAGGAGATCAGTTAGTTTTGGGCCACTAGGCTGTTGTTGAGTATTTGCGATAAAGGTCGCCTTCCCTTTGCCCTTTTCATTCCGTGGCTCTGGCTTTGAAGGAGACGGTCTATGACCCATCTGGTCCATTTGGGACAGTTTGTCGATCAAGGCCTAGAACGTGGTCGGCTTGAAGAACATCACGAATTGGGAAATAGTTGCTTGAGGGTCAAGAGTGCCCACGAACATGCCCACTGCCGGCGCTTCTTCGATGCGCTGTTCACATTTTGACCATAAATTTTGCCATCGTATTGCGTATTGCACCCACGTCTCGCCAGGTTTCACCCTGGCATTGATTAATGCTGTTATTGGGGTGCGTTCACTAGCACTCGCGAAACGCTGGGTGAATAGTAGATCCATTTATGCAAAAGTCTTTACGGAGTAGTTTGGAAGTTCAGAATACCACTCGAATGCCGTCTCCAACAAGCTACCAACAAACTGGCGGAGCAGAAGTTTATCGTCACCCCCGGTGTTGACGCACAAGGTTCTGAATTGAGCAACATGCTGATGTGGATTCCCCTTCCCTTTATATACATGAAATTTAGGGATCGTACATCCCGGCGGGTACCTTATTTGGTCATACCATCCTGGATAGGGTCGTCCAGTCTTCACGACCTGCCCAGCCGCTTCATTCGCCCTGTGAGCTTGTATTTACTGAGAAATGTAATCATCCAGAGCGGCCTTGGAGATGGTCTCCTCTTTAGCTGCTGAAAGAGCCTGAGGAGGGTTCGATGTTCCCCCTCTGTCGTCTTCAATGATGATCGAGAGGTCTTCAGCTGGAGGTTCCAGCTGTAACATCATCCCAGCCATGTCCTGGAATCAAAGAGCCATTCGTTTTATATTGGCTGCCTGCTCCACAGCCTCTTTTTCTTTCCTCTCGAGCATTCTTCGGAGGAACTCGGTATCAGTTTCTTGTTCGTGACGCTGCTTTGAGGTTTCTGGATTTTCTTTTGGCCCAGTAAGTGCAGCCATTGCAGTTAGCATCTCCTGAAGTTTCTGCTGCTGTTGCTCCTGAGCCTTCGTTATCGATCAGGTAAGCAGTTGATGACTCGTAGAAGCACGGCTTTCCTCTTTTCCGGAAGCCATATAAACAGTATGCACCATCATGCCCCTAGACTTGGGGCGTTTAGGTTCGGTGTCTCTGCGGTTCTTCGCGGACACGGGGGCTTTCTCTGACCTCCTTCTCTTGTGAGCAGTTGAAGTTGAGGGGGCCGTTGCAGCGGGCATCCAGATGGATGACGACTTCTATGGTACCCTGAGATGGCTCTTTTCTTCCTGAGCTTTGAGCTTCTTTGGTCGGCGAGAGTAGTCCTGGTTAATCACCGATTCCTGGACCTGTCGCCGGACTTTATAAATTTTGGAGGACAGCCGCTGAGGGGGCTGCTCCGTCTTCTTTTCTGTAGTAATCTTCATAGGTGGAGGAGATCTCTTCAGCACGGCAGTCGGAGAGTTCTTGCGAACCCTCCTAAGCGGTTCAAAGCTGTTCCCAGTTGGAACATCAGCATTGATTTCCACCATCGGAGCTGACGGAGTTAGTCCAGAAGGGGAGCCGCCCCCAGCCTTCCTTACTCGGCGCTAGTGACGACGGCGAGCATGTCGTGCGGATAGAGTTGGTTCAGCTATGGAGATGGCTTCGTCATGCCCCCTGTCTTGACGGAGGGTTGTCGCCGGTGTCAGCCTTTTGAAGACTGACGTTCGCCGAACAGTAATGTCCAACCTATCGAATACAGACCTCTAGGCAGAAGTGACTTCACCTGGAGTGGGGGCCGGAGTGGCCAGCCTTATGAAAACTGACTTCTTGTCAGGAGAAGCATTTCCAATGATTTCGTTCGCTTGAGCCAGGATGGCTATCCGCTTTGGGATGGCTGCTTCAGGTATTGCGGGCTTGTTGGTGTTCTGGCCCAGTCTGTTGAAAACTGAAGCATTAGACTTGGGTGACCAGTTGAGAGGGGCCGCGGCAGTGGTAAGTCGATCAAGATCGACTTCTTTAGGGCTTCTTGCAGCAGCATCGGGGCATTGAAGCTCATAGGTGGGATCATATTCCCAAAGAACAGCCCAGTGGTAGCCTAAGTTACTTGGTCCACCGGCATCGTGAACAGGGAGGCCGCCTGGGGCCCGTAAGTTACACCTCCAGATGAGGCGGAACGGGAGTTGCAATTGCAGCTGGAGCATTTTGTGCAGGTAGAAGCCATTGATCTTTCGCTTTCTGCATGGAGCAAGACACCAAATCTTAGTATCTCGAACCCAAGGGCAACCATATCAAACCGCGATTCGTTCACGAACACGACACGCGAAGTGTGGAGTGGAAAGAGGAAAAGGTCCCACCGGGCGTGCCAGAATCTGTTCCCCGCCGAAAGACGCGACCGGGAAGTTGGGACGTTCGGGCCTGAACTTGAGGGCAGATGCTAATTGGTGCTATCCGTCCACCTCTCCGAAGATGCCAAGTTGATTTATGACACCGTGTATCGAAGGTTTAAACGGATGCAGTCGATATAGCAGACTTCATCAGATTCCCCCTCATTTGAGGGGTTTTTGATTGTGGGGACGCTCTTCCCTGCAGGCGCAAGCCCTGCAGTTAATTACGCTACTGCATCGCGGTAACCACTCTCTCCTTCTCCAGATGGTCACTTCGTGTCGTGTATGTTTGTTTTGTTTTTTGTTGCCCGTAGATTATATACAGAGACTAATTTATGTTGTCGTCCGTAGGGCGTGGATTAGTCCAAATCCGTATTTTCTTAGATTTGGGTTTGGGGTTTGGGTTTAAGGATACGTTAGTCTCATTTGAGACTAAGATCAACTTAAACGTTAGTTAAGAATATATTAGTCTAATTTTAGACTAAGATCTACTCAACGGGATCGTTTAGATTAAACAAAAGAGCATTTGGGCTCTGTTGTTTAGTTTAGGGACATTGCGGTCGATTACCAGTTTAAGGACATGGTGGTCCAATGTTAGTTTAAGGACATTACGGTCCAATGTTAGTTTAAAGACATTGCGGTCGAGGTTAAGGACATTGTTTCCCTCCGAAAGACGCGCAAGACAGACGTCTTGCCTGAGATTCGGGGCAGATGCAAATTGGTGCTATCCGTCCACCTCTCCGAAGATGCCAAGTTGATTTATGGCACCGTATATCGAAGGTTTAAACGGATGCGTCCGATGTAGCAGACTTCATCAGATTCCCCCTCGCTCGAGGGGTTTTTTATTATGGGGACGCTCTTCCCTACAGGCGCAAGCCCCTGCAGTTAATTACGCTACCGCACCGCGGTAACAACTTTCTCCTTCTCCATATGGTCACTTCGTGTCGTGGGTGTTTGTTTTGTGTTCGGTTGCCCGTGGATTGTATACAGAGACTAATTTATGTTATTGCCCGTAGGACGTGAATTAGTCCAAATCCGTATCTTTCTTAGATTTGGGTTTGGGGGGTGTTTAAGGATACGTTAGCCTTATTTTAGGCTAAGATCGACTTAAACGTTCCTTAAGGACACGTTAGTCTAATTTTAGACTAAGATCGACTCAACGGGTTAGTTTAGATCCGACAAGAGAACAGTTGGGGGGCTCTCTTGTTTAGTTTAGTGACATTGCGGTCGATAGGTAGTTTAAGGACGTTGCGGTCCAATGTTAGTTTTAAGACGTTGCGGTCAAGGTTAAGGACATCATGGTCCGTAAGCTTAAGGACCTCACAGTCCGATATTAGTTTTAAGACATCACGGTCAAGGTTAAGGACGTCATAGTCCATGAGTTAAGGGACCTCACAGTCCGGTGTTAGTTTTAAGACATCACGGTCAAGGTTAAGGACAACATAGTCCGGTATTTATTTTAAGACATCACGGTCGAGGTTAAGGACATCATAGTCCATGAGTTTTAAGACCTCACAGTCAAGGTTAAGGACATCATAGTCCGTGAGTTTTAAGACCTCACAGTCAAGGTTAAGGACATCATAGTCCGTGAGTTTTAAGACCTCACAGTCAAGGTTAAGGACATCATAGTCCGTGAGTTTTAAGACCTCACAGTCAAGGTTAAGGACATCATAGTCCGTGAGTTTTAAGACCTCACAGTCAAGGTTAAAGACATCATAGTCTGTGAGTTTTAAGACCTCACAGTCAAGGTTAGGGACATCATAGTCCGTGAGTTTTAAGACCTCACAGTCAAGGTTAAGGACATCATAGTCCGTGAGTTTTAAGACCCCACAGTCAAGGTTAAGGACATCATAGTCTGTTAAATGTGTGGTTGTCGGGACCCGTCACCTCTCCGAAGATGTTGAAGGATTACAATGACATATATCAGAGGAGTGAAGAGATGTACCCTCGAACCAAAGTGGATTAAGTGATCTGTAGTCCAATTTGGAACTAAGATCAATTAATTAAATTATGAGCACATTGGCTCAGTTAAGTCTGAATTGAGGACTTATGGCCAATTTGGGCTAAGTCCAATCAAGTTTGGAATATTGGCTCTTTGTTGGACCATTAGACATTTGTCTGGTTTCAGCCCACATTATTTAGCAATGCTAAATCAGAGTTTGAGGGCTCTGAAAACATTTTTATCTTTGATTTCCTCAATTTTGAGATTCATTTGGAGGAGAGACTTTTGCCTCAAGGAAATTAGCCAATTTGTCTAAAAGTAGTGTTAAACACTAAAGAACAACAGTGTTAAACACTGAAAATAAGATTATTAAATTAGTGTTAAACACTAGAGATGTGGTTCTCAAATTAGCCAATTTGGCTAAAAGTAGTGTTAAACACTAAGGAACAACAGTGTTAAACACTGGAAATAAGATTATCAAATTAGTATTAAACACTGGCAACAAAATTATCTGATTAGTGTTAAACACTAGAAAAGGGATGGGGTCACGTGGAAGCACGCGATAGCATCAAAAAGTGGGGCCAGATCCTTATTTTGTTCTCAGGATATTCAGCTAAGTGTTAAACACTTGAAAAGGGATGGGGTCACGTGGAAGCACGTGAGAGCATAAAAAAGTGAGGCCAGATCCTTATTTTGTTCTCAGGATATTCAGCTAAGTGTTAAACACTTGAAAAGGGATGGGGTCACGTGGAAGCATGTGAGAGCGCCTAAGAATGGTTCCGCGTTTGGATTTGTTCTCTTTTTTTTGTTTTAAGGGTCATGTGGGAGCACGTGGGGCATTGCCTCCGAGCTTTTTCCCTTCTCATTTTGGGGATCTTTTCAGTGGTCACGTGGGAACACGTGACCTTGATCCTCTTCATGCACAGAGATCTCTTTAGTCCCTTTTATTTTATTTTGAGAATTAAATTCTCTGTAGGGTTAAACCCTGATCATGATTTGGAGGAATTAAATTCCTATTATGAAAGAATTAAATTCTTATATAGGGTTAAACCTTAACTTTCTTTTTAGAGGAATTAAATTCCCATATATGTAAAAGAATTAAATTCTTGTATAGGGTGAAACCTTAATTTTGTTCATCTTGAAAGAATTAAATTCCTATATTTTCAGGAGAATTAAATTCTCATATAGGGTTAAACCCTAGTTTCATATCTTGGAGGAATTAAATTCTCAAAACTCAATTCCCCCTCTAAGTTTAGGATCTGCATGGCAGGATCTCGACCCGATGAGAATTAAATTCTTAACTTATGGGGAGATGTGCTCTGTGCAGATCTTCAACCAGAAGAAGAACTAAGTTCTTTTTTGTAGAAGAGTTAAACTCTTAGTTTGAGAATTATATTCTCTTTATTGAAGTTTTGATCCCCTTTCTTTTCTTACCTAGGGTTTTTCTTTGTAGAGAATTAAATTCTCCTCTCTTTTCTCTCTGAAATTTCAAGATTCCAAAACTCTTTATCCCCAAAAAACTCTTCTCAATTCTTCCTCTTGGCTCCTATTTATAGGAGAAGGAAAAGAATCAATTTATTTAGCAAATCTTTCATTGAAAGATTCTGTTTGTTTTCATAGCCAATATGAGTCTTTAGATCATTAAGTGAATTTTATTCACCGTTGGATTTTAAATCCAAAGATATCCTGTTTGTTATTTTCAGTAAGATTTAGGGGAAATCTTTCATTGTCTAAGATTTTTCCATAAATTGATGATTTTTAATCACCCTTGGATCTTTAATCCAACGGTCCCCATAATCCTTTTCTATTTGGAAAGATTTTTAGAGAAATTTAGAATTTTAATTCTATTAACTGTAAAGCTTTCAAAGCCTGTCACGTGCTGGAACGTGACCCTTGGTCACGTGTGAGCACGTGACCCTTGGTCACGTGTGAGCACGTGACCCTTGTTGAGGCATTTCCTAATTTTTAGAATCAAATTCTTTTAAGCTGTAAGGCTTTCAAAGCCTGTCACGTGCTGGCACGTGACCCTTCGTCACGTGTGAGCACATGACCCCTAATTGAGCCCTTTAACAACCGCTTGTTTATGTTGTTGTTTTAGCCAACACGTGTTTACACGTGACCATTGGTCACGTGTGAGCACGTGACACCTCGTTGAGGTATGTCCTTCAGACGTTTGTTATTTTATTTCTGTTTTAATTGTCACGTGTCAACACGTGACCGTTGGTCACGTGTGAGCACGTAATACCTTATTGAGGTAATTCCCGATTTTTAGAATTAAATTCTATTAAGCTGCAAGGCTTTTAAAGCCTGTCACGTGCTGGCACGCGACCCTTGGTCACGCGTGAGCACGTGACCCCCAATTGAGTCATCTTTCAGCTGTTTGCTTTTCGTTTCTGTTTGATGAAGTCTTAACCATCACGTGTCATCACGTGACCATTGGTCACATGTGAACACGTGATACCTCATTGAGGTGATTCCCGATTTTTAGAATTAAATTCTATTAAGCTGCAAGGCTTTTAACGCCTGTCACGTGCTGGCACGTGACCCTTGGTCACGCGTGAGCACGTGACCCCCACTTGAGTCATCTTTTAGCCATTTGTTTTCCTTTCTGCTTGATGGGGCTTTATCCATCACGTATCATCATGTGACCATTGGTCACGTGTGAACACGTGATATCTCATTGAGGTAATTCCTGATTTTTAATCAGGAAACAAATGCCCCCACAGCGTTGTTCTCACATGTCTGCACGTGAGTGCAATGCTGTCACTTTTGTGACCGTTGGATCCATCTAGGGAATAGGGGAGATGAAACGTTTTCCATCACATCCTATAAATGCAGGGGTCTCTTCAGAAGCGCCTCCACTCTTTCATTTTCTTCCTTTGCTAACTTTTTCCCTTTTGAGAATTTAATTCTCGTTCCTCAGAGCTTAGTTCTCTGTCTTGCAAATTTTCCAGAGTTTAACTCTGTTGAAAGATTTCCTTTCTTCAGGTAATGATCTTTGAACGAGTGAAGAACTTTCACAGAAATCACCACTGGATTTCAAATCCACACCAAGGGTTTTCCCTTTTGATCAAGAACCCATCTAAAAATAAACAGAAAACTATTTAATCTTCAAATAATAGATCTCTTAGGATTTCCTTGATCTTCAGAGGGCTAATGGCGGCGGTTGTCTTTCCCTTAGAATTAATTCCATCTCAAAAAGCTTTGGCTCTGAAAAATGTCTCTGGGTATTTAATTCCCCCATTTTTAACAAGGAATTTAATTCCTCTGAAGAACTCAGTTCTTCCCATAGGACTCTTTGGGTTTTCTTGCCCTGAGTTGTCTTCTTCACAACTAAGAAGAAGAAGTCTGCAATGTTGTTTTCTGGGAATTTAATTCCCTTGATTCTGTTCGATTTGTCACAGAGTCCAAGATGGGTTTATTTTGGGGGAATGTGTAGGGCCATTTGAAATTCATTGCTTATTTAATGAGAATCTTCCTTTTGTCTCATTATAATTGCTTTTCCTCATCATTAGGCAGCCGTCATCTTGATTTTGTGGGACCCATGTATTTTGTAACCAATGGTCTTATAAAATGAGTCCTCTGTCACTGTCTTTATATATATATATATACACACACACACATAATCACCGTTGACCTTGCTTTAACGATTTCCCCTTTCTTTATTTCAGGTACAATGATGTATGTTCCGTACTTCCCTTTCACTCGCTCGGAAGCCGCTTTTCCCCAATCACCATCTGACGAGGAGGTGATGGCAATGATCAGGGCTCACGACCTGAATTGCACCAACCTACTTTTGTGGGAGACCTGGTACAGTCACATCGTTCGGAGTCGCTGGAGTTTTCTTTGCGAAGTGTCGACGGAGCTGTTTCCCCCAATCAGAGCAAAGCACTGTTTGAATTTCAAAATTCAAAATTCGAAGCAACACTTCAGATTCTTTACGCTGCGCGCAACGCGCCATGTGTCAAAAGCTGATACATCAGCGCAGCGCCCAAGGCAGTGTTAGTGTATATGCCCTAGAGGCCATTACTGTATCATACTGGTTTGTATATTACTTAATGGAAGCTTGGGATATTCACCTTGTATATACAATCTTGCTCAAAATGGTAGTATGCTACCTGGTTTGTTTCTACTTCAATGTGTACATGTGTTTATTTTGCGTTATCACCTATACGCATTAGTGGAGCCCTTAGGATTTTTGCTTGATTACCAGCGTTGTGATGGCAGTCACACTAGTGGGGGCTGGGTAATCTATAAGCACATCCTTATGTAGGTCCCTAGTCGCAGGACTATCGAGATAGGGCATCGATACTCCGGAGTAGACTAGCGCATGCGCTTCTCATCCCAGTGTGGGAGACGGTCTGTCCCACAGCCGTCAGTACGTCGTGCTTGAGATAGTATGCGGGTGCTCGTTAGGTTACGAGTACACTGGATAGGACTCGTCGGGAACTGACTAGCTGGTCTTTATACATATCGTCAGTTATCAGTTCCCAGGTGATATGAGTACAGCTTAGTCCGCTGACTTGACACTGCCACTTTGCCTCGAGTGTGTTCCCACTGTACTTTGACCACTACCCTACCACAGCTCAAAGGAGTCGTGCAAACAGGTGGTAGTTGGGTGCAGTCCCGAAGCACTTGGAGGCAGTGGCGGTTAGACAGGATTCGTCTCTCCCGGTATTGGGAGTTGACATCACGCTGTGTCTAGGAGAGCCATTACACGAGTAGTCCCTGGCCAGGGCAAGCGAGATATACTGGTAGGCTTCTAGTGTTATCTCAGGGTGTTTTGGGCTTCACTCCAACACGACTTTTACCGCTATTGGGGGACTGACGTTTACCGCCCCCTAGGCCCGACATGCGATGTATCAGACGAACAGACCGGACTGTACGGAGAATGTCACATTCAGACTCAGTAGGAGTTCAGATGGGTTTTACCTCGTCGGTCTTCTTATCGACTTCTACCTAGAGACCGTTACGCACAGCTAGTGCCGCTTGCGGTCTGTGGTTAAACCCACTGCCAGCGTAGTGTCGGGTCTTTAGAGTCCCACACAGAGGGCTATTCGCCTCTGGGCAAAACGGAGTAGAGGTCGCATGGTTTTGCGCCAGGGTTCGTTCTCATCCGCGCACTTGTGCACGTTTGGAGTCCGGACGGATTATACTGGCTGGCTCTGGTTTGAGCCAGATACTGGTATATGTTTTGGGGTTGCTTTTATCTCTCAGTATTCTTGTTCCTCGGAACGAGAACGCAGGTGTGTATGCACAGATGCTTGAGGCGGAGGATGATGTCTTTCATTAAGGTTTCGGAACGGGTGCGTATGCACAGTTGACAGTCGTCATTTTCCAAACCCTAATAGATTTATGAAATATCAATTAATAATAGTAATTAAATGAAATAATGTTATGGTTGATTTTGTTGACTTGTTGACCATGGTTGACTTGTTGACCATGGTTGAATGTTGACCACCATCATTGCTTTACAAGGATACTCCTTGATTCTAGCTTACACTCATTTAATGAAGTGATGATAGTGGTCATTCCAAATACAACCATCAACTATTTTCATTTTGATTTATTATTATTAATTAGATAATTCATTTTCCTTTTGTTATGGTTGCAAGAGGAAAAGAGCTCATTCTATCATAATCATTCTCTCTCCTCATTTCATCTTCTTCTTCCTCAAGCTCAAGGAGAATCCTTCTCATGTGTTGAGAATCCCTCTCCTTGATAAGAAAGCACTCCATAGACACTCTCTACTCTCTCTAGGGTTCAAGGTTTAGCAAGCCGGAGATCCTAGTTCACTCAAAGTTCGAGGAAGAGCCCGAAGGTTGAACCCTCAGGTGGATCCATCTTTGACGGAAGAAGGCGACGAGGAGAGAACCATCAACCTCTACAAGTTTTCAAGAAGAAGGAATTCAAGAAAGGTATAACCATTTTGCCGAGTAGTTAAATCTCCTTTGCATGCTTGCTAGTTTAGTTTAGACACGATCCCGACCTTGTTTAGTCCATGTTGCTCTTCATGACAAATTTTGATTGTTATACCGTTTCCGCCTCCTCGTAAGTACCGGGGATGGCAACGTGGACTTACAGTGGTATCAGAGCCTAACTAAACTTAAACTAGCTTGGTAGCGAAGTGTATGGAAGTTCGAAACGGAAAAATCGCAAAAACCGGAAAAGCAAAACCCTAAGTTTCTGTCGAAATTTTTTGTGCTCTAAAAATAAAAAGATTCACTCCTAAAATCGGCTCAGGGTTTTGTGAGAACACCCACCAAAAACGACACCATGAAGCCTTCAAAACGCCGCGGATCCGCGGCCAAAGGCATGCCTTTGCCGCGGATCCGCCGCCATTTAGTGTGTTCATGTGGTCGGGTTTTGTGCAGTGTTCTTCTGGTAGGGTTTTGTGATTTTTCAGATGGTTTGTATGTACCCAGATTTTCCAGAAAAGAAATTTACTTTTGGGGTCCTATAAATCCGTATTTTTTTCGAACTTCGCTACACTTTGGCTATATTGGTTATATCTGTGATGTTTGAATGTATTGAACGTCGGCTAATTGCTATGTGATGATTAGCCGGGGTTATACATCTTTGTGATCTGTGTTGATGATGGTTTGTGTATATGAATGCGTTGGACTGTCGTGGGTGAATAGCCGGGGTGGATGTGAGACGAGTGTTTTCTTTTCATTCATTCATTGTAAATGTAAATTGATGTAATAATATTATTTGTATGGCCGCACAACCGGGTCGGGGTTGTAGCCGTCATTGTATAATTCTTTTTACTGTTTTTGCTCCTCGGATAGACCCGTAGAGGGGTGCACAAACTACCGGGTATCTCGAAGTGCCGAGTGGCCTACTCACGGCGTTGAGGGAGGTTGCTCCACTTCGGATATTTGGCGGGTAGTTTGCCGCACCCGTAGGGGTCTTGGGTGGGGTATTTGGCTATTCACCGCGACCGTGTAATCCGCTTTTCGTTGCAGGCTCGAAAGGATTGCGGATTCCTAGTATGTCCAATGTATTCATCTGTGATCTGTAATGTCTATCATTGCTTTCTATTTAGGCGTTGCTTATGTTTTTCAGCCGCGCTAGCCCAGCCCCCGCTCTGTCGTTAGTTAAGTAACCTAACGGGTGATGACGGGGCCCCGTGGCGAATGCATATGGCATAAGCGTACGTCATATTTTGGTTGTTTTCTGCAATGGTAGGATTAAATGATGGGACACATTAAAAGTACTAATGCAAGAATATCACGCATTAAAAGAACTAATGCAAGAAAAATAAACCAAGCTAAAATCGTTGGAACACTTTCGAAAAACCACTCGGTTCTTTTCAAAACTAACTTTTAAATGCGGAGTTTGAGCCACTCCTTATAAAAGCTATCTCGTTCCATCGATCATATCAAGTTCACTACATTCACGGTTTTACCAAAACCATTCGTAGCCCTCCGTCGTTTCGTATGAATATTCGATAGTATTCAAACTATGTTTGTTGACCTTCGTCAAGGCATAGTGATTGGTAGCTATTGGGTATTCATATGTAGCATAGATAGATGCGTTATTTTGGGACAATCGTATTACCTTGTTGACCTTCGTCAAGGGTATATACGGGTGGGTTCAAATTAACCGGGAAAATGACGGGAAGAACTTGACATATGACTTATGATTTGTTGACCTTCGTCAAGGTCATAAGAGCATGGGGCAAAAATCCACATCGGGAGTTTCATAAGTACTGAAATTTGCTAGATTTGCATACCATTTGGAGTGTGTCGATTATGGTAGGATTCCTTCATTTTCGTCACGCGATGATATTTGGATCCCGATCCTACTGTGAGTATATGCTATTCCTCGAAAAATTTCTCACTAAACGATCAATGCTATAAACCTAGTAGGTGTCCAGAAAGGTGTTAGCGGGGCTACGCCCCTAGGGAAAAGAGGTTCTTGAATTAAGGAACTTCGTGAAAGCGTTGGAAAACCTCCCTCGAAGTACCGTCACTGGCCTGGCTGAACGGTTAAGCAAGTATTGTGCGGTGGGATTGATCCCGGCTAATTCTTCCTTTGTGGTTTGAGGAGGGATTCGAGAAACAGTGGGAGCCATCCTGTTTAGACAAATTAAAAACCATTCTAAACTTGCAAGAGCATCGTGCTGAGTGTTCCTTCTCTCTCTCCTGCAGCGACCAATCAACATGACTGGACTTAAGTTACTCTTAGATAAAAACATACTGACAGGGCCAAACTACAAAGATTGGCTCAGGAATGTCAAAATGGCAATCACTTATGACAAGCTGGGGTATCTCCTTACCACCAAAGCTCCCCCCGTCCCAAGTCCCACCTCCAGCGTCGCGGATAAGGAAATCCGTAAGACTTGGGAGATTGATTGCGCGAAGGCCAAGTGCCTCGTACTTGCCTCTATGGACAACGAACATCAGAGGAGGCACGAGAATATGGACCTAGAATCCATATTTCTCCATACAAAAGAACTGTATGGAGAGCAGTCCCGTATCGCAAGATACGAGGTGTCGAAGAAGTTGTTTTCGGCAAGATTGGCCGTCGGATCATCGGTAGCGGAACATATGCTTAAGATGATTGGCTACATTGAGGAGCTCGCAGAACTTGGGACCACGTTGGAGAGTGAGCTCTATACGGACTTAGTTCTCCAGTCCCTTCCTTCCACTTACGCCCAGTTCATTCTGAATTTCAACTTGCAAGAAAAGGAAGTTGAACTTTCAGAGCTCCTCAACATGCTGAGGAGCACAGAGGGCACCCTACAGAAAAGTAGGGAAACACCCGCTTTGTTTGTAAGGGGATCATCTTCTTCTAGGTCCAAGGCGAGAGCCAAGGGAAAGAAGAAGAAAGCCCCCGCCAAACCAAGGGGCGGTGTTGGTAAAATGGAAAAGAAGGGAAAAGATAAGGCAACAATGTTGGCGGGGAAACTGGTGGGTAAAGAGGAATGCTTCTATTGTCACAAAAGTGGACACTGGAAGAAAGATTGCAAGGCTTGGAAAGCCAGGACACAGGAACTGAAGCAGGTTGCAGCTTCAGCTTCAGGTGTGTATGTTATTGAAAACTGTCTTTCGATAAACTCTACTTCCTGGGTATTGGATACCGGATCAGGATCTCATATCTGTAATTCTTTGCAGGCGTTGAGAAATCGTAGAGTTTTGAAGGCAGGTGACATGACCCTCAGAGTTGCAAACGGAGCTAGCATGGATGCTAAAGCCGTGGGGGACTATCACCTGGGAATGTCAGATGGACATGTTTTGGTTTTGCGTAATTGCTTTTTTGTACCCAACGCAACTTGTAATATCATTTCTGTATCTTTAGTTTCTAAAGAAGGTTATGAATTTGCGTTTATAAGAAATGTTGTAAACATTCACCTTAATCAAGTTCTGATTGGGTCAGGTACACTGAGTAATGGTATATACGTATTAAACCAACCACAGATTTTTAATGTCCAGAATACACACAAAAGAAAGTCTCCAGATATAAATCAGGCTTTCTTATGGCATTGTAGACTGGGTCACATCAATGAGACATGGTTGACTAAGTTACATAAAGAGGGATACTTGGATCCGTTCGAGTATCACTCTTATGCCACTTGTGAATCTTGTCTCATGGGAAAGATGACAAAGACTCCGTTCACTGGACACGGAGAAAGAGCGAGCTCGCTCTTGGGACTCATACACAGTGACGTGTGTGGTCCAATGTCTACACATGCGCGAAGCGGTTATTCATACTTCATTACTTTCACAGATGATTTCTCTAGGTATGGACATGTCTTCTTATTGAAGCACAAATCCGAGGCCTTTGAGAAATTTCGCGAATACAAGAATGAAGTTGAAAAACAAACAGGCAAAAGTATTAAGATTCTAAGATCGAATCGAGGTGGTGAATACTTGAGTGCCGAGTTCCTGGACTATTTAAAAGAGAATGGAATTCTCTCTCAGCGTACTCCTCCATACACTCCGCAACATAACGGTGTATCGGAAAGGAGGAATCGAACCCTATTGGATATGGTTCGTTCCATGATGAGTAAGGCTGAGTTACCGCGATCTTTCTGGGGTTATGCACTAGAAGCAGCTGCATATCTCTTGAACAAGGCTCCCACCAAGACTGTGCCTACCACTCCATATCAGATGTGGAGTGGGAAGAAACCCTGTCTTAAGTATCTTAAGATATGGGGATGTCCAGCTTTTGTAAAAAAGCAGCATGCGGACAAGCTCGAGGCACGTTCAGTACAGTGTAAGTTTGTGGGATACCCAAAGAACTCCAGGGGGTATATTTTCTATTCCGCCGAGGAACAAAAAGTTCTTGTTTCTCAACATGCCCGCTTCTTGGAAACTGAGTTTTTGGAAACACAGATAAGTGGGAGCGCAATAGAACTGGAAGAAATTCCAGAACCACAAGCTATTACTGAAAGCTTGGAAGAGCCAGTAGGTTCAAATGAACAGGACATTCCTACGCCACTCCGCAGAAGTAGTAGGCAGTCTCATCCGCCCGAGAGATACTACGGTTTTCTCATAGACGGGGATAGAGAGGATTGCATCATAGATTATGATGAGCCTACTAGCTTCCAGCAGGCCGTTCAGAGCGTTGACTCGGTAAAATGGCTGGATGCAATGCGGACCGAAATGGAGTCCATGTACACCAACAAAGTATGGACGTTGGACATTGCTCCAGACGGGGTAAAACCCGTAGGATGCAAGTGGATCTTCAAAAGGAAGATTGGTGTAGATGGACAGGTTGAGACCTATAAAGCTAGACTTGTAGCAAAGGGTTTCCGTCAAAGACCTGGTTTGGACTATGACGAAACCTTTTCTCCAGTGGCTATGCTGAAATCCATTCGGATCCTTCTTACCATTGCTGCCTTCCACGATTATGAGATTTGGCAGATGGACGTAAAAACCACTTTTCTAAATGGAAATTTAGAGGAGTGTGTCTATATGGATTAGCCAGAGGATTTCATTCAGAGTGGGAGCAGCGGAAAGGTGTGCAAGCTGCTTAAGTCCATCTATGGACTAAAGCAGGCATCACGGAGTTGGAACATCTGTTTTGATGAGACGGTCAAGGAATTTGGCTTTATCAAAAATCCAGATGAACCATGCATCTATTGTAGATTTGTAGCGAGAACTGTAGTATTCCTCGTTTTATACGTGGATGACATTCTCTTAATAGGAAATGACATTCCTATGCTACAATCTGTCAAGGGGTTCTTGTCGCACAGGTTCTCCATGAAAGACCTGGGTGATGCCACATACATCCTGGGGATCCGGATCCATCGTGATAGATCCAAGAGGATATTAGGACTTTCACAGTCCAGGTACATCGACACTGTACTGAAGAGATTCAGTATGGAAGATTCCAAGCGCGGTAACCTGCCGGCTTGTCACGGGATCACCCTCTCTAAAGAGATGTCTCCCAAGACTGATTTGGAGAGGGATCGCATGTCTATTATACCCTACGCTTCTGCGGTAGGCTCTATAATGTATGCGATGTTTTGTACCAGACCGGATGTAGCTTATGCACTGAGTGTAGTAAGCCGGTATCAGTCAAACCCTGGGAAGAAGCACTGGATAGCGGTAAAGAACATTCTCAAGTACCTGAGAAGGACTAAGGAGATGTTCTTGGTGTATGGCGGAAAAGACCTCCAGATCGAGGCCTTTGCTGACTCCAGCTTCCAGAGTGACAAAGATGATTCCAAGTCCATGTCGGGTTTTGTCTTTACCCTCAATGGAGGGGCGGTGTGTTGGAAGAGTTCCAAACAGGAAACCGTTGCAGACTCGACGATGGAAGCGGAATATATCGCTGCATCTGATGCCGCAAAAGAAGCAGTCTGGATAAGGAAGTTCTTGAAAGAACTTCAGGTGGTTCCGTCCATTGTTGATCCAATACCTCTGTATTGCGACAACAACGGGGCTATAGCTTTAGCAAAGGAACCCAGGTCCCATCAAAGATCCAGACACATCTTGAGGCGGTATCACCTGATCAGAGAGATCGTGGATCGCAAGGAGATCGAGGTACGGAGAGTTGCTTCAGAAGAAAACACTGCAGATCCATTCACCAAGGCCCTACCCCAGACTCAGTTTGAGCTGCTGATCGAGATGATAGGTCTTCGATACGCCAGTTCATGGCCTTAGTGCAAGTGGGAGATTGTTAGTGTATATGCCCTAGAGGCCATTACTGTATCATACTGGTTTGTATATTACTTAATGGAAGCTTGGGATATTCACCTTGTGTATACAATCTTGCTCAAAATGGTAGTATGCTACCTGGTTTGTTTCTACTTCAATGTGTACATGTGTTTATTTTGCGATATCACCTATACGCATTAGTGGAGCCCTTAGGATTTTTGCTTGATTACCAGCGTTGTGATGGCAGTCACACTAGTGGGGCCTGGGTAATCTATAAGCACATCCTTATGTAGGTCCCTAGTCGTAGGACTGTCGAGATAGGGCATCGATACTCCGGAGTAGACTAGCGCATGCGCTTCTCATCCCAGTGTGGGAGACGGTCTGTCCCACAGCCGTCAGTACGTCGTGCTTGAGATAGTATGCGGGTGCTCGTTAGGTTACGAGTACACTGGACAGGACTCGTCGGGAACTGACTAGTTGGTCTTTATACCTATCGTCAGTTATCCGTTCCCAGGTGACATGAGTACAGCTTAGTCCGCTGACTTGACACTGCCACTTCGCCTCGAGTGTGTTCCCACTGTACTTTGACCACTACCCTACCACGGCTCAAAGGAGTCGTGCAAACAGGTGGTAGTTGGGTGCAGTCCCGAAGCACTTGGAGGCAGTGGCGGTTAGACAGGATTCGTCTCTCCCGGTATTGGGAGTTGACATCGCGCTGTGTCTAGGAGAGCCATTACACGAGTAGTCCCTGGCCAGGGCAAGCGAGATATACTGGTAGGCTTCCAGTGTTATCTCAGGGTGTTTTGGGCTTCACTCCGACACGATTTGTACCGCTATTGGGGGACTGACGTTTACCGCCCCCTAGGCCCGACATGCGATGCATCAGACGAACAGACCGGACTGTACGGAGAATGTCACATTCAGACTCAGTAGGAGTTCAGATGGGTTTTACCTCGTCGGTCTTCTTATCGACTTCTACCTGGGGACCGTTACGCACAGCTAGTGCCGCTTGCGGTCTGTGGTTAAACCCACTGCCAGCGTAGTGTCGGGTCTTTAGAGTCCCACACAGAGGGCTATTCTCCTCTGGGAAAAACGGAGTAGAGGTCGCATGGTTTTGCGGCAGGGTTCGTTCTCATCTGCGCACTTGTGCACGTTTGGAGTCCGGACGGATTATACTGGCTGGCTCTGGTTTGAGCCAGATACTGGTATATGTTTTGGGGTTGCTTTTATCTCTCAGTATTCTTGTTCCTCGGAACGAGAATGCAGGTGTGTATGCACAGATGCTTGAGGCGGAGGATGAGGTCTTTCATTAGGGTTTCGGAACGGGTGCGTATGCACAGTTGACAGTCGTCATTTTCCAAACCCTAATAGATTTATGAAATATCAATTAATAATAGTAATTAAATGAAATAATGTTATGGTTGATTTTGTTGACTTGTTGACCATGGTTGACTTGTTGACCATGGTTGAATGTTGACCACCATCATTGCTTTACAAGGATACTCCTTGATTCTAGCTTACACTCATTTAATGAAGTGATGATAGTGGTCATTCCAAATACAACCATCAACTATTTTCATTTTGATTTATTATTATTAATTAGATAATTCATTTTCCTTTTGTTATGGTTGCAAGAGGAAAAGAGCTCATTCTATCATAATCATTCTCTCTCCTCATTTCATCTTCTTCTTCCTCAAGCTCAAGGAGTGTCACGCCCCGCTTCCCAGAGTACGCAAGATTGGGCACGTGACATAGCCAACCATGCTACCTGTGGGTAGGAAGTATCCATCCACAGTCACATTACGGTTGTAAGGTTATCAAGAACAAAATAATAAACTAATCTAATACATGTCCAAATCCATAATAACAAGAATCAATAAACAATAAGTGCGGAAGCTAATGATCCAATACAATAATGGAAAGGTACGTCCCATAATGCGGGATCGAACCTGGAAATAAAATGCAATAAATGAACTAACCACTGCAGAACTCACAAATCAGCCTGCTGGCTGAAGTACTCCTGCTCGGTCAGCGACAGTGGTAAAGAATCTGGGCCATGCAAAACCCAGACGTCAGCGCGTCATGATATCAAGTATATAGCATAAACATGGTAATAAACAATGCAAGCATGAACATGAATAAAGCAGCAATAAGAAGTAATAACCAGGGTAATGTGCAGTAGTGACTAAACTGTCCTATCAGGTTTTCTACTCTATAGTCTTTGAAACCAATTGATGAATCGTCGATGTAACTCAATAGTATCCCGTGCGTGCCCGGGACCACGGTCATAATTCTCGGGGCTGAATCCGAGACGTGCCGCTAAGCAGTAAAAGGTAGTAGGATAGATGAGTGATGTCAGCATCAACACTCCGGAGCTGGCCAAGCCCGTAAGACTGATCAGAACAATGTATCGAACTGTTGAGTTACAAGTCGGTTTCACCTTTGATTTCCCCATACCCCCAAACTAAGTATGTCAGTCAGGTATTCAGTAGTCAAGGACTAATGCCAACACAAGTCAAATAAAGGTAGGTCTGTCTGGATCGACAGCAGGAATGGTTAGGTTTGTCGGCATTAGGCATAAGATCAGGTAACAGGTCAGGTTACTTTCAACAGGTAGAGTCGATATGTACAGGGTGTTGTGTCCGGTGTATCAGTACATGTGTCAGGTGTAGCAGTACATGTGTCAGGTGTATCAAGATCGGTCAATATGTATCGCAATCGGGTATATGATGATAACAGGTATAGTAACAAATAATGAACAGTAGCAGGAATCAGTAAATAACAAATATTATTCTATGTGAACACAGTGATGTTTGTATTTTCATATTAATCCGGTTCACGCACCTTTGAGGTGCAAAAGCCACAAGACGAGCAATATCGATAATATACGCAATGGAGTTACATGAACTTAAACTAAGCATAATAATAGTTACAAGGATGATTTACTTGGTTTGATTAATTAAGTATGAATTAATAGCAGACCGGTTAAAGCGAGCAATGATTTCATTGATTTAAAGTTACGGATAATCGTGGCTAGAAATTCTAAGTTATAACAGGTATCGATGTTATATTAGTTGTGTGGTTATAATATGATGATAAAGTTGTAGCATGTTAAGCAAGTATTCAAATACTTGCCTCGGCGGTTCCGCAAACCGAAACACGGATGCGGTGTCGGTAGAAACCACGATACGGAAGCACGGGCCACGGATCGAGTCCCAACAGAGGTCAACGGAATCACACGGACCAGGGCTTCTCTGGAGCGTCGGGTTCGTCAGACGGCACGGTCGGATCCGGCAGCAAACAGAACAACAAAGTTAGCAAACAAACTACGCATCCAAACTACGGAACAGCGGAGGGATTGTACCAAGAGGAAGCGCAAGGGAAACTCACCAAGAAGATACAGGGTGCAAACACGATGGCTCGACGGCACTGGATCGCCGGCGAAGCGACGGCGGCGGCTGCAGCAAGGATGGAGGCTTCGGGTGTGCGCGGAATAGGGTGCTGCGGCGAGTGGGGAAGAGTGTGGTCGGCACTGGTGGTCGTGGGAGAGAGGGATGTGGTCGGAGGTGGTGTCGACGGGGTCGCCGGCACGTTTCTCCGGCGAACAGCGAAGGTGCAGGCGTTGGGTGAGGGGTTGGCTGCAGGTCGGTGGTCTGGCGAGGGTGGAGGGAAGGCGACGACGAAGATGCGACGAAGAGGAGGAGAGGGAGTCGCGGCGTCGTCGGCGGCTGGAGGCGACGTCGACGACGAGGCCCTGCAGGTTGGAGGCGAGGCCGGGCTGCGCGCAGGTGCGGGCGAGAGGAGGAAGGAGGGAGGAGGAAGGCGCGGTTGACGCGGAGGCGTCGCAGGCGGCGACGGCGAGGTCGCGGTGGCGACGGTGATGAGTTCTGCGGTGAGCTAGGGTTAGGGTTGAGGGGTTTCGCGTTGAGGAAGATGGGTTAAGGAGGCGGCTGTTGCATGGGGGTTAAATACGAGAGGAGAGAGAGAGAGATAGGAGAGAGAGAGAGAGATTTGAGAGAGATTCGTGAGGATGAGAGAGAGAGACTGAGGGAAAGAGAGAGATAGAGAAAGAGATGGAAATGAGGGGGCCCACGAGCAAATGGAGCCACGCGATTGGCTGCAGGAGGTAGGGAGAAATATTTGAGAATGATTTGAGGAAGAAATTTGCGTAGATTTTCTGTTAGAAAGATTAGAATGTAAATAAATATATATTCGATATTAAATTTAAATGGGCCATTTTGGCGCAAAATGAAACATTTCCAAATCGCGCCCGGGTTGCGCCCAAAGGTTCCAAATTCAAATTATATGATTTTAAGCAGGTTCCAAATTTTGAAAAGAGGTGTTTAATGATTAAAATGCATGCCCCCAAGTCGGACACTTGTACGCGCGCGTAGTCGTCCAAACTTGCCTGTTTAGCCAAACGGAACGGAATCTCGACACGCGGATGCTACCACGCGACTAGTGGCGACGAGTAGGCCAACATGGACATCTTAAATTTCATTTTCGGAGTTAAAAATTGTTATGTGCCAAAATAACTTAACCGGGTAAAATTTAGCAATAAACACCAGAAAATCAGTAAAATTGGAAAGAGCAATAAATAACCCTCAACTAGTAATATACATAGTATTATTGGGCTCGGGTGTTACATCATACCCAACTACAAAAGAATTTCGTCCTCGAAATTCCAAGAACACAAGATAGCTAACTACTGGAAAGGATGAGGGAATTTCTACCGGATCTCGTCTTCTCGCTCCCAAGTAGATTCTCCATGCGATCGGTTACCCCAAGAAACTAGCACAAGAGGGATAACCTTGTTCTTAAGAACCTTTTCGCTTCGATCCTTGATCTCGACTGGTCGCTCCTCAAAAGTCAGGTCCTCCCGAACGGTCAACTCCGAGTGATCCAAAACATGGGTCTCATCACGAACATACCTCCGTAGTTGAGAAACATGAAATACATCATGAACTCCTGCTAATGATAGTGGTAATGCCAACCGGTACGATACCTCTCCGACACGCTCCAATATCTCGAAGGGTCCAACGAATCGGGGACTAAGCTTTCCCCGACTTCCAAAGCGAATCACCCCTCTAGTCGGTGATATCTTCAGGAATACCAAATCGCCCACGGCGAACTCTAGAGGTCTTCTTGACGTGTCGGCCCAACTCTTCTGTCTGTCTTGAGCTGCCTTCATATGCTTTCTGATTGTATTCACTTTCTCGACTGTCTGCACTACCAAATCTGGTCCTAGTAACCTTCGTTCACCAACATCATCCCAACAAACCGGCGAACGGCACTTACGACCATACAGTGCTTCAAACGGGGCCATCTGAATAGTTGCTTGGAAGCTGTTGTTGTATGAAAACTCCACCAGGTATAGATGATCCTCCCAAGAACCTTTGAAGTCTAACATGCAAGCCCTCAACATATCTTCAAGGGTCTGGATCGTTCTCTCAGATTGTCCATCAGTCTGGGGATGATAAGCTGTGCTGAACTTCAACCGAGTCCCCAAACTTTCTTGTAAACTCCTCCAAAAGTGTGACAGGAACCGAGTGTCCCGGTCGGACACGATGCTTACCGGTACTCCATGCAATCTGACAATCTCCTGCATGTATCGCTCTGCCAAAGTCTCCGTAGATTGACCAACTCGAAAAGGAATAAAGTGAGCTGCTTTGGTCAACCGATCGACAATCACCCATACAGCATTGTTGCCTTTTGGACTCCGCGGTAAAGCTGTCACGAAATCCATGGTTATATGTTCCCACTTCCATTGAGGAATCGGAAGTGGTTGCAACAAACCAGCAACCCTTTGGTGTTCAGCCTTGACTTGCTGACATACCAAGCACTTAGCCACGAAGCGAGCGATTTCCCGTTTCATACCTTCCCACCAGAAATGCTGTCGAATATCTCGGTACATCTTTGTCCCTCTTGGATGTACAGAGTAAGCTGAACTGTGTGCCTCCTTCATAAGCTCTTCACGCACATCTCCTTTTGGCACACACACACGGCTACCATATCTCAACGAACCATCTTCATGGATCAGTAGATCGGTTCGTAGTCCGGCTCCAATCTGTTCTCGAAACTTTTGCAGTCTAGGATCCTGCGATTGCGCCGCTTTAATCTTCTCAACTAAGGACGATTGTACTTGTAACTGCATCAACTGTCCTGTAGCACGCGGTAGCACAACCTCCAAGTCAAATCTCCGAAACTCCTCAATGATCTCTCTCTGTGCAGTCAATAACTGAATTGCTGGTAACCGACTTAGCGCATCTGGCACGACGTTAACCTTTCCCGGATGGTACTTAAGATCAAGGTCGTAGTCGGCCATCAGCTCCAACCATCTGCGTTGCCTCATGTTTAACTCCTTCTGAGTGAGCACATATTTCAAACTCTTATGATCCGTGAAGACTTCAACTCTCTCGCCCAGAAGGTAGTGTCTCCAAATCTTCAGGGCGAAGATCACGGCTGCAAGCTCCAAGTCGTGAGTCGGATAGTTCTTCTCATGAGTCTTCAGCTGTCTCGAAGCGTAAGCGACGACTTTCCCATTCTGCATCAAAACACATCCCAATCCTTTTCCAGATGCGTCGCTGTGAATCACTAGTCCTCCTGAATCATCCGGTACGGTTAGGATAGGGACGGTTATCAGCTTCTGCTTCAACGTTTCGAAGGCCAATGCACATCCATCTGTCCAAACAAGCGGTACCTCCTTACGCGTAAGCTTGGTTAACGGCTCAGCTAAACGAGCGAAGTTCTCCACAAATCTTCTGTAGTAACCGGCGAGTCCAAGAAAACTTCTTATCCCTGCAACATTCTTTGGAACAGGCCAATCTCGAACTGCTGCTATCTTCTCGGGATCAACGGCGATTCCATCGCCTGACACGACATGCCCCAGAAACCTCACTTCTTCCAACCAGAATTCGTACTTACTCACTTCCGCAAATAACTTCTCTTGTCTCAGCGTCGGCAGTGCGATCCTTCTTCTTCACTAAGAGAACTGGAGTTCCCCACGGTGAGTTGCTGCTTCGAATCCATCCCTTCTCGAGTAATTCACTCACTTGTTTCTTAACTCCCCCCAACATTACTGGTGCCATTGGATAGTCAGTTTTTGATACTGGCGTTGCACCAGGAGTAAGGTCAAACGCAAACTCCACCTCTCGCTTCGGTGGTAAGCCCGAAATGTCTTCAAACACATCCATAATGTCGCGGACGACTGCCGGCTCTTCATCACTCTCCCCTACCATAGCCGCAAGAACACTGTTCGTCGGCCTAGCCCTAAACTCGACTGGCCCGACAGAATCTCTTTCTCCAATGAAAGTGAACTTAGGATGTCCGGGAATCTGGAATTACCTTCCTTGCCCTACAGCCAATGTGGGCGTGGAAAGTGCCAGGAAAATCCATCCCCAAGACAACCTCGTAGCTGCTCGTATCTATCACCAAGAAGTCTGCAAAAAGCTCCCGTCCGCAAACAACAACTGTACGATCTCTACTATCCTTACTAGCTATAATTTTCCCATTCCCAGTGTGTATGTCCCATAAACTAGACAGGGTCGTGCAGTTGATCGAGTGTGTAGTTATAAATTTGGATGACATAAACAATGGGGTGCTCCGAAATTAAGTAATGCCAAAGCGGGAAAACCATGAACGAGTAAATTACCTGCAACCAATTCTCCCGATGCCTTAGCTTCTTCCGTTGTCAACACGAACGCTCGAGCCTGCTGTGGTCCTTGAGTAAGCGGTTCCTGTCCTTGGAACGGTCCTTGCGGAGGCTTCTGTGTATCATCCTTTGTGCGAGGCTTCGACGGACAAGCATCAACGGTGTGATCTGCCGCTCCACATCTAAAACAAAGTCCCAGCCTCAAACGACACTCCCTTCGCACGTGTCCGAGTTTATGGCAGTAACTACAGATCACGCTGCCCTTCCGATCACCCATACTTGTTTTCTTCATTGGTGCCACGCTGCGCCTGTTCACTGGAATACGTCTACGTACGGACGTGGGGTCCATTGTAAATGCTGGTTCCAGCTCGAGTTGTTCCTTTAGTTTCTCCATCAATCCCCTTATCACTTTTTGCCTGGCGGCTAAGACCGCATGCCCTGGGTCCATCTTCAAATTCTGATCGGCCATATTCCTGGAAATCAAAGTACCCACATTAGCATGATGATAGTTTTCGAGTATAGATCAAGGCTAGAACTCCAAGATACTTAAATAGAGTGCCGCATTGTAGCTATGCCGCGGTATCATAGCCGCAATTACTTAACTCCACCCAAGTCGCCTAAGTCCTAGAGATAACAAGAAATTAGGTTTTTGAGTTGACAAATGCAAAGTAAGTTTGCACGTCGACATGATCCGGAAGAATGATTCAAGGATAGTAAAACGGTCAAAGTGGCAGGACATGTTTCCTAATCACGGGTATTCTGATTCATGTATCGGGTGCAATACCCAACTACAAGAATCAACCCAATTAACCTATGGCTCTGATACCAAAAGAACCATGTCACGCCCCGCTTCCCAGAGTACGCAAGATTGGGCACGTGACATAGCCAACCATGCTACCTGTGGGTAGGAAGTATCCATCCACAGTCACATTACGGTTGTAAGGTTATCAAGAACAAAATAATAAACTAATCTAATACATGTCCAAATCCATAATAACAAGAATCAATAAACAATAAGTGCGGAAGCTAATGATCCAATACAATAATGGAAAGGTACGTCCCATAATGCGGGATCGAACCTGGAAATAAAATGCAATAAATGAACTAACCACTGCAGAACTCACAAATCAGCCTGCTGGCTGAAGTACTCCTGCTCGGTCAGCGACAGTGGTAAAGAATCTGGGCCATGCAAAACCCAGACGTCAGCGCGTCATGATATCAAGTATATAGCATAAACATGGTAATAAACAATGCAAGCATGAACATGAATAAAGCAGCAATAAGAAGTAATAACCAGGGTAATGTGCAGTAGTGACTAAACTGTCCTATCAGGTTTTCTACTCTATAGTCTTTGAAACCAATTGATGAATCGTCGATGTAACTCAATAGTATCCCGTGCGTGCCCGGGACCACGGTCATAATTCTCGGGGCTGAATCCGAGACGTGCCGCTAAGCAGTAAAAGGTAGTAGGATAGATGAGTGATGTCAGCATCAACACTCCGGAGCTGGCCAAGCCCGTAAGACTGATCAGAACAATGTATCGAACTGTTGAGTTACAAGTCGGTTTCACCTTTGATTTCCCCATACCCCCAAACTAAGTATGTCAGTCAGGTATTCAGTAGTCAAGGACTAATGCCAACACAAGTCAAATAAAGGTAGGTCTGTCTGGATCGACAGCAGGAATGGTTAGGTTTGTCGGCATTAGGCATAAGATCAGGTAACAGGTCAGGTTACTTTCAACAGGTAGAGTCGATATGTACAGGGTGTTGTGTCCGGTGTATCAGTACATGTGTCAGGTGTAGCAGTACATGTGTCAGGTGTATCAAGATCGGTCAATATGTATCGCAATCGGGTATATGATGATAACAGGTATAGTAACAAATAATGAACAGTAGCAGGAATCAGTAAATAACAAATATTATTCTATGTGAACACAGTGATGTTTGTATTTTCATATTAATCCGGTTCACGCACCTTTGAGGTGCAAAAGCCACAAGACGAGCAATATCGATAATATACGCAATGGAGTTACATGAACTTAAACTAAGCATAATAATAGTTACAAGGATGATTTACTTGGTTTGATTAATTAAGTATGAATTAATAGCAGACCGGTTAAAGCGAGCAATGATTTCATTGATTTAAAGTTACGGATAATCGTGGCTAGAAATTCTAAGTTATAACAGGTATCGATGTTATATTAGTTGTGTGGTTATAATATGATGATAAAGTTGTAGCATGTTAAGCAAGTATTCAAATACTTGCCTCGGCGGTTCCGCAAACCGAAACACGGATGCGGTGTCGGTAGAAACCACGATACGGAAGCACGGGCCACGGATCGAGTCCCAACAGAGGTCAACGGAATCACACGGACCAGGGCTTCTCTGGAGCGTCGGGTTCGTCAGACGGCACGGTCGGATCCGGCAGCAAACAGAACAACAAAGTTAGCAAACAAACTACGCATCCAAACTACGGAACAGCGGAGGGATTTTACCAAGAGGAAGCGCAAGGGAAACTCACCAAGAAGATACAGGGTGCAAACACGATGGCTCGACGGCACTGGATCGCCGGCGAAGCGACGGCGGCGGCTGCAGCAAGGATGGAGGCTTCGGGTGTGCGCGGAATAGGGTGCTGCGGCGAGTGGGGAAGAGTGTGGTCGGCACTGGTGGTCGTGGGAGAGAGGGATGTGGTCGGAGGTGGTGTCGACGGGGTCGCCGGCACGTTTCTCCGGCGAACAGCGAAGGTGCAGGCGTTGGGTGAGGGGTTGGCTGCAGGTCGGTGGTCTGGCGAGGGTGGAGGGAAGGCGACGACGAAGATGCGACGAAGAGGAGGAGAGGGAGTCGCGGCGTCGTCGGCGGCTGGAGGCGACGTCGACGACGAGGCCCTGCAGGTTGGAGGCGAGGCCGGGCTGCGCGCAGGTGCGGGCGAGAGGAGGAAGGAGGGAGGAGGAAGGCGCGGTTGACGCGGAGGCGTCGCGGGCGGCGACGGCGAGGTCGCGGTGGCGACGGTGATGAGTTCTGCGGTAAGCTAGGGTTAGGGTTGAGGGGTTTCGCGTTGAGGAAGATGGGTTAAGGAGGCGGCTGTTGCATGGGGGTTAAATACGAGAGGAGAGAGAGAGAGAGATAGGAGAGAGAGAGAGAGATTTGAGAGAGATTCGTGAGGATGAGAGAGAGAGACTGAGGGAAAGAGAGAGATAGAGAAAGAGATGGAAAGGAGGGGGCCCACGAGCAAATGGAGCCACGCGATTGGCTGCAGGAGGTAGGGAGAAATATTTGAGAATGATTTGAGGAAGAAATTTGCGTAGATTTTCTGTTAGAAAGATTAGAATGTAAATAAATATATATTCGATATTAAATTTAAATGGGCCATTTTGGCGCAAAATGAAACATTTCCAAATCGCGCCCGGGTTGCGCCCAAAGGTTCCAAATTCAAATTATATGATTTTAAGCAGGTTCCAAATTTTGAAAAGAGGTGTTTAATGATTAAAATGCATGCCCCCAAGTCGGACACTTGTACGCGCGCGTAGTCGTCCAAACTTGCCTGTTTAGCCAAACGGAACGGAATCTCGACACGCGGATGCTACCACGCGACTAGTGGCGACGAGTAGGCCAACATGGACATCTTAAATTTCATTTTCGGAGTTAAAAATTGTTATGTGCCAAAATAACTTAACCGGGTAAAATTTAGCAATAAACACCAGAAAATCAGTAAAATTGGAAAGAGCAATAAATAACCCTCAACTAGTAATATACATAGTATTATTGGGCTCGGGTGTTACAAGGAGAATCCTTCTCATGTGTTGAGAATCCCTCTCCTTGATAAGAAAGCACTCCATAGACACTCTCTACTCTCTCTAGGGTTCAAGGTTTAGCAAGCCGGGGATCCTAGTTCACTCAAAGTTCGAGGAAGAGCCCGAAGATTGAACCCTCAGGTGGATCCACCTTTGACGGAAGAAGGCGACGAAAGAGAACCATCAACCTCTATAAGTTTTCAAGAAGAAGGAGTTCAAGAAAGGTATAACCATTTTGCCGAGTAGTTAAATCTCCTTTGCATGCTTGCTAGTTTAGTTTAGACACGATCCCGACCTTGTTTAGTCCATGTTGCTCCTCATGACAAATTTTGATTGTTATACTGTTTCCGCCTCCTCGTAAGTACCGGGGATGGCAACATGGACTTACAGGCAGCGTGGACAATCAGAACAGAGCTCTATTTAAAACAAAATTAAAGGAAGCAACGCTTCAGTTGCGCAAGCACTGCGCTGCGCGACACGTGTCGGCAAAGATGCGCAAGCGCAGTTGCGCTGCACCGTGCGCTGAGCGACACGTGTCCGCGCAGATGCGCTAGCGCAGTTGTGCTGCGCTTTGCGCTGCATGACACGTGTCAGCGCAGTTGCGCAAGCGCAGTTGCGCTGCGCTCTGCGCTGCTTGATACGTGTCATGCACTGGGGCGTTTGCGCCAAACAGAATTAAATTCTAGCAAGATTTTTCTGTTCTTGTTAAAACAAGAAGATTGCCTTCTGTAAAATAGAAACCCTTGGATCAAAGATCCAACGGTGGGGAAAATTCCCCAAATCACTCAGAGAAAGATCTCTTTAACAAATTTATGGGCACTATATAAAGGCCCCTAGATCCCAAATCAAAGGCATCAACATTGTGAGAAATCAAGAACTTCAAACAGAGTGAACTCTGAAGAAATTTCAAGAAGAAAAAGGTAAAAGACCTTTAAGATAGAAGAATTTCTTCTAATAGATCATTGACCTAAGAACAAGATCAATGATCTTCAATAAAATAACAAAAAAATAGTGCTTTGCACTTATGAACCATTGGATCTCTGAGATCAAGAAAAATAAGAAACACTTGTTTTCTTTGATCTAAATTGGATCAAGAAATCAAACAGTGCTTTGCACTCTTTTTTATGAACCATTGGTTCTGGAATCTAAAAGATCCTCAAGTTAATAGTGCCTTGCACTTGCAAAACTGCGCTGTTGAACTCTTGGGTTGGCGCAAGACACCAGAGAGCGCCAGGTGTCAGCATCTGAACCATTTGCGCTATGCGCTTTTGAAATAGAGCCTTGCTCTCTGAAATTGGCGCAACTCACCACAGCGCGCCACGTGTCAGCAGCGCAAGCGCAGCGCACTGCGCTTGCATGACACGTGTCCTCACCACAAGCGTTTGCGCTCTTTGATTGGCGCAAAGCGCCTGACAAATGCAATGCATTTCTTTTGCTGAAGGGCCAGGCCTAAATAAAAAAGACCTAGTAAACCAAAATAAATTGCAAAGCAATAAATGGGAAGAGCCCAGGTAAAATTGATGCTCTGCATCTTTTATAAAAAAGGGCAGAGCCCAAGTAAAATTGATGCTCTGCATCATTTATAAATGAGCAGAGCCCAAAACAAATTGATGCTCTGCATCCTTTATGGGCAGAGCCCAAACAAAAATAAAAAGTAGTGCAATGCATTATTTAAACACGGGCAAAGCCCTAGCACAGGTCTAATAGACCAAAAACAAATAAAAGCGTCGAATATTTTTCAACTGGACTTAGCCCAATCATGGCCGTAAGTTCTCAAATTAAATTGACTGAGCACAGCTGCTCTCTTAAATCAATTTACGACCAGTTCGAGGGTACATCTACGAACTCCTTTGACTCCTATTGTTGTAATCCTTCAACGACGTCAGAGAGGTGACGGGTCCCGACGACCACACATCAACACGGACCGTGGGGTCCTTAAACTCATGGACTTAAGCGTCCTTAAACTAAAACACGGACTGTGGGGTCCTTAAACTCATGGACTTAAGCGTCCTTAAACCCATGGACTGCAATGTCCTTAAACTACCAATGGACCACCAAGTCCCTAAACTGGAAAATGGACCGCAACGTCCTTAAAATACCTATGGACCACTACGTCCCTAAACTGGAACAGTAGAGCCTCCAATTGCTCTTTTGCCGGATCTAAACGATCCCGTTTAAGTTGATCTTAGCCCCAAACACGGCTAACATATCCTTAAACATTCAAATGGACTATAAAACTCCAGATCAATTTTGGTTCAAGGGTACATCTCTGAACTCCTCTGACACCTATCGTTGTAATTCTTCAACGACGTCAGAGAGGTGATGAGTCCCGACGACCATATATTAAATGGATTACCACGTTAAGTTGATCTTAGTCTCAAACAGGACTAACGTATCCTTAACGAATGTTTAAGTCGATCTTAGCTTAAATATGGCTAACGTATCTTTAAAGTAAAACACCAAACCCAAATCTAAGTAAATATGGACTTGGACTAATCCACGTCCTACGGACGACGACATAAATTAGTCTTCGTATACAATCCATGGGCAACCACAAACAAAATAAACACACACGACATGAAGTGAAATTATGGAGAAGGAGAAAGTTGTTACCGCGATGCGGTAGCGTAATTAACTGCAGGGGCTTGCGCCTGCAGGGAAAAACGTCCCCACAATCAAAAACCCCTCAAGCGAGGGGGAATCTGATGAAGTCTGCTACATCGGCCGCATCCGTCTAAACCTCCGGTACACGGTGCTATAAATCAACTTGGCATCTTCAGAGAGGTGGACGGATAAAACCATATAGCATCTGCCCCGAATCTCAGGCAAGACGTCTTCACGTCGTCGCCGTCTTTCGGAGGGGAACGGATTCTGGCACGCCCGGTGGGACCTTTTCCTCTTTCCACTCCACACTTCGTGTGTTGTATTCGCGAACGAATCACGGTTTGTTAATGGTTGCCTTCGGATTTTAAGTTACTAAGATTTGGTCTTTTGCCTGGCGCAGAAATCAAGCATCGATGGCCTCTACCTGTTCGAAGTGCTCTAACTGCAGCTGTAGCTCGCATCCGGCCTCAACTGGGGGCGTAACCTACAGGCCCCAAGCGGCCTCTTTGTTCACCATGCCCGGAGCAGATTACTCAAGCCACCACGGGGTTGTTTTTCGGAACTATGCTTCCGCCAACAAGCTTCAACACCCCCGTGCCCGTACAAGAAGCTCCTAAGAAGTCGGTCTTCGATCGAATTTTAGTTACTGCGGCCCCTCTCAACGGGTCGCCCAACACCAGTGCCTCGGTCTTCTTCAGACTGGGCCAAAACTCCTGCGGGCCCACAATGAAGCTTGCAGTCCCGAAAAAGGTTATTCCAAAAAGAATAGCCAAACCTGCTCCTGACGTCGTCAAGGCGGCTTCTCCTGCTAAGAGATCGGTCTTTACAAGATTGACCGTCCCAACTCCCACTCCTGCTCTTGCTGCTCAAAAGACATCAGTCTTCAATAGGCTGACGCCGGCAACAGCCCCACACCTGAACAAGAGGCAAGAAGAAGCTGTTTCTGTCTCTGAACCAATACCGACGACTCGTCATGCCCGACGACGCCACTGGCGCCGGATAAGGAAGACTGGTGGCAACTCCCCTTCTGGGATAACTCCGCCAGCTCCGACGGTGGAAGTTAACGCTGCTATTCCAACCGGGAACAGCTTTGAGCTGTAGAATAGGGTACGCAGAAACTCACCAACTGCGGTCCTTAAAAGATCTCCTCCACCGGTAGAGACCGCCGTGGAGGCAGAAAAACCGGAGTAGCCTCCTCAATCGCTGTCCTCCAGTATTTACAAGACATGGCGACGAGTCCGAGAATCTGTGATTGATCCTAATTTCGCTCGCCAACACAAGAAGTCGAAAGGTCGGCAAGAAGAAAATTCCCCGATCAAGCAGCGGAAGGTGACGACCACTTGGGTGCCCAAAGTAACGGTTCCCTTGACTTCAACGGCCCATAAGAGAAGAAGGCCGGAGAAAGTCCTTACGCCGACGGCAAATATTAAAGGTGGTGAACCTAAACGCCCTAAGTCCGGGGGCATCATAGTGCATACCGTCTACATGGCGTCCGGCAAAGAGGACAGTCGCATATCAACAGGTCATAAACCGCTTACGCGATCGGTGACCAAAGCGCAGGAGCAGCAGCAGAAGCTCCAAGAGATGATGAACTCTATGGCCGCACTTACTGGGCCAAAAGAAAGCCCTGAAACGTCCTCAGACGAACGTCAGGAACAAGAAACTGACACTGAATTCCTTCGTCGCATATTGGAGAAGAAGGATAAATAGGCTGCGGAACAAGCAGCCAACATAAAGAAAATGGCCCTCCTGTTCTAGGACATGGTGGGTATGATGATTCAACAAGATCCCCTGCTGAAGATCCTCCGATCATCCTTGAAGACGATAGGGGAGAAATGTCAAATCCTCCACCGGCTCTGTCAACAGCCAAGGAGGAGGCAATCTCCAAAGCCGACCTGGACGAATATATAGCTCAGCAGATCCGGGTTCATCAGGCGACTGACGCAGCCGGTCAGGTCGTAAAAACGGGGCTACCGTATCCGAGCTGGTACGACCAGATCAAATACCCGCCAGGCTATATAATACCAAAATTCCATGTGTATAAGGGGACTGGCAATCCCCACCAGCATGTTGCACAGTTCAGGGCGCTTTGCAGCAACACTGGCGGTGATGATAAATTGTTGCTCCGCCAGTTTGTTGGTAGCTTATCGGATACAGCATTCGAGTGGTATTCCGAGCTCCCGAACGACTCTATCAAGACCTTTGCAGAGATGGAGCTGCTGTTTACCCAACGTTTCGCGAGTGTCAGCGAGCGTACCCCGATAACGGCACTGATTAATGCCAGGGTGAAGCCGGGCGAGACATGGGTCCAATATGCTATACAGTGTCGGAACTTATGGTCAAAATGCGAGCAACGAATTGACGAAGCTCCTGCATTGGGTATGTTTTTGGGAACCCTCGATCCGCAAGCAACCATCTCGCAATTTATGATGTTCTTTAAGCCGACCACCTTCCAGGCCCTGATCGACAAATTAGCGCAAATGGATCAGATGGGCCATAAACCTCTTCTTCCAAAGCCAGACTTCCGAAATGACAAAGGGAAGGGAAAAGCGATCGTTGTTGCTAATGCTCAACAACAACCGAGAAAATCGAAGCCGGTTGTTCGTCAAAATAATACGTGCCCGTACGAAGCCCTCGAGGAGAGGCTAGGACGTCCTTACTCATTTCCCCGAGATAAAACGAGAAGGTTATTCGAGCTGGCATTGCGCAACCGACTCATAAATCTGCCGGAGCCAAAACGTCCGTCGCAACTAAATGATGTCAATGAGCCCAACTACTGTCCCTATCACCGGGTACTGGGTCATCCGATCGAAGATTGCTATGTCTTCAAAAATTGGCTTGAAGACCAGTACCAGCAGGGCAAATTCACATTATCCGACAAGCGGAAGGTGAATCCCCCGCAACCTCACACCTCTAAAAGGACGAATATGCCGGGGGCAACATCCTCTGTCGTTAAAGAAGCTCCTTGGGAGGTTGTATTATCAGCCAAGACAAAAAGGATGCTAAACGATCTTCAAACATGCCCAGCGATTAGGTGGAAGAACCCGTTGGAACCTCAAATCATTGAAGGAATGTTGAAACCGCGTCCAACTCAAATGATCGATGGAGGTGGCCCAAGCATTCATAACCAGCCGTCGAAATCTTCAAAGAAGAAGAAAAAGAATCAAAGAAGCTCGTGAATCCTGGCGACAAGCGCACGGACTTGCAAAAACAAATTGACGCGCTGGAGGAATACAACCAGAAGGCACGGACTCCCATTACACTCCAAGAGTTCCTCAACCACGTCTTTCAAGAGCAAGATGAGGGAGAAAGTTCGTCGGATGAATCTGAAGAATACGTGGCGAGCTGTCATGTGATTTCCCATTCGTTCACGGACGATGAGGAGACTCCTTGCACTGAAAAGCTGGGGGCAGATCCTGAACCAAAAATTCTAGGGCCATCAGATGAAGTAATTGACGCATTCCTCAATGAAGCTCTCTTAAAATGTAAAGCTGATCGGGAGCATGAAGCGGTCATATTTGAAAGGGCCAAGCGCCAGCGCCTTGACGAAAGGATTGAGATACTCCCGCTGAAGCAAAATACACCCACTGCGGATAAAATCAAATTCAAGATGGGGAAGAGGTTTTCTAAAGCCGTGTCAATATGTATGAAGCTACCATCCTCTGAGGGAAGCGTTACTGGTGAAGCAGAAATGCACCCCTCCTATTGCTTGTATCATCGGAAGATTTCATACCCCACTGAAGAGTGCAAAGCTTTCGATAGATGGTGGCAAGGATATGTTGCTCACCGGCAGCATTTTAAGCGGGAAAAGCGCAAGACCCGCCGAGAGCAGAACAGTACGACCGAAGGGCTTAACAGAACTACCAGCAATTGTCGCATGGTTAACGCCGGGTGATCGCAAGTGCTCACATTTGGGAGCGATTCCGACGAGGAGCTGGCTCTTAACCCCCTCTATAAAGAGTCCACTTCAGGAAAAGAAGAAGAGCCGAAGGTTTGCGAAAATATCCGACTGCGTAATCGGACGCTATCCGAAAAGAATCTCGGACCCTCAAACAAAAAAGATAAAGGGAAAGAAAAGGTCTCTGAAGACATCGCCCTAGATGAGCAAGTCATGGAAGAGCTAACTGCCAAAGACCCGCCGAAGAAAAATAAGGTGGATTACAACGTCTTAGCGCATCTGAGGAAGCTACCCTCGCAGCTCAGCATTCTTGACGCCCTTTTACTATCAAAGGAGGCGAGAGATTCGTTAATTAAGGCACTACAGGACCCGGAGCAGTTCCAAGCTTTCCTGGCTGAAGAAAAGATGAAGGATGAATTGGAGGAAGTGCACACGGTAGATGTCACTTTTGGCGATGAAGACCTTCTCCTTGGGACGTGCGAACACAATTGCCCCCTCTATGTCTCAGGATACCGCCATGATATAAAGATAGGCAAAATCCTGGTCGATAACAGATCGTCTATTAATCTACTCAATGTGCAGGTGTTAAAGGAAATCTGCATGAGCGTCCAACACCTCGCTCGAGATAAGATCACCATCTCCGGGTTCGATTCCCAATCATCAAAGACTCTCGGATCTGTGATACTGACGCTACGCTTTGGGCTGCTCGTCACGGACATTAAATTCTACGTCATAGACGCCAAGACATGCTACAACGCTCTGCTCAGCCGACCATGGTTACACGAGTACAACGTCATCCCTTCTACACAACATCAGGGTATGAAATATTTTAGGGATGGTCTCGAGTATACCGTGACGGGAGAACTGAATCCGTTTTCCGTAAACGAAGTCCGCAAATATGAAGATGCCAAATACTTCTTGCCAAATTTCGAAGACACGGAAAGGTGTCGCAAGCCGGAGAACAAAACTAACGCTACCATCCCTGTCTTCGGCAGTGATACTGAGGAGGAAGAGGAGACAGTTTATTCGGGTCTGCCCCAATACAACAAGCCGGGACCATCCGCTCCTACGTTGATCTTTGGTAGTGATTCGGAGGATGAAGTCCATGCTGTATTCTCTGCTCGACCTTCAATACGAGCTTCCGCTGACGAAGAACAAAGTCTTCAAGTCGCCATGGTTCCGCTTAGACATTATAAAGAACTGGATGCGCTCGATACCGACAGTGTAGAAAAGCTGCAGACGTTCTATGTCCCTCCTAGGCGAGAAGGCGAAAAGGCAATTCTATTCTACCGCTCTAAAGAAAACAGAGTGGAGAAAGAAATCTGGCACGGGGCGGATCCTACGCTGGACAGGCTTCAACCCATCCTTCTACCCAGATATTATACAGAAGACTTGAAGAGGCTGTTGAAGCGCCAAGGGATACCCTTCAAACAGACCGCTCGAAAAGCCAAATTCTATGACAGGGTCTGGAATGTCCCCGGGACTCAACACAAGTTGCCTAGTGGGAGGATGGTGACAATCGGGCTTGGATATATTCGGTCCAAGAAACGAGAGCTACTCCGCGATTGCTACGTCGTGCATGACTTCAATGAAGAAGGGGATGCTCAATGGGAGGACGCTAATCCTGAACCAGTAAAAGTTCCTGACGCAAAAGTGCCCAGTCCGTCGTTCGAAGAACAAATGGACAGGCTTATAAGGGAAGCTGGTCAAAAAGTCCGAGATGATCACAACCGCGAAATGGCAATCTACGAGAAAGCCAAAACGCAACGCCTCCTTCAACATGCCGTGAAAGACGAAAATGCTGCTCCCTGTCAACCTGTTATAAAAAAGGCTCGACGCAGAGGCAGAAATAAATCGAAAGGCGAAAAAGGTGCTCAACAGCAACAAAGCGGGACTAAGAAGCCACGCAAGCGGGAGTCAAGCAGTCCTAATCTATCCCTCATGAAGAAAATGGGTCGAGCGTACTCGTTTCCTCGGAGCAAGACGAAGAAAATACTTGATCTTGCTCTAAAACATCAGATGCTTACACTGCCAGAGTCCAAGCACCCTGAACAAGCAGGCCAAGTCTCTCACCCAGACTATTGCTCTTATCACCGAGTACTAGGGCACCCTCTCGAAAACTGCTTCACCTTCAAGAATTGGGTCGAAGATCAGTATCAGCTTGGCAAGTTCGCTCTGTTTGACAACTGGAGGGTAACGCCGCCACAGAAGCACGAACCCAAAGCCATGAGAACAGAACCAACTCCACATTGGGATTGGAAGCGGATTCGCACTTGTCACATGATAACAATATCAAAAGAGAAGCTCGAGAATATGAATGACCTCCCCTGGTGTTTCAAAAACAACAACGATGAGGTGATCTCAGAATTTCCACCGGCGCCAAAGGAATTGGAGGATGGAATACACACCACTGCAGATAACCTCAAGAAAATTGAGTTGGGGACGGCGAACGACCCGCGCCCGACATTCGTCAGTGAGCTGCTATCTAAAGAAAGGGTGGCTGCGTTAAAAGACGTCCTTATACAGCATAGAGATTGCTTCGCATGGAACTATTCCGAAATGCCGCGACTAGATCCAGAAATTGCTGTGCACAAATTGGCGATATCCCCGGACATCAAGCCAGTCAAACAGGAGCCGAGGAGAATGCGGCTCGAGCTTGAGATGAGTATCAACGCTGAGGTCAAGAAGCTGATTGACTCTAGCTTCATCCAGGAGGTCCAATATCCTGAATGGATCGCCAACATCGTTCCGGTGATGAAGAAGAATGGGACAGTGCGCATATGCGTAGACTTCCGGGATCTCAATAAAGCTTTCCCGAAAGACGATTTCCCAGTGCCAGTCACCGAATTGATGATAGACAATACGTCCACTCATGAGGTTTTCTCCTTCATGGACGGCTCATCAGGGTATAATCAAATAAAGATGCATCCCGAAGACCAGAAGCACACCGCCTTCAGGACTCCTTTGGGTATATTCTGCTACAAGGTGATGCCCTTCGGTTTAAAGAATGCCGGTGCTATTTATCAGAGAGCCATGACGTAGATCTTTGATGACCTTATACACGAAATCGTTGAATGCTATATCGAAGATCTCGTGGTTAAAAGCAAATCATACGAGGAACATCTCGAGCATCTAAAGACTGTATTTCGACGACTTTGAAAATACAACTTGAAGATGAACCCTCTCAAGTATGTATTCGGAGTTTCCTCGGGCAAATTCTTAGGATTCATCATCCGACACCGAGGTATCGAGATAGATCCGTCGAAGATCAAGGCGATTATGGAAATGCCTACGCCAAGGACTCTTAAGAAGATGCGGTCTCTCCAAGGGAAGCTCGCATATATACGGCGATTTATAGCCAACCTTTCAGGAAAGTGCCGTCCTTACAGCCACCTGATGAAGAAGGGAACCCCGTTCGTCTGGGACCAAAAGTGCCAAAGCGCGCTAGACGAGATCAAGCAATACCTACAAAACCCGCCAGTACTGGCTGCTCCGGTTAAGGGAAAGCCCCTCATTCTTTATACAACCGCCCTCGAAAGTTCCTTAGGTGGATTATGGGCGCAAGAGAACGACCAAGGGAAAGAAAGAGCACTCTACTACTTAAGTCGAGTTCTACTGGGGGCAGAAATCAACTATTCCCCTATTGAAAAACACTGCCTTGCGTTGATCTTTGTGATAACAAAGCTCAGGCACTATGCGTTGGCGCATGAGGTCCGTCTCATTTCGAAGGTGGACCCCCTTAAATATTTAATGTCGAAGGCCATATTGACGGGGCGACTCGCTAAGTGGGCCCTGCTCTTGATGGAGTTCTCGATAACGTATCAACCTCTCAAGGCAGTGAAAGGCCAGGCCATTTCCGACTTCCTCGCTGAGCATTCGATACCCGCCGATTCTCCTTTGAATTGCGATTTGCCAGACGAACATGCTTTTGACACTATCGATGGGAACAATACCCTATAGGAACTCTATTTTGATAGAGCGTCTTCCATGAAGAAGCGCAAAAAAAGTACGCCAATGATCAAATCGGGGGTAGGCCTCATCTTCGTGACCCCACAAGGAGGAATAATACGCTTCGCTTTCTCCTTAACAGAGCCGAGGACGAACAATGAAGCCGAATATGAAGCTTTGATAGAGGGCCTCGAAATCTCCATCGACATGGGAATTGAAAACCTTCTTATATACGGAGACTCCCAGCTGGTCATCAGTCAAGTAAATGGCGACTACCAAACGTGCAAACCAGAGTTGGTGAAGTACGGCGAAAAGGTGCAGCAACTGTTGACCCAAATCCCATCCTATACTTTGGGAAACATACCATCCTATACTTTGGGAAACATACCACGCGCAGAAAACAGCAAAGCGGACGCGTTGGCCAAGCTTGCTAAGGATCTGGCCGATGAGAACCTCGGTGACGTAAGAATCGTGGTACAAAGCTGTCGGGTGCTTTCCCCCAGCAGAAATATCTCCGGAATCATCCGGAGAAAAGGGAATGACTGAACAGGTGACCCTGCAAATAAAAGACCGGGAAAAGGCTGAGGATTGGAGAGATGTCTTTATAGACTACTTCAAATACCATCGAATGCCCGAAGATGCGTCCTCAAGACATCAGCTCATGAAACGAGCTCTGTCTTTCGCCTTCGTCAATGATACTCTGTACAAGAGGTCATTTGATTCTATGTCTCGGACCTGACGAAGCGAAAAGAGTTGTTCAGGAAGTTCACAATGGACTCTGCGGTTCTCACCAAGCGGGCCCGAAGATGAAGTTGAAGATCAAACGGATGGGTTACTATTGGCCCACGATGATTCAGGACTGCCTCGAATATGCGAAGCAATGTCACTCATGCCAAATCCATGGGGACTTCATCCACCAACATCCAAATCCACTTCATCCAACAGTGGCTAGCTGGCCATTCGAAATGTGGGGAACTGATATTGTCGGCCCCATCGAATCAGCATCATCCAGGGGACATCGTTTTATCCTGGCAACGACTGATTACTTCTCCAAACGGGCAGAAGCAGTACCGCTGAGGGAAGTGAAGATGGAGATATCCTCTATTTCTTCAAGACGCACATCATATACCGGTTTGGGACTCCGCGACGGATCATCTCCGATAATGGGCCTGCCTACAGGAGCCATAAGATCAGCCGCTTCGCACAGCAGCATAATATAGACTGGAGATATTCCTCGGTTTATAATCTGCGAGCTAATGGTCTAGCCGAGGCCTTCAACAAGACCCTGACGAAGATCATGAAAAAGACGGTATCCCGAAATAAGAAGGACTGGCATGAGAGGCTGCAAGAGGCTCTTTGGGCGTATCGATCTACGTTCAAGACGGCCACGAACACAATGCTGTACGCGTTGGTATTCGGTACAGAAGCAGTACTCCCCCTCGAGATAGAGTTACCCTCTTTATAAGTGGCAGTCCACTACGAGCTAACAGATGAAGAAAACGCCCACTTTCGGCTTGAGGAACTTGATGCCCTTGATGAAACCCGGCGTATAGCGCAACAAAATCTGGAGGCTTATAAAGCAAAGATGACGCTCTTATATGAAAGATTGACCCGGTAAAGGACATTTCGCCAAGGCGAACTCGTGCTGGTGGTCAAAAGGCCTATGATCCCAAATCGCGCCAAGCGGGGAAAATTCGAGCCGAACTATGAAGGCCCGTACATCGTAGACAAGGTCTACCAGGGTGGAGCCTATCTACTCATGGATATGCACGGTGAAAGGCCTTTCAGGCCAATAAACGGTCGCTTCCTAAAGAAATACTACGCTTAATGAGCCATAGCCTAGGTCAATGATAGATGACGACGACTATGTCCGCTCGCTATCTTCCTAAGCCCAAACTCTATAAGTAGTAACTGGCCTTCTTTAGCACCGGACCGAGACGTCCTTAAACTAAAGACGGACCGAGATGTCCTTAAACTAATGACGGACCGAAATATCCTTAAACTAATGACTGGACCGAAACGTCCTTAAACTACTACCGCAGCATCCTTAGGCTGACAAGATGAATAAAATAAAAAATAAAAAATGTAATAAATAAAAACGGTATGTCCATAAGCAAAAAGGGCACGGATGAAAACCCGAAAGGGCTCCGTGAGTAAAAACAGTTGGGCTACCGGCGAGTGTTTGTGAAAACCCGAAAGGGCGCGACCTCGTAAAAAGAAAGAAGAAGAAGAAAATAAAAAGAATAAAAAAAACGGTATGTCCATAAGCAAAATGGGCACGGATTAAAACCCGAAAGGGCTACGTGAGTAAAAACAGCAGGACTACCGGCGAGTGTTTGTGAAAACCCGAAAGGGCGCAACCTCGTTAAAAGACACTAATATGGTCCTCTCGACCTTGTAAGGAGAAACCACCCACGTGAGATCCTTACGACTCATAAGGGAGCAACACACTTAGGAATCCCCACGATTCCTAAGGAGAAAATACACTTGCGAGATCCTCACGACTCGTAAGGAGAACTCTCTTATGGGACCCTCACGGCTCATAAGAGTTGAAAGTCTTAAGTTACAGAGACTTAAACCTGTGCTTAAGCAACCCCCACAACTTCCGATATTGTTCTACAAGTGGCTCAATACTGACCCTTGTATACAATCCACGGGCACGAATAAACATCCCTAACCAAGTCCCATCCATGACTGGGGATATGTACGCATGATGAACAACCCTTGTAGGTCCTCACGATTTACAAGGAGAAAACCCTCCTGTATGATCCTTACGACTTACAGAGGAACATACACTTAGGAATCCTCACGATTCTTAAGGAGAAAATACACCTACGAGATCCTCACGACTTGTAGGGAGAAATACCTTTGTGAGACCCTTACGGCTCATGAAGTTAAAAGCCTTAGTCGACAGGACCCTAACCCTGTTCGCTAAGCCACCTTTGTTCGACATCGACGGAGGCAGATGATGATTCGCTCCTGGAAATATCCCAGTTGTAGCGGTGCTGATGCCGAAATTGGTGTCTAATTTCAGGTTTACGGCGAAAAGCCAGTAGGCCACACATGCATACGAAATAGCCGAAATGATGGGGCAACTTGCAATAAAAAGCAGCAAGTAAAAAATGTATGCATGCAAAATAGCCGAAATGATTGGGCAACTCACAATAAAAAGCAGCGAGTAAAAATAAAATAAACAGCCGAAATGATTGGGCACAGCGAAAAATAGCCGAAATGATTGGGCAATTGCGACCTTCACAATATAAAAGCTGAAATGATAGAGCATCGCGGAAATAAAACAAAAAAAATGATGATAAAACTTTGGCCTTACAGCTGAGATCACATCGATCCCTGTATACAATCCAAGGGCGTAAATGAAGAGGGAACCATACTTTCCCAACAGGCTCCGCCAGAAAACGAAGCCAAATCTCGACGGTTCGTCCCAACTCCGAAGAAACCAGTATCTTCGGCAAATCCTTCGACTCGAGGAAACAAGCGTCCTTGACGAAGAAAATCCTGATTCGCGTCGACTCGCAGAGAAACCAATGTCTCCACGGGAAATTCTCGATCCGTTTCAACACCAGGGAAACAAATAATCCATGGCAAATACCTCAATTCAGGGAAACTAGCGTTCTTGATGAGAGCCTCCTGATTCGCATCGGCTCGCAGAGAAACTAGTGTCTCCGCGGGAAATTCTCGGTTCGTTTCAATCCCGAAGAAACCAGTGTCTTCGGCAAAATCCTTCGACTCGAGGAAACAAGCGTCCTTGACGAAGAAAATCCTGATTCGCATCGACTCGCAGAGAAACCAATGTCTCCGCGGGAAATTATCGATCCGTTTCAACACTAGGGAAACAAATAATCCTTGGCAAATACCTCAATTCAGGGAAACTAGCATCCTTGATGAGAGCCTCCTGATTCGCGTCGACTCGCAGAGAAACCAGTGTCTCCGTGGGAAATTCTCGATTCGTTTCAACACCAGGGAAACAAATAATCCTTGGCAAATACCTCAATTTAGGGAAACTAGCGTCCTTGATGAGAGCCTCTTGATTCGCGTCGACTCGCAGAGAAACCAGTGTCTCCGCGGGAAATTCTCGATTCGTTTCAACACCAGGGAAACAAATAATCCTTGGCAAATACCTCAATTCAGGGAAACTAGCGTCCTTAATGAGAGCCTCCTGATTCGCATCGGCTCGCAGAGAAACTAGTGTCTCCGCGGGAAATTCCCGGTTCGTTTCAATCCCGAAGAAACCAGTGTCTTCGGCAAAATCCTTCGACTCGAGGAAACAAGTGTCCTTGACGAAGAAAATCCTGATTCGTGTTGACTCGTAGAGAAACCAGTGTCTCCGCCGGAAATTCTCGATTCGTTTCAACACCAGGGAAACAAATAATCCTTGGCAAATACCTCAATTCAGGGAAACTAGTGTCCTAGATGAGAGCCTCCTGATTCGCGTCGACTCGCAGAGAAACCAGTGTCTCCGCGGGAAATTCTCGATCCGTTTCAACACCAGGGAAACAAATATCCTTGGCAAATACCTCAATTCAGGGAAACTAGCATCCTTGATGAGAGCCTTCTGATTCGCGTCGGCTCGCAGAGAAACCAGTGTCTCCGTGGGAAATTCCTGATTTGTCTCAAGTTGCAAGATGGAGCCTCAGGAAGCAGGGATTAAAAAACTTGTTTCCTGAACAATGGGACCCTGCAAGTCGGTTTAAAACGGTCTCTTGCATACTATTCACGGGTCTCACTCTCTAAAGTCGAGTTTTGACAAGGAGGGAAACAACCGTTTGCGGGTCCTCTCGACTCGTAAGAGGGAAAAACTATCTTATAGGATCCTTACGACTTATAAGAGAAAACACACTTAGGAATCCTCACGATTCCTAAGGAGAAAACCCGCCTACAAGATCCTCTCGATCCGTAGGGAGAAAAGTCTCTTTGAGACCCTCACGGCTCATAGAGTTGAAAAGTCTTAGGCGGCAGATCTGAACCTGCGACCTAAGCCATCGCTATCTCTTGGAAAAATTGAGTTATCTGCCAATCATGTTTATCAAGACAACGTGCTGATAATAAGAGAAAGGGAGAAAGCAAAAGAGCATACAAGACATTGCAGAGAAAAAATGTGTATCTTTATTTATTAATTCAATCAAGTACAAGGAGAAGCGTACAAAAGGATAAAGAATAGATACATGTTATTCGAAAAAGAATTTTTTTTTTACAAATATGTAGATACAAGGGGAATTACTGGGAAGGAAGCGCCTTGCATAACTCTAGCAATTGTTCACACACGTCCTTCCACACTCTCTCCTGATCGGCCACCGCCGCCAGTTCTGCCTCCATTTGAGCCCGCTGCTGCAAGACAGATGCAAGCTGCTCCCTAACGGCCTGATGAGCAGCTTCACGGCCTGGGGTGTCACGCTCGGCGACATCAAGCTTTCGCTTCAGGTTTAGCCCATGGAAGATGCGTTCCAGGAGGCCCTCAAAGATAACCTTCACTTGAGCAGCATTCGCCTCGACCTCAGCACGCAGATGAGCCGTCTCACTCGAGGTCTCTTGGTATTCCCTCAGCCTTAAAGCCGCTTCTTGCTCCAAGTGATGGACGTAAGAAGCGCTTTGCTCGATCCACGCTGCTCTTTCATTGCTTGCGGCTAAGGTCTTGGGAGCAGGGTGCACAAACTCCAGTTGATGCAGACGAGCCTCGATCTCCCTGCAGTGGTTAACCCAAGATACAACGATGCCCTCGTCATGGAAATTGACGAGTATCACCAGCATTGGGTTAACCGTCGTGGCAAAGTCTGCAGCAGACGTAGGAGTCTCGACGTCGAGTTCCTCGATGTAGTCGCTCAAGATGCGCAGACCATTCGCGGCGCCTTTCGAGGACGGACGTCTCTGGGAAGGGCCTGCCGGCATTGTAATGTGAGACTCAAAAGGCGTCGAGACTGGAGCGACAGCTGAAAAGACAAAATGCGATTAGATGACGATTCAAGAAATATAGAAAAAGTCATTGATGAGATAGTCTACTATACCAGTTGAAGCAGGTGGCAAGGCCGGAAGGGCCGGTGGCGCGACCGATCTTTCGTCTCCCCCTTCAATTTGTAGCACTCCAGTCGGGACGAGAAAAAGTTAGAAATAATTCCATCACTGAAAACAAAGATATCAATTGGAAAGCATACTCACCAGCGCTACCAGAGGAAGAAGCGAGTTCAGATGGGAAGGAGAAGTGTGGGAGCAACACCTGATAGAGATGGTCAAAAAGCACTCCTGAAAGACACAACAGTACGACTTTTGTACACAAATTATACGTCTGAAAGATAAGATTAATAAGTTGCAAACCCATACCTTCCAACATCTTCGATGGTATGAGAGAGGGTTGAGAGGTGACTACCGCCAAGGCGGTAGTTGAAGGCGCTCCCTCGAGCAATGGGGCAGCAACGCTGGTTGCACCTGCGTTGCGAACAAAGGTGAACTTGTCAGAAAGGATTGTAAGGTAAAGAAAGACAGTAACTTGGGATTTACCTGATGAGCTGCCGGCCGAACCGGAGGTGACTCCCTCCTCCATCGACATGAGGCCACCGCCCGTGGCCTCATCACCCGACTCAATGGGGGCCGTCGTCGTGCTCGCGCGGCCAGGAGACGGCGGAAGATCGTAGACGGGGAGGGTAATGATCGGAGTATTGCCGGACTCTTGAGAAAGAGCGGCTGACTCTTCCCCAAGAGTCGTGCCCATCTCACCCGCTACTTCTTCGGGCTCAGTGGTCTCCATCGTTTCATCTACCATCACCATGAGGTCGCCGGTCTCAAGCGCCTCATCCGCCGCTGCCCCAGGCTCAGTTATAGCGGTCGTCTCATTTGCCGCCACCTCAGGCTCGGCATCAATGACTTTCTCAAGTGCAGCTTCCTTGGCCCCCAACTCAAGCTCCGCAGCCCTAGCAACGTTGCCCACCGTCGACTCGAGTTCGGCCGGTGCCTCCTCCTCTATTTCCTTAGGTTCGACAGTCTCTGCCTCCCCCTCGGTCGGACTTGGCCCTGCAAGACAAGATACATAAGAACCGGCGAGTTTACAATTTTTACAAACAAATCTTGAAAGATTCATTACCTGAAGTGGATTTATCGTTAGCACTCCAAACTGCACGCGCCACCTGTCTGCAAGCAGTGGATAGGGCGACGGGTGCCTCTTCTGAGGGAGTATCAGCACGAGGGACGGTGCTTGGGCCCGCTCCAATGGCTAAGGCAGTCCGGCGTGCCTTCGCTTCGCGCCTCGACCGCTTCCTTTCCTCCCGGGCCGTCGCGATAGACCTCTTCGACGCCTCCTTAATCAAGGTGCCGTCGTCCTCGTTTAGAGTCGCCTCCAGAGCCCTTAAGGCATCCCTCATCGGCTCCTCAAGATGAACCTCCCGCGGTAACCCTGGGGAAGAAGGAACATCGGCAGCTGGCAGAGTCTCCGTGTTACCTGGCGGGATCGGCATTGTGGTTCCTGCGATAAAAAGGGAGAGGTTAGATCGACCATAATGCAAGGAAAATGAAAACTTGATGAATCAAAACTTACTAAGGCCTAAAGACGCTCTAAGGCGTTCCTCCTCTTGGAAAGTCTTGAGGGAAGCGACAATGGCTTCTTCAGTGGTGATGCCTGTTGGAAGAAAAGAAGGAAAAATGTTAGTCAAAGGCAATAATAAAGATATGATGCAATAAAAAAATACGACTAGTGATTACCTGATTCCGCAAGCTCAGCCAGCCACGCGTCGCGCCTCGCCAACCGCTCTGAAGCTGCGATGGCGGCCGCCAGATCAGTGTCATTTGGTGGCATAACCAATCCTATATTGGTCCCATACTCTCCCAAGCCCCCGCTATAAGGAGCGTGAGGTTCCTGACCGAACACAACGTCGGCAGAGAGTGTAAGTGCACGGCGGCGCCCCGGCCGTCAATCCGACGGCCAAACGCGGAAACGGTGATAAACTTTAATTTTGCGGACTTGGCAAACCGGCACCACCGCGCACTAAAACCGGATCGGGCCATTAAACTAAATCTAGCTAACAACAAAGAGAAGGGGAAGAGATATACCGACGATCCAAGTCCTCCGGTCTTCATCTCCACTCCGATCTCCTCGCGGGATCTCCGTCCGTCTCCTCCTCGTCGGAAAGGGCACCACGAAGCCGGGTACTTTTACGGGCTCCCACCTCAATATCGAGGCAACTCGCGCATGAAGCCGGCAACTCGACATGCTCAAGATATGCTGTAGGAAGTGTAGTGTAATTATCTCTTTGGGGTTTAGGATAGTTGCCATTTTGGAGGAATTATTGCACAAGAGTTTTCATGGAAACTAGCTAGAAAAGGAATGAAGCATGCTAGAAGAAGAATGGAGCATGCTCTCAAAATTGAGCTCGGCCATTATGAACTCAAAAGAATGCTCTGTCCCCTCTTCCTCAATTTTGCTCACTGGAAAAACATCAATCCATCACTCACTCACTGTGTAAAGAAAATGAGCTCCCTCCTGCACACTCTTTATGGGCTTATGCAATTAATCAACTCCCACTCCCCAAAAAAAAAAAGCACAGCACACTCAAACCTTATATTAATCAATGCATTAAGACCATCATTCCACTGCACACGCATGGGGAGGAGGGGGGGGCACGAAATGGAACAAGCAAGGGGGGGGCCACTAAGCACATATTCCTTTTAATAAATTAATCCCTCCCATACTTGTAAACAGTGGCCGGCCCCATGATCTTACCCATCACAAAACCATACTCTATCATGTCAAATTAAATGCATGAAAAGCCAAAAAGATTTCATAAATAATCCTTTTGCAAGAAACCCCCTCAACAAAATGTTAATTGCAAACTTGCAATTAACACCCTCCAACGAAAAGTCCGACCGGGAAGGAAAAAGAGAAAACCGGCCGGAACGGAATGCAAACTGGCAACCCCAGAAAACTGGTCCCATAATAAATTACAGGAAAACCCCGATACTGTGCATACACACCCGTATTTGTATTTCGACCGAAATACAAATGTAAAGAGACAAAACTACACTATCAAATACTAAGATCCGGCTTAAGCCAAAGCCGGCTAGTAAAAAACCGTCCGATCACGATCCGTGCAATACCGCACGTATCTGATCGAACCCTGCCATATCTCCATACGGCCTCTACAGCGTTTCGCCCGAAAGCTTGAGTAACTGAAAGTGTGGTGGACTCTAAAGACTCGTCAATACTATGGCTGTGGATTTAACCACTAGCACGTCAGAGGTATAAGCCAATACGTAACGGGCCACCAGCTATTGACTAAAAGGGACGTCGATGAGCGAACTCATCCTGACACCCTACTGAGCCTGTCAGTGACAATATCCGTGCAGTCCGGTCCGTTCGTCTATGAGCATCGCATGGCGGGCCTAGGGGGTTGGTAAAAGTCAGACCCCCAAAAGCGGTACAAGTCGTGTCGGAGTGTAGCCCAGAACACCCTGAGATACTACTGGAATACCTACCAGTAAATCTCCTTGCCTTGGCCAAGGACTTTGTGTAATGGCTCTCCTAGACACAGCACGACCTCACCCCCAATACCGGGAGAGACGAACCCCTGAAGATACGCTCACTGCCTCCATGTGGCTCGGGACTGTACCCAACTAAAACCTGTTTGCACGACTCCTTTGAGCCGTGGTAGGGTAGTAATCAAAGTACAGTGGGAACTCACACGAGACAAATGACGATCCCCAGGTCGATGAACTAACCTGCACACATGTCACCAGGGAACTGCCATCTGACGTCTGGTATATGACCAACTAGCATGTTCCCGGCGAGTCCTGTCCGGTGTACTCATAACCCAATGAGCACCTGTATACATCTCAGGTGATCCAACTGACACCAGTGGCTTGTGAGACCGGCCACCGCCCCTCGTCGGGGTCTCGACTGTATACACTAGTCTACTAATGGAGTATCGATGCCCGGTCTCGAAACTCCCACGACTAGGGACCTTTTAAGGATATGCTTGTAGACCCCCAGCTCCCACTTATATGATCGCCCTCATACTGCTGGTGGTCAAGCAAGAATCCTAGGGGCTCTATCAACGTGTAATAGCGACGTGTCAGGTCACCTAAAACAGTACACGATGATAAAGGTAAACCAGATAGCATACTATCATCTCGAGTAAGACTGTCCTACCGGGATAGGTCCTCCCTCAATCATTACAATCACGTACCTGTGACCTAATAATTGACTCTGAGGGCACTATCTCCAACAATCTCCCACTTGCACTCAAGGCTAATTATTGCGATGTCGCATACTCACAGCCCGTGTGATACCGAACATCCAACTCCTCTACAAGTCAGTCTCACAAAGCTCGTTTGTGAAACTATTGCGTTCGAGGAATAGCCTCAGTGAGTGGATCCGCTTAGTTGTTTCTTTCTATGTCTCTCTATATCTCATGTTCGCGGAGAAAGCCATCTCCCGAAATGAGCAATACCTGTCTTAGAATGTGTCTGGATGTCTGATGGGACATAGCTCATAAATGAACTCCAAATCCAAAATTCTTAGACTGTATCGTCAACTGAACTTAATCAGTATCCTGCGCGCCATGCCTCCCTCAGTATTGCCTTGGACCGCCTGTCCAAAATACTGCCCCTCGTCTGAGGGAAAACTATAACTCTGACAACCTCCTTGTCGTCCATGTCACCTTGGAAGCCTGGAATGATAACCGTCTTCTGAATGAGGCTGTCGTTATCATATCCCTAGAACATCCACTTATGTTCTAGAACTGCTTCCGACTGTTTCTCCAGGATTGGATTAATGTCAACTTATTGCATCTAGTGCAAGAACAACATCTGGTGTGGTACTTGACATCTCATAATTGACTCAATTGCCTAAGCAAGTGATCTGCCAATCATGCACGTCCCTCTCCCCTTTAGTCTGTAAGACACCTTTGGAGAGGGTGACTCCATTACCTGCAGGTACACTACCGTGCCAGGAGTCGTCCATCCTAAATACTCTTAGAATGCTGTCAAGTACCCTGATTGGGAAACCACCCAAATCTAGATCTAAAACCATAGATCTAGTAACCAGTATGTCTGATATAATACCCAATTCCTATGTGGAGAAACAACTGTGTGACGACCAAAGTATAACCGATCGTAGTATAGGAGTTTCTTTTCCTACTCTGTGTGGTGCATGTCATCCAAACACCAGGATATCACACCCTACTACCTTCTCAACAGATCCATCCCCTATTCTGATGAAGTCAAACCCATGACTGTCACGTCAGAAAAAGATGATCTATCTCCGCTACATCTGCTTTAGTCTATAAATAGACATAAGCCTGATGTCCACCAATGCTTCCGCTGCTCCCACTGACTACGACAACCCTCTGGCAGAGTCATATAGACGTGCACTTCTAAAGCTAGTTTAGAACGACGCTATACTCATCCTCCTGCCGGGTCTCGCAGCCTGGAACAACAACAATGGCAAGTGTGGGTAAACAAGAACTTCCCCGTCACCGTCCTTGAGGCTATCGTAGTGCCTCTCGGGTGCCTGAAGTTACCCACCTTATCTGCGGAGTGGCCAATGGAATGTCAATCCAGATTGAATCTTTAGGTTCCTTATCAAATCTTCAGTAATCGTTTGCGGTTCTGGAATCACTTCCAGTTCTACCATACTCCCACTACTGTTTTTCTGAAAAAATCCATTTTTAATAAAACTGTGGCGAGTCTAGAACAATATTGCTATTGTTCATCCAGATGGTAGAAAGTCAACCCGCGTCATAGCCTGGGTCAACCCACAAACAGCCATTACAGAAACGTGCCTTGAGTTATCCAGTGTCTGGTTTTAATCATAAACCGGACAACTCCCCGTACCTTAACATCGTTAAGATATGAACTGTTCTATATCCAATATAAAAACAGAGGCACTGATTTAATTGAACCAGATTCAAATCATGCAGCTGTCCCCAGCGCATGTCAACTAAATGGAAGGAGGCCGATCAGCGTTACTCAACTTAGGAATGCTTCCAATTATGAGTAACCTGAAAGAGAAGCAATTTCTCTTAATCATCACTTTCAACTGAATACCACAAGTATCTACATCTTCGATCACCTTGAAGAATCCCGATACTTGCTATACCTGGTTCTCTACTCTATTCAAATACCTATAACTTCTCCAAATTCGGACCCTGTGTTTCCACGAAACACCTGTCTAAAAAATAGAGGAGTCATAAGTAAACTGAATATAGTACGAGGACCATCCCCTCTGTCCTGATGGACCCTGGACAACATACAATACTCTGTACAAGTCCCTTGAGTCTGATAACTCATTTACTGTGTGTCGTAGGTTGAAAACTGTACTTATGGTTAAGAAGAATTACACCGCTGTTTAATGCTCCTTACCTAACCATCCACTGATATAGGTAAATGTCATAGACATAATTTCAGAAAGGTATATCTCACTCTATGAAAATAGACGTACAGATATATCAATTTGAAATTGGTGCATAACAGCGGATATTCAAAACCAAATATTTGCCGACCGGCAAACAGCCCAGGTGATTTCCTCAAATATCACTGATTACAACGAATCCCGATATAATGAGGATGATCACCCAATTCCCAATAACTTACTCCCACTCATCATCTGTAAAACCATACAGATGTGAGGATCGTACCTGGTAAATACATACCCTGGAGTAAGTATCTAATCGGGAAATCAGTTTTCCTTTAACATTACACAGTTGAACTGAAACATTGAAATGTTCCGATGGGGCATTCTGGTATTCCTAGTAATGCCTCTTCCAGATTCACGACTGTAACCGCATAGTTCTTTGCCACCTCACCAAATCCCTTCATATGTCTTTAGTCTTTACCTTCTGCACACCCTTTTAGGCCAAATGGTTTTCTTCCTTCCCTACCGTTCGGCACCAGCCTATGGTTTGGAAGAAGACTATCCAATAAGCATAATGGGTGTACTGTCCTAGTCCTAGGAGCACTCGCAATGCGAGAGAAGGTGAAGATAAAAGACACCTGAATGTACTTTATTCCTATTTCTCCTGAACCAGAATCCATCTCCGAACTGGAACAAGTCCCTTTCGAGTTCGTATATAACCATACGATGGATTATCCAATAAAATGGGATCTTCGTAGTGATACGGAGTGTCCTGGAGAAATACAAAGGTGATTTAGGATTGGCGAAGAAATACTTGGTTCGGTCGTGAATAGCAGTCGCAATTTACTTTGCCCTCTTACTAATCCCTTGTTTTGTCTGAACTTAATACCTTCTGTACACCATTTTTAGGCTAACTGGTTTTCTTCATTCCCTACCGGTCGGCACCAGCCTATGGTTTGGAAGAAGACTATCCAATTTGCGTAATAGGTGTACTACTCCTAAACTAAGGAGTACTCGCAACCTGAGAGAGGGTGAAAAGAAAAGACAACTGAATAATCCTATCCGTTTTCTCCAAAACCGGAAACCATCCTCGAATTCCTTCGAGTTCGTATCTAACCATACGATGGTTTTGTCCAATGGAAGTGGACGTTCGTAGTAATACGGGATGTCCTGGAGAAAAGGGTAAAAGTAGGAGTGGCAATGAGGTCTGCAACTCTGACAATCCAAAAGCCAGTGTTAAGAAGGTTCGGTCAACTTGGTCACTGAGTCAAAGTCTTAGGGTCGGGTCAATGGTCGCTGCCAAAGAGAGAGAGAAAAGAAACACTCAGCGTGCACTCTAACCTAGATCAGAATGGTTACCAATTTATCTAATCTGGAATCCTCCCACTGTACCTCAAATTCTCCTCCAAACCTGAAAGAAGAATTAGTCGGGGTTACCCGAGGAGTAAACTAACTCATCAGTGGGAATCGGGATCCAACTCTCATTGCATGATAACGTGACGGAATCCGCTCACGGTATCACACTCCAGAAGGTATGCGCATATCTGGCAAGTTTCAGTACTTTTGAAACTCCCGATGTGATTTCTGCCCCATGCTCTTATGACCTTGGCGTGAGGTCAAAATATCATAAGTCACATGTCAAGTTCTGCCCATCATTATCCAGGTTAATTTGAATCCACCCGTACATACCCTTGACGTAGGCCAAAATAGTAGTACGACTGTCCCAAACCAACGCATCTATCTATGCAACAGATAAATACCCGGCAGCTACCAAACACTATGCCTTGGCGTGAGGTCAAAATACATAGCTTGAATACTACCGAATATTTAACTGAAATGATGGAGGGCTACGAATGGTTTCTGGCGAAAACCTTTAACGTAATGAACTTGATATCGTTGAAGGAACGGATAGCTTTTTAGAAAATATAGTAACGAAAACCTTTACTAAAGAGGTCACTCCCGGTGAAGGGATCTCGGCTCTTTCCCCGTAGAATGGGGTGCTGGATATTCATAACCGAATATCACTGTGCAAAGCAAAAGTAATCGGCTATAGTGAAGTTAATGCCCTGACGCAAACTTCTGTCTAAGGGGTCACTCCCGGTGAAGGGATCTCGGCCCTTGCCTCGTCGACTGAGGAGCAGGATATTCCAAATGAATACCACGATGCAAAACAGAAATGAACGTCCTTGCAATAACAGCTTTTTGAAAAGTGTTCCAACAACATCAGATTAGGTTTGTTTATCATGCATTGATCCGAATCAACGCAGTCCCATCAATTGATCACACCACAAAGAACGAAAATATACTGATGTACGTATATGCCATCCGCATTCGCCACTGGGTCCTGTCATCACCCGTTAGGTTAGCTAACTAACGGCAGAGCGGGGACTGGACTAGCGCGGATGAAAAACATATACAACATCTACTAATATATATACCAATATATAGTATTTCGCTCAAGGCATGAATAAAAAGCAACATCACAGAAATGTACAGCATCACAGAACAATACAGATATCTGGGATCCCCGGGTTTCACAGAGCCACTACTGAAACCCGACGTTCCCCTGGTCGTGTGGATAGCCTGTGCAATGAAATCCTAGACCCCTACGGGCGCGGAAAGTCACCCGCCAAAACCTGAAGAGAGGCAGCCCCCTTCAGCGCCGTGAATGGACCACCCAGCACTTCACGGAATCCGGCAACTTGGGCACCTCTCCTGGGTCAACCTGTACCCCCTACGAGTGCGGCGAATAGCCCGCCAATCCTAGAGCGAAGCCCCCTCCGTCTCAATGCCATGAGATGCGGGCTTATTGCCCTCCAGAACCCGGCTATCCGTGCATCCCTCCGCGGGGTAATCCTAGTACAGAAAGTAAAATATACATACACCGGGTACATCGACCGCAACCAGGTCGTGCCCCAAAATAATAATACAGTCAGGCAGTGACGGCAGTCCACATGTCGGACGCTCGCCCCGCAATATCAAATGTACATAATACAAACAAAACTGTACTAGCATTGCATCCAGGCTATCCCCCACGACCGTTCCGCAACATCACAGCATAAACATAGAACATCAACGTGAAAGTCACGTTCGCAAATCCGTCTAACCAGGCTATAGCAGTTAGACCGGATTTACCGATCGAGTGACATTCACGGTCGCAGATATAATGTAAATACTGTGAAAAATGTGTTTAAAATTTTCCGATTGATCAAACCTTAACAAGTGGGCCCCTAAGAAAACTGTAGCACTCACAGAAATAATTGGCCCAATTTTAATATCCCAAAAACCATATTTTCAACTCAGGAACATTCTGAAAAATTTTGGGAGCGTGAACAGTTACATCCACGGCGGAAGCGCGGCCAAAGCAGGGGTTTGGCCGCCCTTCCGCGGCGGTATGGTGAGTTCCTGCTACCAAATTTTTGCAGTAACCTTAAAATTCCCTGCACATCACTCTGAGACAACCTGAAAAATTTTTGGACTCAAAAAAAATTCGACAGAAACTGATGTGCATGAAAAATGCGTTTTCGGGATTTTGTTCGATCGGAAACGTAAAACACATTACACAAAGCTAGACTAAGTTAATGGCGAGGCTCTGATACCACTGTAAGTGCACGGCGGCGCCCCGGCCGTCAATCCGACGGCCAAACGCGGAAACGGTGATAAACTTTAATTTTGCGGACTTGGCAAACCGGCACCACCGCGCACTAAAACTGGATCGGGCCATTAAACTAAATCTAGCTAACAACAAAGAGAAGGGGAAGAGATATACCGACGATCCAAGTCCTCCGGTCTTCATCTCCACTCCGATCTCCTCGCGGGATCTCCGTCCGTCTCCTCCTCGTCGGAAAGGGCACCACGAAGCCGGGTACTTTTACGGGCTCCCACCTCAATATCGAGGCAACTCGCGCATGAAGCCGGCAACTCGACATGCTCAAGATATGCTGTAGGAAGTGTAGTGTAATTATCTCTTTGGGGTTTAGGATAGTTGCCATTTTGGAGGAATTATTGCACAAGAGTTTTCATGGAAACTAGCTAGAAAAGGAATGAAGCATGCTAGAAGAAGAATGGAGCATGCTCTCAAAATTGAGCTCGGCCATTATGAACTCAAAAGAATGCTCTGTCCCCTCTTCCTCAATTTTGCTCACTGGAAAAACATCAATCCATCACTCACTCACTGTGTAAAGAAAATGAGCTCCCTCCTGCACACTCTTTATGGGCTTATGCAATTAATCAACTCCCACTCCCAAAAAAAAAAAAGCACAGCACACTCAAACCTTATATTAATTAATGCATTAAGACCATCATTCCACTGCACACGCATGGGGAGGAGGGGGGGGGGCACGAAATGGAACAAGCAAGGGGGGGGCCACTAAGCACATATTCCTTTTAATAAATTAATCCCTCCCATACTTGTAAACAGTGGCCGGCCCCATGATCTTACCCATCACAAAACCATACTCTATCATGTCAAATTAAATGCATGAAAAGCCAAAAAGATTTCATAAATAATCCTTTTGCAAGAAACCCCCTCAACAAAATGTTAATTGCAAACTTGCAATTAACACCCTCCAACGAAAAGTCCGACCGGGAAGGAAAAAGAGAAAACCGGCCGGAACGGAATGCAAACTGGCAACCCCAGAAAACTGGTCCCATAATAAATTACAGGAAAACCCCGATACTGTGCATACACACCCGCATTTGTATTTCGACCGAAATACAAATGTAAAGAGACAAAACTACACTATCAAATAGTAAGATCCGGCTTAAGCCAAAGCCGGCTAGTAAAAAACCGTCCGATCACGATCCGTGCAATACCGCACGTATCTGATCGAACCCTGCCATATCTCCATACGGCCTCTACAGCGTTTCGCCTGAAAGCTTGAGTAACTGAAAGTGTGGTGGACTCTAAAGACTCGTCAATACTATGGCTGTGGATTTAACCACTAGCACGTCAGAGGTATAAGCCAATACGTAACGGGCCACCAGCTATTGACTAAAAGGGACGTCGATGAGCGAACTCATCCTGACACCCTACTGAGCCTGTCAGTGACAATATCCGTGCAGTCCGGTCCGTTCGTCTATGAGCATCGCATGGCGGGCCTAGGGGGTTGGTAAAAGTCAGACCCCCAAAAGCGGTACAAGTCGTGTCGGAGTGTAGCCCAGAACACCCTGAGATACTACTGGAATACCTACCAGTAAATCTCCTTGCCTTGGCCAAGGACTTTGTGTAATGGCTCTCCTAGACACAGCACGACCTCAGCCCTAATACCGGGAGAGACGAACCCCTGAAGATACGCTCACTGCCTCCATGTGGCTCGGGACTGTACCCAACTAAAACCTGTTTGCACGACTCCTTTGAGCCGTGGTAGGGTAGTAATCAAAGTACAGTGGGAACTCACACGAGACAAATGACGATCCCCAGGTCGATGAACTAACCTGCACACATGTCACCAGGGAACTGCCATCTGACGTCTGGTATATGACCAACTAGCATGTTCCCGGCGAGTCCTGTCCGGTGTACTCATAACCCAATGAGCACCTGTATACATCTCAGGTGATCCAACTGACACCAGTGGCTTGTGAGACCGGCCACCGCCCCTCGTCGGGGTCTCGACTGTATACACTAGTCTACTAATGGAGTATCGATGCCCGGTCTCGAAACTCCCACGACTAGGGACCTTTTAAGGATATGCTTGTAGACCCCCAGCTCCCACTTATATGATCGCCCTCATACTGCTGGTGGTCAAGCAAGAATCCTAGGGGCTCTATCAACGTGTAATAGCGACGTGTCAGGTCACCTAAAACAGTACACGATGATAAAGGTAAACCAGATAGCATACTATCATCTCGAGTAAGACTGTCCTACCGGGATAGGTCCTCCCTCAATCATTACAATCACGTACCTGTGACCTAATAATTGACTCTGAGGGCACTATCTCCAACAGAGAGGATCGACTTCTTCTTCCTCTTCTGCCTACCAGCCCTGGGTGCACCCGGGATCGATTTGTGCTTTGCAGGCATTTTGGGGATGCGGGTCCCGATGTCCGCACCGCACCAGACTCCGGCGAGGCTACAACTACTGTCTCCACTGGAGCACAAGGCACTGATGGTGCATCCGCAATATCGGGAAGCGGCAATCCGTGTAGAGGACTCTACGCACGCGGTGGTCCGGCTCTGTCATCTTTCAGTGGAGGCACTACCGGGGTCTTTGTCACCAGAGGAGCTTTGCGGTCGCTGCCGGGAGGCGCACCTTTACGGTCGACCAACACCCGCCTTTCTTCCTTTATAACGGCTCCCGTTGAATGATTGTACCATTCTTTATATACATTGAGGAGTCGTGGAGCGCAAGCTGGCGCACTGATAAAAAAGTGAGAACTCGTATTCAGGCGCATGAAATGATGCAGCGCGTTCTTCATCCCTTCTTCAGTGGCAGCGGGTTCCAGTAGGAAAGCTTCCAAGGGTACCCCTTGATCGTAGCTCAATTGCTGGGCGAAACGATGCCTGAATACTAGGAAGCCCGGTCTAATAGAATATAAGTGGAGGGTCTCCCGGACCGTCAAAACTGAGGCTCCATCTTTGAAGGTGTCTTGCAATGGCCGCACCACAGTGGTAGACGCCTTTCCAATAGTCAACACCTTATTGATGAAATACATCCCGTCTCTAACGGTGTGGGGGCGAAGGAGTAAACCCCTGGCATTCCGTGGCGATGAAGTCACAATTGATGCGCCAATCAGCTGTATGATGCGAGGGAAACCGCACTTGTCGTAGAATGAGAGCTTTTTGTGCATGCCGAAGACACCCGATGTGTGTAGCTCGAGCCACGATATGAAGTAGTGCATTAGGAAGACCACGTGCAGTACCCCAGGCTCATTAGCATCCGCTGCTCGACTGAGGCCATGATACAAGTGTGCCAAGCCGGCGATCCCAACGGCCACTTTTACCCCGATGGTCATCCGGTGGACCGGGTAAAAGACAGAGGGCCGCATATGGCGAGAGTGCATCGGGATCGCAAACCAACTCAGCCATAGCCCAAGAAATCCTAAGAAGAAGGCCTCCTCGTCCATCCCAGGGGCTGCAACTTCCGCAAAAGACATGGTCGGGAAGTCAGGAAGGAAAAAACCCTTTTGGTCTATTTCCTTCGCCGGCAGGTTATCCAAACCTAGACCGAAAGGGTCATCAAGGGTAGCAAACTTGGCAGCTTCTGACGAGAGGACGCTTGGGTGAAGGAACCGAGCAATGAAATCCTCAAAGCTAACTCTGCGACTCCCATGTTCAATGAAAAGGGCATCATAGATGTTCAACACTTTGATCAAACTTGAGAATTGGTGTTGAACAGCATTCTTCGGCGTGAGTCCCCTTACCACCGGCTTGGTACCGAAGGCATACTCGTCTGTCGGAAGCAATTCCTCATAGTGCTCCTCTATAACCGGTAAACCGGAGATCTCTGTGAACTCCTCCAGAGAAATCGACACTTCCTGATCCATTGCAAGGAAAGTGTGGGTAGGAATGTTCCACTGCTCCAAGAAAGCCTTGAACCACCAGGTGGGAAGTGTGGGATACTGGAAGAGGGAGACGTAAACCGCGGTGTACAATCCTAACCTTATCAACTGTGACTTCTTCATCGACAGGATATATCGAGCCCACGTCAGATAGCCGATCGGGTGGCGGGGGATCAGACCTATGTTATATGATTTCCCTCAAGGTCGCGCCTCGCCTTGACAGATACGGCGTCCCAGGATATCCAAAACCATAGGACGTTAGACCGGAATCGCATCAATGGCGGGATGAAGAAAGCCCTTCGAGGTCCAATCAACCATCTCCACGGCATACTGCACCGAGGGTGGGGTGGCATAATGAATTGCCGTAATGGGTTCTGACGGTACTGCGCACGTGAAGCTCCGTCGACCCCATGATAATATGATTATACCACGACCCCCCAAAGTGTTGGAGATAGTGCCCTCATAGTCAATTATTGGATCGCAGGTGCGTGATTGCAATGATTGCGGAGGACCTATACCGGTAGGACAGTCTTACTCAAGATGATAGTATGCTATCTGGTTTGCCTTTATCAGTCGTGTACATGTTCAGGTGACTGATTACATGTTACACTTTGATAGAGCCCTTAGGATCTTTCTTTACCACCAACAGTATGATGGCGATCATATACGTGAGAGTTGGGTGGTTTATATGCATATCCTTAATTGTGGTCCCTAGTCGTAGGAGTTTCGATACAGGGCATCGATACTCCGGAGTAGACTAGTGTATACAGTCGAGACCTCGACGAGGGGCGGTGGCCGGTCTCACAAGCCACTGGTGTCAGTTGGATCACCTAAGATGTATACAGGTGCTCATTGGGTTATGAGTACACCGGACAGGACTCGCCGGGAATCTGCTAGTTAGTACTATATGTATCGTCAGATAGCAGTTCCCTGGTGACATGTGTACAGGTTAGTTCATCGACCTGAGGTCGTCATTTGTCTCGTGTGAGTTCCCACTGTGCTTTGATTTCTACCCTACCACGGCTCAAAGGAGTCGTGCAAACAGGTAGCTTTTGGGTACAGTCCCGAGCCATATGGAGGCACGTGAGCGGATCGGCAGGGGATTCGTCTCTCCCGGTATTGGGGGCGAGATCGTGCTGTGTCTAGGAGAGCCATTACACAAAGCCTACGGCCGTGGCAGGAGATTTACTGGTAGGTACTCCAGTAATATCTCAGGGTGTTATTGGGCTTCACTCCGACACGACTTATACTGCTAATGGGGGTCTGACGTTACTAGCCCCCTAGGCAGATATGCGATACTCATAGACGAACGGACCGGACTGTATATACATTGTCACTGTTAGGCTCAGTAGGGTTTCCGGATGAGTTCGCTCATCGGCCTCCCTTGAGGTCAGTCCATGGGCAGCCGTTACGCATTGCTAGTGCCACTGACGGTTTGTGGTTAAACCCACTGCCAGGGTACTGACGAGTCATTAGAGTCCCCCACAGACAGTTTCCCAAGTTCGGGCGAAACATTGTAGAGGCCGTATGGTTTTATGGCAGGGTTCGGAAAATGCACGTGCGTTTACGCACGTGTTATTTTTCGGGCAGATGATACTGGTCGGCTTTGGTTTAAGCCGGATCCGAGTATTATATTGAGTAGGTATAATATCTTTGTCTCAGTTGCATTTGTATTCGGTCGTAATACAAATGCGGGTATATTTATACAGTTACGGGGTTATCCTGAAAGTCGTTTCAGGATCACTTTTGGAAGTTGCCAGTTTCCAGTTTTCTATCTGCCGTCTTTTAACATTCGGTTAAAGACGGATTTATCTTTTCTTGGATGAGAGTGAGTCATGCTTCTAGAAGGTTCTAGAAGGTGATGACTTGGTTAATTGGTGTTGTGTTTTCATTGGTTGCATTAATGAATGGATGACTAGGTTTAGTGAGTCATTCATTTCATTAATGAGTTTTGTTTACTTAAGGATATTTGTTCTTGATATTTTGAGTGAGAAGCTTTTTATGGTCACCCTCTTCTCTCCTACACTCACCTCCCTCCATCTATATATGGCCGGCCCCTCCTCTCACTCACTCACTTGATGTTTCACTTGAAAAGATTATGATAGATTTTGGGGTGTATGGAATTCACAGCTCATTTCATTCCATCACCCGATTCCCTCGGCAACTTCATTAACCGATCGTCCACGGACTTGGACGAAGTGAGACAAAGTCGTCTACTCATTCTCTACATCTTTCTTGGTCGTCTCTTTTAGCAAACTTGACGACCGAGTTGCCTCAAGTCAGAGGCGGGAGCCCGTTTAAAGAATCAGTGACGTGCTGCCACCTGGACGAGCAGATCGGATATCGACGAGATCAAAGCAGCCGCAACGGAGCGTGGGATGATGGTTAAAGAATGAAGGACTCGGATCGTTCGGTATAACCTTTCTACACTCTTTACAGTTTGTTAGTTTAGCAATAATGGCAGATCCGGGTTAAAGTATACGATAGCGCCAGTTAAAAGTTTTTGTTCCGCATTTGGCGTCTGTAGACGGCCGGGGCGCTAACGTAGACTTACAGTGGTATCAGAGCCTCACCATTTTGCTATACTAACTTGTGCTAACACGTTTAAAAGATCGATCGAACGGATTTTCAAAAACTACAATTTTTAAGCATTAAAGTTTCTGTTAATTTTAAAACTGGTCCAAATGTCATTTTGACCATACCAGAAAATCAAGCAGGGTTTTTGAGGAATACCGCAGAAATTCGACCACGTGATTCGACTGTTCCACCGCGGATCCGCGGCCCAACCATGGGTTTGGCCGCGGATCCGCCGCAGGAAAGTGACATCACTTAGCCAATTTTCTACAGTGCATTCTATGTTGGAAATTGTGGTTTCTGGGACTGTTTATTTGGGCCCAGTATGTTTTACTGTGCAGCAGATTTGCGTGGGGCCCACTTCGGGAAATTTAGTCGATCGAAATTTAAACATGTTAGTTTACAGTGCTTACATTATATCTCCGATCGGGAATGTCATTTGATCGGTAAACCGCGTCTCATTGCTATAGTTCTTTTAGACGGGTTTGCGAACGTGACATTCGCGTTGATGTTCTGTGTTGTGCTGTGATGTTGCGGATTTGTCGTGTTGGATAGCAGTGTGCAATGGTAGTACAGTTTGAGTTTATTTGTACATTTGATATTGCGGGGCGAGCGTCCAACTTGTGGACTGCCGTCACTGCCTGTTGTATAATATTCTTTTGGGGCACGACCAGGTTGCGGTCGATGTACCTATTGTACTATTTTTCATTACTGTACTAGGTTTTGCCCCGGGACGGAGTGCACGGATAGCCGGGTTCTGGAGGAGCAACATGTTCGCATCTCATGGCTTTGAGAGGCAGAGGGGCCCCACTCTAGAATTGGCAGACTATTCGCCGCACTCGTAAGGGGTACAGGTTGACCCAAGGAGGGGTGCCCAAGATTACCGGATTCCGTGAAGTGCTGGGTGGTCCATTCACTATGCTGTAGGGGGCTGCCTCGCTTCAGGTTTTGGCGGGTAACTTGCCGCACCCGTAGGGGTCTAGGTTTCATTGCACAGGCTATCCACACGACAGGGGAACGTCGAGTTTCAGCAGCGGCTCTGTGAAACTCGGGGATCCCAGATTATCTGTATTGTTCTGTGATGCTTATTACTTTTCTGTAATGTTGCATATTATCACGCCTGGAGCGATTATTGTATATTGGTTTATATACTATTAGATGTTGTATATGTTTTACACCCGCGCTAGTCCAGTCCCCGCTCTGTCGTTAGTTAAGTAACCTAACGGGTGATGACGGGACCCAGTGACGAATGTGGATGGCATATACATACATTTTATTTTCGTTCTTTTCTGGTGTGATCGATTGATGGGACTGCGTTGATTCTGATCAATGCAAAGTAAAGCAAACCTATTTACAGTTGTTGGAACAAATTTAAAAAGTGTTATTGCAAAGACGTTTCCTTTTGTTATGCATAGCGGTATTCAGTGGAATATCTTGCACCTCATTCGACGAGGCAAGGGCCGATATCCCTTCACCGGGACTGACCCCTTGGGCAGAAGTTTGCGTCAGGGTAATAACTTCACTATAGTCGATTACAAGTTGCTTTGCATAGCGGTATTCAGTGGAATATCCTGCACCTCATTCCACGAGGAAAGAGCCGAGATCCCTTCACCGGGAGTGACCTCTTTAGCAAAAGGTTTTCGCCACTATATTTTAAAAAAGCTATCAGGCTCCTTCAACGAGATCAAGTTCATTAAGTTAAAGGTTTTTCGCCAAAAACCAGCCGTAGCCCTCCGTCATTTCATATGAATGGTCAGTAGTATTCAAGCTATGTTGGTCTGGCCCTTAGCTAGGACATAGTGATTGGTAGCTGCTGGGGTGTTCATATGTTGCATAGATAGATGTGTTGGTTTGGGACAGTCGTACAGCCTTGTTGGCCCTTAGTCAAGGGCGAGTACGGGTGGGTTCAAATTAACAAGATAATGATGGGAAGAACTTGACATGTGACTTATGATGGGTTGGCCCTTAGTCACGATCATAAGAGTATGGGGTAAAAATCATATCGGGAGTTTCTAAAGAAACTGAAACTTTCCAGGCATGCGCATACCTTCTGGAGTATGATAACGCGAGTGGATTCCGTCACGTTATCATGCGATGAGAGTTGGATCCCGATTCCCACTGATGAGTTGGTTTACTCTTCGGGTGATCCCGATTGATTCTTCTTTCAGGTTTGGAGGAGAATTTGACAGGACAGTGGGAGGTTTCCAGATTAGATAAAGTGATAACCATTCTGATCTAGGTTAGAGTGCACGCAGAGTGTTTCTTTTCTCTCTCTCTTTGGCAGCGACCTTTGACCGACCCTAGACTATGACTCAGTGACCAAGTTGACCGAACCTTCTTAAAATACTGGCTTTTGGATTGTTTATGTTGCATAAGTCATTGCCACTCCTTCTTTTACCCTTTGCATTTCTCAGAACACCCGTATCACTACGGATATCCACTTCCATTGGATAGATCCATCGTATGGTTATATACGAACTCGAAGGGACTTCTTCGAGGATGGATCCAGGTTCAGGAGAAATAGAATTGGTTTATTCAGTTGTCTTTTATTATCACCTTCTCTCAGGTTGCGAGAGCTCCTTGGTTTAGGAGAGTACACCTATTACGCTTATTGGATAGTCTTATTCCAAATCATAGGCAGGTGCCGAAAGGTAGGGAATGAAGAAAACCAATTAGCCTAAGTAGGGTGTGCAGAAGGTAATATGTAAAGACAAAATAAAGGGATTAGAAAGAGGGCAAAGTAAATTGCGACTGATATCATTCACGACCAAAACCGCGTACTTCATCGCCACTCCTATTTCACCTTTAAAAGAATAAGGTATTATTCAGTTGTCTTTTATCATCACCTTCTCTCGAGATGCGAGTACTCCTTGGTTTAGGAAGGTACACCTATTATGCTTACTGGATAGTCTTCTTCCAAACCATAGGCTGGTGCCGAACGGTAGGGAAGGAAGAAAACATTTAGCCTAACGATGGTGTACAGAAGGTAACGACTAAAGACAAATAAAGGGATTTGGAGAGATGGCAATAAAATATACGGTTGAAGTCATGAATTGGATTATGGAAGAGGCATTGCTATGAATACCAGGATACCCCTACGAAACATTTTCATGTTTCAGTGCATTGTTAAAGAAAAACTGTTTTCTCGATTAAACACTTACTCCAAGGGTATGTATTTACCAGGTTTCATTCTCATATCTGTATGGTTTTACAGATGATGAGTGGGAGTAAGTTATTGGGAATTAGGTGATTATCCTCATTATATCGGAATTCGTTGTAATTGGTGATATTTGAGGAAATCGCCAGGGTACAGTTTTCAACCTACGACGCACAGGTTTTGAGTTGTTTAACTCAGCGGACTTATACAGAGTATTGTATGTTGTCCAAGTGTCCATCAGGACAAAGGGGTAGGTCCTCGTACTATGTTCTGTTTACTTATAACTTCTCTAGTATTTAGACAAGTGTTTCGTAGAAATACAAGGTCTAAGTTTTGAGAAGTTGTGGGTATAAGAATAAAGTAGAGAACCAGATATCACAAGTATCGGGATTCTTCAAAGAGATCGAAGATGTAGATTCTTGTGATTGGTATTCAGATGATAGTGATGGTTTTGAGAAACGTGTTTCTCTTTCAGGTTACTCATAATTGGATGGATTCCTAAGTTGAGTAATGCTGATTAGCCTCTTTCCATTAAAGATGAAATGCACTGGAGACAGCTGCATGATTTGAATATGGTTCCAATTAAATAAGTGCCAAATTTTCTGTATTGGATATAGAATAGTTCGTACCTTAAAAGATGTTAAGGTACGGGGAGTTGTCCAGCTTATGCTTAAAACCAGACTCTGGATAACTCAGGGCACGTTTCTGTAATGGCTGTTTGTGGGTTGACCCTGGCTATGACGAGGGTTGATATTCTACCATTTGGAAGATCAATAGTGATATTGTTCTTGACTCGCCGCAGTTTTAGTAAAATGGATTTTTTCAAAAAACAGTAGTGGGAGTATGGTAGAACTGGAAGTGATTCCAGAACCGCGAACGATTACGGAAAATTTAATAGGACCTATATATTCAATCAGGTTTGACATTCCAATAGCCACTCCGCAGATATGGTGGGTAGCCTCAGACACCCGAGAGGTACTCCGGTAGCCTCAAGGACGGTGACAGGGAGGTTATTATCTATCCAGACTTGACACTACTGTTGTTCCAGGATATGAGACCCGGTAGGAGGGTTGTCGTAGTCAGTGGGAGCATCGGAAGCATAGTGGGCAAGTAGCTTATATCTATTTATAGACTTGAGCAGTTATAGCGGAGATAGATCATCTAATTTTGATGTGACAGTCATGGGTTTGACTTCAATCAGGATAGGGGATGGATCTGTTAAGAAGGTAGTAGGGTGTGATGTCATGGTATCTGGATGACATACACAGAGTAGGAAGTAAAATTCCTATACTACGATCGGTTGTACTGTGGTCGTCACACAGTTGTTTCTCCAGACATGATATGGATATAATATTTGACATTCTGGTTTCTAGATCTATGGTTTTAGATCTGGATTTGGGTAGTTTCCCAATGTGGGTACTTTGACAGTATTCTAAAGGCTTTTAGAATAGATGACTCCTAGCATGGTGGTGTACCTGCAGGTGATGGAGTCACCCTCTCTAAAGGTGTCTTACAGACTAAAAGGGGGAGGGATGTGCATGATTGGCAGATCACTTGCTTATGCATCTGAGTCAATCATGAGATGTCAAGTACCACACCGGATGTTGTGTTTGCACTAGATGCAATAAGTTTGTATTAATCCAATCCTGGAGAAACATAAGGAAGCAGTTTTAGAACATAAGTACATGTTCTGCGGATTTGATGACGGCGGCCTCCTTCGGGAGACGGTTATCATTCCAGGCTTCAAAGGTGATATGGATGACAGAGTGATTGTCAGAGTTATAGTTCTCCCTCTGACGAAGAGGGACAGTATTATAGACAGGTGGTCCAAGAGGATACCGTGGGTGGCATGGTGCCGGATACTGATTAGGTTCAGTGATCGATACAGTCTAAGAAGTTTGGATTTGGAGTTCATTTATGAACTAGGTCCCATCAGATATCCAGACATATTCTAAGACGGGTATTACTCAATTCGGGAGATAGCTTTCTCCGCGAACTTGAGATTAAGAGAGATATAGAAAGAAACTTCTAGGCGGATCCACTCACTGAGGCTATTTCTCGAACACAATAGTTTTACAAACGGGCTTTGTGAAACTGATTAGTAAAGGAGTTGGATGTTCGGTTTCACACGGGCTGTGAGTAGTCGACATTGCAATAATTAGCCTTGAGTGCAAGTGGGAGATTGTTGGAGATAGTGCCCTCATAGTCAATTATTGGATCGCAGGTGCGTGATTGCAATGATTGCGGAGGACCTATACCGGTAGGACAGTCTTACTCAAGATGATAGTATGCTATCTGGTTTGCCTTTATCAGTCGTGTACATGTTCAGGTGACTGATTACATGTTACACTTTGATAGAGCCCTTAGGATCTTGCTTTACCACCAACAGTATGATGGCGATCATATACGTGAGAGTTGGGTGGTTTATATGCATATCCTTAATTGTGGTCCCTAGTCGTGGGAGTTTCGAGACAGGGCATCGATACTCCGGAGTAGACAAGTGTATACAGTAGAGACCCCAACGAGGGGCGGTGGCCGGTCTCACAAGCCACTGGTGTCAGTTGGATCACCTAAGATGTATACAGGTGCTCATTGGGTTATGAGTACACCGGACAGGACTCGCCGGGAATCTGCTAGTTAGTACTATATCTATCGTCAGATAGCAGTTCCCTGGTGACATGTGTACAGGTTAGTTCATCGACCTGAGGTCGTCATTTGTCTCGTGTGAGTTCCCACTGTGCTTTGATTTCTACCCTACCACGGCTCAAAGGAGTCGTGCAAACAGGTAGCTTTTGGGTACAGTCCCGAGCCATATGGAGGCACGCGAGCGGATCGGCAGGGGATTCGTCTCTCCCGGTATTGGGGGCGAGATCATGCTGTGTCTAGGAGAGCCATTACACAAAGCCCACGGCCGTGGCAGGAGATTTACTGGTAGGTACTCCAATAGTATCTCAGGGTGTTATTGGGCTTCACTCCGACACGACTTATACTGCTAATGGGGGTCTGACGTTACTAGCCCCCTAGGCAGATATGCGATACTCATAGACGAACGGACCGGACTGTATATACATTGTCACTGTTAGGCTCAGTAGGGTTTCCGGATGAGTTCGCTCATCGGCCTCCCTTGAGGTCAGTCCATGGGCAGCCGTTACGCATTGCTAGTGCCGCTGACGGTTTGTGGTTAAACCCACTGCCACGGTACTGACGAGTCATTAGAGTCCCCCACAGACAGTTTCCCAAGTTTGGGCAAAACGTTGTAGAGGCCGTATGGTTTTATGGCAGGGTTCGGAAAATGCACGTGCGTTTACGCACGTGTTATTTTTCGGGCAGATGATACTGGTCGGCTTTGGTTTAAGCCGGATCCGAGTATTATATTGAGTAGTTATAATATCTTTGTCTCAGTTGCATTTGTATTCGGTCGTAATACAAATGCGGGTATATTTATACAGTTACGGGGTTATCCAGAAAGTCGTTTCAGGATCACTTTTGGAAGTTGCCAGTTTCCAGTTTTCTATCTGCCGTCTTTTAACATTCGGTTAAAGACGGATTTATCTTTTCTTGGATGAGAGTGAGTCATGCTTCTAGAAGGTTCTAGAAGGTGATGACTTGGTTAATTGGTGTTGTGTTTTCATTGGTTGCATTAATGAATGGATGACTAGGTTTAGTGAGTCATTCATTTCATTAATGAGTTTTGTTTACTTAAGGATATTTGTTCTTGATATTTTGAGTGAGAAGCTTTTTATGGTCACCCTCTTCTCTCCTACACTCACCTCCCTCCATCTATATATGGCCGGCCCCTCCTCTCACTCACTCACTTGATGTTTCACTTGAAAAGATTATGATAGATTTTGGGGTGTATGGAATTCACAGCTCATTTCATTCCATCACCCGATTCCCTCGGCAACTTCATTAACCGATCGTCCACGGACTTGGACGAAGTGAGAAAAAGTCGTCTACTCATTCTCTACATCTTTCTTGGTCGTCTCTTTTAGCAAACTTGACGACCGAGTTGCCTCAAGTCAGAGGCGGGAGCCCGTTTAAAGAATCAGTGACGTGCTGCCACCTGGACGAGCAGATCGGAGATCGACGAGATCAAAGCAGCCGCAACGGAGCGTGGGATGATGGTTAAAGAACGAAGGACTCGGATCGTTCGGTATAACCTTTCTATACTCTTTACAGTTTGTTAGTTTAGCAATAATGGCAGATCCGGGTTAAAGTATACGATAGCGCCAGTTAAAAGTTTTTGTTCCGCATTTGGCGTCTGTAGACGGCCGGGGCGCTAACGTAGACTTACACAAAGGTGGAGACTCTTATATTCCGGGTCATAGTCCTTAATCATGGCTAGAACTTCGCGGTCCAAGGGCGCTTCTGGAAACCCTTCCTCCGAGCGAGCGAACGGGAATGAAGTATCAAGAGACATGGTCACTGCAAGGGAACAAAAAAAATATAGCCATTAGTGTTGCAATTCCAACGCTTGGCGTTTAAATTTTTTTAATTAACTGAATTTAAAAAAAAATTAATTAATTAAATGAAAATTAATCACACCACACTGCAGTGCAGTGGGTAGGGGATCAAATGGGGACCCACAAAATCTGGATGACAGTGCCTCATGTAATAAGATAGCCCCATCATTGGGTGAGACTATCAATTAATGAAAAGATCCCCAAGAGAATATTCTCATTCGTGGGAAATCCCTAGAGAATCCCTAGAGATAAAGAGAAAATCTCCTCTTACAGAGCAAAGCTCTGTCACAGAATGACACTTGTCAAATTCTGGTCTCAAAGAAATAAAATTCCTTAAAAAGAGCTTAGCTCTGTAATAGTGATAAAAAATCCATCAAAAAGAAAATTTTAATTTTAAAAAGAAATTGAAAATTGAAAATTTTGGGATCTTGAAAATCCAAGAAAAACTCTTAAAAGTTCATCATCAGAAGATCAAGAGATCAATGTCAACGAGCAAAGCTCTGTTCATGGGTTAAGAAACCCTAAAAAAAATTCTTGAGAGCAAAACTCTGTTTATGAAACCCCAAAGGGGATTTCTTTAGATCAAAAGATCTATGAGAGAAAAGCTCTGTTTATGAAACCCCAAAGGGGATTTCTTTCGATCAAAAGATCTATGAGAGCAAGGCTCTTTTGATTAAGATTGATTTAATTTAAATTAGTTTTACCTAAAGTTTTCTAACTTTGGAAACGAGAGCAAAGCTATGAAGTTCTTAAACAAGAGCAAAGCTCTGGAAAATCAAAATCTTGAAAATGGTAAAGATTTCTAAGGGCCAGGGGTCCTATTTATAAGGCGCTTGCGCCCCTTCAGCTCACCCGTTGATCCAACGGCCAAGATCTTGCCACGCTGCACTCACGTGCGCGCCACGTGAGCGCAACGGTGGGGGGGCATTTGTTTCCCCCAATCAGAGCAAAGCTCTGTTTGAATTTCAAAATTCAAAATTCGAAGCAAAGCTTCAGATTCTTTGCGCTGCGCGCAACGCGCCATATGTCAAAAGCTGATACATCAGCGCAGCGCCCAAGGCAGCACGCCCAATCAGAGCAGAGCTCTATTTAAAACAAAATTAAAGGAAGCAACGCTTCAGTTGCGCAAGCACTGCGCTGCGCGACACGTGTCAGCACAGATGCGCTAGCGCAGCTGCGTTGCGCGACACGTGTCAGCGCAGATGCGCTCGCGCAGCTGCGCTGCGCGACACGTGTCAGCGCAGTTGCGCTACGCTCTGCGCTGCCTGACACGTGTCATGTACTGGGGCGTTTGCGCCAAACAGAATTAAATTGTAGCAAGATTTTTCTGTTCTTATTAAAACAAGAAGATTGCGTTCTGTAAAACAGAAGCCCTTGGATCAAAGATCCAACGGTGGGGAAAATTCCCCAAATCACTCAGAGAAAGATCTCTTTAACAAATTTATGGGCACTATATAAAGGCCCCTAGACCCCAAATCAAAGGCATCAACATTGTGAGAAATCAAGAACTTCAAACAGAGAGAACTCTGAAGAAATTTCAAGAAGAAAAAGGTAAAAGACCTTTAAGATAGAAGAATTTCTTCTAATAGATCATTGATCTAAGAACAAGATCAATGATCTTCAATAAAAAAACAAAAAAAATAATAGTGCTTCGCACTTATGAACTATTGGATCTCTGAGATCAAGAAAAATAAGAAACACTTGTTTTCTTTGATCTAAATTGGATCAAGAAATCAAACAGTGCTTTGCACTCTTTTTTATGAACCATTGGTTCTGGAATATAAAAGATCCTCAAGTTAATAGTGCCGTGCACTTGCAAAACTGCGCTGTTGCGCTCTTGGGTTGACGCAAGCCACCAGAGAGCGCCACGTGTCAGCATCTGAACCATTTGCGCTATGCGCTTTTGAAATAGAGCCTTGCTCTCTGAAACTGGCGCAACTCACCACAGCACGCCACGTGTTAGCAGCGCAAGCGCAGCGCACTGCGCTTGCATGACATGTGTCCTCACCACAAGCGCTTGCGCTCTTTGATTGGCGCAAAGCGCCTGACAAATGCAATGCATTTCTTTTGCTGAAGGGCCAGGCCCAAATAAAAAAGACCTAGTAGGCCAAAATAAATTGCAAAGCAATAAATGGGCAGAGCCCAGGTAAATTGATGCTCTACATCTTTTATAAAAAAGGGCAGAGCCCAAATAAAATTGATGCTCTGCATCATTTATAAATGAGCAGAGCCCAAAACAAATTGATGCTCTGCATCCTTTATGGGCAGAGCCCAAACAAAAATAAAAAGTAGTACAATGCATTATTTAAACACGAGCGAAGCCCTAGCACAGGTCTAATAAACCAAAAACAAATAAAAGCGTCGAATATTTTTCAACTGGACTTAGCCCAATCATGGCCGTAAGTCCTCAAATTAAATTGACTGAGCACAGCTGCTCTCTTAAATCAATTTACGATCGGTTCGAGGGCACATCTCCGAACTCCTTTGACTCCTATCGTTGTAATCCTTCAACGACGTCATAGAGGTGTTGGGTCCTGATGACCACACATCAACACGGACTGTGGGGTTCTTAAACTCATGGACTTAAGCGTCCTTAAACTAAAACACGGACAGTGGGGTCCTTAAACTCATGGACTTAAGCGTCCTTAAACCCATAGACTGCAATTTCCTTAAACTACCAATGGACCACCAAGTCCCTAAACTGGCAATGGACCACCAAGTCCTTAAACTGGCAATGGACCACCAAGTCCCTAAACTGGCAATGGACCACCACGTCGCTAAACTGGAACATGGACCGCAACGTCCTTAAACTACCTATGGACCACTACGTCCCTAAACTGGAATTGTAGAGCCTCCAAATTCTCTTTTGCCGGATCTAAACGATCCCGTTTTAGTTGATCTTACCACCAAACACAGCTAACGTATCCTTAAACATTCAAATGGACTATAAAACTCCAGATCAATTTTGGTTCAAGGGTACATCTCTGAACTCCTCTGACACCTATCGTTGTAATTCTTCAACGATGTCAGAGAGGTGAGGAGTCCCGACGGCCATATATTAAATGGATTACCACGTTAAGTTGATCTTAGTCTCAAACAGGACTAACGTATCCTTAACGAACGTTTAAGTCGATCTTAGCTTAAATATGGCTAACGTATCCTTAAACTAAAACACCAAACCCAAATCTAAGTAAATACGGATTTGGACTAATCCACGTCCTACGGGCGACGACATAAATTAGTCTCCGTATACAATCCACGGGCAACCACAAACAAAACAAACACACACGACACGAAGTGAAATTCTGGAGAAGGAGAAAGTTGTTACCGCGATGCGGTAGCATAATTAACTGCAGGGGCTTGCGCCTGCAGGGAAAAGCATCCCCACAATCAAAAACCCGTTAAGCAAGGGGGAATCTGACGAAGTCTGCTACATCGGCCGCATCCATCTAAACCTCTGGTACACGGTGCCATAAATCAAGTTGGCATCTTCGGAGAGGTGGATGGATAAAACCATATAGCATCTGCCCCGAATCTCAGGCAAGACGTTTTCTTGTCGTCGCCGTCTTTCGGAGGGGAACATATTCTAACTTTGGAAACGAGAGCAAAGCTCTGAAGTTCTTAAACAAGAGCAAAGCTCTGGAAAATCAAAATCTTGAAAATGGTAAAGATTTCTAAGGGCCAGGGGTCCTATTTATAAGGCGCTTGCGCCCCTTCAGCTCACCCGTTGATCTAACAGCTAAGATCTTGCCACCGCTGCACTCACGTGCGCGACACGTGAGCGCAACGGTGGGGGGGCATTTATTTCCCCCAATCAGAGCAAAGCTCTGTTTGAATTTCAAAATTCAAAATTCGAAGCAACGCTTCAGATTCTTTGCGCTGCGCGCAACGCGCCACGTGTCAAAAACTGATACATCAGCGCAACGCCCAAGGCAGTGCGCCCAATCAGAGCAGAGCTCTATTTAAAACAAAATTAAAGGAAACAACGCTTTAGTTGCGCAAGCACTGCGCTGCGCGACACGTGTCAGCGCAGATGCGCTAGCGCAGTTGCGCTACACCATGCGCTGCGCGACACGTGTCCGCGCAGTTGCGCTGCGCTTTGCGCTGCGCGACACGTGTCAGCGCAGTTGCGCTGCGCTCTGCGCTGCTTGGCACGTGTCATGCACTGGGGCGTTTGCGCTAAACAGAATTAAATTGTAGCAAGATTTTTTTGTTCTTATTAAAACAAGAAGATTGCCTTCTGTAAAACAAAAGCCCTTGGATCAAAGATCCAACGGTGGGGAAAATTCCCCAAATCACTCAGAGAAAGATCTCTTTAACAAATTTATGGGTACTATATAAAGGCCCCTAGACCCCAAATCAAAGGCATCAACATTGTGAGAAATCAAGAACTTCAAACAGAGAGAACTCTGAAGAAATTTCAAGAAGAAAAAGATAAAAGACCTTTAAGATAGAAGAATTTCTTCTAATAGATCATTGATCTAAGAACAAGATCAATGATCTTCAATAAAAAAACAAAAAAAATAATAGTGCTTTGCACTTATGAACCATTGGATCTCTGAGAACAAGAAAAATAAGAAACACTTGTTTTCTTTGATCTAAATTGGATCAAGAAATCAAACAGTGCTTTGCACTCTTTTTTATGAACCATTGGTTCTGGAATCTAAAAGATTCTCAAGTTAATAGTGCCCTGCACTTGCAAAACTGCGCTGTTGCGCTCTTGGGTTGGCGCAAGCCACCAGAGAGCGCTACGTGTCAGCATCTGAACCATTTGCGCTATACGCTTTTGAAATAGAGCCTTACTCTCTGAAACTGGCACAACTCACCACAGCGCGCCACGCGTCAGCAGCGCAAGCACAGCGCACTGGCACAGCACACTGCGCTTGCATGACACGTGTCCTCACCGCAAGCGCTTGCGCTCTTTGATTGGCGCAAAGCGCCTGACAAATGCAATGCATTTCTTTTGCTGAAGGGCCAGGCCCAAATCAGAAAGACCTAGTAGGCCAAAATAAATTTGCAAAGCAATAAATGGGAAGAGCCCAGGTAAAATTGATGCTCTGCATCTTTTATAAAAAAGGGCAGAGCCCAAGTAAAATTGATGCTCTGCATCATTTATAAATGAGCAGAGCCCAAAACAAATTGATGCTCTGCATCCTTTATGGGCAGAGCCCAAACAAAAATAAAAAGTAGTGCAATGCATTATTTAAACACGGGCAAAGCCCTAGCACTGGTCTAATAGACCAAAAACAAATAAAAGCGTCGAATATTTTTCAACTGGACTTAGCCCAATCATGGCCGTAAGTCCTCAAATTAAATTGACTGAGTACAGCTGCTCTCTTAAATCAATTTACGACCGGTTCGAGGGTACATCTCCGAACTCCTTTGACTCCTATCGTTGTAATCCTTTAACGACGTCAGAGAGGTGACGGGTCCCGATGACCACATATCAACACAGACTGTGGGGTCCTTAAACTCATGGACTTAAGCGTCCTTAAACTAAAACACAAAATGTGGGGTCCTTAAACTCATGGACTTAAGCGTCCTTAAACTACCAATGGACCACCAAGTCCCTAAACTGGCAATGGACCACCAAGTCCCTAAACTGGAAAATGGACCGCAACGTCCTTAAACTACCGATGGACCACTACGTTCCTAAACTGGAACAATAGAGCCCCAAACGCTCTTTTGTTGGATCTAAACGATCCCGTTAAGTTGATCTTAGCCTCAAATATGGCAAACGTATCCTTAAACATTCAAACAGACTTTAGTCCCAAATTGGACTATAAGACCCCCAATCAACTTTGGTTCAAGGGTACATCTCCGAACTCTTCTGACACATGTCGTTGTAATCCTTCAACGTCGTCAAAGAGGTGACGGGTCCCGACGGCCATATATTAAATGGACCACCATGTCCCTAAACTGGAAATGGATCTAGGCGATCCCGTTAAGTAGATCTTAGTCTGGAAATTAGACTAACGTATCCTTAACAAACGTTTAAGTTGATCTTAGCCTCAAATATGGCTAACGTATCCTTAAACCAAAACCCAAAACCTAAATATAAGAAAGTACGGATTTGGACTAATCCACGTCCTACGGGCGATGAAATAAATAGTCTCCGTATACAATCCACGGGCAACCACAAATAAAACAAACACCCACGACACGATGTGAAATTCTAGAGAAGGAGAAAGTTGTTACCGCGATGCGGTAGCGTAATTAACTGCAGGGGCTTGCGCCTGCAGGGAAGAGCGTCCCCACAATCAAAAACCCCTCAAGCGAGGGGGAATCTGACGAAGTCTGCTACATCGGCCGCATCCGACTAAACCTCCAATACACGGTGCCATAAATCAACTTGGCATCTTTGGAGAGATGGAAGGATAAAACCAAATAGCATCTGCCTCGAATCTTAGGCAAGGCATCCTAATGTCTCGGCCGCCATTCGGAGGGGAACAGATTCTGGCACGCCCGGTGGGATCTTTTCTTCTTTCCACTCTACACTTCGTGTGTCGTATTCACGAACGAATCGCGGTTTGTTAATGGTTGCCTTCGGATTTTAAGTTACTAAGATTTGGTCTTTTGCCTGGCGCAGAAATCAAGCATCGATGGCCTCTACCTGTTCGAAGTGCTCCAACTGCAGCTGCAGCTCGCGTCCGGCCTCAACTGGGGGCGTAACCTACGGGCCCCAAGCGGCCTCTTTGTTCACCATGCCCGTGGAGCAGATTACTCAAGCCACCACGGGGTTTTTTTTCGGAACTATGCTTCCGCTAACAAGCTTCAGCACCCCTGTGCCCGTACAAGAAGCTCCTAAGAAGTCGGTCTTCGATCGACTTTCAGTTACTGCGGCCCCTCTCAACGGGTCGCCCAACACCAGTGCCTCGGTCTTCTCCAGACTGGGCCAAAACTCCTGCGGGTCCACAATGAAGCTTGCAGTCCCGGAAAATGTTATTCCAAAAAGAATAGCCAAACCTGCTCCTGAGGTCGTCAAGGCGGCTACTCCTGCTAAGAGATCGGTCTTTACAAGATTGACCGTCCCAACTCCCACTCCTGCTCTTGCTGCTCAAAAAACATCAATCTTCAATAGGCTGACGCCGGCAACAGCCCCACACCTGAACATGAGGCAAGAAGAAGCTGTTTCTGTCTCTGAACCAATACCGATGACTTGTCGCGCCCGACGACGCCACTGGCGCTGGATAAGGAAGACTGGTGGCAACTCCCCTTCTGGGATAACTCCGCCAGCTCCGACGGTGGAAGTTAACGCTGCTATTCCAACCGAGAACAGCTTTGAGCTGTTGAATAGGGTACGCAGAAACTCACCAACTGTGGTCCTTAAAAGATCTCCTCCACCGGTAGAGACCGCCGTAGAGGCAGAAAAACTGGAGCAGACTCCTCAATCGCTGTCCTCCAGGATTTACAAGACACGGCGACGAGTCTGAGAATCTGTAATTGATCCTAATTTTGCTCGCCAACACAAGAAGTCGAAAGGTCGGCAAGAAGAAAATTCTCCGATCAAGCAGCGGAAGGTGATGACCACTTGGGTGCCCAAAGTAACGGTTCCCTCGACTTCAACGGCCCATAAGAGAAGAAGGCCGGAGAAAGTCCTTACGCCGACGGCAAATATTAAAGGTGGTGAACCTAAACGCCCTAAGTTCGGGGGCATCATAGTTCATACCGTCTACATGGCGTCCGGCAAAGAGGACAGTCGCATATCAACAGGTCATAGACCGCTTGCGCGATCGGTGACCAAAGCGCAGGAGCAGCAGCAGAAGATCCAAGAGATGATGAACTCTATGGACGCACTTACTGGGCCAAAAGAAAGCCCTGAAATGTCCTCGGACGAACGTCAAGAACAAGAAACTGATGCTGAATTCCTTCGTCGCATATTGGATAAGAAGGATAAAGAGGCTGTGGAACAAGCAGCCAGCATAAAGAAAATGGCCCTCCTGTTCCAGGACATGGTGGGTATGATGATTCAACAAGATCCCCCTGCTGAAGATCCTCCGATCGTCCTTGAAGACGATAGGGGAGAAACGTCAAATCCTCCACCGGCTCTGTCAACAGCCATGGAGGAGGCAATCTCCAAAGCCGACCTGGACGAATATATAACTCAGTAGATCCGGGTTCATCAGGCGACTGAAGCAGCCGGTCAGGTCGTAAAAACGGGATGACCGTATCCGAGCTGGTACGACCAGATCAAATACCCGCTAGGCTATACAATACCAAAATTCCATGTGTATAAGGGACTGGCAATCTCCACCAGCATGTTGCACAGTTCAGGGCAATCTGCGGCAACACTGGCGGTGATGATATATTGTTCCTCCGCCAGTTCGTTGGTAGCTTATCGGATACAGCATTCGAGTGGTATTCCGAGCTCCCGAACGACTCTATCAAGACCTTTGCGGAGATGGAGCTGCTGTTTACCCAACGTTTCGCGAGTGCCAGCGAGCGTACCCGATAACGGCATTGATTAATGCCAAGGTGAAGCCGGGCGAGACATGGGTCCAATATGCTATATGGTGGCAGAACTTATGGTCAAAATGCGAGCAACGCATTGAAGAAGCTTCTGCAGTAGGTATGTTTGTGGGAACCCTCGATCCGCAAGCAACCATCTCGCAATTTATGATGTTCTTCAAGCCGACCACCTTCCAGGCCCTGATTGACAAGTTAGCGCAAATGGATCAGATGAGCCATAAACCTCCTCTTCCAAAGCCAGACTCCCGAAATGACAAGGGGAAGGGAAAAGCGATCATTGTCGCTAATGCTCAATAGCAACCGAGCAACTCGAAGCCGGTTGTTCGTCAAAATAATACGCGCCCGTACGTAGCCCTCGAGGAGAGGCTAGGACGTCCTTACTCATTTCCCCAAGATAAAACGAGAAGGTTATTCGAGCTGGCATTGCGCAACCGACTCATAAATCTGCCGGAGCCAAAACGTCCGTCGCAACCAAATGATATCAATGAGTCCAACTACTGTCCCTATCACCGGGTACTGGGTCATCCGATCGAAGATTGCTATGTCTTCAAAAATTGGCTTGAAGACCAGTACCAGCAGGGCAAATTCGCATTATCCGACAAGTGGAAGGTGAATCCCCCGCAACCTCACACCTTTAAAAGGACGAATATGCCGGGGGCAACATGCTCTGTCGTTGAAGAAGCTCCTTGGGAGGTTGTATTATCAGCCAAGACAAAGAGGATGCTAAACGATTTTCAAACATGCCCAGCGATTAGGTGGAAGAACCCGTTAGAACCTCAAATCATTGAAGGAATGTTGAAGCTGCGTCCAACTCAAATGATCGATGGAGATGGCCCAAGCATTCACAACCAGCCGTCGAAATCTTCAAAGAAGAAGAAAAAGAAATCAAAGAAGCCCGTAAAGCCTGGCGACAAGCGCACGGACTTGCAAAAACAAATTGACGCGCTGGAGGAATACAACCAGAAGGCACGGACTCCCATTACACTCCAAGAGTTCCTCAACCACGTCTTTCAAGAGCAAGATGAGGGAGAAAGTTCGTCGGATGAATCTGAAGAATACGTGGCGAGCTGTCATGTGATTTCCCATTCGTTCACGGACGATGAGGAGACTCCTTGCACTGAAAAGCTGGGGGCAGATCCTGAACCAAAAATTCTAGGGCCATCAGATGAAGTAATTGACGCATTCCTCAATAAAGCTCTCTTAAAAATTAAAGCTGATCGAGAGCGTGAAGCGGTCATATTTGAAAGGGCCAAGCGCCAGCGCCTTGACGAAAGGATTGAGATACTCCCGCTGAAGCAAAATACACTCACTGCGGATAAAATCAAATTCAAGATGAGGAAGAGGTTTGCTAAAGCCGTGTCAATGGGTATGAAGCTACCATCCTCTGAGGGAAGAGTTACTGGTGAAGCAGAAATGCACCCCTCCTATTGCTTGTATCATCGGAAGATTTCGCACCCCACTGAAGAGTGCAAAGCTTTCGATAGATGGTGGCAAGGATATGTTGCTCACCGGCAGCATTTTAAGCGGGAAAAGCGCAAGACCCGCCGAGAGCAGAACGGTACGACCGAAGGGCTTAACAGAACTACCGGCAATTGTCGCATGGTTAACGCCGGGGGATCGCAAATGATCACATTTGGGAGCGATTCCGATGAGGAGCTGGCTCTTAACCCCCTCTTTAAAGAGTCCACTTCAGGAAAAGAAGAAGAGCCGAAGGTTTGCGAAAATATCCAACTGCGTAATCGGACGCTACCCGAAAAGAATCTCGGACCCTCAAACAAAAAAGATAATGGGAAAGAAAAGGTCTCTGAAGACATCGCCCTAGATGACCAAGTCATGGAAGAGCTAACTGCCAAAGACCCGCCGAAGAAAAATAAGGTGGATTACAACATCTTAGCGCATCTGAGGAAGCTACCCTCGCAGCTCAGTATTCTTGACGCCCTTTTATTATCAAAGGAGGCGAGAGATTCGTTAATTAAGGCATTACAGGACCTGGAGCAGTTCCAAGCTTTCCTGGCCGAAGAAAAGATGAAGGATGAATTGGAGGAAGTGCATACGGCAGATGTCACTTTTGGCGATGAAGACCTTCTCCTTGGGACGTGCGAACACAATCACCCCCTCTATGTCTCAGGATACTGCTATGATATAAAGATAGGCAAAATCCTGGTCGATAACGTATCGTCTGTTAATCTACTCAATGTGCGGGTGTTAAAGAAAATCTGCATGAGCGTCCAACACCTCGCTCGAGACAAGATCACCATCTCCGGGTTCGATTCCCAATCATCAAAGACTCTCGGATCTGTGATACTGACGCTACGCTTTGGGCTGCTCGTCACGGACATTAAATTCCACGTCATAGACGCCAAGACATGCTACGACGCTTTGCTCGGCCGACCATGGTTACACGAGTACAACATCATCCCTTCTACACAGCATCAGTGTATGAAATATTTTAGGGATGGTCTCGAGTATACCGTGACGGGAGAACTGAATCCGTTTTCCGTAAACGAAGTCCGCAAATATGAAGATGCCAAATACTTCTTGCCGAATTTTGAAGACACGGAAAGGTGTCGCAAGCCGGAGAACAAAACTAACGCTACCATCCCTGTCTTCGGCAGTGATATTGAGGAGGAAAAGGAGACAGTTTATTCAGGTCCGCCCCAATACAACAAGCCGAGACCATCCGCTCCTACGTTGATCTTTGGTAGTGATTCGGAGGATGAAGTCCATGCTGTATTCTCTGCTCGACCTTCAATACGAGCTTCCGCTGACGAAGAACAAAGTCTGCAAGTCGCCATGGTGACGCTTAGACATTATAAAGAACTGGATGTGCTCGATACCGACAGTGTAGAAGAGCTGCAGACGTTCTATGTCCCTCCTAAGCGAGAAGGCGAAGAGGCAATTCTATTCTACCGCTCTGAAGAAAACAGAGTGGAGAAAGAAATCTGGCACGGGGCGGATCCTACGCTGGACAGGCTTCAGCCCATCCGTCTACCCAGATATTATACAGAAGGCTTGAAGAGGCTGTTGAAGCGCCAAGGGATACCCTTCAAACAGACCGCTCGAAAAGCCAAATTCTATGACAGGGTCTGGAATGTCCCCGGGACTCAACACAAGTTGCCTAGTGGGAGGATGGAGACAATCGGGCTTGGATATATTCGGTCCAAGAAACGAGAGCTACTCCGCGATTGCTACGTCGTGCATGACTTTAATGAAGAAGGGGATGCTCAATGGGAGGATGCTAATACTGAACCAGTAAAAGTTCCTGACGCAAAAGTGCCCAGTCCGTCATTCGAAGAACAAATGGACAGGCTTATAAGGGAAGCTGGTCAAAAAGTCCGAGATGATCACAACCGCGAAATGGCAATCTACGAGAAAGCCAAAACGCAACGCCTCCTTCAACAGGCCGTGAAAGACGAAAATGCTGCTCCCTGTCAACCTGTTATAAAAAAGGCTCGACGCAGAGGCAGAAATAAATCGAAAGGCGAAAAAGGTGTTCAACAGCAACAAAGTGGGACTAAGAAGCCACGCAAGTGGGAGTCGAGCAGTCCTGATCTATCCCTCATGAAGAAAATGGGTCGAGCGTACTCGTTTCCTCGGGACAAGACGAAGAAGATACTTGATCTTGCTTTAAAACATCAGATGCTTACACTGCCAGAGTCCAAGCACCCTGAACAAGCAGGTGATGTCTCTCACCCAGACTATTGCTCTTATCACCGAGTACTAGGGAACCCTCTCGAAAACTGCTTCACCTTCAAGAATTGGGTCGAAGATCAGTATCGGCTTGGCAAGTTCGCTCTGTCTGACAACTGGAGGGTAACGCCGCCACAGAAGTACGTACCCAAAGCCACGAGAATAGAACCAACTCCACATTGGGATTGGAAGCGGATCGCACTTGTCACATGATAGAAATATCAAAAGAGAAGCTCGAGAATATGAATGACCTCCCCTGGTGTTTCGAAAACAGCAACGATGAGGTGATCTCAGAATTTCCACCGGCGCCAAAAGAACTGGAGGATGGAATACACACCACTGCAGATAACCTCAAGAAAATTGAGTTGGGGATGGTGAACGACCCGCGACCGACATTTGTCAGTGAGCTGCTATCTGAAGAAAGGGTGGCTGCGTTAAAAGACGTCCTTATACAGCATAGAGATTGCTTCGCATGGAACTATTCCGAAATGCCGCGACTAGATCCAGAAATTGTTGTGCACAAATTGGCGATATCCCCGGAAATCAAGCTAGTCAAATAGGAGCCGAGAAGAATGCGGCTCGAGCTTAAGATGAGTATCAATGCTGAGGTCAAGAAGCTGATCGACTCTGGCTTCATCCAGGAGGTCCAATATCCTGAATGGATCGCCAACATCGTTCCGGTGATGAAGAAGAATGGGACAGTGCGCATATGCGTAGACTTCCGAGATCTCAATAAAACTTGCCCGAAAGACAATTTCCCAGTGCCAGTCACCGAATTGATGATAGACAATACGTCCACTCATGATGTTTTCTCCTTCATGGACGGCTCATCAGGGTATAATCAAATAAAGATGCATCCCGAAGACCAGAAGCACACCGCCTTCAGGACTCCTTTGGGTATATTCTTCTACAAGGTGATGCCCTTCGGTTTAAAGAATGCCGGTGCTATTTATCAGAGAGCCATGACGCAGATCTTTGATGACCTTATACACGAAATCGTTGAATGCTATATCGAAGATCTCGTGGTTAAAAGCAAATTATACGAGGAACATCTCGAGCATCTAAAGACTGTATTTCGACGACTTCGAAAATACAACTTGAAGATGAACCCTCTCAAGTGTGCATTCGGAGTTTCCTCGGGCAAATTCTTAGGATTCATCGTCCGACACCGAGGTATCGAGATAGATCCGTCGAAGATCAAGGCGATTATGGAAATGCCTCCGCCAAGGACTCTTAAGCAGCTGCGGTCTCTCCAAGAGAAGCTCGCATATATACGGCGATTTATAGCCAACCTTTCAGGCAAGTGCCGTCCTTACAGCCACCTGATGAAGAAGGGAACCCCGTTCGTCTGGGACCAAAAGTGCCAAAGCGCGCTAGACGAGATCAAGCAATACCTGCAGAACCCGCCGGTACTGGATGCTCCGGTCAAGGGAAAGCCCCTCATTCTTTATACAACCGCCCTCGAAAGTTCCTTAGGTGCATTATGGGCGCATGAGAATGACCAAGGGAAAGAAAGAGCACTCTACTACTTAAGTCGAGTTCTACTGGGGGCAGAAAGCAACTATTCCCCTATTGAAAAACACTGCCTTGCGTTGATCTTTGCGATAACAAAGCTCAGGCACTATGCATTGGCGCATGAGGTCCGTCTCATTTCGAAGGTGAACCCCCTTAAATATTTAATGTCGAAGGCCATATTGACAGGGCGACTCGCTAAGTGGGCCCTGCTCTTGATGGAGTTCTCGATAATGTTTCAACCTCTCAAGGCAGTGAAAGGCCAGGCCATCGCCGACTTCCTCGCTGAACATCCGATACCCGCCGATTCTCCTTTGAATTGCGATTTGCCAGACGAACATGCGTTTGACACTATCGATAGGAACGATACCTGATGGGAACTCTATTTTGATGGAGCGTCTTCCATGAAGAACCGCAAACAAAGTACGCTAATGATCAAATCGGGGGTAAGCCTCATCTACGTGACCCCACAAGGAGGAATAATGCGCTTCGCTTTCTCCTTAACAGAGCCAAGGACGAACAATGAAGCCGAATATGAAGCTTTGATAGCGGGCCTCGAAATCTCCATCGACATGGGAATTGAAAACCTATTTATATATGGAGACTCCCAGCTGGTCATCAGTCAAGTAAATGGCGACTACCAAACGTGCATACCAGAGTTGGTGAAGTACGGCGAAAAGATGCAGCAACTGTTGATCCAAATCCCTTTCTATACTTTGGGAAACATACCGCACGCAGAAAACAGCAAAGCGGACGTGTTGGCCAAGCTCGCTAAGGAACTGGCCGATGAGAACCTCGATGACGTAAGAATCGTGGTACAAAGCCGTCGGGTGCTTGCCCCAGCAGAAATATCTCCGGAATCATCCGGAGAAAAGGGAATGACTAAACAGGTGACCCTGCAAATAAAAGACCGGGAAAAGGCTGAGGATTGGAGAGAAGTCTTTATAGACTACTTCAAATACCATCGAATGCCCGAAGATGCGTCCTCAAGACATCAGCTCATGAAACGAGCTCTGTCTTTCGCCTTCGTCAATGATACTCTATACAAGAGGTCATTTGATTCTCTGTGGATGAGATGTCTCGGACCTGACGAAGCGAAAAGAGTCATTCAGGAAGTTCAGGACGGACTCTGCGGTTCTCACCAAGCGGGCCCGAAGATGAAGTTGAAGATCAAACGGATGGGTTACTATTGGCCCACGATGATTCAGGACTGCCTCGAATATGCGAAGCAATGTCACTCATGCCAAATCCATGGGGACTTCATCCACCAACACCCAAATCCACTTCATCCAACAGTGGCTAGCTGTCCATTCGAAATGTGGGGAACTGATATCGTCGGCCTCATCGAACCAGCATCATCCAGGGGACATCGTTTTATCCTGGCAATTACTGATTACTTCTCCAAATGGGCAGAAGCAGTACCGCTGAGAGAAGTGAAGACGGAGAATATCCTCCATTTCTTCAAGATGCACGTCATATACCGGTTTGGGACTCCGCGACGGATCATCTCCGATAATGGGCCTGCCTACAGGAGCCACAAGATCAGCCGCTTCGCACAGCAGCATAATATAGACTGGAGATATTCCTCGGTTTATAATCCGCGAGCTAATGGTCTAACCGAGGCCTTCAACAAGACCCTGACAAAGATCATGAAAAAGACGGTATCCCGAAATAAGAAGGACTGGTATTAGAGGCTGCAAGAGGCTCTTTGGGCGTATCGAACTACGTTCAAGACGGCCACGAACCCAATGCTGTACGCGTTGGTATTCGGTATAGAAGCAGTACTCCCCCTCGAGATAGAGTTACCCTCTTAACGGGTGGTAGTCCACTACGAGCTAACAGATGATGAAAACGCTCACCTTCGGCTTGAGGAACTTGATGCCCTTGATGAAACCCGGCTCATAGCGCAACAAAATCTGGAGGCTTTTAAATCAAAGATGACGCGCTTATATGAAAGATTGACCCGGTCAAGGACATTTCGCCAAGGCGAACTCGTGCTGGTGGTCAAAAGGCCTATGATCCCCAATCGCGCCAAGCGGGGAAAATTCGAGCCGAACTATAAAGGCCCGTACATCGTAGACAAGGTCTACCAGGGTGGAGCCTATCTACTCATGGATATGCACGGTGAAAGGCCTTTCACGCCAATAAACGGTAGCTTCCTAAAGAAATACTATGCTTATAAGCCACAGCTAGGTCAATGATAGATGACGACGACTATGTCCGCTCGCTATCTTCCTAAGCCCAAACTCTATAAGTAGTAACCGGCCTTCTTTAGCACCGGACCGAGACGTCCTTAAACTAATGACGGACCGAGACGTCCTTAAACTAATGACTGGACTGAAACGTCCTTAAACTACTACCGCAGCATCCTTAGGCTGACGAGATGAATAAAAAAAATAAAAAAATGTAATAAATAAAAATGGTATGTCCATAAGCAAAAAGGGCACGGATGAAAACCCGAAAGGGCTCCGTGAGTAAAAACAGCAGGGCTACCGGCGAGTGTTCGTGAAAACCCGAAAGGGCGAGACCTCATAAAAAAAAAGAAGAAGAAAATAAAAAGAATAAAAAAAACGGTATTTCCATAAGCAAAATGGGCACGGATGAAAACCCGAAAGGGCTCCGTGAGTAAAAACAGCAGGACTACCGACGAGTGTTTATGAAAACCCGAAAGGGCACAACCTCATTAAAAGACACTTATAAGGTCCTCTCGACCTTGTAAGGAGAAACAACCCGCGTGAGATCCTTATGACTCACAAGGGAGCAACACACTTAGGGATCCCCACGATTCCTAAGGAGAAAATATACTTGTGAGATCCTCACGACTCGTAAGGAAAACTTTCTTATGGGACCCTCACGGCTCATAAGAGTTGAAAGTCTTAAGTTACAGAGACCTAAACCTGTGCTTAAGCAACCCCCACAACTTCCAATATTGCCCTACAAGTGGCTCAATACTGACCCTTGTATACAATCCACGGGCGCGAATAAACATTTCCCTAACCAAGTCCCATCCATGATTGGGGATATGTACGCATGATGAAAAACCCTTGTAGGTCTTTTCGATTTACAAGGAGAAAACCCTCCTGTAGGATCCTTACGACTTACAGAGGAACATACACTTAGGAATCCTCACGATTCTTAAGGAGAAAATACACCTACGAGATCCTCACGACTTGTAGGGAGAAATACCATTGTGAGACCCTTACGGTTCATGAAGTTAAAAGCCTTAGTCGACAGGACCCTAACCCTGTTCGCTAAGACACCTTTGTTCAACATCGACGGAGGCAGATGATGATTCGCTCCAGGCAATATCCCAGTTGTAGCGGTGCTGATGCCGAAATCAGTGTCTAATTTCAGGTTTATGGTGAAAAGCCAGTAGGCCGCACATGCATACGAAATAGCCGAAATGATGGGACAACTTGCAATAAAAAGCAGCAAGTAAAAAATGTATGCATGCAAAATAGCCGAAATGATTGGGAAACTCGCAATAAAAAGCAGCGAGTAAAAATAAAATAAACAGCGGAAATGATTGGGCACCGCGAAAAATAGCCGAAATGATTGGGCAATCGCGACCTTCACGATATAAAAGCTGAAATGATAGAGCATCGCGGAAATAAAACAAAAAAAATGATGATAAAACTTTGGCCTTACAGTTGAGATCACATCGATCCCTGTATACAATCCAAGGGCACAAACGAAGAGGGAACCATACTTTCCCAACAGGCTCCGCCAGAAAACGAAGCCAAATCTCGACGGTTCGTCCCAACTCCGAAGAAACCGGTGTCTTCGGCAAATCCTTCAACTCGAGGAAACAAGCATCCTTGACGAAGAAAATCCTGATTCGCGTCGACTCGCAGAGAAACCAATGTCTCCGAGGGAAATTCTCGACCCGTTTTAACACCAGGGAAACAAATAATCCTTGGCAAATACCTCAATTCAGGGAAACTAACATCCTTGATGAGAGCCTCCTAATTCGCATCGGCTCACAGAGAAACTAGTGTCTCCGCGGGAAATTCCCGGTTCGTTTCAATCCCGAAGAAACCAGTGTCTTCGGCAAAATCCTTCGACTCGAGGAAACAAGCGTCCTTAACGAAGAAAATCCTGATTCGCATCGACTTGCAGAGAAACAATGTCTCCACGGGAAATTCTCGATCCGTTTCAACACCAGGGAAACAAATAATCCTTGGCAAATACCTCAATTCAGGGAAACTAGCGTCTTTGATGAGAGCCTCCTGATTCGCGTCGACTCGCAGAGAAACCAGTGTCTCCGCGGGAAATTCTCGATTCATTTCAACACCAGGGAAACAAATAATCCTTGGCAAATACCTCAATTCAGGGAAACTAGTGTCCTTGATGATAGCCTCCTGATTCGCGTCGACTCGCAGAGAAACCAGTGTCTCCACGGGAAATTCTTGATTCGTTTCAACACTAGGGAAACAAATAATCCTTGAAAAATACCTCAATTCAGGGAAACTAACGTCCTTGATGAGAGCCTCCTGATTCGCATCGGCTCGCAGAGAAACTAGTGTCTCTGCGGGAAATTCCCGGTTCGTTTCAATCCCGAAGAAACCAGTGTCTTCGGCAAAATCCTTCGACTCGAGGAAACAAGTGTCCTTGACGAAGAAAATCCTGATTCGCGTCGACTCGCAGAGAAACTAGTGTCTTCGCGGGAAATTCTCGATTCGTTTCAACACCAGGGAAACAAATAATCCTTGGCAAATACCTCAATTCAGGAAAACTAGCGTCCTTGATGAAAGCCTCCTGATTCGCGTCGACTCGCAGAGAAACCAGTCTCTCCGCGGGAAATTCTCGATCCGTTTCAACACCAGGGAAACAAATATCCTTGGCAAATACCTCAATTCAGGGAAACTAGCGTCCTAGATGAGAGCCTCCTGATTCGCGTCGGCTCGCAGAGAAACCAATGTCTCCGCGGGAAATTCCCGATTCGTCTCAACTTGCAAGATGAAGTCTCAGGCAGCAGAGATTAAAAAACTTGTTTCCTGAACAATGGGACCCTGCAAGTCGGTCTAAAACGGTCTCTTGCATACTATTCATGGGTCTCACTCTCTAAAGTCGAGTTTCGACAAGGAGGGAAACAACCGTTTGCGGGTCCTCTCGACTCGTAAGAGGGAAAAACTCTCTTATAGGATCCTTACGACTTATAAGAGAAAACACACTTAGGAATCCTCACGATTCCTAAGGAGAAAACCCACCTACAAGATCCTCTCGATCTGTAGGGAGAAAAGTCTCTATGAGACCCTCACGGCTCATAGAGTTGAAAAGTCTTAGGCGGCAGATCTGAACCTGCGGCCTAAGCCATCGCTATCTCTTGGAAAAATTGAGTTATCTGCCAATCATGTTTATCAAGACAACGTGCTGATAATAAGAGAAAGGGAGAAAGCAAAAGAGCATACAAGACATTGCAGAGAAAAAATGTGTATCTTTATTTATTAATTCAATCAAGTACAAGGAGAAGCGTACAAAAGGATAAAGAATAGATACATGTTATTTGAAAAAGAATTTTTTTTACAAGTATGTAGATACAAGGGGAATTATTGGGAAGGAAGCGTCTTGCATAACTCTAGCAATTGTTCGCGCACCTCCTTCCACACTCTCTCCTGATCGGCCACCACCGCCAGTTCTGCCTCCATTTGAGCCCGCTGCTGCAAGACAGATGCAAGCTGCTCCCTAACGACCTGATGAGCAGCTTCACGGCCTGGGGTGTCACGCTCGGCGACATCAAGCTTTCGCTTCAGGTTTAGCCCATGGGAGATGCGTTCCAGGAGGCCCTCAAAGATAACCTTCACTTGAGCAGCATTCGCCTCGACCACAGCACGCAGATGAGCCGTCTCACTCGAGGTCTCTTGGTATTCTCTCAGCCTTAAAGCCGCTTCTTGCTCCAAGTGATGGACGTAAGAAGCGCTTTGCTCGATCCATGCTGCTCTTTCATTGCTTGCGGGTAAGGTCTCGAGAGCAGGGCGCAAAAACTCCAGTTGATGCAGATGAGCCTCGATCTCCCTGCAGTGGATAACCCAAGATGCAACGATGCCCTCATCATGGAAATTGACGAGTATCACCAGCATTGGGTTAACCGTCGTGGCTAAGTCTGCAGCAGACGTGGAAGTCTCGACGTCGAGTTCCTCGATGTAGTCGCTCAACATGCGCAGACTATTCGCGGCGCCTTTCGAGGACGAACGTCTCTGGGAAGGGCCTGCCGGCATTGTAATGTGAGACTCAAAAGGCGCCGAGACTGGAGCGACAGCTGAAAAGGCAAAATACGATTAGATGACGATTCAAGAAATATGGAAAAAGTCATTGATGAGATAGTCTACTATACCAGTTGAAGCAGGTGGCAAGGCTGGAAGGGCCGGTGGAGCGACCGATCTTTCGTCTCCCCCTTCAATTTGTAGCACTGCAGTCGGGACGAGAAAAAGTTAGAAATAATTCCATCACTGAAAACAAAGATATCAATTGGAAAGCGTACTCACCAGCGCCACCGGAGGAAGAAGCAAGTTCAGATGGGAAGGAGAAGTGTGGGAGCAACACCTGATAGAGATGGTCAAAAAGAATTCCTGAAAGACACAACAGTATGACTTTAGTACACAAATTATACGTCTGAAAGATAAGATTAATAAGTTGCAAACGCATACCTTCCAACATCTTCGATGGTATGAGAGAGGGTTGAGAGGTGACAACCGCCAAGGAGGATTTGAAGGTGCTCCCTCGAGCAATGGGGCATCGGCGCTAGCTGCATCTGCGTTGTGAACAAAGATGAACTTGTCAGAAAGGATTGTAAGGTAAAGAAAGACTGTAACTTGGGATTTACCTGATGAGCTGCCGGTCGAACCGGAGGCGACTCCCTCCTCCATCGACATGAGGCCAGCACCCGTTGCCTCATCACCCGACTCAATGGGGGCCGTCGTCGTGCTCGCGCGGCCAGGAGACGGCGGAAGATCGTAGACAGTGGGGGCAATGATCGGAGCATTGCCGGACTCTTGAGAAAGAGCGGCTGACTCTTCCCCAAGAGTCGTGCCCATCTCACCCGCTAGTTCTTCGGGCTCTGCTGTCTCCATCATTTCATCCGCCGTCACCAAGAGGTCGCCGGTCTCAATCGCCTCATCCGCCGCTGCCCCAGGCTCAGTTATAGCGGTCGTCTCATTTGCCGCCACCTCAGGCTCGGCATCAACGACTTTCTCAAGTGCAGCTTCCTCAGCCCCCAACTCAAGCTCCGCAGCCCCAGCAACGTTGCCCACCGTTGGCTCGAGTTCGGCCGGTGCCTCCTCCTCTGTTTCCTTGGGTTCGACAGTCTCTGCCGCCCCCTCGGTCGGGCTTGGCCCTGCAAGACAAAATACATAAGAACTGGCGAGTTTACAATTTTTACAAACAAATCTCGAAAGATTCATTACCTGAAGTGGATTTATCGTTAGCACTTCGAACTGCATGTGCCACCTGTCTGCGAGCAGTGGATAGGGCGACGGGTGCCTCTTCTGAGGGAGTATCAGCACGAGAGACGGTGCTTGGGCCCGCTCCAATGGCCAAGGCAGCCCGGCGTGCCTTCGCTTCACGCCTCGACAGCTTCCTCTCCACCTGGGCCATCGCGATAGATCTCTTCGACGCCTCCTTAATCAAGGTGTCGTCGTCCTCGTTTAGTGTCGCCTCCAGAGCCCTTAAGGCATCTCTCATCGGCTCTTCAAGATGAACCTCCCGCGGTAACCCTGGGGAAGAAGGAACATCGGCAGCTGGCAAAGTCTCCGCGTCACCTGGCGGGATCGGCATTGTGGTTCCTGCGATAAAAAGGGAGAGGTTAGATCGACCATAACGCAAGGAAAATGAAAACTTGATGAATCGAAACTTACTAAGGCCTAAAGACACTCTAAAGCGTTCCTTCTCTTGGAAAGTCTTGAGGGAAGCGGCAATGGCTTCTTCAGTGGTGATGCCTGTTGGAAGAAAAGAAGGAAAAATGTTAGTTAAAGGCAATAATAAAGATATGATGCAAGAAAAAAATGCGACTAGTGATTACCTGATTCCGCAAGCTTAGCCAGCCACGCGTCGCGCCTCGCCAACCGCTCTGAAGCTGCGATGGCGGCCGCCAGATCAGTGTCATCTGGTGGCATAACCAATCCGATATTGGTCCCATACTCGCCTGATTAGTCGAAAATATTGCATCTTTTAACCGGCAATTTCCCTATCATTTGCATTCATATAGAAGTGTTCGGCATTCATATATCACATATTAGCAAAATAGTCGTAAAATATCAGATTACATATGTTAGACCTTAAAACCGACATTTCTAGGGAAGTTGACTGCATTTCATAGCATGACATCATTCCTATATACCACAACTTGTGTTTCGAAGTCCGTGCAGGAAATTCCAGAAGAACGGTCAAATTTACAAATAAAGACTGCTAAAAGATACGCCAACTAAAGGATTTGGAATCTGGTAATGATATAAAAGGAATTCAGGAATTCAACATATCATAAAATACAGAAGAAGACATCAAAATCCAACACCAGAAAGATGCAGCCTCAAGGAGCCAACTTGGCCGCGGAACCGCGGCCTAAGCCGCCTTGTGCCGCGGTTACGCGGCGGTCTTGCCTCTTCACCCGATCTTCTTGGCACCACAACTCTTCCCTATGGCTCTACACCTCATAAAGACACTGCAACTTCCAGAAAGCCCCAGAACCTTCTGCCAGATCAGCAAACCCTTGGACCTACACTAAACTAGCCTATCATTCTAGAAACTTCTCCTTAAACGCTAGCTTAAACCCTAAGCTAAGCCCCTAACTAACTACTTCTAGAAGTCTTTCAACAAACTTTTGGAGGGAAGTCCTATTTCAAATCAAAGACCTAGGGTTTGGAGATCTATAAATAGGACCCGAGGCTTACTAGAAAAGATAATTCAATTCATTCAATTTGTGAGGGGATTCATTCATTGTGAGAGAATTCATTGTTGTTGAGTGTTAGAAACCCTAGTTCTTCATCTACCCAACAACAACCACCTCCAAACCCTAACCCTAATCCAATCTACAAATACCCACTTCAAGATTCATGGAGTTCAAGCCAAGCAAGTCTTCTACAACCCTTTAGAAGCAAAGCCGGACTTCATCGGAGCACGAGATCGAAGCGATCCAAGACTCAAGAAGCCGAGCGATGCAAGATTCGACGAGCAAAGTTCCTTCCTCTTGTAATTCTTGAGAGTTGTAACTTCTTGTTGATGTAATAAAGGTGAAGATTCTTTAAACTTGTTTACATTTTATTTCTAGCATCATGATTTCATTTCGATTCTTGAATGTATTCTTTGCGATGATGTATGAATAAACTCCGCTCATGGAGGAATCGAGATGATCGTAGAATGATGATGTTGATAAATCTTTAAACGTTTTCTTAAGTCCTATAGCGATAGTAAATTCTTGAAAATAGAATGATCGATGATCTAGATCGTTGTGAAATGGGTTCTTGATTCTTTTCGCACGATCTAGAGAATTAACGATCGATCATTGGATTTTCAAGAAGCTATCTAGTGAATGGGATTCATCGAAAGGACAAAGGATAGGACGAAGAACCCTCATTCTTCGCAAGATCCTTAAACCTCGATCAATCGACATCGTGTTAGCATCAATTCGTTAATGGATAAGAAACGTTGATTTCTAATCTTCATCACATCTACAATCTAATCGATTCCTACGAGCTTTACTTCAAATCTTGAAACCCTAAAGTGATTGGAATTCTATCGAAACCCGATTCTTGATGTTTATCATTTTCTTAATTCTTGATTAGAATAGTGACACTTGAATCAATCGATAAAATCTTGAATCATGTTTTCTTTTCTTTTCGATTAACTTTCAATTCAAACAAATCAAACATAGAAACGAATCGCACAATCCCTGTGGACGATCTGCACTCGCTTACGATCTACAACTGAAACCGTAATTGATTACGGTCAAATATAATTCTTTGATTGTGAATTTTATTCAATTTTCATACCGACACAACGAGAAACTCATATCGATCAAATGAAACCGTTATCGGGGATCATTTGAGTTGATACACACTACACATCAAGAATTCTTTAACAATCAAATGGCGTCGTTGCCGGGGATTACGCGCTAATTCGTTTTATATTGAAATTTGAATTGAAAGATTTATTCCATTACATTTTTGAGATCAAAATTCGCATAAACCCTAAACGATTTGTTGTGCTTTATTGCAAGGAGATCTGGAGCTTGCTGTGAAAGTGAAATAATTTTTGGGATACACCAGAGAGCTAAGGGAGTCAACAGAAGCTCCCTGCTGAATTTTGGAGGAGTGATCTCACCATTGAACCGCGATTCCGCGGTCTAAGCACCCATATGTGGTGGAACCGCGGCATCTTGGAGGCTTCTCTGTGAAAGTTTTGTCTCAGGTACCTTCTTACCTTCTTCTCTCTCCCTTTTTAGCTCCAACTAATAAATTTCTGCAGGCTTCTTTGCAAAAATCGCAGCGCGCAAAATAGCAAAATTAAATTGTGCGTGTTTTTGTTTCTTGGTTGTTTGCATTACTAATACGGATATTAAGGGGCAAAGACCAAATCCAGATTAGTTGGGGAGTTCATTACCCTTCCTAGGCCCCGAAAACCGCAAAACTTGCATCCGCATTGACCCCAAATTAACTAAAAAAGATCTAGAGATGACTCTAAGGACCGTCGCGCTCACTTAGGACAGAAGAAGGCCGCGGGTAATTCATTGCTTATCCGCGTTTCTCTTGTGGTGTCTAGGCAAGTGTGTCGAAGGCTAGTGGTTACTTAATTAGGCCCACTACTTACGTAGTGGAGAACCTCCCACTTACCTGGCCACAGGAGAGACAAAGAGGCAGTGGAGAATTTTATCCTGCGTTTTGTCTTCTGGCAGTTAGGAGCGGTCCAGAGATCTGACCTAGGCGACCCCTAGAATTAGGGTTTTGTGTGTTGCGTTTGTTGTGTCGCATCATTTTTTCAAAAATCCGTCCCTTTTTCAAAGCAAACACCGCATTCATTCATTCCCCTAATTATAATTCACGCTGCCACTTGTACTAACCCTTTTTAGTACAAGATAGGCTGGACACGGAATTCTAGTGCCCGTTTAGTCCGCGTACCCTTTATCGACTCCGAAGTTGGTATTTCTCCATTTACTTCTTCTTTACCCACTACCACACCCACATCGATGGATCCACCTCCATTGAACTTCTTTAACCCTAATCTGCCGCCGTCCGTTGGTGCGCAGAATCCACCCCGCATCTCTCTCCAAGAGAGGTGCTACCCTATTCGAGGTCCTCTTTCGACCTGCTTGTCCGCACCACCAGCCAACGGGGATAACTTTGAAATTAAACCTCAGTACATCAACCTTTTACCTAAATTCCACGGACTCGAGACTGAGGACGCTTACGTTTTCATCACTAAATTTGAAAACGTATGCGCAATGATGGGTACGTCACAACTTTCAGTGGATGCTATGCGTCTACGACTTCTTCCATTTACTTTGTGCGATATAGCCGAGAAGTGGCTATATAACACTACCGCACACTCTATTACGAATTGGGAAGAATTTGTAGCGGCATTCCTTAAGAAATTTTACCCAATACAAAAGACAGCTCGAATCCGTAGCGAACTGAATCAATTTGCCCAGCTCCCTACTGAACCATTTTCAAAATGCTTTGAACGTTTCAAGGATCTATTGGTTCAATGTCCTCATCACGGCATCCCGAGATGGGATCTTTGCCAAATCATATATGAGGGCATTAACCCAAACACTAAACAAAGCCTTGAAAACATGTGTCAAGGTACTTTTATGACCAAGGATGATGTGGAAGCTTGGAAGTTTTTAGAAGAGTTGGCTGAAAAATCACTACAGTGGGAGAGTGGAACCTAACCATTGAATAGGGGTGGCGTACACCAAATAGATGTGTCCATAGGTGTTCGAGCTGAGATGGCAACAATGCAAAAGAAGCTCGAGGCTATGGAACACAAATTTGCAGCAGCCTCCCTAAACCCAATGTCACTCCCCAAAACTGTTTGTGGGTGCTGTTCTGATCCGTCTCATTTAACGGAAGAATGTCCATTAAACTCTGCTTTTCAAGGTCACGAGCATACAAATGCCGCATTTCAAAGACCTAGAAACGATCCATATTCTTCCACGTACAATCAGGGTTGGAGGAATCATCCGAACTTTGCTTGGAACCAAAACCAATCTCAAAACACGGTTCCAAGCCAAAATAATTTTCAAAGGGCTATTCCTCCACCACAGCAACCCCTTCAACTCACTCAGCACCCCTACCAGTCACAAAACTTCCAAAATCAGGTCAACAATCCTGCACAGTCTAATCCTATGCAGTTGTCCTGTTCTGACGAATTCTCTCAATTCACTCAAACCATGAAATCACTTTTGTCAAATTTCATATAGGTTTCGACTGAGGTTAGATCTTCCGTCAGTGAGATAAAGAAAAACTCAGCGTCCCAAGCTGAGAGTATCAGATCGATGGAAGCTGAAATAGCTCGACTAAAAGCCGAAATCAGTGCGAGAGAAAAAGGGAAACTTCCCTCTCAACCCCTACAGAATCCTGGGCATTACAATGTAAATGCCGTCACAACGTTGAGATCGGGAAGAGTGCTGAACAATCATGTCGGGGAAGGAATTGATGATATTGAAAATCTTATCATTAACACCCCGGATGAGACATTTCCTCACACACATACTTCTAATTCTGATCCTTCTTCTTCTACCACACCGCCTTCTCGCGAGCCTATTCTCCATTTCCCACTAGGTTCAACACCTCAACCGAACCGTTATAGTTCTCCACAGACGGTCCCCACACCTCTTTTGGGATCTCGTCTACCCCCTCTTCCTTCTCCTATGATGGACCCGATGCTTATTGCGAAAGCACCTTACCCGAATCGGTTAAGGGGTAACAAAACGAGTCCTCATATGGAGAAAATTATAGAAATGTTCAAACAGGTTAACATCAAAATCCCTCTCCTAGATGCGATTCAACAAGTCCCCGCTTATGCGAAAATTCTTAAGGACTTGTGCACTAGGAAGAGGAAGACTCAAGTGCCGAAGAAGGTCTTCATGGCTAATAATATCAGCACTGCTTTTATCCCACAGCTACCTAAGAAACGAAAGGACCCAGGATGTCCTACAATATCGATTTCTATTGGGTGTAAAAACATAAATCGTGCTCTTTTAGACCTTGGCGCAAGTGTTAACCTACTTCCATATTCTGTTTATGAGCAATTAGGGATTGGAGAGCTGAAACCTGCTCACTGCACTCTCCAGATGGCAGACCGCTCAATCACCAAACCAAGGGGTGAACTAGAGGATGTGTTAATAAAGGTCAGGGAATTTGTTTTCCCTGTGGACTTTATTGTACTTGACACACAGCCTGTAGCGAACCCCCGGGGCCAAATTCCGGTGATTCTGGGTCATCCTTTCATTGCCACTTCCAACGCTGTTATAAACTGTAGAAACGGTTCAATGAACTTATCATTTGGAAATATGACTATTGAACTAAACATCTACAAAGTTGGAAGTCAGCCATCAGAACCCTCTGCTCATATTTTAGATGTGTGCTCTGTCCATGATTTCGCTCCCGATAGTTGTGGAGCTGAGGAACTTTGCTTTACTGATCTCGATGACATTACCACATCTCTGTTTGATTTCACACAAGATCTTAGTGAGGAAACTTTTTCTACACTTGAGTCCTGCACTCCTGACTTTTCTCCACCCGAGTCTGTATCTTTCACAGGCTCTGAGCTTCATTGTAAATCCAAAAATCACTCAATGATCCCTCCTTCTATCATTTCTCCGCCAAAATTAGATCTCAAAATTTTACCTTCTCATCTTAAATTGCTGGGTTGGCCTAGCACCTCGTCAAGGGTGTGGTAGCATCACATATGCCATAATCAAAATTTTTAGAGGTGCTAAGTTAACTCGACAAGAATCGAAACTAGAAGTTTTAGGGATTCATACAACTAAGCATCACATGCAAATGTAAAACTATCACTAAGAGTAAAGATTACAACCTTTGTAGATCTCCCTCGGTGACTCCTTGGCACTATGAGAGTTTGGAACGGATCGATGGAAGCCCTCCTTGTCCACGATGATCCACCCGAAGTCCCTTTGCCCAAAGCTCCTTGCCTTACTTGTTTCGCAAACGAAGTAGAGCAAACACCCTACTCAAATCGGCTAGATGTGTGTAGTCTGATGATGTGGTTTATATCCAACAATTGAAAATCCTTTCTTTTTATCAACTTCACTCAAAAGAAAATCAAGAGAGGAAGAAGAAGATAATGGTGGCTAAACTTGAGCTTTCTATCATATCACATATGATAACTTGTTTTCACACACTTGTTGTTTTTCATTCTTGTGTTTTTCTCATTGTAAGTTTCATATCACATATGAAGCTATTTATAGTGATGAGAAAGGAATAATCATCATTATTCCACCTCCACTATAATTATGGTGCAAATTCTTTTCATAAAGAATTAAGCATGGGTGGAAATTCTTTTCATTAAGTTAAATAAAGCTTACCCACTAAAGAATAAAGGAGCATGTGTGGGTTTTCTTTACATTAACTTAAAATGAAAAGATATAAATAAAAGCTTCAATATAAGTCTTGCATTGCCACCATTCTTGTATCATCAACCATGATACTATGTATGTATGTATGTGTCCATGCACATCATCATGTGCATGCATGCATGCATACAAAAGGATTTAATTAAAGAATTAATCTAAATGTAATTTGTTAAATCAACACTTGATTTAGCAAACCGGTCATATCACATACGATCCGTCAAATAGAAAATGCCTGATTAATATACGTTATCACATAACCGTATTTAATCGGGTCTCGCGCATATCTCATATGCACACCACATCTTTTTGCCTGAGCCAGGAAACTTCATTGTGGGACTCTAAGACTTGTCAATACGCCGGCAGTAGATGATGATCATATCAAACACCTACAAGCCGCAAGAGGTCAGCTAAACATAACGGCCATCCGGGTATTGAAACGATCAGAAGAAAGCCAGCGAAACTGTAAAAGCTCCTGTCGAGCCAACTGGCAACACTTACCGTACAGTCCGGTCTCTTCGTCAGATATGCTGCATATCGAGTCCAGGGATGGAATCGTCGACCCCAGTAACTCAATAAGTCATGCTGGTGTATGGCTCATAACAGATCGAGAAACTACTGATAACTCTTATCAGTAAATCTCAGCAGCCCTGGCCAGGGACTTCATGTTATAGCCAATCGAGCATAGCACAACATCAACTCCCAATACCGGGAGAGACGAAACCCCTCCTATCGCTCATTGCCTCCATGCGCCTCGAGACTGTACCCAAAGACCACCTGTTTGCACGACTCAATAGAGCCATGGTAGGGTGGAGATCAAAGTATAGTGGGAGGACACACAAGACTCTATGAAGATCTTGGGTTTACAGACTAACCTGTACCAGTGTTCCCTGAGAACTGCTATCCGACGATAGATATAATACCACATAGGAGTTCTCGGCGAGTCCGTTCAGTGTACCCAGTCTCCACTGAGCACCCGCATACAATCTTTGGTGTCTCCTCACCAGATGGATATGGGATCATCCATCGCCCATCATATGGGACAAGAATGGTATACGCTAGTCTACTCTGGAATATCGATGCCCTGTCTCGATACACCCTCGACTAGGAACAGTTCAAGGATATGCTTATAAACTACACGTGCCCCACTAGTATGATCCGCATCATAATCACAGTAGTCAAGCAAATATCCTTTGGGCTTTATCAACATGTGTAAATGATTAAATCTACATGTCCAGATAAAGTAAACCAGATAGCATACTATCATGTTGAGCAAGAAAGTCATCTATCTCCATAGATTATATGTCCAAGTTTCTACTATCCAATAATGGCCTTTAGGGCATATAAATTACTAACAATCTCCCACTTGCACTAAGGCCAATTATTGGCGTATCTCATACCCAACTTTTCAAACAGTCGCTCATGCTGAGGCTGTGAAAGTGCCTTGGTGAATGGATCCGCTGTGTTATCCTTTGTATCTACTCTCCGAATCTCGATCTCCTGGTGATCTACTATCTCCCGGATCAGATGATATCGCCTTAGGATGTGTCTGGATTTCTGATGGGACCTTGGTTCTTTGGCTAATGCTATAGCTCCATTATTATCACAATAAATGGTATTGGATCAACAATGGTTGGAACTACTCCTAGTTCCGCAATGAACTTCTTCATCCAGACGGCTTCCTTAGCAGCATCACTTGCAGCAATATACTCAGCTTCCATCGTGGAGTCTGCAATGGTGTCCTTTTTGGAACTCTTCCAACTAACCGCTCCTCCATTTAGGGTAAATACAAACCCTGAGATAGATTTGCTGTCATCCTTATCACTTTGGAAGCTTGAATCGGTAAAGGCCTCCATTTGGAGATCCCCATTACCATACACCAAGAACAATTCTTTAGTCCTTCGCAAGTACTTAAGAATGTTCTTCACTGCTATCCAATGTTTCTCCCCTGGGTTGGATTGATACCTGCTTACTACAGCCAGTGCATAAGCCACATCAGGGCGAGTACACAACATCGCATACATTATAGATCCTACGGCTGAAGCGTAGGGTATAACGCTTATGCGAGCTCTCTCTTCATCAGTCTTCGGATAGAAGTCCTTGGAGAGAGTGATTCCATGACTAGCAGGCAAGGCACCACGCTTGGAATCTTCCATACTAAACCTCTTTAGAATGGTGTCTATGTACTTTGATTGGGACAGTCCCAACAACCTCTTGGATCTATCTCTATAGATCCTAATGCCCAAAATGCGTGAGGTATCACCCAGGTCCTTCATGGAGAACCTTTGTGATAAGAATAGTTTGACCGATTGTAGCATAGGAACATCATTTCCTATCAGGAGAATGTCGTCTACGTACAATACGAGGAATGTGACAGTACTCCCTACAATCTTCTTATAAATACATGGTTCATCTTCATTTCTGATAAAATCAAACTCTTTGATTGTATCATCAAAGCAGATGTTCCAGCTCCTTGAGGCCTGCTTTAATCCATAAATGGATTTAAGCAATCTACATGCTTTCCCGCTGCTCCCGCTATCAATGAAGCCCTCTGGCTGATCCATAAAAACGCATTCTTCTAAATCACCATTTAGAAATGCAGTTTTCACGTCCATCTGCCATATTTCATAATCATAGTGAGCAGCAATAGCAAGTAGGATCCTAATGGATTTAAGCATTGCTACCGGAGAGAAAGTTTCATCATAGTCCAAGCCTGGTCTTTGACGAAAACCTTTCGCTACAAGCCTTGCTTTATAGGTCTCCACCTGTCCATCTACACCAATCTTTCTCTTAAAGATCCATTTGCACCCAACGGGTTTTATCCAAGGAGGCGCAACGTCCAAAGTCCATACTTTGTTGGTGTACATTGACTCCATTTCGGATCTCATTGCTTCCAGCCATTTCACCGAGTCACTACTCGTGATAGCTTGCTGAAAACTAGTAGGGTCATCATCATCCATGATGCAATCTTCTCCATCACACTAGTAAAATAGGGGGTTGCCCCTACGGATGGAAATATCCGTAGGGGCATATTTAACTTGGCCCTACGGATTAATCCGTAGGGCTAAAAGGTTGCCCCTACGGGCACAGACGTCCAAGAATAAAAATATTAATTCTTAATTTGGTGTTTGTCCCTACGGAGCCGCAAACAAAGGACCTACGGGTATATCCGTAGGAGCAAGTAAATATCGTTTTAAAATAAAGCCAGATTGAAAAGCCTACGCTCATTTTCTCTCACTCCCTCAAACGCGCGCGAAAAACCCCAAATCGCCACCGTCGCGTCGCCACCGTCGTTGGGCAGAGTCGCCACCGTCGTCGCCACCGCCGATTTCGTCGCCACCGTCGTCGCCACCGCCAGTTTCGTCGCCACCGTCGTCGCCACCGCCGGTTTCTTCGCCAATTCGCCACCGTCGTCGCTCCAGCCCACCAGCGCACCCGTTCAGGTATAAATCTCGAGGTAAATTAAAGCATTTTTGGATTATTCATGGCTGGGTCTGGGTTGCGCGCGCGAGAGTTGGGTTTGGGCAGGGGCGCGGTGGTGGTCGGGGTCGGGGTCAGGGTAGGGTTAGGGTTGGGGTTCGGCTGCTGCTGGGGTGGGGCTGGGGTTAGAGTTACGGTGGGCTGGGGTTAAGGTTACTGTGGGGCTGGGGTAGGGTTACGGTGGGCTGGGGTTAGGGTTGGGGCTGGGGTTAGGGTTACTGTGGGGCTGGGGTTAGGGTTATGAGAGGCATGTCAGCATATTTATGTGTAATAATTGAGAGGATCAAGCTAAGTTCTATGCAAGCAGTCCCTCAGAATACATAGATAGCTAGCCTTACATTTTAAATTAACATATTCCATAGTTGTCTTAATGGTAAGGCAGATACCCATATTGTGTAAGAGCTGACATTAATACAACCATAGGGAGCTGACAGATTATACATCTCATGTGGCATTAAAATCTATAAATGGACATACGAGATAATGCAAAGAAAGAGCAATAGATCAAGACTCAATCAACTTTCCTATGCTTTATGATTTCAGCGGATAGCTCAAGTTTAGTTTCAACTTTATATTCTTATTTTTCTCTCTTTTTTCTTTAGTGCTTCTTCCTCCATTTCTTTGAAGAGTCTCTCACAGCGAAATACACTCCAATTGCTGTTGAAGATTTTAGAATGTATCCAGAATTTAAGAAAAAAATGTTGTGCCCCTTATGCTTCTGTTATTCAACTCCTTCCATACACTCTGGACTTCTCAAATTTAAAAACTATTAGAAGTGTACTTGTTTATTATACATTGAACACACCATGCATGCTATTTCTTTCACTCTCTTGTGGCATGATATTGATAGTTTATGTGAGAGTAAGACCATAACAAACATAGAAAATATTTCAACTAAGATATGAGAGACCGCTCCTAAAGAAAAACTAAAAGAGGTTAACAATGTAAAGATCAATTCCTATTCATTCTTTCCAATGTATATAAAAAAAATCACATTTTTTTAACATTACAAATCTTTGCACAAGCGTGCAGCCGCACACAAATAGCTGTGTCCCTAACTAATATGTAACCATGACACATGGTAGATGAGGTGTCTCATAACTCAATATTAGCGATTTCCATGATCACGACACGTGGCAGATGAGGTGTCTCATAACGCTTTATGATATCAGTATCCTATATTTATAGTTTTAATTGTTGATTGTTATAGATGTATACCATTGCAATAATAGTTTTTGGTTGATGAATGCTATTGCAATGTAGGATGATCAGTTCTATCAATCTTGATCTCAATGGTTTAAAATCATGTTACACATACAACACGAATGCACAACAAACGCATAATTAGAGAGCGACTTGAGATATTCGGGTTAAAACCAATATATGATACTCGATGATGATATGAAACCTTCATATTCCCATCGATACCCGTATATGAAACTAAAAGCGCCACTTAGTCCCCGTCTATCGGTTAACATACGTGCGATGCTCGTCGTGACCTAGAACTATACGAAGGTTGTTAAATATCGGACAGTATAGCTCGATACTAACAACCGTCGTATAGTCTACGCGATGAGAAAATTCAATCGTATGGTAACCCATAGATTTGTCCCGTGTGGACAAGTTAAGAATGTATAAAGCAAACGCCTTCATTCACTTGTGTTTTCATCCGTTTCGAGATATTTCGTCGGTACCTTTCCGCTGGTTCTCCGTGTACAAAGATAGATTAGATGTTCATTTCAACGTTGTTTCACAGCTTTGAAATGATTATCTATTCTATTACAGTGTACTCGGAGAACAGCGGGGAGGTGCTGCCGAAATTTACTCGAAATGGTTGAAAGCACAAGTGATGGGCGTTCGCTCTATACATTCTTAATGGGATAGAAGCCTACCCCCGACAGCCGGAACACATACATACAAACGCATAATTAGAGAGCGATTCGAGATGTTCGGGTTAAAACCAATATATGATACTCGATGATAATATGAAACCTTCATATTCCCATCGATACCCATATATGAAACTAAAAGCGCCACTTAGTCCCCGTCTATCGGTTAGCATACGTGCGATGCTCGTCGTGACCTAGAACTATACGAAGGTTGTTAAATATCGGACAGTATAGCTCGATACTAACAACCGTCGTATAGTCTACGCGACGAGAAAATTCAATCGTATGGTAACCCATAGATTTGTCCCGTGTGGACAAGTTAAGAATGTATAAAGCAAACGCCTTCATTCACTTGTGTTTTCATCCGTTTCGAGATATTTCGTCGGTATCTTTCCGCTGGTTCTCCGTGTTCAAAGATAGATTAGATGTTCATTTCAACGTTGTTTCACAGTTTTGAAATGATTATCTATTCTATTACAGTGTACTCGGAGAACAGCGGGGAGGTGCTGCCGAAATTTACTCGAAACGGTTGAAAGCACAAGTGATGGGCGTTCGCTCTATACATTCTTAATGGGATAGAAGCCTACCCCCGACAGCCGGAACATATACATACAAACGCATAATCAGAGAGCGATTCGAGATGTTCGGGTTAAAACCAATATATGATAATATGAAACCTTCATATTCCCATCGATACCCATATATGAAACTAAAAGGGCCACTAAGTCCCCGTCTATCGGTCAACATAACGTGCGATAATTTATTCTTTTCAACGACAAACGCACACACAAAGCATATACATGGATTTTCTCCTTTGTCAGTAACTATCCCGTTCTTATATTTCTCAATATAGTCAGCATAACCTACAATTTATATGTTATTCAGTCTAACATGGCCTATGAGTACGTCAGAGTTAAGGACTGGATGTATGTGGATTGGAAACAATGTATGCAACCTAAGTTTGTCGCAGGAGTTGCTGCTTTCCTTGAATTTGCACGAGCACATAATAAGATCATAATAGAGAAGATTCTCTGTCCGTGCGATAGATGTGGCAATAAGTACTGGCAGAAGGTAGAATTGGCAGAGCTTCATATTGTAAAACATGGGTTTACTAGACTTTATTCAACTTGGAAATATCACGGGGAAGGAGAAGAATGCAGTACTACGGTAGAAGAAGGAGAACACGATAATGCGGCAGGAGAAGAAGAAGAATTCGGTAATACGGCAGGATACGGAAATTTATTTCCATCAGAAGAAATGGAGGATATGGTAGAGGCTGCCCTAGGTGAATCTATTCGTACCGAAGATGACATTCCTTCCGGTCAAGGACCGCGTGCGGATAAATATGAAAATTTCATGAATGATGCTAGGAAACCAATTTATGAGAATGCGAAGTATTCCACCCTCTCATGGTTCGTCCAACTTTTCCAAATTAAGTGCCTAAATGGATGGAGCAACAAGTCATTCACAATGCTTCTTTCATTCTTGAAAGATTCTATGCCTCCGGGAAATAATGTGCCCGAAAGCTGGTACGAAGCCCAGAAAATGATGTCTGATTTGGGTCTAAAGTGCGAGAAGATTCAAGCATGTCCTAAAAATTGCATGTTGTACCGGAAAGAGAATTCAGATTTGAAAGAGTGTCCAACATGCGGAGAGGCCGGGTATAAGCCGAAAGATTCTGATAAGAAGCCTGATATACCTGTGAAGATAGCACGATATTTTCCCATAACACAGAGGCTACAGAGGCTATTCAGGTGCAAGAAAACAGCCGAGGCAATGATTTGGCATCACCGTGCTCCTCCAAGCGAAAATGGAAAAATGAGCCATCCAAGAGATTCTCCGGCATGGAAGGATTTCGATAGGAGGCACGCAATATTCAGTAGCGATCCTCGCAATGTCCGGCTCGGACTGGCTGCCGATGGCTTCTGCCTATTCAACTATATGGCTGGAAGTCACAGTACATGGCCCGTTGTAATGATAATTTATAATCTGTCGCCTTGGTTGGCTATGGACCAATCATACTTTATGATGCCTCTTCTTATCGACGGACCAAACTCACCGGGGAACAATATCGACGTCTATCTCCGACCTCTGATTGAGGAGTTGAAAACTTTGTTCATTGATGGTGTAGAGACATATGATTCAAACACAAATACAACCTTCATACTGCGTGCGGCTTTAATGTGGACAATTAATGACTTTCCTGCGTATGGAATGCTTTCAGGTTGGTCCGTACATGGTCACAAAGCATGTCCTCATTGCCATGAACACACAACATCAAAATTTTTGAATTTTAGCAGGAAGGTTTGTTATTGCGGCCATCGACGTTTTCTGCCTCCAGACCACCCCTATAGGTTAGACACGGTTCACTTTGATGGTCATCAGGAGCTTCTTGGGCCTCCATCCCCATTGTCCGGAGAGGACGTGACTGCTAAATGGGATGGTTACAATAACGTGACCTTCGGGATGGATCCGACGAGACAGGTCAAACCACAACATTGGAACAAGTTAAGCATTTTCTTCGAGCTTCCGTACTGGTCTACAAATTCAGTGCGTCATTGTCTGGACGTCATGCATATAGAGAAGGGAGTATCAGAGCACATACTTAACTTGCTTCTGTGTAAAGACGGGAAATCGAAAGACAACATGAATGCCCGGATGGATCTACAAGAGTGGGGAATAAGAAGTGAACTGCACCCTAAACCGGTAGCGGGTAAACCGGGAAAGTTTGTACTTCCCAATGCCGCTTATCATATGTCACAACCGGAGAAGAAAAGATTCCTGCAGGTGTTGCATGATTTGAAAGTCCCCACAGGTTTCTCAGGATCATTCAGCAAGAAAATAAAAATTGTGAAGGGCAAGATCGATGGGCTGAAAAGTCATGACCACCATGTTATCGTGGAGCACCTTCTTCCATTAGCCCTCAGGACTTCTTTCCCCGACTCGGTTGGTCTAGTAATAAACGACCTATGTTGTTTTTTCAGGGAGTTGTGTGCTAAAACGCTGGAGGTTGCGACGCTGGATAAACTAGAAAATTCTATTGCGTTGATACTTTGCAAGTTTGAGCGTATTTTCCCACCGTCATTCTTCGATATCATAATACACTTGACGGTTCATCTTGCAACTGAGGCGAAGTTAGCCGGACCGGTACAATATCGATGGATGTATCCCGTCGAGAGGTACGTGTAATTTTTCGTTTCGCGCAATTTATAAATTTATTTTTGTCATGTATGCCCGTGTTTATTTATTCAACATATTCTCATTAGGTACCTTTACACTCTTAAGAAGTATATACGCAATAAAAATCGACCAGAGGTTTCTATCATGCAAGGTTATCTTCTTGATGAAGCAACCACATTTTGTTCCCGCTATCTGGACGAGAACATTGAGACAAGGCTTAACCGACCACGAAGAATTCAAGACGGGCCATATGGTAAAGCCGAGTATAAGAGGGTAGACACTATGTTTATCAACAAGATATACCGGTTTATCTTGCTTAATTGCGTATGTCTTGAACAAATTAGAGAGTAAGTTCTTTTGGATTAATTGTTATATCTGTGTTTGTGTGTGTATGAAATGACATAATATTAATGTCACAATTATTTGTCGAAAACAGAACTCATTTTAACGAGGTACGTGAGGGGCATCCTGATTGGAACGAAGAGCGTTTGGAAAAATACCATCAGGATAATTTTTGTGATTGGGTCACAGAGCATGTAAGTTATTCGAATTACATTTTACTGCTATCAGTTTTAATCTAAACTTGTATCGTTATGTATTTATCGTAAAATTTGTTTTGTTAGATCCACGATCCGAACTTGTCTGCATCATTTGAGAGTGATTCAAGATGTTTAGCTCAATTTCCTAGTATGGAGGTTGCACATTACAAAGGATTTGGTGTCCTTGGATACAAATTCGAAGTTAAGGACATAGAAACATCTAGAATCACTCAGAATAGTGGGATTGCGACGGTAGGATCGGACGGTGTGATTTACTATGGGTACTTAAATTGTATACTCGGCATCCACTATCCCGGACGATCAGAACCCTTTTATATATTCCACTGTACTTGGTACGATCCGCGAACCGATACAGACAGGTGGAGAAGCAGTCTTGGGACTTGGAAAGATGAATATGGATTGACCAGTGTGAACACACTTCGATTTTACGGTCAGGACGATCCGTTTATCTTTCCGAACCAAGCGTTCCAAGTATACTACTCACAGTGTTTGAAGCATCCGGGGTGGAGTGTTGTATGCCGATGGAAACCTAGAGATGTCTACGATGTCCCAGAATACGAGGACAGCGATGAGGACGAAGAAGAGAGAAGGCTTAAAGTGCTCCGACCGTCTGTTTCGAAGGACGGGTTGTCTTCGACCGATCATGAAGTTACGTGGGTTAGAAATGACATCGACGATGAAATCCAAGTAGATATGTATGATGCGCCCACGAAAAGAAAAAGGTTATCGGTAATGTTATATTATTACTTCACATTTTACGCTCTAGATCATATATAGTCAATACTTTTAATGATTGTCTAATGCGTCCACGAACCGTTTATCTAGATTTGATGACGATGTCGGGAGCAGCGAGGGGCGGCAGGAGCTCCAGCCGCGGCAGAGGCAGAGGCAGAGGCAGAGCGGTTCTGCCGCCCGGAGAGCTCCGTAGGGAGCTTCAGAGGGCCGGTCTTGCACCCAGATCGGAGACCCCTTCGGATGCCTCCTTCCGTATGGATTTTGCCACACCTCCAGGTATACTGCACGCATATCCATTTTCAATGTAATATTACAGATATTCATGCATGTTTATGTCAAAATTACTTATATTGTCAATGTTTGATTGTCTAGTTGTTGGTCCTGCGTCCACATCTGGGACAGAGGCCACCCCCGCTCCTCCAGGTATGTTTATATATCATATAGTGTATGTATATTGATTTAGAATGCTATATCATAAATATACACATTCCTTTTGCTCTTACTTAGCAATTTTTATTATTGTCTAGCTGTAGGTGGTGACACCACCGCACCTGCGGGTATGTTTGATATGTCCTATAGTGCATGCATATTGATTTAGAACGTTATATTATTGATCTACACATTCTTTTTGCAATTACTTATAAAATCTATTTTTAATTGTCTAGTTGTTGGTCCTGCGTCCACATCTGGGACAGAGGCCACCCCCGCTCCTCCAGGTATGTTTATATATCATATAGTGTATGTATATTGATTTAGAATGCTATATCATAAATATACACATTCCTTTTGCTCTTACTTAGCAATTTTTATTATTGTCTAGCTGTAGGTGGTGACACCACCGCACCTGCGGGTATGTTTATATGTCCTATAGTTCATGCATATTGATTTAGAACGTTATATTATTGATCTACACATTCTTTTTGCAATTACTTATAAAATCTATTTTTAATTGTCTAATTATAGGTGGTGCGTCCACACCTTCCACAGGGGCCACTCCTGCCGCTTCCATACCCTCCGCATCGTCTGCAGGTTAGTATGAATAAATTTAAAATATTTATTTATTTTACATATGCTATATAGAATAAATATGAACTTCATGGAGATTTAGCGTCGATGTTTATTTTATAGTTGGAGTGGATGCGTCCGGGTCCGGGACCCCGGTTGTTCCTCACCGGAGGAACTATCGTCCCGCTCGTGCTGCTGCTCGGGCCTAGGCTCGTGCGCTAATCACCGGAGGTATATATCACACTTGAATTTTTGTTTAACCTTGATTTCTTAATACAACTTTGTCTTATTATTGATTGTCTTGATATTTCGTGCAGACGCAGGGCCTCTCCATCCCCAGAGGGGGACTCGAGGCCCGAATCAGTCCCATAGGCTGAGGCCTGATAGAGCTAGGGGGGAGGCAGCATTCCCCCTATTTTTTACCCTTGACTATCGCTATACCGGTCCTCATGCCGAGAGGTTCGGCCGGTATTTGGGGGACGAGAGCCGGATCGTGAAGAACTATCCACTTCACGTTGAGTGGGGCGAGCAGCACCAGCGCTCATTCGCCCTCTTCTTTGATCAGGCTCGGGTATGTATTAATATATATTTTCATTTGATCTATCCAATATATTTATTATTAACACTTGCAATCTAATAACAATGTTTTTTTTTGTATTTTCAGTTGGATTACGATTTTCAGCCTGTAGCCGACCCTGATCACTCGGGGAGGGTGCTCGACCTTCATGCTCTGTACAATGGCCTGATGAAGAACATGCAGGCCAAGGTCCGATACAACAGGAATGAGCTGAAGGCCGACTGCTACTCCCTGTGGATAGCGACCCCCGAGGCAGAGAGAGCGGCCCTCCTATCTACTCCGGCGTTTGCGAGAGTCGACGTAGAGACATGGCCTCTATTGTGCGCTTATTTCGACTCCGAACGCAAACAAGTATGTATTTTAAATTTAATTCATTATTTATGATATAATTTATTTCTTTGTGTTTCTTAATTAGAAAACTAAATGTTAATGCGTTGTGCAGAAACAGGCCGCTCAGAATATGGAGAACAGGAAGTCGGCGAAGAGGGGTCGCCCCACTTACACAGGTGGCTCGAGGAACATTACTCGAGCCATGGAGTTATCGGTAAATTAAGAGTTATTCTCTAATATTCTGCAATATTAAGAGTTATTCTCTAATATTTCTAATATTAAGAGTTACTTTCTAATATTGCAGACATCTCGGACCGTGGCGTCAGGTGGTACACCGAGCGTGCTGTCCGCATATCTTGCCGTCCACGGCACCTCGACAGATCCCGCCACGGGCGAGCTTCGATGTCCCGACGTCGCTACCCAGGAGTACTACGTAAGTGTTAATATTTTTTCTACCCAAATTTGAAATTTTAGTTTTGGAAGGTTCAAGTTTAAATTTTATACTTATACTTTACTGCTTAATGTGGGTGTAGGAGCGGGTGGTTGAGCAGGCCCAGGCCTCGGGGATCGATTTTACCGGACAGAACGATCCGAGGCTGCTGACCCCAGTTCTGGACGCCGCACACGGAGGGCACCACGGAGGTTGGGAGAGAGGCCGAGGATTGGGCCCTAGCAGGGCCCATATGAGGTTGGACTCCACCCCGGCGGTTACTTCCTCCGTCTCCAGTGACCGGCATGTCCATCAGGAACTGGATAGCTTGAGGGCCACCGTTCAGGAGTTGAAGGAGATGCTGGTATGTATACTACTTTATAGTAAAATATCATTTCATATTATATACATATCAACATATCCATAATTAGTACGTAGCTTGAGCTTATTTGGTTTTAGACTTAAGTTTGATTAATCATACATACATATGTAATTAAAATAAACAACGCTTTTCCAAACTAGATATCCAAACAGGGTTTCGAAATAACTTAATAATGAAACGAATTCGAATAATACACAGTTCTTACACGCTTCTTACACACGTTATGTCCAGACGCGACAGGGTAGATCGGCCGAGCCTCCACATGCATCTCCTTCGGCTGCGGCTCCGCAAGCTACTACATCGGCTGCGGTTCCGCAGACAGCTCCTGTAGCTCCACCGCCCACTCAGACTCCCGCAGCCGCGGCTCCGCAAGCGACTACCTCGACGGCGGCTGCGCAGACCACATCGCCAGCTCCACATGCCGCTCAGACTCCCTTATATGTAGCATTGCAGAGTGTATTGACCGAGGAGCAGGCGCGCGTTATTCTAACGTTATTCGGAGGTGGAGCTGGACCGAACTAGGGTAGCTTTTTGGTTCTTATTTTTTGAAACATGTATTTATATCACATTGTACTACATTTTGAAACGATATTGATATTGGTTTGTATTTATATCATATTCAGTTTTTGGGTTTCTTTTGTATATTATATATATGCGTGAGATGTGATTATGAATACTGCAATATATGATTTGATTGATGTATATAGTATTGTGCACAGGGCGGGAAAAAATCTAGCAGCCCATTTTTAAAAAAAAAATACAGACAATATGTACCTACGGATTAAGCCGTAGGTACATACGTTGCCCCTACGGAGTTATCCGTAGGGGCAAAATATCAGGTTTCGTGATATTTTCCCACCTGATATCAGTGCAGGGTGTTGGGGATGCCCCTACGGATATGTCCGTAGGGGCCAATGTTTATCCCCTACGGATAAATTCGTAGGGGCAAAATATCAGGTTTCCTGATATTTTTCCCCCCGATCTCAGTGCAGGGTGTTGGGAGTGGCCCCTACGGACTTATCCGTAGGGGCTACTTTATATCCCCTACGGAGGTATCCGTAGGTATATACAATATATTCAAAAAAAAATTAAATATATGATTTTATTACCCTTACGGGGTACTCCGTAGGGGCTATAACACCTATCGAGATATCCGTAGGGGCATGAATTTGTCCGTAGGGGCAAGTTCAGGGCCTCAACTTGCACCTGCGGCCTTTGCACCTACGGGGTCTTTTTTCGCCCCTACGTATATATCCGTAGGGGCAGTGGGTTGCCCCTACCGATAAATCCGTAGGGGCAACCCTTATTTGTAGTAGTGTCACCATCTATGAGAAACCCATAGTATCTCTCGTGGGCGAGAAGTTCTACTAGACCTCCTGAGCGGCTGAGGTTCTTGAATTTCTACTGCAACATCTGTTTCAACCAATTCCTCCTGAGTAATTTGTGTCTCTAAAACCTCTTCTAGTTCTACCACATTGCCATTAGTACTTTCCGTAAAGATCTCATTTTCCAAAAATGTGGCATGCTGAGCAACAAACACCTTTTGTTCCTCTTTGTGGTAGAATAGATATCCATACGAATGTTTTGGATACCCCACAAATTTACACAAGATCGATCGTGTCTCGAGTTTGTCTGGATTCTGCTTTTTAACAAAAGCTGGACAACCCCAAATCCTAAACCGTTTAAGAGATGGTCTCTTTCCATTCCACATCTCATATGGAGTGGTAGACACGGTCTTGGTTGGAACCCTGTTCAATAGATACATTGCTGTCTCCAATGCATGTCCCCAAAAGGAAAGCGGTAACTCAGCATCACACATCATGGATCGTACCATATCCAATAGGGTACGATTCCTCCGTTCTGACACACTATTGTGCTGTGGTGTGCAAGGAGGAGTGAGCTGAGAGAGAATCCCATTCTCTTTTAAGAAGTCTAGAAACTCTATACTTAAATATTCTCCACCTCGATCCGATCGAAGTTTCTTGATGCTCAAGCCTGTTTGCTTCTCTACTTCAAGTTTATACTCCTTGAATTTCTCAAATGCTTCGGATTTGTGCTTTATCAAAAACACGTGTCCGAATCTTGAGAAATCATCAGTAAAAGTGATGAAGTATGAAAAACCACCTCTTGCAAGTGTAGACATTGGTCCTCATACATCACTATGTATGAGGCTTAAGAGTTCACTAGCTCTCTCTCCGTGTCCACTAAACGGAGTTTTGGTCATTTTACCTTTGATGCAAGACTGACAAGTCGCATAAGATTTATATTCAAACGGATTTAAATATCCATCTTTATGCAGCTTGTTTAGTCTTGTTTCATTAATATGACCAAGTCTACAATGCCAAAGAAAAGCTTCATTTATATCTGAAAACTTTCTTTTACTAGTATGTTGTATGTTGAAAACTGTGTGTTGGTTCAGGATGTAAATACCGTTATTTAGTGTACCATACCCAATCAACTCTTGATTCAAGTTAATCTTCATAACATTATTTTGCAACATAAAATGATATCCTTCTTTGTCCAACAAAGAAACGGATATTATATTACACAGCATACTTGGTACTAAATAACACGGGTTCAAAACCAAAATACTTCCTGAAGGCAACCCTAGATGATACTCTCCTACGGATACAGCATGTATATTGGAACCATTTCCAACCCGCAGAGTATGATCTCCAATTTTTAAAACTCTACTATTTCTCAATCCCTGCATACAATTGCAGATGTGAGAACCAGAACCGGTATCCAATACCCAGGATGCAGAGTTTAAAGGAAAACAGTTTTCAGTTACAAACACACCTGAAGTGGAAGCATCAGCATGCTTCTTCTTCTTGAGATCAGCAAGATATGCAGCACAGTTGCGTTTCCAATGTCCTGACTTTTTACAGTAAAAACATTCTCCTTTCCTGCTTCCCACAGCCCCGACTTTGTCTTTCCCCTTTGCCTTTCTAACTCCACCTGTCTGTTTGATGGACTTCTTCTTTTTCTTTCCCTTGGCCTTAGCTTTTGGGAATGAAGAGGAAGATGGCCCAGCAAGCAGAGTGGGAGTCCTTGCCGTTTTCAACGTGTTCTCTGCACTTCTCAACATATTGAGAAGTTCAGGCAATGATTTCTCCAAATCATTCATATTGAAATTTACTATGAACGGAGCAAAGGCAGGTGGGAGAGACTGCAGAACAATATCCGTATATTGCTCATTATCCATAGTCCATCCCAGTTCCTCAAGTTCTTCAATAAGACCAATCATTTTTAAAACATGGTCTCCAACTGATGCACCAGGGGCCATTCGCATCTGAAACAGCTTTCTAGATGCCTCGTATCTCAAAGTACGAGATTGCTCTTCATACAACTCCTTTGTGTGAAGAAATATGGATTGCACATCCATATTCTCGTGTTGCTTCTGATGGACATTGTCCATAGAAGCGAGCGCGAGGCACTTGGCCGTGTTGCAGTCATTTTCCCAAGTTTTTCGGATCTCCTTATCCGCGACAGATGATTCAGGTCCTGGGACGGGTGGGGCTTCGGTATTGAGGACATATGATACCTTATCATATGAAAGTGCAATGTTCAAGTTCCTCAACCATTCTTTATAATTTGGTCCTGTCAGTTTATTTTTCTCAAGTAGTAGCTTAAGTCCTGACATCTTTAACTGCCATTCGGAGAGAGAAAAGGATACGCTTAGCGAAATGCTCTAGCAAAGAATTAGATTGGTTATTATTTTATCTAATCGATGTCTCCCACTGCTTTTATCAAATTTTCTTTCAAAACCTGAAAAGAAAACTAGCCAGGAATAATTACATTCTACAGTTTCGCTAACCGGTTAGTCATTCTAGACACCCACTGGATTAGCTAATTGTAAAGTGCAAAACTCTCCTGGAAGTAACACTTACTCACAGTGAGATCGAGATCCAACTATCACATAGATGGTATGCAATCTCATTGGAAATTTCAACTCTTTGAAATTCCCGATATGGTTTTTACCCCTAGTCACTTATGACCTTGGCTATGGTCAACATATCATAAGTACTAGTCAAATTCTACCCGTCATTTCATGATTAACTAGACCCACCCATATGACCCTTGACTATGATCAACATAATCACATGAATGTCCTAACTAATCGCATCATATGCTTTGTAGGAAGACATCACTTAGCTACCGTACACTACGTCTTGACTATAATCAACATACGCAGCACGAATACTAAGTACTCTGCTTCCTAAAATGACGGAGGGTTGCAGATGGTTTTTAAGAAAACCTTTAACGCTTTGAACTTGATCTCGTTGTAGAATCAAAACAGTTAAGAAAAGGAGTGGCTTAAGCTCCGCATCTTTTTGAAACTTGCATTTTTCATAAAAAGCCGAGTTTGTTTCAAATCTGATTCTACAACATCATTAGGTTTCTTTTCTTTACATTAATCTCATTAATGTGATCCCATCATTTAAGTTCCTAAGCCATCACAGAATAGAATGTACACTTATACCATCCGCATTCGCCACAGTGTCCCGTTATGCACCGTTAGGTTACTTAACTAACGGCATAGCGGGGCGGGACTAGCGCGGGTGTAAAATATAAGTAACGTTTATTATATATCATATATATAATAATAATCCATTCGTCTCAGATACTAAGTAATCACATTACAGAATATCAACAGCAGAAGCATATAAAGGATATCTAGGATTTCCGTATTTTGTATCGAGCCAACAATAGAAAATACAGATTCCACGGTCGTGATGAATAGCCAAGCCCACACCCCTAGACCCCTACGAGAGCGGCAAGTGATCCTGCCAATTCTAGAGTTTAGGAGACCCGGTCTCGACTCCTCGAGATGGCCTCCCACTGAACCCTAGAACCCGGTCACTTGTGCTCCCCTCCTTGGGTCTATCCTAATGCGGAAAAGTAAATAATATACAATTGATTTATACATGAATGAAAATAAAACTCTCATCTCAAATAAAAACCCCCGGCTATTCATTCGCGACAATCCTACTCATCATATCTCAGCAACACATAATATCTCATATCATCAACGTAAGTAAGTATGCGTATCCCGATTGTCGTTGACGTATAGCAACGAAAACGGCGATACACCACATACTACACTTACGGTCGCAGAAAATAAAATGAAAAACTACAACATTTGGAATCCACAATCACCTTAGACATCATAAATTCGAAATATCACATACTTCGTATTTCATGCCTACACATATTGTATCACATTTCAGATAAATAGACAATGTTAAACTTTTCGATCGAATAAACAAACACCCTAGATTTCCCTAAGTACACAACACTTGAGCCGAGTTCAAAAATTTCTAGAACATGTTTTTCGAAAGTTTTGAATTCGGGAAAAAATCCAACACTTGGAATTTTTCCAATACGGGAAAAATTGTGTTTCTAATATTCGTTCAAACATTTTAACACGTTCTAAAAAATCTGAAAATCTGAACGAAGTTAAACCTTTCCGATCGAATCACCAAAAACAATATATCTCCAGAAACCTCAACACTTGAGTAATTTTAAAATATCTCAGAGGCATGTACTGATTTAATCAGGTATTACTGTAGAAAAATTATTTTTTAATTCTTTAGAACTGCCGCGGATCCGCCGCCAAAGCCATGCTTTGGCCGCTGATCCGCGGCTCTTTAGTGAGATCACTGAAAAATTTTTATACAGTAATTCATAGAAAAGCCTGCTGAATTTTTTAAGAATTTTTAATTTGGAAAAATCCAATTTTCAAAAAATTTCCAGAGAGCGGTCCAAATTGGTGTTTCGTGGTTCGATCGGACTTTTAACATCGCCTACGCATCGCCTAAAGCTCTAGCCTGGCTCTGATACCACTGCTGGGTTGGCCTAACACCTCGTCAAGGGTGTGGTAGCATCACATATGCCATAATCAAAATTTTTAGAGGTGCTAAGTTAACTCGACAAGAATCGAAACTAGAAGTTTTAGGGATTCATACAACTAAGCATCACATGCAAATGTAAAACTATCACTAAGAGTAGAGATTACAACCTTTGTAGATCTCCCTCGGTGACTCCTTGGCACTATGAGAGTTTGGAACGGATCGATGGAAGCCCTCCTTATCCACGATGATCCACCCGAAGTCCCTTTGCCCAAAGCTCCTTGCCTTACTTGTTTCGCAAACGAAGTAGACCAAACACCCTACACAAATCGGCTAGATGCGTGTAGAATGATGATGTGGTTTATATCCAACAATTGAAAATCCTTTCTTTTTATCAACTTCACTCAAAAGAAAATCAAGAGAGGAAGAAGAAGATAATGGTGGCTAAACTTGAGCTTTCTATCATATCACATATGATAACTTGTTTTCACACCCTTGTTGTTTTTCATTCTTGTGTTTTTCTCATTGTAAGTTTCATATCACATATGAAGCTATTTATAGTGATGAGAAAGGAATAATCATCATTATTCCACCTCCACTATAATTATGGTGCAAATTCTTTTCATAAAGAATTAAGCATGGGTGGAAATTCTTTTCATTAAGTTAAATAAAGCTTACCCACTAAAGAATAAAGGAGCATGTGTGGGTTTTCTTTACATTAACTTAAAATGAAAAGATATAAATAAAAGCTTCAATATAAGTCTTGCATTGCCACCATTCTTGTATCATCAACCATGATACTATGTATGTATGTATGTGTCCATGCACATCATCATGTGCATGCATGCATGTATACAAAAGGATTTAATTAAAGAATTAATCTAAATGTAATTTGTTAAATCAACACTTGATTTAGCAAACCGGTCATATCACATACGATCCGTCAAATAGAAAATGCCTGATTAATATACGTTATCACATAACCGTATTTAATCGGGTCCCGCGCATATCTCATATGCACACCACATCTTTTTGCCTGAGCCAGGAAACTTCATTGTGGGACTCTAAGACTCGTCAATACGCCGGCAGTAGATGATGATCATATCAAACACCTACAAGCCGCAAGAGGTCAGCTAAACATAACGGCCACCCGGGTATTGAAACGATCAGAAGAAAGCCAGCGAAACTGTAAAAACTCCCGTCGATCCAACTGGCAACACTTACCGTACAGTCCGGTCTCTTCGTCAGATATGCTGCATATCGAGTCCAGGGATGGAATCGTCGACCCCAGTAACTCAATAAGTCATGCTGGTGTATGGCTCATAACAGATCGAGAAACTACTGATAACTCTTATCAGTAAATCTCAGCAGCCCTGGCCAAGGACTTCATGTTATAGCCAATCGAGCATAGCACAACATCAACTCCCAATACCGGGAGAGACGAAACTCCTCCTATCGCTCATTGCCTCCATGCGCCTCGAGACTGTACCCAAAGACCACCTGTTTGCACGACTCAATAGAGCCGTGGTAGGGTGGAGATCAAAGTATAGTGGGAGGACACACAAGACTCTATGACGATCTCGGGTCTACAGACTAACCTGTACCAGTGTTCCCTGAGAACTGCTATCCGACGATAGATATAATACCACATAGGAGTTCTCGGCGAGTCCGTTCAGTGTACCCAGTCTCCACTGAGCACCCGCATACAATCTTTGGTGTCTCCTCACCAGATGGATATGGGATCATCCATCGCCCATCATATGGGACAAGAATGGTATACGCTAGTCTACTCTGGAATATCGATGCCCTGTCTCGATACACCCTCGACTAGGAACAGTTCAAGGATATGCTTATAAACTACACGTGCCCCACTAGTATGATCCGCATCATAATCACAGTAGTCAAGCAAATATCCTTTGGGCTTTATCAACATGTGTAAATGATTAAATCTATATGTCCAGATAAAGTAAACCAGATAGCATACTATCATGTTGAGCAAGAAAGTCATCTATCTCCATAGATTATATGTCCAAGTTTCCACTATCCATATAATGGCCTTTAGGGCATATAAATTACTAACATAAATATGCTTATTTAGGTGAAAATGAGTCTTTACCGGTTATAATATTCTCTTCTCTAGCATTAGAGCAAGAGAATGCATTTTTATCGGTATAGAGATCTAACAACGAAGCGTTTGGTTGGAGTATGGCGGACATCAAAGGGATTAGTCCCTTGATAGTTGAACATCATATACATGTGATGGATGATGCCAGACCAACCCGAGAACTACAGAGGCGGTTAAATCCCGTCATGAAGGAAGCGGTAATGAAAGAGATCGTCAAATGCCTAAATAATGGTATTATATACCCCATCTCCGATAGCCAATGGGTGAGTCTATACATGTTGTTCCTAAGAAATCCGGCATCACTGTTATAACAAATGAGTCGAATGAGTTGATTCAGACACGCGCCCAAACTGGGTGGCGTGTATGTATTGATTATAGAAAACTCAATGATGCCACGAGGAAAGACCACTTTCCCCTACCATTTATTGATCAAATGCTGGAACGCTTAGCAGGACGAGAGTATTATTGTTTTATGGATGGTTACTCAGGCTATAATCAGGTCCCCATCGCCAAAAATGATCAAGATAAAACCACTTTTACTTGTCCTTTTGGTACCTTTGCTTACAGTCGCATGCCCTTTGGGTTATGCAATGCTCCCGCTACCTTTCAGCGGTGTATGATGGGGATATTCTCTGATATGATAAAGAATTTTCTGGAGATCTTTATGGACGATTTCTCGATTTTTGGAGACTCTTTTTCTGATTGCCTAGCGAATCTTGACGCTGTTCTTACTCGTTGCAAAGAGAAGAACTTGACTTTGAACTGGAAAAAAATGCCATTTTATGGTCCAAGAAGGAATTTTTCTTAGATATGTTATTTCACAAAAAGGCATTGAGGTTGACAGAGCTAAGATAGATGTCATTCAAAACCTCCCTCATCCCAAAAGCGTCAAAGTTATTCGATCTTTCCTTGGCCATGCGGGCTTTTATAGGAGATTCATTAAGGACTTTAGCAAAATTGCTAGACCTTTAACTCTTCTCCTGGCCAAGGATACGATCTTCCATTTTGACTCGGACTGCGAGACAGCTTTCGAATCACTTAAACACTCACTCACTTCAGCCCCCGTATTATCGTCTCCTAACTGGGACTACCCCTTTGAGCTGATGTGTGACGCATCCGACTTTGCAGTCGGTGCAGTCTTAGGACAGCACATCGAAAAGATGCCACACATAATATACTATGCAAGTAAGACCCTGAATGATGCGCAAATCAATTATACAACCACCGAAAGAGAACTTTTAGCGGCTGTATTTGCATTAGAAAAATTCAGGCCTTACTTAATTGGCTCACCTATAGTTGTGCATACTGACCATTCTGCCTTAAAACATCTTCTGGCGAAGAAAGATGCAAAAGGTCGACTAATACGTTGGATCCTTCTGTTACAAGAATTTGATCTTGTTATCAAAGATAAGAAAGGATCTGAAAACGTAGTAGCTGACCATCTTTCACGCATCTCTTCTTCCCTTGTGACCCTGCCGATCAATGACTCGTTTCCTGACGAGCAACTCTTGAGCGTAACCAATGAACCATGGTTCAGGGATATTGTGAACTATCTTGTCACGGGACTTATACCCAGCGCTTGGTCAAAACAGGAAAAATACCGCTTTCTATCCCAAGTAAAACAGTTTTACTGGGACGATCCATACTTGTTTAAGTATTGTCCTGATCAGATCATTCGCCGGTGTGTCCCAAAAGAAGAGTTCAAGAGTGTTCTTTCTTTTTGTCATGATCAGGCCTGTGGGGGTCACTTTGGTCCTAAAAAGACGGCGGAGAAGGTTTTGCAATGTGGATTTTATTGGCCGACCTTATTCAAGGACACATTTGACTATTGCAAAACCTGTACACAATGTCAGTACACGGGTAGAATCTCCCAGAGGAATGAAATGCCTCAGCAACCCATTCTGGTTGTTGAAATATTCGATGTTTGGGGCCTTGATTTTATGGGTCCCTTTCCCAACTCCTTTGGGAATTTGTACATACTGCTGGCGGTTGATTATGTCTCAAAGTGGGTTAAAGTCATTCCATATCGCACTAATGACAGGAAAGTTGTTATTAAGTTCTTGAAAGAGAATATCTTTTCGCGATTTGGACACCCATGCGCTATTATTAGCGATAATGGGACACATTTCTGCAACAGGTCTTTTGAGACTTTGATGCGGAAATACTCAATCAACCACCGACTTTCTACACCCTATCACCCCCAAACAAGCGGGCAGGCTGAAATCTCAAACAGACAAATCAAACTAATCCTGGAGAAGACTGTTGCTAAAAATAGAAAAGACTGGTCGACCAAACTGACGGATGCTCTTTGGGCATTCCGAACTGCATTTAAAACTGACCTAGGGATGTCTCCATATAGGATAGTGTTTGGGAAAGCATGTCATTTACCCGTCGAGATAGAGCATAAAGCATTGTGGGCTATTAAGGAAATTAATTTTGACCTCAAAGAAGCTTGCACCTTTCGGAAGCTGCAAATTAATGAGCTAAGCGAACTCCGCGATGAAGCTTATGATACCGCTGTGATCATAAAGAATAGGACTAAGGTTTTTCACGATAAAAACATTTTGAGGAAAACATTTTCACCTGGTCAACAAATCCTTCTTTATGATTCACGATTACACCTTCACGGGGGTAAGCTCCGGTCTCGGTGGAAGGGAACTTTTATTGTGCGGTCTGTATACCCGCACGGGGCAGTAAAAGTAGAAAATGTTAAAAACGACACATTTTTTTTAAAGTGAATGGACATAGACTAAAGCCGTATTTTTCTACTGACCCCACGGAGAAGCTCCTGTTCTTACAGGAGCCAGTTTATTTGGATTAAAATTCCTTCGTCTCACCTTTATATCATGTATATCACTGCATCATTTTTTGAATGAAGGTGAGTGAAAAGAATAAGTTTGGGGGAAGTTCTTCACTTATATATTTTGCCCCCACTAATAATTCCCTCCAGGCTTACAAGTTTTTGTAGGTATAGCGGTTGGCAACAGTGAGTACACTGTTGAAAACAAGTTTGGGTGATGTTTGTGCTTATTTTTGCATCATTTGCATATCATTTGCATAAGCACATAACATTTCTTTTAAAATCTATAAAAATTTAAAAATTTTCAAAACCCATAAAAATTTAAAATATTTTCAAGTATAAAATAATTACATCCATGAGATTAGAAAAATTTAATAAAAAAAAATTTTCAAGTATAATTTTTTTTAATATTTACACTTTTTTTTGTACATAAATAAGATAATAAAGATTAGATAGTGAAAAATTACATCCATGAGATTAGAAAAATTTAAGAAAACCAAGAAAATTAGAAGTTTTCTTATACGAAATAGTAATAAGTAGTTATGAGCCGTTGTCCCAAGGGTTAGTAAGATGAAGGACGTCACTAATCTGAGGATAAAAATAAGTCTGAAAAATAATTTCTATTCTGGAAGCCAAACATTTTGAACGTTGACACCCTACTATTTGCACTTACACACGTCTTAAAGCCTGAGATAGTAGAGGATACCTTGAAATGCTCTTGTCTTTAAGCCAAAAGTATGAAGCAAATAAAAAATGAAGAAAATATAAAGTGGTGAGAAAAATAAACACTGGTTTTGTTATCACCGAGGGCAATAAAAATGTATAGCGAGGGTGCCTCTTCACCTAGTGCCCTAAGGCCAACTGGTCTCGGAGTCACTGCTATGCCTGAGGTGGTGCAAGACGAGGAAAATACACCAAGTAAGCAAGTACGGGAGTAATCGGTCGGTTAATACCTCAAGAAGTATTGACGGTCGCATGAAAGTGTGTGAGCACATCTAAATATTCATTAATTAAAAAGCACTGAGGCTGATGGGCAAGAGTATGATAGCTTGAATTGAATTCTTCGGATGTAGGAATGTCTTTACACACACGCAGGGTGATATGATCGATGTTTGGAAGAAAGATAGGAATGAAGAATTAGACGATATTTTATTATGGGAGGACGTGATTTCTAACATCTTTTCATGACCATTAAGATAGGGCTCATGACAACCGAAAAGCTAGCTTAGTTGGAAACCCTAATTTTCAAAGTCTTTCTTCTACGATTATTTTCTTTAAATGTAATATTTATGATCTTTCTTTTATTATTGGATTTTGTGGGTGCAATCCGCTGAAAACCCTCAGGAGACAACACTCCTCCTACTAGGGACACCTAGAGGTTTAAAGGCTTGTTGCACGTGCTCAGTGTAATCGTGTTTCCTACGAAAGTGTGCTAGTTAGTTTTTCTCTTTCTTTATTTTCTCCTTCTCTTTTTAATAAAAAGTTCGCTCGAGACGATCGAAATTAAGTTTGGGAGAATTTGATTAGTCAAAAATATTGCATCTTTTAACCGGCAATTTCCCTATCATTTGCATTCATATAAAAGTGTTCGGCATTCATATATCACAAATTAGCAAAATAGTCGTAAAATATCAGATTACATGTGTTAGACCTTAAAACCGGCATTTCTACGGAAATTGACTGCATTTCATAGTATGACATCATTCCTATATATCGCAACTTGTGTTTCGAAGTCCGTGCAGGAAATTCCAGAAGAACGGTCAAGTTTACAAATAAAGACTGCTAAAAGATACGCCAACTAAAGGATTTGGAATCTAGTAATGATATAAAGGGAATTCAGGAATTCAACATATCATAAAATACAGAAGAAGACATCAAAATCTAACACCAGAAAGTTGCAGCCTCAAGGAGCCAACTTGGCCGCGGAACCGCGGCCTAAGCCGCCTTGTGCCGCGGTTACGCGGCGGTCTTGCCTCTTCACCCGATCTTCTTGGCACCATAACTCTTCCCTATGGCTTTACACCTCATAAAGACACTGCAACTTCCAGAAAGCCCCAGAACCTTCTGCCAGATCAGCAAACCCTTGGACCTACACTAAACTAGCCTATCATTCTAGAAACTTCTCCTTAAACGCTAGCTTAAACCCTAAGCTAAGCCTCTAACTAACTACTTCTAGAAGTCTTTCAACAAACTTTTGGAGGGAAGTCCTATTTTAAATCAAAGACCTAGGGTTTGGAGATCAATAAATAGGACCCTAGGCTTACTAGAAAAGATAATTCAATTCATTCAATTTGTGAGGGGATTCATTCATTGTGAGAGAATTCATTGTTGTTGAGTGTTAGAAACCCTAGTTCTTCATCTACCCGACAACAACTACCTCCAAACCCTAACCCTAATCCAATCTACAAATACCCACTTCAAGATTCATGGAGTTCAAGCCAAGCAAGTCTTCTACAACCCTTTAGAAGCAAAGCCGGACTTCATCGGAGCACGAGATCGAAGCGATCCAAGACTCAAGAAGCCGAGCGATGCAAGATTCGACGAGCAAAGTTCCTTCCTCTTGTAATTCTTGAGAGTTGTAACTTCTTGTTGATGTAATAAAGGTGAAGATTCTTTAAACTTGTTTACATTTTAATTCTAGCATCATGATTTCATTTCGATTCTTGAATGTATTCTTTGCGATGATGTGTGAATAAACTCTGCTCATGGAGGAATCGAGATGATCGTAGAATGATGATGTTGATAAATTTTTAAACGTTTTCTTAAGTCCTATAGCGGTTGTAAATTCTTGAAAATAGAATGATCGATGATCTAGATCGTTGTGAAATGGGTTCTTGATTCTTTTTTGCACGATCTAGAGAATTAACGATCGATCATTGGATTTTCAAGAAGCTATCTAGTGAATGTGATTCATCGAAAGGACAAAGGATAGGACGAAGAACCCTCATTCTTCGCAAGATCCTTAAACCTCGATCAATCGACATTGTGTTAGCATCAATTCGTTAATGGATAAGAAACGTTGATTTCTAATCTTCATCACATCTACAATCTAATCGATTCCTACGAGCTTTACTTCAAATCTTGAAACCCTAAAGTGATTGGAATTCTATCGAAACCCGATTCTTGATGTTTATCATTTTCTTGATTCTTGATTAGAATAGTGACACTTGAATCAATCGATAAAATCTTGAATCATGTTTTCTTTACTTTTCGATTAACTTTTCAATTCAAACAAATCAAACATAGAAACGAATCGCACAATCCCTGTGGACGATCCGCACTCGCTTACGATCTACAACTGAAACCGTAATTGATTGCGGTCAAATATAATTCTTTGATTGTGAATTTTATTCAATTTTCATACCGACACAACGAGAAACTCATAACGATCAAATGAAACTGTTATCGGGGATCATTTGAGTTGATACACACTACACATCAAGAATTCTTTAACAATCAAATGGCGCCGTTGCCGGGGATTACGCGCTAATTCGTTTTATATTGAAATTTGAATTGAAAGATTTATTCCATTACATTTTTGAAATCAAAATTCGCACAAACTCTAAACGATTTGTTGTGGTTTATTGCAAGGAGATCTGGAGCTTGCTGTGAAAGTGAAATAATTTTTGGGATACACCAGAGAGCTAAGGGAGTCTACAGAAGCTCCCTGCTGAATTTTGGAGGAGTGATCTCACCATTGAACCGCGATTCCGCGGTCTAAGCACCCATATGCGACGGAACCGCGGTATCTTGGAGGCTTCTCTGTGAAAGTTTTGTCTCAGGTACCTTCTTACCTTCTTCTCTCTCCCTTTTTAGCTCCAACTAATAAATTTCTGCAGGCTTCTTTGCAAAAATCGCAGCGCGCAAAATAGCAAAATTAAATTGTGCGTGTTTTTGTTTCTTGGTTGTTTGCATTACTAATACGGATATTAAGGGGCAAAGACCAAATCCGGATTAGTTGGGGAGTTCATTACCCTTCCTAGGCCCCGAAAACCGCAAAACTTGCATCCGCATTGACCCCAAATTAACTAAAAAAGATCTAGAGATGACTCTAAGGACCGTCGCGCTCACTTAGGACAGAAAAAGGCTGTGGGTAATTCATTGCTTATCCGCGTTTCTCTTGTGGTGTCTAGGAAAGTGTGTCGAAGGCTAGTGGTTAATTAATTAGGCCCACTACTTACGTAGTGGAGAACCTCCCACTTACCTGGCCACAGGAAAGACAAAGAGGCAGTGGAGGATTTTATCCTGCGTCTTGTCTTCTGGCAGTTAGGAGCGGTCTAGAGATCTGGCCTAGGCGACCCCTAGAATTAGGGTTTTGTGTGTTGCATTTGTTGTGTCACATCATTTTTTCAAAAATCCGTCTCTTTTTCAAAGCAAACACCGCATTCATTCATTCCCCTAATTATAATTCACGCTGCCACTTGTACTAACCCTTTTTAGTACAAGATAGGCTGGACACGGGATTCTAGTGCCCGTTTAGTACGTGTACCCTTTATCGACTCCGAAGTTGGTATTTCTCCATTTACTTTTTCTTTACCCACTACCACACCTACATCGATGGATCCACCTCCATCGAACTTCTTCAACCCTAATCTGCCGCCGTCCGTTGGTGCGCAGAATCCACCCCGCATCTCTCTCTAAGAGAGGTGCTACCCTATTCGAGGTCCTCTTTCGACCTGCTTATCCGCACCACCAGCCAACGGGGATAACTTTGAAATTAAACCCCAAGTACATCAACCTTTTACCCAAATTCCACGGACTCGAGACTGAGGACGCTTACGTTTTCATCTCTAAATTTGAAAATGTATGCGCAATGATGGGTACATCACAACTTTCAGTGGATGCTATGCGTCTACGACTTCTTCCATTTACTTTGTGCGATATAGCCGAGAAGTGGCTATATAACACTACCGCACACTCTATTACGAATTGGGAAGAATTTGTCGCGGCATTCCTTAAGAAATTTTACCCAATACAAAAGACAGCTCGAATCCGTAGCGAACTGAATCAATTTGCCCAGCTCCCTACTGAACCATTTTCAAAATGCTTTGAACGTTTCAAAGATCTATTGGTTCAATGTCCTCATCACGACATCCCGAGATGGGATCTTTGTCGAATCATATATGAGGGCATTAACCCAAACACTAAACAAAGCCTTGAAAACATGTGTCATGGTGCTTTTATGACCAAGGATGATGAGAAGCTTGGAAGTTTTTAGAAGAGTTCCCTGAAAAATCACTACAGTGGGAGAGTGGAACCCAACCATTGAATAGGGGTGGCGTACACCAAATAGATGTGTCCATTGGTGTTCGAGCTGAGATGGCAGCAATGCAAAAGAAGCTCGAGGCTATGGAACACAAATTTGCAACAGCCTCCCTAAACCCAATGTCACTCCCCAAAACTGTTTGTGGGTGCTGTTCTGATCCGTCTCATTTAATGGAAGAATGTCCATTAAACTCTGCTTTTTAAGTTCACGACCATACAAATGCCGCATTTCAAAGACCTAGAAACGATCCATATTCTTCCACGTACAATCAGGGTTGGAGGAATCACCCGAACTTTGCTTGGAACCAAAACCAATCTCAAAACACGGTTCCGAACAAAAATAATTTTCAAAGGGCTCTTCCTCCACCACAGCAACCCCTTCAACTCACTCAGCACCCCTACCAGTCACAAAACTTTCAAAATCAGGTCAACAATCCTGCACAGTCTAATCCTATGCAGTTGTCCTGTTCTGACGAATTCTCTCAATTCACTCAAACCATGAAATCACTTTTGTCAAATTTCATAGAGGTTTCGACTGAGGTTAGATCTTCCGTCAGTGAGATAAATAAAAACTCAGCGTCCCAAGCTGAGAGTATCAGATCGATGGAAGCTGAAATAGCTCGACTTAAAGCCGAAATGAGTGCGAGAGAAAGGGAAACTTCCCTCTCAACCCCTACAGAATCCTGGGCATTACAATGTAAATGCCATCACAACGTTGAGATCGGGAAGAGTGCTGAACAATCATGTCGGGGAAGGAATTTATGATATTGAAAATCCTATCATTAACACCCCGGCTGAGACCTTTCCTCACACACACGCTTCTAATTCTGATCCTTCTTCTTCTTCCACACCGCCTTCTCGCAAGCCTATTCTCCATTTCCCACTAGGCTCAACACCTCAACCGAATCCTTATAGTTCTCCACAGACGGTCCCCACACCTCTTTTGGGATCTCGTCTACCCCCTCTTCCTTCTCCTATGATGGACCCGACGCTTATTGCCAAAGCACCTTACCCGAATCGGTTAAGGGGTAACAAAACGAGTCCTCATATGGAGAAAATTATAGAAATGTTCAAATAGGTTAACATCAACATCCCTCTCCTAGATTCGATTCAACAAGTCCCCGCTTATGCGAAAATTCTTAAGGACTTGTGCACTAGGAAGAGAATGACTCAAGTGCCGAAGAAGGTCTTCATGGCTAATAATATCAGCACTGCTTTTATCCCACAGCTACCTAAGAAACGAAAGGACCCAGGATGTCCTAAAATATCGATTTCTATTGGGTGTAAAAACATAAATCGTGCTCTTTTAGACCTTGGCGCAAGTGTTAACCTACTTCCATAGTCTGTTTATGAGCAATTAGGGATTGGAGAGCTGAAACCTGCTCACTGTACTCTCTAGATGGCAGACCGCTCAATCACCAAACCAAGGGATGAACTAGAGGATGTGTTAATAAAGGTCGGGGAATTTGTTTTCCCTGTGGACTTCATTGTACTTGACACACAGCCTGTAGCGAACCCCCGGGGCCAAATTCCGGTGATTCTGGGTCGTCCTTTCCTTGCCACTTCCAACGCTGTTATAAACTGTAGAAACAATTCAATGAACTTATCATTTGGAAATATGACTATTGAACTAAACATCTACAAAGTTGGAAGTCAGCCATCAGAACCCTCTGCTCATATTTTAGATGTATGCTCTGTCCATGAGATCGCTCCCGATAGTTGTGGAGCTGAGGAACTTTGCTTTACTGATCTCGATGACATTACCACATCTCTGTTTGATTTCACACAAGATCTTAGTAAGGACACTTTTTCTACACTTGAGTCCTGCACTCCTGACTTTTCTCCACCCGAGTCTGTATCTTTCACAGGCTCTGAGCTTCTTTGTAAATCCAAAAATCACTCAATAATCCCTCCTTCTATCATTTCTCCGCCTGAATTAGATCTCAAAATTTTACCTTCTCATCTTAAATATGTTTATTTAGGTGAGAATGAGTCTTTACCGGTTATAATATCCTCTTCTCTAGTATTAGAGCAAGAGAATGCACTTTTATCGGTATTGAGATCTAACAAAGAGGCGTTTGGTTGGAGTATGGCGGACATCAAAGGGATTAGTCTCTTGATAGTTGAACATCATATACATGTGATGGATGATGCCAGACCAACCCGAGAACCACAGAGGCGGTTAAATCTCGTCATGAAGGAAGCGGAAATGAAAGAGATCGTCAAATGCCTAGATAATGGTATTATATACCCCATCTCCGATAGCCAATAGGTGAGTCCTATACATGTCGTTCCTAAGAAATCCGGCATCACTGTTATAACAAATGAGGCGAATGAGTTGATTCAGACACGCGCCCAAACTGGGTGGCGTGTATGTATTGATTATAGAAAACTCAATGCTGCCACGAGGAAAGACCACTTTCCCCTACCATTTATTGATCAAATGCTGGAACGCTTAGCAGGACGAGAGTATTATTGTTTTATGGACGGATACTCAGGCTATAATCAGGTCCCCATCGCCAAAAAGGATCAAGATAAAACCACTTTTACTTGTCCTTTTGGTACCTTTGTTTACAGTCGCATGCCCTTTGGGTTATGCAATGCTCCCGCTACCTTTCAGCGGTGTATGATGGGGATATTCTCTGATATGATAGAGAATTTTCTGGAGATCTTTATGGACGATTTCTCGATTTTTGGAGACTCTTTTTCTGATTGCCTAGCGAATCTTGACGCAGTTCTTACTCGTTGCAAAGAGAAGAACTTGACTTTGAACTGGGAAAAATGCCATTTTATGGTCCAAGAAGGAATTTTTCTTGGACATGTTATTTCACAAAAATGCATTGAGGTTGACAGAGCTAAGATAGATGTCATTCAAAACCTCCCTCATCCCAAAAGCGTCAAAGATATTCGATCTTTCCTTGGCCATGCGGGCTTTTATAGGAGATTCATAAAGGACTTTAGCAAAATTGCTAGACCTTTAACTCTTTTCCTGGCCAAGGATACAACCTTCCATTTTGACTCGGACTGCGAGACAGCTTTCGACTCACTTAAACACTCACTCACTTCAGCCCCCGTGTTATCGTCTCCTAACTGGGACTACCCCTTTGAGCTGATGTGTGACGCATCCGACTTTGCAGTAGGTGCAGTCTTAGGACAGCACATCGAAAAGATGCCACACATAATATACTGTGCAAGTAAGACCCTGAATGATGCGCAAATCAATTATACAACCACCGAAAAAGAACTTTTAGCGGCTGTATTTGCATTAGAATAATTCAGGCCTTACTTAATTGGTTCACCTATAGTTGTGTAACCATTCTTCCTTAAAACATCTTCTGGCGAAGAAAGATGCAAAAGGTCGACTAATACGTTGGATCCTTCTGTTACAAGAATTTGATCTTGTTATCAAAGATAAGAAAGGATGTGAAAACGTAGTAGCTGACCATCTTTCACGCATCTCTTTTTCCCTTGTGACCCTGCCGATCAATGACTCGTTTCCTGACGAGCAACTCTTGAGCGTATCCAATGAACCATGGTTCAGGGATACTGTGAACTATCTTGTCACGGGACTTATACCCAGCGATTGGTCAAAACAGGACAAATACCGCTTTCTATCCCAAGTAAAACACTTTTACTGGGACGATCCATACTTGTTTAAGTATTGTCCTGATCAGATCATTCGCCGGTGTGTCCCGAAAGAAGAGTTTAAGAGTGTTCTTTCTTTTTGTCATGATCAGGTCTGTGGGGGTCACTTTGGTCCTAAAAAGACGGCGGAGAAGGTTTTGCAATGTGGATTTTATTGGCCGACCTTATTCAAGGACGCATTTGACTATTGCAAAACCTGTACACAATGTCAGTACACGGGTAGAATCTCCCAGAGGAATGAAATGCCTCAGCAACCCATTCTCGTTGTTGAAATATTCGATGTTTGGGGTATTGATTTTATGGGTCCCTTTCCCAACTCCTTTGGGAATTTGTAAATACTGCTGGCGGTTGATTATGTCTCAAAGTGGGTTAAAGCCATTCCATGTCGCACTAATGACAGGAAAGTTGTTATTAAGTTCTTGAAAGAGAATATCTTTTCGCGATTTGGACACCCATGCGCTATTATTAGCGATAATGGGACACATTTCTGCAACAGGTCTTTTGAGACTTTGATGCGGAAATACTCAATCAATCACCGACTTTCTACACCCTATCACCCCCAAACAAGCGGGCAGGCTGAAATCTCAAACAGACAAATCAAATTTATCCTGGAGAAGACTGTTGCTAAAAATAGAAAAGACTGGTCGACCAAACTGACGGATGCTCTTTGGGCATTCCGAACTGCATTTAAAACTGACCTAGGGATGTCTCCATATAGGATAGTGTTTGGGAAAGCATGTCATTTACCCGTCGAGATAGAGCATAAAGCATTGTGGGCTATTAAGGAAATTAATTTTGACCTCAAAGAAGCTTACAACTTTCGGAAGCTACAAATTAATGAGCTAAGCGAACTCCGCGATGAAGCTTATGATAACGCTGTGATCATAAAGAATAGGACTAAGGTTTTTCACGATAAAACAATTTTGAGGAAAACATTTTCTCCTGGTCAACAAGTCCTTCTTTATGATTCACGATTACACCTTCACGCGGGTAAGCTCCGGTCTCGGTGGAAGGGACCTTTTGTTGTGCGGTCTGTATACCCGCACGGGGCAGTAGAAGTAGAAAATGTTAAAAACGACATATTTTTTAACGTGAATGGACATAGACTAAAGCCGTATTTTTCCATTGACCCCACGGAGGAGCTCCTGTTCTTACAGGAGCCAGTTTATTTGGATTAAAATTCATTCGTCTCACCTTTATATCCTGTATATCACTGCAACATTTTTTGAATGAAGGTGAGTGAAAAGAATAAGTTTGGGGGAAGTTCTTCACTTATATATTTTGCTCCCAGTAATAATTCCCCCCAGGCTTACAAGTTTTTGTAGGTATAGCGGTTGGCAACAGTGAGGACACTGTTGAAAACAAGTTTGGGAGAGATTTGTGCTTATTTTTGCATCATTTGCATAAGCACAAAACATTTCTTTTAAAATCTATAAAAATTTAAAATTTTTCAAAACCCAAAATAATTTAAAAAAATTTCAAGTATAAAATAATTACATCCATGAGATTAGAAAAATTTAATAAAAAAAAATTTCAACTATAATTTTTTTTTTAATATTTACACTTTTTTTTGTACATAAATAAGATAATAAAAGATTAGATAGTGAAAAATTACATCCATGAGATTAGAAAAATTTAAGAAAACCAAGAAAATTAGAAGTTTTCTTATACGAACTAGTAATAAGTAGTTATGAGCCGTTGTCCCAAGGGTTAGTAAGATGAAGGACGTCACTAATATGAGGATAAAAATAAGTCTGAAAAATAATCTCTATTCTGGAAGCCAAACATTTTGAACGTTGACACCCTGCTATTCGCACTTACACACGTCTTAAAGCTTGGGATAGTAGAGGATACCTTGAAATGCTCTTGTCTTTAAGCCAAAAGTATGAAGCAAATAAAAAAAATGAAGAAAATATAAAGTGGTGAGAAAAATAAACACTGGTTTTGTTATCACCGAGGGCAATAAAAATGTATAGCGAGGGTGCCTCTTCACCTAGTGCCCTAAGGCCAACTGGTCTGGGAGTCACTGCTATACCTGAGGTGGTGCAAGTCGAGGAAAATACACCAAGTAAGCAAGCACGAGAGTAATCGGTCGGTTAGTACCTCAAGAAGTATTGACAGTCGCATGAAAATGTGTGAGCACATCTAAATATTCATTAATTAAAAAGTACTGAGGCTGATGGGCAAGAGTATGATAGCTTGAATTGAATTCTCCTGGTGTAGGAATGTCTTTACACATACGCAGGGTGATATTATCGATGTTTGGAAGAAGGATAGGAATGAAGAATAAGATGATGTTTTATTGAGGGAGGACGTGATTTCTAACATCTTTTCATGACCATTAAGATAGGGCTCATGACAACCGAAAAGCTAGCTTAGTTGGAAACCCTAATTTTCAAAGTCTTTCTTCTACGATTCTTTTCTTTAAATGTAATATTCATGATCTTTCTTTTATTATTGGATTTTGTGGGTGCAATCCGCTGAAAACCCTCAGGAGACAACACTCCTCCTATTAGGGACACCTAGAGGTTTAAAGGCTTGTTGCACGTGCTCAGTGTAATTGTGTTGCCTACGAAAGTATGCTAGTTAGTTTTTCTCTTTCTTTATTTTCTCCTTCTCTTTTTAATAAAAAGTTCGCTCGAGACGATCGAAATTAAGTTTGGGGGAATTTGATTAGTCGAAAATATTGCATCTTTTAACCGGCAATTTCCCTATCATTTGCATTCATATAGAAGTGTTCGGCATTCATATATCATATATTAGCAAAATAGTCGTAAAATATCAGATTACATGTGTTAGACCTTAAAACAGGCATTTCTAGGGAAATTGACTGCATTTCATAGCATGACATCATTCCTATATATCGCAACTTGTGTTTCGAAGTCCGTGCAGGAAATTCCAGAAGAACGGTCAAATTTACAAATAAAGACTGCTAAAAGATACGCCAACTAAAGGATTTGGAATCTGGTAATGATATAAAGGGAATTCAGGAATTCAACATATCATAAAATACAGAAGAAGACATCAAAATCCAACACCAGAAAGATGCAGCCTCAAGGAGCCAACTTGGTCGCGGAACCGCGGCCTAAGCCTCCTTGTGCCGCGGTTACGTGGCGGTCTTGCCTCTTCACCCGATCTTCTTGGCACTACAACTATTCCCTATGGCTCTACACCTCATAAAGACACTGCAACTTCCAAAAAGCCCAAGAACCTTCTGCCAGATCAGCAAAACCTTGGACCTACACTAAACTAGCATATCATTCTAGAAACTTCTCCTTAAACCCTAGCTTAAACCCTAAGCTAAGCCCCTAACTAACTACTTCTAGAAGTCTTTCAACAAACTTTTGGAGGGAAGTCCTATTTCAAATCAAAGACCTAGGGTTTGGAGATCTATAAATTAGGACCCTAGGCTTACTAGAAAAGATAATTCAATTCATTCAATTTGTGAGGGGATTCATTCATTGTGAGAGAATTCATTGTTTTTGAGTGTTAGAAACCCTAGTTCTTCATCTACCCAACAACAACCACCTCCAAACCCTAACCCTAATCCAATCTACAAATACCCACTTCAAGATTCATGGAGTTCAAGCCAAGCAAGTCTTCTACAACCCTTTAGAAGCAAAGCCGGACTTCATCGGAGCACGAGATCGAAGCGATCCAAGACTCAAGAAGCCGAGCGATGCAAGATTCGACGAGCAAAGTTCCTTTCTCTTGTAATTCTTGAGAGTTGTAACTTCTTGTTGATGTAATAAAGGTGAAGATTCTTTACACTTGTTTACATTTTAATTCTAGCATCATGATTTCATTTCGATTCTTGAATGTATTCTTTGCGATGATGTGTGAATAAACTCTGCTCATGGAGGAATCGAGATGATCGTAGAATGATGATGTTGATAAATCTTTAAACGTTTTCTTAAGTCCTATAGCGATTGTAAATTCTTGAAAATAGAATGATCGGTGATCTAGATCGTTGTGAAATAGGTTCTTGATTCTTTTCGCACGATCTAGAGAATTAACGATCGATCATTAGATTTTCAAGAAGCTATCTAGTGAATGTGATTCATCGAAAGGATAAAGGATAGGACGAAGAACCCTCATTCTTCGCAAGATCCTTAAATCTCGATCAATCGATATCGTGTTAGCATCAATTCGTTAATGGATAAGAAACGTTGATTTCTAATCTACATCACATCTACAATCTAATCGATTCCTACGAGCTTTACTTCAAATCTTGAAACCCTAAAGTGATTGGAATTCTATCGAAACCCGATTCTTGATGTTTATCATTTTCTTGATTCTTGATTAGAATAGTGACACTTGAATCAATCGATAAAATCTTGAATCATGTTTTCTTTTCTTTTCGATTAACTTTTCAATTCAAACAAATCAAATATAGAAACGAATCGCACAATCCCTGTGGACGATCCACACTCACTTACGATCTACAACTGACACCGTAATTGATTGCGGTCAAATATAATTCTTTGATTGTGAATTATATTTAATTTTCATACCGACACAACGAGAAACTCATATCGATCAAATGAAACTGTTATCGGGGATCATTTGAGTTGATACACACTACACATCAAGAATTCTTTAACAATCATTGCCCAAGCCCTCGCTATAAGGAGCGTGAGGTTCCTGACCGAACACAACATCGGTAGAGAGGATCGACTTCTTCTTCCTCTTCTGCCCACCAGCCCTGGGTGCACCCGGGATCGATTTGCGCTTTGCAGGCATTTTGGGGCGGCGGGTCCTGATGTCCGCACCTGCACCAGACTCCGGCGAGGCTACAACCACTGTCTTCACTGGAGCACAGGGCGCTGATGGTGCATCCGCAATATCGGGAAGCGGCAATCCGTGTAAAGCACTCTGCACACGCGGTGGTCCGGCTCTGTCATCTTTCAGTGGAGGCACTACCGGGGTCCTTGGCATCAGAGGAGCTTTGCGGTCGCTGGCGGGAGGCGCACCTTTACGGTCGACCAACACCCGCCTTTCTTCCTTTATAACGGCTCTCGTTGAATGATTGTACCATTCTTTATATACATTGAGGAGTCGTGGAGCGCAAGCCGGCGCACTGATAAAAAAGTGAGAACCCGTATTCAGGCGCATGAAATGATGCAGCGCGTTCTTCATCCCTTCTTCAGTGGCAGCGGGTTCCAGTAGGAAAGCTTCCAAGGGTACCCCTTGATCGTAGCTCAATTTCTGGGCGAAACGATGCGGGTTGAATCTCATGAAAATCGCCGCACCGTTCTGCCTGAATACTAGGAAGCCCGGTCTAATAGAATATAAGTGGAGGGTCTCCCGGGCCGTCAAAACTGAGGCTCCATCTTTGAAGGTGTCTTGCAATGGCCGCACCGCAGTGGTAGATACCTTTCCAATAGTCAACACCTTATCGATGAAAGACATCCCGTCTCCAATGGTATGGGGGCGAAGGAGTAAACCCCTGGCATTTCGTGGTGATGGAGTCACAATTGATGCGCCAATCAGTTGTATGATGCGAGGGAAACTGCACTTGTCGTAGAACGAGGGCCTTTTGTGCATGCCGAAGACACCCGATGTGTATAGCTCGAGCCACGATACGAAGTAGTGCATTGGGAAGACCACGTGCAATACCCCAGGATCATTAGCATCCGCTGCTCGACTGAGGCCATGATACAAGTGTGCCAAGCCGGCGATCCCAACGGCCACTTTTACCCCGATGGTCATCCGGTAGGCCGGGTAAAAGACAGAGGGCCGCATATGGCGAGAGTGCATCGGGATCGCAAACCAACTCAGCCATAGCCCAAGAAATCCTAAGAAGAAGGCCTCCTCGTCCATCCCAGGGGCTGCAACTTCCGCAAAAGACATGGTCGGGAAGTCAGGAAGGAAAAAATCCTTTTGGTCTATTTCCTTCGCCGGCAGGTTATCCAAACCTAGACCGAAAGGGTCATCAAGGGTAGCAAACTTGGCAGCTTTTGACGAGAGGACGCTTGGGTGAAGGAACAGAGCGATGAAATCCTCAAAGCTAACTCCGCGACTCCCATGTTCAATGAAAAGGGCCTCATAGATGTTCAACACTTTGATCAAACTTGGGAATTGGTGTTGAACAGCATTCTCCGGCGTGAGGCCCCTTAACCACCGGCTTGGCACCGAAGACATACTCGTCAGTCGGAAGCAATTCCTCATAGTGCTCCCCTATAACCGGTAAACCGGAGACCTCTATGAACTCCTCCAGAGAAATCGACACTTCCCGATCCATTGCAAGGAAAGTGTGGGTAGGAATGTTCCACTGCTCCAAGGAAGCCTTGAACCACTAGGTGGGAAGCGTGGGATACTGGAAGAGGGAGACGTAAACCGCGGTGTACAATCCTAACCTTATCAACTGCGACTTCTTCGTCGACAGGATATATCGAGCCCACGTCAGATAGCCGATCGGGTGGCGGGGGATCAGACCTATGTTATATGATTGCCCCCAAGGTCGCGCCTCGCCTTGACAGATACGGCGTCCCAGGATATCCAAAACCATAGGACGTTAGACCGGAATCGCATCTATGGCGGGATGAAGAAAGCCCTTCAAGGTCCAATCAACCATCTCCACGGCATACTGCACCGAGGGTGGGGTGGCATAATGAATCGCCGTAATGGGTTCTGACGGTACTGCGCACGTAAAGCTCCGTCAACCCATGATAATCTGATTATACCACGACCCCCAAAGGTGGAGACTCTTATATTCCGGGTCATGGTCTTTAATCATGGCTAGAACTTCGCGGTCCAAGGGCGCTTCAGGAAACCCTTCCTCCGAGCGAGCGAACGGGAATGAAGTATCAAGAGGCATGGTCACTGCAAGGGAACAAAAAAAATTATAGCCATTAGTGTTGCAATTCCAACGCATGGCGTTTAAAATTTTTTAATTAACTGAATTTTAAAAAAAAATTAATTAAATGAAAGTTAATCAAACCACACTGCAGTGCAGTGGGTAGGGGACCAAATGGGGACCCACAAAATTTGGATGACAGTGCCTCATGTAATAAGACAGCCCCATCATTGGGTGAGACTGTCCATTAATGAAAAGATCCCCAAGAGAATATTCTCATTAGTGGGAAATCTCTAGAGAATCCCTAGAGACAAGGAGAAAATCTCCACTTTCACAGCAAAGCTCTGTCACAGAATGACACTTGTCAAATTCTGGTCTCAAAGGAATAAAATTCCTTAAAAAGAGCTTAGCTCTGTAATAGTGATAAAAAAATCCATCAAAAAGAAAATTTTAATTTTTAAAAGAAATTGAAAATTGAAAATTGAAAATTGAAAATTTTGGGATCTTGAAAATCCAAGAAAAACTCTTAAAAGTTCATCATCAGAAGATCAAGAAATCAATATCAATGAGCAAAGCTCTGTTCATGGGTTAAGAAACCCTAAAATAAATTCTTGAGAGTAAAGCTCTGTTTATGAAACCCCAAAGGGGATTTCTTTAGATCAAAAGATCTATGAGAGCAAAGCTCTGTTTATGAAACCCCAAAGGGGATTTCTTTAGATCAAAAGATCTATGAGAGCAAGGCTCTTTTGATTAAGATTGATTTAATTTAAATTAGTTTTACCTAAAGTTTTCTAACTTTGGAAACGAGAGCAAAACTCTGAAGTTCTTAAACAAGAGTAAAGCTCTGGAAAATCAAAATCTTGAAAATGGTAAAGATTTCTAAGGGCCAGGGGTCCTATTTATAAGGCTCTTGCGCCCCTTCAGCTCACCGTTGATCCAACGGCCAAGATCTTGCCACCGTTGCACTCACGTACGCGCCACGTGAGCGCAACGGTGGGGGGCATTTGTTTCCCCCAATCAGAGCAAAGCTCTGTTTGAATTTCAAAATTCAAAATTCGAAGCAACGCTTCAGATTCTTTGCGCTGCGCGCAATGCGCCACGTGTCAAAAGCTGATACATCAGCGCAGCGCCTAAGGCAGCGCGCCCAATCAGAGCAGAGCTGTATTTAAAACAAAATTAAAGGAAGCAACGCTTCAGTTGCGCAAGCACTGCGCTGCGCGAAACGTATCAGCGCAGATGCGCAAGCGCAGTTGCGTTGCACCGTGCGCTGCGTGACACGTGTCTGCGCAGATGCGCTAGCGCAGTTGCGCTGCGCGACACGTGTCAGCGCAGATGCGCTAGCGCAGTTGCGCTGCGCTCTGCGCTGTGCGACACGTGTCAGCGCAGTTGCGCTGCGCTCTACGCTGCTTGACACGTGTCATGCACTGGGGCGTTTGCGCCAAACAGAATTAAATTCTAGCAAGATTTTTCTGTTCTTGTTAAAACAAGAAGATTGCCATCTGTAAAACAGAAGGCTTTGGATCAAAGATCCAACGGTGGGGAAAATTCCCCAAATCACTTAGAGAAAGATCTCTTTACAAAATTTTTGGGCACTATATAAAGGCCCCTAGACCCCAAATCAAAGGCATCAACATTGTGAGAAATCAAGAACTTCAAATAGAGAGAACTCTGAAGAAATTTCAAGAAGAAAAAGGTAAAAGACTTTTAAGATAGAAGAATTTCTTCTAATAGATCATTGATCTAAGAACAAGATCAATGATCTTCGATAAAAAAAAACAAAAAAAATAATAGTGCTTTGCACTTATGAACCATTGGATCTCTCAGATCAAGAAAAATAAGAAACACTTGTTTTCTTTGATCTAAATTGGATCATGAAATCAAACAGTGCTTTGCACTCTTTTTTATGAACCATTGGTTCTGGAATCTAAAAGATCCTCAAGTTAATAGTGCCTTGCACTTGCAAAACTGCGCTATTGCGCTCTTGGGTTGGCGCAAGCCACCAGAGAACGCCACGTGTCAGCATCTAAACCATTTGCGCTATGAGCTTTTGAAATAGAGCCTTGCTCTCTGAAACTGGCGCAACTCACCACAGCGCGCCACGTGTCAGCAGCGCAAGCGCAGCGCACTGCGCTTGCATGACACGTGTCCTCACCACAAGCACTTGCGCTCTTTGATTGGCGCAAAGCGCCTGACAAATGCAATGCATTTGTTTTGCTGAAAGGCCAGGCCCAAATCAAAAAGACCTAGTAGGCCAAAATAAATTGCAAAGCAATAAATGGGAAGAGCCCAGGTAAAATTGATGCTCTGCATCTTTTATAAAAAAGGGCAGAGCCCAAGTAAAATTGATGCTCTACATCATTTATAAATGAGCAGAGCCCAAAACAAATTGATGCGCTGCATTCTTTATGGGCAGAGCCCAAACAAAAATAAAAAGTAGTGCAATGCATTATTTAAACACGGGCAAAGCCCTAGCACAGGTCTAATAGACCAAAAACAAATAAAAGCGTCAAATATTTTTCAACTGGACTTAGCCCAATCATGGCCGTAAGTCCTCAAATTAAATTGACTGAGCACAGCTTCTCTCTTAAATCAATTTACGACCGGTTCGAGGGTACATCTCCGAACTCCTTTGACTCCTATCGTTGTAATCCTTCAACGACGTCAGAGAGGTGACGGGTCCCGACGACCACACATCAACACGGACTGTGGGGTCCTTAAACTCATGGACTTAAGCGTCCTTAAACTAAAACACGGACTGTGGGGTCCTTAAACTCATGGACTTAAGCGTCCTTAAACCCATGGACCGCAATGTCCTTAAACTACCAATGGACCACCAAGTCCCTAAACTGGCAATGGACCACCACGTCCCTAAACTGGAACATGGACCGCAACGTCCTTAAACTACCTATGGACCACTACTTCCCTAAACTGGAACAGTAGAGCCTCCAAATGCTCTTTTGCCGGATCTAAACGATCCCGTTTAAGTTGATCTTAGCCCCAAACACGGCTAACGTATCCTTAAACATTCAAATGGACTATAAAACTCCAGATCAATTTTGGTTCAAGGGTACATCTCTGAACTCCTCTGACATCTATCGTTGTAATTCTTCAATGACGTCAGAGAGGTGATGAGTCCCGACGGCCATATATTAAATGGATTACCACGTTAAGTTGATCTTAGTCTCAAACAGGACTAACGTATCCTTAACGAACGTTTAAGTCGATCTTAGCTTAAATATGGCTAACGTATCCTTAAACTAAAACACCAAACCCAAATCTAAGTAAATACGGATTTGGACTAATCCATGTCCTACGGGCGACGACATAAATTAGTCTCCATATACAATCCACGGGCAACCACAAACAAAACAAACATACACGACACGAAGTGAAATTCTGGAGAAGGAGAAAGTTGTTACCGCGATGCGGTAGCGTAATTAACTGCAGGGGTTTGCGCCTGCAAGGAAAAGCGTCCCCATAATCAAAAACCCCTCAAGCGGGGGGAATCTGACGAAGTCTACTACATCGGCCGCATCCGTCTAAACCTCCGGTACACGGTGCCATAAATTAACTTGGCATCTTTGGAGAGGTGGACGGATAAAACCATATAGCATCTGCCCTGAATCTCAGGCTAGACGTCTTCACGTCGTCGCCGTCTTTCGGAGGGGAACAGGAGCCTACCCTTCCGTTCCTGCCGATGGATCTTCCAGGGACAGTCTTTGCTGTAGAGATGCCTAATTGGACCCCGATGGGACGACTTGAACCTTCGACGACAGGCATCCCGAATCATCCTATCCCAGCCATAGATATTCTGGGGCGCCGGATTTGCCAGGGGGAGGCCCAACCATGGGGGCAGATCTACAAAATAGGGCTCACCCCTCGACACCCCACGGGCTATCTCCTTTGGGCTCGCTACATCCTTTCCGCCCACCGTGCGCGATTGCAGAAGGTTGGGCTTTACCAGGCGATATATGTCGCTCTTCCACTACCCGTCTCCTCACGTCTGGTGGGTTAAGGCCTTCCTGAACCAGTGGAATCTCCCCACAAACACTTTCCTCCTGGGGGACCATGAAGTTTCGATTTCTTTGGAAGAATTTCGCGAGATCTCAGGGCTGCCAGTCAGAGGGACGCTTTATGAAGAGCTACTGCCTCCCGACGAGTACGTCTTCGAAGCTGAGCCTGCAATGCCTGACAGCTTGTCTACCGAGAACGCCGTCCGTCATAAGCGTCTGAGTTTGATCAAAGCACTGGGCATCTTTGACAAACTGTTCATAGAATCTGAGGAGCAGGGCGTCACTTTCAAGAGTTTCATCGCTTGCTTCCTTCGCGAGGATGTCCTATCGAAGACGGCTCCTAAGTTTGCAAGCATCAACGACCCCTTAGGGTTTAGTTTGAACAGGCGGCCAACTAAGGAATCGGATTTACCGCGGTATTATATTCTCGTTATGTCGCCGGTATCTTTCGAATCGATTGCAGCTCCCGGCATGGACGATGAGACATTCTTTGTGGGCTTTATCAGTGTCTGGCTCAGCTGGTTCATCATCCCTATGCATCGCCGCTTCATGAGAGTCTCGGTTATCTACCCGGCTCATCGTATCGCTGAGGGGACACGGCTGGCCGTAGGCATCCCGGCGCTAGCGCATCTTTATCATGGATTAGGCGCCGCGGCCAATACTTCAACTCCCGGTGTGAATGTAGTAAACTTCTCCCTTCATTACTTCACATCTTGGATTGAGATGCACGTGTTGAGGGCTTTTTTCGCGCATCAGAGACCTGCATTTTACGACGCCTACACTTTCCCGTGGCTCATGCGGCTAGTGGATGCTTCTACCCCTGACCCGACTCAATTTGGGGCCATTCGTGCATTGATTGCTCCTTACGCTACCACGGGCGGATTGGCATTTGTTGATCGAGTCTTATCCTCTCCTTTAGGTCCAATCCAACAACTTCATGACTTGTCGAAAGAGGGGCACCTTCTCTGAAGCCCCGGGAGGCCACACACTTGTACACAATCAGGCCAGGTTATCTGGTATTTCGTCAGAACGGTGCGGCCCTCTTTATGCGGTACAATCCGCATCGCTTCACCCGGCAGCTTGGATATGATCAGGGCGTCCCGTTTGAAGCTTTTACGGTCGCGCCGATTCCTTCACCTGAAGCTGTTCATGATGCTGCTCACCACTTTGTGAGGCTGAACACTGGTTCCTGCTTCATGATCCCGGAAGCTGACCATATTCCCCGGTGCGTAGGGTCCTTCATGGGCTGGTACCTTCATCGGGTCAGCCTAATTATTACTGAGGAGAAGAGGGTGCTTCTTGGACACGACACTCCTATTTCGGTTCAGGCCGTGGGAGTTCCTCCGCGACCGCGCGCACCGGTTCGCTTTCCCTTGAGGGATACCAGTGTCACGCTCATTCCGGGGGAATCAGAGGTGGATCTTACTCCCACGATTGGTATGCCCTTGAATACCCGGGCTCAGTCAAGGGGTAAAAGGGCGCCCGTAGAAGTACCACCGCCGGCGGCATCGACAATGGCCGTGTCGTCCTCGGCAGCACCACCAAGCGATGGTGCCGGTAACGAGGGTATTGAAGGTGAGGTGGGTCGGCGTCGTGCCAAGGTTCTACGGGAAAAGAAGCGAGCTTCCTCTGGCAGTAGTTCTGGGCCAAAGAGGAGGAATAAGACAGTCGCCCGTCTGCTTAATCTTTTAGAAGAATCCGAACCTGTCATTCAAGACGAACCAATATCTATGATATTGCCGGACGATGGTCTTCCTTTCCCAGGTTCATCTGCCGAGGAAGCCGCACAATTGGCTGAGGCTATAAGACGCTCGTAGCTTGAAGCCGAGAAGGTAAGGATCCCGAAGAGGCCTTATCCTGCCATCATCTTCTACGAAGATCCTTCGTGGATACGGCGGTGGTTCATCGGCCCTTTGGAGGAATGGGGAGAAAGGGCCCTTAAACAGGCTGCTTCGGAAGATGCTGCGGACGCAGTTTCCTTGTGGACCGGCGGCCATGAGTCCACCCTTGAACCCCGGTGAGCACACCTCCATAAGAAGGAGCATCGGCTTGAAGAAGTCATATTGAAGGCTTCCTTACGCATTGGTATGTTCCTATATTTCTTTGCAGTACTTAATATTGCTTGCACTTGTATATATGTATTCTTATTCTTGTCTGAATTGTGTAGAGACTTCGGCAATGGGGGAGGTTCCTACGGGCTTGCTGTCGGTAGAGCCTGCCAACGAAACATTGCTCGATGTGGAGGGGGTTGATGACTCTGTCCCCCTCGCGATAGAGCCTCCTGCGGTGGTTCTTGCTCCCGAAGCACTTGTTCCCTCAAGGGAGGCACCCCTGGTGGTCGCCGTCTCAACGGATCTTCCAGAGGGCGACCCGGAGGCTGGGATGGAGATAGTGGAGACTACCCTCCATTCGCTGGAACCCGGAATGGCTGCCGCCGCTCCTTTCTCAGAGGCTATTACACCGGCTCGTGTCCTTGGTACTGTGCCTGAGGTTGCGGCAGAGGCCGTTGAAGCTGCTATCCCTCCAGCTCAAAATGGGAGGAGCGTCGAAGGTAACCTTCCACGTTTTAAACTAGTGATCTTTCTGTCATCTGAACTCTTTTATCTTTTCAGAACTGCATGGACTGGCGGCCTCTATTGCCGATCTATCTCCCCGGCAATCCTTTCAGCGCCTATTGGAGATGGCTGCTCCACAAGCGATATCCCCTCAGCGCATCATCTTCTCGTCCGGGCAAGGTTAGTGTTGTCCACCATCTTTTCATGGCATTGTTGTTATTTCGCAAAATGACATTGATGTCCTTTATAGTTCTGGAGGCCGACGATGAGGTTGAGGTTCTCGAAGGGCCAAGGGAGCCTTCAACTCCTTCTTGCATGACTGTGGGTAAGTAAAGTCTCAACTTTGTTCCACTTGTTCTTCTACTTAAAAGTTTCACTGATCTTTTTTATGAATCTGAACAGCCTTGCCAGCTCTCACAACACTGGAGTCGCGCATCACTATGCCGCCCGGCCCCTATGCTTTGCGAGCCACGGACCGTCTGACAAAATTAAGCCTCGACTCCCTGTCATCCCTAATCGAGGAGCTTCGTGCGGGCAGTGTAATCACGGCCGAGGCGTTTGCTGCTGAAGCTAACGGCTCTCTTCCCTTTCTTGCCACCTATCATAGCGAGGCAGTAGTGCGAGTCTGAGTTGAGTTCTGTCGGCAGGTGGAGGCTTGCTTGCACGTACTTGAGTGTTCCCGCCTTACTTCGGAGGCTGTGGCTGCAAAGGCGGGCTTGCGGGGTATGATAGAGTGGTACGCGGCGAACATGGTGTCATGCGAGAAGAGGCTCAACCGCAAATTCTCGAAGAGGGAGCTGGCTTCTAAAGCGCTGAACTGGCTACTAAGGCGCTGAACGAGCTCCAAGCCAACCTTACGGCCAAAGCCAACAAAGCGTATGAACTCTGGCGAGTACTTCAAGAGGCCATCAAGGAGGTGGTGGCCATCGACAAAGCCGCCGTGTTCACTCGTGAAAGGGTTGAGGCTCATAAGGCTACTGAGAAAGAGCTCGAAGGCCGGCTTGCCTCATATCAGGCCCAGCAGGCTCAGGAGGAGGCTCGTCTTTTGGCGATATTGAACCATGAAGGTGAGGCCCAGCGAAAGAAGGACGAACTGGCTAATCTGCTAAATTGCCCGCCGACTTGAAGCCTTGTAGATATATATATATTTTTATCCCTGTACATACTCCTGAATAAGAGTATATTTCTTTGTTCTTCCACGAATTGTACTCTGTATCTTGATTCATGAATAAAAGACGTATTTTTTTCATAATGGTGTCTCCTTTTTTATTGAATGTATTCCGTGGATAGTCTATCTTGATCTCTTTGCAGGACAGCGATGGCTTAGGATTCAGGGTTAAGATCTGCCTCCTAAGACTTTTCAACTTTATGAGCCGTGAGGGTCTCATAAAGAGTTTTTCTCCCTACAGGTCGAGGGGATCCCATAGATGTAATTTCTCCTTAATAATCGTGAGGATTCCTAAGTGCATGTTTTACCTTGAGAGTCGTAAGGATCTCACAAGAGAGTTTACTCCCTTACGAGTCATGAGGACCCGTAAGTGATGGGTGAAGTTGCCCTTCTCCATATTTCACGGGGTCAGGGGTTGCTCTGGATGTTTTCCAGGGTATCGTAGTTTAAATACATCGCTGTCGAGGTTAAGGACATCATAGTCCGTGGATTTAAGGACTCCACAGTCCGTCGTTGTTAGTTTTAATACATCACGGTCGAGGTTAAGGACATCGTAGTCCATTGGTTTAAGGACTCCACAGTCCAAAGTTTAGTTTTAAGACATCACGGTCAAGGTTAAGGACATCATAGTCCGTGGATTTAAGGACTCCACATTCCAATGTTTAGTTTTAAGACATCACGGTCAATGTTAAGGACATCATAGTCCGTGGATTTAAGGACTCCACATTCCAATGTTTAGATTTAAGACATCACGGTCAAGGTTAAGGACATCATATTCCATGGGTTTAAGGACTCCATAGTCCAATGTTAGTTTTAAGACATCACGGTCAAGCTTAAGGACATCATAGTCCGTGGATTTAAGGACTCCACAGTCCAATGTTTAGTTTTAAGACATCACGGTCAAGGTTAAGGACTTCATAGTCCGTGGATTTAAGGACTCCACAGTCCAATGTTTAGTTTTAAGACATCACGGTCAAGGTTAAGGACTTCATAGTCCATGGATTTAAGGACTCCACAGTCCAATGTTAGTTTTAAGACATCACGGTCAAGGTTAAGGACTTCATAGTCCGTGGATTTAAGGACTCCACAGTCCAATGTTTAGTTTTAAGACATCACGATCAAGGTTAAGGACTTCATAGTCCTTGGATTTAAGGACTCCACAGTCCAATGTTTAGTTTTAAGACATCACGGTTAAGGTTAAGGACATCATAGTCCGTGGATTTAAGGACTCCACGGTCCAATGTTAGTTTTAAGACATCACGGTCAAGGTTAAGGACAACATAGTCCGTGCATTTAAGGACTCCACATTCCAATGTTTAGTTTTAAGACATCACGGTCAAGGTTAAGGATATCATAGTCCGTGGATTTAAGGACTCCACATTCCAGTGTTTAGTTTTAAGACATCACGGTCAAGGTTAAGGACTTCATAGTCCGTGGATTTAAGGACTTCACAGTCCACGAAACGTGTGGTTACTGGGACCCGTCACCTCTTTGAAGACGTTGAGGAATTACAACGACAAATATCAAAAGAGTGAAGAGATGTACCCTTGAACCAATGTAAAATCAGTATAGAATCATCGTGGTTGATCGTTAGTTTTAAGACATTACGGTCGAGGTTCAGGACATCATAGTCCGTGAATTTTAAGGACTCCACAGTCCGATGTTTGCTCTGGATGCTTCACACGGGTTCACTGCCGTGCTCTGCGAGGACCAGGCTCCGCTCTGGACGTTTTCCGCGGGGTCAAAGTGTAAGTTGATGTGCAACACCCTACGAGGTGCGGGGAGGCGGAAATTTGAAAAACAATCATGTTTAAAAGGCGAATCATCAACTAACCGAAGATCGTTTCTAAACAATACTTAACAAAAAGCATAGAGTTCTAAGCTACTATGTAAAGAGATTATACCAAATGATTCTAGTCATTCGTCTTTACGATATCTACGGCCTCTTTGGATCTCCACGTCCTCCTCGGCTTCCTTCCGTGATAGACGATCCACCCGAGAACCCTAATCCAAGCTATAACCTCTAAGCTTGAGGTTACTTAGTTTCTCTAGTTGCTAATTAGAGTAGCTAAGGTGATGTAGAGATAGGTTATGGAGTGATTAGTCTTTCCTAATCCTTGTTCTCAACTCATGAGTGGTAGGATTAGGGTTTGGTGAAGGAGAGAGAGCTTGAGGAGAGAGAATGAGAAGATGATGATGATGATAATAATAATAATGATATTGCTTCTCACTTGATATATGAAGCATAATGAATTAAAAAGAAATGAATAATATGAGATTATTCATCATGCTTCATAAATGCAAGTGGGTGATTCATTATGTGAGTCATTAAGCATTTAATAATGCATTAATGACATGATGAATCACTCACAATGAGTCACAAGATCATTAAATGACAATGCCACCTCACCCTCCAAGTCACCACCTTCTAGAAGCTTCTCGGAAATTACGAGAACGCCCCTCTAACCCGTGAAAACACGAAAAAACTTTAGACTGTATAAATCCAATAACCTGATACTAGAATTTGGCTTAAACCAAAGCCTGCTAGTAAAAACTGTCCGAATGTCGTACGTGCGTTTAAACACGTATGCGTCCGAACCTTTGTCGTAAAACTATACGAACTCTATATCTTTTCGTCTGGGTTTGGGAAATATCTATGTGGGACTCTAAAGACTCGACTACTACGCTGGTAGTGGGTTTAACCACAGACCGCAAGCGGCACTAGCTGTACGTAACGATCCCTAGGTAGTTGTCGATAAGAAAGCCGATGAGGTAACCCATCCGAAATCCTACTGAGCCTGTCCGTGACAATATCCGCGCAGTCCGGTCTGTTCGTCTAAGAGTATCACATGTATGGTCTAGGGAGGTGGTGGACGTCAGACCCCTAATAACCGTACAAGTCGTGTCGGTATGGCTCTATCACCATCCGAGAATCTACTGATCAATCTATCAGTAATTCTCAATCAGCCCTGGCCAGGGACTTATGGTAATGACCAACTGACCATAGTGCGATATCAACTCCCTATACCGGGAGAGACGAATCCCTAACAGTCGCTCACTGCCTCCACATGGCTCGGGACTGTGCCCAACTAAAACCTGTTTGCACGACTCCTTTGAGCCGTGGTAGGGTAATAATCAAAGCACAGTGGGAACTCACACGAGACAAATGATAACTCTAAATCAACAGACTATCTGCACACATGTCACCTGAGAACTGCTATCTGACGTTAGGTATAATACCATCCAGTCAGTTCTCGGCGAGTCCTGTCCGGTGTACTCACACCCAGTGAGCATCTGTATACAATCTTAGGTGCACACCACCAATAGCTGCGGGACCAATCCATCGCCCCTCGTCAGGGTCTACATATGTATACACTAGTCTACTCCGGAGTATCGATGCCCAGTCTTGATACTCCTGCAACTAGGGACATCTAAAGATGTGCCTATTGACTATCCACCTCCCACTAGTATGACTGCCATCACAATGCCGGTAGTCAGGCAAACACCCTATGGGCTTTATCAACATGTATATAAATGAATACAACACAAAATATATCATATGTTAAGATAAAGACAAACCAAATAGCGTATTATCATATCAAGCAAGACTGTCATGCACAAACATATCCCAAGCATCCTATACAATGTAGGCCTCTAGGGCATATATTTCCAACAATCTCCCACTTGCACTAAGGCCTATAATTGGCGCAATGAGTACCCACTATCTGCACTAGATCCAGTTGCTGGCGTACCGCATGCCCAACATCTCAAACAGCCTCTCGAACTGGACTTGAGGAATGGCCTTGGTGAATGGATCTGCCGTGTTGTCTTTTGTATCTACTCTCCGTACCTCGATCTCCCGACGATCCACGATCTCCCTGATCAGGTGAAACCGCCTTAAGATATGCCTGGATTTCTGATGGGACCTTGGTTCCTTTGCTAATGCTACAGCCCCATTGTTATGACAATACAAAGGTATTGGATTGGCAATGGACGGAACCACTTGAAGTTCAGAAATGAACTTCTTCATCCAGACAGCCTCTTTTGCGGCTTCACTAGCAGCTATATACTCAGCCTCCATAGTTGAGTCTGCGATGGTATCCTGTTTGGAACTCCTCCAACATACCGTCCCTCTATTGAGGGTAAACACAAAACCCGAAATGGATTTAGAATCATCTTTGTCACTTTGGAAGCCGGAGTCGGTAAAAGCCTCTACCTGGAGGTCCCCATTACTGTAAATCAAGAACATCTCCTTAGTCCTTCTCAGGTTCTTGAGAATGTTCTTTACGGTTATCCAATGTTTCTCACCTGGGTCAGATTGATACCTGCTTACCACACTAAGTGCGTAAGCTACATCTGGCCTAGTACATAACATCGCATACATTATAGATCCTACCGCCGAAGCGTAGGGTATAATGCCCATGCGAGCCCTCTCTTTATCAGTCTTTGGAGACATCTCTTTGGAGAGGGTGATCCCGTGACAAGCGGGCATATTGCCGCGCTTGGAATCTTCCATACTAAATCTCTTTAGTATAGTGTCTATATACCTGGATTGTGAAAGTCCCAACATTCTATTAGATTTATCACGATAGATCTTAATGCCCAGAATGTATGATGCATCTCCTAAGTCTTTCATGGAGAATTTCTGTGACAAGAAGAGCTTTACTGATTGTAGCATAGGGATATCATTCCCTATCAGTAGTATGTCGTCGACGTTTAAAACGAGGAAGACTACTGCTCCTTCTACAATCTTCCTATAAATACATGGTTCATCCACATTTTTGATAAAGTCAAATTCCTTGACTGTCTCATCAAAGCAGATGTTCCAACTCCGCGATACTTGCTTTAACCCATAAATGGATTTAAGTAATTTTCACACTCTTTCGCTGCTCCCACCGTCTAAGAAACCTTCTGGTTGATCCATGTAAACACTCTCTTCTAAATGTCCATTTAGAAAATCTGTTTTTACATCCATTTGCCAGATTTCATAGTCATGGAAGGCAGCAATAGCAAGCATGATCCGAATGGATTTAAGCATAGCTACTGGTGAAAAAGTTTCATCATAGTCCAATCCTGGTCTTTGACGAAAACCTTTTGCAACTAGTCTAGCTTTGTAGGTTTCCACTTGTCCAAATGCACCAATCTTCTTTTTGAAGATCCATTTGCACCCAACTGGTTTTACCCCAGGAGGAGCAACTTCTAAAGTCCATACTTTATTGGTGTACATGGATTCCATTTCGGATCTCATAGCATCCAGCCACTTCACTGAGTCGCTACTCATGATAGCCTGCTGAAAACTAGTAGGCTCATCATCATCGATGATGCAATCCTCTCGATCCCTATCAAGAAGAAAACCATAGTATCTTTCAAGAGGATGAGAAAGTCTACTAGATCTGCGGAGTGGCGTTGGTTCGTTATGTTCTATTGAAATCTGAGATTCTTCTAAGTCCTCAGTAGTAGTTTGAGGTTCTGGAATTTCTTCCAGTTCTACCGCGCTCCCACTAATTTCTTTTGCAAGAAATTCGCTTTCTAAGAAGACAATGTGGCGAACGATAAACACCTTTTGTTCTTCAGTGTGGTAGACCATATACCCCCTTGAATGCTTGGGGTATCCTACAAACTTGCACAAAACCGATCGTGCCTCGAGCTTGTCCGGATTATGCTTTTTAACATATACCGGACACCCCCATATCTTGATATACTTGAGATATGGTCTCTTCCCGCTCCACATTTCATATGGAGTGGTAGGCACAGACTTAGTTGGAACTCTATTTAATAGGTATGCTGCTGATTCTAGAGCAAATCCCCAGAAGGAAAGTGGCAACTCAGCATTACTCATCATTGAACGTACCATGTCTAACAGAGTGCGATTCCTCCTTTCTGATACACCATTATGCTGAGGTGTATAAGGTGGAGTAAGCTGAGAGAGAATTCCATTCTCTTTTAAGTATTCAAGGAAACTGGTACTTAAGTATTTTCCACCTCGATCAGATCGAAGTGTCTTGATGCTTTTACTAGTTTGTTTCTCTACTTCATTTTTATACTCCTTAAACTTCTCAAAGGCCTCGGATTTATGTTTTATTAAGAATATATGTCCATACCTAGAGAAGTCATCAGTAAAGTTATGAAGTAGGAGTGACCTCTTCGTGCATGTGTAGACATTGGACCACATACATCACTGTGTACAAGTCCCAAGAGTTGTGTGGCTCTTTCTCCGTGTCCGGTGAACGGAGATTTGGTCATTTTTCCTTTGATACATGATTGACAAGTTGCATATGATGAATATTCAAACGGATCTAGATATCCATCTTTATGTAACTTAGTCAACCTTGTTTCGTTTATATGACCAAGTCTACAATGCCATAGGAAGGCTTGATTTGAATCTGGAGCCTTTCTTTTACGTGGTTTTTGTATATTGAAAATATGAGGTTGATTAAGTATGTATATGCCATTTTTCAGTGTGCCAAACCCAATCAGTTCTTGATTTAGGAGAATGTTCATGACATTTCTTTCAAGCGCAAAATTATATCCTTTATTAAACAACAAAGATACTGATATAATATTACACAACATACTGGGAATACAAAAACAGCTATACAATACCAAAATGTGTCTACTATTCAACCCTAGGTGATATTCCCCTATTGCAACTGCATCTACATGCATTCCATTGCCCATCTGGAGAGTCATATCACCTGTCCCCAGTACTCTACTATTTCTCAGATCCTGCAAAGAATTACAGATGTGAGAACCAGAACCGGTATCAAGTACCCATGAAGTAGAGTTTACTGAAAGACAATTTTCGATTACGAACACACCTGAAGCAGAAGCAACAGCTTGCTTCTGGTCCTTGGCTTTAAAAGCCAAACAATCCTTCTTCCAGTGCCCTTGCTTGTGGCAATAAAAGCATTCATTCTTTTCTGCCTTCACCCTTCCTGCCTTGTTCGTTCCCTGCACCTTCTTGACCCCACCCTTCGGTTTGCTGGCTTTTATCTTCTTCTTCCCTTTAGCTTTCGCTTTAGATTTAGAAGAGGACGATTGGCCGACATACAGAACGGGGGTCTTCTCCTTTTTCAAGGAGCTCTCTGCTACCCTCAACATGTTGAGGAGCTTTGGAAGATCAGCTTCCATCTCGTGCATATTGAAGTTCATCACAAACCGAGAGAAGGTGTGGGGAAGGGACTGCAAAATCAAGTCGATATACAAATCATTCTCTAGCACGGATCCCAGGTTTGCGAGTTCCTCAATGAGGGTGATCATTTTGAGGACGTGCTCTCCAACAGGCGATCCTGGAGCTAACCTCATCTGGAAGAGTTTCCTTGAGGTCTCGTACCTCGTGATACGGGAGTGTTCACCATACAATTCCTTGCAATGGAGGAATATGGATACAATATCCATACTCTCGTGCTGTTTCTGGAGTTCATTGTTCATGGACGTCAGCACGATGCACTTAGCTCGCTCACAGTCTAGATCCCAGGTTTTGCGAACTTCCTTGTCCGCAACTGAGGAATCTGGTCCTGGGATAAGGGTAGGAACAACGGTGGTAACATATGCAACTTTGTCATAAGTTAGCGCAATATTGACGTTCCTTAGCCAATCTTTATAGTTCTGCCCGGTCAGTATATTCTTTTCAAGTAATAGTTTAAGTCCTGTCATGGTAGCTGCCAGAGAGAGAGAACAGAAACACTCAGCATATGCTCTTGCAAGTTTAGATTGGTTATTAATATATCTAAACAGGATGGCTCCCACTGTTTTCTCAAATCCTTCTTCAAAACCTAAAAGAAGAACTAGTCAGGATTTAATCACACGTCACAATTCTTGCTTAACCTTTCAGCCAGGCTGGTGTTAGTACTTCGAGGGAGGTTTTCCAACGCTTTCGCGAAGTTCCTTAATTAAAGAACCTCTTTTCTCTGGAGGCGTAGCCCCTCTAACACCTTTCTAGGCACCTACTTGGTTTATAACATTGATTGTTAAGTGAGAGAAATTCCCGAGAGTACACCTACTCATCAGTGGGATCGAGATCCAACTATCATTGCATGATGCCCTAGATGGAAGCCACTCTAGTCACCACACTCCAGAAGGTATGCTAAATCTGTAAGTTTCCTTTATGTTTGAAACTCCCGATGTGATTTTTACCCCAAGCTCTTATAGACCTTGACGTAGGCCAACAAGTCATAAGACGCAAGTCAGGTTCTACCCGTCGTTGTCCTGTTCAATTTAAGTACATCGTACAAGCCCTTGATGTAGGCCAACAAGGTGTACGTCTGTCATAAACTAATGTATCTATCTTTGCAACAAATAGGCAAAACACACTGCTACCATACATTATGCCTTGACGTAGGCCAACAAGCATAGCATGAATACGATGTGCTGTCTACTTGAAACGACGGAGGGTTACGGCTGGTTTTTGGCAAAAAAACCGTTAACGTAGTGAACTTGATTTGATCGAAGGAACTAAGATAGCTTTTATTAAAAGGAGTGGTTTAAGCCCCGCATTTAAAATTTGCTTTTTCAAGAAAACCGAGTGGTTTTTAGAAATTGTTCCAACGATTCAGTTTAGGTTTTAGTTTTCTTTGCATTAAAAATAATGCGTCCCATCTTTAACCTATCATTACAGATAACAACGAAAATACAACGTCCTCTTATGCCATCCGCATTCGCCACGGGGTCCCGTCATCACCCGTTAGGTTACTTAACTAACGACAGAGCGGGGGCTGGGCTAGCGCGGGTGTAAAACATAAGTGACGTCTAAATAGCTATCATATATAGATATTGTACATTCGTCAGATGCAATAATAGGCATTCCAGATCACAGATAAACAATATTGGATTTGCAAGCAATCCGCATTTCTTTTGAGCCTGCAATGAAAGATGGATTACACAGTTGTGATGAATAGCCATTTACCCCACCCCAGACTCTTACGGGTACGACAAACTACCCGCCAAGTACCAGAAGTGAAGCGGTCTGCCTCAACACTTCAAAATACCCGGTAGTTTGTGTACCCCACCTTGGGTCTATCCTAGGAGCAAAAACAGTAAAAAGAATAATACAACGGTGGCTACAACCGCAACCTGGATGTGCCCCGCAAAATAATATTACAACTTATTACAATTACAACGAATGAATTAATACAATAGCCCATCACAAAACCCAGCTAATCACCACAACAGTCCAATACGGTTTATATACACAAACAGTTATATATAACATCACAGATATGTGCAACCCCCTGGCAACCGACATACTAGCAGTTAGGGGAGGTTTACGAACACATAAAACATTTCACAGATATAATCAAACAAGAAAACATCGTATAATTTCGATCGATTAAACACATTTAATTTTGCTCCAATACTTCTCTGTAAATCAGAAACCTGAGCAAAAATTAAAAAAATACCAGAAAATCCCAAATATCACAAAGAAGGAACAGAAGAAAACTGGGCTGAATCGGCCCCAGCTCGGCGGCGGAACCGCGGCTGATCGGTGGGATCGGCCGCGGTTCCTCGGCGCTTTGGCCGATTCAGGAGCCCATTTTTCTTGTGTGTTCTTATATTTTCATGTGGGTCATTCTGGAGGTCCCTGAAAAATTTTTGGACCTCATTTAAAATTCGACAGAAACTACAAGATATCGGGGTTTTTCCGGTTTGTTTTTCCATTCGAAATTCATACAATTTTGCAAGTGTGTTAATTATTGTTTAGTGAGGCTCTGATACCACTGTAAGTTGATGTGCAACACCCCACGAGGTGCGGGGAGGCGGAAATTTGAAAAACAATCATGTTTAAAAGGCGAATCATCAACTAACCGAAGATCGTTTCTAAACAATACTTAACAAAAAGCATAGAGTTCTAAGCTACTATGTAAAGAGATTATACCAAATGATTCTAGTCCTTCGTCTTTACGATATCTACGGCCTCTTTGGATCTCCACGTCCTCCTCGACTTCCTTCCGTGATAGACGATCCACCCAAGAACCCTAATCCAAGCTATAACCTCTAAACTTGAGGTTACTTAGTTTCTCTAATTGCTAATTAGAGTAGCTAAGGTGATGTAGAGATAGGTTATGGAGTGATTAGTCTTTCCTAATCCTTGTTCTCAACTCATGAGTGGTAGGATTAGGGTTTGGTGAAGGAGAGAGAGCTTGAGGAGAGAGAATGAGAAGATGATAATGATGATAATAATAATAATGATATTTCTTCTCACTTGATATATGAAGCATAATGAATTAAAAAGAAATGAATAATATGAGATTATTCATCATGCTTCATAAATGCAAGTGGGTGATTCATTATGTGAGTCATTAAGTATTTAATAATGCATTAATGACATGATGAATCACTCACAATGAGTCACGAGATCATTAAATGACAATGCCACCTCACCCTCCAAGTCACCACCTTCTAGAAGCTTCTCGCAAATTACGAGAACGCCCCTCTAACCCGTGAAAACAAAGAAAAACTTTAGACTGTATAAATCCAATAACCTGATACTATAATCTGGTTTAAACCAAAGCCTGCTAGTAAAAACTGTCCGAATGTCGTACGTGCGTTTAAACATGTTTGCGTCCGAACCTTTGTCGTAAAACCATACGACCTCTATATCTTTTCTCCTGGGTTTGGGAAATCTCTGTGTGGGACTCTAAAGACTCTGTTGCGCCACGGCAGCGCCCCGGCCGTCTATCCGAGGCCAAAATGCGGAATCAAAATTTTTCTTAACTTTAAACTGGCGCTACCGCGGACAATATACCCGGATCGTAACCATTAACCGATACTAGCTAACAAGAGAAAGGGTGAGAGATATACCGAGTGATCCGAGTCCTCCGGTCTTCTCGTCATCGTCTCGATCTCCCGCGGAAACTCCGGTCGTCGCCTCCTCGCCGGAAGGGCACCACATCGCCTGTTTCTTTTACGGGCTCCCGCCTCTATACCGAGGCAACTCGGGCATGAAGCTGGCAAGTCGACATGCCCAAGATATGCTGTAGGAAGTAGTGTAGAATGCGCTTTGTCTCAATGGGGTTTGTAGTTGCCTTGATGGAGGAATCAACAAGAGATGAACTTGGGAATTTTGGTGGAAAGTTAAAAATGAGATAGATGTTTAATTTTGCCACACCAAAAATGAAATCAACCTCACTCCAATTCCATGAAGTGGCCGGCCTCTATTGAATGGTGGAGGGAATGAATATGAAGCATGAAGGGAGGTGATGGTAGGAGAAAAGCAAGAGGTGACCATATCCAAACATCAACCATACTTATCACTTTAATCAACCCATACCCATTCAAATCACAATTAATGCAAGTGATGGAAGAAAGATGCTTAACATATCATAATGAATACAATTGCAAGAAACTCCCTCCATAAATGTTATTTGCACAATTGCAAATAACCCCATCCATCGGAAAAGTCCGGCCGGGAAAAAACAAAGGAAAACCGGCCGGAACGGAATGCAAACTGGCAACTCCAGAAAACTGGTCCCGTAATAAATTACAGGAAAACCCCGATACTGTGCATACACACCCGCATCTGTATTCCGTCCGGATACAAATGCAATGAGACAAAATCTACACTGTACTAAACTAGGATCCGGCTTAAACCAAAGCCGGCTAGTAATGTTCGTCCGATCCTGATCCGTGCAATACCGCACGTATCAGATCGAACCCTGCCATATATCCATACAGCCACTAGTACAAACCGTCCGATCCTGACCCGTGCAATACCGCACGTATCTGATTGGACCCTGCCATATCTCCATACGGCCTCTACAGCGTTTCGCCCGAAAGCTGAGTAACTGAATGTGTGGTGGACTCTAAAGACTCGTCAATACTATGATTGTGGATTTAACCATAAGCACGTCAGAGGTATAAGCCAATACGTGACGGGCCATCAGCTATTGACCAAAAGGGACGTCGATGAGCGAACTCATCCTGACACCCTACTGAGCCTGTCAGTGACAATATCCGTACAGTCCGGTCCGTTCGTCTATGAGCATCGCATGGCGAGCCTAAGGGTTTGGTAAAAGTCAGACCCCCAAAGGCGGTACAAGTCGTGTCGGAGTGTAGCCCAGAATGCCCTGAGATACTACTGGAATACCTACCAGTAAATCTCCTGCCTCGGCCGAGGGCTTTGCGTAATGGCTCTCCTAGACACAGCGCGACCTCACCCCCAATACCGGGAGAGACGAACCCCTGCAGATCCGCTCACTGCCTCCATGTGGCTCGGGACTGTACCCAACTAAAACCTGTTTGCACGACTCCTTTGAGCCGTGGTAGGGTAGTAATCAAAGCACAGTGGGAACTCACACGAGACAAATGACGATCTCAGGTCGATGAACTAACCTGTACACATGTCACCTGGGAACTGCTATCTGACGTCTGGTATAATCCCAACTAGCAGGTTCCCGGCGAGTCCTGTCCGGTGTACTCATAACCCAATGAGCACCTGTATACATCTTAGGTGAACCTACTGACACCAGTGGCTTGTGAGACCGGCCACCGCCCCTCGTCGGGGTCTCGACTGTATACACTAGTCTACTAATAGAGTATCGATGCCCAGTCTCGAAACTCCCACGACTAGGGACCATTTAAGGATGTGCTTATAGACCCCAGCTCCCATGTATATGATCGCCATCATACTGCTGGTCGTCAAGCAAGAATCCTAGGGGCTCTATCAACGTGTAATAGCGACCTGTAAGGTCACCTGAAACAGTACACGATGATAAAGGTAAACCAGATAGCATACTATCATCTCGAGTAAGACTGTCGTCCCGGGATAGGTTCTCCCTCAATCATTGCAATCACGTGCCTGTGATCCAATAATTGACTCTGAGGGCACTATCTCCAACAGACTCGACTACTACGCTGGTAGTGGGTTTAACCACAGACCGCAAGCGGCACTAGCTGTACGTAACGGTCCCTAGGTAGTTGTCGATAAGAAAGCCGATGAGGTAACCCATCCGAAATCCTTCTGAGCCTTTCCGTGACAATATCCGCGCAGTCCGGTCTGTTCGTCTAAGAGTATCGCATGTATGGTCTAGGGAGGTGGTGGACGTCAGACCCCTAATAACCGTACAAGTCGTGTCGGTATGGCTCTATCACCATCTGAGAATCTACTGATCAATCTATCAGTAATTCTCAATCAGCCCTAGCCAGGGACTTATGGTAATGACTAACCGACCATAGTGCGATATCAACTCCTTATACCGGGAGAGACGAATCCCTAACAGTCGCTCACTGCCTCCACATGGCTCGGGACCGTGCCTAACTAAAACCTGTTTGCACGACTCCTTTGAGCCGTGGTAGGGTAATAATCAAAGCACAGTGGGAACTCACACGAGACAAATGATGACTTTAAGTCAACAGACTATCTGCACATATGTCACCTGAGAACTGCTATCTGACGTTAGGTATAATACCATCCAGTCAGTTCTCGGCGAGTCCTGTCCGGTGTACTCACACCTAGTGAGCATCTGTATACAATCTTAGGTGCACACCACCAATGGCTGCGGGACCAATCCATCGCCCCTCGTCAGGGTCTAGATATGTATACACTAGTCTACTCCGGAGTATCGATACCCAGTCTCGATACTCCTGCAACTAGGGACATCTAAGGATGTGCCTATTGACTATCCAGCTCCCACTAGTATGACTGCCATCACAACACCAGTAGTCAGGCAAATACCCTATGGGCTTTATCAACATGTATATAAATGAATACAACACAAAATATATCATATGTTAAGATAAAGACAAACCAAATAGCGTACTATCATATCAAGCAAGACTGTCATGTACAAACATATCCCAAGCATCCTATACAATGTAGGCCTCTAGGGCATATATTTCCAATACAAAGAGTGACGTTATCCGCGTTCCACGTGACCAGGATTTTTTCTCTGGATGCATCCCACGGGTTCACTGCCGTGTTCGGCGAGGACCAGGCTCCGCTCTGGATGCTTCACACGGGTTCACTGCCGTGCTCTGGGAGGACCAGGATCCGCTCTGGACGTTTTCCACGGGGTCAAAGAGTGACGTTATCCGCGTTTTACGTGACCAGGAATTTTGCTCTGGATGCTTCCCACGGGTTCACTGCCGTGTTCGGCAAGGACCAGGCTTCGCTTTGGATGCTTCACACGGGTTCACTGCCGTGCTCTGCGAGGACCGAGATCCGCTCTGGATGTTTTCCACAGGGTCAAAGAATGACGTTATCCGCGTTTCACGTGACCAGGAATTATGCTCTGGATGCTTCCCACGGGTTCACTGCCGTGTTCGGCGAGGACCAGGCTCCACTCTGGATGCTTCACACGGGTTCACTGCCGTGCTCTGCGAGGACCAGGATCTGCTCTGGACGTTTTCCATGGGGTCAAAGAGTGACGTTATTCGCGTTTCACGTGACTAGGAATTTTGCTCTGGATGCTTCCCACGGGTTCACTGCCGTGTTCGGCGAGGACCAGGCTCCGCTCTGGATGCTTCACACGGATTCACTGCCATGCTCTGCGAGGACCACGATCCGCTCTGGACATTTTCCACAGGGTCAAAGAGTGACGTTATCCGAGTTTCACGTGACCAGGAATTTTGTTGATTATATACGCATTTCACGGAGTTAGGGTTTGACTTTCGGTCATCTGTACACCGCCGAGTCATGAAACTGGGAATTGCCGCTGTTCCGCTTCGTTTGATGTTGTGTCTGCTGGGACAAATGTTGAGATGATTTCCAGGCTATCTGTGACTCATCGAAATCTGGTTTCTTCTTCTGATGAAACCTGGAAGAGAAGGAGTGCGACTCCCTCTTCGTTTGCGCCCCTGGATTGTATACAGGGACTGCTGTGATATCACCTGTAAGTCATAATTTCATTTTTATTTTTCAATTCTTTCCGCGATGCTCTATCATTTTAGCTTTTATATTGCGAAGGTCGTGATTGCCCAATCATTTCGGCTATTTATTTTATTTTTACTCGCTGCTTTTTATTGCGAGTTGCCCAATCATTTCGGCTATTTCACATGCATATATTTTTACTTGCTGATTTTGTTGCAAGTTGCCCCATCATTTCGGCTATTTCGTATGCATGTGTGGCTTGCTGGATTTTCGCTGCAAGCTTGAGATTAGACACCGATTTCGGCATCAGCACCGCTACAACTGGAATATTGCCAGGAGCGAATCATCATTTGCCTCCGTCGATATCGAACAAAGATGGCTTAGCAAACAGGGTTAGGGTCCTGTCGACTAAGGCTTTTGACTTCATGAGCAGTTAGGGTCTCATAAAGGTATTTCTCCCTGCGAGTCGTGAGGATCTCGTAGGTGTGTTTTCTCCTTAGAAATCATGAGGATTCTTAAGCGTATGTTCTCTTATAAGTCGTAAGGATCTTACAAGAGTGGTTTCTCCTTATAAGTCGAGAGGACGTACAAGTGTCTTTTGCCATATGAGCATATCCCCAGTATCTGGTGGGACTTTGTTAGGGAAATGTTTATTCACCCCCGTGGATTGTATACAAGGGTCAGTATTGAGCCGCTTGTAGGGCAGTATCGAAGGTTGTGGGGGTTGCTTAAGAACAGGTTCAGGTCTTTATAGCTTAAGACTTTCAAATCTTATGAGCCGTGAGGGTCTCATAAGAGGATTCTCCTTACGAGTCGTGAGGATCTCGCAAGTGTACTTTCTCCTTAGGAATCGTGAGGATTCCTAAGTGTGTTGCTCTCTTGTGAATCGTAAGGATCTCACGCAGGTGGTTTCTCCTTACAAGGTCGAGAGGACCCTGTAAGTGTCTTTTAACGAGGTTGCGCCCTTTCGGATTTTCACAAACACTCGCCGGTAGCCCTGCTGTTTTTACTCACGGAGCCCTTTCGGGTTTTCATCCATGCCCATTTTGCTTATGGACATACTGTTTTTTTCTTTTCTTTTTCTTTTTTTTCTAACGAGGTTGCGCCCTTTCGGGTTTTCACAAACACTCGCCGGTAGCCCTGCTGTTTTTACTCACGGAGCCCTTTTGGGTTTTCATCCGTGCCTATTTTGCTTATGGACATACCGTTTTCTTCTCTTTTTTTCCTTCTTTTTTTTATCAGCTTTGGGATGCTGTAATCCGCCGCAGTTTCTCGACATCTCGGTCAACATCTAGTTTTAGGACATAGTGGTCCGTTGTTAGTTTAAGGACGTTTCGGTCCGTCGTTAGTTTAAGGACGTTTCGGTCTGTCGTTAGTTTAAGGACGTTTTGGTCCGTTGTTAAGGAAGCCAGCTATTACCTATAGAGTTTGGGCTTAGGAAGATAGCGAGCGGACATAGTCGTCGTCATCTATCATTGACCTAGGCCGTGACTCGTTAGGTGTAGTATTTCTTCAGGAAGCGACCATTTATTGGCCTGAAGGTTCTTTCACCATGCATGTCCATGAGTAGATAAGCTCCACCCTAGTAGACCTTGTCTATGATGAACGGGCCTTCATAGTTAGGCTCGAATTTTCCCCGGTTGGCGCGATTGGGGATCATAGGTCTTTTGACCACTGGCACGAGTTCGCCTTGACGGAAGGTCCTCGGCCTGGTCAATCTCTCGTATGAGCGCGTCATCTTTGCTTTATAAGCTTCGAGATTTTGCTGCGCCATGAGCCGTGTTTCATCAAGGGCATCGAGCTCCTCGAGGCGAAGGTGAGCATTCTCTTCGTCCGTCAGCTCATAATGGACTGCCACTCGCAGAGAGGGTAACTCCATCTCGAGGGGGAGTACCGCTTCTATACCGAATACCAACGCGTACGGCGTTGTGTTCGTGGCCGTATTGAACGTAGTTCGATATGCCCAGAGAGCTTCTTGCAGTCTCTCATGCCAGTCCTTCTTATTTCGGGACACCGTCTTCTTCACGATTTTTGTCAGAGTTTTGTTGAAAGCCTCCGCTAGACCGTTGGCTCGGGGATTATAGACTGAGGAGTACCTCCAGTCTATATTGTGCTGTTACGCGAAGCGGCTGATCTTGTGGCTTCTGTAGGCTGGCCCGTTATCGGAGATGATCCGTCGCGGAGTTCCAAACAGATAAATAATGTGCGTCTTGAAGAAATGGAGGATATTCTCCATCTTCACTTCCCTCAGCAGTACTGCTTCTGCCCATTTGGAGAAGTAATCAGTTGTCGCCAAAATGAATCGATGTCCTCTGGACGATACTGGTTCGATGGGGTCGATTATGTCAGTTCCCCACATTTCGAACGGCCAGCTAGCCACTGTCGGGTGTAGTGGATTTGGATGCTGATGGATGAAGTCCCCGTGGATCTGGCATGAGTGGCATTGTTTCGCATACTCGATGCAGTCCTGAATCATCGTAGGCCAGTAATAGCCCGTTCGTTTAATCTTCAACTTCATCTTTAGTCCTGGTTGGTAAGAACCGCAGAGTCCGTCATGAACTTTCTGAACGACTCTCTTCGCCTCTTCAGGTCCCAGGCATCTCAACCACAGAGAATCAAATGACCTCTTGTATAGAGTATCATTGACGAAGGCGAAAGACAGAGCTCGTTTCATAAGCTGATGTCTTGAGGACGCATCTTCAGGCATTCGATGGGATTTGAAGTAGTCTATAAAGACTTCTCTCCAATCCTCAGCCTTTTCCTGGTCTTTTATTTGCAGGGTCGTTTGCTCGGTCGCTCCTTTTTCTTCGGATGACTCCAGAGATATTTCCACCGGTGCAAGAATCCGACGGCTTTGCACAACGATTCTAACGTCATCGAGGTTCTCATCAGCCAATTCTTTAGCAAGCTTGGCTAATGCATCCGTTTTGCTATTTTCCGCACGCGGCATATTTTCAACGGTGTAGGAAGGAATCTGGGTCAGCTGTTGCTGTACTCGCTCGCCATATTTCACCAGTTCTGGTTTGCACGTTTGGTAGTCGCCATTTACTTGACTGACGACCAGTTGAGAATCTCCATATATGAGGAGGTCTTCAATTCCCATGTCAATGGCGATCTTGAGACCTGCTATCAAAGCTTCGTATTCGGCTTCATTGTTCGTCCTCAGCTCTGTCAAAGAGAAGGCAAAACGCATTATCCCTCTTTGTGGAGTTACGAAGATTAGGCCTACCCCTGATTTGATTATAGGGGTGCTTTTCTTGTGCTTCTTCATGGAAGACGCTCCATCGAAGTAAAGTTCCCACTGGGTATCACCCCCGTTAATCGTGTCAAACGCATGTTCATCAGGCAATTCGCAGTTCAAGGGAGAATCGGCAGGTATCGGATGCTCAGCGAGGAAGTCGGCGATGGCCTGGCCTTTCACTGCCTTAAGAGGCTGATAAGTTATCAAGAACTCCATCAAGAGCAGGGCCCATTTAGCGAGTCGCCCCGTCAATATGGCTTTTGACATCAAATATTTGAGAGGATCCACCTTTGATATGAGACGGACTTCATGCGCCAACGCATAGTACCTGAGCTTCGTTATCGCGAAGATCAATGCTAGGCAATGTTTTTCGATGGGAGAATAATTGCTTTCTGCCCCCAGGAGAACTCGATTCAAGTAATAGAGAGCTCTTTCTTTCCCTTGGTCATTCTTTTGTGCCCATAATACGCCTAAGGAACCTTCAAGGGCTGTTGTATAAAGAATAAGGGGCTTTCCCTTGACTGGAGCGGCCAGCACTGGCGGGTTCTGCAGATAATGCTTGATTTCGTCCAGCGCGTCTTGGCATTTGTGATCCCAGACGAACGGGGTTCCCTTCTTCATCAGGTGACTATACGGACGGCACTTGCCAGAGGGATTGGCTATAAATCGCCGGATGTATGCGAGCTTCCCTTGGAGAGACCGCAATTGTTTGAAAGTTCTTGGTGGGGGCATTTCCTTGATCGCCTTGATCTTTGACAGATCTATCTTGATGCCTCAGTGTCGGACGATGAATCCTAGGAATTTGCCCGAGGAAACTCCGAATGCGCATTTGAGAGGGTTCATCTTCAAGTTGTATTGCCGAAGACGTTGAAACACGATCTTCAGATGCTCGAGATGTTTCTCGTATGATTTGCTTTTCACCACAAGGTCGTCGATATAGCATTCGACGATTTCATGTATGAGGTCATTGAAGATCTTCGTCATGGCCCTCTGATAGGTGGCACCAGCATTCTTTAGACCGAAGGGCATCACCTTGTAGCAGAATATACCCAGAGGGGTCCGGAAAGTAGTGTGCTTCTAGTCTTCGGGATGCATTTTTATCTGATTGTATCCTGATGAGCCGTCCATGAAGGAGAAAACCTCGTGGGTGGACGTATTGTCTATCATTAGCTCGGTGACCGACACCGGAAAGTTGTCCTTCGGGCAGGCTTTATTGAGATCCAGAAAGTCCACACATATGCCCACCGTCCCATTTTTTTCATCACCGGGACGATGCTGGCGATCCAGTCAGGATACTGAACCTCTTGGATGAAGCCGGAATCGATTAGCTTCTTGACCTCGGCGTTGATGCTCATCTCAAGCTCGAGCCGCAATCTTCTCGGTGCCTGTTTGATTGGCTTGACTTCCGGGGATATTGCCAATTTGTGGGCAGCTATTTCTGGATCCAATCTGGGCATCTCAGAATAATTCCATGCGAAGCAGTCTTTATACTGCATAAGCACGTTCCTTAGCGTAGCCACCCTTTCTTCAACAACAGCTCGCTGACGAATGTCGGTCGCGGGTCATTTGTTGTTCCTAACTCAATTTTCTTGAGGTTATCTGCCGTTGTATGTATCCCATCTTCCAGCTCTTTTGGTGCCGGTGGAAACTCTGAGATCACCTCGTCATTATTGTTTTCGAAGCACCAGGGGAGGTCATCCACATTCTCGGGTTCTTCTTTTAATGTCTTTATCATATGACAAGTACGAGCTCGTTCACAAGACCGATGTGGATCTGGATCTGCCCTCGTGGATTTGGGTTCATGTTTCTGCGGTGGAGTTATCCTCCAACTGTCGGATAGAGCGAACTTGCCGAGCTGATATTGGTTTTCGACCCAATTCTTAAAGGTGAAGCAATCTTCGAGAGGGTGCCCTATTACTCTGTGATAAGAGCAATAGTTCGGGTGTGAGACTTCGCCTGCTTGTTCGGGGTGGTTGGACTCCGGAAGTGTAAGCATTTGGTGCTTCATAGCTAGGTCAAGTATCTTCTTTGTCTTGTCTTGAGGAAAAGAGTATGCTCGACTCATCTTCTTCATAAGGGATAAATCCGGACCGCTCGATTCCCGACTGCGTGGCTTCTTGGTCCCGCTTTGTCGTTGCTGAATGTCTTTTCCGCTTTTTGACTTGTTTCTGCCTCTGCGTCGGGCCTTTTTTACAGCAGGTTGACAGGGAGTGGCATTTTCGTCTTCCACAGCCTGTTGAAGGAAGCGTTGCGTCCTGGCTTTCTCGTAGATGGCCATTTCGCGGTTATGGTCGTCTCGAACTTTTTGACCAGCTTCCCTTATAAACTTGTCCATTTGTTCTTCGAACGACGGACTGGGCATTTTGATTGCAGGATCTTGTTTTGGTTCAGGGTCAGCGTTCTCTGACAAGGCGTCCTCTTCTTCATCGAAATTATATATGGCGTAGCTACCATGGACTCGTGTTCCCGTTTCCCAGATTTCACATATCCAAGCCCGAGTGTTTCCATTCTCCTGTTGGGCAACTTGCGCTGAGTTCCAGGGACATCCCAAATCCTGTTGTAGAACCGAGCTTGTCGAATGGTCTATTTGAAATGTAACCCTTGGCGCTTCAAAAGCCTTCTCAAGCATTCTGAGTAATATCTAGGCAGACGAATGGGCTGGAGTCTGTAGAATAGGATCGGTAGAATCGGCGCCATGCCAAATTTCTTTTTCCACTTTGGTTTCCCCGGATCGGTAGAATAGGATCGCCTTTTCACCTTTTCGCCTGGGAGGGATGTAGAATGTCTGCAGTTCTTGCACACTATAAGTTTCAAGTGCATCGAGCTCCTTGTAATGCTCCTGTGGGACCATGGTAATTTGCAAACTCTGAGTATTGTCGGCGAAGGCCTGTATTGATGGTCGAGCGGAAAATATAGCATTAACCTCATCTTCCGAGTCGCTGCCGAAGATCAACATAGGGGTGGACGGTTCCGGGTTGTTGCGTTGAGGCGGCCCTGAATAAACTATCTCTTCCTATTCCTCGGTATCACTCCCGAAGACCGGAATGGTGATGATAGTTTTGTCCTTCGGTTTTTGACATCTTTCCGTGTCCTCGAAATCTGGCAAGAAGTATTTTGCATCTTCATACTTCGAACTTCGTTCATGGAGAATGGGTTTAGCTCTCCTGTCACAGTATACTCGAGACCATCCTTGAAATATTTCATACACTAGTGTTGCGTAGAAGGGATGATGTTGTACTCATGTAACCAAGGCCGGCCGAGCAAAGCATTGTAGCAGGTCTTGGCATCAATGACATGGAACTTAATGTCCGTAACAAGCAGCCCAAAGTGTAATGTCAGTATTACGGACCCAAGCGTCCGTGATGACTGAGAGTCGAACCCGGAGATGGTGATCTTATCCCGAGCTAGGTGCTGAACGCTCATGCAGATTTCCTTCAATACTTTCACGTTGAGGAGATTGACAGAAGACCCATTTTCAACCAGGATTTTGCCTATTTTTATATCGTGACAGTATCCGAAGACATAAAGGGGACGGTTATGTTCGCACGTCCCAAGGAGGAGATCTTCATCGCCGAAGGTGACATTGGCTGTGTGCACTTCTTCCAGCTCGTCCTTCATCTTTTCTTCAGCGAGAAAAGTTTGGAATTGTTCCGGCACTTGCAGCGCCTTAATCAATGAATCTCTCGCTTCTTTGGATAGTAAGAGGGCGTCGAGAATGCTGAGTTGCGAGGGCAATTTTCTCTAGTGCGCCAGAACGTTATAGTCCACCTTATTCTTCTTTGGCGGGTCCTTGGCGGTCAATTCTTTCATGACTTAGTCATCGAGGGTGATATCTTCAGAGACCTTTTCTTTTCCCTTATCTCTTTTACTCGTGGATCCGAGATTCTTTTCCGGAAGTGTGCGATTGCGCAGCTGGATGTTTTCACAAGCCTTCGGTTCTTCCTTCTTCCCCAATGCGGATTCTTTAAAGAGGGGGGCAAGAGCCATTTCTTTGTCAGAGTCGCTTCCGAAAGTGAGAATTTGCGATTCCCTGGTGTTGACCATGCGGCAGTTACCAGTATTTCTTTTATGCTCCTCAGTCGCATCTCTTTGTTCTCGATGAGTCTTGCGTTTCATCCGCTTGAAACGTTGCCGGTGAGCAACATACCCTTGCCACCATCTTCTAAAAGCGTCGCATTCCTCTGTGGGGTGCGAAATCTTTCGGTGATATTGGCAGTAGCTAGGATGCATCTTTGCTTCATCAGGAGAGTTTTCTTCGGAGGGTGGTAGCTTCATTCCCATTGATATGTCTTTAGCAACCCTTTTCCTCGTCTTGAACTTGTTTTTATCCACAACGGATGTCTTTTGATTTGGCGGGAGGGGCTTAACCTTTTCCTCCAGCCGCCGGCGTTTAGCCCTTTCAAATTTGGCCGTCTCGCGCTCCCGATCAGCTTTACTTTTCAGGAGAGCTTCATTGAGGAATGTGTCAATCATTTCATCTGACGGCCCCAGGAGTTCTGGTTCAGGTTCTGCCCCCAGTTTCTCAGTGTAAGGAGTTTTCTCATCGTCTGTGAACGAGTGGGAGATCATATGACAACTTGCCACGTAGTCCTCAGATTCATCCGATGAGTCTTCTTCATCATCTTCCTCCTGAAAGACATGGTTGAGGAACTCTTAGATCATAATGGGAGTCCGCGCCTTCTGATTATACTCCTTTAGCGCGTCGATCTGTTTCTGTAGGTATGTGCGCTTGTCGCCAGGCTTCACGGGCTTTTTGGATCTTTACTTCTTCTTCTTTGAAGATTTCGACGGCTGGATATGAGTGCTTGGGCCATCATCGCCGATCTTTGGAGTTGGGCGCGGCTTCAGTATCCCCTTGATGATCTCAGGTTCCAGCGGATTCTTGATCGAAAGAATTAAAGTTAACCGCAATCAAGACGGTGTCGCTATGCAGCTAGCCGGTTGAGCACGGGCCGGTCCACAGGGAGATGGTGGTATTTTACCTTCTTATTTTAGACGAGTCAATAAAGAATTTGTGTATGTTTGTTCAGTCTATCCTATGTGTATTATTTGCAAGTATCAAGTTGTTAAGTAAAGATACGAGATTGTAAGCTAAGTAATTCTGTACTCAAAACCTTTGAGCCGAGTCTTGACCAATTGAAGCTAGAGCAATTGGCAACAACGTGGATTAGGGGATTTAAGCGCGGTATTCGGGGAATCCGGCTTATTTACCCTTGTCCTTCCGTTCTTGTCTCTTGCTTTCGCCTCCGGCCAAACCGAACACAATCGGTCGCGGTTAGGAATCACCGTTACCTTGTTAGGGTAGGGTGCCTAACGGAGCGCTTGCGTATGGTTTGGGCGGAGTTTAATGGAAAATAACGGGAAAAGGAAATGAGAAAGAAGATATTAACTTACAATACCGTATTTCATCTTAACGACAATAATTACAACCATTCACAAAATGAACAAAAGAGAGCAAAAGAAAAGAACAAAGAAAAGAAAAGATTACAAGTAATTAAGTGCATGAATTAAATTGCAAGAAAGTAAAGCAAGATAATAATAAGCAAGTAATAAAAAGCGATAAAAAGAACAAGAAACTAGAACTCAAGACAAGCATGTGATCAATAGCCAACCCTTAAACTTGCAAGCTCAATCAAGAGGTTGCAAGATCAAGGGAAGGGTAGAGAACGCATGTGAAATGAAGCGCTAATTCCATAAGAAAATACGACCCTTGAGATCAATAACTAACCCTTAACCATTCAAGCTCAATGAAGAGGTTGAATGATCAAAAGAAAGCAAGAATCTCAAGGGGAAGAAGAAACAAAAGAGAATGATACAAAAAGCCCTCATCTTCATTGATCTCCCACTCAAAAAGCTCTCACTACAATTTTCATGGAAAAAGAATGAAGAAGAAGAAGAAAAAGACTAAATCCTAAAAAGAAAGAAGAACAAAAGAATGACCCCGCGGCTTAGCTCAATTCTGGAGTATTTATAGGCAGAGAAATGGAAATCTAGGGCAACCAACAGAGCACATATAAAGTACCCAAAATACCCCCAAAAAACGACAAAGCAAGGAGGCAATATGGCCGCGGTTCCGCGGCCAATAACCCCTATTGGCCGCGGATCCGCGGCCGTCTTGATGAATTGGGTCGTGGGCTTTTGGGTGCTTCCCTGGTTTCCTGTGCCCTTCAGTGTGGTATGGTTCTTTTCACAGAAACTCTTCAAAATATTTCCAGAATTCTAGCACAACAAAAAGGTGATGTGATGTGGATCTTTTGCCATGATGTTCTCGAGCTCCGTGTAGATTTCTTGGATTTGGTGTTGCCATTGTGCTTTGTGCATGACATGACAATCGATTTGTCATTTTGTCCCTTAAACTGGTATGTGGCAACACACGGATAGAGAGCGGAGACCGTGTTTTATCAGTTGTTGGCAGTAATCCGGAATTTGTCGTACTATTCCTGGATTTCACTGTTCGGAGTCGAGAACCTGTATTCTGCAAATATGTAGCAAACACTGATCAAAAGTACCTACCTATAAACACACGAGCGTAAGAATGGGCGGTATAAAATGCAGTATTCTGGTATGAACAAATACCCCCAAACTTAACTTTTGCTCGTCCCGAGCAAAACCAATTATTCATAAAAATAAGATCCTAAACACACTTTTGCAGGGAACGCGATTGCACTGAGCGCGTGCAACAAGCCGTTAAACCTCTAGGTGTCCCCAGTAGGAGGAGTGTTGTCTCCTGAGGGTTTTCAGCGGATTACACCCACAAAATCCCGTCAAGCTAGTGTCATAAGTTTACGTCGATTCTACTCCTACAGTTTAATATTTACGTTAGAAATTCTATCATCCTAAGTTAGAAATATCCAACCCATATTTTTCACACCTCCTATCTATTTAACCTTGGATCTCCTGAGTTTTCCTTTTAAAGTGCGGCCTCAAATCAGGGAGTTTTATCAACTTTACAGAAAACACAAGTCTTATTCTTTATTTCTATCTTTTATCCAAACATCGATTGTATACCCCTACGTGTGTGTATATTTGCACCCCTACACTTAAGAATTCAATTCAAGCTATCATACCCTTGCCCTAATACCTAATACTACTTCTTTTCATTAAGGATGGACGGATTTGCTCACACACCTTTCATGCGACTATTAATGCTTCTTGAGGCACTAACGACCGATTACTGAATGTGTGAACTTTAAAGCGTAAATAGCAATTTCCAGGTCTTGACTTTATTCTATTTTTTTCTTTTTCTTTTTCTTTTTATTTTTCTTTTTCAAGACCGGATATATTTTTCATTATGCTCTTTTGGTGTTTAGCTTTAAATACCGTTTTTTCTTTCATACTAGGCTTTCAAGCAAGAGTATTTCTAGGTATCCTCTACTATCCCAAGTTTCAAGGTGCGTGTAAGTGCAGTTTGTAGGGTATATACTTTCTAAATTTGAACTCGAGAAAAGAAACTATTTTTCAGACTTATCCTCCAGTAAAGCTTCAATACTTTCCCTTCATCTTGACTTGACTCAAGAACTGAACTCAAAAAATTGTAAGGACGTATACTTACCAAAGTTAGACAGAATGAGGGTTATTTTTAGGGTTTTCAATTCCTAAGCCTAGAATTTAGTTATTTCTAATATATCAACTAAACTTTCAGAATAAAAATCTAAGTTACCCTATCAGCTAACTTGATGACAAAGTTTTTATATTTTTGGAAAAATTTTCGATTTTTGTGGGTTTTAATAAGGTATGCAAATGCAAAATATACAAATGAATGCGAAGGAAGAAAGCTTACCGAGCACACCCCCAAACTTAAACTTGATAGTGCCCTCACTGTCAGGCTACACCAAGAGGGTCAAAATTGTCGGCGCTCCCTAAAATTTTTTTTATACAAAACAAAAAGGAAAACAAAAATATATACAAAAAAAGTGTCCCCCCCAAACTTAAGTAAAACAGTGTTTCCACTGTTAAGCGTTGAAGTTCAGGATTAGGGGAGAAAGAACAGTATCAAGCTATACAAGGCCTTACACAGGCCAAAAGTTAATACCAACCATTCAAAGATTTTATCATGGTGAAGCAGTGGTTGGGGAAAGAAGGTGAAGAGGTAAGAAATGGAGATTACGCGAGACCGTATGGAGATAGAAGCAGGATACGGTCTCGGTATATCAGAGGAAGAATGGCGGAAGGGAAAAAGAAGTGGAGTACGAACTTGAGGGTGCAAATGGAGTGAATAGATTAGCACAATTTGTGATGAGCGATGTGTAAACAGCGATTGTGCTAATCTATTAACCCGGCGAGAGATTGGGTCAAATCCCTCAAGATTCGTAAGAAGCCATGGGTACGCCGAACTTGGTAAACCAGACATATGAAATGAAAATGATACGGGTTCTTGCAAGGTCGGAACGATGGAAAGGATGGAGGAAAGTGGTTGAGGAAGAGTATCGGTTAAGGGTTCTGGACGGTGTACACAGTCAGTGAAAGGAACAGGATGAATTGGAAAATCCGACTCATCATCTAGAACTGTTTCATCCTCAAAAATATCCTCAAAAGTTTTCTCAAAGTTAAGCTCATCCATGCATATTTCATCAAAGTCCAGACGCATATGGGGTTCGGGAAAAACATTTAATGACTCGGGATGATGAATTGGAGAGAAAAACTCAGTCAAATCTATGGGTTCATCATCCAAAATATTCCCGGCGTCAATATCCTCAATTAAGTGAAAATCAAAATTCTCTGACACCTCATGAAAAGCATGGATTTTAATCAATTCAGGTTCTAAGATGGAGGTGTAGAGGTCAAAAGGATTGGGTGTGGTTTCACTTGGCAAGGTCCCTTCACAATCTGGCAAATCAAACACTACAAAGTCGCACAACTCATTAAACATTCTATCTTCAACTGATAATTCATTTGGGACACTTGATAGACTTTCAACACAGGAGTTGTGGGTTTCAATTTGAGACTGGTAGGTTTGATTTGGAAGGATATACAGCTCACTTTCTCCACTCAAATTCTCAGCCTGTCCTACCGCCTCATCATACATTGGAAAATTGGGAGCTAGCTGGAAACTAGCTACCGGGTCACTAGGTTGTATGAGGGCGGCCATGGACGCATTCAAATCAATTATCTGTTGGCATGACGCTACCCTAAAGTCTTCCAACGACTGTTCCAGACTAGACATGGGTTGTGACAGGGTTTCAGTAAAAGATTCAAAGTTGTTTGGATACTGAAAACTCCCAAATGGCGGTTCTGATGCAATGTCTAAGGAAGGTGCAAAAGTAGGGTAGGATTGGTAGGAATTGAATGGTTGGACAGGGGTAGGATCAACATTTGGATAAGAAGGTGAATGAAATTTTTGATCCCAAGAATTTGAAGTGGTGACAGGAGTGAAAGATCGGCTACGAGATTGTTCAATACGTTCTGCAATAGACATAGGTCTTGGAGTTGCAACATGACTCGAAGAAGGGGTATTAACGTAAGAAGGGGTGAATGTTTGAAATGGTTGATACGAAGTGGATTGCGGAGTCAAATTGTTTGTCCTAAACGCGTCTATCCGATCTCTCAATGAAATTTTTGCCATGGATGGATCATTCGATGTTCGGCCAAAGCAAGAACCGTAAGAAGTAATGTCAGGTTGTGGGTACCAGAGTTCGGCAAGAGTTTTGCGAGGTGGAGTACCCATGATATGAAGAGAGAAAGAAAGAAAGGAAGAGAAAAGGAGGGGAAAAAAGAATGTGATTTTTTTTTAAATTTTTTTTTAGTTATATATTAACAAAAGAATGAAGTATACACAAAAAAAAAATATGAACAAAAACAATCACGACACAAAAATACCACACACCTAATCGTTCTTGGGTTCACCTATGTCAACTAGACCTGCTCCAGAACCTGATTGTCGAAGTAAGACTGTGTCGAGAAACGGGCTCAAGATACACTGATCACGAGGCCAGGTAAGTGCAGAGATAAGGGGAGGTTTTCCAACGCTTTCGCGAAGTTCCTTAATTAAGTAACCCTTTCTCTTTTGGCGGTTTCGCCGTTAACACTTTCCTAGACACCCCGTAAACAATATACCGTTAAGCGAGATTCTAAACACAATTAACTTCTCCTAGTGAGCGCGAAGTCCTTAAGGCTTAAAGTCTAATTTCTTTTAAAATTTGTGCGGGTAATCGTTATGCTCAAGTTCGTGATTTGTGGGCCACGGAAAAGGTGATGAAATCCTTTACCGTATGTTGTGGGGTTCGCTTGCCCTTAAGTCCGTATTAATGTATGCAATGCGCAATTCAAAAATTCTATAAAGAATCAAACAATCGTTTTTTAGTTTAAGCGTGGCGCTGCAACAAATACAGGTTAGTCAATTTTTTTGCGTTTGCTAGCGAACTTGCAAAGAATCCTGCAAAGAATAGTATATTGGAAGCGTCGGATTTGAGAAGAAGGTGTTAGTAAAATACGTACTGTTGAGTTTTGGGTTAGGAAGCCCCCGTTGAATCAAATCCGGTAAGCTTGAAAAGTTCGCTTGCGCGGGTCAAACTACCCGGATCTTTGGCACTGTACTTCGTAATCACCTTAACCTTGAATGTACATTTTGCTCCCCACAATTGCAGTTTGCAAATTCGCAAAAATCTGCACACTTGCCCACAAAAATGATCAAAAAAAAAACAAAAAGATTATTTTTTTTTTATGTTTTTTTTATAAATATATACCAAAAAAAAATATTAACCCGAATAACAAGAAAGAAAATACGCTACCGTCTCCCCGGCAACGGCGCTATTTGATCGAAAGAATTAAAGTTAACCGCAATCAAGACGGTGTCGCTATACAGCTAGCCGGTAGAGCACGGGTCGGTCCACAGGGAGATGGTGGTATTTTACCTTCTTGTTTTAGACGAATCAATAAAGAATTTGTGTATGTTTGTTCAGTCTATCCTATGTGTATTATTTGCATGTATCAAGTTGTTAAGAAAAGATACGAGATTGTAAGCTAAGTAATTCTGTACTCAAAACCTTTGAGCCGAGTCTTGACCAATTGAAGCTAGAGCAATTGGCAACAACGTGGATTAGGGGATTTAAGCGCGGTATTCGGGGAATCCGGCTTATTTACCCTTGTCCTTCCGTTCTTGTCTCTTGCTTTCGCCTCCGGCCAAACCGAACACAACCGGTCGCGGTTAGGAATCACCGTTACCTTGTTAGGGTAGGGTGCCTAACGGAGCGCTTGCGTATGGTTTGGGCGGAGTTCAATGGAAAATAACGGGAAAAGGAAATGAGAAAGAAGATATTAACTTACAATACCGTATTTCATCTTAACGACAATAATTACAACCATTCACAAAATGAACAAAAGAGAGCAAAAGAAAAGAACAAAGAAAAGAAAAGATTACAAGTAATTAAGTGCATGAATTAAATTGCAAGAAAGTAAAGCAAGATAATAATAAGCAAGTAATAAAAAGCGATAAAAAGAACAAGAAACTAGAACTCAAGACAAGCATGTGATCAATAGCCAACCCTTAAACTTGCAAGCTCAATCAAGAGGTTGCAAGATCAAGGGAAGGGTAGAGAACGCATGTGAAATGAAACGCTAATTCCATAAGAAAATACGACCCTTGAGATCAATAACTAACCCTTAACCATTCAAGCTCAATGAAGAGGTTGAATGATCAAGAGAAAGCAAGAATCTCAAGGGGAAGAAGAAACAAAAGAGAATGATACAAAAAGCCCTCATCTTCATTGATCTCCCACTCAAAAAGCTCTCACTACAATTTTCATGGAAAAAGAATGAAGAAGAAGAAGAAAAAGACTAAATCCTAAAAAGAAAGAAGAACAAAAGAATGACCCCGCGGCTTAGCTCAATTCTGGAGTATTTATAGGCAGAGAAATGGAAATCTAGGGCAACCAACAGAGCACATAAAAAGTACCCAAAATACCCCCAAAAAACGACAAAGCAAGGAGGCAATATGGCCGCGGTTCCGCGGCCAATACCCCCTATTGGCCGCGGATCCGCGGCCGTCTTGATGAATTGGGTTGTGGGCTTTTGGGTACTTCCCTGGTTTCCTGTGCCCTTCAGTGTGGTATGGTTCTTTTCACAGAAACTCTTCAAAATATTTTCAGAATTCTAGCACAACAAAAAGGTGATGTGATGTGGATCTTTTGCCATAATGTTCTCGAGCTCCGTGTAGATTTCTTGGATTTGGTGTTGCCATTGTGCTTTGTTCATGACATGACAATCGATTTGTCATTTTGTCCCTTAAACTGGTATGTGGCAACACACGGATAGAGAGCGGAGACCGTGTTTTATCAGTTGTTGGCAGTAATCCGGAATTTGTCGTACTATTCCTGGATTTCACTGTTCGGAGTCGAGAACCTGTATTCTGCAAATATGTAGCAAACACTGATCAAAAGTACCTACCTATAAACACACGAGCGTAAGAATGGGCGGTATAAAATGCAGTATTCTGGTATGAACAATTCTTCCATCTGATCACCGGGCATGTCTGAAGATCATTCAGCATCCTTTTGGTTTTGGCTGAAAGAGCGACCTCCCATGGGGCTTCTTCAATAAAAGAACAAGTTGCTCCCGGTGTGTCCGTCTTCTTAGGAGTGTGCGGTTGTGGTGAGTTTACCTTCCACTTCTCAGATAGTGCAAACTTGCCTTGTAGGTACTGATCTTCGATCCATCCCTTAAAGATGAAGCAATCCTCGATCAGGTGACTTACTGTTTGGTGGTAAGGGAAATAATTAGGATTATTCATTTTGCTGGGTTGCGGCAGTCGCCTGGGATTCGGCAAGTTGATAAGCCTGTTGCGCATTGCCAGCTCAAACAGACTCTTTGTTTTATCCCGCGGGAATGAGTAAGGACTCTTCATTTTCTCATTATAATAGCGTCATCTCTCCTCCAGTTGATCCGCTAGTTTTGGGGCATTGGGCTGCGGTTGGGCGTTCGCAATGAAGGTCACCTTCCCTTTACCCTTATCGTTTCGCGGTTCCGGTTTCGGGGGAGACGGTCTATGTCCCATTTGATCCATCTAGGCTAGCTTATCGATTAAAGCCTGGAACGTGGTCAGTTTAAAGAACATCATGAACTGTGAAATAGTTGCATGAGGTCTAGGGTGCCCACGAACATGCCCACCGCTGGCGCTTCTTCGATGCGCTGTTCGCACTTCGATCATAAGTTCCGCCATCGGATTGCATATTGGACCCAAGTTTCGCCCGGCTTCACCCTTGCATTAATCAATGCCGTTATTAGGGTGCGTTCACTTGCGCTCGCGAATCGCTGGGTGAACAGTAACTCCATTTCCGCGAAAGTTTTGACGGAGTCGTTTGGAAGTTCGGAGTACCACTCAAACGCCGTCTCTGATAAGCTACCGACGAATTGGCGAAACAAGAGCTTATCATCACCGCCAGTGTTTCCATAAAGAGCCCTGAACTGGGCGACATGTTGATGGGGATTGTCTGTCCCCTTGTAGACATGGAATTTCGGGATGGTGTAGCCCGGCGGGTATTTTATCTGATCATACCAACTCGGATATGGTCACCCTGTTTTTACAACTTGGTCGGCTGCCTCATTTGCCTGGTGAACTCTTATTTGCTGAGCAATATAGTCATCCAGGGCAGCTTTGGAGATTGTCTCTTTTTTGTCTGTTGACAGAGCCGGAGGTGGATTTGACGTCTCTCCTCTGTCATCTTCGAGGATAATCGGATGATCTTCAGCTGGAGGGTCCTGCTGGATCATCATACCCACCATGTCTTGGAACAGAAGAGCCATTTTCTTTATATTGGCCGCTTGTTCCACAGCCTCCTTGTCCTTCTTTTCGAGCATTCTCCGAAGGAACTCCGCATCGGTCTCGTGTTTGCGACATTGTTCCGATGATGCCTCCGGGCTTTCTTTTGGCTCGGTAAGTGCAGCCATTGCAGTCAGCATCTCTTGAAGCTTCTGCTGTTGTTGTTCCTGGGATCTTGTGATGGATTGGGTGAGTGGTCGGTGGCCTGTAGAAGCGCGACTATCTTCCTTTCCGTATGCCATGTAAATAATATGGACCACTATGCCCCCAGACTTAGGGCGTTTGGGCTCAGTGCCTTTGACATTTGTCGCAGGCACGGGGATCTTCTCCGGCCTTCTCTTCTTATAAGCAGTCGAAATTGAGGGGGCCGTCGCAGTGGGCACCCAGATAGCTTTCCGCGGCTTGGCAGGATGGCTTAGTTCCTGTTGGACCTTCAGCTTCTTGTGCTGGCGGGAGAAATTTGGATCGATCACCGAATCTTGGACCTGCCGCCAGACTTTGTAGATCTTGGAGGACAGCCGCTGCGGGGACCGTTCTGGCTTTGCTTCCGTAGCTTTCTCCAGTGGAGGAGGAGACCTTTTCAGTACGGCGGTAGGAGAATTCCTATGCACCTTACTCAGCAGCTCAAAGCAGTTCCCAGTTGGAACAGCAGCATTAATTTCTGCCGTCGGGGCTGGTGGAGTTAGCCCAGAAGGGGATCTGCCTCCGGCCTTCCTCACTCGACGCCAGTGGCGACGTCGAGCATGTCGAGCTGATGGAGTTGGCTCGGTGACGGGGATGGTCTGGTCGTGCCCCCTGTTCAGGTGAGGGGTCGTTGCCGGTGTTAGCCTATTAAAAACTGATGTCTTTTGAGTAGCAGGAGCAGGAGTGGGAGTTGGGACAGTCAGTCTTGTAAAGACCGACCCCTTGGCAGGAGAAGCCGCCTTGACGACTTCAGAAGCAGGGTTAGTTACTCTCTTCGGAATAACCTTTTCTGGGATAGCAGGCTTCATTGTGGGCCCACAGGAATTTTGGCCCAATCTGGAGAAGACCGAGGCGCTTGTGCTGGATGACCCGCTGAGAGGGGTCGCAGTAGCTGTAAGTCGATCGAAGAACGACTTCTTGGGAGCTTCTGGTACGGGCACTGGGGTGCTGAAACTTGTCGGCGGAAGCATGGTCCCGAAAAATAGTCCTGTGGTGGCTTGAGTAATCTGCTCCACGGGTATCTTGAAAAAAGAGGCCGCTTGGGGCCCGTAGATTATGCCCCCAGTTGAGGCAGGACGCGAGTTGCAGCTGCAGTTGGAGCACTTCGAGTAGGTGAATGCCATTGTTGATTTGCTTTCTGCGCCAAGCAAGAGACCAAATCTTAGTAACTTGAAACCCAAAGGCAACCATTATCAAACCGCGATTCATTCGCGAATACGACACACGAAGTGTGGAGTGGAAAGAGGAAAAGGTCCCACCGGGCGTGCCAGAATATGTTTCCCTCCGAAAGACGCGCAAAATAGACGTCTTTCCTGAGATTCGGGGCAGATGCTAATTGGTGCTATCCGTCCACCTCTCCGAAGATGCCAAGTTAATTTATGACACCGTATATCGAAGGTTTAAATGGATGCGTCCGATGTAGCAGACTTCATCAGATTCCCCCTCGCTCGAGCGGTTTCTAATTGTGGGGACGCTCTTCCCTGCAGGCGCAAGCCCCTGCAGTTAATTACGCTACCGCACCGCGGTAACAACTTTCTCCTTCTCCATATGGTCACTTCGTGTCGTGGGTGTTTGTTTTGTGTTCGGTTGCCCGTAGATTGTATACGGAGACTAATTTGTGTTGTCGCCCGTAGGACGTGGATTAGTCCAAATCCGTATCTTTCGTAGATTTGGGTTTGGGGGGTGTTTAAGGATACGTTAGTTTTATTTTAGGTTAAGATCGACTTAAACGTTCGTTAAGGACACGTTAGTCTAATTTTAGACTAAGATCGACTTAACTGGATCGTTTCGATCTGACAAGAGAACAATTGGGGGGCTCTCTTGTTTAGTTTAGTGACATTGCGGTCGATAGGTAGTTTAAGGTCGTTGCGGTCCAATGTTAGTTTTAAGACGTTGCGGTCAAGGTTAAGGACATCATAGTCCGTGAGCTTAAGGACCTCACAGTCCAATATTAGTTTTAAGACATCACGGTCAAGGTTAAGGACGTCATAGTCCGTGAGTTTAGGGACCTCACAGTCCGGTGTTAGTTTTAAGACATCACGGTCAAGGTTAAGGACATCATACACTAGTAAAATAAAGGGTTGACCCTACGGATAATAACATCCGTAGGGGCAGTTAAAGTTTGGCCCTACGGATTAATCCGTAGGGCAAAACGGTTGCCCCTACGGTCCTTCAATATTTATTTAAAATTTATTAAATCTTAAAGTGTTGTTTGCCCCTACGGAGCCGCAAACCAAGCACCTACGGGTATATCCGTAGGGGCATATAAATAGGGATTTAAGAGATCGATCCCTACGCTGATTATTTCTTTTTCTTATTCTCGCGCGAAACCAAATTTTCCCAAATCGAGATCGTCGTCGCCGCCGAGCTGCAGTGATCTCGTCGTCGCCGAATCCAAGCCAAATCATCGTCGCCACTCCTGCGCAGTGATCTCGTGGTCGCCACCGTGCTCCGTTCTCGTTGTCGCCACCGCCCTCATCGTCGCCGATTGCGTCTCCGTCGTCGCCTACAGGTAATTAGTTAAACATTATTATAATGATGTTAGGGTAGCGATCGATGAGGGTTAGGATTAGGTATCGGTTGTGGTTAGGGTTAGGATTAGGATTAGGGTACAGGTTCGATCGGCGGTTGGGGTTCGACGACTGGTGTTGGGGTTAGGGTTCAGGTTAGGGTTCGGTTGGGGTTTAGTTGTGGGGTTGGGGTTCAGCTGGGGCTGGGTTGGGGTTAGGGTTAGGCCGGGTTAGGGTTTGGTGTTGGGTTGGGGTTCGGCTGGGGCTGGGTTGGGGTTAGGATGAGTTGGAGAGATTGAAGGCGAGCTGGGTTTTGGGAGAAGAGAAGGAAATGACACTGCTTGCTGCTTCAATTTTTTGATATAGATAGATAAGGTTCTTTTGGGATTTTGGAGGGGTTTTGGGGGAAATAAATAGCTTTGGAGATGAAATGGGGTATTTCGGTAATTTGATTCTCTGTTGCAAATATTATTTATCAATATATTTAATTATAAATATTAAATAAAATAAAGTAAACTATAAATAATATGAAACCAATATATGATACTCGATGATAATATGAAACCTTCATATTCCCATCGATACTCATATATGAAACTAAAAGCGCCACTTAGTCCCCGTCTATCGGTTAACATACGTGCAATGCTCGTCGTGACCTAGAACTAAACGAAGGTTGTTAAATATCGGACAGTATAGCTCAATACTAACAACCGTCGTATAGTCTACGCGACGAGAAAATTCAATCGTATGGTAACCCATAGATTTGTCCCGTGTGGACAAGATAAGAATATATAAAGCAAACGCCTTCATTCACTTGTGTTTTCATCCATTTCGAGATATTTCGTCGGTACCTTTCCACTGGTTCTCCGTGTACAAAGATAGATTAGATGTTCATTTCAACGTTGTTTCACAGCTTTGAAATGATTATCTATTCTATTACAGTGTACTCGGAGAACAGCGGGGAGGTGCTGCCGAAATTTACTCGAAACGGTTGAAAGCACAAGTGATGGGCGTTCGCTCTATACATTCTTAATGGGATAGAAGCCTACCCCCGACAGCCGGAACACACACATACAAACGCATAATTATAGAGCGATTCGAGATGTTCGGGTTAAAACCAATATATGATAATATGAAACCTTCATATTCCCATCGATACTCATATATGAAACTAAAAGCGCCACTTAGTCCCCGTCTATCGGTTAACATACGTGCGATGATTTATTCTTTTCAACGACAAACGCATACACAAAGCATATACACGGATTTTCTCCTTTGTCAGTAACTATCCCGTTCTTATATTTCTCAATATAGTCAACATAACCTACAATTTATATGTTATTCAGTCTAACATGGCCCATGAGTACGTCAGAGTTAAGGACTGGATGTATGTGGATTGGAAACAACGTATGCAACCTAAGTTTTTCGCAGGAGTTACTGCTTTCCTTGAATTTGCACGCGCACATAATAAGATCATAATAGAGAAGATTCTCTGTCCGTGCGATAGATGTGGCAATAAGTACTGGCAGAAGGTAAAATTGGCAGAGCTTCATATTGTAAAACATGGGTTTACTAGACTTTATTCAACTTGGAAATATCACGGGGAAGGAGAAGAATGCAGTACTGCGGTAGAAGAAGAAGGAGAACACGATAATGCGGCAGGAGAAGAAGAAGAATTCGGTAATACGGCAGGAGAAGGAAATTTATTTCCATCAGAAGAAATGGAGGATATGGTAGAGGCTACCCTAGGTGAATCTATTCGTACCGAAGATGACATTCCTTCCGGTCAAGGACCGCGTGCGGATAAATATGAATATTTCATGAATGATGCTAGGAAACCAATTTATGAGAATGCGAAGTATTCCACCCTCTCATGGTTCGTCCAACTTTTCCAGATTAAGTGCCTAAATGGATGGAGCAACAAGTCATTCACAATGCTTCTTTCGTTCTTGAAAGATTCTATGCCTCCGGGAAATAATATGCCCGAAAGCTGGTACGAAGCCCAGAAGATGATGTCTGATTTGGGTCTAAAGTGCGAGAAGATTCAAGCATGTCCTAAAAATTGCGTGTTGTACCGGAAAGAGAATTCAGATTTGAAAGAGTGTCCAACATGCGTAAAGGCCAGGTATAAACCGAAAGATTCTGATAAGAAGCCTGATATACCTGTGAAGATAGCACGATACTTTCCCATAACACAGAGGCTACAGAGGCTATTCAAGTGCAAGAAAACAGCCGAGGCAATGATTTGGCATCACCGTGCTCCTCCAAGCGAAAATGGAAAAATGAGCCATCCAAGAGATTCACCGGCATGGAAGGATTTCGATAGGAGGCACGCAATATTCAGTAGCGATCCTCGCAATGTCCGGCTCGGACTGGCTACCGATGGCTTCTGCCCATTCAACTATATGGCTGGAAGTCACAGTACATGGCCCGTTGTAATGATAATTTATAATCTGTCGCCTTGGTTGGCTATGGACCAATCATACTTTATGATGCCTCTTCTTATCGACAGACCAAACTCACCGGGGAACAATATCGACGTCTATCTCCGACCTCTGATCTAGGAGCTGAAAACTTTGTTCATTGATGGTGTAGAGACATATGATTCAAACACAAATACAACCTTCATACTGCGTGCGGCTTTAATGTGGACAATTAATGACTTTCCTGTGTATGGAATGCTATCAGGTTGGTCCGTACATGGTCACAAAGCATGTCCTCATTGCCATGAACACACAACATCAAAATTTTTGAATTTTAGTAGGAAGGTTTGTTATTGCGGCCATCGACGTTTTCTGCCTCCAGACCACCCTTATAGGTTAGACACGGTTCACTTTGATGGTCATCAGGAGCTTCTTGGACCTCCATCCCCATTGTCCGGAGAGGACGTGACTGCTAAATGGGATGGTTACAATAACGTGACCTTCGGGAAGGATCCGACGGAACAGGTCAAACCACAATATTGGAACAAGTTAAGCATTTTCTTCGAGCTTCCGTACTGGTCTATAAATTCAGTGCGTCATTGTCTGGACGTCATGCATATAGAGAAAGGAGTATCAGAGCACATACTTAACTTGCTTCTGTGTAAAGACGGGAAATCGAAAGACAACATGAATGCTCGGATGGATCTACAAGAGTGGGGAATAATAAGTGAACTGCACCCTAAACCGGTAGCGGGTAAACTGAGCAAGTTTGAACTTCCCAATGCCGCTTATCATATGTCACAACCGAAGAAGAAAAGATTCCTGCAGGTGTTGCATGATTTGAAAGTCCCCACAGGTTTCTCAGGATCATTCAGTAAGAAAATAAAAATCGTGAAGGGCAAGATCGATGGGATGAAAATTCATGATCACCATGTTATCGTGGAGCACCTTCTTCCATTAGCCCTCAGGACTTCTCTCCCCGACTCGGTTGGTCTAGTAATCAACGACCTATGTTGTTTTTTCAAGGAGTTGTGTGCTAAAACACTGGAGGTTGCGACGCTGGATAAACTAGAAAATTCTATTGCGTTGATACTTTGCAAGTTTGAGCGTATTTTCCCACCGTCATTCTTCGATATCATAATACACTTGACGGTTCATCTTGCAACTGAGGCGAAGCCAGCCGGACCGGTACAATATCGATGGATGTATCCCATCGAGAGGTACGTGTAATTTTTCGTTTCGCGCAATTTATAAATTTATTGTTGTCCTGTATGCCCGTATTTATTTATTCAACATATTCTCATTAGGTACCTTTACACTCTTAAGAAGTATATACGCAATAAAAATCGACCAGAGGGTTCTATCATGCAAGGTTATCTTCTTGATGAAGCAACCACATTTTGTTCCCGCTATCTGGACGAGAATATTGAGACAAGGCTTAACCGACCACGAAGAATTCAAGACGGGCCATATGGTAAAGCCGAGTATAAGAGGGTAGACACTATGTTTATCAACAAGATATACCGGTTTATCTTGCTTAATTGCGCATGTCTTGAACAAATTAGAGAGTAAGTTCTTTTGGATTAATTGTTATATCTGTGTTTGTGTGTGTATGAAATGACATAATATTAATGTCACAATTATTTGTCGAAAACAGAACTCATTTTAACGAGGTACGTGAGGGGCATCCTGATTGGAACGAAGAACGTTTGGAAAAATACCATCAGGATAATTTTTGTGATTGGGTCACAGAGCATGTAAGTTATTCGAATTATATTTTATTGCTATCAGTTTTAATCTAAACTTGTATCGTTATGTATTTGTCGTAAAATTTGTTTTGTTAGATCCACGATCCGAACATCATTAGAGAGTGATTCAAGATGTTTAGCTCAATTTCCTAGTATGGAGGTTGCATATTACAAAGGATTTGGTGTCCTTGGATACAAATTCGAAGTTAAGGACATAGAAACATCTAGAACCACTCAGAATAGTGGGATTGCGAAGGTAGGATCGGACGGTGTGATTTACTATGGGTACTTAAATTGTATACTCGGCATCCACTATCCCGGACGATCAGAACCCTTTTATATATTCCAGTGTACTTGGTACGATCCGCGAACCGATACGGACAGGTGGAGAAGCAGTCTTGGGACTTGGAAAGATGAATATGGATTGACCAGTGTGAACACACTTCGATTTTACGGTCAGGACGATCCGTTTATCTTTCCGAACCAAGCGTTCCAAGTATTATATTCACAGTGTTTGAAGCATCCGGGGTGGAGTGTTATATGCCGATGGAAATCCAGAGATGTCTACGATGTCCCAGAATACGAGGACAGCGATGAGGACGAAGAAGAGAGAAGGCTTAAAGTGCTCTGACCGTCTGTTTCGAAGGATGGGTTGTCTTCGACCGATCATGAAGTTACGTGGGTTAGAAATGACATCGACGATGAAATCTAAGTAAATATGTATGATGCGCCCACGAAACGAAAAAGGTTATCAGTAATGTTATATTATTACTTCACATTTTACGCTCTATACATATATAGTCAATACTTTTAATGATTGTCTAATGCGTCCATGAACCGTTTATCTAGATTTGATGACGATGTCGGCAGCAGCGAGGGGCGGCAGGAGCTCCAGCCACGGCAGAGGCAAAGGCAGAGGCAGAGCTGTTCTGCCGCCCGGAGAGCTCCGTAGGGAGCTTTAGAGGGCCGGTCTTGCACCCAGATCGGAGACCCCTTCGGATGCCTCCTTCCGTGTGGATTTTGCCACATCTCCAGGTATACTGCACGCATATCCATTTTGAATGTAATATTACAGATATTCATGCCTGTTTATGTCAAAATTACTCATATTGTCAATGTTTGATTGTCTAGTTGTTGGTGATGCATCCACATCTGGGACAGAGGCCACCCCCGCTCCTCCAGGTATGTTTATATATCATATAGTGTATGTATATTGATTTAGAATGCTATATCATAAATACACACATTCCTTTTGCTCTTACTTAGCAATTTTTATTATTGTCTAGCTGTAGGTGGTGACACCACCGCACCTGCGGGTATGTTTATATATCCTATAGTGCATGCATATTGATTTAGAACGTTGTATTGTTGATCTACGCATTCTTTTTGCAATTACTTATATAATCTATTTTTAATTGTCTAATTATAGGTGGTGCGTCCACACCTTCCGCAGGGGCCACTCCTGCCGTTTCCATACCCTCCGCATCTTCTGTAGGTTAATATGAATAAATTTAAAATGTTTACTCATTTTACATATGCTCTATAGAATAAATATGAACTTCATGGAAATTTAGCGTCGATGTTTATTTTCTAGTTGGAGGGGATGCGTCCGCATCCGGGACCCCGGTTGTTCCTCACCGGAGGAACTATCGTCCCGCTCGTGCTGCTGCCCGGGCCCAGGCTCGTGCGATAGTCACCGGAGGTATATATCACACTTGAATTTTCGTTTAACCTTGATTTCTTAATACAACTTTGTCTTATTATTGATTGTCTTGATATTTCGTGCAGACGCAGGGCCTCCCCATCCCCAGAGTGGGACTCGAGGCCCAAATCAGTCCCATAGGCTGAGGCCTGACAGAGCTAGGGAGGAGGCAGCATTCCCCCTTTTTTTTACCCTTGACTATTGCTATACCGGTCCTCATGCTGAGAGGGTCGGCCGGTATTTGGGGGACGAGAGCCGGCTCGTGAAGAACTATCCACTTCACGTTGAGTGGGGCGAGCAGCACCAGCGCTCATTCGCCCTCTTCTTTGATCAGACTCGGGTATGTATTAATATATATTTTCATTTGATATATCCAATATATTTATTATTAACACTTGCAATCTAATAACAATGTTTTTTTGTATTTTCAGTTGGATTACGATTTTCAGCCTGTAGCCGACCCTGATCACCCGGGGAGGGTGCTCGACCTTCATGCTCTGTACAATGGCCTGATGAAGAACATGCAGGCCAAGATCCGATTCAACAGGAATGAGCTGAAGGCCGACTGCTACTCCCTGTGGATGGCGACCCCTGAGGCAGAGAGAGCGGCCCTCCTATCTACTCCGGCATTTGCGAGAGTCGACGTAGAGACATGGCCTCTATTGTGCGCTTATTTCGACTCCCAACGCAAACAGGTATGTATTTTAAATGTAATTCATTATTTATGATATAATTTATTTCTTTGTGTTTCTTAATTAGAAAACTAAATGTTAATGCGTTGTGCAGAAACAGGCCGCTCAGAATACAGAGAACAGGAAGTCTGCGAAGAGGGGTCGCCCCACTTACACAGGTGGCTCAAGGAACATTACTCGAGCCATGGAGTTATCGGTAAATTACAATAGACCGACGTTTGTGATATTCTGCAATATTAAGAGTTATTTTCTAATATTTCTAATATTAAGAGTTACTTTCTAATATTGCAGACATCTCGGACCGTGGCGTCAGGTGGTACACCGAGCGTGCTGTCCGCATATCTTGCCGTCCACGGCACCTCGACAGATCCCGCCACGGGCGAGGTTCGATATCCCGACGTCGCTACCCAGGAGTATTGCGTAAGTGTTAATATTTTTTCTACCCAAATTTGAAATTTTAGTTTTGGAAGGTTCAAGTTTAAATCTTATACTTATACTTTACTGCTTAATGTGGGTGTAGGAGCGGGTGGTTGAGCAGGCCCAGGCGTCGGGGATCGATTTTACCAGACAGAGTGATCCGAGGCTGCTGACCCCAGTTCTGGACGCCGCACACGGAGGGCACTACGGAGGTTGGGAGAGAGGCCGGGGACTGGGCCCTAGCAGGGCCCATATGAGGTTGGACTCTACCCCGGCGGTTACTTCCTCTGTCTCCAGTGACCGACGTGTCCATCAGGAACTGGAGAGCTTGAGGGCCACCATTCAGGAGTTGAAGGAGATGCTGGTATGTATACTGCTTTATAGTAAAATATCATGTCATATTATATAGATATCAACATATCCATAATTAGTACATAGCTTGAGCTTATTTGGTTTTAGACTTAAGTTTGATTAATCATACATACAGATGTAATTAAAATAAACAACAAACTAGATATCCAAACGGGGTTTCGAAATAACTTAATAATGATACGAATTCGAATAATACACAGTTCTTACATGCTTATTACACACGTTAGGTCCAGACGCAACAGGGTACATCGGCCGAGCCTCCACATGCATCTTCTTCGGCTGCGGCTCCGCAAGCCACTACATCGGCTGCGCTTCCGCAGACAGCTCCTGTAGCTCCACCGCCCACTCAGACTCCCGCAGCCGCGGTTCCGCAAGCAACTACCTCGATGGCGGCTGCGCAGAACACATCGCCAGCTCCACAGGCCGCTCAGACTCCCGCTCGTGCCGAATTGCAGAGTTTATTGACCGAGGAGCAGGCGCGCGTTATTCTATCGTTATTCAGAGGTGGAGCTGGACCGAACTAGGGTAGCTTTTTGGTTCTTATTTTTTGAAACATGTATTTATTTATATCATACACATTGTACTACATTTTGAAACGATATCGATATTGGTTTATATTTGTATCATATTCAGGTTTTGGATTTCTTTTATATATTATATGCGTGAGATGTGATTATGAATACTGCGATATATGTTGTGTGATGATTATTTTTATATTTGATTGATGTATATATTATTGTGCACAGGGCGGGAAAAAATCAGGCAGCACTTTTTAAAAGAAAAAATACAGACAATATGTACCTACGGATTAATCCGTAGGCACACATGTTGCCCCTACGGATATATCCGTAGGGGGAAAATATCAGCAGTAACTGACATTTGCCCCCTGATCTCAGTACCAGGGGTTGGAAGTGCCCCTACGGACATGTCCATAGGGGCTACAGCCTCTCCCCTACGAAGATATCCGTAGGGGCAAAATATCAGGATTCCTGATATTTTGCCCCTACGGATAGGTACCTTCGTAGTTATCCGTAGGGTATATAACTTGGACCTACGGACATATCCATAGGTACACTTAAAATATTAAAAAAACCGTAAATAATATAAATTTTTTTACCCTACGGCTTCGTCCGTAGGGACACTAGGACCTACACAGAAATCCGTAAGGGCAAGAATTTGCCCGTAGGGGTAAGTTCAGGGCCTCAACTTGCACCTGCGGCCTTTGCACCTACGGGGTATTTTTTCGTCCCTACGCATATATCCGTAGGGGCAGTGGTTTGCCCCTATGGATAAATCCGTAGGGGCAACCCTTATTTGTAGTAGTGATAGTCGGTATTAGTTTTAAGACATCACGGTCAAGGTTAAGGACATCGTAGTCCATGAGTTTTAAGACCTCACAGTCAAGGTTAAGGACATCATAGTCCGTGAGTTTTAAGACCTCACATCCAAGGTTAAGGACAGCATAGTCCGTGAGTTTTAAGACCTCACAGTCAAGGTTAAGGACAGCATAGTCCGTGAGTTTTAAGACCTCACAGTCAAGGTTAAGGACATCATAGTCCGTGAGTTTTAAGACCTTACAGTCAAGGTTAAGGACATCATAGTCTGTTAAATGTGTGGTTGTCGGGACCCGTCACCTCTCCGAAGACGTTGAAGGATTACAGTGACATATATCAGAGGAGTGAAGAGATGTATCCTCGAACCAAAGTGGATTAAGTGATCTGTAGTCCAATTTGGAACTAAGATCAATTAATTAAATTATGAGCACATTGGCTCAGTTAAGTCTGAATTGAGGACTTATGGCCAATTTGGGCTAAGTCCAATCAAGTTTGGAATATTGGCCCTTTGTTGGACCATTAGACATTTGTCTGGTTTCAGCCCACATTATTTAGCAATGCTAAATCAGAGTTTGATGGCTCTGAGAACATTTTTATCTTTGATTTCCTCAATTTTGAGATTCATTTGGAGGAGAGACTTTTGCCTCAAGGAAATTAGCCAATTTGGCTAAAAGTAGTGTTAAACATTAAAGAATAACAGTGTTAAACACTGAAAATAAGATTATCAAATTAGTGTTAAACACTAGAGATGTGGTTCTCAAATTAGCCAATTTGGCTAAAAGTAGTGTTAAACACTAAGAAACAACAGTGTTAAACACTGGAAATAAGATTATCAAATTAATGTTAAACACTGGCAACAAAATTATCAGATTAGTGTTAAACACTAGAAAAGGGATGGGGTCACGTGGAAGCACGTGATAGCATCAAAAAGTGCGGCCAGATCCTTATTTTGTTCTCAAGATATTCAGCTAAGTGTTAAACACTTGAAAGGGGATGGGGTCACGTGGAAGCACGTGAGAGCATCAAAAAGTGGGGCCAGATCCTTATTTTGTTCTCAGGATATTCAGCTAAGTGAAACACTTGAAAAGGGATGGGGTCACGTGGAAGCACGTGAGAGGGCCCAAGAATGGTTCCGCCTTTGGATTTGTTCTCTCTTTTTTTGTTTTAAGGGTCACGTGGGAGCACGTGAGGCATTGCCTCCGAGCTTTTTCCCTTCTCATTTTGGGGATCTTTTTAGTGGTCATGTGGGAACACGTGACCTTGATCCTCTTCATGCACAGAGATCTCTTTAGTCCCATTTATTTTATGTTGAGAATTAAATTCTCTGTAGGGTTAAACCCTGATCATGATTTGGAGGAATTAAATTCCTATTATGAAAGAATTAAATTTTTATATAGGGTTAAACCCTAACTTTCTTTTTAGAGGAATTAAATTCCCATATATGTAAAAGAATTAAATTCTTGTATAGGGTGAAACCTTAATTCTGTCCATCTTGAAGGAATTAAATTCCTATATTTTCAGGAGGATTAAATTCTCATATAGGGTTAAACCCTAGTTTCATATCTTGGAAGAATTAAATTCCTGTGAGTTGGAAGAATTAAATTCTCAAAACTCAATTCCCCCTCTAAGTTTAGGATCTGCATGGCAGGATCTCGACCCGATGAGAATTAAATTCTCAACTTATGGAGAGATGTGCTCTGTGCAGATCTTCAACCAGAAGAAGAACTAAGTTCTTTTTTGTAGAAGAGTTAAACTCTTAGTTTGAGAATTAAATTCTCTTTATTAAAGTTTTGATCCCCTTTCTTTTCTTACCTAGGGTTTTTCTTTGTAGAGAATTAAATTCTCCTCTCTTTTCTCTCAGAAATTTCAAGATTCCAAAACTCTCTATCCCCAAAAAACTCTTCTCAATTCTTCCTCTTGGCTCCTATTTATATGAGAAGGAAAAGAATCAATTTATTTAGCAAATCTTTTATTGAAAGATTCTGTTTGTTTTCATAGCCAATATGAGCCTTTGGATCATTAAGTGAATTTTATTCACCGTTGGATTTTAAATCCAAAGATATCCTGTTTGTTATTTTCAGTAAGATTTAGGGGAAATCTTTCCCTGATTTTTCCATAAATTGATGATTTTTAATCACCCTTGGATCTTTAATCTAACGGTCCCCATAATCCTTTTCTATTTGGAAAGTTTTTTAGTGAAATTTAGAATTTTAATTCTATTAACTGTAAAGCTTTCAAAGCCTGGCACGTGCTGGCACGTGACCCTTGGTCACGTGTGAGCACGTGACCCTTGTTGAGGCATTTCCTAATTTTTAGAATCAAATTCTTTTAAGCTGTAAGGCTTTCAAAGCCTGTCATGTGCTGGCACGTGACCCTTGGTCACGTGTGAGCAGGTGACCCCCAATTGAGTCCTTTAACAACCGCTTGTTTATGTTGCTGTTTTAGCCAACACGTGTCAACACGTGACCATTGGTCATGTGTGAGCACATGACACCTCGTTGAGGTATGTCCTTCAGACGTTTGTTATTTTATTTCTGTTTTAATTGTCACGTGTGAGCACGTGATACCTCATTAAGGTAATTCCCGATTTTTAGAATTAAATTCTATTAAGCTGCAAGGCTTTTAAAGCCTGGCACGTGCTGGCACGTGACCCTTGGTCACGCATGAGCACGTGACCCCCAATTGAGCCATCTTTCAGCTGTTTGCTTTTCGTTTTTGTTTGATGAAGTCTTAACCATCACGTGTCATCACGTGACCATTGGTCACGTGTGAACACGTGATACCTCATTGAGGTGATTCCCGATTTTTAGAATTAAATTCTATTAAGCTGCAAGGCTTTTAAAGCCTGTCACGTGCTGGCACGTAGCCCTTGGTAACGCGTGAGCACGTGACCCCCACTTGAGTCATCTTTCAGCCATTTGTTTTCCTTTCTGCTTGATGGGGATTTAACCATCACGTGTCATCACGTGACCATTGGTCACGTGTGAACACGTGATACCTCATTTAGGTAATTCCTGATTTTTAATCAGGAAACAGACATCATAGTCCGTGAGTTTAAAGACCTCACAGTCAAGGTTAAGGACATCATAGTCCATGGGCTTAAGGACCCCACAGTCCAGTTTAAAGACGTCATAGTCTGTGAAATGTATGGTTGTCGCGACCCGTCACCTCTCTGAAGACGTTGAAGGATTACAACGACATATATCATAGGGGTTCAGAGATGTACCCTTGAACCAAATTTGATTAGTATATCTGAAGTCCAATTTAGAACTGAGATCTGTTAAAAGATTTATGAGCATGTGTGATCAATTAATCTGAATTTGAGGACTTATGGCCAATCTTGGGCTAAGTCATGTTCTCCTCCGAATACAGAGACACGACCGCGTAGGTTCGTCTTGCCTGAATTTCGGGGCAGATGCTAATTGGTGCTATCCGTCCACATCTTCGAAGATGCCAAGTTGATTTATGACACCATATATCGAAGGTTTAAATGGATGCGGCCGATGTAGCAGACTTCATCAGATTCCCTCTCGTTTGAGGGGTTTTTGACTATGGGGACGCTCTTCCCTGCAGGCGCAAGCCCCTGCAGTTAATTACACTACCGCATCGCGGTAACCACTTTCTCCTTCTCCAGATGGTCACTTCATGTCGTGGGTGTTTGTTTTTTTTTTGGTTGCCCGTGGATTGTATACGGAGACTAATTTGTGCTGTCGCCCGTAGGGCGTGGATTAGTCCAAATCCGTATCTTCTTAGATTTGGATTTGGGGTTTGGGTTTAAGGATACGTTAGTCTCATTTGGGACTAAGATCAACTTAAACGTTAGTTAAGGAAACATTAGTCCAATTTTAGACTAAGATCAACTTAACAGGATCGTTTAGATCTAACAAAAGAGCATTTGGGCTCTATTGTTTAGTTTAGGGACATTGCGGTCGATTACCAGTTTAAGGACATGGTGGTCCAAGGTTAAGGACATCATAGTCCATGAGTTTAAGGACCCCACAGTCCAAGGTTAAGGACATCATAGTCCATGGGCTTAAGGACCCCACCGTCCAGGTTAAGGACATCGTAGTCCATGAGTTTAAGGACCCCACAGTCCGTAGTTTAAAGACATTGTAGTCTATGAAGTTTAAGGACATCGTAGTCCTTGAGTTTAAAGACCCTACAGTCCGTAGTTTAAAGACATCGTAGTCTATGAAGTTTAAGGACATCGTAGTCCATGAGTTTAAGGACCACACATTCCGTAGAAATGTGTGGTTATCGAGACCCGTCACCTCTCTGAAGACGTTGAAGGATTACAACGACAGATATCAGAGAAGTAAAGAGATGTACCCACGAACCGGTGTGAGTTGGTTGAAATACCTGTAGTCCAGTTTGGGACTAAGATTTGTTAAATATTCGTGAGCAGATGGGCTCAGTTCGATATAAGTTGAGGACTTATGGCCAATATTGGGCTAAGTCCAATAAACACTTAAACATTTTTTTTATTCTGGCTATTGAGCCTTTGCTTGGGCCTGGCCCTTTTAATAATGCTGAGCATTAGATCTTGACATTTTTTTGTCTTGTATTGAATGCATGGCATTCATCAGAACAATATGTGTTCTGACAGCGCGCCACGTGGCGCGCCAGGCGCTTTGCGCCAATTAAAGAGCGCATTGCGCTTCTGCCAAGTAGCGGACACGTGTCGCACTTGGCGCGAAGCGCCAGATGATGGGCGCATTGCGCCAGTTTATGGGCGCTGTTGGGGTAAAAATTTACACCTCGGTTGACCGAGTCAAAGTCAGGGTCAACCCCCAAGCTAGGTGGGCCTAAGCCCAGGTCAAGCGGGCCCATGCACAAGTCGAGCCCGCGGCCAGCCTCCCTCATACCAACAACAAAATCGTGTAATAAATAATTTTTATGTGATTTTTTTTATATACATGCATGTATACAAAATGGGGATAAAACCAATATTTTGTAAGCCCATAGCTTATGTGCAAAAATGAAATGGCACATGAGCCATGGGATGGGCAAAATGCCATTTTTGCAAAGCCCAAGGGGCTATATGTAAATATGTAAGCCTATATAAGGCAAAATGATAATGAATAAAATAGATACTTTTCATTCTCTCCACAAAAATTTTAGATCTGAGATCTTTTGTGCCTCCTGCTCCTTCTCCAAGGTTCTAAACCTTTTCATTTCTTTTGAATTAAATCAAGAGTTTTACTATTTCTTTTCAAAAACTAAGAAATCTTCCACCATAAAACCCACAAAGGGGAACTTGGATCTTCCATTATATCTCAGAAAGGAGAGATTTTTAGATCTCACATCTCTTGATCATCAAGATCAAGCCAACAGAGGAGGAAGAGGAAGAACCCCTTTCATCAACCAAAACATTTTAGGAGTTTAACTCCATATATTTACATATATTTATATATATATATATATATATATAATAAATATTTCCTTTCTGAAGGTTCTGGGACTAAAAGCCCCTTTGTCTCGCCAGCGCCCAGCGCTCGAGCGCAAAACGCCCACGTGCCGACACGTGGCGCGCTTGCGCCTGAGCGCACTGCGCTCGAGCGCAAAGCGAAGCGCCCACGTGCCGACACGTGGCACGCTGCGCTCAGGCGCACTGCTCTCAGGCGCTCTGCGCTCGAGCGCAAAGCGCCCACGTGCCGACACGTGGCGCGCTTCGCTCAGGCGCACAGCGCTCAGGCGCACTGCGCTCGAGCGCAAAGCGCCCACGTGCCGACACGTGGCGCGCTTGCGCTCAGGCGCACTGCGCTCGAGCGCAAAGCGCCCACGTGCCGACACGTGGCGCGCTTGCGCTTGAGCGCACAGCACCTAAGCGCACAGCGCTCAAGGCGCTGGCCCCACGCATCCTTTGGATGCCTTTTCCCCCACTTTCTTTTATATATACATATATACATATATATATATATACACACACACAAATGCATACATATGTGCACACACACATACACCACGACACTGTCCCTGTTAGAAAATAATTTCTAATGGGGCGCTGCCCCGCACCCCGCAAGGGGGATGCTAGCCCCCTTGACCCCCAGCCCGTTATCCGGGTAGCGGGACCCTCGTAAAAATAACTCTGCGTGGCTCCCGATGTATCTAAACCCCCCTCTAAAACAACACACACGTACACTGCACATTGAGTTCACATGACCAGTTTAACCCGTTAATCGGAGGTTCCCTAGGGTAATTAACGGCAGCTTAGTCCGCGGCTGCCGGATATTCGAATCCCCACAATCAATAAATCCCAGCCTACCTTAGGCAGGGGGAATCTGTAGTACGCTTGACAAGCGCGCGCGTATTCCCATCTCAATGGGGTGACGAAAAACACCCTACAAGCGCACTGCGCTTTCAATTTATGAGCGCACTGCGCTAGTTTAGTGGCGTAAAAGTAAGTGATACGTGGCGCGCTTGGTGCTGAGCGCCAGCCCATGAGCGCAGTGCGCTGTTTCAGAAGCGCAAAGCGCAAGTTGCATACGTGGTTGACACGTGGCACGTTTTGGCGCTGAGCGCCAGTCCAAGGAGCGCAGAAGCGCAGTTCAAGAGTGCAAGGTACTTTTCAATAGCGCAAAGCGCATTTGATCAAATTTATGATCTGTGAACAAATTTATGTTCTTTTTAAAGGAGGTTTTGCCTTAAGTTTCAAGAACAATAGTTCTTATTTATAAAAAGGCGCTGCCTTTATAGATCAATGATCTGTGAATGAAGTAAATACTTCTTTTGTTTTTATGATGAGATCTTCTAATCTCTTTTTTTTTATCAAATACCTTGGTCTTTTGTAGATCTATGATCTTTTTTTGAAGATAGTTCTTCTTTTCAGGAGATGATTTCATCTCTGTGTTCAAGAATCATGTTCTTTACCTTGAAGAAATGATCTTCTTTTAAGAGTTTGCTCTCTTTTTTTTTGAGTTTTCTCAAAGTTTGTAGGGGGGTTTTCTATTCTTCTGTATCTGTGAGACTTGAAGTCTAGGGGCCTTTTTATAGGGCAAGTTGATTTGTTAAATCAGTTAAAGAGATCTTTCTCTAATTGATTTGGGGATGTTTCCCCACCGTTGGATCTTTGATCCTAGGGTTTCTGTTTTACAGAAAGCAATCTTTTTGTTTTTAATAAGATTGGAAAAATCTTTCCATAACAGAATTTTAATTCTGATTAATTAATGATTTATCATTATTAGATCTTTTGATCTAACGATGGGGAATTTTTAATTCCAGCGCTAGCGCACCCGTGCTTTGCACATGGTGCGCTGCTCAAAGCCCAGCGCACTTTACGCTAGCACACCTACGTTTGACACGTGGTGCGCAGCGCAGAGCACAGAGCATCTGGTACTAGCGCATCCGTGTTTTACACGTGGGGCACAGCGCGCCTAGCGCTGGATCTGAAGCGTTGCTTCAACTTTTAAATTTTGAATTTTAAAACAGAGCTTTGCTCTGATTGGGGAAACAAATGCCCCCCCACCGTTGCACTCACGTGGCCCACATGTGAGTGCAACGGTGGAGACATCTGCGCCCTTGGATCAACTCAGAAGTTGAAGAGGCGTTTCAATGCCCATAAATATGACCTTTGGTCCCTTAGATGATTTTCATCTTCTTCTTAAGAATTTTCAGTTATGAGAATTTCATTCTCCCACAAAGCATAGCTCTCCTGTTTAAAACTTTTTTAAGAGTAAAACTCTGTCAAAACTTAGGTAAAGTTAAGAACTTTTAATAAATTAGGGTTTTACACATTGACAGAGCCTTGCTCTTCATAGATCTTTGATCTAAAGAAAACCCATTTAGGGTTTCATTAACAGAGCTTTGCTCTCAGAAAAGATTTTACTTATAACTTTTTTAATCCATTAATGGAGCTTTGCTCCTTTCAGATCATATAGAAGAACTCTTAAGAGTTTTATCATGGATCTTGAAGATAAAAAAAATGAAATTTTATTTTTGATGGATCATCTTCTCAGAGCAAGGCTCTTCTTGAGAAGTTTTATTCCTTCATCATTAAACTTTGACAGATGTTTCTCTAGTGAAGAGCGCTGCTCTCAATGGGAGTTTTACTCCTCTGCCCGAGGGATTTCTCTCATTTAATGAGAATCTCTTGAGGATTTCCTCCTTTAATGACAACCTCATCCAATGATGAGGCTGTTTTATTAATGATGAACTGTCATCTAGATTTTGTGGGTCCCCTTTGCATTGCAGTGAGGTACAGATGTTTAAAGTACCGAGTGTCAGAAATTTAAAATTAAATTATAGCACTGACAGTTGATTTATGTCCCTCTTTTGGCAGGCAACATGTCTTTCGATGCTTCGTTTCTGTTCGTTCGTTCAGAGGGAGGATTTCCTGGACCACCTGTAGACCGGGAAGTCCTACCTTTAATCTAAGATCATGACCCGGAACATAAGAATCTTCACCTCTGGGGGACATAGTATAATTATATTATTAAGGGTCGACAAAGCTTCTCGTGCGCGGTACCCTCGGAGCCCATCATGGCGATCCATTACGCCAACCCACCCCCGATGAACTATGTCGGGGAGATGGTTAATTGGACTTCAGAAGGTCTTCTTCAGCCCGCTATAGCGTCGATACCCATTCAGCCTCCTATGGCTTTAGATACTATGGGACGACGTATTTGTCAAGGCGAGGCGCGACCGTGGGGACAACCCTATATGATTGGTCTGATCCCTCGTCATCCGACTGGTTATCTGTAGTGGGCTCGCTATATTTTGTCAGCAAAGAAGTCGCATTTGTTGAGGCTTGGGTTGTATCCCGCCATCTACGCTTCTCTTTTCCAGTATCCTACGCTTCCCGCCTGATGGGTTAAGGTACCCACACCTTCTTTTCACTGGACCGAGAAGTATCAATATCCTTAGAGGAATTTGCGAAAGTTTCTGGCTTACCGGTCATAGGGAAGCATTATGAGGAGCTGCTTCCACGGACGAATACGTTTTCGGTGCCAAGCTAGTGATGACGAGCCTTACTCCAGTGAATGTCGTTCAACACCAATTTCCTAGTTTAATCAAAGTGTTGAATATTTATGAGGGCCTTTTCCTCGAATCGGGGAGCCGCGGGGTTAGTTTCGAGGATTTCATCGCTCGCTTCCTTCACCCAAAAGTCTTCTCGAAGGAGGCTGTTAAATTCGCCATGCTTGACGACCCTTTCGGCTTAGATTTGGATAACCTGCCAACGACGGAGGTAGATCAGAAGAGTTTCTTCCTTCCCAACTCTCTAGTTGTTCCTTTTGCGGAGATTGCAGTCCCTGGGATTGATAAGGAAACATTCTTCTTGGGATTTCTTGGGCTATGGTTGAGCTGGTTCTTGCTCCCGATGCACCTTCGCCGTATGAGGCCGTCTGTCTTTTATATGGCTCATCGAATGACTATTGGGGTGAAAGTGGTTGTCGGGGTCGCCGTCTTAGCCCATTTTTATTACGGCCTTAGTCAAGCGGCGGATACCACTGAGCCTGGAGTGCAACATGTGAACTTCTCGATGCATTACTTCATGTTATGGCTCGAGCTACATGCACTTGGCGTTTTTGGCATTCACAAAAGACCTTCATTTTATGACCGGTGCAGCTTCCCCCGGATTATGCGTTTAGTCGGTGCATCAATTGTAAATCCGTCACCGCGGGATGCTAGAGGTTTGCTTCTTCATCCACACACGGTTGGAAACGGCATGACCTTTACCGACAAGGTTTTAGCCATCGGAAAAGAGTTCGCCACAGTGGTGCGGCCATTGCAGGACATTTTTAAAGATGGAGCCTTAGTTTTGAAAGCTCGGGAGATCCTTCATTTATATTCTATTAGACCGGGCTTCCTAGTGTCTAGGAAAAATGATGCGGCGCTTTTCATGAGATACAATCCCCATCGTTTTGCCCAACAATTGAGTTATAATCAAGGAGTGCCGCTGGAGGCTTTCTTGCTAGAACCCACTGCCACTGAAGAGGGGATGCGGAACGCGCTGCATCACTTCATGCGCTTGAATACGGGCTCTCACTTCTTTATCAGCGAGCCGAGTTGTGTCCCGAGGATCCTTAATGTGTACACGGTGTAGTACCAGCATTCGATGGGCGCCGTCATTAAGGAAGAAAGGCGGTTGCTGCTTGTTCATAACAGATTTTTGCATTTTCATACCGCCCAATTTTTATCACTTTGTATATCGGTAGATACTCTTGAGCCGTGTTTGCTAGTCAATTGCAGGATACAGGTTCTCGGCTCTAAACGGTGGAACTCATGGAAAAACACGACAAAAACCCGGGTTCCTGCCAACCACTGAAGAAAACACGGTCTCCGCTCTTCATCCGTATGTTGCCAAATACCAGTTTAGGAAGACAAAGTGGCAAACCAATGTCACTTTCATGCACAAAGCACAAAGGCAACACCAAATCCAATAAATCTACGCGGTGCCCGAGGAAATCATGGGCAAAAGATCCACTTTCAATCACCTTTTTGATCAACAGAATTCTGGAAAATTCGTGAAGCAATTATGAGAAAACACATATATCAGATTGAAGCTCACATCAAACCAGGGTACCACCGAAAAGACAGAGCCCCAATTCATCTAAATGGCCGCGGAACCGCGGCCAAAGGGGGGTCTAGGCCGCGGTTCCGCGGCCGTTATGGCGCCAGAATATTAGGGTTTTCAGGGGGTGTTTGGTCTTTGCATATGGGTCTGTATGGTTGCCCTAGATTCTCATTTTCCAGCCTATAAATACCCAGAACTTTGTGAAGGAGAGGATCCATTCTTGTATTTTCATTTTGCTAGGATAGTTGTGTTTCCTCTTCCTCTTCTCACCTCTTCTCCATTGAAACTTGTAGTGAGCTTATGAGTGAAGAGTGATGAATAAAGAAGAACCGTTTATTATCATGCTTGTCTCTTTATCTTTATAATTGTTGTAAGTTTAATTCGTTACGTAGTTGTTGTTATTTTCTTGTTGTTTCTTTCTTCTCTCTTTTTCTTTATCTTTAATACGCCAATGATGCTTACGCTCGATCCTCGCCAAGGTGAGGTCGCAAATAGCTAGTCGTATTCTTCTAATCTCCTTCTTTCTATCTTCCTCTTTGGTTTTGTTTTATTTTTCCGTATCATGATGTGTGAGTAGTTCATACTTGTTAGGGTAGGATAAGGGAAGTTTGAGAGAAGGAAATCTCTCTCACTCTTTCCTTGCCCAACAGCTTAAATCGACTCCCGTTAATTGAACCACAATCCGCTCCTTACGGCACTCTATCCTACATGATAGCGGTGATTCCGTAGTGAGACCGGTTGTGGTTGGATTAACCGGAGGATATGGCTAAGAGCCAAGAACGGACGGACAAGCACCAAAAGGAAGGACTTATGCGTTGGAAAGCCTAGCTTATACTCGCAAGTTCCTTCCTAGTCGTGCTAATCCCCGTTGTTGCCGATTACCGTAACACCGATATTAAGAGGGGCAATGAAAGATGTGGAGACTCCTAACTCAAGCTAACCTAATCCTAACCCTAACAAGCTCTCTTTAAATATCAACTCAATACTTAGATAATCACAACCAAATCTGAACTCTCGGACTTAACTCGTCGAAAAACACAAAGAAAAAGATTCCCATCTCCCTGCGGACGACCCGTACTCAACCGGCTAGCTACGTGCGAAACCGTTTTGATTGCGGTATTTTAACTAAAACTTTAACACGCAGAATCTCTACCAATCAAATAGCGCCGTTGCCGGGGAGACGGTAGTTTATTTCTTTGTGAAATTTCGGGTTAATTTGTAAGTATAAATCTAACCGAAAAACAAAAAAAAAATATATACATTGTAAACAAAACCATCTTGTTATTTTTGATTAGCTTTTGTGTAAGTGTGAAAGAAAATACGGAATTCGAGTTCAGTAGCCAAGACGTTGAAAATACGGAGTTCAAGTACAGTGCCAAAGACGTGGGAAGATAGACCCACATTTCGCGGCTACACCGCGATGTATCAAAACGAAGCATCCGGTCTACTGAAAAATCTGGAGCAGTTACAGTGAGTAGATAAAAATTCAGTACATCCAGACAAGAAGAGGAGACCCAGAAGATCACTTGCACCAAACCTGGAGTCCCAAGTCCCTATTACTGCCGAGGATCCGCGGCATAACGAAGCTTAGGCCGCGGAACCGCGGCCACTTGGTAGCTTCAGAGCCCCAAAATCTCTGTGTAAGTCTCTCTCTCCTTATCTACTCCTCTGAACTCCAATAAACTGTGTTTTCTGCAGCCTTCCTTGCGCAAATTCTTCTCCCCTTCCAATAAACTGTTCTTGTGCAGGATTCTTTGCGCCGCAAATAAAAAAATTGTTTGCTGTTGATTTGTTACTGTTTCGCATTCTTTTAATACGGACTTAAGGGGCTTGAAACCAATTCAGATTGGGTGGGGATTTCATCACCTTTCCCAGGACCCCAAAAATAACTAAAGCATATGCATTGTCCATTGTAAATTAAAAAATACTAGACTTTAGCCCTAAGGACTTCGCGCTCATTAGGAGAAGATAAACCGTGTTTAGAACCTCGCTTAACGGTATATTGTTTACGGGGTGTCTAGGAAAGTGTTAAAGGCGCAACCGCCGAAAGAGAAAGGGTTACTTAATTAAGGAACTTCGCGAAAGCGTTGGACAACCTCCCCTTATCTCTGCACTTACCTGGCCTCGTGATCAGTGTATTTTTAAGCCCGTTTCTCGACACTGTTTAACTTCGACAATCAAGTTCAGGAGCAGGTCTAGTAGACCTAGGTTACCCTACATCTAGGTGTGATTGTGCATATCTTGGTTGTGATTTCTTAAGCCGTATATCCGTACATATCCTTGTAAATCTTTTTCTAAAAAAAAAAAAGGAAAAAATCAAAAACTTTTATAAAAATTTGCCCTTTTTGTCGCCAAATCCATTTCTTACCCACCACCCATCGCACTCTTCCATTGACGTTTTCTTACCCTCACCTTCTCCGTTTCGACTACACTAAATCCGTTCAGTGTATGTCCGCTTGGACTCGGGACCCTAGCGCCCGTCTAGTCCGTGTTTTGTTAGTCGCTACCGACTACGCGATCGACCCAGAAGTCGAAACTCCGTCCACGCCTCTTTCACCCCTACCTTTGCCGGCCAACTCCGACGTTGACCGGAATTCTGTTCATACTTCTTCACCTTCACCTTCACTTTCACCAACCTCTTCTTTCGCGATGTCGGGATTCAATCCAAATATCTCTTTGACCACCCCTGGATTGGCTCCACCTCCTACGGAGACCAATAACCCACCACACCCGCCTGCTGTAGCGCCCCCGCGAATTGCGCTCCAGGATCGTTTCTATCCCACTCATTCTGCACTCCCCACCTGCCTTTCTCTTCCACCGGCCAATGGGGATAATTTTGAAATTAAGCCCCATTTCATCAACATGCTTCCACGCTTTCATGGGCTTGAATCTGAAGATGCTTATATCTTCATTAATAAATTTCAAAATGTCTATGCCATGATGAAGACCACCCAACTGTCAGACGATGCTATACGTTTACGAGTCATTCCATTCACTTTATGCGATCTTGCGGAAAAATGGCTGTATAGCACCGCTTCCCACTCCATAACCAGTTGGGATGAGTTTGTTAAAGCGTTTCTCAAAAAGTTCTATCCAAATCACAAAACCGCAAGGATTCGCAATGAAATCAATCAATTCTCCCAGCTTCCTTCCGAACCCTTCTGGAAGTGCTTTGACCGATACAAAGACCTTCTTGTTCAGTGTCCTCACCACGGTATAGAGAAATGGCAACTCTGCCAAACCTTATACGAGGGCCTGAACCCAGCAACGAAGCAGTTGTTGGAAACCATCTGTCAGGGCCACTTCCTATCCAAATCTGACGAGGAAGCGTGGCAATTCTTTGACGACCTTGCGGAGCAAACGCTACAGTGGGAGAGCACGAGACCGACTTCTTCTTCTTCTTCTACCTCCACTTCTACCGGTCAGTCTAGGGTAGGAATTCACCAACTTGACGTCTCTATTGCGATGAAAGCTGAGATGGCTGCAATAACGAGAAATCTTGAAGCAATAGAGAGCAAATTTTCTTCTCCTGCTCCTAGCCCTGTTCTCCCACTTCGTACCATCTGTGCTTGTTGTTCCGATCCTTCCCACTTGACCAAAGAGTGTCCTTACAATCCACCCTCGCAGGGACAGGATCAGGTTAATGCTGCCTTCTAGCAAAGACCGAGGAATGATCCTTACTCTTCCACCTACAATCCTGGTTGGAGGAACCACCCCAATTTCGCCTGAAATCAGAATCAGAATCAATTCCAGGGCAACAATTTCCAAAGGGGCCCTCCACCGCAACAACAAGCGCAGCAACAAACTCAACATCAATATCAGCAGCCCTTCCAACCCCAACCTTTCCAAAATCCGACGAACAACTTTGCACCCAACAATTCTTTTCCACCAAATAACTTTGTTCCGTCGAACAACAATAAGGTTTCCTCGCTCGAACGAAGTCTGGAGGCGTTCGTCAAACAATCGACTCAATCCACCGTCAACATCCAATCTTCCATTCAGTCCTTAGTGCAACACACTGCCGCACACGGGCAAAGCATCAAGACCATCGAGGCCCAGATTGCACAACTGAATGCGGCCTTAAGCAAGCGAGAAAAGGGGAAGCTCCCGTCCCAACCACTCCCAAATCCCGGTCACCCACATAATGTACATGTTGCTCTTGAACAACAGAATCATAATGCGAGTGCCGTGACCACATTGAGATCGGGAAGGACGCTGCAAACCAACATTGGCACACGGATCAACGATGACACCCCGGCCGCTGCTGCTTCTTCTTCTCCTTCTTCTTCATCTTCTGAGCCTATTCTTCATTCTTCAAAAGGCTCTCCTTCTTCTTCTTCTTCTGCTGCTCTGAACGGACCCGCTTCTCACTCCACGAAAACACCTATTCTGGGATCCGTTCCAACTCCACAGTCTCCTCCACCAACATTAGACTCAACCAATTTTAAAAACGTCCCATTTCCAAACCGGTTGAGGTCTAATAAACAAAATCCACATATGGAGAAGATTCTGGAGTTGTTTAAGCAAGTTAACATTAATATTCCTCTTTTAGATGCTGTCCAACAAGTCCCGTCCTACGCGAAAATCTTAAAGGACTTGTGCACGAAAAAGAGGAAGTCTCAGGTACCCAAGAAAGTTTTCTTGGCTAGTGCTGTGAGTGATGCCCTTACCCAATCTTTACCACAAAAACGGAAGGACCCTGGCTGTCCTACGATTTCTATTACTATTGGGGATAAGAACATCAACCGCGCACTATTAGATCTTGGTGCCAGTGTTAACTTGCTTCCATACTCTGTATATGAGCAATTAGGCGTCGGAGAGATGAAACCCACACACTGCACTCTCCAAATGGCCGACCGATCGATCACTCATCCTAGGGGTGAGCTAGAGGATGTGTTAATCAAAGTCGGGGACTTCATATTCCCTGTTGACTTCATCGTATTAGACACACAGCCTGTAGCTAACCCCCGGAATCAAATTCCGGTGATACTCGGTCGCCCATTTCTTGCAACCTCAAATGCTGTGATCAATTGTCGCAATGGTTCGATGAACCTCTCTTTTGGTAATATGACAATTGAACTCAACATTTTTAGGTTGGGGAATCAGCCCACCGAACCTAATGCTCATATATTAGATGTTTGCTCGATCCAGGAGATCACCCCAGAAGAATGTGAGTTCGAGGAGTTTCTGTTTAACGACGATAACCTTGACGCCACTAGTGCGTTTCTCTTCGAACCTGCTGCTGCTTCCGCGCCCGACTATGACTACGAGTGTTTTATGTTCTCCCACGATCTTAGCCGCTCGCAACCCGAGTTTGAATCTTTTGACTTTCCGGATGAGTTACCTGAACCATCCAACTCGATCGCTTACGCTCGTTTCGAACCTTTGCTGGAATCCTTTGAGTTCGAGACCTTTTCCCCAATCCTTCCTTCAATCATTTCACCTCCAATTCTCGAACTCAAGCCTTTGCCGTCTCACCTTAAGTACGCTTACTTAGGTGAGAACGAGACCCTCCCGGTTATCATTTCGGCTTCTCTAGCTCCTGAGCAAGAGAAATCCCTTCTTTCGGTCTTGCACGGCAATAGGCAAGCTTTTGGCTGGTCCATGACGGACATCAAGGGGATTAGTCCCCTGATCGTTGAGCATCATATACATCTGATGGATGATGCCAAACCAGCCCGGGATCCATAAAGACGGCTCAATCCAGTCATGAAGGAGGCTGTGAAGAAGGAGATCGTCAAATGTCTGGATAGTGGTATCATTTATCCTATCTCTGATAGCCAATGGGTTAGCCCCATTCATGTTGTCCCCAAGAAGTCGGGCATCACGGTCATAACCAACGAGGCGAACGAGTTAATCCCTACTTGCACCCAAACTGGGTGGCAAGTTTGCATTGATTACCGAAAACTCAACGCCGCAACGCGGAAAGACCACTTTCCGCTACCTTTTATTGATCAGATGCTCGAACGATTGGCTGGACATGAGTACTATTGCTTTCTTGATGGCTACTCTGGCTATAATCAAATTCCCATCGCCGAAAAAGACCAGGACAAGACCACTTTCACTTGTCCTTTCGGCACGTTTGCATATCGTCACATGCCCTTTGGGTTATGCAATGCGCCCGCTACCTTCCAGCGGTGTATGATGGGAGTTTTCTCAGACATGGTGGAGAAATTTCTGGAGATTTTCATGGATGACTTCTCCATCTTCGGCGATTCTTTTGACGAGTGTCTGCTGCATCTCGACGCTGTCCTTACCAGATGTAAGGACAAGAATCTCACTTTGAACTGGGAGAAATGCCACTTCATGGTGCGTGAAGGTATTGTCTTAGGACATATCATCTCGCAGAAAGGCATTAAGGTAGACAAAGCAAAGATTGAGGTCATTTCCAATCTTCCTCCTCCCCGATGCGTCCGAGATATCCGAGGCTTTTTTGGCCACGCCGGTTTCTATAGACGGTTTATCAAGGACTTTAGCAAGATTGCTAGGCCCTTGACTCTTCTACTAGCCAAGGACACGCCATTCGACTTCAGCTCGAGCTGTGCGGCTGCTTTTGAATCATTGAAACAATCACTCACCTCTGCTCCCGTTCTCTCTTCCCCTGACTGGACGCACCCATTCAAGATTATGTGCGATGCATCTGACTTTGCCATCGGTGCTGTCCTTGGACAACACATCAACAAGATGCCGCACGTAATCTATTACGCTAGCCGAACCCTGAATGACGCCCAACTCAATTATACAACAACTGAGAAGGAATTCTTAGCTTTTGTATTTTCTTTAGAGAAGTTCAGGCCCTACCTCATCGGCTCTCCAGTCATTGTCTACACTGACCATTCTGCTCTGCGCCATCTTTTTGCGAAGAAAGATGCCAAATCTCGGCTTATACGTTGGATCCTCTTGCTTTAAGAGTTTGACCTTGTCATTAAGGACAAACGAGGATGTGAAAATGTCGTCGCCGACCATCTCTCACGACTTCCTTCTTCGCCGTCGCCTCCACTCCCAATCAATGACGTTTTCCCGGATGAACAACTCTTGACAGTATCTCGCGAACCCTGGTTCGCAGATATTGTGAACTATTTGGCCACAGGGTTACTACCAACTGAATGGTCAAGTCAGGACAGACTTTGCTTTTTATCCCAAGTAAAACACTTTTACTGGGACGAACCCTATCTGTTCAAATACTGTCCTGACCAGATTATTCGTAGGTATGTCCCTGATGAGGAATTCAAGAGTGTGCTGTCATTTTGCCACGACCAAGCATGTGGCGGGCATTTTGGGCCCAGAAAGACAGCTGAGAAGATCTTGCAATGTGGATTCTACTGGCCACAACTCTTCAAAGACGCTTATGACTATTGCAAGACTTGCTCCCGGTGCCAACACATGGGCCGGATATCCCGGAGGAACGAGATGCCGCTCCAACCAATCTTGGTTGTTGAGATTTTCGACGTTTGGGGGATAGATTTCATGGGGCCGTTCCCCAGCTCTTTCGGGAACTTGTACATCCTTCTCGCTGTTGATTACGTCTCTAAATGGGTCGAGGCTGTGCCCAGCCAGACTAACGACAACAAGGTTGTCGTTAGATTCCTTAAAGAAAACATTTTCTCCCGGTTTGGGCACCCCCGAGCGATCATTAGCGACAATGGAAGTCATTTCTGCAATAGGACTTTCGAGACCTTGATGCGGAAATATTCCATTAATCATAAGCTCTCTACGCCCTACCACCCCCAAACCTGTGGGTAGGCCGAAGTTTCAAATCGGCAAATCAAGCAGATACTGGAGAAGACGGTTTCCAAGAGCCGTAAGGATTGGTCTCTGAAACTCACTGATACCCTTTGGGCATTTAGAACCGCTTATAAGACCGACCTTGGCATGTCTCCCTATCGGCTTGTGTGCGGAAAAGCCTGCCACCTACCTGTCGAAATAGAGCATCGTGCGTTTTGGGCGATAAAAGAGCTGAATCTATCTCTAGAAGATGCGGGCAGCCATCAGAAGCTGCAGTTGAATGAACTGAGCGAGCTTAGGGATGAGGCTTACGATAATGCGGTTGTCGTCAAAAATCGAACGAAGGTGTTTCACGATAAACACCTTTCGCGCAAAACCTTCGTACCTGGTAAGCAGGTACTGCTTTACGACACCCGACTTCATTTCCATCCAGGAAAGCTCCGATCTCGCTGGAAAGGGCCGTATTTTGTGCGGAATGTGTATCCGCATGGCGCTGTGGATTTGGAAAATCCAAAGGACGGTTCATTTTTCAAAGTGAACGGACACCGACTTAAACCGTACCTTAGCGCCGGACCAACAGAGGAGCTCCTGTTCTTACAGGAGCCGGTTTACCCTGCATGATCTTCCTCTGCCTACCTCCAAATTTCGGTTATCCAGCCATGAACAGCGGACACTGTTCCAAATAAGTTTGGGGGTATGTATATATCCTTTTGTACATTTGTGTGGATATTCTTTTCCATTTTTGCTCTTTCTTTTTCTTTTCTGTAAAAACCAAAAACAAATAAAAAATGTGTTTATCTAACCGACAATTTTGACCCTTCAAATGATCTCTTCATGCAATGACAGTGAGGACACTGTCCAGTTTAAGTTTGGGGGGACGCTCGGTACGCATCTCTTACCTTCGCATTCATTTGTATATTTTGCATTTTGCACATATATTTAAAAATCCAGAAAAATCAGAAAAATTTTCTAAAAACATAAAAACTTTTTATCAAGTTAGCTAGTGGAAGTACTCTGATTCAACATTTCGACGATTTTGTTTGATAAAATAAGAATAACTAAATCTTACTTTTAGATTTTGAAAACCTGAAAGATAACCCTCCTTTGAAGTTAACTATGGCTGTTATACGTCTTTACATTACACTACACGTATCGTGAGTTGTGGAAATTAGAAGACAAGTCTTTTATGTCTAAAGAACTTTTAAATGGATCAATGATTTTCTGAGGATCAAATAGGTTTGTTCTGAAATAAGTAATATCAAGAATAGTTTATGAAGTGAAGTGAATATGTAGGAATGTCATTGATGCCCTAATTGGAACTAAGTCTGAAAAATAACCCATCTGAAACTTGATTGGAATGATTACACACCGAATCCACTAAACACGTCTTTTATCCAAAAAAATAATTGAACTGCCGGTTATATCTCCGTTCGTATCGAATCATCATAGATTTTCTCGCCAAACTGTCTTTTGTTTTTGGACCTAGGTAACTTGAGTAATTAAGTCCGCTGGGGTGTTTTTATACCTAATGCCCTAAAACCAACTGGTTTGGGTGCATTGGCCCAAAGCTCGCTAAGAAGCCTAGAAAGTCCAGTTTTAAAACAAAGTCAAGCAAGTGTTCTCTCCGAGTTAAAATTCCTAACGGTTCTTTGTGTGAGAATAATCTTGATAAAAGACAGGCTTTTATAAAAATTTTAGCGGAGATATGAAGGTTTTATTCTATGATAAAGACTATTGCACGTCACAGAGGTGTGTATGAAATGAAAACAAGGAGAAGGTGGAGTGAAAAATACGACTTAGTTTCCTGTTATGGAAGATTGAAATTCTGAAGTTGAAACCTTACTGGAAAACGAAACTTGAAAAATGCTTAACTCCTTATAAAACTTATGTGATCCTTTTAAAATTGTTATCTGGGCTTTACTGTGCGACATGATGACTTTATTCGACCTTTCGGGAACTTAACGACACTATTTGCACTGCACGTAAAGATATATAAAATCTGTAGTTAAATAAGAAGCGAGGTGTGAAAAATAAAGGTTCGATGGTCTAGACTTAGGATTATAGAATTGTTATTTTCTAAAACAAAACTTTAGGATTTGAATCTTAGTTATTTTACAAAACCAACTTGACCGGATTTTGTGGGTAGTATCCGCTGAAAACCCTCAGGAGACAACACTCCTCCTACTAGGGACACCTAGAGGTTTAACGGCTTGTTGCACATGCTCAGTGCAATCGTGTTCCCTGCGAAAGTGAGGTTAGGAAATTTTTGTGAATAAATTGGATTTGCTCGGGACGAGCAAATGATAAGTTTGGGGGTATTTGTTCATAACAGATTTTTGCATTCTCATACCGCCCAATTTTTATCACTTTGCATATCGGTAGATACTCTTGAGCCGTATTTGCTAGTCAATTGCAGGATACAGGTTCTCGGCTCTAAACGGTGGAACTCATGGAAAAACACGACAAAAACCCGGGTTCCTGCCAACCACTGAAGAAAACACGGTCTCCGCTCTTCATCCGTATGTTGCCAAATACCAGTTTAGGAAGACAAAGTGGCAAACCAATGTCACTTTCATGCACAAAGCACAAAGGCAACACCAAATCCAATAAATCTACGCGGTGCCCGAGGAAATCATGGGCAAAAGATCCACTTTCAATCACCTTTTTGATCAACAGAATTCTGGAAAATTCGTGAAGCAATTATGAGAAAATACATATATCAGATTGAAGCTCACATCAAACCAGGGTACCACCAAAAAGACAGAGCCCCAATTCATCTAAATGGCCGCGGAACCGCGGCCAAAGGGGGGTCTAGGCCGCGGTTCCGCGGCCGTTATGGCGCCAGAATATTAGGGTTTTCAGGGGGTGTTTGGTCTTTGCATATGGGTCTGTATGGTTGCCCTAGATTCTCATTTTCCAGCCTATAAATACCCAGAACTTTGTGAAGGAGAGGATCCATTCTTGTATTTTCATTTTGCTAGGATAGTTGTGTTTCTTCTTCCTCTTCTCACCTCTTCTCCATTGAAACTTGTAGTGAGCTTATGAGTGAAGAGTGATGAATAAAGAAGAACCGTTTATTATCATGCTTGTCTCTTTATCTTTATAATTGTTGTAATTTTAATTCGTTACGTAGTTGTTGTTATTTTCTTGTTGTTTCTTTCTTCTCTATTTTTCTTTATCTTTAATACGCCAATGATGCTTACGCTCGATCCTCGCCAAGGTGAGGTCGCAAATAGCTAGTCGTATTCTTCTAATCTCCTTCTTTCTATCTTCCTCTTTGGTTTTGTTTTATTTTTCCGTATCATGATGTGTGAGTAGTTCATACTTGTTAGGGTAGGATAAGGGAAGTTTGAGAGAAGGAAATCTCTCTCACTCTTTCCTTGCCCAACAGCTTAAATCGACTCCCGTTAATTGAACCACAATCCGTTCCTTACGGCACTCTATCCTACATGATAGCGGTGATTCCGTAGTGAGACCGGTTGTGGTTGGATTAACCGGAGGATATGGCTAAGAGCCAAGAACGGACGGACAAGCACCAAAAGGAAGTACTTATGCATTGGAAAGCCTAGCTTATACTCGCAAGTTCCTTCCTAGTCGTGCTAATCCCCGTTGTTGCCGATTACCGTAACACCGATATTAAGAAGGGCAATGAAAGATGTGGAGACTCTTAACTCAAGCTAACCTAATCCTAACCCTAACAAGCTCTCTTTAAATATCAACTCAATACTTAGATAATCACAACCAAATCTGAACTCTCGGACTTAACTCGTCGAAAAACACAAAGAAAAAGATTCCTATTTCCCTGCGGACGACCCGTACTCAACCGGCTAGCTACGTGCGAAAGCGTTTTGATTGCGGTATTTTAACTAAAAATTTAACACGCAGAATCTCTACCAATCACTGCTCGATCGCAAAAGCGCACCTTCTGCCAGTGATCGCAACGTCCCTTTGAAGCGACGGACAACTGTCCCCCTCCGCTAAGAAAGGTCACTGTAGTTGAGCCTCCACGTGTGCTAAGCCCTACGCGTGGGTTGCCCCCTTCCAGCGTGTCTGAAAAAGAAGTGACTGCCGCGTTCCCCGAGGACAGGCCTGAACCACCGGTGCCCCGTGCTCCCGTGGAGATGATAAATGTAGCTTCACCCGAATTTGGCGTGGGCTCGGATATCGGGACTCGTCGCCCCAAAGTGCTCGTCAAGCGTAAGCTTGTACTTGCTGCGATGGAGCTCGTGCGCAAAAGAGGAAGAAGAAATCGGTCCTGTCCCTAGATGTTGTACTAGGCCTGGAGCCTCAGTCTCCTTATAACGAGGGTCTGAGCGAGTATGAGACCAATGAGGGTCTCTTCATAGCGCCCGAAGACACTGATCTCGAGCCTCTATTGCAGCTTCTGTGCGATCCGCAACCCACCAAGCGGAAATAGCCACCCTCGTGCAATCAAGTAAACATCAGTCGCACCTTTTTATTGCATTATATCTTTATTTTTATTAGCATGTCTTGACTGACATTTTTTTTTGTAACAGGCTTTACTACTAAAGAGGCTCTGGCGGCTTCCCATAGGACCTTCGAGGAGGAGAAGAGGAATCGCGCTTTGTTGGGCATTAGTATGTCTCGGCTTATTGCACCTTCATTTTCCTTTCTTATGGACAATATGACCCTTTCTTTATCTTATCCCAGGGACCACAATGTCGATCCCGCAAGCTGATGCGGAGATTCTTCCTGGACCAGCCACCGAAGTCCCGGCCTCTTCGGCACTGCCGAAAGAGGCCTTACTCAAACGACCGATGACGGAAGCCCTGACGGCTCCAGAGGTAACCCTTGGTGCAGATGATGACGTCCTGTTGGTGGAGGCGTCTAGAAGGTCCACTTTGACGGCCCGAGCGGAAAGGAAGCGCCGAATGCGCACGGCAAGGGAACGTAGTGCTGCCTTAGCCGCGGGTGCGGGTTCGAGCACCGCTACCCCTGCCTCTACTCCCTCAGAGGAATCTCCGGCTACCTTGTCCACTGCCTACAGACGGGCAGCATGCGCGGCTCGGGAAGCAAACGGAAGATCAACTCAAGGTAATGTGACATGGGGTTCCGTTGTCAAAGTTTTAAATTACCAGTTCTCACATATCTTATCTTGCAGGGCCGAGTCTTACTGAAGAAGTGGCGATGACCGCTGAGCCTGGGGTAGCGGTAGAGGAGGTAGCTGTGATTGCCGAACCCGAGGCAGCAGTAGGCGAGATGGCTGCGATCGGCGAGCTCGAGGTAGCAGCGGGTGAGACAGTCACGATCGCCGAGCCTGAGATGGCGGTAGGTGAGATGACCACTATTGCTGAGCCCGAGGTGGCGATGGGTGAGATAGCCACAATTGCTGAGCCTGAGGTAGTCACTCTATCGCAAGAGTTAGGCACTGCCCCGATCGTCGCTCTTTCTGCCTGCGACCCTTTGCCGTCTCCTGGCGTCGCAAGCGTTACGACGACTCTCGTAGAGTCAGGGGATGAGGCAACGGGAGGTGAGACCATCCCGATGGAAGAGGATGAAGCAGTTGTTGTGTCAAGTGACGCCCTTGTCGCGGTTCCGACTGGCGACTCACTAGGTAGATTTTGGATCATTGCTTTTATTTTTATTCTGCAATCATTTTCAATCTTTCCTGACAGGGTTTATCTTGTTTCTAATGCAGGTGCAGCGAGTGTTGAGGTTGCGCTACTTGAGGCAACGCCACCAGTTACCGCTTTGACGGTGACTCCTTCTCTACCTTCTCTCGCACCGTCTCAGATGTTGGAAGGTATGGATTTGCGATCCATCAGGCCTACTTCTAGGCTGTATGACTTATGTACTGACGCTGCATTACTGCGTCCTTACAGGAGTCCTTTTTGACCACCTGTATCAGGTGCTGCTGTCCGCCTGGTGGTGTCGGTGAGTATCTTTTCTAAACGACATCCTTTCTTTAATGGGCAGTCACATTATTCCTAATTCTTCCTTGTATTGCTCGTAGCCTTACAAATTGAAGGAGGGGACGAGGCTATCATTGCGCCACCGGAACTCCCAGCTCTACCCCTTGTTGCAGCTGGTATAGTAGACTCTACTTTTCATGTATTTTCTTTATTTCCTGAGCCGACATCTGATTATGATCTATTTTGAAGCAATCACATCGATTCCAGCCTCGTTCGAGTCTCGCGTCATAATGCCGGCCGAACCCTTTTCCAGACGTCCATCCTCGAAGGGTGCCGCAAATAGTTTGCGCATATTAAGCGACTACATTGAGAAGCTTGACGAGGAGGCCCCCACATTTGCTGCGGACTTTGCTGCGGAGATTAATCTAATGCTGGCAACGCTTATGAACTTCCATAATGAAGGCTTCGTCGAGTCTTGGGTTAACCACTGCCGGAAGATTGAGGCCTGCCTGCATAAGCACGAGCTTATGTGTCATGCTCCTGAGATTCAGGTTTTGAACTCCCAGCGGGCTGCATGGGTTGAGCAGAGTGTGTCCTTCCTCCGCCATTTTGAACAAGAAACTACCTTGAGGCGGAAGGAACGTGAGGAGGATTCTGCTGAGTCTGTTCAATTGCATGCCCAGGTTGAAGCGAATGCCACGCAACTAAGAGCCGTCTTTGACACCTTGCAGCAATGTATTTCAGACGGGCTTGTATTGAGGCGGAAACTTGACTCTATTGAGCGGGTTATGCAGAGTCGCGAAGCTGTCCAACAGGAAATCGATGAGAAGATTTCATCTTGCTTGCAGCAAAGGGTTCGAATTGAAGCGGAGCTGGCCGCAGCGGCTGATCATGAGAAGGCGCTGAAAGAAGTGCGAGAGCAGCTAGCGGACTTGTTGAAAACGCTTCCTTCTCAATAATTTTTTTTGTAGCATTTGTAATTTTGAATAAAATGTATTCATTCTTTTATTCTTTCATGTGATGTATTTTGTACCCAATTGAATTCATGTATAAAAGATACATTTCTTTCGCAATGTCTTGTGTCATTCTCTGCTTTCTTCTTTCTTTTGTTATCAGCATGTCACCTTAGCAAGCATAGCCGGCAGATGATAGGGTGAGCATCTTGTTTTGGCTTCTTTGAGGGGTAGTGATGTCTTAGGAAGCAGGTTCAAATCTGCTGCCTAAGACTTTTCAACTTCATGAGCCGTGAGGGTCTCATAAAGACTTTTCTCCCTACGAGTCGTGAAGATCTCATAGGTGTATTTTCTCCTTAGGAATCGTGAGGATTCCTAAGCGTGTTTTCTCTTGAGAGTCGTAAGGATCTCACAAGAGAATTTTCATTCCTACAAGTCGAAAGGACTCGTAAGCGGTTGTTTCCCTCCTTGTCAAGATTCGACTTTGGAGAGTGTGGCCTGTGAATAGTATGCAAGAGTCCGTTTTAGACTGACCTGCAGGGCCCTAGTGCTTAGGAAACAGGTCCTTATCCCTATTGCCTAAGGCTTTTCCCTACGAGTCGAGATGAATCGAGAAGTTATCGCAAAGACACTAATTTCCTTACAAGTCGAGACGAATCGAGCAGTTCTCGCAGGAATTTCTTAACGTCACAGTTAACCCCTGCTAATAGAAGTTCGTTAGGGCCTGTGGTACTAGGGTTTTTTTTTACCCGTCGCACCGTCGCGTTGGCTGGTGTATTCCTCGACGCGCATAATCTTGCTGTTCGAGTAGCCCCGCGACTGTCGTGTCTCTGATCCCTCCGGGGGCTGGACAAGACGTCTTCAAGCAATCTTCCAGGTGATATTACCGTCGAAAGAGCAAGCGTTAGGGATTTTGCTATGTCACTTTTTACTTGAGGTTAGGCTCATTTTGGAGAGCCCCGATGAGTCATAACCACTCCGTGCTGGTGTGGGATGATCTCCGATAGTCCTTCAGGTTTTATATGAGTTGCCGTCAAGACCCTGAAGCTAGGAATTTGGCCTTCGCTTCATTTGCTGGCATTGCATCTGCTGCATCGAGACGAATGTCGCGGTTGTCTCTAGGTTGCTGGTGAACCGTCGAGGTTTGGAACTAGGGATTTTGCCGTGGCTCCGTTGTTTGATTATCGCGTCTGAATCCTGCTGGAGAAAGAACGCTATGGTGACATCTTGTTTGCTGTATCGAGATGAACGTCGAGGTGGTGATCACTCCATGTGGGATGATCTCCAGTAGTCTTTCAGGTTTTATATGAGTTACCGTCAAGACCCTGAAGCTAGGAATTTGGCCGTCACCTCGTTTGCTTTGGCGTGTCCGAATCCTGTTAGAGGAAGGACGCTGTAGTGACATTTTGTCTGCTGTATCGAGACGAACGTCGAGGTGGAGCTAGGATTTTGCCGTCACTCCGCTTTATTTCGACCGTGAGATCTTTCATGGACGTTGCATCCGCATCCTGCTGGACTGCGAAGGAACGTCGTTGTTGATATTGCGTCTGGTATAACAAGACGAATGCTGCGGTGGAGCTGGGATTTCGCCGTCACTCCGCTTTATTTCGATCATGAGGCCTTTTGTTGACGTTGCATCTTCCTGCAGAGACACCAATTTCTCTACGGGTTGGCACGAATCAAGATGCTCTCGTCAAGGACACTGATTTCCCTGAATCGAGGTTTTTTGCCAAGGACGCTGATTTCCTCGGAGTTGAGACGAATCGAGGTATTCCAGCAAAGACACTGATTTCTCTGCGGGTCGACACGAATCGATATGCTCTCATCAAGGACGCTGATTTCTTTGAATCGAGGAGGTTGCCAAAGACACTGATTTCCCTGGGATTGGTTGACTTGTTTTCGAGACAGAGTCATTGGATAACGTATTTCCGAGGCAGGGTCATTTGATGACGTGTTTCCGCGATGGGGTCATTTGGTGACGCTGGGTTGTCTATGAACCGTAGTGTCTTAGAATTGGGGATTTTGCCGTGGTTCCGATTGATGGTGTAACATCTGTGTCCTGCTGGAATGAGGAGGCACACCGATATCGGTTTTCGGGCCGTAGATGTGGCCATTGATATTTGGAACTAGGGACTTTGCCATGGCTCCGTTTCGTTGCGATCCTGAGGTCGGTCGTTGACGTCAAGTCCGCATGAGGTTGGAGTGGGGAGAAACGCCATTGGTGATCTCTAAGTTGTCGATGTTGACTCGAGACCCTGAAGCTAGGGATCTTCCTTTGCTTCGTTTGTTGGCATTGTGTCTGCAATATTGCGACAAATGTCGAGGTTGTCTATGAATCGTAGAGATTTGGCTTTGCTTTCTGATGGAGCCTGGGGAGGGAAGGTGTTATTCCTTCTTTGTTTGCGCCCCTGGATTGTATACAGGGATTGATGTGATATCACCTGTAGGGCATAAATTTTTTTACATTTTTTTCTATTTCTTTCCGCGATGCTCTATCATTTCAGCTTTTATATCGCGAAGGTCGCGATTGCCCAATCATTTTGGCTATTTTTCGCGGTGCCCAATCATTTCGGCTATTTATTTTATTTTTACCCGCTTCTTTTTATTGCAAGTTGCCCAATCATTTCGGCTATTTTGCATGCATACATTTTTTACTTGCTGGTTTTGTTGCAAGTTGCCCCATCATTTCGGCTATTTCGTATGCATGTATGGCTTGCTAGCCTCTTGCTGCAAACTTGGAATTAGACACCGATTTCGGCATCAGCACCGCTACAACTGGGATATTGCCAGGAGCGAATCATCATTTTCCTCCGTCGATGTCGAATAAAGGTGGCTTAGCGAACAGGGTCAGGATCCTGTCGACTAAGGCTTTTGACTTCATGAGCCGTAAGGGTCTCATAAAGGTATTTCTTCCTGTGAGTCGTGAGGATCTCGTAGGTGTGTTTTCTCCTTAGGAATCGTGAGGACTCCTAAGTGCATGGTCTCTTATAAATCGTAAGGATTTTACAAGAGTATTTTCTCCTTTTAAGTCGAGAGGACTTACAAAGGCTGTTAACCATGCAAACATATCCCTAGTCACGGATGGGACTTTGTTAGGGAAATGTTTATTCGCGCTCGTGGATTGTATACAAGGGTCAATATTGAGCCGCTTGTAGGGCAAAGTTGGAGGTTATGGGGGACGCTTAAGAACAAGTTCAGATCCCTGTAACTTAAGACTTTTGAATCTTATGAGTCGTGAGGGTCTCATAAGAGGGTTCTCCTTATGAGTCGTGAGGATCTTGCAAGTGTAATTTTTCCTTAGAAATCGTGGGGATCCCTAACTGTGTTGCTCCCTTGTGAGTCGTAAGGATCTCACGCAGGTGGTTTCTTCTCACAAGGTCGAGAGGACCTTACAAGTGACTTTTAATGAGATTGCGCCCTTTTGGGTTTTCACAAAACTCGCCGATAGCCCTGCTATTTTTACTCACAGAGCTCTTTCGGGTTTTCATCCGTGCCCTTTTGCTTATGGACATACCGTTTTCTTTTTTTCTCTTTTTTTATTCTAACGAGGTTGCGCCCTTTCGGGTTTTCACAAAACTCGCCGGCAGCCCTGCTGTTTTTACTCACGGAACCCTTTCGGGTTTTTATCCGTGCCCATTTTGCTTATGGACATACCGTTTTCTTTTTTCTTCTTTTTTTTATTCCTTTTTTTGTATCAGCTTTGGGATGCTGCAATCCACCGTAGTTTATTGACATCTCGGTCAACAACTAGTTTTAGGACATATTGGTCCATTGCCAGTTTTAGGACATAGTGGTGCGGTGTTAGTTTAAGGACGTTTCGGTCTCTTTGTTCATAGGCTGGACATGTTTGAAGATCTTTCAGCGCTCTTTTAGTTTTTGCCGAAAGAACAATTTCTCATAGAGCTTCCCCTATAAAAGAGCATGATGCCCCCGGCGTGTCCATCCTTTTCTGAGCATGTGGTTGTGGCGGGTTCACCTTCCAGTTGTCAGACAACTCGAATTTGCCCTTTTGGTATTCATCCTCAATCTAGCCTTTGAAGACGTAGCAATCTTCGAGTGGGTGGCCCATTACTCTGTGGTAGGGACAATAGTTAGGATGGTTAATGTAACCCAGTTGCGATGGATGTTTGGATCTGGAAGAGTGATGAGTCCCTTGCGCACTGCCAGTTTGAATAGTCTCCTTGTTTTATCATTGGGAAATGAGTAAGGACGTTTCAACTTCTCATCGAGGGATCGCAGCTTGCTGCTCTGACGAATAGACGGTCTTGGGTTATTCGGCTGTCGCTGAGTGTTAGCGACAATGGTCGCCTTCCCGTTGCCTTTTTCATTCCGAAAACCCACTTTTGAAGGGAAAGTCCTATGGACCATCTAGTCCATTTGGGCCAGTTTGTCGATCAAGGCCTGGAAGGTGGTCGGCTTAAAGAACATCATGAATTAGGAGATAGTCGACTGAGGGTCAAGGGTCCACATGAACATACCCATGGCAGGAGCTTCTTCTCTGCGTTGTTCGCATTTCGACCATAGGTTCCTCCACCGGATTGCGTATTGCGCCCACGTCTCTCCCGGCTTTACTCTGGCGTTGATCAATTCCATGATCGGGGTGTGTTCGCTGGCGCTTGCGAACCGTTGAGTGAATAGCAACTCCATTTCTGTAAACGTTTTGACGGAGTTGTCGGGAAGCTCCGAGTACCATTCAAAAGCCGTGTCTGCTAAACTACCGACGAACTGGCGAAGTAGAAGTTTATCATCACCTCCAGTATTGCCGCAAAGGGCCCTGAACTGAGCGACATGTTGATGGGGATTGCCTATCCCCTTGTACACATGGAATTTGGAGATCGTATATCCCGGAGGGTAACTTATTTGATCATACCAGTCTGGATATGGTCGTCCAGTTTTAACGACTTGGCCAGATGCTTCGTTCGCTCGGTGAGCTCGTATTTGTTGAGCTATATAATCATCGAGCGTGGCTTTTGAGATGGTTTCTTCCTTGGCTGCTGACAAGGCCGGCAAAGGATTTGATGCTTCTCCTTTATCATCTTCAATAATGATCGGAGGGTCTTCAGCTGAAGGTTCCGGTTGTAATATCATCCCAACCATGTCTTGGAAGAGAAGCGCCATTCGTTTTATATTGGTTACCTGTTCTGCAGCCTCTTTTTCTTTCCTCTCGAGCATTCTTCGGAGGAACTCGGTGTCAGTTTCTTGTTCCCGACGCTGCTCCGAGGTCTCTGGAATTTCTTTCGGCCCAGTGAGTGCGGACATTGCAGTCAGCATCTCTTGAAGCTTCTGCCGTTGTTGTTCCTAAGCCCTTGTTATTGATCGGGTGAGCGGTCGGTGACCCGTGGAAGCACGGCTTTCCTCTTTTCCGGAAGCCATATAAACGGTATGCACCATTATGCCCCCAGACTTGGGGCATTTCAGTTCAGCGTCTTTGCGGTTTGCCGTGGACATAGGGGCTTTCTCTGGCCCATGTTCCCCTCCGAAAGACGCGGCGAAGACGCGGCGAACGTCTAGCCTGAATTTCGGGGCAGATGCTAATTGGTGCTATCCGTCCACCTCTCTGAAGATACCAAGTTGGTTTATGGCACCATATATCGGAGGTTTAAACGGATGCGGGCGATGTAGCAGACTTCGTCAGATTCCCCCTCATTTGAGGGGGTTTTGATTGTGGGGACGCTCTTCCCTGCAGGCGCAAGCCCCTGCAGTTAATTATGCTACCGCACCGCGGTAACAACTTTCTCCTTCTCCAGATGGTCACCTCCTGTCGTGGGTGTTTGTTTTGTGTTTGGTTGCCTGTGGATTGTATACTGAGACTAAGTTATATTGCCTCCCGTATGGCGTGGACTAGTCCAAATCCGTATCTTTCTTAGATTTGGGTTTGGGGGTTTGGGTTTAAGGATACGTTAGCCTCATTTAAGACTAAGATCAACTTAAACGTTAGTTAAGAATACGTTAGTCTAATTTTAAACTAAGATCAACTTAACGGGATCGTTTAGATCCAACAAGAGAGCAATTGGGCTCTATTGTTTAGTTTAGTGACATTGCGGTCGATAATTAGTTTAAGGACATTACAGTCCATTGGTAGTTTAAGAAAATCTCGGTCCAATGTTAGTTTAAAGACATCACGGTCGAGGTTAAGGACATCATAGTCCGTGAGTTCAGGGACCTCACAGTCCGATTTTAGTTTTAAGACATCATGGTCGAGGTTAAGGACATCATAGTCCATGGGTTTAAAGACTCCACAGTCCAATGTTAGTTTAAAGACATCACGGTCGAGGTTAAGGACATCATAGTCCGTGGGTTTAAGGACCCAACAGTCCAACGTTAGTTTTAAGACATCACGGTCGAGGATAAGGACATCATAGTCCGTGGGTTTAAGGACCCCACAGTCTGCGAAATGTATGGTTGTCGGGACCTGTCACCTCTTTGAAGACGTTGAGGAATTACAACGACAAATATCAAAGGAGTTACGAGATGTACCCTTGAACCGAGGTGGATTAAGTGATCTGTAGTCTGATTTGGAACTAAGGTCAATTAATTATATTATGAGCGTATTGGCTTAGTTGAGTTTGAATTGAGGACTTATGGCCAACTTGGGATAAGTCCAATTAAGTTTAACATATTGACCCTCTGTTGGACCATTAGACATTTGTCTGGTTTCAGCCCATATTATTTAGCAATGCTAAACAAGAGTTTGAGGGCTTTGACAACATTTTTTTTATCTTTGATTGGGCAGTGAACATTATAGCTCTGAATTTTACTCAATTTTGAATGGGAGGCTTTGCCTCTGGAAAATTAACCAATTTGGTTAAGAATAGTGTTAAACACTAGAGAAAACAGTGTTAAACACTGAAAATAGATCCCTCGAATTAGTGTTAAACACTAAAAGATAATCAGTGTTAAACACTGGAAATATAATTCTCAATTTAGTGTTAAACACTAGAAAACACTCAGTGTTAAACACTGGAAATAAAGCTCCTGAATTATTGTTAAACACTAGAAAATGATAGTGTTAAACACTGGAAATAAGGTCTTGAAATTAGTGTTAAACACTAAAGAAAAAGGGGTCACGTGGGAGCACGTGAGGGCGCCCAAAGGTGGGACCAGATTCCTTTTCTTCGTTCTGTGATTAAGTGTTAAACACTTTTTACATTTTTATTTTGGAGCATCACGTGTTGACACGTGATGAGGATTTATGCTCTGGCTGTTAAAGCGTCCTCCAAGGGGTCACGTGGGAACACGTGAGAGCGCCCAAGGCCTTATATTTCCTTTGCTTTTTCTTTCTGTTATTTGTAGGCCACGTGGGAGCACGTGAGGCGTTGCCTCAGAGCTTATTCCTTTCGGGGATTTTTTCAGGGGGTCACGTGGGGACACGTGACCTCAATTCTTTTACATGCAGGAAGATCTTTTAAATCCCTTTATCTTTAAGAATTAAATTCTCTGTAGGGTTAAACCCTAATTATGATTCTGGAGGAATTAAATTCCTATTGTGAAAGAATTAAATTCTTGTGTAGGGTGAAACCCTAATTTTATTTTAGGAGGAATTAAATTCCTGTGAATTTGAGAGAATTAAATTCTCAGTTAGGGTTAAACCCTAGTTCTGTCTATTTTGAAGGAATTAAATTCCTATAATTTTAGGAGAATTAAATTCTCATATAGGGTTAAACCCTAATTTTGTCATGAAGGAATTAAATTCCTGTGAGTTTTGGGAGAATTAAATTCTCATATAGGGTTAAACCCTAATTTCATCTTGGAGGAATTAAATTCCTATAAATTTGGGAGAATTAAATTCTCTGAACTCATTCCTCCCTCTAAGTCTTGGATCTGCATGGCAAAATCTCAACCCGATGAGAATTAAATTCTCAACCTATGGGGAAATTTGCTTCTGCAGACCTTCAACCAGAGGAAGAACTAAGTTCTTTTGCAAAAGAGTTAAACTCTTAGATCTTTGAGAATTAAATTCTCTTTTCTTTTGAAGTTTTGATCCCCTTTCTTTTTCTCACCTAGGGTTTTCTTTGCTGAGAATTAAATTCTCCTTTCTTTTCTCTCTGAATTTTCAAGATGCCAAAATTCTATATCTTTCTTCTCCTCTTGGCTCCTATTTATAGGAGAATGGAATGAATCAATCTGTTTGATGAATTTTTGATTGAAAGATTTTGTTTGTTTTTTTATAATTAACATGATCTTTTAGATCATTCAGTGAATTTTATTCACCGTTGGATTTTCAATCCAAAGATATTCTGTTTGTTATTTCGGTGAGATTTGGGGAGATCTTTCCTTGTTTGAGATTTTTCCATAAATTGATGATTTTTTAATCACCCTTGGATTTTTAATCCAACGGTTCCCTCTAACCTTTACCATTTGGAAAGATTTAGAAGCTTTTAGAATTTAAATTCTATTAAACTGTATGGCTTTTAAAGACGGTCACGTGCTGACACGTGACCCTTGGTCACGTGTGAGCATGTGACTCCCAATTGAGTCCTTCCCTTATCGCTCATTTACGCTGCTGTTTTAACCGTCACGTGTCAACACGTGACCATTGGTCACGTGTGAGCTCGTGATGCCTTACTGAGTTATTTCCTTATTTTTAATCAGGGAACAAATGCCCCACAGCGTTGATCTTACGTGTCTGCACATGAGTACAACGCTGTCACTTTTGTGACCGTTGGATCCATCTAGGGAATCGGGGAGATGAAGCGTTGCCATCACATCCTATAAATGCAGGGGTCTCTTCAGAAGCGCCTCCACTCTTTTATCTTCTTCCTTGCAAACTTTTCCCTTTGAGAATTTAATTCTCCTTTCCAGAGCTTAGTTCTGCTTGAAATTTTTTCCAGAGTTTAACTCCGTTGAAAGATTCTTTCTCCTCAGGTAATAATATTGAACGAATGAAGAACTTCTTGCAGAAATCTCTGTTGGATTTTAAATCCAGAATAAGGGTTTTTCCCTTTTAACAAGAACCCATTTTTCTTTAAGCTCTTTAATAAGAACAGAAAACCATTCAATCTTTAATCAACAGACCCTTTAGGGTTTCTCTGATCTTCAGGGATCGGTGGTGGTGTTTGTCTTTTCCATGGAATTTAATTCCATCATCAAAAAGCTCTGGCTTTGGAAAAAGAATTTCTAGGAATTTAATTCCCCTTTTTTTTTAAAAAGGAATTTAATTCCTATGAAGAACTGAGTTCTTCCCATGGGGACTTCTTGGGGTTTTTCTTGCCCTGAGTTGTCTCTCTGTAACCAAGAAGAAGAGGTTTGCAATGGTGCTTTTCTGGGAATTTAATTCCCTTGATTCTGTTTGATTTGTCACAGAATCCCAGACGGATTTCTCTTAGGGAAATGTGTAGGGTCATTTGAAATCCACTTGTTTATTTAATGAGAATCTTTCTTCTATCTCATTATAATTGCTTTGCCTCATCATTAGCCATCCGCCATCTTGATTTTGTGGGACCCATGTGTTTTGTAACCAATGGTCTCATAAAATGAGTCCGCTGTCGTTTTCTTCCATGGTCTTTACATATATTTATAATCATATATATATATATATATGCACTGCTGGCTTTGCTTTAACAGTCTCCCTTCATTTCATTTCAGGTACAATGACTTCCGTTCCGTACTTTCCCTTCACTCGTCGGAAGCCGCTTTTCCCCAGTCGCCATCCGACGAGGAAGCGATAGCGATGATCAGGTCTCACGACCCAAATCGCACCAACTTACTTTTGTGGGGGACCTGGTATATTCATATCATCCGGGGGCGCCGGAGTTTCCTTTGCGAAGTACCGACGGAGCCCACCTTTCCGTTTCTGCCGATGGATCCTCCAAGGACAGTCTTTGCCGTGGAGATGCCGAATTGGACCCCAATGGGACTGCTCGAGCCTTCGACGACTGGTATCCCGAACCATCCGATCCCGGCCATAGACATTCTGGGATGTCGCATTTGCCAGGGCAAGGCCCTGCCATGGGGGCAGATCTACAAGATAGGGCTCACCCCTCGACACCCCACGGGCTATCTCCTTTGGGCTCGATACATCCTGTCCGCCCATCGCGCGCGACTGCAGAAGGTTGGGCTTTATCAGGCGATATATGCGTCGCTCTTTCACTACCAATCCCTGCACGTCTGGTGGGTTAAGGCGTTCTTAAACCAGTGGAATCTCCCCACCAACACTTTTCTCCTAGGGGACCGTGAAGTTTCGATCTCCTTGGAAGAATTTCACGAGATCTCGGGGTTGCCAATCAGGGGGACACTTTATGAAGAGCTGCTGCCTCCTGACGAGTACGTCTTTGAGCCCGAGCCCGAGCCCGCAATGCTCGACGACTTGTCTACCGAGAACGTCGTCCGCCACAAGCGTCCAAGTTTGATCAAGGCGCTGGGCATCTTTGACAAACTGTTCACAGAATCTGAGGAGCAAGGCGTTACTTTTAAGAGCTTCATTGCTTTCTTCCTTCGCGATGATGTCCTGTCGAAGACGGCTCTGAAGTTTGCAAACATCAACGACCCCTTTGGGTTTGGTCCGAAGAAGTTGCCGACTAAGGAATCAGATTTACCGCAGTACTACATTCCTATTATGTCGCCGGTGTCTTTTGAATCGATTGCAGCTCCCGGCATGGATGATGAGACATTCTTTGTGGGCTTCGTCAGTGTCTAGCTCAGCTGGTTCGTCATCCCCATGCATCTCCGCTTCATGAGAGTCTCGGTTATCTATCCGGCTCATCGTATCGCTGAGGGGACACGTCTGGCCGTAGGCATCCCGACGCTAGCGTATCTCCATCATGGGTTGGGCGCCGTGGCTAATACCTCGACTCCCGGCGTGGACGTAGTAAACTTTTCTCTCCATTACTTCACGTTTTGGATCGAAATGCACGTGTTGGGGGCTTTTGTTGCAAATCAGAGATCCGCATTTTACGACACCTATACTTTCCCGCGACTTATGCGGCTAGTGGATGCTTCTGCCCCTGACCCGACTCAATTTGGGTCCATTCGCGTGTTGATTGCTCCTTACACTACCACGGGAGGATTGGTATTCGTTGATCGGGTTCTATCTGCTCCTTCAGGTCCAATTCAGCAACTTTGCAACCAGTCAAAAGATAATGTGCCTTCTTTGAAGCCCCGGGAAGCCACGCATCTGTACACGATTATACCAGGTTATTTAGTATTCCGTCAGGACAGTGCGGCTCTTTTTATGGGATACAATCCGCATCGCTTCGCCCGGCAGCTTGGATATGATCAGGGCGTTCCTTTCGAGGCTTTTACAGTCGCGCCGGTCCCTTCACCTCAAGCAGTTCGTGATGTTGCTCATCACTTCATGAGGCTGAACAATGGTTCCCGCTTCATGATCCCTGAAGCTAACAACATTCCCTGATGCGTGGGGTCCTTTACGGACCGGTACCTTCATCGGGTCAGCCCGATTATTGCTGAGGAGAAAAGGGTGCTTCTTGGATATGGTGCTCCCGCACAGGTTCCGGCCACGGGAGTTCTGCTGCGACCGCGCGCACCGGTCCGCTTTCTGCTGAAGGATACCGGTGTTGCGCTTATTCCAGGAGAGTCGGGGGTGGACCTCACCCCCACAGTTGGTATGCCATTAGGTACCCGGTCGTGGGCTAATCTGACTCCGGTAGTAGTACCACCACCCGTGGCGTCCACTATGGCTGTGTCATCCTCGGTCGCCACGCCAAGCGAGGGTGATGGGAACGATGGTGTTGAAGGTGAGGTAGGTCGGCGTCATGCCAGGGCTCCACGGGGGAGGAAACAGTCATCCTTAGCAACCAGTTCCGGATCCAAGCGGAGGAGGAAAGCGGCAACTAACTTGCTCGACTCTTTAATAAAGTCCGAGCCCATTCTTCAGGACGAACCGTTGGCCCTCCAAGAATCGGATGCTGGCCTACACTTCCCGAGTTCCACTGCCGAGGAAGCCGCCCAATTGGCTGAGGCTATAAGACGTTCTCAAGACGAGTCGGAGAACGTAAGAATTCCGAAGAAGCCCTACCCAACTGTTATTTTTTATGAGGACCCTCCGTGGATCTGGCGACGATTCATCGGCCCTTTGGAAGAATGGGGTGAAAGGGCCCTTAAACAGGCTGCTTCGGAGGATGTTGCGGACACGCTTTCGCTATGGACTGGTGTCCACGAGTCCACCCTCGGACCTCGGCGAGCAGACCTCCTTGAGAAGGAGCGCCGGCTTGAGCAAGCTATACTGCAGGCTTCTTTGCGCATTGGTATATTTCTGTATTTCTTTGTGATACTTCATATTGTCTGCACGCATATATATGTATTCTTATCCTTGTGTGAACTGTGCAGAGACTTCGGCGATGGCGAAGGCTTCAGGCCGTATTCTGGCCGTAGAGCCTGCTGATACCCCAAGTGAAACACTGCTCGGTGTGGAGGGGGTTGATGAAACTGCCCCACTCGCGATAGAGCCTCCTGCGGTGGTTCCTTCGCCCGAAGCTCTTGCTCCCTCAGGAGAGGCACCTTTGGTGGTTGTCGTTCCAATGGGTCTACCTGAAGGCGGCCCAGAGGCTAGGATAGAGGTAGCCGAGGCTACCCTACTTCCGTTGGAGCCCGCAGCGGCAGCCGCTGCTCCTTCCTCGGAGGCCATTATACCAGTCCACGGTCCTGCTATTGTTCCCGAGGTCACGGCGGAGGCCGTTGAAGCTGCTATCCCTCCAGCTCAGAATGGGAGGAGCGTCGAAGGTAACCTTTTGCAGTTTATATTAGTAATCTTTCCATTATCTGAACTCTTTTGCCTTTTCAGAATTGCGCGGATTGGCTGCTTCTATCGTTGACCTGTCTCCTCAGCAGTCCTTTCAGCCTTTGTTGGAGATAGCTGCCCTGCAAGCAATACCTCCTCAGCGCATCGTCCTCTCGTCTGGGCAAGGTCAGTGTTGTTTACCATCTTTTCACAGCATTGCTATTATTTTGCCAAATGACATTGATGTCCTTTACAGTCATGGAGGCCGATGATGAGGTTGAGGTTCTTAAAGGGCCGGGGGAGTCTTCAGCTCCTTCTTGTATGACTGTGGGTAAGTAAAGTCCCAACATTGTTCCTCTTGCTCTTGATTTACAAGTTTCACTGACTGTTTACAAATATGAACAGCCCTTCCAGTTCTCACCGCGCTGGAGTCGCGCATCACTATACCACCTGGCCCCTATGCTTTGCGAGCCTCGGAACGCTTGGCCAGGTTAAGCCTCGCCTTTCTGTCATCTTTGATCGAGGAGCTTCGTGCTGGCAGCGTAATTAAGGCCGAAGCATTTGCTGCCGAAGCTAACGGCTCTCTTCATTTTCTTGCCACCTATCATAGCGAAGCGGTGGTGCAAGTCTGGGTTGAGTTCTGCCAGCAGGTGGAGGCTTGCTTGCATGTGCTTGAGTGTACCCGCCTTTCTTCAGAGGCTGTGGCTGCAAAGGCAAGCTTGCAGGGATTGATTGAGCGATGCACGGTGAACATGGTGTCGTGCGAGAAGAGGCTCGGCCGCAAATTCTCGGAGAGGGAGCTGGCTTCTAAGGCGCTGAACGAGCTCCAAGCCAACCTTACAGTCAAAGCCAACAAGGCATATGAACTCTGGCGAGTGCTTCAAGAGGCCATCAAGGAGGTGGTGGCCATCGAAAAAACCGCAGTGTTCACTCGTGAAAGGGTTGAGGCTCACAAGGCTACTGAGAAAGAGCTTGAAGGCCGGCTCGCCTCATATCAGGCCTAGCAAGCTCAGGCGGAGGCTCGTCTTTTGGCGATACTGAATCACGAAGGCGAGGCCCAGCGAAAGAGGGATGAGCTGACTAATCTGCTAAATCGTCCGCCGACCTAAAGACTTGTATGTACTTTTTTTTTCTTATTTTTCCTTTGTACATACTCCTGAATAAAAGTACATTATTTTTTTGGTTCTTCCACGAATTGTACTCTGTATTCATTTTGATTTGTGAATAAAAGGCGTATTTTTCTTCACAATGGTGTCTCCCTTTTTATTGAATGTATTTCTGTGGATAGTCTATCTCGGTTTCTTTGCAGGACAATGATGGCTTAGGATTCAGGGTTAAGATCTGCCTCCTAAGACTTTTCAACTTTATGAGCTGTGAGGGTCTCATAAAGAATTTTCTCCCTACCGGTCGAGAGGATCCCGTAGGTGTAATTTCTCCTTAAGAATCGTGAGGATTTCTAAGTGTGTTTTCTCTTGAAAGCCGTAAGGATCTCACAAGAGAATTTGCTCCCTTACAAGTCGTGAGGACCCGTAAGTGATGGATGAAGTTTCCCTTATCCACATTTCACGGAGTCAGGGGTTGCTCTGGATGCTTCCCACGGGTTCACTGTCGTGTTCTGCGAGGACCAGGCTCCGCTCTGGACGTTTACTAGGATACCGTAGTTTAAAGACATCGCGGTCGAGGTTAAGGACATCATAGTCCGTGGATTTAAGGAATCCACAGTCCGTTGTTAGTTTTAAGACATCACGGTCGAGGTTAAGGACATCATAGTTCATGAGTTTAAGGACCTCATAGTCCAATGTTAGTTTTAAGACATCACGGTCGAGGTTAAGGACATCATAGTCCATGAGTTTAAGGACCTCACAGTCCAATGTTAGTTTTAAGACATCACGGTCGAGTTTAAGGACATCATAGTCCATGAGTTTAAGGACCTCACAGTCCAATGTTAGTTTTAAGACATCACGGTCGAGGTTAAGGACATCATAGTCTGTGAATTTAAGGACCTCACAGTCCAATTTTTGCTCTGGATGCTTCCCACAGGTTCACTGCCATGTTCGGCGAGGACCAGGCTCCGCTCTGGATGCTTCACACGGGGTCACTGCCGTGCTCTGCGAGGACCAGAATCCGCTCTGGACGTTTTCCACGGGGTCAGAAGTGACATAATCCGTGTTCCACGTAGCCAGGAATTTGCTTTGGATGCTTCCCACGGGTTCACTGCCGTGTTCGGCGAGGACCAGGCTCCGCTCTGGATGCTTCACACGGGGTCATTGTCGTGCTCTGTAAGGACTAGGATCCGCTCTGGACGTTTTCCACGGGGTCAGAAGTGACATGATCCGCGTTCTACGTAACCAGGAATTTGCTCTGGATGCTTCCCATGGGTTCACTGCCGTGTTCGGCGAGGACCAGGCTCTGCTCTGGATGCTTCACACGGGGTCATTGCCGTACTCTTCGAGGACCAGGATCCGCTCTGGACGTTTTCCACGGGGTCAGAAGTGACATGATCCGTGTTCCACGTAGCCAGGAATTTGCTCTGGATGCTTCCCATGGGTTTACTGTCGTGTTCGGCAAGGACCAGGCTCCGCTCTGGATGCTTCACACGGGGTCATTGCCGTGCTCTGCGAGGAACAGGATCCGCTCTGGACGTTTTCCACGGGGTCAGAAGTGACATGATCCGCATTCCACGGGAATTTGCTCTGGATGCTTCCCATGGGTTCACTGCCGTGTTCGGCGAGGACCAGGCTCCGCTCTGGATGCTTCACACGGGGTCATTGCCGTGCTCTGCGAGGACCAGGATCCGCTCTGGACGTTTTCCACGGGGTCAGGAGTGACATGATCCGTGTTCCACGTGTAAGTCCACGGTAGCGCCTCTGCCGTCTAACAGACGCCAAATGCGGAACAAAAACTTTTTACAACTGGCGCTATCGCGTACCGTAACCCGGATCTGCCATTAAAGCTAAACTAACAAATTACAAAGTGGGTAGAAACGTTATACCGAATGATCCAAGTCCTTCGGTCTTCAACCATCATCCCACGCTTTGTTGCTGCTGCTCCGATCTTCTCGATCTCCAGTCTTGTCGTCCAGGTGGCACCACGTCGACGGATCTTTAAACGGGCTCCCGCCTCTAAACCGAGGCAACTCGATCGTCAAGTTTGCTAAAAGAGACGACCAAGATAAAGTAGAGAATGAGTAGAACACTTTGTCTCGTTACGTCCAATGCTATGGACGAACGGTTAATGAAGTTGCCTTTTGGATCGGGTGAAAAGAGAAACCGATCACATCTAATTTCTATGCACCAAATCTTATATCTTTTCAAAACAACAACCATAAGCATTCATCAAGGGGTGGCCGGCCATTTAAGGAGAGGGAGGAGGTGAGTGTAGGAGAGGGAGGGTGACTCTAACAATGAAGCTTATCATAACTCACTAATGACACCTAGTGTGAACACAATAATGAAAGTGATGATTCATAACCATAGTCATCAACTCATTTAATGCACCATTAATGACCAAATGACTCACTAGCCTTGTCACCCTCTCTAGAACCTTCTAGAACACTGACTCACCTCATCAAGAAAAGATAAATCTGTATTTAACCGAATGTCAAAATACGGCTGATAGAAAACTGGAAACTGGCAACTTCCAAAAGTGATCCTGAAACGAATTTCAGGATAACCCCGTGTCAGTATAAACATACCCGCATTTGTATTACGACCGAATACAAATGCAAGTGAGACAAAGATATTATATCTACACAGTATAATACTGTGTTCCGGCTTAAACCAAAGCCTACCAGTATTATCTGCCCGAAAAACGACACGTGCGAAAACGCACGTGCTTTTTCCGAACCTTGCCATAAACCCATACGGTCTCTACAACGTTTCGCCCGAACTTGGGAAAGTGTCTGTGGGGGACTCTAATGACTCATCAACACACTGGCACTGGGTATAACCACTAGCACGTCAGAGGTACAAGCTGCACGTAACGTTTTGCCTATGTATTGATTGGAAGGGAAGCTGACGAGCGAACCCATCCATAAACCCTACTGAGCCTGACAGTGACAATGTATATACAGTCCGGTCCATTCTTCTAAAAAGTATCGCATATCGAGTCTAGGGGGTAGATAAAGTCAGACCCCTAATAACGCGATAAATCGTGTCGGCATGAAGCCCATCACCACCTGAGAAACTACTGATCCAAATCAGTTATTCTCCACTACCTCAGCCGAGGATTCCTAGTGATGGCCACCCGTGCACTGCGCGACATCAACTCCCAATACTGGGAGAGACGAATCCCCGACGATCCGCTCACATGCCTCCAATGTGGCTCGGGACTGTACCCAACTAAAACCTGTTTGCACAACTCCTTTGAGCGTGGTAGGGCAGTAATCTAAGCACAGTGGGAACTCACACGAGACAAATGACGATCTCAGGTCGATGAACTATCATGTACACATGTCACCAGGGAATTGCTATCTGACGATATGTATAATACCAACTAGCAGATTCCCGGCTAGTCCTGTCCGGTGTACTCATAACCCAGTGAGCACCTATATACATCTTAGGTGATCAAACTGACACCAGTGGCTTGTGAGACCGGCCACCGCCCCTCGTCGGGGTCTTGACTGTATACACTAGTCTACTCTGGAGTATCGATGCCCTGTCTCGAAACTCCCACGACTAGGGACACATTAAGGATGTGCTTACAGACCCTAGCTCCCACGTATATGATCACCATCATACTGCTGGTAGTCAAGCAAGAATCCTATGGGCTCTATCATCATGCAATAGTGAACTAAAGCATATATACGATGATAAATACAAACCTTATAGCATACTATCATCTTGAGTAAGACTGTCATATCGGTATATGTCATGCCTCAATCATTGCAATCACGTACCTGCGATCCAATAATTGATTTTGAGCGCACTATCTCCAACAATCTCCCACTTGCACTCAAGGCTAATTATTGCGATGTCGCATACTCACAGCCTGTGTGATACCGAACATCCAACTCCTCTACTAATCAGTTTCACAAAGCTAGTTTGTAAAACTCTTGTGTTCGAGAAATAGCCTCAGTGAGTGGATCCGCCCTGATGTTTCTTTCTATATCCCTCTAAATCTCAAGTTCGCGGAGAAAGCCATCTCCCGAATCGAGTAATACCTGTCTCAGAATATGTCTGGATATCTGATGGGACCTAATTCATAAATGAACTTCAAATCCAAACTTCGTAGACTGTATCGATAACTGAACCTAATCAGTATTCAGCACCATGCCTCCCACAGTATCCTCTTGGACCACCTGTCCATAATATTGTCCCTCGTCAGAGGGAAAACTATAACTCTGACAATCCCTCTGTCATCCATGTCACCTCTAAAGCCTGGAATGATAACCGTCTCTCGAAGGAGGCTGCCATCATCAAATCCGTAGAACATGCACTTATGTTCTAAAACTGCTTCCTTATATTTCTTCAGGATTGGATTAATATAAACTTATTGCATCAAGTGCAAAAACAACATCTGGTGTGGTACTTGACATCTCATGATTGACTCAATTGCCTAAGTAAGTGATCTGCCAATCATGCACATCCCTCTCTCCTTTAGTCTGTAAGACACCTTTAGAGATGGTGACTCCATCATCTGCAGGTACACCACCTTGCCAGGAGTCATCTATTCTAAAATACTATTGGAATACTGTCAAAGTACCCACATTTGGGAAACTACCCAAATCTAGATCTAAAACCATAGATCTAGAAACCAGAATGTCAAATATTATATCCATATCCTGTCTGGAGAAACAACTGTGTGACGACCACAGTACAACCGATCGTAGTATAGGAATTTTACTTCCTACTCTGTGTATGTCTTCCAAATACTAGGACATCACACCCTACTACCTTCTTAACAGATCCATCCCCTATTCTGATGAAGTCAAAGCCATGACTGTCACATCAAAAATAGATGATCTTATCTCCGCTATATCTGCTCAAGCCTATAAATAGACATACGCTACTTGCCCACTATGCTTCTGCTGCTCCCACTGACTACGACAACCCTCTGGCAGAATAATATCTACGTACACTTCTAAAGCTAGTTTAGAACGATGTTATACTTGTCCTCTTGCCGGGTCTCATAGTCTGTAACAACAGTAGTGTCAAGTCTGGGTAAACAAGAACCTCCCTGTCACCGTCCTTGAGGCTACCTGAGTACCTCTTGGGTGTCTGAGGTTACCCACCATATCTGCGGAGTGGCTATTGGAATGTCAAACATGATTGAATATATAGATCCTATTAAATTTTCCGTAATCGTTTGCGGTTCTGGAATCACTTCCAGTTCTACCATACTCCCACTGCTGTTTTCTGAAAAAGTCCATTTTAATAAAACTGTGGCGAGTCAAGAATAATATCACTATTGATCTTCCAGATGGTTGAAATGTCAACCTTCGTCAAAGCCAGGGTCAACCCACAAACTGCCATTACAGAAACGTGCCTCGATTTATCCAGTGTCTGGTTTTAAGCATAAGCTGGACAATTCCCCGTATCTTAACATCGTTAAGATATGAACTATTCTATATCCAATATAGAAATAGAGGCATTAATTTAATTAGAACCAGATTCAATAACATGCAGCTGTCTCCAGTGCATATCAACTTAATGGAAAGAGGCCAATCAGCATTACTCAACTTAGGAATCCATCCAATTATGAGTAATCTGAAAGAGAAACAAGTTTCTCAAAACCATTACTATCATCTGAATACTAATCACAAGAATCTACATCTTCGATCTCTTTGAAGAATCCTGATACTTGTGATACTTGGTTCTCTACTTTATTCTTATACCCATAACTTCTCAAAACTTAGACATTTATTTCTACGAAACACTTGTCTAAAAACTAGAGAAGTCATAAGTAAACAGAACATAGTATGAGGACCTACCCTTTGTCCCGACGGACACTGGACAACATACAATACTCGGTATAAGTCCCCTGAGTTTGAATAACTCAAAACCTGTGTATTGTATGTTGAAAACTGTACCCAGGTGATTTCCTCAAATATCACCAATTACAACGAATTCCGAAATAATGAGGATGATCACCTAATTCCCAATAACTTACTCCCACTCATCATCTGTAAAAACCATAAAGATATGAGAATGTAACCTGGTAAATACATACCCTGGTGTAAGTATCTAATCGGGAAAACAGTTTTCTTTTAACAATGCGCAGTGAAACTGAAACATTAAAATGTCTCGTAGGGGTATCCTGGTATTCTTAGTAATGCCTCTTCCATAATCCTATTCATGACTGTAACCGTATATTTCTTTGCCATCTCTCCAAATCCCTTTATTTGTCTTTAGTCGTTACCTTTTGTACACCATCGTTAGGCTAAATGGTTTTCTTCCTTCCCTACCGTTCGGCACCAGCCTATGGTTTGGAGGAAGACTATTCAGTAAGCATAATAGGTGTACCCTCCTAATCCTAGGAGTACTCGCAACTTGAGAGAAGGTGATGATAAAAGACAACTGAATAATACCTTATTCTATTTAAAGGTGAAATAGGAGTGGCGATGAAGTACGTGGTTTGGTCGTGAATGATAACAGTCGCAATTTACTTTGCCCTCTCTCTAATCCCTTTATCTTGTCTTTATTTATTACCTTCTGTACACCCTACTTAGGCTAATTGGTTTTCTTCATTCCCTACCTTTCGGCACCAGCCTATGGTTTGGAATAAGACTATCCAATAAGCGTAATAGATGTACTCTCCTAAACTAAGGAGCCCTCGCAACCTGAGAGAAGGTGATAATAAGAGACAACTGAATAAACCAATTCTATTTCTCCTGAACCTGGATCCATCATCGAAGAAATCCCTTTGAGTTCGTATATAACCATACGATAGATCTATCCAATGGAAGTGGATGTCCGTAGTAATACGGGGTGTTCTGAGAAATACAAAGGGTAAAAGAAGGAGCGGCAATGACTTATGCAACTCAAACAATCCAAAAGCCATTATTGTAAGAAGGTTCGGTCAACTTGGTCACTGAGTCATAGTCAAGGGTCGGTTAAAGGTCGCTGCCAAAGAGAGAGAGAAAAGAAACATTCTGCGTGCACTCTAACCTAGATCAGAATGGTTATCACTTTATCTAATCAGGAAACCTCCCACTGTAATCTCAAATTCTCCTCCAAACCTGAAAGAAGAATTATTCGGGATCACCCGAAGAGTAAACTAAGTCATCAGTGAGAATCGGGATCCAACTATCATCGCATGATAACTTGATGGAAGCCACTCAAGTTATCACACTCCAGAAGGTATGCGCATATCTGGCAAGTTTGCTTTATGTTTGAAACTCCCGATGTAATTTTTGCCCCATGCTCTTATGGCCTTGGCGTTAGGTCAAAATATCATAAGTCACATTCCAACTTCTATCCGTCACTATCCAGGTCAATTTGAACCCACCCGCACATGCCCTTGGCGTTAGGTAAAAATGGCAGAACGACTGTCCCAAACCAACTCATCTATTTATGCAACAAATGAATACCCAGCAGCTACCAAACACTATGCCTTGGCGTTATGTCAAAATACAAAGCTTGAATACTACTGACCATCCATAAGAAATGACGGAGGGCTACGGCTAGTTTTTGGCGAAAAACCTTTAACGTAATGAACTTGATATCGCTGAAGGAACCTGATAGCCTTTTATAAAATATAGTGACAAAAACGTTTTGCTAAAGAGTGTTAGTTATATGTATGCCCTAGAGGCCATTACTGTACATTGGATGTATATTGTAGTGGATGCTGGGACATATATAGGGAGGACTTTCTTGCTCGACATGATAGTATGCTATCTGGTTACTCTTTACCTTAACGTGTACACTGATTTTCTCTCTGTTACATGTTGGTAAAGCCCTTAGGATGTGTACTTGACTACCTGGACTATGATGCGGATCATACTAGTGGGGACATGGTAGTCCATAAGTACATCCTTCAAGGTCCCTAGTCGTGGGTGTATCGAGACGGGGCATCGATATACCAGAGTAGACTAGCGTATACCTTCTCGACCCATACAGATGGGCGATGGATGATCCCATATCCATTGGTGTTTGACATCAGAGATGATATACGGATGTTCAGTAGAGACTGGGTACACTGGACGGACTCGCCGAGAACTCCCAGATGGTATTATACCTTACGTCAGATGGCAGTTCTCAGGTGACACTGGTACAGGTTAGTCTGTTGACCCGAAATCGTCATAGAGTCTTATGTGGTTCCCACTGTGCTTTGATTTCCATCTTACCACGTCCAAGAGGGCGTGCAAAACGGTGGTTTTTGGGTACAATCCCGAATCACATGGAGGCAATGAGCGATAGGAGGGGATTCGTCTCTCCCGGTATAGGGGGTTGATGTTGCGCTGTGTTCGATTGGCTATAACTGGAAATCCCTGGCCAGGGTTGCTGAGATTTACTGGTAAGTGTTACCAGTAGTTTCTCAAATTGTTATAGACCTCATATCGACATGACTTATCGAGCTATGGGGTCTGACGTTTACCACCCCTAGGCGAGATATGCGACATATCAGACGACGAGACCGGACTGTACGGTAAGTGTTACTGGTTGGATTCACAGGAGTGTGAGCGGGCTTGCTCGTTGATCTTCTGATCGCTCAATACCCGGGTGGCCGTTACATTAAGCAGACCGCTTACGGCTTGTGGGTGTTTGATATGATCATCACCTGCTGCCGGCGTATTGACGAGTCTTTAGAGTCCTACACAGAGGTTTCCTGGCTCAAGCGAAACGAAATAGGAGCGCATATGAGATATGTGCGGGACCCAGAATAATGCGTGTATGTGATACCGTATTCCATTCTTGCGATGAATGTATCGATATGGTTGTATGCGATATAACCTGGTTATCGAATCAAGGATTGATTCGATAAGCCGATACATTGGATATTAGTCGGTCACATGCGATATGACCGGATCGTTAAATCAAGTGTTGATTTAATGATTTAATGAATAATTATATATTTGATATATTACTTTGCAATAACTAGTATTGGTTCACTTTAAATGGATTTTCTCACTTGAAGTTCACAAGTTGTATATGTGATATACTTTTGTGCACTTGTTTGTATCATGTTTGATGATACATGTTTACTTGAGTTTGTGTAAAGATTAAACCATGGTTATTTAAATGGTTAGGGTTTTGATTTTAATATCTATTTATTTATTTATTTATTTAATATGGAAATGATAAAGAGAAAAATGGTGGCTTTCTTTGTTTGTTCATGAAGCTTCATGAAGCTTTGACCAAAGTGACCATTTTGTCTCATGCTTAACCCTAACCATTCCACTTAACCCTAGTTCATTCTCTACACTTGACCATGGTTGGATTATGATAAGTATTCTATTTATTTTCTATTTTAAATATACTTATCATAACATTTTCTTCTTCTTCTTCTTCTTCTTCTTCATCTTCAACATGAAGAAGCTTGCTACCAACAATGGCAACTCTTGAAAATGAGTGAGAAATCCAATTCTAAAGTGAACCCACTTCCTATTTCTTCATCCTCTACCTCTTGCCAAGTAGTAGAGTGTGTTTTCTTCACAAGTTTCATGACTTGGTGAAGTGGGAGCTTGATCTTGTGATGTCTCGACGTAGATCATCTTCGGCACGAAGCCGACGACCTTGCCCGCCCATTTCTCCGATGAAGCCGACGCTAGAGCCCGGGATTCCATTTGGACAGTGAGGAGACTTCATTGCGGAGCTATGGAGGTGGAGGACCGGATCTACAAAGGTTGTATTTCCGTTCTTTTAGTTAATTTGTTAACTATTCGCATTTGTTTCGCCTAAATATCTAGTTAACGATCCGTATTAGGGTTTCTCGGCACCCGTAAAATTTGAAATTGGCATGGTTGATGCCTTGTGAGACCTTATTAGTGTGCCCAGGAACCCTACAGTGGTATCAGAGCCTAGCTAGAGCCTTAGGCGATGCGTAGACGGAGTTAGAAGTCCAATCGAACCGAAACCCTAACCCAAAATTTGCTCTCTGTACATTTTCTGAAATCGTGGATTTTTGAGAATTAAAAATATGCAGAAAATTCAGCAGGAGATTTTAAGAATTACTGTGAAATTCGAGCGACCAATTCCTCTAAACTGCGGCGGAACCGCGGCAATAGCATGGCTATTGCGGCGGTTCCGCGGCCAAGAAGTCAAATCATGTTTTACTTTTTGCACAGTAATTCTTAGTCTGAAGTGCTGGTTTTCCTGGGAATTTTTAATATTTTTTTTCAAGAGTTGAATTTTCTGGGTTGTATTGGGGACTCCGTGTATCGATCGGATTGTCAAACTTTGTCTATGTGTTTTTCCGGATAATTATTGAATATGTTAAAAAGTTCGACCGGATGAAAATACCCAACTTTTCCCCTGCCGGGAAATTTCCAATTGTTGGATTTTTCCGTAGTTTAACGACGTTCTAAGTAATGCAAGTAACACGATGGTCCCTCTAGAAGACAACAAACCTTAACTCGATTATGTGACCGTCTTGAACTGCCCTTTGAACCTTCGGGTTTGGGGCAGTACGGCGTGCCACATGTGAGGCGTTGGCTTGACCCTTCTACGGCTGGACCGTTGGTACTGAGGCACGAACTGAATGCTGTTAGACTTATTTCATGTGTTGAGCTATATCGGGAAAACTTGGGTGTTCGACTATTCGATCGAAAAGTTTAACATTTTCTATTTATTCGGAATGTGATACAATACTTGGAATTCACAAATAGTTATGAGATAACTGAATGAATGTTATAAATCTAGCAGTTTAGTCTCACTTGATCGGTTGCCACGGAATTTTGATGTGATCAAAAGTCCGTCGCAATTACGTAGCGTAAGTGGATACTCGCCGGGTAAACTTAATAGACAGCCTCGCCCCATAGCCCCGACCAAGTGACTGTAGGAGAACCCCGTCGCCGAAAGCATCCGTTCGGGTGCTCGCGGCAGCGGTGTTCCGCCTTGGTGCACTTCGTCGACGGCGTCGGGGGTGCGGTCGTCTATTGAAGTTTGCGACGAGCATTCGATCAGGATGTCGGGAATCTTGTTGTATTGCCCGACTAAATATTGAAAAGTGTTTTCGATAATGAGACTAAAATGCGGGGTTTATAATTGTTAGGCATACCATGTCTAAGGAATTCATTTGGTCAGGCATGCGATGTCTGAGGTGGTTGCGGATTCCAACTGTTGTAGTTTTACACTTTCTTTTCTGTGACCGTAAGTGTAATATGTGATATCGTCGGTTTCGTTGCTATATGTCAACGACAATTGGGATACGCATGTTTACTTACGTTGATGACATGTGATGTTATGTGTTGCTGGATATGTTATATTGGATCGTCGTGTTTGAATAGCCGGGGGTTTTTATGTGAGATGAGTGTTTTTCATTTTCATTCATGTAAAAACTTGTATGTAATATTCTTTTATTGGGGCACTTCCAGGTTGCGGAAGTTGTCACCGTTATTGTATATTATTTACTTTTCCGCACTAGGATAGACCCAAGGAGGGGAGCACAAGTAACCGGGTTCTGGAGTCCAGTGGGAGACCAACTCGAGGAGTCGAGTCCGGGTCTCCTAACTCCAGAATTGGTAGGGTTGCTTGCCGCTCTCGTAGGGGTCTAGGGGTGTGGGTTTGGCTATTCATCACGACCGTAGAATCCGTGTTTTATACTGGCTCGTATTGAAAACACGGACGTCCTAGTATATCCAATATTTCATATGTTTCTTCTGCTGCGATATCTGTGATGTGATCATGTGATGTTCTGTGATAGATACAGTATATAGTATATATGATATATTATATAGGCGTTACTTATGTTTTACACCCGCGCTAGCACTGCCCCACTCTTTCGTTAGTTACCTAACCTAACGGTGCACGAGGGGACATCGAGGCGAATGCGGATGGCATAAGTGTACGTCGTATTTATATGTGATGTTTAGGTACTTAAATGATGGGACTTCATTAATATGATTAATGAAATAAAAGAAACCTAAGATGTTGTAGAATCGAATTTCTAAATAAAATAGGTAGCTACAGTTCTTGCTTTGCACAGCGGTATATATGATATATCCTGCACCTTATTCGATGAGGAAAGGACCGAGATCCCTTCACCGGGAGTGACTCCTTTAGCAATAACTGGCAGATGCTACACACTCGGTTTGTCTTTTGATTGCTTTTAAGTGTTTTTGCTTTGCACAGTGATATATATGATATATCCTGTACCTCATTCGACGAGGAAAGGACCGACGATCCCTTCACCGGGAGTGACTCCTTTAGCAAAACTAGAAAAGCCTCAAAAACACTCCATTTTAAAATCATTTGATTCTACAACGATATCAAGTTCATTACGCAATAGGTTTTCAGAAAAACCTGTCGTAGCCCTCCGTCATTTCAGATAAGTACTAGTTAGTATTCGTGCTGCGGTAGTTTGGCCTCCGTCAAGGCGTAGTGTACGGTAGCTAACTAGTGCTTATCTGCTAGCATATGATGCGATTGGATTAGGGTATTCGTACGGCGTTGTTTGGCCTCCGTCAAGGGTCGTGCGGGTGGGTTTAATTCAATCAGGAAATGACGGGTTGAACTTGACTAGCGGACTATGGGTAGTTTGGCCTCCGTCAAGGTCATAGGACGCTAGGGGCAAAATATTATCGGGAATTTCAAGTGTTGAAATTTGCAATGAGATTGCATACCTTCTATGAGATAGTTAGATCCCGATACCCACTGCGAGTAAGAGTTACTCCTGGGAGAGTTTTACACATTACAATTAGCCGATCAAGTAGGTGTCTAGAAAGGTATTAAAGAGGTTACGCCTCTGGGAAAACGAGGTTTACATTAATTAGGTTCGTGCGAAAGCACGGGGGACCTCCCTCAAAGTACCTACACTGGCCTGGCTGAAAGATTGGCGAACTTGTAGTGTGTAATTAATCCCGGCTAGTCTTTCCTTTTAGGGTTTGAAGGAAGATTTGATAAAAAGCAGTGGGAGCCATCCTGATTAGATAAAATAATAACCAATCTATTCTTGCAAGAGCGCACGCTGAGTGTTTTCTTCTCTCTCTCCAGGTAGCGACCATATCACGCCTTAATCAAGATAATAATATGGATTATTGACCGAACCCGCTTGTTATACTGAGATGGGGAACGTTGGTCCCGCTCCAACTTATAATTGTTATAAGACAGAGCAGGTTTTTGGGAATATCAGATTTCCCGTGCCGCCCAAACGAAGAGAGTGCATGCTGATGCATCATCTTCGGGTGTGTTCATTACAAAGAACTGTTTCTCAGTATCCTCCACATCCTAGGTATATGATACCGGATCAGGATCCCAGATATGTAATCTGTTACATAGGGCTACAAAAATGTAGAAAAACTGAGAACGGGTGATAAGTTTCATAAGACAGAAAACGGGGCAAGAGTTGCAGCCAAGTCTGTTGGTCACTGTCACCCTGTATTACAAAAGACATTGATTCTGAACGAATGTTATTAGATACCGAACCTGATATACAAAATCATATCAGTCTCTTTATTAGTAAAGAAATGATAAAATTTTGTATTGTTGGATAATGTTTTGAATATTTCCTATATCAAAAGTTGATCGCTTCAGGCACGTTATCTAAAAGCATTGATGTTCTAAATCAAACTACAGTTCTTAGTATACTGAACACACACAAGAGGAAGAGTTCAGAAATGAACGGATCCTTCTTGAGGTATTGTAGACTAGGTCATATCAATGCGACCTGACGGGCTGAAGTTACATATAGATGCATATTTAAATTAGTTTAAATTTATATCTTGTGAAAACTTGCCGGTCATGCCACAAAGATAAGATGACCACAGCTCTGTTTAATGGAAACAGAGAAAGAGTTAGTGAACTCTTGGGATGATACATGTTGATGTATGTAAGGTCCCCTGTCTACACATGCCAAGACTGGTTCTTTATACTTCATTATATTCTTTGATAATCTCTCAAGATTCAGTCATATGTTCCTGTTGAAACATGAGTCCGAACCTTTTGAGATATTCACAGAATATAAGCGAGAAGTAGAGAACCAAAATACGGGTATAAGTATTATGTCCTTTGATGAGATCAAGGAGGAGAATACTTAAGCACGGAATTCCTGGACTTTTCTAAAGGAGAATGAGATTCTCTCTCAGGATTACTCCTCCGAATACACCATTGCATGATGGCATATCGGGGCGGAGCAGATACACCCTATATGATAAGGTGCACTCTATGATGAGTACTACTTAGTTACCTATTTCCTTCTTGGGAGTAATGCGCTTGAGAAGCGGCATACCTATTGAATAGGGTTCCAATCAAATCAGTTGCCTACCATTTCATATGCGATATGGAAAGGGAATAGCCCATGTCTTAAAACAATTAAGATTTGGGTTTGTCCGGCCTATGTCTAAAAGCAAAATCCGGACAAGCTCGAGGCAAGGTCTGTTATGTAGAACTGGAAATGTTCCAGCTATACAAACTACAGCAGATGATTCGGTAGAACCAAAGGATTCAGTAGATTCCAACGAACCTCAGCCTCTCTGCCGATCTAGTAGGGTTCCTCACCCACGTGAGAGATACTTCAGTTTCTCTATGACAGTGGGAGTGAAGATTACATCATGAGATGATGACCCAACTAGTTTCGAGCTGGCCATTAGGAATGAGACTCTGTAAGAATGGCTGGATGTTTAACCATCTGAGATGGAATCCTTATACACCAACAAAGTATGGACTTTGGTTGCAATATCTGAAGAGTTAAATCCCCATCAGGAGCAAGTATATCTTGAGAAGATTACTTGGTGTAGATGGAAAAGTTGAGACTTTCAAAGCTAGACTTGTTAAAGGTTTTCGTCATCGACCAGGCGTGGATAATGATGAAACCTTTTCCAGTGGCTATGCTTAAGTCCATCCGGATCCTACTTGCCACGGCTACATACCATGACTACGATATCTGGTAGTTGGGTGTCATGACAGCTTTTCTAAATGATGTTTTAGAAGAGAGCGTCTATAAGTACACAGCCAGAGGGCCTCATAGACAGTGGGAGCAGCGGAAATGTGTGCAAGATGCTTTATAGGATAAAGCAGGCATCGTGGAGTTGGAACATCTGTTTTGATGAAGTAGTCAAAGAGTTTGACATCATCAAAATGGTAGATGAACCTTGTATATACAAAAAGGTAGTAGGGAGTATGGTGGTGATCCTCGTAGAGTACGTGGATGACATACTCTTGATAGGGAAAGAGTTTCCTATGCTACGCTCGATCAATCTCCACTTATCACAATGATTCTCCACATAGGATCAAAGTGATACCTACTAAATCCTGGGTTTTGGATCTATGAGATATATCTAAATGGATGTTAGAATACTCACTAGCTGTAGTGAGATGGTATCAATTGAGCCTGGGAAGAATCACTGGAAGTGTTCCAGGGTGATAAAGACGACTGAACGTCCGTCACATGCATTGTCTTTACCCTCAGTAAAGGGACGGTATGTTGGAAGAGTTCCAAACTAGATACCGTGACATACTAGACGATAAAGGCAGGATACATCGCTACTTACGATGCTACCAAAGAGGCTGTTTGGGTGTATATTGGTTCATGAGATGAACTACGTTCCTCCCATTGTGTGACAATGGAGTTGTGGCTTATGCCAAGGAACGACCGTCCCATCAGTGATCAAGACATATTCTAAGGTAGTATCACCTGATCATGGAGATGGTTGATCTCCAAGGAGATCGAGGTTAGGAGAGTAGACTCAGAGGACAACACGGCGGATCCACTCACAAAGGCCTTTTCCCAGAGAGAGACTTTTATGGGATGGTTGAGTATGAGATACCACAACCACTGCTATCAGATGGCCCTAGTGCAAGTGGGAGATTGTTAGTTATATGTATGCCCTAGAGGCCATTACTGTACATTGGATGTATATTGTAGTGGATGCTGGGACATATATAGGGAGGACTTTCTTGCTCGACATGATAATATGCTATCTGGTTCTCTTTACCTTAACGTGTACACTGATTGTCTCTCTGTTACATGTTGGTAAAGCCCTTAGGATGTGTACTTGACTACCTGGACTATGATGTGGATCATACTAGTGGGGACATGGTAGTCCATAAGTACATCCTTCAAGGTCCCTAGTCGTGGGTGTATCGAGACGGGGCATCGATATACCAGAGTAGACTAGCGTATACCTTCTCGACCCATACAGATGGGCGATGGATGATCCCATATCCATTGGTGTTTGACATCAGAGATGATATACGGGTGCTCAGTAGAGACTGGGTATACTGGACGGACTCGCCGAGAACTCCCAGATGGTATTATACCTTACGTCAGATGGCAGTTCTCAGGTGACACTGGTACAGGTTAGTCTGTTGACCCAAGATCGTCATAGAGTCTTGTGTGGTTCCTACTGTGCTTTGATTTCCATCTTACCACGTCCAAGAGGGCGTGCAAAACGGTGGTTTTTGGGTACAGTCCCGAATCACATGGAGGCAATGAGCGATAGGAGGGGATTCGTCTCTCCCGGTATAGGGGGTTGATGTTGCGCTATGTTCGATTGGCTATAACTGGAAATCCCTGGCCAGGGTTGCTGAGATTTACTGGTAAGTGTTACCAGTAGTTTCTCGAATTGTTATAGACCTCATATCGACACGACTTATCGAGCTATTGGGGTCTGACGTTTACCACCCCTAGGCGAGATATGCGACATATCAGACGACGAGACCGGACTGTACGGTAAGTGTTACTGGTTGGATTCACAGGAGTGTGAGCGGGCTTGCTCTTCGATCTTCTGATCACTCAATACCCGGGTGGCCGTTACGTTTAGCAGACCGCTTGCGGCTTGTGGGTGTTTGATATGATCATCACCTGCTGCCGGCGTATTGACGAGTCTTTAGAGTCCTACACAGAGGTTTCCTGGCTCAAGCGAAACGAAATAGGAGCGCATATAACATATGTGCGGGACCGAGAATAATGCGTGTATGTGATACTGTATTCCATTCTCGCGATGAATGTATCGATATGGTTGTATGCGATATAACCTGGTTATCGAATCAAGGATTGATTCGATAAGCCGATACATTGGATATTAGTCGGTCGCATGCGATATGACCGGATCGTTAAATCAAGTGTTGATTTAATGATTTAATGCATAATTATATATTTGATATATTACTTTGCAATAACTAGTATTGGTTCACTTTAAATGGATTTTCTCATTTGAAGTTCACAAGTTGTATATGTGATATACTTTTGTACACTTGTTTGTATCATGTTTGATGATACATGTTTACTTGAGTTTGTGTAAAGATTAAACCATGGTTATATAAATGGTTAGGGTTTTGATTTTCATATCTATCTATTTATTTATTTATTTAATATGGAAATGATAAAGAGAAAAATGGTGGCTTTCTTTGTTTGTTCATGAAGCTTCATGAAGCTTTGACCAAAGTGACCATTTTGTCTCATGCTTAACCCTAACCATTCCACTTAACCCTAGTTCATTCTCTACACTTGACCATGGTTGGATTATGATAAGTATTCTATTTATTTTCTATTTTAAATATACTTATCATAACATTTTCTTCTTCTTCTTCTTCATCTTCAACATGAAGAAGCTTGCTACCAACAATGGCAACTCTTGAAAATGAGTGAGAAATCCAATTCTAAAGTGAACCCACTTCCTATTTCTTCATCCTCTACCTCTTGCCAAGTAGTAGAGTGTGTTTTCTTCACAAGTTTCATGACTTGGTGAAGTGGGAGCTTGATCTTGTGATGCCTCGACGTAGATCATCTTCGGCATGAAGCCGACGACCTTGCCCGCTTATTTCTCCGATGAAACCGACACTAGAGCCCGGGATTCCATTTGGACAGCGAGGAGACTTCATTGCGGAGCTATGGAGGTGGAGGACCGGATCTACAAAGGTTGTATTTCCGTTCTTTTAGTTAATTTGTTAACTATTCGCATTTGTTTCGCCTAAATATCTAGTTAACGATCCGTATTAGGGTTTCTCGGCACCCGTAAAATTTGAAATTGGCATGGTTGATGCCTTGTGAGACCTCATTAGTGTGCCCAGGAACCCTACAAAGAGGTCACTCCCGGTGAAGGGATCTCGACTCTTTCCTCGTGGAATGAGGTGCAGGATATTCCAACTGAATACCACGATGTAAAGCAACTTGTAATCGACTATATTAAAGTTATTACCCTGACGTAAACTTCTGCCCAAGGGGTTTTTCCCGGTGAAGGGATATCAGCCCTTGCCTCGTGGAATGAGGTGCGGGATATTCCAACTGAATATCACTATGCAAAACAAAAGGAAACATCTTTGAAATAACACTTTTTTAAAATTTGTTCCAACAACATCAAATATAGGTTTGTTTTATCTTGCATTGATAAGAATCAACGCGGTCCCATCAATCAATCACACCAGAAAAGAACGAAAATATAATGTACGTATATGCCATCCGCATTCGCCACTGGGTCCCATCATCACCCGTTAGTTACTTAACTAACGACAGAGCGGGGCTGGACTAGCGCAGGTGTAAAACATATACAACATCTAATAGTATATATACCAATATACAATAATCGCTCCAGGCGTGATAATATGCAACATTACAGAAAAGTAATAAGCATCACAGAACAATACAGATAATCTGGGATCCTCGGGTTTCACAGAGCCGCTACTGAAACCCGACGTTCCCCTGGTCGTATGGATAGCCTGTGCAATGAAACCTAGACCCCTACGGGTGCGGCAAGTTACCCGCCAAAACCTGAAGCGAGGTAGTCCCCACAGCATAGTGAATGGAACACCCAGCACTTCACGGAATCCGGTAAATTGAGCACCCCTCCTTGGGTCAACCTGAACCCCCTACGAGTGCGGCGAATAGTCTGCCAATTCTAGAGTGAGGTCCCTTTGCCTCTCAAAGTCATGAGATACGGACCCGTTTCCCTCCAGAATCCGGATATCCATGCACTCCTTCGCGGGATAAACCTAGTACAGAAATAAAAATATGTACAACAGGTACATCGACCTCAACCCGGTCGTACCCCAAAAGAATATTATACAACAGGCAGTAACGGCAGTCCACATGTTGGACGCTCGCCCCGCAATATCAAATGTACAAATAAATCCAAACTGCACTATCATTGCACCCTGCTATCCACCACGACATATCCGCAACAATACAGCACAACACAGAATATCAACGCGAATGTCTCGTTCGCAAACCCGTCTAAAAGAACTATAGCAATCAGACGTGGTTTACCGATCAAATGACATTCCCGGTCTGAGATATAATATAAATACTGCATACTAACAAGTTTAAAATTTCGATCGACTAAATTTCCCGAAGTGGTCCCCACGTACATCTGCTGTACAGTAATAAAATCTGGGCCTAAAAGAAACATTCCAGAAACCACAATTTACTGTAAAGAACTTACTGTAGAAAATTGGTGTTCCAATCCCACAAACTGGCGGCGGATCTGCGGCCAAACCTAGGCTTGGGCCGCGGATCCGCCGCAGTACTGTTGATTTGGCCTACCAAATTTCACCAGTATTCTTCAAAAAGCCTGCTGAATTTTCTGTAGTACTCAAAATAATTTTAGGGCCTGATAAAAAATCGACAGAAAGTTTGGTACAGAAAATTGTAGTTTCGGAAATTCCGTTCGATCGATCTTTTAAACGCGTTAGCACAAGTTAGTATAGCTTAATGGTGAGGCTTTGATACCACTGTAAGTCCACGGTAGCGCCCCGGCCGTCTAACAGACGCCAAATGCGGAACAAAAACTTTTTACAACTGGCGCTATCGCGTACCGTACCCCGGATCTGCCATTAAAGCTAAACTAACAAATTACAAAGTGGGTAGAAATGTTATACCGAATGATCCGAGTCCTTCGGTCTTCAACCATCATCCCACACTTTGTTGCGGCTGCTCCGATCTCCTCGATCTCCAGTCTTGTCGTCCAGGTGGCACCACGTCGACGGATCTTTAAACGGGCTCCCGCCTCTGAACCGAGGCAACTCGATCGTCAAGTTTGCTAAAAGAGATGACCAAGATGAAGTAGAGAATGAGTAGAACACTTTGTCTCATTATGTCCAATGCTATGGACGTGTTGGAGATAGTGCCCTCATAGTCAATTATTGGATCGCAGGTACGTGATTGCAATGATTGAGGAGGACCTATACCGGTATGACAGTCTTACTCGAGATGATAGTATGCTATCTGGTTTGCCTTTATCAGTCGTGTACATGATCAGGTGACTGATTACATGTTACACTTTGATAGAGCCCTTAGGATCTTGCTTTACTACCAACAGTATGATGGCGATCATATACGTGAGAGTTGGGTGGTTTATATGCATATCCTTGATTTTGGTCCCTGGTCGTGGGAGTTTCGAAACAGGGCATCGATACTCCGGAGTAGGCTAGTGTATACAGTCGAGACCCCGACGAGGGGCGGTGGGCGATCTCACAAGCCACTGGTGTCAGTTCGATCACCTAAGATGTATACAGGTGCTCATTGGGTTATGAGTACACCGGACAGGACTCGCCGGGAATCTGCTAGTTGGTACTATACCTATCGTCAGATAGCAGTTCCCTGGTGACATGTGTACAGGTTAGTTCATCGACCTGAGGTCGTCATTTGTCTCGTGTGAGTTCCCACTGTGCTTTGATTTCTACCCTCCCACGGCTCAAAGGAGTCGTGCAAACAGGTAGCTTTTGGGTACAGTCCCGAGCCACATGGAGGCACGTGAGCGGATCGGCAGGGGATTCGTCTCTCCCGGTATTGGGGGCGAGATCGCGCTGTGTCTAGGAGAGCCATTACACAAATCCATGGCCATGGTAGGAGATTTACTGGTAGGTACTCCAGTAGTATCTCAGGGTGTATTGAGGCTACACTCCGACACGACTTATACTGCTATTAGGGGTCTGACGTTACTAACCCCCTAGGCAGATATGCGATACTCATTGACGAACGGACCGGACTGTATATACATTGTCACTGTTAGGCTCAGTAGGGTTTTCCGGATGAGTTCGCTCATCGGCATCCCTTGAGGTCAGTCCATGGGCAGCCGTTACGCATTGCTAGTGCCGCTGACGGTTTGTGGTTAAACCCACTGCCAGGGTACTGACGAGTCATTAGAGTCCCCCACAGAAAGTTTTCCAAGTTCGGGCGAAACGTTGTAGAGGCCGTATGGTTTTATGGCAGGGTTCGGAAAATGCACGTGCGTTTACGCACGTGTCGGTTTTCGGACAGATGATACTCGTCGGCTTTGGTTTAAGCCGGATCCGAGTATTTTATTGAGTAGATATAATATCTTTGTCTCAGTTGCATTTGTATTCGGTCGTAATACAAATGCGGGTATATTTATACAGTTTCGGGGTTGTCCTGAAATTCGTTTCAGGATCACTTTTGGAAGTTGCCAGTTTCCAGTTTTCTATCAGCCGTCTTTTAACATTCGGTTAAAGATGGATTTATCTTTTCTTCAGATGAGGTGAGTCAGTGTTCTAGAAGCATCTAGATGAGGTGACTAGGATTATTTGGTGTTGTGTTTTCATTGGATGCATTTAATGGTTCATTAATGCATGATGACTAGGTTAATGACTCATGCTTTAAACATTAATGCATCTTGTTTTGGTTAAGATTTTTCTTCATGATAAGCTTCTTGATATGGTCACCTCCCTCCTCCTACCATCACCTCCCTCCTTGATTTAAGTGGCCGGCCCTCTCTCTCCTCCTCACTCTCTCTCACTTGATGTTTTCATATGGTTGTAAAAGATATGATAGTATTTGGGGTGTATGGAATTTTACAGATCATTTCATTCCATCACCCGATTCCCACGGCAACTTCATTAACCGATCGTCCACGGATTTGGACGAAGTGAGACAAAGTCATCTACTCATTCTCTACATCATTCTTGGTCGTCTCTTTTAGCAAACTTGACGACCGAGTTGCCTCGAGTCAGAGGCGGGAGCCCGTTTAAAGAATCGTCGACGTGGTGCCACCTCGACGAGGAGATCAGAGATCGATGAGATCGGAGCAGCCGCAACGGAGCGTGGGATGATGGTTAAAGAACGAAGGACTCGGATCGTTCGGTATAACCTTTCTACACTCTTTATAGATTGTTAGTTTAGCAATAATGGCAGATCCGGGTTACAGTTTACGATAGCGCCAGTTTAAAAGTTTTTGTTCCGCATTTGGCGTCTGTAGACGGCCGGGGCGCTAACGTAGACTTACAGTGGTATCAGAGCCTAACCATTTTGCTATACTAACTTGTGCTAACGCGTTTAAAACATCGATCGAACGGATTTTCAAAAACTACAATTTTCAAGTTTAAAGTTTCTGTTAATTTTCAAACTGGTCCAAATGTCATTTTGACCATACCAGAAAATCAAGCAGGGTTTTTAAAGAACACAGGAGAAATTCAACCCACTGATTCGACCGTACGACCGCGGAACCGCCGCCAAAGCCATGCTTTGGCTGCGGAACCGCGGCCGTCTAGGTGAATCAGTAGACCATCTTTCTTCTGTGGATTCTACTTGGGAAATTGTGGTTTCCGGAACTATTTTTTTGGGCCCAGTATTTATTACTGTACAGCAGATTTGCGTGGGGCCCACTTCGGGAAATTTTGTCGATCGAAATTTAAACATGTTAGTTTACAGTACTTGCATTATATCTCCGACCGTGAATGTTATTTGATCGGTAAACCGCGTCTGATTGCTATAGTTCTTTTAGACGGGTTTGCGAACGTGACATTCGCGTTGATGTTCTGTATTGTGCTGTGATGTTGCGGATATGTGGTGGTGGATAGCAGTGTGCAATGATGGTACAGTTTGATTTTACTTGTACATTTGATATTGCGAGGAGAGCGTCCAACATGTGGACTGCCGTCACTGCCTGTTGTATAATATTCTTTTGGGGCACGACCAGGTTGCGGTCGATGTACCTGTTGTACTATTATTTATTTCTGTACTAGGGTTACCCCGCGATGGAGTGCACGGATAGCCGGGTTCTGAGGGGTAAACGGTCCGCATCTCATGGCTTTGAGAGGCAGAGGGGCCTCACTCTAGAATTGGCAGACTATTCGCCGCACTTATAGGGGGTACAGGTTGACCCAAGGAGGGGTGCACAAGCTACCGGATTCCGTGAAGTGCTGGGTGGTCCATTCACTATGCTGTAGGGGGCTGCCTCGCTTCAGGTTTTGGCGGGTAACTTGCCGCACCCGTAGGGGTCTAGGTTTTCATTGCACAGGCTATCCACACGACAAGGGGAACGTCGGGTTTCAGCAGCGGCTCTGTGAAACCCGGGGATCCCAGATTATCTGTATTGTTCTGTGATGCTTATTACTTTTCTATAATGTTGCATATTATCACGTCTTGAGCGATTATTGTATATTGGTATAAATACTATTAGATGTTGTATATGTTTTGCACCCACGCTAGTCCAGTCCCCGCTCTGTCGTTAGTTAAGTAACCTAACGGGTGATGACGGGACCCAGTGACGAATGCGGATGGCATATACGTACATTTTATTTTCGTTCTTTTCTGGTGTGATTGATGATGGGACCGCATTGATTCTTATCAATGCAACGGAAAACAAACCTGTTTGAGTTGTTGGAACAATTTTAAAAGGAGTTATTACAAAGACGTTTCTTTTGTTATGCATAGCGGTATTCGGTGTGAATATCCTGCACCTCATTCGATGAGGCAAGGGCTGATATCCCTTCACCGGGAAAGACCCCTTGGGCAGAAGTTTGCGTCAGGGTAATAACTTTACTATAGTCGATTACAAGTTGCTTTGCATCGCGGTATTCAGTGGAATATCCTGCACCTCATTCCACGAGGAAAGAGCCGAGATCCCTTCACCGGGAATGACCTCTTTAGCAAAAGGTTTTCGCCACTATATTTTTATAAAAAGCTATCAGGTTCCTTCAGCGATATCAAGTTCACTACGTTAAAGGTTTTTCGCCAAAAACCAGTCGTAGCCCTCCGTCGTTTCTTATGGATGGTCAGTAGTATTCAAGCTATGTTTGTTGGCATACGTCAAGGCATAGTGTTTGGTAGCTGCTGGGTATTCATTTGTTGCATAGATAGATGAGTTGGTTTGGGACAGTCGTATTACCTTGTTGGCATACGTCAAGGGTATGTACTGGTGGGTTCAAATTAACAAGATAATGACGGGCAGAACTTGACATGTGACTTATGATTTGTTGACATACGCCAAGGTTATAAGAGCATGGGGCACAAATAATATCGGGAGTTTCTAAAGAAACTGAAACTTGCCAAGTATGCGCATACCTTCTGGAGTGTGAGTAACGTGGATGCATTCCATCACGTTATCATGCGATGAGAGTTGGATCCCGATTCCCACTGATGAGTTGGTTTACTCTTCGGGTGATCCCGATTGATTCTTCTTTGGGTTTGGAGGAGAATTTGACAGGACAGTGGGAGGTTTCCGGATTAGATAAAGTGATAACCATTCTGATCTAGGTTAGAGTGCACGCAGAGTGTTTCTTTTCTCTCTCTCTTTGGCAGCGACCTTTGACCGACCCTAGACTATGACTCAGTGATCATGTTGACCGAACCTTCTTTAAATACTGGCTTTTGGATTGTCTGAGTTGCATAAGTCATTGCCACTCCTTCTTTTACCCTTTATATTTCTCAGAACACCCGTATTACTACGGACATCCACTTCTATTGGATAGATCCATCGTATGGTTATATACGAACTCGAAGGGATTTCTTCGAGGATGGATCAAGGTTCAGGAGAAATAGAATTGGTTTATTCAGTTGTCTTTTATTATCACCTTCTCTCAGGTTGCGAGAGCTCCTTGGTTTAGGAGAGTACACCTATTACGCTTATTGGATAGTCTTATTCTAAACCATAGGCTGGTGCCGAAAGGTAGGGAATGAAGAAAACTAATTAGCCTAAGTAGGGTGTGCAGAAGGTAATATGTAAAGACAAAATAAAGGGATTAGAAAGAGGGCAAAGTAAATTGCGACTGTTATCATTTACGACTAAACCACGTACTTCATCGCCACTCCTATTTCGCCTTTGCTAGAATAATGTATTATTCAGTTGTCTTTTATCATCACCTTCTCTCAGGTTGTGAGTACTCCTAGATATAGGAGGGTACACCTATTATGCTTACTGGATAGTCTTCTTCCAAACCATAGGCTGGTGCCGAACGGTAGGGAAGGAAGAATACCATTTAGCCTAATGATGGTGTACAGAAGGTAACGACTAAAGACAAATAAAGGGACTTGGAGAGATGACAGTGAAATATAAGGTTATAGTCATGAATTGGATTATGGAAGAGGCATTACTATGAATACCAAGATACCCCTATGAAACATTTATGTTTCAGTGCATTGTTAAAGGAAAACTGTTTTCCCGATTTGACACTTACTCCAAGGGTATGTATTTACCGGGTTTCATTTTCATATCTGTATGGATTTACAGATGATGAGTGGGAGTAAGTTATTGGAAATTAGGTGATCATCCTCATTATATCGGAATTCGTTGTAATTGGTGATATTTGAGGAAATCGCCATGGTACAGTTTTCAACCTATGACGCACAGGTTTTGAGTTATTGAACTCAGCGGACTTATACAGAGTATTGTATGTTGTCCAGTGTCCGTCAGGACAAAGGGGTAGGTGCTCGTACTATGTTCTGATTACTCATAATTTCTCTAGTATTTAGACAAGTGTTTCGTAGAAATACAGTGTCTAAGTTTTGAGAAGTTGTGGGTATAAGAATAAAGTAGAGAACCAGGTGTCACAAGTATCGGGATTCTTCAAAGAGATCAAAGATATAGATTCTTGTGATTGGTATTCAGATAATAGTAATGGTTTTGAGAAACTTGTTTCTCTTTCAGGTTACTCATAAATGGATGGATTCCTAAGTTGAGTAATGCTGATTAGCCTCTTTCCATTAAGTTGATATGCACTGGAGACAGCTGCATGATTGAATATAGTTCCAATTAAATAAGTGCCAAAGTTTCTATATGGGATATAGAATGGTTCGTATCTTAACGATGTTAAGGTACGGGGAGTTGTCCAGCTTATGCTTAAAACCAGACACTGGATAACTCAGGGCACGTTTCTGTAATGGCTGTTTGTGGGTTGACCCTAGCTACGACGAGGGTTGATATTCTACCATTTGGAAGATCAATAGTGATATTGTTCTTGACTCGCCACAGTTTTAGTAAAATGGATCTTTTTCAGAAAATAGTAGTGGGAGTATGGTAGAACTGGAAGTGATTCCAGAACCGCGAACGATTACGAAAAATTTAATAGGACCTATATATTCAATCAGGTTTGACATTCCATTAGCCACTCCGCAGATATGGTGGATAACCTCAGACACCCGAGAGGTACTCCGGTAGCCTCAAGGACGGTGACAGGGAGGTTCTTATCTACCCAGACTTGACACTACTGTTGTTCCAGGCTATGAGACCCGGTAGGAGGGTTGTCGTAGTCAGTGGGAGCATCGGAAGCATAGTGGACAAGTAGCTTATGTCTATTTATAGACTTAGGCAGTTATAGCGGAGATAGATCATCTAGTTTTGATGTGATAGTCATAGGTTTGACTATATCAGAACAGGGGATGGATCTGTTAAGAAGGTAGTAGGGTGTGATGTCATGGTATCTGGATGACATACATAGAGTAGGAAGTAAAATTCCTATACTACGATCGGTTGTACTGTGGTCATCACACAGTTGTTTCTCCAGACAGGATATGGATATAATATTTGACATTCTGGTTTCTGGATCTATGGTTTTAGATCTAGATTTGGGTAGTTTCCCAATTTGGGTACTTTGACAATATTCTGATGGTTTTTAGAATAGATGACTCCTGGCATGGTGGTGTACCTGCAGATGATGGAGTCACCCTCTCTAAAGGTGTCGTATAGACTGAAGGGGAGAGGGATGGGCATGATTGGCAGATCACTTGCTTAGGCAACTGAGTCAATCATGAGATGTCAAGTACCACACCAGATGTTGTTTTTGCACAAGATGCAATAAGTTTGTATTAATCCAATCCTGGAGAAACATAAGGAAGCAGTTTTAGAACATAAGTACAGGTTCTATGGATTTGATGACGGCAGCCTCTCTCGGGAGACGGTTATCATTCCAGGCTTCAAAGGTGACAAAGCTGACAGAGTGATTGTCAGAGTTATAGTTTTCCTTCTATTGAGGGACGGTATTATGGACAGATGGTCCAAGAGGATACTGTGGGAGGCATGGTGCAGGATACTGATTAGGTTCAGTGATCGATACAGTCTAAGAAGTTTGGATTTGGAGTTCATTTATGAACAAGGTCCCATCAGATATCCAAACATATTCTAAGACAGGTATTACTCAATTCGGGAGATGGCTTTCTCCGCGAACTTGAGATTTAGAGAGACATAGAAAGAAATATCCTGGCGGATCCACTCACTGAGGCTATTTCTCGAACACAATAGTTTTACAAACGAGCTTTGTGAAACTGATTAGTAGAGGAGTTGGATGTTCGGTTTCACACAGGCTGTGAGTAGTCGACATCGCAATAATTAACCTTGAGTGCAAGTGGGAGATTGTTGGAGATAGTGCCCTCATAGTCAATTATTGGATCGCAGGTACGTGATTGCAATGATTGAGGAGGACCTATACCGGTATGACAGTCTTACTCGAGATGATAGTATGCTATCTGGTTTGCCTTTATCAGTCGTGTACATGATCAGGTGACTGATTACATGTTACACTTTGATAAAGCCCTTAGGATCTTGCTTTACTACCAACAGTATGATGGCGATCATATACGTGAGAGTTGGGTGGTTTATATGCATATCCTTGATTTTGGTCCCTGGTCGTGGGAGTTTCGAGACAGGGCATCGATACTCCGGAGTAGGCTAGTGTATACAGTCGAGACCCCGACGAAGGGCGGTGGCCGATCTCACAAGCCACTGGTGTCAGTTCGATCGCCTAAGATGTATACAGGTGCTCATTGGGTTATGAGTACACCGGACAGGACTCGCCGGGAATCTACTAGTTGGTACTATACCTATCGTCAGATAGCAGTTCCCTGGTGACATGTGTACAGGTTAGTTCATCGACCTGAGGTCGTCATTTGTCTCATGTGAGTTCCCACTGTGCTTTGATTTCTACCCTACCACGGCTCAAAGGAGTCGTGCAAACAGGTAGCTTTTGGGTACAGTCCCGAGCCACATGGAGGCACGTGAGCGGATCGGCAGGGGATTCGTCTCTCCCGGTATTGGGGGCGAGATCGCGCTGTGTCTAGGAGAGCCATTACACAAATCCATGGCCATGGTAGGAGATTTACTGGTAGGTACTCCAGTAGTATCCCAGGGTGTATTGAGGCTACACTCCGACACGACTTATACTGCTATTGGGGGTCTGACGTTACTAACCCCCTAGGCAGATATGCGATACTCATTGACGAACGGACCAGACTGTATATACATTGTCACTGTTAGGCTCAGTAGGGTTTCCGGATGAGTTCGCTCATCGGCATCCCTTGAGGTCAGTCCATGGGCAGCCGTTACGCATTGCTAGTGCCGCTGACGGTTTGTGGTTAAACCCACTGCCAGGGTACTGACGAGTCATTAGAGTCCCCCACAGAAAGTTTCCCAAGTTCGGGCGAAACGTTGTAGAGGCCGTATGGTTTTATGGCAGGGTTCGGAAAATGCACGTGCGTTTACGCACGTGTCGGTTTTCGGACAGATGATACTCGTCGGCTTTGGTTTAAGCCGGATCCGAGTATTGTATTGAGTAGATATAATATCTTTGTCTCAGTTGCATTTATATTCGGTCGTAATACAAATGCGGGTATATTTATACAGTTTCGGGGTTGTCCTGAAATTCGTTTCAGGATCACTTTTGGAAGTTGCCAGTTTCCAGTTTTCTATCAGCCGTCTTTTAACATTCGGTTAAAGACGGATTTATCTTTTCTTCAGATGAGGTGAGTCAGTGTTCTAGAAGCATCTAGATGAGGTGACTAGGATTATTTGGTGTTGTGTTTTCATTGGATGCATTTAATGGTTCATTAATGCATGATGACTAGGTTAATGACTCATGCTTTAAACATTAATGCATTTTGTTTTGGTTAAGATTTTTCTTCATGATAAGCTTCTTGATATGGTCACCTCCCTCCTCCTACCATCACCTCCCTCCTTGATTTAAGTGGCCGGCCCTCTCTCTCCTCCTCACTCTCTCTCACTTGATGTTTTCATATGGTTGTAAAAGATATGATAGTATTTGGGGTGTATGGAATTTTACAGATCATTGCATTCCATCACTCGATTCCCACGGCAACTTCATTAACCGATCGTCCACGGATTTGGACGAAGTGAGACAAAGTCATCTACTCATTCTCTACATCATTCTTGGCCGTCTCTTTTAGCAAACTTGACGACCGAGTTGCCTCGAGTCAGAGGCGGGAGCCCGTTTAAAGAATCGTCGACGTGGTGCCACCTCGACGAGGAGATCAGAGATCGATGAGATCGGAGCAGCCGCAACGGAGCGTGGGATGATGGTTAAAGAACGAAGGACTCGGATCGTTCGGTATAACCTTTCTACACTCTTTATAGATTGTTAGTTTAGCAATAATGGCAGATCCGGGTTACAGTTTACGATAGCGCCAGTTTAAAAGTTTTTGTTCCGCATTTGGCGTCTGTAGACGGCCGGGGCGCTAACGTAGACTTACAGGACGAATGGTTAATGAAGTTGCCTTTTGGATCGGGTGAAAAGAGAAACCGATCACATCTAATTTCTATGCACCAAATCTTATATCTTTTCAAAACAACAACCATAAGCATTCATCAAGGGGTGGCCGGCCATTTAAGGAGAGGGAGGAGGTGAGTGTAGGAGAGGGAGGGTGACTCTAACAATGAAGCTTATCATGACTCACTAATGACACCTAGCATGAACACAATAATGAAAGTGATGATTCATAACCATAGTCATCAACTCATTTAATGCACCATTAATGACCAAATGACTCACTAGCCTTGTCACCCTCTCTAAAACCTTCTAGAACACTGACTCACCTCATCAAGAAAAGATAAATCCGTATTTAACCGAATGTCAAAATACGGCTGATAGAAAACTGGAAACTGGAAACTTCCAAAAGTGATCCTTGTTCCCCTCCGAAAGACGGCGCGACGCCGCGTCTTGCCTGAGATTCGGGGCAGATGCTAATTGGTGCTATCCGTCCACCTCTCCGAAGATGCCAAGTTGATTTATGGCACCATGTATCGAAGGTTTAGACGGATGCGTCCGATGTAGCAGACTTCGTCAGATTCCCCCTCGTTCGAGGGGTTTTTGATTGTGGGGACGCTCTTCCCTGCAGGCGCAAGCCCCTGCAGTTAATTACGCTACCGCATTGCGGTAACAACTTTCTCCTTCTCCAGATGGTCACTTCGTGTCGTGGGTGTTTGTTTTGTATTTTGTTGCCCGTGGATTGTTTACGGAGACTGAGTTATGTCGTCGCCCGTAGGGCATGGACTAGTCCAAATCCGTATTATCTTAGATTTGGGTTTGGGGGGTTTGGTTTGAGGATACGTCAGCCATACTTGAGGCTAAGATCAACTCAGACGTTTGTTAAGGATACGTTAGTCTAACTTTGTGACTAAGATCAACTTAACGGGATCGTTTAGATCCGACAAAAGAGCGTTTGGACTCTAATGTTCCAGTTTAGGGACATAGTGGTCCATCGTATGTATGGCCGTCGGGACCTGTCACCTCTCTGACGACGTTGAGGGATTACAACGACGGATGTCAGAGGAGTTCGGGGATGTACCCTTGAGCCAAAGTTAATTGGGGGGATTCATAGTCCACTCTGTTTGAAGGTTTAAGGATACGTTAGCCATCTTTGAAGCTAAGATCAACTTAAACGGGACCGTTTAGATCCGACAAAAGAGCATACGGGGCTCTATTGTCCTAGTTTAAGGACGTTGCGGTCCATGGGTAGTTTAAGGACATTGCGGTCCATGGGTAGTTTAAGGACATTGAGGTCCATTGTTAGTTTTAAGACATCTCGGTCAAGGTTAAGGACGTCGCAGTCCATGGGTTTAAGGACCCCACAGTCCGTTGTTAGTTTTAAGACATCTCGGTCAAGGTTAAGGACGTCGTAGTCCATGGGTTTAAGGACCCCACAGTCCGTTATGTGCTCTGGATGCTTCACACGGGTTCACTGCCGTGCTTGGTGAGGACCAGGCTCCGCTCTGGACGCTTTCCACGGGGTCAAAGAGTGACATTATCCGCGTTCCACGTGTTAGTTATATGTATGCCCTAGAGGCCATTACTGTACATATGATGTATATTGTAGTGGATGCTAGGACGTATATAGGGAGGACTTTCTTGCTCGACATGATAGTATGCTATCTGGTTGATCTTTACCTTAACGTGTATACTGTTTGTCTCTCTGTTACATGTTGGTAAAGCCCTTAGGATGTGTACTTGACTACCTGGATTATGATGCGGATCATACTAGTAGGGACATGGTAGTCCATAAGTACATCCTTCACAGTCCCTAGTCGTGGGTATATCGAGACGGGGCATCGATATACCAGAGTAGACTAGCGTATACCTTCTCGACCCATACAGATGGGCGATGGATGATCCCATATCCATCGGTGTTTGACATCAGAGATGATATACGGGTGCTCAGTAGAGACTGGGTACACTGGACGGACTCGCCGAGAACTCCCAGATGGTATTATACCTCACGTCAGATGGCAGTTCTCTGGTGACACTGGTACAGAGTAGTCTGTTGACCCGAGATCGTCATAGAGTCTTGTGTGGTTCCCACTGTGCTTTGATTTCCATCTTACCACGTCCAAGAGGGCGTGCAAAACGGTGGTTTTTGGGTACAGTCCCGAGTCACATGGAGGCAATGAGCGATAGGAGGGGATTCGTCTCTCCCGGTATAGGGAGTTGATGTTGCGCTGTGTTCGATTGGCTATAACCGGAAATCCCTGGCCAGGGTTGCTGAGATTTACTGGTAAGTGTTACCAGTAGTTTCTCGAATTGTTATAGACCTCATATCGACACGACTTATCGAGCTATTGGGGTCTGACGTTTACCACCCCTAGGCGAGATATGCGACATATCAGACGATCAGACCGGACTGTACGGTAGTGTTACTGGTCGGATTCACTGGAGTGTGAGCGGGCTTGCTCGTCGATCTTCAGATCGCTCAATACCCGGGTGGCCGTTACGTTTAGCAGACCGCTTGCGGCTTGTGGGTGTTTGATATGATCATCATCTGCTGCCGGCGTATTGACGAGTCTTTAGAGTCCTACACAGAGGTTTCCTGGCTCAAGCGAAACGAAATAGGAGCGCATATGAGATATGTGCAGGTCCGAGAATAATGCGTGTATGTGATACCGTATTCCATTCTCGCGATGAATGTGTCGAATGGTTGTATGCGATATAACCTAGTTATCGAATCAAGGATTGATTCGATAAATCGATACATTGGATATTAGCCGGTTATATGCGATATGACCGGATCGTTAAATCAAGTGTTGATTTAATGATTTAATGTATAATTATATATTTGATATATTACTTTACATTAACTAATATTGGTTCACTTTAGATGGATTTTCTCACTCGGATGTGCGCATTATATATGTGATATGATTTTGTGCATTTGCTTGTATCATGTTTGATGATACATGCTTTTTGGTTTGTGTAAAGATTAAACCATGGTTATTTAAATGGTTAGGGTTTTGTTTTTCATATCTATTTATTCATTTATTTATTTATTTTCTTTTTGGAAAAGGAAATGAGAAGAATGGTGGCTTTCTTTGTTTTGTAGTTGAAGATTCATGAACCTTTGACTTTGTCCACCATTCTTATCTCATGCTTAACCTAACCATTTGATTTAACCCTAGTTCAATCTCTACACTTTACCATGGTTTAGTCATGATAAGTTTTGATTATTCTTTTCTTTTTCTAATGAACTTATCATAACTATTTCCTTCTTCTTCTTCATTCTTCAAGTGAAGAAAGCTTGCCCCATCAATGGCAAGTGATGAAAAAGAGTGTGAAATCCAAATCTATTGTTTACCCACTTCCTATTTCTTCATCCTCTACCTCTTGCCAAGTAGTAGAGTGTGTTTACTTCACAAGTTTCTTGACTTGGTGAAGTCGGAGCTTGATTTAGCGATATCTCGACGTAGATCATCTTCGGCATGGACATCGACGACCTAGCTTGCCCATTCTCCGACGAAGCCGACGCTTGAGCCCGGATTTGATTTGGACAGTGGAGAGGACCTCGTTGCGGAGCTATGGAGGTGGAGCACCGGATCTACAAAGGTTGTATTTCCGTATCTTGTAGTTAAGTGTTAACTAGTTAGCTTGTTCGCCTAGTTTTCTAGCAAACGATCCGTAGTCGGGTCTCTCGGCACCTAGAATTTTTGAAAATGGCATGTTTGATGCCTTGTGAGACCTCACTAGGATGCCTAGGAACCCTACAGTGGTATCAGAGCCTAGCTAGAGCCTTAGGCGAAGTCCAGACGGAATCTGAAGTCCGATCGAACCGAAACCCGACCCAAAAATAGCTCTCTGGACATTTTCTGTTTTTCTGGATTTTTGTGAATTAAAAATTGCTAAAAAATTCAGTAAGAAAAAATAAGAATTACGATGCAAAAATTATTGGATGAACAGTAACTTTGGCGGCGGAACCGCGGCATAAGCCCTGCTAATGCGGCGGTTCCGCGGCTCAATCATGACGTCATCCCTTACTGTTTGCACTGTAATACCTGATAAATTCTTCTGGATTTTCTGGGAATTTTTAAAATTTATTCAAGAGTTGAATTTTCGGAGTTGTTTTGGGGATTCGGTGTTTTCGATCGGGGTATCAAATTTTGTCTGTTTGGCTTTCCGGATAAATTTTTAGAATATGTTAAAAAGTTCGACCGGATATAAATATCCAATTTTTCCCCTGTCGGGAAATTTCCAAGTGTTGGATTTTTCCGTAGTTTAACGACGTTCTAAGTAGTGCAAGTAACGCGATGGTCCCTCTAGAAGACAACAAACCTTAACTCGATTATGTGACCGTCTTGAACTGCCCTTTGAACCTTCGGGTTTGGGGCAGTACGGCGTGCCACATGTGAGGCGTTGGCTTGACCCTTCTATGGCTGGACCGTTGGTACTGAGGCACGAACGGAATGTTGTTATACTTGTTTCATGTGTTGATCTGTTTCGGGAAAACTTGGGTGTTCGATTGTTCGATCGGAAAGTTTGACATTTTCTATTTATCCGGAAAGGGATACAATAATTGGAATTCACAATGAGTTATGAGATAACTGAATGAATGTTATAAACATAGCAGTTTAGTCTCACTTGATCGGTTGCCACGGAATTTTGATGTGATCAAAAGTCCGTCGCAATCACGTAGTGTACGCGGATACTCGCCGGGTAAACTTAATAGACAGCCTCACTCCATAGCCCCGACCAAGTGACTGTAGGAGAACCCCGTCGCCGAAAGCATCCGTCTGGGTGCTCACGGTGGCGGTGTTCCGCCTTGGTGCACTTCGTCGACGGTATCGGGGGTGCGGCCGCCTACTAAAGTTTGCGACGAGTATTCGATCAGACTGTCGGGAATCTTGTTGAATTGCCCGACTCGATATTGAAAAGTGTTTTCGATAATGAGACTAAAATGCGGGGTTTATAATTGTTAGGCATGCGATGTCTAACGAATTCATTTGGTCAGGCATGCGATGTCTGAGATGGTTGCGGATTCCAACTGTTGTAGTTTTTCACTTTCTTTTCTGTGACCGTAAGTGTAATATGTGATATCGCCGGTTTCGTTGCTATATGTCAACGACAATTGGGATGCGCATATTTACTTACGTTGATGACATGTGATGTTATGTGTTGCTGGATATGTTATATTGGATCGTCGTGTTTGAATAGCCGGGGGTTTTTATGTGAGATGAGTGTTTTTCATTTTCATTCATGTAAAAACTTGTATGTAATATTCTTTTATTGTGGCACTTCCAGGTTGCGGAAGTTGTCACCGTTGATGTATATTATTTACTTTTCCGCACTATGATAGACCCAAGGAGGGGAGCACAAGTAACCGGGTTCTGGAGTCCAGTGGGAGACCAACTCGAGGAGTCGAGTCCGGGTCTCCTAACTCCAGAATTGGTAGGGTTGCTTGCCGCTCTCGTAGGGGTCTAGGGGTGTGGGTTTGGCTATTCATCACGACCGTGGAATCCGTGTTTTATACTGGCTCGTATTGAAAACACGGACGTCCTAGTATATCCAATATTTCATATGTTTCTTCTGCTGCGATATCTGTGATGTGATCATGTGATGTTCTGTGATAGATACAGTATATAGTATATATGATATATTATATAGACGTTACTTATGTTTTACACCAGCGCTAGCCCTGCCCCGCTCTGCCGTTAGTTACCTAACCTAACGGTGCACGAGGGGACATCGAGGCGAATGCGGATGACATAAGTGTACGTCATATTTATCTGTGATGTTTAGGTACTTAAATGATGGGACTTCATTAATGTGATTAATGAAATAAAAGAAACCTAAGATGTTGTAGAATCGAATTTCAAAATAAAACAGGTAGCTACAGTTCTTGCTTTGCATAGCGGTATATGTGATATATCCTGCACCTTATTCGATAAGGAAAGGACCGAGATCCCTTCACCGGGAGTGACTCCTTTAGCAATAACTGGCAGATGCTACACACTCGGTTTGTCTTTTGATTGCTTTTAAGAGTTTTTGCTTTGCATAGTGATATATGTGATATATCCCGCACCTTATTCGACGAGGAAAGGACCGACGATCCCTTCACCGGGAGTGACTCCTTTAGCAAAACTAGAAAAGCCTCAAAAACACTCCATTTTAAAAATCATTTGATTCTACAACGATATCAAGTTCATTATGCAATAGGTTTTCAGAAAAACCTGTCGTAGCCCTCCGTCATTTCAGATAAGTAGTAGTTAGTATTCGTGCTACGTTTGTTGGCCTGGGTCAAGGCGTAGTGTGCGGTAGCTAACTGCTATTTATCTGCTTATGCATATGATGCAGATTGGATTAGGGTAGTCGTGCGACTTTGTTGGCCTGCGTCAAGGGTCGTGCGGGTGGGTTTAATTCAATCAGGAAATGATGGGTTGAACTTGACTAGCGCACTATGGTTTGTTGGCCTGCGTCAAGGTCATAGGACGCTAGGGGCAAAATATTATCGGGAATTTCAAGTGTTGAAATTTGCAATGAGATTGCATACCTTCTATGAGATAGTTGGATCCCGATACCCGCTGCGAGTAAGTGTTACTCCTGGGAGAGTTTTATACATTACAATTAGCCGATCAAGTAGGTGTCTAGAAAGGTGTCAACGGGGTTACGCCTCTGGGAAAATGAGGTTTACATTAATTAGGTCCGTGCGAAAGCACGGGGCACCTCCCTCAAAGTACCGACACTGGCCTGGCTGAAAGATTGGCGAACTTGTAGTGTGTAATTAATTCCGGCTAGTCTTTCCTTTTTGGGTTTGAAGGAAGATTTGATAAAAACCAGTGGGAGCCATCCTGATTAGATAAAATAATAACCAATCTATTCTTGCAAGAGCGCACGCTGAGTGTTTTCTTCTCTCTCTCTCCAGGTAGCGACCATATCACGCCTTAATCAAGATAATAATACGGATTATTGACCGAACCCGCTTGTTATACTGAGCTGGGGAACGTTGGTCCCGCTCCAACTTATAAATGTTATAAGACAGAGCAGGAAATTGGGGAATACCAGATTTCCCGTGCCGCCCAAACGAAGAGAGTGCATGCTGATGCATCATCTTCGGGTGTGTTCATAACAAGAACTGTTTCTCAGTATCCTCTACGTCCTGGGTATGTGATACCAGATCAGGATCCCAGATATGTAATCTGTTACATAGGGCTACAGAAAGGTAGAGAACTGAGAACGGGTGATAAGTTTCATGAGGCAGAAAACGGGGCAAGAGTTGCAGCCAAGTCTGTTGGTCACTGTCATCCTGTATTATCAATACATTGATTCTGAACGAATGTTATTAGATACCGAACCTGATATACAAAATCATATCACTCTCTTTAATAGTAAAGAAATGATAAAATTTTGTATTGTTGGATAATGTTTTGAACATTTCCTATATCAAAAGTTGATCGGTTCAGGCACGTTATCTAAAAGCATTAATGTTCTAAATCAAACTATAGTTCTTAGTATACAGAACACACACAAGAGGAAGAGTTCAGAAATGAACGAATCCTTCTTGAGGCATTGTAGACTAGGTCATATCCATGCGACCCGACTAGCTAAAGTTACATGTAGATGCATATTTAAATCAGTTTGAATTTACATCTTGTGAAACTTGCCAGTCATGTCACAAAGATATAATGACACCAGCTCTGTTTATTGGAAACAGAGAAAGAGTTAGTGAACTCTTAGGATGATGCATGTTGATGTATAAAGGTCCCCTGTCTACACATGCCAAGACCGGTTCTTTGTACTTCATTACATTCTCTGATAATCTCTCAAGATTCAGACATATGTTCCTGTTGAAACACAAGTCCGAACCTTTTGAGATATTCACAGAATATGATTTAGAAGTAGAGAACCAAAATGGGTATAAGTATTATGTCCTTTGATGAGATCAAGGAGGAGAATACTTGAGCACGGAAATCCTGGACTATACTAAAGGAGAATGAGATTCTCTCTCAGCATTACTCCTCCGTATACACCATAGCACGTTGGTATATCAGGGTGGAGCAATCACACCCTATATGATATGGTGTGCTCTATGATGTGTACTACTGAGTTATCTGTTTCCTTTTAGGGAGTTATGCACTTGAGAAGCTGCATACCTATTGAATTAGGTTCGAATCAAATCAGTTGCCTACCATTTCATATGTGATATGGAAAGGGAAGAGCCCATATCTTAAGTTAGTTAAGATTTGGGGTTGTCCGGCCTATGTCTAAAAGCAAAATCCAGACAAGCTCGAGGCAAGGTCTGTAATGTAGAACTGGAAAGGTTCCAGCTATACAAACTACAGCAGATGATTTGATAGAACCAAAGGATTCAGTAGATACCAACGAACCTCAGCCTCTCTGCCGATCTAGTAGGGTTCCTCACCCACCTGAGAGATACTTCGGTTTCTCTATGACAGTGGGAGCGAGGATTGCATCATGAGATGATGACCCAACTAGCTTCGAGCTGGCCATCAGGAGTAAGACTCTGTTAGAATGGCTGGATGCTTAGTGATCTGAGATGGAATCCATGTACACCAACAAAGTATGGACTTTGGTTGCTATATCTGAAGGGTTAAATCCCCATTAGGAGAAAGTATATCTTGAGAAAATTACTTGGTGTACATGGAAAGGTTGAGACTTTCAATGCTAGACTTGTTAAAGGTTTGCATCATTGACCAGGTGTGGATCATGATGAAACTTTTTCTAAGGATCTATGCTTAAGTCCATCCAGATCCTACTTACCACGGCTACATACCATGACTACGATATCTGGTGGTTGGGTGTCATGACAGCTTTTCTAAATGATGTTTTAGAAGAGGGAGTCTATAAGTACACAGCCAGAGGGCCTCGTAGACAGTGGGAGCAGCGGAAACGTGTGCAAGATGCTTTATAGGATAAAGCAGGCATCGCGGAGTTGGAACGTCTGTTTTGATGAAGTAGTCAAAGAGTTTGACATCATCAAAATAGTAGATGAACCTTGTATAAACAAAAAGGTAGTAGGGAGTATGGTGGTGATCCTCGTAGAGTGCGTGGATGACATACTCTTGATAAGAAAGGAGTTTCTTATGCTACGCTCGATCAATATCCGCTTATCACAATGATTCTCCATATAGGATCAAAGTGATACCTACTAAATCCTAGGTTTTGGATCTATGAGATAGATCTAAATGGATATTAGGATTCTCACTAGTTGTAGTGAGATGGTATCAATCGATCCTGGGGAGAATCACTGGAAGGGTTCCAGGGTGATAAAGACGACTGAATGTCAGTCGCAGGCATTGTCTTTACCCTCAGTAAAGGGACGGTATGTTGGAAGAGTTCCAAGCTAGATACCGTGGCATACTAGACGATAAAGGCTTGATACATCGCTATTTAAGATGCTACCAAAGAGGCTGTTTGGGTATATATTGGTTCATAAAATGAACCATGTTCCTCCCATTGTGTGACAATGGAGTTGTGGCTTATGCCAAGGAACGTCTGTCCCATCAGTGATCCAGACATATTCTAAGGCAGTATCACCTGATCATGGAGATGGTTGATCTCCAAGGGATCGAGGTTAGGAGAGTAGACTCAGAGGACAACACAGCGGATCCACTCACAAAGGCCTGTTCCCAGAGAGAGACTTTTATGGGATGGTTGAGTATGAGATACTACAACCACTGCTATCAGATGGCCCTAGTGCAAGTGGGAGATTGTTAGTTATATGTATGCCCTAGAGGCCATTACTGTACATATGATGTATATTGTAGTGGATGCTAGGACGTATATAGGGAGGACTTTCTTGCTCGACATGATAGTATGCTATCTGGTTGATCTTTACCTTAACGTGCATACTGTTTGTCTCTCTGTTACATGTTGGTAAAGCCCTTAGGATGTGTACTTGACTACCTGGATTATGATGCGGATCATACTAGTAGGGACATGGTAGTCCATAAGTACATCCTTCACAGTCCCTAGTCGTGGGTATATCGAGACGGGGCATCGATATACCAGAGTAGACTAGCGTATACCTTCTCGACCCATACAGATGGGCGATGGATGATCCCATATCCATCGGTGTTTGACATCAGAGATGATATACGGGTGCTCAGTAGAGACTGGGTACACTGGACGGACTCGCCGAGAACTCCCAGATGGTATTATACCTCACGTCAGATGGCAGTTCTCTGGTGACACTGGTACAGAGTAGTCTGTTGACTCGAGATCGTCATAGAGTCTTGTGTGGTTCCCACTGTGCTTTGATTTCCATCTTACCACGTCCAAGAGGGCGTGCAAAACGGTGGTTTTTGGGTACAGTCCCGAGTCACATGGAGGCAATGAGCGATAGGAGGGGATTCGTCTCTCCCGGTATAGGGAGTTGATGTTGCGCTGTGTTCGATTGGCTATAACCGGAAATCTCTGGCCAGGGTTGCTGAGATTTACTGGTAAGTGTTACCAGTAGTTTCTCGAATTGTTATAGACCTCATATCGACACGACTTATCGAGCTATTGGGGTCTGACGTTTACCACCCCTAGGCGAGATATGCGACATATCAGACGATCAGACCGGACTGTACGGTAGTGTTACTGGTCGGATTCACTGGAGTGTGAGCGGGCTTGCTCGTCGATCTTCAGATCGCTCAATACCCGGGTGGCCGTTACGTTTAGCAGACCGCTTGTGGCTTGTGGGTGTTTGATATGATCATCATCTGCTGCCGGCGTATTGACGAGTCTTTAGAGTCCTACACAGAGGTTTCCTGGCTCAAGCGAAACGAAATAGGAGCGCATATGAGATATGTGCGGGTCCGAGAATAATGCGTGTATGTGATACCGTATTCCATTCTCGCGATGAATGTGTCGAATGGTTGTATGCGATATAACCTAGTTATCGAATCAAGGATTGATTCGATAAATCGATACATTGGATATTAGCCAGTTATATGCGATATGACCGGATCGTTAAATCAAGTGTTGATTTAATGATTTAATGTATAATTATATATTTGATATATTACTTTGCATTAACTAATATTGGTTCACTTTAGATGGATTTTCTCACTCGGATGTGTGCATTATATATGTGATATGATTTTGTGCATTTGCGTGTTTGATGATACATGCTTTTTGGTTTGTGTAAAGATTAAACCATGGTTATTTAAATGGTTAGGGTTTTGTTTTTCATATCTATTTATTCATTTATTTATTTATTTTCTTTTTGGAAAAGGAAATGAGAAGAATGGTGGCTTTCTTTGTTTTGTAGTTGAAGATTCATGAACCTTTGACTTTGTCCACTATTCTTATCTCATGCTTAACCTAACCATTTGATTTAACCCTAGTTCAATCTCTACACTTTACCATGGTTTAGTCATGATAAGTTTTGATTATTCTTTTCTTTTTCTAATGAACTTATCATAACTATTTCCTTCTTCTTCTTCATTCTTCAAGTGAAGAAAGCTTGCCCCATCAATGGCAAGTGATGAAAAAGAGTGTGAAATCCAAATCTATTGTTTACCCACTTCCTATTTCTTCATCCTCTACCTCTTGCCAAGTAGTAGAGTGTGTTTACTTCACAAGTTTCTTGACTTGGTGAAGTCGGAGCTTTGATTTAGCGATGCCTCGACGTAGATCATCTTCGGCATGGACATCGACGACCTAGCTTGCCCATTCTCCGACGAAGCCGACGCTTGAGCCCGGATTTGATTTGGACAGCAGAGAGGACCTCGTTGCGGAGCTATGGAGGTGGAGCACCGGATCTACAAAGGTTGTATTTCCGTATCTTGTAGTTAAGTGTTAACTAGTTAGCTTGTTCGCCTAGTTTTCTAGCAAACGATCCGTAGTCGGGTCTCTCGGCACCTAGAATTTTTGAAAATGGCATGTTCGATGCCTTGTGAGACCTCACTAGAATGCCTAGGAACCCTACACCACGTAACCAGGAATTTGCATTAGACATGAGTTTAAGGACCCCACAGTCCATATCAATGTGTGGTTGTCGGGACCCGTCACCTCTTTGAAGACATTGAGGGATTACAATGCCAAGTATCAAAGGAGTGAAGAGATGTACCCTAGAACCGGAGTGGATTAAATAGTCCTTGGCCCAATTTGGGGTCAAGACGAGTTAATTATGTTATGAGTCCATTGGACCAGTTAATCACAAATTGAGGACTTATGGCCATCTTGGGCTAAGTCCAATCAGGAGAGGCTTTGCCTCCATCCATTTAAGCCAATTGGGCCAAAGCCTAGTGTTAAACACTACAGAGCAGTCAGTGTTGAACACTGGGAATGAGGTTGACAAGTTAGTGTTTAACACTAAGAGATAATTGGTGTTAAACACCAGCAACAAGGATTTTCGAATTAGTGTTAAACACTAAAAACAGATCAGTGTTGAACACTGCAAATGAAGATCTCAGATTAGTGTTTAAACGCTAAGGTAATCAGTGTTGAACACTGCAGATAAAGCTTTTTAATTAGTGTTGAACACTAAAGCCCAACAGTGTTTTAACACTGAGTTCGAGAGTTTCAATTTAGTGTTAAACACTAAGACAAGAGGGGTCACGTGGCAGCACGTGAGAGCGCCCTCCCTTCATTTATTCTGCTGAGATTATCACGTCTTTCAGAGCATCTCGTGCCAGCACGTGACGGGCATTCAAATGCCTATGTATTAGAGCTTCTGCCGAGAGTCACGTGGGTCACGTGGGGTACTGCCTCAAAGGGACTTCCTGTAGATCTCTTGGGGGGTCACGTGATGACACGTGACTCTGCCTCTATGTATTTTGTTTAGAGGCTTTGTTAATCTTCTTTTTCAGGAATTAAATTCCTCGAGCTGTAAATTTCAGAGGAATTAAATTCCTACTTCCTTTCAAAGACTTATATTCTGGAATAGAGTTTAACTCAGAATTTTCTGTAGGAGTTAAATTCCTCATATATGTGAAGAACCAAATAGGGTTAAACCCTAACAAAAGCTTTAAGGAGTTTAAACTTCCATCCTCTGTTAAATTATGATCAAGGGAATTAAATTCCCGCTGCTGCAACAGAACTAGGTTCTTAATTAGGGTTAAACCCTGTTTCTTTTTATTCTGAAGGAATTAAATTCCCATGATACAGGGTCAAGCCCTAATTTTATTTTTAAGGAATTAAATTACTATAGTTCTGCGAGAATTAAATTCTCGTGCTTGCATTCCTTCTCTATGTTTTGGATCTGCATGGCAGGATCTCAACCCATTGAGAATTAAATTCTCAACCTTAAGGGGAGATGTGCACTTTGCAGATCCTCTATCAAAGAGAGAAGAAATATGTTCTTCTATTTTTACATTATTAGAGTTAAACTCTGTTGAGAATTAAATTCTCTTTCTTTCAAACGGCTTTTCCTTTCTTACCTAGGGTTTTTTGCAGAAGATCCGAGTCTTTTCAAAGTATCAAAGCTCTTCTCCTTTTCTTTTTTCTTCTCTGTGTATGTCTCTCCTCATCTGTGTCTCTTGGCTCCTATTTATAGGAGAAGCAGCCGAATCAATCAGTTTTTGACGAATCTCCATTGAGATTTGATTTGCATTCATCATTCATTTTGGGCCTTTGGATTATTAGGTGAATTTTATTCACCATTGGATTTTAAATCCAGAGATCCTCCCTTGTTATTTTGGTTAGATTTAAAGGGGAAATCTTTCCAAACCCGAGATTTTCCCATAGATAGATGATATTTCATCACCTCTGAATCTTTAATTTGATTGGTTCCAGATAGTTGCTTTCCTTCGGAAAGATTTGAATTTCTCTCAGAATTTAATTCTGTTGACAAAATGGGCTTTGAAAGCCGGTTACGTGTGACCACGTGACCCATGGTCACGTGTGAGCACGTGACCCCCTTTGGAATGAGCCTTTTCCTTTCTTTTGCGCTCTGTCTTCTGATCGTTGCTTAAGCGTCACGTGCCACCACGTGACTCCTGGTCACGTGTGAGCACGTGACCCTTGTTTGAACTCTCTTTCCTTGGTTCATCTGGAGAACGAGTCTGCTGTCTGGAACGTCACGTGCCAACACGTGACCCTGGTCACGTGGAAGCACGTGACCTCTTCTGAAGCCTTTTTCTTGACTTGATCAGGGAACTTGTGTGCCTTTGACGCTTGCATTTAAATGTCACGTGTCGCCACGTAACCCTGGTCACGTGGGAACACGTGACTCTTTCTGAAGCCCATTTTCTCCAGCGTAGTCAGGAAACTGAACTTGACTTGATGATGCTTTTTAGGTGTCACGTGCCAACACGTGACCCCTTTTTGAAGCTTTTCCCAGAAGCTTTCCTGATTTTAAATCAGGAAACAAATGCCCCCACAGCGTTGTTCTCACGTGTCTGCACGTGAGTGCAACGCTGTCACCTCTTGTGACCGTTGGATTCCTCTAGGGATCTGGGGAGACGAAGCGTTTTCATTGTCTTCTATAAATACCTCTGTCTCTTCATAAGAGCCTTCACTTTGTTCATCTTCTTCTTCTGAGAACTTTTTCTGAGAATTTAATTCTCTTCTTCCAGAGCTTAGTTCTCTGTTTTGAAACAATCTTCAGAGTTTAACTCTGTTCAGAAGGAATCCTTTTTCCTCAGGTAATGTTCTTGGACAACGATGGGCCTTCACATTTCTCTGGATTTTAAATCCAAAACAAGGGTTTTTACCCTTCTTTCTTCATATTTTCCATAAGAACATGAAACTGTTTAATCTTTCAACTGTAGATCTCTTAGGGTTTAGATGATCTTTGGGGAGATGATGATGGCGGTTCAAATCCATGGAATTTAATTCCATCAAAAAATGTTTTTGGGAATTTAATTCCCTTTTCTTAATAAGGAATTTAATTCCAACGAAGAACTCGATTTCTTTACACAGAGGCTTCCTGGGGTCTCTTGGCCCGAGGTTGTTCTTCCTGCAATTAATGCAATGGGGGCTTTGTAATGATGTCTTTTTGTGTGAATTCAATTCCTTTGATTTTATTGGATTCACTGTAGAGCCCGAGACAGATCCTGTTGGGGGAATGTGCATGGCCATCATTTTTTATTAAATGAGTATATTCCCTTTTGTTTTATTGTAACTGTTTGGTCTCATTATTAATGAGCCGTCATCCGGATTCTGTGGGGCCCATGTGTTTTATAGCCAATGGTCCCAGGAAACTTTGCTGTTGCTTTCTCCCACTAGTCTTCATGTTCATGCATGAATATATCGCTAACTCTCCTTTTAACGGTTTTCTTTTATTGGATTTCAGGTGCGATGGCTTCTGCTCCACGCTTTCCCTTTTCTCGCTCGGAGGCGGCTTTTCCTCAGTCACCGTCTGATGAGGAAGCGATGGCGATGATTCGGGCTCATGACCCGAACTGCACCAACCTTCTTCAGTGGGGGTCTTGGTATAGTCAGATTATTCAGGGTCGTCGGAGTTTTCTCTACGCGGTGCCAACGGAGCCTACTTTCCCTTTTTTACCGATGGATCCTCCAAGGACAGCTTTTGCTGTAGAAATGCCCAACTGGACTCCAACGGGGAGGCTTGAGCCTTCGACGACCGGTATTCCGAACCATCCGATTCCGGCCATAGACATCTTGGGGCGGCGTATCTGCCGGGCCCACCCGTGGGGGCAAATTTATAAGATAGGGCTCACTCCCCGGCATCCCACGGGCTATCTTCTCTGGGCTCGCTACATCCTTTCTGCCCATCGTGCACGGTTGCATAAAGTCGGGCTTTATCAAGCCATATACGCGTCACTATTCCACTATAAGTCCCCGCATGCCTGGTGGGTTAAGGCGTTTTTGAACCAATGGAATCTTCCCACCAACACTTTTATTCTAGGAGATCGTGAGGTCTCGATCTCTCTTGCAGAATTTTATGAAATCTCGGGATTGCCAATCAGGGGCGCACTGTATGAGGAGTTATTGCCTCCTGACGAGTATGTCTTCGAGCCCGAGTCTGCACCGGTTGACGGCTTGTCTGTTGAGAACGTTGTTCGCCACAAGCGCCCTAGTTTAATTAAGGCCCTAGGCATCTTCGACCGATTATTCACCGAGTCCGAGGAGCAGGGTGTCACTTTCAAGAGCTTCATTTCCTGCTTCCTTCATGAGGATATCATATCGAAGACTGCTCCGAAGTTTGCTAACATCAGAGACCCCTTTGGGTTTGGTCCGAAGAAACTACCGACTGCTGAATCGGACCTGCCACAATATTATATCCCCATCGTGTCGCCGATGTCTTTCGAGTCCGTTGCAGCACCCGGTATGGATGAGGAAACATTCTTTGTGGGGTTTGTCAGTGTTTGGCTTAGCTGGTTTGTTATCCCGATGCATCGCCGCTTCATGAGAGCCTCGGTCATCTACCCGGCTCATCGTATTGCTGAGGGGACGCGGTTGGCCATCGGCATCCCGGCCTTGGCGCACCTCTATAATGGATTGGGCACCGTAGCTAATACCTCTACGCCTGGCGTGGACGTGGTAAAATTTTCGCTTCATTATTTCACGTCCTGGATTGAAATGCATGTATTGGGGGCTTTCGCCATGCATCAGAGGCCCTCATTTTACGATGCCTACCCCTTTCCACGACTTATGCGGCTAGTGGATGCTTCTGCCGCCGACCCGACTCAATTCGGGGCTATTCGGGTGCTAATTTCTCCTCATGCCACCGCTGGCGGGTTGGTTTTTACTGATCGGGTCTTGTCTACTCCTTCGGGTCCCGTCCAACAACTCTGGGACCAGTCGAAAGACAACGCACCTTCTCTGAAGCCCCGGGAGGCCATGCATTTGTATGCAATCAGACCGGGTTACTTGGTGTTTCTCCAGGACAGTGCGGCTCTTTTCATGCGGTACAATCCGCATCGATTTGCCCGACAGCTCGGATACGACCAGGGCGTTCCTTTCGAGGCTTTTGTAGTGGCCTCGATCCCTTCGCTCGATGCTGTTCGCGATGCCGCTCATCATTTCATGAGGTTGAATACCGGCTCTTATTTCATGGTCCCTGAAGCCGAGTACATGCCTCGATGCGTGGGCGCGTTTACGGGTTGGTATCTTCATCGGGTCAGCCCAATCATTCTCGAGGAAAGGAGGGTGCTTCTTGGCCACGATGCCCCTCCTCTGGCTCCTGGGGCTGAGTTACGACCGAGGGTTCCAGTCCGCTTTCCTTTGAGGGAGATTGGCACTGCGCTCATTCCAGGGGAGTCCGGGGTAGACCTTACTCTGATAGCTGGTATGCCTTTGGGTTCTCTCTCACGGGGTAAACGGGCTCCGGTGGTAGCACCCCTGCCGGTGGCGGCACCGCCCCTCGTGGTGTCGACAATGGCGATATCGTCCTCGGTTGTGGCACCGAGCGATAGTAACAAGGATGAGGGCGTTGAAGGCGATGTGGGCCAGCGCCGCCATAAGGCTTCGCGAGGGAGGAAGCGGTCATCCTCAGCGACCGGCTCCGGGTCTAAACGGCGGAAGAAAACGGCTACTGCCCCGCTTGATTCTGTGGTGGAGTCTGAGCCTATCCTTGAAGACGAACCATTGGCCCTGCAAGGGTCAGACGCGGGACTTCTCTTCCCGAGTTCAGCTGACGAGGAGGCTGCACAGTTGGCCGAGGCCATACGGCGCTCAAAAGACGCGTCTCATAACGCCAAGGTTCCGAAGAAGTCTTACCCCGCTGTAATTTTCTACGAAGACCCTTCGTGGATTCGGCGGCGATTTATCGGCCCTTTGGAGGAATGGGGGGAAAGGGCTTTGAAGCAGGCCGTTTCGGAAGACGCAGCTGATGCACTCTCTTTGTGGACTGGCGGTCATGAGTCTACGCTTGAACCCCGGCGAGCCCACCTCCTTGAGAAGGAGCAGCGGCTTGAAGAAGCCATATTGAGGGCTTCTTTGCGTATAGGTACGTTGTGCTTCCTTTGTAGTCTCTCCGATTATTTATGCCTGTGCATATACATCATTATTCTTATTTGGATCATGCAGAATCTTCGACGCTGGGGGAGCTTCCTACGGGCCTATTAAAGCTAAAGCCCGCCGAAACTCCCAATGAAGCCTTGCTGGATGTGGAGGGGGCTGACGAGGCTGCTCCTCTCATGGTGGAACTTCCAGCGGCGGTTCTTGGCCAGGGCGTGCTTGCCCCTTTGGAGGAGGCTCCTTTAGAGGCTGACGCCCCAATGACTCCTACTGCGAGCGGCCCAAAGGCTGTGAGCGAGGTAGTCGGGACTACTCTCCCTTTATTGGAGCCTGAGGTCATGACGGAGAACGTTGAAGCTGCTATCCCCCCGGCTCAAAATGGGAGGACTGTTGAAGGTATTCCTCTGTGTTTTAATTTAGCAACCCCTTCATAGTCTGAATCCTTTTATCTTTCCCAGAATTGCGCGGTTTGGCGGCCACGATCGCGGATCTATCGCCCCGACAGTCATTTCAGCGTTTATTGGAGATGGCAGCTCCGCAGGCGATCTCCCCTCAACGCATTGTCCTCTCGTCTGGGCAAGGTTGGTGTCGTCCATCCCTTCACATAGCATCGTCGTTATTTTGTGTACTGACATTGACGTTTTCTGCAGTTCTGGAAGCCGATGACGAGGTCGAGATTCTCGAGGGGCCAGGGGAGCCTTCAGCTCCTACTTGCACGACTGTCGGTGAGTGACATTTCATTGCACTCTCATTCGTTCCTTGCTTAAGCATTTTGTTGATGTCTTTTAAATTTGAACAGCTCTGCCCGTCTCCACGGCGTTGGAGTCGCGCATCGTGATGCCACCTGGCCCTTATGCCTTGCGGGCTTCAGAACGCTTGGCCCAATTAAGCCTCGTCTCCTTGTCGTCTCTGATCGAGGAGCTTCGTGCTGGCAGCACGACCACGGCTGAAGCATTCGCTGCCGAGGCTAACGGTTCTCTTCCTTTTCTTGCCACCTACCACGGCGAAGAGGTGGTGCGAGTCTGGGTGGAGTTCTGCCGGCGAGTGGAGGCTTGCCTGCACACTCTCGAGTGTTCTCGCCTTTCCTCGGAGACCGTGGCTGCAAAGGCGGAGTTACGAGGGTTGATAGCACGGTGTGCGGCCAACATGACGTCATGTGAGAAGAGGCCCGGTCGCAAGTTCTCGGAAAGGGAGTTAGCCTCCAAGGCGCTGAGCGAGCTTCAAGCCAATCTCACAGCCAGGACCAACAAAGCGTATGAACTCTGGCGGGTGCTTCAGGAGTCCATCAAAGAGGTGGTGGCTCTCGACAAAGCTGCCACGTTTACTCGCGAGAGGGTTGAGGCTCATAAGGCCACTGAGAAAGAGCTTGAAGCCCGGCTTGCTTCGTATCAGGCTCAGCAAGCTCAAGCGGAGGCTCGTCTTCTGAAGATCTTGCGTCATGAAGTCGTGGCTCAGCAAAAGCAGGATGAGCTGACCAAGCTGCTGAATCACCCGCCGGCTTGAGACCTTTGTATCTTTTCCTTCCTTTTTGTACATACTCGTGGATGAGAGTATTTTCTTTTTATTTCTTTCATAAATTGTACTTTGTACTCATTTTGGTTTATGAATAAAAGATACATTTTTCTTCTAAATGGTGTGTCTCCTTTTGAATGTATTCTGTGGATATTCTATCTTGATCTCCTTGCAGGACAGCAATGGCTCGGGACTCAGGGTTAAGATCTGCTCCCTAAGACTTTTGCTTTTTATAAGCCACGAGGGTCTCATAAGGAATTTTTCTCCCTACAGGTCGAGAGGATCCCGTAGGTGCGAGTTCTTCTTAAAGATCGTGAGGATCCTTAAGCGGGTTTTCCCTTGAGAGTCGTAAGGATCTCACAAGAGAGTTTTTCTTCCTTACAGGTCGTGAGGGCCTGCAAGTGCCGGATGTGATCATCCTTATCCGTGTTTCACGGAGTCAGGGATCTCTCAAGGTATCGTAGTTTAAAGACGTCACGGTCAAGGTTAAGGACCTCATAGTCCGTGGATTTAAGGACTCCACAGTCCGCTGTTAGTTTTAAGACATCACGGTCAAGGTTAAGGACCTCATAGTCCGTGGATTTAGGGACTCCACAGTCCGGTGTTTGGTTGCAGGGACCCGTCACCTCTTTGAAGACGTTGAGGAATTACAACGCCGGGCATCAAAGGAGTGAAGAGATGTACCCTTAAACCAAGGCAAAATCTGTAGGGAATCGGGGTGGTTGATCGTTAGTTTTAAGACATCACGGTCGAGGTTAAGGACGTCATAGTCCGTGGATTTTAAGGACTCCACAGTCCGGTATTTGCTCTGGATGCTTTACACGGGTTCAGTGCCGTGCTCGGCGAGGACCAGGCTCCGCTCTGGACGTTTTCCACGGGGTCAAAGAGTGACATCATCCGCGTTCCACATAACCAGGAATTTTGCACTAGATGCTTCACACGGGTTCACTGCCGCGTTAGGCGAGGACTAGGCTCCGCTCTGGATGCTTCGCACGGGTTCACTACCATGCTCCGCGAGGACCAGGATCCACTCTGGGCGTTTTCCACGGGGTCAAAGAGTGACATTATCCGTGTTCCACGTGACCAGGAAGTTTGCACTAGATGCTTCACACGGGTTCACTGCCGCGTTAGGCGAGGACTAGGCTCCGCTCTGGATGCTTCGCATGGGTTCACTACCATGCTCTGCGAGGACCAGGATCCGCTCTGGGCGTTTTCCACGGGGTCAAAGAGTGACATTATCCGTGTTCCACGTGACCAGGAAGTTTGCACTAGATGCTTCACACGGGTTCACTGCCGCGTTAGGCGAGGACTAGGCTCCGCTCTGGATGCTTCGCACGGGTTTACTACCATGCTCTGCGAGGACCAGGATCCGCTCCGGGCGTTTTCCACGGGGTCAAAGAGTGACATTATCCGTGTTCCACGTGACCAGGAAGTTTGCACTAGATGCTTCACACGGGTTCACTGCCGCGTTAGGCGAGGACTAGGCTCCGCTCTGGATGCTTCGCACGGGTTCACTACCATGCTCTGCGAGGACCAGGATCCGCTCTGGACGTTTTCCACGGGGTCAAAGAGTGACATTATCCGTGTTCCACGTGACCAGGAATTTTGCACTAGATATCCGCATTTCACGGGGTGAAGGTTTGACTGTTGGCGGTATGTACACCACCGAGCCATGGAACTGGGAGTTGCCGTTGTTCCGCTTAGCTTGAAGTTGTGTCCGTTGTTACGAGACGAGTATTGAGATGATCTTTAGGCTATCTGTGAACCGTCGAGATTTGGCTTCTTGTTATGATGAAACCTGGGGGAGGAGTATGATCCCTTCTTTGTTTGCGCCCCTGGATTGTATACAGGGATAGATGTAACATCACCTGTAGGGCGAGGATTTCACTTTTATTTTATTTCTTTTTCCGCGATGCTCTATCATTTCAGCTTTTATATCGCGAAGGTCGCGATTGCCCTATCATTTCGGCTATTTTTCGCGGTGCCCAATCATTTCGGCTATTTTTTTTATTTTTACTCGCTGCTTTTTATTGCGAGTTGCGCAATCGTTTCGGCTATTTTTCATGCATACATTTTTTTTTACTTGCTGATTTTTATTGCAAGTTGCCCCATCATTTCGACTATTTCGTATGCACGTATGGCTCGCTATATTTTTTTTTGCGAGTGTGGAATTTGGAATCTGGTGCCAATCTCAGCATCAGCATCGCTATAACTGGAATATTGCCAGGAGCGAATCATCATTTGCAATAACAGGACTTGGAATTTGATACCGGTTTAGGCGTCAGCATTGCTGCAACTGGGATATTGCTAGGAGCGAACCATCATTTGCCTCTGTCGATGTTGAACAAAGGTGGCTTAGCAAACAGGGTTAAGGTTCTGTCGACTAAGGCTTTTGACTTCATGAGCCGTAAGGGTCTCACAAAGGTATTTCTCCCTACAAGTCGTGAGGATCTTGCAGGTGTATTTTCTCCTTAGGGATCGTGAGGATTCCTAAGTGTATGTTCCTCTGTAAGTCGTAAGGATCCTACAAGAGGGCTTTCTCCTTACAAGTCGAGAGGACTTATAAGGGTTGTTCACCGTATGGACATATCCCCAGTCACGGGTGGGACTTGGTTAGGGAAATGTTTATTCGCGCCCGTGGATTGTATACAAGGGTCAGTACTGAACCACTTGTAGGGCAATATCGGAGGTTGTGGAGGATTTGCTTAAGAACAGGTTCAGGTTTCTGTAACTTAAGACTTTCAAATCTCATGAGCCGTGAGGGTCCCATAAGAGAATTCTCCTTACGAGTCGTGAGGATCTCGTAAGTGTATTTTCTCCTTAGGAATCGTGAGGATCCCTAAGTGTGCTCCTCCTTTGTGAGTCGTAAGGATCTCACGCAGGTGGTTTCTCCTTACAAGGTCGAGAGGACTCTGTAAGTGTCCTTTAACGAGGTTGCGCCCTTTCGGGTTTTCACAAACACTCGCCGGTAGTCCTGCTGTTTTTACTCACGGAGCCCTTTCGGGTTTTTATCCGTGCCCATTTTTCTTATAGACATACCGTTTTTTTTATTTTTACTTTTTTTTTACAAGGTCGCGCCCTTTCGGGTTTTCACGAACACTTGCCGGCAGCCCTGCTGTTTTTACTCACGGAGCCCTTTCGGGTTTTCATCCGTGCCCATTTTGGTTATGGACATACCGTTTTTTTTATTTTTTATTATATTTTTTTTTATTTATCCATCTCGTCAACCTAAGGACGTTGCGGTTGTAGTTTAGGGACGTTTCGGTCCGTCGATAGTTTAAGGACGTTTCGGTCCGCCGTTAGTTTAAGGACGTTTCGGTCCGTCGTTATAGGAAGGCCGGCTGCTGCTTGTAAAGTCTGAGCTTAGAAAGATAGTGAGCGGACATAGTCGTCGTCATCTATCATTAACCCAGGCTGCGGCTTATTAAGCGTAGTATTTCTTCAAGAAGCGGCCGTTTATTGGCCTGAAAGGCCTTTCACCGTGCATGTCCATGAGTAGATAGGCTCCACCCTGGTAGACCTTGTCTATGATATACGGGCCTTCATAGTTTGGCTCAAATTTTCCCCGCTTGGCGCGATTGGGGATCATAGGTCTTTTGACCACTAGTACGAGTTCGCCTTGGCGGAATGTCCTTGGCCTGGTCAATCTTTCGTACGAGCGCGTCATCTTTGCTTTGTAGGCTTCTAGATGTTGTTGCGCTATGAGCCGGGTTTCATCGAGGGCATCAAGCTCCTTAAGCCGAAGGTGAGCATTTTCTTCGTTCGTCAGCTCATGGTGGACTGCTACTCGTAGAGAGGGTAACTCTATCTCGAGGGGGAGCACTGCTTCTGTCCCAAATACCAACGCGTACGGCGTTGTGTTTGTGGCCGTCTTGAATGTAGTTCGATAGGCCCAAAGGGCTTCTTGCAGCCTTTCGTGCCAGTCTCTCTTATTCCTGGAAACGGTCTTTTTTATGATCTTCGTCAAGGTCTTATTGAAGGCCTCGGCCAGGCCGTTAGCTCGTGGATTGTAAACCGAAGAATATCTCCAGTCTATATTGTGCTGCTGTGCGAAGCGGCTAATCTTATGGCTTCGGTAGGCCGGTCCATTATCGGAGATAATCCGCCGTGGAGTTCCGAACCGATAGATGACGTGCGTCTTGAAGAAATGGAGGATATTCTCCGTCTTCACTTCCCTCAGTGGTACTGCTTCTACCCATTTGGAGAAGTAATCAGTTGTCGCCAGGATGAAACGGTGTCCCCGGGATGATGCTGGCTCAATGGGGCCGACTATGTCAGTCCCCCACATTTCGAATGGCCAGCTAGCTACCGTTGGGTGCAGTGGATTCGGATGTTGGTGGATGAAGTCTCCATGAATCTGGCATGAGTGGCATTGCTTCGCATACTCGAGGCAGTCCTGGATCATCGTGGGCCAGTAATAACCCATCCGTTTAATTTTTAACTTCATCTTTGGGCCTGTCTGGTGAGAACCGCAAAGTCCGTCATGAACTTCCTGAATGACTCTTTCTGCTTCGTCAGGTCCTAAGCATCTCAGCCATAGGAAATCAAATGATCTCTTGTATAGAATGTCGTTGACAAAAGCGAAAGATAAAGCTCGTTTCATGAGCTGATGTCTTGAGGACGCTTCTTCGGGCATTCGGCGGGATTTAAAGTAGTCTATGAAGACTTCCCTCCAGTCTTCGGCCTTCTCATGGTCTTTTATTTGTAGAGTCATCTGCTCAGTCGTTCCCTTTTTTCCGCATGATTCCGGAGATATTTCTGCCGGGGCGAGTACTCGACGGCTTTGTACCACGATTCTAATGTCATCGAGGTTCTCGTCAGCCAGTTCTTTAGCAAGTTTAGCCAACGCGTCTGCTTTGCTGTTTTCTGCGCGCGGTATGTTCTCCAAAGTGTAGGAGGGAATTTGGGCCAATAGTTGTTGCACACTTTCGCCGTACTTTACCAACTCCGGCTTGCACGTTTGGTAGTCACCATTTACTTGACTGACGACCAGCTGAGAATCCCCATATATGAGGAGGTCCTCAATTCCCATGTCGATGGCGATCTCGAGGCCTGCTATCAGGGCTTCGTATTCGGCTTCATTGTTTGTCCTCGGCTCTGTTAAGGAGAAGGCGAAGCGCATTATCCCTCCTTGTGGAGTTGCAAAGATGAGGCCTATCCCTGATTTGATCATTGGGATACCTTGTTTCTGTTTCTTTATGGAGGACGCTCCATCGAAATAGAGTTCCCATTGGGTGCTTCCGCCGCTAATCGCATCAAATGCATGCTCGTCCGGCAAATCACAGTTCAGAGGAGAATCGGCCGGTATCGGGTGCTCGGCGAGGAAGTCGGCGATGGCCTGGCCTTTCACTGCCTTGAGAGGTTGATACGTTATCGAGAACTCCATCAAGAGCAGGGCCCACTTAGCAAGTCGTCCCGTCAGTATGGCTTTCGACATCAAATATTTGAGAGGGTCCACCTTCGAAATAAGACGGACTTCATGTGCTAATGCGTAATGTCTAAGCTTTGTTATCGCGAAGATTAACGCCAAGCAATGTTTTTCAATGGGAGAGTAATTGCTTTCTGCCCCCAGTAGAACCCGACTTAAGTAGTAGAGTGCTCTCTCTTTCCCCTGATCGTTCTCTTGCGCCCATAACGCGCCTAAGGAACCTTCGAGGGCGGTTGTATAAAGAATGAGGGGTTTTCCCTTGACCGGCGCGGCCAACACCGGAGGGCTTTGCAATTATTGCTTGATCTCGTCTAGTGCACCTTGACATTTGTGATCCCAAACGAATGGGGTTCCCTTTTTCATCAGGTGGCTGTAAGGACGGCATTTGCCCGAAAGATTAGCGATAAACCGCCGGATGTATGCGAGCTTCCCTTGGAGAGACCGTAACTGCTTGAGCGTTCTTGGCGGAGGCATTTCCATGATCGCTTTAATCTTCGACGGATCTATTTCAATACCTCGGTGTCGAATGATGAATCCCAGGAATTTGCCCGAGGAGACTCCAAACGCGCATTTGAGGGGATTCATTTTCAAATTATATTGCCGAAGGCGTTGAAATACAGTCTCCAGATGCTTTAAATAATCTTCGTATGACGTGCTCTTTACTACGAGGTCATCGATATAGCACTCGACGATGTCATGTATGAGGTCGTCGAAGATCTTTGTCATGGCCCTTTGATAGGTGGCGCCAGCGTTCTTTAGACCAAAGGGCATAACTTTGTAGCAAAATATACCCAAAGGGGTGCGGAAAGGGTATGCTTCTGGTCTTCGGAATGCATCTTTATCTGATTGTATCCTGACGAACCATCCATAAAGGAGAAAACCTCATGAGTTGACGTGTTATCTATCATTAGCTCGGTTACCGGTACTGGGAAATCATCCTTTGGATAGGCTTTATTGAGATCCCTGAAATCCACGCATATGCGTACCGTCCCATTCTTCTTCATTACCGGGACGATATTGGCAATCCAGTCGGGATATTGGACTTCTTGGATAAATCCAGAATCGATCAACTTCTTGACTTCGGCGTTGATGCTCATTTCAAGCTCGAGTCGCATCCTCCTTGGCGCCTGCTTGACTGGCTTGATATCTGGGGATATTGCTAATTTATGCACAGCAATCTCCGGATCCAATCCTGGCATTTCGGAGTAGTTCCACGCGAAGCAATCTTTATGCTGTAGAAGCACGTTCTTTAACGCAGCCACCTTTTCTTCGGATAACAGCTCGCTGACAAATGTCGGTCGCGGGTCGTCTGTCGATCCCAACTCAATCTTCTTGAGGTTATCTGCAGTAGTATGTACACCATCTTCCAGTTCTTTTGGAGCGGGCGGAAATTCTGAGATCACCTCATCATTGCTGTTCTCAAAGCACCAGGGAACGTCATCTACGTTCTCGGGCTCTTCTCCTAATATCGTAATCGTATAACAAGTGCGAACCCGCTCCCTGGACTGAGGTGGACCCGGTTCTGCTCTTGCGGCCTTGGGCTCATGCTTTCGCGGCGGCGTTACCTTCCAGCCGTCGGATAAAGCGAATCTACCCCGTCGGTACTGGTCCTCGACCCAGTTCTTGAAGGTGAAGCAGTCTTCGGTAGGATGTCCTATGGCTTGGTGATAAGAGCAGTAACTCGGATGAGAGACCTTGCTAGCTTGCTCAGGATTTCTAGACTCTGGAAGCGTGATCATTTGATGTTTTATAGCGAGGTTGAGTAAGCTCTCTGTCTTGTCTCGGGGAAAGGAATACGCTCGACTCATCTTCTTCACGAGGGACAAACCCGAGCCGCTTCTTGATTTATTTTCGTCTCCGCGTCGGGCCTTTCGTACAACGGATTGACGAGGATATGCGTCTTTGTCTTTTCCAGTACGTTGAGATAGACGTTGCGTCCTGGCCTTCTTGTAGATGGCCATCTCGCGGTTGTGGTCTTCCTGAGCTCTCTGACCCATTTTCCTGATAGGCTTGTTCGTCCGTTCTTCAAACGACGGACTCGGTGCTTCAATCGCAGGGTCTAGTTTTAATGAAAGGTTGGCATCTCCTGACAGGGCGTCCTCTTCTTCATCAAAGGTATATATAGGGTAGCTGCTGTGAGTCCGTTCCTGTTTTCTAGCTCTTGCGTATCCAAGCCCGAGTGTTTCCATCTTCCCGTTGGGCAACTTGTGTTGAGTCCCGGGGACATCCCAAATCTTGTTGTAGAACCGAGCCTGCCGAACAGCCTGTTTTAAGGGTACTCCTTGGCGCTTCAATAGCTTCTTTAAACCATCCGTATAGTATCTGGGCAGACGGATGGGTTGGAGCCTGTCGAGTGTAGTATCTACGCCAGGCCAGATCTCTTTCTCTATTTTCGACTCTGAGGATCGGTAAAATAGGATCACTTTCTCACCCCTTCGCCTGGGAGGGATGTAAAATGTTTCCAGGTCCTGCACACTGTGAGCTTGAAGCGTGTCGAGATCCTTGTAGTGTTCTTGCGGTACCATGGTGATTTGCAAACTATGGTCATCGCCAAGGGGTGCTTGTGTTGACAGCCGATTGGAGAACACAGCATTAACTTCATCTTCTGAATCACTTCCGAAGACTAATACGGGGGCGGGTGTCCCCAGGTTGTTGCGTTGAGATGGCCCTGCATAAACTATCTCTTCCTCTTCTTCGGTATCGCTCCCGAAAATAGGGATGGTGGCGGCGGTTTTGTTCTCCGGATTGTGACACCTTTCTGTATCCTCGAAATCTGGCAAAAAGTACTTCGCATCTTCGTATTTACGGACTTCGTTCACGGAAAATGGGTTTAACTCACCTGTTACGGTATACTCGAAACCATCCTTGAAGTACTTCATACACTGATGTTGTGTAGAAGGGATGATATTGTATTCGTGTAGCCAAGGACGGCCGAGCAAGGCATTGTAGCAGGTCTTGGCGTCAATGACATGGAATTTGATGTCTGTGACGAGAAGTCCAAAGCGTAATGTTAGTATCACAGATCCGAGAGTCCGTGACGATTGTGAATCGAAACCGGAGATAGTAATCTTGTCACGAGCGAGGTGTTGCACGCTCATGCAGATTTCCTTTAACACCCGAACATTAAGGAGATTGACGGAGGATCCATTATCCACCAGGATCTTGCCTATCTTGATATCATGGCAGTATCCGGAGACGTATAGGGGACGGTTGTGGTCGCAAGTCCCGAGAAGGAGGTCTTCATCACCGAAAGTGACGTCGGCCGTATGCACTTCCTCCAGTTCATCCTTCATCTTTTCAGTGGCGAGGAAGGCTTGGAATTGCTCGGGTTCTTGTAACGCCTTAATTAGTGAGTCTCGCGCTTCTTTCGATAATAGGAGGGCATCGAGAATGCTAAGCTGAGAAGGTAGCTTCCTTAGGTGCGCGAGGATGTTATAGTCCACTTTACTCTTCCTAGGAGGGTCTTTGGCAGCCAGCTCTCTCGTGACCTGGTCATCTAAAGTGATATCTTCAGTGACCTTTTCCTTTCCCTTGTCTTTTCTACTCACGGGCCCAAGATTCTTTTCCGGGAGCGTACGATTGCGCAGCTGAATGTTCTCGCAGATCTCCGATTCCTCCTCTTTCCCCAAAACAGGTTCTTTAAAGAGAGGGCCCAGAGCCATTTCTTCGTCAGAGTCGCTCCCAAAGGTGAGAACTTGTGACCCCCTGGCGTTAACCATGCAACAGTTGCCAGTTGTTCTGTTGTGCCCATCGACAGTACTTCTTCGCTCCCGACGGATCTTGCGTTTCATGCGCTTAACATGTTGCCGACGAGCGACATATCCTTGCCACCATATCTTAAAGGCGTCGCACTCCTCCGTGGGATGTGAGACTTTCCGGTGATATGCGCAATAGTCAGGGTGCCTCTCCATCCCATCATGTGTGTTTCCTTCCGAGGGCGGTAGCTTCATCCCCATTGACATGGCTCTGGCAAACCTTTTTCTCGTCTTGAATATCTTCTTGTCTACTTCGGATGCCTTTCGCTCTGGCGGAGGTAGTTCAACTTTTCCGTTCAGTCGCCTGCATTTGGTTCCTTCTGACGCTGCCATCTCACCCTCCTGGTCCGCTTTACATTTTAGACGAATCTCGTCTAGAAAAGCGTCGATCATTTCGTCTGTTGGCCATGCACGCTCTGGTACAGGCTCTGCCTCCAGTTTCCTAGTGCCGGGAGTTTTCCCATCATCGGTAAACGAGTGGGAGATTACGTTACAGCTCGCCACATATCCTTCGGATTCATCTGACGAGCTCTCTCCATCATCTTCCTCTTGAAAGATGTGGTTGAGGAACTCTTGCAGTGTGACAGGAGTTCGCGCCTTTTGATTGTATTCTTCCAGCGCGTCGATTTGCTTCTGCAAGTTCGTGTGCTCATTTCCAAGCTTCACGGGTTTCTTGGATTTCCTCTTCTTTTTCTTCGAGGATTTCGACGGTTGGGCGTGAGTATTTGGGCTCTTATCGCGAGTCTTTGTAATTGGGCGGGGCTTCAACATTCCTTTGATAATTTGAGGTTCAAGAGGGTCCTTCCATTCGATCGCAGGGACGCATGAAGGTCTCTCAGCATTCTTTTGGTTTTAGTTGATAGCACGACCTCCCACGGAGCTTCTTCAATAAAAGAACATGTTGCCTCCGGTGTATCCGCTTTCTTAGGAGTATGCGGTTGTGGTGGGTTTACCTTCCACTTTTCGGACAGTACAAACTTCCCCTGGAGGTATTGATCTTCAATCCATCCTTTGAAGACGAAGCAATCTTCAATCGGATGGCCTACCGTCTGATGGTAAGGGCAATAGTTGGGGTTATTCACCTCGGTGGGTTGCGGCGGTCGCCTTGGATTTGGCAGGTTTATAAGTCTGTTGCGTATTGCCAGCTTGAATAGCCGTTTCGTCTTGTCCCGTGGGAACGAGTAGGGACGCTTCATCTTCTCATTATAATACCGACGCCTTTCCTCCAGTTGATCTGCCGGTTTCGGGGCGTTAGGTTGCTGTTGGGCATTCGCAACAAAGGTTGCCCTCCCTTTACCCTTGTCATTCCTAGGTTCCGACTTCGGTGTAGGTGGTCTATGACCCATCTGGTCCATCTGAGCCAACTTGTCGATCAGAGCCTGGAATGTGGTTGGCTTAAAGAACATCATAAACTGGGAGATAGTTGCGTGAGGGTCTAGAGTTCCCACGAACATGCCCACCGCAGGTGCTTCCTCAATGCGTTGTTCACATCTCGACCACAAGTTCCGCCAGCGTACAGCGTACTGGACCCAGGTTTCGCCCGGTTTTACCCTGGCGTTAATAAGTGCAGTTATTGGAGTGCGTTCGCTGGCACTTGCAAATCGCTGAGTGAACAACAATTCCATTTCAGCGAACGTTTTGATAGAATCGTTCGGGAGTTCCGAATACCATTCGAATGCTGTTTCTGATAAGCTGCCCACGAACTGGCGGAGCAACAATTTATCATCACCGCCGGTGTTACCGCAGAGGGCCCGAAACTGGGCGACATGTTGATGGGGATTGCCGGTCCCCTTATACACGTGGAATTTTGGTATCGTATAGCCTTGCGGGTATTTGATTTGGTCGTACCAGCTCGGATACGGCCGCCCCGTTTTCACGACTTGACCAGCTGCCTCAGTAGCGTGATGAACCCGGATTTGCTGGGCTATGTAGTCAGCCAAGTCAGCCTTAGAGATTGCCTCCTCCTTGGCCGTTCAGAGGGCTGGTGGTGGATTTGACGTTTCTCCTCGGTCGTCTTCAAGAACGATCGGGGGATCCTCGGCGGGTAAGTCCTGCTGGATCATCATTCCTATCACATCTCGGAAGAGAAGGCCCATCCGTTGTATGTTGGCCGCTTGTTCAGCAGCCTCTTTGTCCCTTTTCTCCAGTGTCCGGCGAAGGAATTCAGCATCGGTTTCTTCCTCCCGGCATGCGTCTGAGGACGTTTCTGGGTTTTCTTTTGGCCCGGTGAGCGCAGCCATAGCATTCATCATTTCTTGAAGCTTTTGTTGCTGCTCCTGGGCTTTCGTCACGGATCGGGTTAGCGGCCGGTGGCCCGTAGAAGTGCGGCTTTCCTCTTTTCCAGAGGCCATGTAAACAGTGTGCACCACCATGCCCCCAGACTCAGGGCGTCTGGGCTCAGTGCTTTTAGCCGTCGCTGCATGTTGTGGGGCCCTCTCTGGCCTCCTCCTTTTATGAGTCAGTTGATCAACAGCCTTTTGGGGTTTAGCCTGGTGACCAGCTTCCGGTTGGATTTTCAGCTTCTTGTGCTGGCGGGAGAAGTTTGGATCGATGATCGAGTCTCGGGCCTGCCGCCAAACCTTATAGATTTTGGAAGATAGCCGTTGAGGAGATCGGGGCTATTCGGGTTTTATTTCCACAACCTTTTTTAATGAGGGAAAAGACCTCTTCAGTACTGCCGTAGGGGAATTCCTTCGCACCTTATTTAGCATTTCAAAGTTGTTCCCAGTTGGAACAGCAGCATTAACCTCTGCCACCGGGGCCGATGGAGTCAACCCGGAGGGGGAGTTGCCCCCAGCCTTCCTTACTCGGCGCCAATGGCGACGTCGAGCGTGTCGAGCGGACGGTGTAGGGTCAGCGGTAAGAATGGTTTCATCTTGCCCCCTGTCTGGGTGGGGGGTCGCAGTTGGTATTAGCCTGTCAAAGACCGATGTCCTTTGGGCAGTAGGAGCGGGAGCTGAAGCCGTTAATCTTGTAAAGACCGACCTTTTAGCCGGAGGAGCTGCCCTAACGACTTCTGGGACAGGAGCGGCCACTTTCTTAGAAGCAACCTTCTCTGAGATCGTAGGTCCTATGATGGGTTCGAAGGATTTCTGGCCCAATCTAGAGAAGACCGAGGCGTTGACGTTGGGCGGCTCGTTGAGAGGAGCCGCGGCAGGGGTGAGACGATCAAAGACCGACTTCTTGAGAGCTTCCGTTGTCAGCGCTGGAGCGGTGAAGTTTGTCGGTGGGAGCATGGTCCCAAAGAACAATCCTGTGGTGGCACGAGTGACCTGTTCCACGGGCATTGTGAATAGCGAAGCAGCTTGGGGTCCGTAAGCTATACCTCCTGGCGAGGCAGAGCGTTGATTGCAATTGCAGTCTGAGCAGTTGGAGAATTTCATGGAAGTAGAAGCCATCGATCCTTTGCTTTCTGCAATAAGCAAGACGCCAATTCTTAGTATCTTGAAACCCAAGGGCAACCATTGGCGAACCGCGATTGGTTCGCGAGTCACGACACACGAAGTGTGGAGTGGAAAGAGGAAAAGGTCCCACCGGGCGTGCCAGAATCTGTTCCCCTCCGAAAGACGGCACGACGCCGCGTCTTGCCTGAGATTCGGGGCAGATGCTAATTGGTGCTATCCGTCCACCTCTTCGAAGATGCCAAGTTGATTTATGGAACCATGTATCGAAGGTTTAGACGGATGCGTCCGATGTAGCAGACTTCGTCAGATTCCCCCTCGTTCGAGGGGTTTTTGATTGTGGGGACGCTCTTCCCTGCAGGCGCAAGCCCCTGCAGTTAATTACGCTACCGCATTGCGGTAACAACTTTCTCCTTCTCCAGATGGTCACTTCATGTCGTGGGTGTTTGTTTTGTATTTTGTTGCCCGTGGATTGTTTACGGAGACTGAGTTATGTCGTCGCCCGTAGGGCGTGGACTAGTCCAAATCCGTATTATCTTAGATTTGGGTTTGGGGGGTTTGGTTTGAGGATACGTCAGCCATACTTGAGGCTAAGATCAACTCAGACGTTTGTTAAGGATACGTTAGTCTAACTTTGTGACTAAGATCAACTTAACGGGATCGTTTAGATCCGACAAAAGAGCGTTTGGACTCTAATGTTCCAGTTTAGGGACATAGTGGTCCATCGTATGTATGGCCGTCGGGACCCGTCACCTCTCTGAAGACGTTGAGGGATTACAACGACGGATGTCAGAGGAGTTCGGGGATGTACCCTTGAGGCAAAGTTAATTGGGGGGATTCATAGTCCACTCTGTTTGAAGGTTTAAGGATACGTTAGCCATCTTTGAAGCTAAGATCAACTTAAACGGGACCGTTTAGATCCGACAAAAGAGCATACGGGGCTCTATTGTCCTAGTTTAAGGACGTTGCGGTCCATGGGTAGTTTAAGGACATTGCGGTCCATGGGTAGTTTAAGGACATTGCGGTCCATTGTTAGTTTTAAGACATCTCGGTCAAGGTTAAGGACGTCGCAGTCCATGGGTTTAAGGACCCCACAGTCCGTTGTTAGTTTTAAGACATCTCGGTCAAGGTTAAGGACGTCGTAGTCCATGGGTTTAAGGACCCCACAGTCCGTTATGTGCTCTGGATGCTTCACACGGGTTCACTGCCTGGTTGGCGAGGACCAGGCTCCGCTCTGGACGCTTTCCACGGGGTCAAAGAGTGACATTATCCGCGTTCCATGTAACCAGGAATTTGCATTAGACATGAGTTTAAGGACCCCACAGTCCATATCAATGTGTGGTTGTCGGGACCCGTCACCTCTTTGAAGACATTGAGGGATTACAATGCCAAGTATCAAAGGAGTGAAGAGATGTACCCTAGAACCGGAGTGGATTAAATAGTCCTTGGCCCAATTTGGGGTCAAGACGAGTTAATTATGTTATGAGTCCATTGGACCAGTTAATCACAAATTGAGGACTTATGGCCATCTTGGGCTAAGTCCAATCAGGAGAGGCTTTGCCTCCATCCATTTAAGCCAATTGGGCCAAAGCCTAGTGTTAAACACTACAGAGCAGTCAGTGTTGAACACTGGGAATGAGGTTGACAAGTTAGTGTTTAACACTAAGAGATAATTGGTGTTAAACACCAGCAACAAGGCTTTTCGAATTAGTGTTAAACACTAAAAACAGATCAGTGTTGAACACTGCAAATGAAGATCTCAGATTAGTGTTTAAACGCTAAGGTAATCAGTGTTGAACACTGCAGATAAAGCTTTTTAATTAGTGTTGAACACTAAAGCCCAACAGTGTTTTAACACTGAGTTCGAGAGTTTCAATTTAGTGTTAAACACTAAGACAAGAGGGGTCACGTGGCAGCACGTGAGAGCGCCCTCCCTTCATTTATTCTGCTGAGATTATCGCGTCTTTCAGAGCATCTCGTGCCAGCACGTGACGGGCATTCAAATGCCTATGTATTAGAGCTTCTGCCGAGAGTCACGTGGGTCACGTGGGGTACTGCCTCAAAGGGACTTCCTGTAGATCTCTTGGGGGGTCACGTGATGACACGTGACCCTGCCTCTATGTATTTTGTTTAGAGGCTTTGTTAATCTTCTTTTTCAGGAATTAAATTCCTCGAGCTGTAAATTTCAGAGGAATTAAATTCCTACTTCCTTTCGAAGACTTATATTCTGGAATAGAGTTTAACTCTGAATTTTCTGTAGGAGTTAAATTCCTCATATATGTGAAGAACCAAATAGGGTTAAACCCTAACAAAAGCTTTAAGGAGTTTAAACTTCCATCCTCTGTTAAATTATGATCAAGGGAATTAAATTCCCGCTGCTGCAACAGAACTAGGTTCTTAATTAGGGTTAAACCCTGTTTCTTTTTATTCTGAAGGAATTAAATTCCCATGATACAGGGTCAAGCCCTAATTTTATTTTTAAGGAATTAAATTCCTATAGTTCTGCGAGAATTAAATTCTCGTGCTTGCATTCCTTCTCTATGTTTTGGATCTGCATGGCAGGATCTCAACCCATTGAGAATTAAATTCTCAACCTTAAGGGGAGATGTGCACTTTGCAGATCCTCTATCAAAGAGAGAAGAAATATGTTCTTCTGTTTTTACATTATCAGAGTTAAACTCTGTTGAGAATTAAATTCTCTTTCTTTCAAACGGCCTTTCCTTTCTTACCTAGGGTTTTTTGCAGAAGATCCGAGTCTTTTCAAAGTATCAAAGCTCTTCTCCTTTTCTTTTTTCTTCTCTGTGTATGTCTCTCCTCATCTGTGTCTCTTGGCTCCTATTTATAGGAGAAGCAGCCGAATCAATCAGTTTTTGACGAATCTCCATTGAGATTTGATTTGCATTCATCATTCATTTTGGGCCTTTGGATTATTAGGTGAATTTTATTCACCATTGGATTTTAAATCCAGAGATTCTCTCTTGTTATTTTGGTTAGATTTAAAGGGGAAATCTTTCCAAAACCGAGATTTTCCCATAGATAGATGATATTTCATCACCTCTGAATCTTTAATTTGATTGGTTCCAGATAGTTGCTTTCCTTCGGAAAGATTTGAATTTCTCTCAGAATTTAATTCTGTTGACAAAATGGGCTTTGAAAGCCGGTCACGTGTGACCACGTGACCCATGGTCACGTGTGAGCACGTGACCCCCTTTAGAATGAGCCTTTTCCTTTCTTTTGCGCTCTGTCTTCTGATCGTTGCTTAAGCGTCACATGCCACCACGTGACTCCTGGTCACGTGTGAGCACGTGACCCTTGTTTGAACTCTCTTTCCTTGGTTCATCTGGAGAACGAGTCTGCTGTCTGGAACGTCACGTGCCAACACGTGACCCTGGTCACGTGGAAGCACGTGACCTCTTCTGAAGCCTTTTTCTTGACTTGATCAGATAACTTGTGTGCCTTTGACGCTTGCATTTAAATGTCACGTGTCGCCACGTGACCCTGGTCACGTGGGAACACGTGACTCTTTCTGAAGCCCATTTTCTCCAGCGTAGTCAGGAAACTGAACTTGACTTGATGATGCTTTTTAGGTGTCACGTGCCAACACGTGACCCCTTTTTGAAGCTTTTCCCAGAAGCTTTCCTGATTTTAAATCAGAAAACAATCCTGAAACGAATTTCAGGATAACCCCGTATTAGTATAAATATATCCGCATTTGTATTACGACCAAATACAAATGCAACTGAGACAAAGATATTATATCTATGCAGTATAATACTGGGTTCCGGCTTAAACCAAAGCCTACCAGTATTATCTGCCCGAAAAACGACACGTGCGAAAACGCACGTGCTTTTTCCGAACCTTGCCATAAACCTATATGGCCTCTACAACGTTTCGCCCGAACTTGGAAAAGTGTCTGTGGGGGACTCTAATGACTCATCAACACACCGGCACTGGGTATAACCACTAGCACGTCAGAGGTACAAGCTGCACGTAACGTTTTGCCTATGTATTGATTGGAAGGGAAGCTGACGAGCGAACTCATCCATAAACCCTACTGAGCCTGACAGTGACAATGTATATACAGTCCGGTCCATTCGTCTAAAGAGTATCGCATATCGAGTCTAGGGGGTAGATAAAGTCAGACCCCTAATAACGCGATAAATCGTGTCGGCATGAAGCCCATCACCACCTGAGAAACTACTGATCCAAATTAGTAATTGTCCACTACCTCGGCCGAGAATTCCTAGTGATTGTCACCCGTGCACTGCGCGACATCAACTCCCAATACCGGGAGAGATGAATCCCCGATGATCCGCTCACATGCCTCCAATGTGGCTCGGGACTGTACCCAACTAAAACCTGTTTGTACAACTCCTTTGAGCGTGGTAGGGTAGTAATCTAAGCACAGTGGGAACTCACACGAGACAAATGACGATCTCAGGTCGATGAACTAACCTGTACACATGTTACCAGGGAATTTCTATCTGACGATATGTATAATACTAACTAGCAGATTCCCGATGAGTCCTGTCCGGTGTACTCATAACCCAGTGAGCACCTGTATACATCTTAGGTGATCAAACTGACACCAGTGGCTTGTGAGACCGGTCACCGCCCCTCGTCGAGGTCTCGACTTTATACACTAGTCTACTCTGGAGTATCGATGCCCTGTCTTGAAACTCCCACAACTAGGGACACATTAAGGATGTGCTTACAGACCCCAGCTCCCAGGTATATGATCGCCATCATACTGCTGGTAGTCAAGAAAGAATCCTATGGGCTCTATCATCATGCAATAGTGAACTAAAGCATATATACGATGATAAAGACAAACCAGATAGCATACTATCATCTTGAGTAAGACTGTCATATCGGTATAGGTCCTGCCTCAATCATTGCAATCACGTACCTGCGATCCAATAATTGACTTTGAGGGCACTATCTCCAACACCACGTAGCCAGGAATTTGCTGGATGCTTCCCACGCGTTCACTGTCGTGTTCGGCAAGGACCAGGCTCCGCTCTGGATGCTTCACACGGGGTCATTGCCGTGCTCTGCGAGGACCGGGATCTGCTCTGGACGTTTTCCACGGGGTCAGAAGTGACATGATCCGCGTTCCACGTAGCCAGGAATTTGCTCTGGATGCTTCCCACGGGTTCACTGCCGTGTTCGGCGAGGACCAGGCTCCGCTCTGGATGCTTCACACGGGGTCATTGCCGTGCTCTGCGAGGACCAGGATCCGCTCTGGACGTTTTCCATGGGGTCAGAAGTGACATGATCCGCATTCCACGTAGCCAGGAATTTGCTCTGGATGCTTCCCACAGGTTCACTGCCGTGTTCGGCGAGGACCAGGCTCCGCTCTGGATGCTTCACACGGGGTCATTGTTGTGCTCTGCGAGGACTAGGATCCGCTCTGGACATTTTCCATGGGGTCAGAAGTGACATAATCCGCATTCCACGTAGCCAGGAAGGGTTGACTTTATCCGCATTTCACAGAGTCGAGATTTGACTTTCGGTCGTTTGTGCACCGCCGAGTCATGGAACTGGGGGTTGCCGCTGTTCCGCTTTGTTGTGTCTGTTGTAATGAGACGAATGTCGAGATGATCTCCAGGCTATCTGTGAACCGTTGAGATTTGGCTTCTTCTTCTGATGAAACCTGGGGAAAAGGTGTAATTCCTTCTTTGTTTGCGCCCCTGGATTGTATACAGGGATTGATGTGATATCACCTATAGGGTGAAAATTTCATTTTTTTTTCTTTCCGCGATGCTCTATCATTTTAGCTTTTATATCACGAAGGTCGTGATTGCCCAATCATTTCGGCTATTTTTTCGCGGTGCCCAATCATTTCGGCTATTTGTTTTATTTTTACTCGCTGATTTTTATTGCGAGTTGCCCCATCATTTCGGCTATTTTGCATGCATATATTTTTACTTGCTGATTTTGTTTGCAAGTAGCCCCATCATTTCGGCTATTTCGTATGCATGTGTGGCTCGCTGGCTTTTTGCCGCAAGCTTGGATTTAGACACTGATTTCGGCATCAGCACCGCTAAAACTGGTATATTGCCAGGAGCGAATCATCATTTGCCTCTGTCGATGTCGAACAAAGGTGGCTTAGCGATCACGGCTAGAATCCTGTCGACTAAGGCTTTTGACTTCATGAGCCGTAAGGGTCTCATAAAGGAATTTCCCCCTACAAGTCGTGAGGATTTTGTAGGTGCGTTTTCTCCTTAGGAGTCGTGAGGATTCCCAAGTGCGTGTTCTCCTATAAGTCGTAAGGATCTTATAAGAGGGTTTTTTCCTTGTAAGTCGAGAGGACTTACAAGGGTTGTTTGCTGTGTAGACATATCCCTAGTCACGGATGGGACTTTGTTAGGGAAATGCTTATTCGCGCCCGTGGATTGTATACAAGGGTCAGCATTGAGCCGCTTGTAGGGAAGTATTGAAGGTTGTGGGGGTTGCTTAAGAACAGGCACAGATCCCTGTAGCTTAAGACTTTTGAATCTTATGAGCTGTGAGGGTCTCATAAGATGGTTCTCCTTACGAGTCGTGAGGATCTCGCAAGTGTAATTTCTCCCTATGGATCGTGGGGATCCCTAAGTGTGTTGCTCCCTTGTGAGTCGTAAGGATCTCACGCAGGTGGTTTCTCCTTACAGGGTCGAGAGGACCTTGCAAGAGACTTTTAACGAGATTGCGCCTTTTCGGGTTTTCACAAAACTCGCCGGTAGCCCTGCTGTTTTTACTCACGGAATCCTTTCGGGTTTTCATCCGTGCCCTTTTTGCTTGTGGACATACCGTTTTCTTTTTCTTTGTATCAGCTTTGGGATGCTGTAATCCATCGTAGTTTATCGACATCTCAGTCAACAGCTAGTTTTAGGACATAGTGGTCCATCATTAGTTTAGGGACGTTTCAGTCCGTCGTTAGTTTAAGGACGTTTCGGACCGTTGCAATGGAAGCCGGTTACTACTTATAGAGTTTGGGCTTAGGAAGATAGCGAGCGGACATAGTCGTCGTCATCTATCATTGACCTAGGCCGTGACTCGTCAGGCATAGTATTTCTTCAGGAAGCGACCGTTTATTGGCCTGAAAGGTCTTTCATCATGCATGTCCATGAGTAGATAGGCTCCACCCTGGTAAACTTTGTCTATGATATACGAGCCTTCATAGTTTGGCTCGAATTTCCCCCGCTTGGCGCGATTAGGAATCATAGGTCTTTTAACTACTAGCACGAGTTCGCCTTGGCGGAATGTTCTCGGCCTAGTCAATCTTTCGTATGAGCGTGTCATCTTTGCTTTATAAGCTTCCAGATTTTGTTGCGCTATGAGCCGGGTTTCATCAAGGGCATCGAGCTCCTCAAGCCGAAAGTGAGCATTCTCTTCGCCCATTAGCTCGTAATGAACTGGCACTCGTAGAGAGGGTAGCTCTATCTCTAGGGGGAGTACCGCCTCTGTACCGAATACTAATGCGTACAGCGTTGTATTCGTGGCTGTTTTGAACGTCGTTCGGTACGCCCAGAGAGCTTCATGAAGTCTCTTGTGCCAATCCTTCTTATTTCGGGACACCGTCTTTTTCACGATCTTCGTCAAGGTCTTGTTAAAAGCCTCAGCCAGACCGTTAGCTCGGGGATTATAGACAGAAGAGTATCTCCAGTCTATGTTATGTTGTTGTGCAAAGCGGCTGATCTTGTGGCTTCTATAGGCTGGCCCATTATCGGAGATAATCCGTCGCGGAGTTCCAAACCGATAAAAAACGTGTGTCCTGAAGAAATGGAGGATATTCTCTGTCTTCACTTCCCTCAGCGGTACTGCTTCTGCCCATTTGGAGAAGTAATCAGTTGTCGCCAAAATGAATCGATGTGCTCTGGACGATGCTGGTTCGATGGGGCCGGTTATGTCAGTTCCCCATATTTCGAACGGCCAGCTGGCTACCGTCAGATGTAGTGGATTCGGATGCTGATGGATAAATTCCCCATGGATCTGGCACGAGTGGCATTGCATCGCATACTCGAGGCAGTCCTGGATCATAATGGGCCAATAATAACCCATCCGTTTGATCTTCAGCTTCATCTTCGGCCCGGCTTGGTGAGAACCGCAGAGTCCGTCGTGAGTTTCTTGAACGACTCTCTTTGCTTCTTCATGTCCCAGGCATCTTAACCACAGAGAATCAAATAACCTCTTGTACAGAGTATCATTGACGAGGGCGAAAGATAAAGCTCGCTTCATGAGTGATTGATGTGTATTTATGTGTATTGTATGTAGTTTAACCGTAATCAGAACGGTATCGCGCGTAGCTAGACCGAGGTGAGTACGGGTCGTCCTCTAGGAAACGTGGAACCTTTTATTCTTACTTTAGATGTGTTGAGAAAGGGGAGGAAGAATAAAGAATTGTGGAATAGTTTCTAGATCTACGTTAAACAAGGATGCAAAATATAGATCTAGATTACTACGAGGTAAGATTATATAAAAAAGAGGGCTTGTAGGGTTCATTAGGATTTAGTAGTTATGGATGATTAATTAAAGATTACCCTTTTTATCCTTTAATAGATTTAAAACTAGAACGACAGTGATGCATGTAGATTAGGGTTTCTGGAGGGAAAAGGGTTCCCACTCTTAACCCCTATCTCGACATGGAACTCCGTTCATATCTAGCCTCTACCAAAACAATTGTTAATCTAATCTCTAATCGCGGTCGAAACTATCAATGAATTGGTAGCGCGCCCGATTAGAATGTTAACTATTCTTTTGGTAGAGTTTATAAACTTTATAGGACTTAAAAAGAGTTTAAGGATTTTCATCATCCATTAACCTACCCTAATCCTACGAACCCTAACAAGCGGAGAATTACTCGCGCATGTTGGGAGAAGAAGAGATGGAGAGAGAATTCATAATGAAACTACAAAGAAATAGAATAAGAAAAAGAACTACCTTTATTAATCAACAAAACTCATTTACACTTTGTTCCCTTAGAAAATGATTACAAATACTAGTTTGCTTCTCGATCTCTTCCAAGGAGGTAGATGAACCGTTGATGATCAGCCTGGATGCGTAAGCCGTCTTGGACTTCGTGATCTCGTCGGCTTGATGATTTTTCCAAGAGGCTCTCGGTCTTTATTTATAGTCCCAAAGCCAGAAATCTAGCTTCCAAATTTAGAAGAAACTAGTTATGATCCAACAGAAAAAATTCCAGCTTCTGAACCCTCTGGCACGCGGCTGATCCGCGGCCAAAAGGGGGGTTTGGCCGCGGATCCGCGGCCAAATAGTGGAATCGTTTGGGGATTTTTCTGGGGATTCATCTATATTGCCACGTGGAGTTCTCTGGAACCTTTGGAAATTGGAAATCTTTTCTTTGTTTCTGCCAGGCTTGATTTCTTTAGTTTACTTTCTTAATTAGGCAGGTTTGTTCCAACAACATTGATTTCCTTGATTTTAGCCCTGAAAATTCTGCACAACAACTCAACAAATAATATTAGTAGAGTTTGTTTTATTGAGATATTAACTTAACCATTAAGTATTGGTCAAAGGTATTTAATAAGGTAAGCATATTAAATGGGCTAAATGTCATATGAATATTATATGCTTACTTTTTCTTACCAAATGTTAATTATAATATATAAACACATGAAAATAGTATTTTTACAGATAAACCCTCATATGTATCATATATTATAATAAACACCTTTTATTATATAGAAATAGTAGGAAAAATGTCATATTAAATGTGCAGTTTTATCAACTGAACAAATACCCCCAAACTTATCTTTGATCGTCCCGAGCAAACTAGTTTATTCAAGAGAAGGAGAACACTAAGCACACTTTCATAGGCAAACACGATTGCACTGAGCACGTGCAACAAGCCGTTAAACCTCTAGGTGTTCCTAGTAGGAGGAGTGTTGTCTCCTGAGGGTTTTCAGCGGATTACACCCACAAAATCCTATAATAAGAGAGAGATGGTGAAATTTACATATAAAGATAAGAACCATAAAAGAAATACTTTGAAAATGTAGAGTTTTCAACTACACTAGTTTTTCAGTTGTCATGAGCCCTATCTTAATAGTCATGAAAAGATATTAGAAATCACATCATCCCTCAATAAAACATCGTCTTTATTCTTCATTCCTACCTTTCATCCAAACATCGATCGTATACCCCTACGTGTGTGAATAGAACATCCCTACACTCAGAGAATTCAATTCAAGCTATCATACTCTTGTCCATCTGCCTTAGTACTTTTTAATAGATATTTAGATGGAATTTGCTCACACATTTTTCATGCGACCGCTAATACTTCTTGAGGTACTAACCGACCGATTACTCATGTGCTTGCTTATTTAGGTGTATTTCCTCGTCTTGCAACACCTAAGGCTTAGCAGTGGCTCCCAAACCAGTTGGTCTAAGGCACTAGGTGATAAAGCACCCTCGCTATATTTTTTTTATTGCTACCTCGGTGATAACAAAACCAGTGTTCATTTTTCTTTTCACCATTTTATCTTTTATTTTCCATTTTTATTTTCTTCATACTTTTGCTTTTAGACAAGAGCATTTCAAGATATCCTCTACTATCCCGAGTTTCAAGACATGTGTAAGTGCGAATAGTAGGGTATCAATTTTCAAAATGTTTGGCTTCCAGAATAGAAACTATTTTTCAGACTTATTTTTATCCTCAGATTAGTGACTTCTTTCATCTTACAAACCCTTGGGACAACAGCTCATAACTACTTATTACCAGTTCGTTTAAGAAAACTTCTAATTTTCTTGGTTTTCTTAAACTATTCCTATCTTTCATATATAATTTTTCACTATCTATTCTTTCATTATAAAAGAAAATTTTATTTATTTATTTTTTTTAATTTTTGAAAATGTTTTGCTTATGCAAAATATGATGCAAATTGATGTGTAAATAAGCACAAACCTCCCCCAAACTTGTTTTCAACAGTGTCCTCACTGTTGCTATCTGCTGGATCACAAAAACCTGTAAGCTTGGGAGGACATTATTAATGGGGGCAGGAATATATAAAAGTGAAAATCCTCCCCCAAACTTATTTTTGGCTTACAAATTTGAGGACAAAAGTTATGTTCAAGAGCCAAAAAATATACCCCCCTCCCCTAAACATGAGTTAGATAATACGAAGCATTTTAAGAGGGGGTGAGTCATTTGGTCAAAGTAAGACATTACAAAGACCAAAAGTTAACATCAACCATTCAAAGATTTTATCAGTATAGCGTATAGGTTGGTGGAAGAATGTGTTGTATCGAGTTAAGAAAAAATGGGGAAGGGATAAGAGATGGTCTGGAAAGGGTTTGAAATTAGAGAAAAGAAAGAATGAGGATGAATGTGAATGATTAGGAAGAAGGAATGGTGGAGGTTCAACTTCTATAAGTGGAGTTTGATCAATCACAAAATCAGTATTGTTTAGGAATGCAAGTTCGTCAGGAAAAAGTTCTTCAAAACTTTCATCAATGATGTGATCGAACATTTTGCTGTCAATAAGTTTTGTACCAGAATTTATCATACTTGATTCGTTAAAAATTATGGAGGTAGAAGACTCGAAAAACTCATCTACCTCATTTTCAAAAGTATCCAAATCAAGTTGACTTTCTTGTATTATTGAACTTGAATTAACGGATTGTGATTCATCAAAACTCACTAAAACTATAGGAACAGAAGAAGAACCGGAGAAAATAGAAGGTGAAATGGGTAAAGAAATTGGTGTGTCGAGTGTTGCTGAACCAGATGTGGAAGATGGAGGCTGTAATTCGGTCTAATCTTCGGGCATACCATTATCATCAACTTCAAGACGTATTTGGGGTTCGGGAAGAATTAAAGGCTCAAGATGATGACCACAAGGAAGTGAAAGGATCTGATGAATTGGTGGAACAAGATCATCCAAAATTTTGGGTTCATCAATCAATATATCCCCAACGTCAATCACCTTATTCAAGTGAAGGTTAAAATTCTCAAACACCTCATCAAAAGTATGGTTTTCAATCAGTTTTGGTTCAAGAGTGGAGGTGTAGAGATCACAAGGATTGGGTATGGTTTCACTTGAAATGGACCCTTCACAATCGGGTAAATCAAACACAACAAAGTCACACAACTTATCAGACATTCTATCTTCAATTGATGAATCATTTGGTGTACTTGATGAATCTATGAAACTGGAGTTGTGGATTTCAGTTTGGAATGGGGAGGTTTGATTAGGATGGGTGTACAGTTCTGTCTCACTACCCAAATTCTCATTTTGTCCTATGCTCGAATCATATACTGAAAAATTTTGGGCTAGTTTAGAATTATTTGCTTGCATCCACTCTATTTTTTCCTTCCTAATTTGGTTCGACAATTCCAGAAATTTTTCTAATGTTTGCTCAAGACTAGACTTGGATCGATAAGGAGTTTCAGGATAAGATTGAAATTCCTGTGGACGATTAAAACTCCCAAATGACTGATTAGAAGGACTGTCTAGAGAAGGTGGAAAAGTCGGATTGGATTGATAGGAATAGAATGGTTGCAAAAATTGGGTAGGAGTCGGGTCAACATAAGAAGAATTTTGATATTGGTTCGTCGGTTGGTTATATGCCATAAACCGATTATGAGATTCTTCTTTGGAAAGTGGAGGTGATGGTTGATATTGGTCCGGGTTGAAACTTTGGCCTCTAGCCCTAGCTATATGCTTAGCAATGGACATTCGTCTAGGGGCTTCCTCACTCTGGGTATCAACTGAAACAGGTGTAAGATTAGGATACGGTTGATAAGACCTAGACTGAGGTGGCCAACTGTTTCTTCCCGCTTGTTCTATATGATATCTTAAGGACATGGAAGAGCCGGACGGTATACCGAAGGGATTACGAAAACATTTAATATCTGGTTATGGGCAACAAAGCTCGGCAAATGTTCTTCTGTTTAGGTCACCCATTATAAGAAGAGAAGAGGGGGGAAGGGGTAGAAAGGGGAGAAAATAATTGGTTTGTTTTGAAAAATGACGGACTTAGACAAATCACACAAAAATGCACAAACAACCCTAGAACTAAGGTTACCTAGGTCAGTCTCTAGACCGCTCCTAGACTTCCAAAGGATAAGCCGCAGGATCAATCCTCTACCGCCTCTTTAGTACTCTTGTGGCCAGGTAAGTGCCAGGTAAGTGGGAGGTATCCACTACGTAAGTAGTGGGCCTAATTAAGTAACCACTTGCCTTAGACACACTTGCCTAGACACCACAAACGTAATGCGGATAAGCGATAGATTACCCACGACCTTCCTCTGTCCTTATTGAGTACGACAGTCCTTAGAGTCTTGTCTAGATATTTTTTTTAATTAATATAGAGTTATGCGGATGCTCGTTTTGTGATTTGTGGGGCTTAGGAAGGGTGATAAAATCCCTACCTAATCTGAATTTTTGTCTTGCCCCTTAAAAATCCGTATTAAAATATGAATAAACAAACCAATAACAAAACTTTGCAAAAAGATTTTTGAGCGGTGATATTTTGCAAAGAATCCTGTAGGAAAGATATTTTATTGGATTTCAGAGGAGAGAAAGATTTGATAAAGATACCAGAGAATTTTGGAACCCTAACTCCTCAGTTGCGCCGCGGTTCCGCCGCCGAATGGGTCTTCTTGCCGCGGTTCCGCCGCCGACTTGAGGGATCAGTTGATGAATTTTGCTATGTGGCATCCTGTACTCCTCTGGATCTTGATGAATGTCTCTGGATCTCTGTTTCCTCAATTCTTTAACTCCAGATTCCCTCGCAAAACACAATAATCGTTAAATATACAATTTGCAGTTTTGTTTATTTTTATGATATAGCTCGAAAAAGAATTCAACACAAATACTAAGAATAAAAAAAAAATTACGCACGTTTCCCCGGCAACGGCGCCATTTGATTGATGTGTATTTATGTGTATTGTATGTAGTTTAACCGCAATCAGAACGGTGTCGCGCGTAGCTAAACCGAGATGAGTACGGGTCGTCCTCTGGGAAATGTGGAACCTTTTATTCTTACTTTAGATGTGTTGAGAAAGGGGAGGAAGAATAAAGAATTGTGGAATAGTTTCTAGATCTACGTTAAACAAGGATGCAAAATATAGATCTAGATTACTACGAGGTAAGATTATATAAAAAAAAAGGGGCTTGTAGGGTTTATTAGGATTTAGTAGTTATGGATGATTAATTAAAGATTACCTTTTTATCCTTTAATAGATTTAAAACTAGAACGACAGTGATGCATGTAGATTAGGGTTTCTGGAGGGAAAAAGGTTCCCACTCTTAACCCCTATCTCGACATGGAACTCCGTTCATATCTAGCCTCTACCAAAACAATTGTTAATCTAATCTCTAATCGTGGTCGAAACTATCAATGAATTGGTAGCGCGCCCGATTAGGATGTTAACTATTCTTTTGGTAGAGTTTATAAACTTTATAGGACTTAAAAAGAGTTTAAGGATCTTCATCATCCATTAACCTATCCTAATCCTACGAACCCTAACAAGCGGAGAATTACTCGCACATGTTGGGAGAAGAAGAGATGGAGAGAGAATTCATAATGAAGCTACAAAGTAATAGAATAAGAAAAAGAACTACCTTTATTAATCAACAAAACTCATTTACACTTTGTTCCCTTAGAAAATGATTACAAATACTAGTTTGCTTCTCGATCTCTTCCAAGTAGGTAGATGAACCGTTGATGATCAGCCTGGATGCGTGAGCCATCTTGGACTTCGTAATCTCGTCGGCTTGATGATTTTTCCAAGAGGCTCTTGGTCTTTATTTATAGCCCCAAAGCCAGAAATCTAGCTTCCAAATTTAGAAGAAACTAGTTATGATCCAACAGAAAAAATTCCAGCTTCGGAACCCTCTGGCACGCGGCGGATCCGCAGCCAATAGGGGGGTTTGGCCACGTATTCGTGTCCAAATAGTGGGATCGTTTGGGGATTTTTTTGGGGATTCATCTATATTGCCACGTGGAGTTCTCTGTAACCTTTGGAAATTGGAAATCTTTTCTTTGTTTCTGCCAGGCTTGATTTCTTTAGTTTACTTTCTTAATTAGGCAGGTTTGTTCCAACAACTTTGATTTCCTTGATTTTAGCCCTGAAAATTCTGCACAACAACTCAACAAATAATATTAGTAGAGTTTGTTTTATTGAGATATTAACTTAACCATTAAGTATTGGTCAAAGGTATTTAATAAGGTAAGCATATTAAATGGGCCAAATGTCATATGAATATTATATGCTTACTTTTTCCTACCAAATGTTAATTATAATATATAAACACATGAAAATAATATTTTTACAGATAAACCCTCATATGTATCATATATTATAATAAACACCTTTTATTATATAGAAATAGTAGGAAAAATGTCATATTAAATGTGCAGTTTTATCAACTGAACAATGAGCTGATATTTTGAAGACGCATCTTCAGGCGTTCGACGGGATTTGAAATAGTCTATAAAGGCTTCTCTCCAATCATCAACCTTTTCTTGGTCTTTTATTTGCAGGGCCGTTTACTCGGTCGCTTCCTTTTCCTCGGACAACTCCGGAGATATTTCTACCGGTGGAAGAACCCGACGGTTTCGTACCATGATTCTTACATCATCGAGGTTCTCATCAGCCAATTCTTTAGCAAGCTTGGCTAATGCATCCGCTTTGCTATTTTCCGCACGCGGTATGCTTTCCAAGGTGTAGAAAGGAATTTGAGTCAGCAGCCGCTGTACTTTCTCGCCGTACTTTACCAACTCTGGCTTGCATGTTTGATAGTCGCCGTTTACTTGACTAACGACCAGTTGGGAGTCTCCGTATATGAGGAGGTTTTCGATTCCCATGTCGATGGCGATCTCGAGACCTGCTATCAAAGCTTCATACTCGGCTTTGTTATTCGTCCTCGGCTCTGTTAAGAAGAAAGCAAAGCGCATTATCCCTCCTTGTGGAGTTACGAAGATGAGGCCTACCCCTGATTTGATTATGGGGGTGTTTTGTTTGCGCTTCTTCATAGAGGATGCTCCATCGTCACGGTGTTTTGTTTCAACGCCTTCGGCAATACAAAGTGAAGATGAACCCTCTCAAATGCGCGTTCGGAGTTTCCTCGGGCAATATAGTATTCGACGTATGATTTGCTTTCCACCACAAGGTCGTCGATATAGTATTCGACGATTTCATGTATGAGGTCGTCGAAGATCTTCGTCATGGCCCTCTGATAGGTGGCGCCGGCGTTCTTTAGACCGATGGGCATCACCTTGTAGCAGAATATACCCAAAGGGGTCCGGAAAGTGGTATGCTTCTGGTCCTCAAGATGCATTTTTATCTGATTGTATCCTGACGAGCCGTCCATGAAGGAGAAAACTTCGTGAGTGGACGTATTGTCTATCATCAGCTCGGTGACTGGTACTGGGAAGTCATCCTTCGGGCAGGCTTTATTGAGATCCCGAAAGTCTACACATATGCGCACTATCCCATATTTCTTCATCACTGGGACGATGTTGGCGATCCAGTCAAGATACTGTACCTCTTGGATGAAGCCAAAGTCGATTAGTTTCTTGACCTCGGCGTTGATTCTCATCTCAAGCTCGAGCCACATTCTTCTCGGTGCTTGTTTGATTGGCTTAACGTCCGGGGATATTGCCAGTTTGTGCACAGCAACCTCTGGATCTAGTCCTGGCATCTTGGAATAGTTCCAGGCGAAACAATCCTTATGCTTCATAAGCACATCTTTTAGTGTAGCTACCTTTTCTTCAGACAGCAGCTCACTGACAAATGTCGGTCTCGGATCACATGTCGTCCCCAAATCAATTTTCTTGAGATCATCTGCAGTAGTATGTATTCCATCTTCCAGCTCTTTTGGCGCCGGTGGAAACTCCGAGATCACCTCGTCGTCATTGTTTTCGAAGCACCAAGGGAGGCCATCCATATTCTCGAGCACTTCTTTTGATAGCGTTATCATATAACAAGTACGAGCTCGCTTCCAAGACCTATGTTGATCTGGTTCTACCCTCGTGGATTTGGGTTCATGCTTCTGTGGCGGGGTTACCTTCCAGCTGTTGGATAAAGCGCACCTGCCCTGTCGATATTGATCTTCGACCCATTTCTTGAAGGTGAAGCAGTCTTCAATAGGATGTCCTATTGCCCTATGATAGGAGCAATAGTCCAGATGAGATACTTCGCCAACTTGCTCGGGGTGCTTGGACTCCGGGAGTGTAATCAGTTGATGTTTTATGGCGAGATCGAGCATCTTCCGTGTTTTGTTCTGCGGAAAAGAGTATGCTCGACTCATCTTCTTTGTAAGAGACGAATCCGGATTGTTCGATTTCCGATCGCGTGGCTTCTTGGTCCCGCTTTGTCGCTCTTGAATGCTTTTCCCGCTCTTTGATTTATTTTTGTCTCTGCGTCGGGCCTTTTGTATGACGGGTTGATAAGGAAGAGCATTGCCATTCTCCACGGCTTGTCGAAAGAGGCGCTGCGTCGTGGCTCTTTCATAAATGGCCATCTCGCGGTTATAGTCATCTCGGATCTTTTGACCCGCTTCCCTTACTAGCCTATCCATTCGTTCTTCAAATGACGGACTCGGCATTTTGATGATCGGACCTTGTTTTGGTTCAGGATCAGCATCCTTTAACAGGGCGTTCTCCTCTTCATCGAAGTCATATATGACGTAGCTACCATGGACTCGTTCTCGCTTCTTGGATTGAAGATATCCAAGCCCCTTTGTTTCCATTCTCCCATTGGGCAACTTGCGCTGAGTTCCAGGGACATCCCGAATTCGGTTGTAGAACCGAGCTTGTCGAGTGGTCTGTTTGAAGGGTACTCCTTGGCGCTTCAATAGCCTTTTCAAGCCTTCCGTGTAATATCTAGGCAGACGGATAGGCTGGAGCCTATCGAGTGCAGAATCGGAGTCGTGCCAGATTTCTTTCTCCACCTTGGTTTCCTCGGATCGGTAGAATAGGATTGACTGTTCACCTTTTCGCCTGAGAGGAACGTAGAATGTCTGTAGTTCTTGCACACCATAAGTTTCAAGTGCATCGAGATCCTTCTAATGCTCTTGTGGAACCATGGTAATTTGCAGACTCTGATTATCGCCAGTGGAGGCTTGTATTGATGGCCGAACAGAAAATACAGCGTTATCCTCGTCTTCTGAGTCGCTGTCGAAGATCAACATAGGGGCGGACGGTCCCGGGTTGTTGCATTGGGGCGGCCCTGAATAAACTATCTCTTCTTCCTCCTCGGTATCACTCTCGAAGACTGGAATAGTGGTAATAGCTTTGTCCTTCGGTTTGTGACATCTCTCCGTGTCCTCGAAGTCTGGCAAGAAGTATTTTGCATCCTCGTACTTTCGGACTTCGTTTACGGAAAATGGGTTCAACTCCCCTGTCACAGTGTACTCAAGACCATCCTTGAAGTATTTCATACACTGATGTTGTGTAGAAGGGATGATATTGTACTCGTGTAACCAGGGCCGGCCGAGCAAAGCGTTATAGCAGGTCTTGGTGTCAATGACGTGAAATTTAATATCCGTGACAAGTAGCCCAAAGCGCAGCGTCAGTATCACAGACCTGAGAGTCCGTGATGACTGGGAGTCGAAACCAGAGATGGTGATTTTATCACGAACGAGGTGTTGAACACTCATGCAGATTTCTTTCAACACTCGCACGTTGAGGAGATTGACGGAGGACCCATTGTCGACCAGGATTTTACCTATCTTGATGTCGTGACAGTATCCGGAGACATAAAGGGGATGGTTGTACTCACACATCCTGAGGAGGAGATCTTCATCGCCGAAGGTGATGTCGGCTGTATATGCTTCTTCCAGGTCGTTTTTCATCTTTTCTTCGGCGAGAAAAGCTTGGAATTGCTCTGGCTCTTGTAGCGCCTTGATCAATGAATCTCTTGCTTCTTTTGATAGTAAAAGGGCGTCGAGAATGCTGAGCTATGAGGGTAACTTCCTCAAGTGCGCTAGAATGTTGTAGTCCACCTTACTTTTCCTTAGAGGGTCCTTGGCGGTCAGCTCTTTCATGACTTGGTCATCTAAGGCGATATCTTCAGAGACTTTCTCTTTTCCCTTATCTTTTCTGTACGTGGGTCCAAGATTCTTTTCGGGCAGCATACAATTGCGCAGCTGGATATTTTCACAGGTCTTCGATTCTCCCTCCTTTCCCGAGGTGGATTCCTTGAATAGAGGGCCAAGAGCCATCTCTTCATCGGAGTCACTCCCGAACGTGAGAACTTGTGATCCCCCAGCGTTAACCATGCGACAGTTGCTGGTAGTTATTTCAAGATCCTTGGTCGTATTTCTTCGCTCTCGACGAGTTTTGCGTTTTATCCGCTTGAAATGCTGCCGGTGAGCGACATATCCCTGCCACCACCTTTTAAAAGCGTCACATTCTTCGGTGGGGTGCGAAATCTTTCGATGATATAAGCAGTAGCTAGGATGCATCTCTGCTTCACCGACAGTGTTTCCTTCGGAGGATGGTAGCTTCATCCCCATTGATATGGCTTTAGCAAACCTTTTCCTCGTCTTGAATTTGTTTTTATTCGCGACGGATGTCCCTTGATTCAGTAGGGGTGTATCGATTCTTTCTTCCAGTCGCCGACGCTTGGCCTTTTCAAATATGGCCATCTCACGCTCCCGATCGGCTTTACTTTTCAGATGAATTTCACTCAGGAAGGCGTCGATCATTTTGTCTGACGGCCATAGAAGTTCTGGTTCAGGACCTTCCCCCAGTCTCTCGGTGCAAGGAGCTTCTTCATCGTTTATCGACGAGTGAGAGATCACATGACAACTTACTATGTAATCCTCAGATCCATCTGATGGGTCTTGTCCATCGTCTCCATCTTTAAGGATGTAGCCGAGGAATTCTTGGAGCGTGATCGGAGTCCGCACCTTCTGGTTGTACTCTTCCAACGCGTCGATCTGTTTCTGCAGGTCCGTGCGCTTGTCATCAGGCTTCACGGGCTTTTCGAATTTCTTCTTCTTTTTTGAAGATTTCGACGGCTGGGCGTGCGAGCTTTGGCTATCACCACTGATCTTTGGAGTTGGGCACGGCTTTAGCATCCCTTCGACGATCTGGGGTTCCAGCGGATTTTTCCACCTGATCGTCAGACATGTCTGGAGATCATTCAGCATCCTTTTGGTTTTGGCCGAAAAAGCCACCTCCCATGGAGCTTCCTCAACAAAAGAGCATGTTGCCCCCGGTGTGTCCGTCTTCTTAGGAGTGTGCGGTTATGGTGGGTTTACCTTCCACTTCTCAGACAGCGCAAACCTGCCTTGTAGGTACTGATCCTCGATCCATCCCTTAAAAACAAAACAATCTTCGATTGGATGGCTTACCGTTTGGTGGTAAGAGCAATAATTGGGATTATTCACTTCACCGGGTTGTGATGGTCGCCTTAGATTCGGCAAATTGATAAGCCTGTTGCGCATCGCTAGTTCGAACAGCCTCTTCATTTTATCCCGCGGGAATGAGTAAGGGCGCTTCATCTTCTCATTATAATACCGCCGTCTCTCTTCCAGTTGATCCGCTAGCTTTGGGGCACTGGGTTGCTGTTGGGTGTTCGCAATGAAGATCACCTTCCCTTTACCTTTTTCGTTCCGCGGTTCCGGCTTTGGAGGAGACGGTCTATGCCCCATCTGGGCTAGCTTGTCGATTAGAGCCTGGAACGTGGTCGGTTTGAAGAACATCATGAACTGTGAAATAGTTGCATGAGGGTCTAGAGTGCCCATGAACATGCCCACCGCTGGTGCTTCTTCAATGCGTTGTTCGCACTTCGACCACAGATTTCGCCATCGGATCGCGTACTGAACCCACGTCTCGCCCGGCTTCACCCTGGCATTGATCAATTCAGTTATTGGGGTGCGTTCACTAGCGCTCGTGAATCGCTGGGTGAACAATAACTCCATTTCCGCGAAAGTTTTGACGGGGTCGTTTGGAAGTTCGGAGTACTACTCAAATGCCGTCTTCGATAAGCTGCCGATGAATTGGTGGAGCAAGAGCTTATCATCGCCACCCGTATTGCCACAGAGGGCCCTGAACTGAGCAACATGTTGATGGGGATTGCCCGACCCTTGTACACATGAAATTTAGGGATTGTGTATCCCGGCGGGTACTTTATTTGATCATACCAGCCCGGGTATGGTCGCCCAGTTCTAACAATTTGCCCATTCGCTTCATTCGCCTGGTGAACTCTTATCTACTGAGCGATATAGTCATCCAGGGCAGCTTTGGAGATTGTCTCCTCCTTAGCTGTTGACAGAGCCGACAGGGGATTCGATGTTTCTCCTCTGTCATCTTCAATTATTACTGGAGGATCTTCGGCTGGGGGATCCAGCTAGATCATCATGCCCACCATATCTTGGAATAGAAGGGTCATTCATTTTATATTGGCTGCTTGTTCCGCAGCCTCTTTGTCCTTCTTCTCAAATATTCTCCGAAGGAATTCAGCATCAGTTTCCTGCTCATGGCGTTGCTCCGAGGATGCTTCTGGGCTTTCTTTTGGCCCGGTGAGTGCGGCCATCGTAGTCATCATCTTATAGAGCTTCTGCTACTGCTCTTGGACTTTTGTCACGGATCGCGTAAGCGGTCGATGACCTGTGGAGATACGGCTATCCTCTTTTCCGGATGCCATATAAACGGTATGCACCACCATGCCCCCAAACTTATGGCGTTTGGGCTCAGTGCCTTTGACATTTGTCGCAAGCATGGGGATTTTCTCCGGCCTCCTCCTCTTATGGGCGGTCGAAGTTGAGGGAGCCGTTGCAGTGGGCACCTAGGTAGCCGTCGTCTTTTGTGGCTTAACAGGACGGTTTTCTTCCTGTCGGACCTTCAGCTTCTTCTGTTGGCGGGAGAAGTTTGGATCAATCACCGAGTCTTGGACTTGACACCAGACCTTGTAGATTTTAGAGGATAGCCATTGAAAGGGTTGTTCCAGCTTTATTTCTGTGACAGTCTCCACCGGTGGAGGAGATCTTTTCAGTACGGCGGTAGGAGAGTTCCTACGCACCTTGTTCAGCAATTTAAAGCTGTTCCCAGTTGGAACAGCAGCATTGATTTCCACCGTTGGGGCTGGTGGAGTTAGCCCAGAGGGGGAGTTGCCCCAGCCTTCCTTAGTCGGCGCCAGTGGCGACGTCGAGCGTGTCGAGCTGTTGGGGTTGGTTCGGCGATGGGGATGGCTTTGTCTTGCCCCCTGTTCAAGTGAGGCGCCGTCAGTGCCAGCCTCTTGAAGACGGACGTATTTTGAGTAGCGGTATCCAATCTGTCAAAGACAGACCTTTGAGCAGGAACGGGAGCTGAAGTGGGAGCCGGAACAGTCAGTCATGTAAAGACTGACCCTTTGATAGGAGAAGACGCCTTGACGACTTCGGGAGCAGGGTTGGTTTCTCTTTTCGGAATAACCTTTTCTTGAGGTGCAGGCTTCATCATGGACTTTGGCCTAATCTGGCGAAGAACGAGACGCTGGAGCAGGACGACCCGTTGAGAGGGGCCGCGGTAGTATCAAGACGATCAAAGACCGACTTATTGGGAGCTTCTGGCGTTGGCATAGGAGCGCTGAAGCTCATCGGCGGGACTATGGTCCCGAAAAACAATCCAATAGCAGCCTGGGTGACCTGTTCCACCGGTATCGTGAACAGGGACGCCGCTTGAGGTCCGTAAGCTATACCTCCAGATGAGGCAGAACGTGGGTTGCAGTTGTAGTTGCAGTTGGAACACTTCGAGCAGGTGAACGCCATTAATCCTTTGCTTTCTTCACCAAGCAAAACGCCAAATCTTAGTATCTAGAAACCCAAGGGCAACCATTAGCAAACCGCGATTCGTTCGCGAACACGACACATAAAGTGTGGAGTGGAAAGAGGAAAAGGTCCCACCGGGCATGCCAGAATCTGTTCCCCTCCGAAAGACGCGGCGAAGACGTGGCGAACGTCTAGCCTAAATTTCGAGGCAGATGCTAATTAGTGCTATCCGTCCACCTCTCCGAAGATACCAAGTTGATTTATGGCACCATATATCGGAGGTTTAAACGGATGCGGCCGATGTAGCAGACTTCGTCAGATTCCCCCTCATTTGAGGGGGTTTTAATTGTGGGGACGCTCTTCCCTGCAGGCGCAAGCCCCTGCAGTTAATTACGCTACCGCATCGCGGTAACAACTTTCTCCTCCTCCAGATGGTCACTTCGTGTCGTGGGTGTTTGTTTTGTGTTTGGTTGCCCGTGGATTGTATACGGAGACTAAGTTATGTTGCCGCCCGTAGGGCGTGGACTAGTCCAAATCCATATCTTTCTTAAATTTGGGTTTGGGGTTTGGGTTTAAGGATACGTTAGCCTCATTTGAGACTAAGATCAATTTAAACGTTAGTTAAGGATACGTTAGTCTAATTTTAAACTAAGATCAACTTAACGGGATCGTTTAGATCCAACAAGAGAGCAATTGGGCTCTATTGTTTAGTTTAGTGACATTGCGGTCGATAATTAGTTTAAGTACATTACGGTCCATTGGTAGTTTAAGGACATCTCGGTCCAATGTTAGTTTAAAGACATCACGGTCGAGGTTAAGGACATCATAGTCCGTGAGTTTAGATACCTCACAGTCCGATTTTAGTTTTAAGACATCACGGTCGAGGCTAAGGACATCATAGTCCATGGGTTTAAAGACTCCACAGTCCAATGTTAGTTTAAAGACATCACGGTCGAGATTAAGGACATCATAGTCCGTGGGTTTAAAGATCCCACGGTCCAACGTTAGTTTTAAGACATCACGGTCGAGGTTAAGGACATCATAGTCCGTGGGTTTAAGGACCCCACAGTCCAACGTTAGTTTTAAGACATCACGGTCGAGGTTAAGGACATCATAGTCCGTGGGTTTAAGGACCCCACAGTCCGTGAAATGTATGGTTGTCGGGACCCGTCACCTCTTTGAAGACGTTGAGGAATTACAACGACAAATATCAAAGGAGTAAAGAGATATACCCTTGAACCGAGGTGGATTAAGTGATCTGTAATCCGATTTGGAACTAAGGTCAATTAATTATATTATGAGCGTATTGGCTCAGTTGAGTCTGAATTGAGGACTTATGGCCAACTTGGGCTAAGTCCAATTAAGTTTGACATATTGACCCTCTGTTGGACCATTAGATATTTGTCTGGTTTCAGCCCACATTATTTAGCAATGCTAAACAAGAGTTTGAGGGCTTTGACAACATTTTTTTTATCTTTGATTGGGCAGTGAACATTATAACTCTGAATTTTACTCAATTTTGAATGGGAGGCTTTGCCTCTGGAAAATTAACCAATTTTGTTAAGAATAGTGTTAAACACTGGAAATAGATCCCTGGAATTAGTGTTAAACACTAAAAGATAATCAGTGTTAAACACTGGAAATATAATTCTCAATTTAGTGTTAAACACTAGAAAACACTCAGTGTTAAACACTGGAAATAAAGCTCCTGAATTAGTGTTAAACACTAGAAAATGATAGTGGTAAACACTGGAAATAAGGTCTTGAAATTAGTGTTAAACACTAAAGAAAAAGGGGTCACGTGGGAGCACGTGAGGGCGCCCAAAGGTGGGACCGGATTTCTTTTCTTCGTTCTGTAATTAAGTGTTAAACCCTTTTTACATTTTTATTTTGGAGCATCACGTGTTGACACGTGATGAGGATTTATGCTCTGGCTGTTAAAGCGTCCGCCAAGGGGTCACGTGGGAACACGTGAGAGCGCCCAAGGCCTTATATTTCCTTTGCTTTTTCTTTCTGTGTTTTGTAGGTCACATGGGAGCACGTGAGGCGTTGCCTCAGAGCTTATTCCTTTCGGGGATCTTTTCAGGGGGTCACGTGGGGACACGTGACCTCAATTCTTTTACATGCAGGAAGATCTTTTAAATCTCTTTATCTTTAAAAATTAAATTCTCTGTAGGGTTAAACCCTAATTATGATTCTGGAGGAATTAAATTCCTATTGTGAAAGAATTAAATTCTTGTGTGGGGTGAAACCCTAATTTTATTTTAGGAGGAATTAAATTCCTGTGAATTTGAGAGAATTAAATTCTCAGTTAGGGTTAAACCCTAGTTCTGTCCATTTTGAAGGAATTAAATTTCTATAATTTTAAAAGAATTAAATTCTCATATAGGGTTAAACCCTAATTTTGTCATGAAGGAATTAAATTCCTGTAAGTTTTGGGAGAATTAAATTCTCATATAGGGTTAAACCCTAATTTCATCTTGGAGGAATTAAATTCCTATAAATTTGGGAGAATTAAATTCTCTGAACTCAATCCTCCCTCTAAGTCTTGGATCTGCATGGCAAAATCTCAACCCGATGAGAATTAAATTCTCAACCTATGGGGAAATTTGCTTCTGCAGACCTTCAACCAGAGGAAGAACTAAGTTCTTTTGCAAAAAAGTTAAACTCTCAGATATTTGAGAATTAAATTCTCTTTTCTTTTGAAGTTTTGATCCCCTTTCTTTTTCTCACCTAGGGTTTTCTTTGCTGAGAATTAAATTCTCCTTTCTTTTCTCTCTGAATTTTCAAGATGCCAAAATTCTATATCTTTCTTCTCCTCTTGGCTCCTATTTATAGGAGAAGGGAATGAATCAATCTGTTTGATGAATCTTTGATTGAAAGATTTTGTTTGTTTTTTTATAATTAACATAATCCTTTATATCATTCAGTGAATTTTATTCACCGTTGGATTTTCAATCCAAAGATATTCTGTTTGCTATTTCGATGAGATTTGGGGAGATCTTTCCTTGTTTGGGATTTTTCCATAAATTGGTGATTTTTTAATCACCCTTGGATTTTTAATCCAACGGTTCCCTCTAACCTTTTCCATTTGGAAAGATTTAGAAGCTTTTAGAATTTAAATTCTATTAAACTGTAAGGCTTTTAAAGCCGGTCACATGCTGACGCGTGACCCTTGGTCACGTGTGAGCACGTGACCCCCAATTGAGTCCTTCCCTCAGCGCTCATTTACGCTGCTGTTTTAACTGTCACGTGTCAACACGTGACCATTGGTCACGTGTGAGCTCGTGATGCCTTACTGAGTTATTTCCTGATTTTTAATCAGGGAACAGCCCCCTTCTCTTTTGAGTGGCTGATGTTAAGGGAACCGTTGTAGTGGGCACCCAGACGGATGACATTTTCTGTGGTACCTCAAGATGGCTCTTTTCTTGCTGAGCTTTGAGCTTTTTGGGTCGGCGAGAGTAATTTTGATCAATTACTGAGTCTTGAAGCTGTCGCCAGACCTTGTAAATTTTGGAGGACAACCGCTGAGGGAACCGCTCCGGCTTCGTTTCTGTAACATTCTCCACGGGTGGAGGAGATCTTTTTAGTACGGTGGTAGGAGAGTTCCTGCGCACCTTGTTCAGGAATTCAATGTTTTTCCCGGTTGGAACAGCAGCATCGATCTCCGCCGTTGGAGCTGGTGGAGTAAATCCAGACGGAAAGCTGCCCACAGCCTTCCGTACTCGGCGCCAGTGATGACGGAGAGCATGTCGCGCAGATGGTGTTGGTTCGGCTATGAGGATGGCCTTGTCATGCCCCCTGTTTTGAGGAGAGGCTGTTATTGGCGCTAGCCGGTCGAAGACTGACGTCCGTTGAGAGGGGATAGTCAGTCTTGCGAAGGCCGACTTTCGAACAGGGGAAGCAGCCTTCGTGACTTCGCGTGGAGTAGGAGCTGAAACAGACAGTCTTGCGAAGACCGGCCCTCCAGCAGGGGAAGCTGCCTTGACGACTTTAGGAGCAGGAATGGCTATCCGCTTCGAGATGGCCGCTTAAGTTATCGCGGGCTTCTTCATGGGCCCACTTGAGCTTTGGCCCAGTTTGCTGAAAACTGAGGCATTGGACTTGGGCGACCCGTTAAGAGGGGTCGCGGTAGTTGTAAGCCGATCAAAGACCGACTTCTTTGGAGCTTCTTGCGACGACATTGGGGCATTGAAGCTCATCGGTGGAAGCATAGTCCCGAAGAATAGCCCAGTGGTGGCCTGAGTCACCTGTTCCACCGGCATAGCGAATATGGAGGCCGCTTGGGGCCCGTAAGTCACTCCTCCGGACGGGACGGAGCGAGAGCTGCAGTTGCAGTTGCAGTTAGTGCAGTTTGAAGCCATTGATCTTCTGTTTTCTGCATGGAGTAAGACACCAAATCTAAATACCTCGAATCCATAGGCAACCATAGCAAACCGCGATTCGTTCGCGACCATGACACACAAAGTGTGGAGTGGAAAGAGGAAGAGGTCCCACCGGGCGTGCCAGAATCTGTTCTCCTCCGAATACAGAGACGCGACCACGTAGGTTCGTCTTGCCTGAATTTCGGGGCAGATGCTAATTGGTGCTATCCGTCCACCACTTCGAAGATGCCAAGTTGATTTATGACACCATATATCGAAAGTTTAAACGGATGCGGCCGATGTAGCAAACTTCGTCAGATTCCCCCTCGTTTGAGGGGTTTTTTATTGTGGGGACGCTCTTCCCTGCAGGCGCAAGCCCCTGCAGTTAATTACGCTACCGCATCGCGGTAACCACTTTCTCCTTCTCCAGATGGTCACTTCATGTCGTGGGTGTTTGTTTTGTTTTTGGTTGCTCGTAGATTGTATACAGAGACTAATTTGTGCTGTCGCCCGTAGGGCGTGGATTAGTCCAAATCCATATCTTCTTAGATTTGGGTTTGGGGTTTGGGTTTAAGGATACGTTAATCTCATTTAGGACTAAGATCAACTTAAACGTTAGTTAAAGATACGTTAGTCCAATTTTAACAACTTAACATGATCGTTTATATTCAACAAAAGAGCATTTAGGCTCTATTGTTTAGTTTAGGGATATTGCGGTTGATTACCAGTTTAAGGACATGGTGGTCCAAGGTTAAGGACATCATAGTCCATGAGTTTAAGGACCCCACAGTCCAAGGTTAAGGACATCATAGTCCATGGGCTTAAGGACACCACAGTCCAGGTTAAAGGCATCGTAGTCTATGAGTTTAAGGACCCCGCAGTCCGTAGTTTAAAGACATCGTAGTCTATGAAGTTTAAGGACATCGTAGTCCATGAGTTTAAGGACCCCACAGTCCGTAGTTTAAAGACATCGTAGTCTATGAAGTTTAAGGACATCGTAGTCCATGAGTTTAAATACCTTACAGTCCGTAGAAATGCGTGGTTGTCGGGACCCGACACCTTTCTAAAGACGTTGAAGGATTACAATGACAGATATCAGAGAAGTAAAGAGATGTACCCTCGAACCGGTGTGAGTTAGTTGAAAGACCTGTAGTCCAGTTTGGGACTAAGATCTGTTAAATATTCATGAGCAGATGGTCTCAGTTCGATATAAGTTGAGGACTTATGGCCAATATTGGGCTAAGTCCAATAAACATTTAAACATTTTGTTTATTCTGGCTATTGATCTTTGGCCCTTTTAATAATGTTGAGCATTAGATCTTGATATTTTTTTGTCTTGTATTGAATGCATAGCATTCATCAGAACAATGTGTGTTCTGACAACGCGCCACGTGGCACGCCAGACGCTTTGCACCAATTAAAGAGCGCATTGCGCTTCTGCCAAGTAGCGGACACGTGTCGCGCTTGGCGCGAAGCGCCAGATGATGGGCGCATTGCGCCAGTTTATGAGCGCATTGCGCTTTCAATTTATGAGCGCGCTGCGCTAGTTTAGTGGCGCACAAGTGAGTGACACGTGGCGCGCTGAGCGCCAGCCCATGAGCGCAGTGCGCTGTTTCAGAAGCGCAAAGCGCAAGTTGCATACGTGGTTAACACGTGGCACGTTTTGGCACTGAGCGCCGGTCCAAGGAGCGCAAAAGCGCAGTTCAAGAGTGCAAGGCACTTTTCAATAGCGCAAAGCGCATTTGATCAAATTTATGATCTGTGAACAAATTTATGTTCTTTTTAAAAGAGGTTTTGCCTCAAGTTTCAAGAACAAAAATTCTTATTTATAAAAAGGCGCTGCCTTTATAGATCAATAATCTGTGAATGAAGTAAATACTTCATTTTTTTTATGATGAGATCTTCTGATCTTTTTTTATCAAAGACCTTGGTCTTTTGTTGATCTATGATCTTTTTTAGAAAATAGTTCTTCTTTTAAGGAGATGATTTCATATCTGTGTTCAAGAATCATGTTCTTTACCTTGAAAAAATGATCTTCTTTCAAGAGTTTGCTCTCTTTCTTTTTGAGTTTTCTCAAAGTTTGTAGGGGGTTTTCTATTCTTCTGTATCTGTGAGACTTGAAGTTTAGGGGCCTTTTTATAGGGCAAGTTGATTTGTTAAATCAGTTAAAGAGATCTTTCTCTAATTGATTTGGGGATGTTTCCCCACCGTTGGATCTTTGATCCTAGGGTTTCTGTTTTACAGAAGGCAATCTTCTTGTTTTTAACAAGATTGGAAAAATCTTTCCATAACATAATTTTAATTCTGATCAATTAATGATTTATCATTATTAGATCTTTTGATCTAACGGTGGGGAATTTTTAATTCCAGCGCTAGCGCACCCGTGCTTTGCACATGGTGCGCTGCTCAAAGCGCAACGCACTTTGCGCTAGCGCACCTACGTTTGACACGTGGCGTGCAGCGCAGAGCGCAACGCATCTAGCGCTAGTGCATCCGTATTTGACACGTGGCGCACAGCGCGCCTTGTGCTGGATCTGAAGAGTTGCTTCAACTTTTAAATTTTGAATTTTAAAACAGAGCTTTGCTCTGATTAGGGAAACAAGTCCAATCAAGTTAAAATGTTTTAACATTTATTTTGGGTTGTTGGAGCCTTTGTTTGGGCCTAGCCCTTTTAACAATGCTTGAATTCTGACAATATTTTGTCTTTTATTGAATGCTAGGCATTCATCAGAGCTCTGGGCTTATTAAAGAACAATTTATGTTCTGTCAGCGCAACACATGGTGCACTAGGCGCTTTGCGCCAGTCAAAGAGTGCAGTGCGCTTCTGCCAAGTAGCGCACGTGTAAGGGACACGTGTCGCACTCAGCGCTGGCGCCAGATGATGAGCGTGTGATACCAATTTATAAGCGCAGAGCGCTAGTTTATGAGCGCAGAGCGCTTTCAATTTAGTGGAGCATACGTGAGTGATACGTGGCGCGCTTGGCACTGAGCGCCAGCTCATGAGCGCAGTGCGCTATTTCAATAGCGCAAAGCGCTAGTGGTTAATAGGCGCATACGTGATTGACACGTGACGCATTTGGCGCTGAGCGCTAGTCCAGAGAGCACAGAAGCACAGTTCAAGAGCGCAAAGCGCATATGATCAATTTTATGATCTAAGCTTTTTAAAAGAGACTTTGTCTCAAGATCCAAGAACAACCGTTCTTATTTTGTTTCAATCTCTTATATGGATGAAAGGCTTTGCCTTTATGGATCTATGATCCTTAAGAGAATTGAATCATTCTCCTCTACTTTTTATAAAGAGATGTTCATCATCTCTTTAAGAAAGACTTTAGTCTTATAGATCTATGATCTGTGAGAATTAAGCTCTTCTTTTATTTTATGATGAGATCTTTTGATCTTTTTTTTGTGAAAGACTTTTTATCTTTGTAGATCTATGATCTTTTTAAAGAAATGAATTCTTCTTTTTATGAGATGATTTCATTTCATATATTCATCACCATCATTTTTACCTTGAAGAAAGATCTTCTTGCAAGAGCTTGCTCTTTATCTTTGATTTTCTCAAAGTTTATGGGAGGATTTCTCTGTTTAAAACTTGAAGTCTTGGGGCCTTTATATAGGCCGAGCTGATTTGTTGAATCAGTTAAAGAGATCTTTCTCTGATTGATTTGGGGATGTTTCCCCACCATTGGATCTTTGATCCTAGGGCTTATGTTTTACAGAAGGCAATCTTCTTGTTTTTTTAACAAGATTGATAAATCTTTTCACACAGAATTTATTCTGTCTTTTGGTAATTTTTATTTACCATTGGATCATTAATCCGACGGTGCTCTGATTTACAGAGCACAATCTTATTATTTGGAAAGATTTTGAGGAATATTTCCTTAACAGAATTTAATTCTGATTAATTAATGATTGATCATTATTATTAGATCTTTGATCGAACGGTGGGGAGCTTTAGTTTCAGCGCTAGCGCACCCGTGCTTTCCATATGGTGCGCTGCTTAGAGCGCAGCACACCTAGCGCTAGTGCACCCGTGCTTTCCATATGGTATGCTGCTTAGAGCGCAGCACACCTAGTGCTAGCGCACCCGTTTTTGACACGTGGTGCGCCGCTCAGAGCGCAGCGCACTTAACGCTAGCGCATCCGTGTTTTACACGTGGTGCGCTGCTTAGAGCGCAACGCACCCAGCGCTAGCGCATACATGCTTTGCACGTGGTGCGCTGCTTAGGGCGCAGCGCACTTGGCGCTGCATCTGAAGTGTTGCTTAATTTTGAAATTTAAATTTCAAACAGAGCTTTGCTCTGATTGGGGGAAATATAACCTCCGAAAATCTGACACGGTGCCAGTCCTGGTAGAAAAAGCTGGTGGAGCAGTGCCCTCGCCCTCGGGGGCGGTAATGAGAGCGGAGGGTCCACCTACTGCGGTAATAGCCCTGAGTCCCTCGGTGAGTAGGTCCGTCTTTCTCTCTTGAGCTTCTGTGAGGGTCGTCAGTGCACTCAAGATCATCTCCGTGCGATCCTGAGAACTTGAGTCCGAGGAGTGGTTGTTCGGGGATGGCATATCGCAGGAAAATATTTAAAAGGATATGATTAGATACAAGGATGAAAGTCAGGGATAGTGAAGCGAAAATAATGTAATAAAGTGTAGTTAATGTTATCCCTTACTACTAAACCTGTCTATGATACCAACAAAACCATGTCACGCCCCGCTTCCCAAAATACGGAAAATGAGGGATGACTAGGCCAGCCATGCTCCTACGGTCAAGGAATAATCCCGTCGTAATCACACTTCGGCTTCTAGCATTACATGGTAATCAATAAACAAAGCACAGAAGTAAAGGAGATACATCACTAAATTATTTCATCCACTTTCATTGTTCACAATTTACAATAAAAGAAGAAAAAGAACTACTAACCAAGTGCGAATACAAGGTTTCTTTAGGGAAAGCAGTAAAAGTAATGGAAGTACTCCCGACTAAATCTCTGCAAGCTCGAAGGGCAAGTCTGACTCCTGTACTGGTTCTTCCTCGAGGTCTGAGCATGCATACTCAGGTCATCAGAGCGACATAATAGCAATATTATAATAGTAACAAGAAACAAGAAAAGAAGGTAACAACGGTGGGGATAAAACGCAGGTAGTCAATATGTCACTAACTGATGCAATGTATGATATGTGTACCTATCAGTCTCTAAGTTATCTTTGAAATCGAGTTGTGAAAAGGAGGATCATGTTTAACGAGGGTCTAGTACATACCCGAGACTACGGCCCGCTATCGCCCGGGACATAACCCTGTCAGCCGGACCACTAGGCCCAACCTAATATATATAAGAGTCGTTGTTCGAATGATCATCCTCTAAATCACCGTCCTCGCTAAATACAATTCTCTTTCCACTTCAATTTCCCTTTTTCCCCCAGGTTTACAATATTTATGAGTACGGTCTAGTCGTGTACAAGTACGCACCAATAACATGGTTTTAGTCACTGTTCACTGTATTGTTCACTGTCACGAATCATTCACTTTTCACTGGCGTACTTGACACTCCTAAACCGATACCACTCATGCACGACAATGCATTGTACACTGAATAATAACGCGCACTATCACTAGAAGTATGGCAGTCGGGTAAAATATGTGCATTTATGCAGTTAACAAATCATGTGTAATACAAGCTATTATGCATCTTATGAATTTATACAAATTGCCTTAAATCATACATTCAAAATTCATTAAAATGATTCAAAGGCGGTAGCAAGTAAACTCAGTCGGAAGTTCAAAAAAATTAATTTCAGGGCAATCGGATTTCGAGTTTACAAGTTACAGCCATTTCATTGTAAGTGTTCGCTGCTGGAAATTCAGTTCCTGAACTGAATGTCCATTTCGCAACACAATTTTCATCCTGTTGGGATTAAAATTAGGCGATGCTATAGTTGAACGAAATTTAGTTTTATCAATTAGGTTTCCAACGCACCAGAAGGATTCTCAATCGCGCCTCTACGTCAGAAGTTATGTACTGTACAACAATGGGGTATAAGTTCTGTCCCTGTTTGGGACTGCTATACATCCTGTTAATCTAAAATACAGTTTAAATAGTAAACGACAGTGGAAAGGGATGAAATCACTTTCGTTAGTTAGCTAACTGTTTCATCTTCTCTATGGTATAGGGTTCCGCAATATAACATGTTCAAGAAGCAGAGGGTAAGCGTTACAAGATGAGAATCAACAGCCAGTGCTGCTCTGGACTGCAGTCCAGAGCCGCACTCCGAACCAGTTTACATCGTCTTTTTAGCATAGAAATAAATTAAAACTCTTATGGGGTTCTAGGTCGTCAAGTCGGCTTCGATTTGTGCCCTCGAACTCAACATTCCAATTTATAATCAATTAGTTGTGATTTTTACAAGTTTCAGACGCGGAAAATTTCAGTTTTAACGGGCTTAATTGGGGATGATCGATCACGTCAGTAACGTCTGTATTTTTTCAGAAAAAATATAAAACGATATTCATTACTATACGGGCCAACCTATGTGATCAATTTCCGTCAATTTAACGGGGTTTTCCCCTCGGGTTTGGCATCGAACACGTACACATTATTGATTCGCAAGTAAAGTATATATTGTATTTATTGTCATCTAGAAGTGTAATAGATAGAATTAGCATGGAGCAAGTAGGGTACTTGCCTGATGATGCGTTGATGACACACGGCAGCGACAACGGTACGAACGCGACCCGAACACGACACGGCAGCGACTAGGCTCGAGCCTCAGCTGCGACTGCATCGAGGAGGTGTCGATGGTGGCGGGGTCGATTGCTGTGTGGTGGCCGGAAGAGGAGGCGAAGGCGAGGCGGTGGCTATGGTGGTCGCCGGAGTTGCTCAGGGGGAGGGCTTTGTTGGCGTGTCGTCGTTGAGGGGAGCTCAGCGGGTGCACGGAGGTGGTGGATTGAGGAACTCGGTTGTTGGTTTTGGAGAGGGAGGAGAGTAGCTGGCGTCGTTATGTTGGTGTTGAGGTGATAATGGTGGCGCTCGCGGTTGGATAGGGTCGGCGGTGCAGGAAGGAGGTGAGGGCGAAGTGGGCATGGGTTCGAGCGAGTGGGAGCGGGAGAAACTGGGGAAAGAGAGAGAGAGAACTAGAGTGAGGGGGAGGAGAGAGTTAGAGAGACGAGGTCGAGATGGGTGAGCGGCGTGTGCGATATCGTGGGTAGAGACGCGGGGACGTGGGGTGACGAACGGGGGCGCGGCATGGGCATGTAGGAAAGGAGAAGCGGGAAAATGAGAAGGAGTGGGGAGAAAGAGAAGACGGGTCGGGTTTTGGGCACGAGCCGGGTCGGGCGAGGTAAGAGCATGGGCCTGGGTTTGGGCCGAGGGTTTAGGGAATTAAGATTGTAAAAAAATAGAAGTAGGCTGGGTAAGGAAAGTTGGGCCGGGAATTTGTTTTTTGTTTATGAATAAATTCAGAATTAAGAAAATGTGTATCTAAATTCCTACAGACAAAAGTAAATATGGAGAAAATAGAAAAACGTTCAAGGGGACTTGAAAAAATATTATGGAAAAATTTATAAAAATTTTATTGACGGAACCGGGAATTTATAAACTATCTTCAAGATTTTCATGAATAGGGAAATCTTATTCCTAGATCACTTATGAACAGAAGGCCCTGTTCACTTAATAGATATGTAACACATCTGTTTTATTGAATGCAGTACCAAAAACACTACATTCATCACATAAACATGGCTACAAACCCGTGTTTTTATCCTTGAACACAAATCCATGTGTTCATTTTGCACAAACTATTGATGATGGTATGACACATGGTATGACACATCCTCAATAGGCGCATGAAACTCAAATAAATGAGTTTCATTTTAAGAAAGCTCTATAAAAATGATTTTTGACATAGCTTGAAACAGCCCTCAGGATGCCCAAAATAGGCATCCCGGCTGCTTCGGGACCGATCCTTCGGGAGGCACTAAATAGGCCTCTGACACGGAAACATTTATACTTCTATGTATAAGGTGTAGACCGCACCACACTGTGATATGGACACCACCTAGGATGTCCCATTTACACTTCAAATGAAGTGTTTCACTCACACTTCAAATGAGGTGTTGCCTGTATTTCAAATGAAGTAGCACATCCACACTTCAAATGAAGTGATGTGGCCCCCACATAGGGTAGTAGGCCAATAACTTTTACCAAGTTGACACTAAGATACCCCAAGTAACTCCATTCAATTCTCAAAGGAGAGCTTTATGTAACTTTACATTCTTTTTTGTAAATATCAATGTATTTACATTTAAATTGTATACAGACCTGAACAAAATGAATAAAATACAGTCTTTTGTTTGACCTTATTCACTTCACTAATATATATATATAAACCCCCAAACCAAAATGATGTGATCTAAAGAGAGCTTGTATGGCATCCAGTCCAGATGCGTTCTGTGACAATATGATGTAATTAACGGTACACGCTTACGCTGCCGAAAGTCTCAAACCCAAGACCTTCTGGTCACCTTTTAAAACACTAAATAACTTGTTTTATTTAAACTCATATTTACTTCAACGTTCAAGCATTGAAGTTCCTAAAGAGGGTAAACGACAGCTAAAGAGACTATGCAGCTCACTTAAAGTTTAAGATCAGATTTACATTCTGGAAGAAAGATGAGTGCACTATATTTATGCCTTGTTCACAAAGTATAAAACAATTTGTTTTTTATAACCAATAATTTATATTAGTTTAGCATTCTTGAATTGAGACGCTAGAAAGAGACTGCTTGTGAACAAATTAGCGCAGTATAAGACAGTTAAAGAACGTGAAGAAATTTGTTGCTTATGTAACTGCTTCGTTACTGATGTGCTATGCGGAAATCATCATTTTAATTCCCTTGAAGTCATAATGTTCAGTTTGCCGCCGAGATGCAAAGATATCCCTGAC